>OX421887.1:39947297-41273889 GCA_949128085.1 Cetonia aurata | reverse complement strand
ATTGACCCTTATAGGACCCCATTACTTGTTTTAAAACGAAATTTCACTGCCATTATTGACGTATTGTGATTTATTTTCCAACAAATAATAAAGGACGTTCCTTAATGCTATAAGGTTTCAATTTGTTAAGTAATATTGCATCAGAGACACATCATTCAAATGCCTTGGTCAGATCCCAGAAACACTCCATAACTGAGTTATTTACTTTGAATTCTAAGTTCTGGTTCAGTAATAATATTATCACAATTTAAAAAATTGTAAATTTCGATATAAATTCAGTTATTCAATGCATTCTAGCCAATATTCCCATTCCTAACAGCAATAGCACATATTTTCCAAACCGCTATATCTAGCACCTGATTAAAATCATGATTTATAATTATAATTTAGAAAAAAATGGGCCGACAATCACGTCAAACTGCTCACCGATGTAAGAGTCGCTTTTTTTCCTGGCTCTTGTTTTTACCACGGACGATATCAATGTCACCAAACGCGGCGTACCTTTCGCGAATTTACCGAAACGCAATTAATCGAATATTCAAATTCGAATACCAGGCGTAAGTATTTATCGCTCTGTGACGCCTGCGACAAAATATCGTTATAAATCAGATCGTATAAGACACCCTATCGGCGGGGGATTATTATTTATGAGTCTGACGGTACAATTTTCCGCGCTGTAGAGGCGGAAGGAAGATTAGAAAAGGAGAGATAGATAAGGGCATAATTTGAAACCGATACTTCAGCATGGTTCCGCGTGCTGTATTATAACGATTCCTTTAGATTGGACTCATTGGAATTCTGAAAAATTGGGTTGGAGTTTTATCTGGCAGGTGTATATTTTCGTAATA
Source organism: Cetonia aurata (assembly GCA_949128085.1). Lineage (NCBI taxonomy): Eukaryota > Metazoa > Arthropoda > Insecta > Coleoptera > Scarabaeidae > Cetonia > Cetonia aurata. The sequence continues at coordinate 41,273,041 of OX421887.1, read as the reverse complement.
TAATTATGAGCGTATTTGCGATGTAATAAATACGGCGTGTCAAAAAAAGTTGCGCAATCTGCTTACAGCTTATTAAATAGTAATTGCATGGAAAAATGTTCCTAATAAAAGATGTTTGGTCATTTATCTCGCATTCATTGATATAACGGTACAACGTTGTTTTATCTTCAAGGTTGTGGAATTAGGGCGCCGAGGTCAAACATAATCAGCTCCAAAATGGTTTGGCAGTGTCTACAAAAACTAAACGAGCCAGGCAAAAAGAACAAGGTAACCCTATTGTGGGTTCCGAGACACACGGGAGTGGAAGGAAACGAAATAAGGGATAATCTCGCTAAGAGAGGGGCTAGAACACCTTTCGTAGGGCCAGAACCTTTTTGCGGAATAAGTAGCAGCATAACACTGGAGAAACTGAAAAATGAAGTAGAGCAGAGAAAATCCAAATACTGGGAGAATCTCCAGGGAATGGGGCAAGCTAAAACTCTTCTGGGAACCTATAACCAGAAGAGATCTGCAGAATGCATCAACCTGAGTAAAAATAATATTCGGATATTGACAGGGAACCTTACAGGCCATTGTAAACTGAACGGACATCTAAGCAGGCTTGGAATAGCGAAGGAAGCCGAATGTAGATTTTGTTTGTTTAGAGCTACCTAATCTGGGGCCTTCGGACATTCTGCACTTTTTAAAAGGAATCAGACTGGACGGCCAGCTGTAAATACAGCGAGAAGAGGGGACACAATAGATCTTTCAGGTCGCAGTGTACTATCACCCTAATATCACACATACATACATAGAAGGTTGTGGAACCAACTTTAAATGGTAATTCATTTTTTTTTCTTTATTTTCTGAAATAGCATTATGTCATTTATGCAGACATATATTTAATCCTTTAACCAATAATGTGTTCAAATTTAAAACCATTCTCCATTAAACAATACTCCAGTCTATGCCATGACATTCCTCAAAATTGCACATGAAATCTGCCTTATTTCAATTGAAATTCTGGCTTTCAGATCTTCTATATCTTGTGGACGATTTTTATCATCAACTTTATTTTCTCAAATATCCCTACAAGAAGAAATCCATTGGTGGTAAATCTGACGATCGTGCAGGCCGTAGCATAGAACCTTTTCTGCTAATTCATCTAACTGTTGATTTAAATACCCTCTGATATTTAATTCACAATTCATCCTGTTAAAACTAGTCAAACAATGCTGCACAAGTTGGAACCACTTGATTTCATAATAAAGATAAATATGTCTGAGGATTTAAATTTTCATCTGTAAAAGATGGGCCAATAATATGCTCTCCAACAATCCCTGACCATAAGCTAATTTTAATAGATGTCTAACTTTGGCTTTCTATCGCCGAATAGGGGTGTTGTCTGGACCAAAGCGGCAATTTTCTGTGATCAAATGATTGATTGTATGTGAGTTGTCGTACGAGAAAAGTGTGATCTCACCATATAATTCAAAGCTTTGAATTGATGAAGCAAAATTTTCTTTTACATTAAAAAGAATTCTATAAGCGCTTTATAGAACATATTGAATTACCGGTGAGAGTCAACTGTATATTAGTTTAAAAAAAAAATCAATCATTAAACCACTTAATTGTTAATAGTACAACATATTGTACTTTATTACATGCGATAAATTGAGACACATTACGCGACACATAACGTGTTAACAACCATTAGCCAGTGAGGACAACTGACTGCTAAATAAATCCTGTATCCTATATACCAGGTCAGTTTTAATGGCACACACCTATAATATCAATACGTTTTATTACAAGCTCCCGTTTTATTAGCTGTAGAAATGGCTTAATCTATTTTTAATTCACTTTTACTTTATGTAGCTCAGATATACTTTACAATGCGGTTTTATTTGTTGGGGGTTATTAAAGCTATATAGGACTTAATTAATCAGGTGATTAACATGTTTATTTAAGTGTGTTATTTATTCGTGTAGATTATCGGACAGGGTTGTTAAAAGATTCGTATCCTTGTGTATTTTAGAATAACAATTCCTTGAAAATACTAGAAATCGCGGACAAGAGCAAAACTTTTTTTTTAAAAATCTCATAAGAAATGTAGGAATACGTCTAATTGTAAGTAAATATGAAATCAGATAAAATAACTTTGCATATAATACTTGCACTGCTGCCGGTTACGTTAGTATTAGATAACGAGCAACTGCAAAACTATGTAGAAATGTCACAGTTAATTAAGTATTAGACCATGTATTCAGTACAATGGGTTCAGGCGTTTTGTGCACTACAGTGGCGGGTCGTGACGTTTTGTTAAATTATATTCCTATAGTTATTATTGTAGCATTGTAAGCGTAGAATAAAAATTGAAAAAAAAATAGATTAAAATAAAATATAATTTATTGTCTAGCAAGAACTACGTAGAGGTGAGAGTGAAATCTTGCCTGGATAGGAAAATGGATGAGGTGATAGGTAAAAATGTAATAAAAACTTAAAAATAAACTCATGATAAACGTAATAATAAACCAAAAATAAACTCTAGAAACAATAACAATTAAATTAGAAACGAAAATTATAGATTCTTTGTTTATACTACCAACTTTACTCAAAACTAAATTTAAGGCATGAGCATGACACTGTACATTTTTTTTTTTATTTTACTTTGTAAACCATTTAAATGCCCATAACAGATGCACCATCATATGTTTGAGCGACTAATTTTTTTTTTAAATCATGTTTTTCCCTGTTATTTGATAAAAGGTTAAATAAATCTTCAGCTGTTCGACCGGATGATACGTCAAAAAACTCCAAAAATCTTTCAATAACTTCACCGCTCTTGACATAACGTAATACGATTGATAATTGAGACTTACAGTAAATATCTGTGGCTTCTTCTTTAATTTCTGTATCTATTTCTTGTTTTAATACAAAAGAAATACAATCTATTAAATCATTTTGTATAGATTTAGATGTACCCGAAAAAATATTACTACTAACAAATTTATTAAAACTATATTCATATTTACTAAAGAGTTCGGGTAATTCTTTATAATTTCCACGATTAAAAGAATCTGTAGTCTCATCCTGTCCCCGAAAAGTTAAATCTTGTGATGCTAAAAATATTGTTACTCTATTAATTTTCTTAAATTTTTGCGGTTTTCTCTAACTTTATTATTATAGGCAATAATTGCGTTCTTGCGCGCGCTGTCTACAGCAGTAGCAATATTTTGTTTTCCAAATAATTTAAATTTGCACAACGATGAAATGTGTTTTTTAGACTTAGAATGCCGTTCAATAGCGGGCGGTAAATTTTTTAAATCTGTATAACCTAATTTCGACCACGTTTCGGTTTGGTTACAAAAAAGTAGACATGCCCAACAAAATAATCTTTCCCGTTCAATTGAACCAGTTAACCAACCGCATTTAGTGTACCATAATGAACTAAGACCACGATTTTGCCGGTTGCCGTCGTTAGATACTACAGATAAATTAGGCCGTGGTTTCTCAATGTTTTGTACGATGTGTAATTTCGTCTCTATGTTTAAACAAGTAAAAGAATTTCTTACCAACCAGTGGTCAATATCTTGGCAAATTCTAATTTCGTTCATTTTATCCATTTTGTGTGCGTAACCTAACAAAACTCACCCAACGTTTCTTAAGTTATTAATACTGGGAGCTGGGAGTCGCTTGGGTAGTTGCGTAGCAACATTTTACGACCGATAACGCACGATAACATGCCGATCGGGTTGGATCTCACCGCGGCGGCAATCCTCCAACCATACGTATTCGCCGTATAAAGTGCACGTGCACTTACAGAGACGCATTGCTTTCAGCCATGGCATTAATCATTGGCGCGGAGCCAAATCTGTGGCTAGCCTCCTCGCTTGCTATTATAGTGCGTACAGTAAAATTTCGCGCATTATTGGAAATTTGTTTGCATTTTTAAATTAAGTAATGAATAAATATACTATTGATTATATTTTTTTTTTGCAAAATTGCTTTATTTTAGTATATAACCGATGCTTAAACATTATTTTAATACATAATAAACGGTACTCATTTTATTAAAAATAATAGGGGAGGTTTAGCCTCTGTAGCCTGCTCCTGACGAGCCGCCACTGGTGCACTATGATTTTGCAAAAGATAGTTGGTATTATGTGCTATTTAGGTATGCACATATTCTGTCTACTTAATCCTGTTGACTCTTTCAATTCATGCAACATCTAAACAATGCCACTAATGTGCTGTTAAAAGCACGTTTGTATGATACTTAATGTTTTCATACAATCGTGGCGCAAATTATTGCGTTTATCCTAAATTAGAAATGGTGTTTCGTACTCCACGATTGCTTGAGGCTCTTATCATTGATTCATTCGATTTTACTTTATTAAATGTTCAAAATTGTGATCATTAACCGCCATACAATCTATATCTGATCGTATTTTATTACACTGCACTTTTTGATTAAAAAAAAATAACTTTTTACATATGTATACATGTTGGCGTAAACTTTCTGAAAAAGTCCACAACAAAATAAAAATTCTCATATCACGCGTGCTTTTTATCACCGCTGTATATATGATCTAATCGATCCAATAATTCACGCTAAAGCATTCAGCAAAGAACTGCAGAAATTCCATTATTCATTTATATCTGACTTAATGGTTAGAAACAGATTTATACGACTCTCCTAAAGATTTTTCCTTGGAGTTATTGTCGTTTCGTTTATTACGGAACGTGAGGCAATTATCGAGACTACTGCAGAACGGTGTAAACATCCTGCTCAATCCGGTAATAAGGTCCTGTATGCCCTTATCTTACCGTTCACAACTAACAACTATCGATAGTATATGCGAGTTGCTTTCCACCCGCGATTACAAGGTCATATTCGATCATGCATTGATTTGCAGCGATTGCTTTGGAGCTTTTTAGAATTCGGATTGCGTCGGTAAACCTGCAGAACCAATTAAATTTTATTATTTCTGTCATTGTTTATATACTTTTGCATTGTACCGCCATTGTTTTCAATGTAGTCTTTGAGAGAAAGACTTTTTTTTTTTGCTCGACTGTTATTGTCTTCGGAGCAGGTAAGTGTTTAGGTATGTGGTATTCAGAGATAATAAATACATAATCGAGGCTGTAACTCTTTATATGTCCCGCAGTAGGGAGTTGGCGGAAACCTCAAACAGGTATTATATGAAAATTATCTGACGTAGATTGTAAACTTCGAATTTCTAATATATTCCGTGTTGTGTCCCAGAAAGAATAATTGCTTCAACTTGATTTGTTTGGCAATGTGGAAGTCTTACAACTTATATATACATTTTTTAATTTTTTAATATTTCAAATTTAATACGGTTTCGCGAATTTTCAATTGTTTGCTTTTAATGTTTGTATTTACTTCCGATTTTCCGTATTATTCAGAGGTTTTCCAAAATAAGTACTATTGAAAGTTTAATTATATATACATACATATACACAAAATTATTAAAATTATGTTAGTATATAAGCTATTTTTTTGTGTTAAAATGGCTAAAAATTATATTAGAATAAATGGAAAGAAACTTGTAGTTTTGATAATTTATTATTAAACATTTAAATAACTCACCAGTTTAGGAATAAGTGTGCATCATATATGTTAATGTAAACAACTTATTTTAAATATAAATCATATTTCATCTAAAAATAATATATGTGTGTCTTTTATCTCTCTTGGGAATAAATATATTTTCTGACATAAAACGTTTATTTATTGAATAGAATTAATTAATGAATGACATGACTGAAATTCTTAAATATATGTGTATAATGTAAATTTACTCAATAATAACATTACTAATATTTACATAAATTAACAACTTAGATGCTAGTACAAAATAAGTATGAGTTGCTGCAGTTTGACAAAAAAAAAACAGATATTACAAACCGAAAATAGTTTTATTCAGTCAACGGAAGTTTATCTTAAGACAAGGTAAGTATCTACTATATCACATCTTCAAAGCTTCAAGAATTTTAATATCTAACAACCAGATTAAACAAAAAAGTCAACTTATAATTTATTAAACACAACCTTAAATTACCGAGATATCACAGAACAATTTCGGCTAATATTGACTTAAATACTTGTCAAAGTTACATATGTAACTTATTTGTAAAGATATTTAAGTGGATAAAACATAATATTAAATATAATCAGGGCATTTTAACTATTGTACAGTTTTAAAGGCGAGTTTTCAAGACAAACAACATGATTGAGATTTTATTGACAAGTGCGTTTAAAATCATATCTAAATTACAGATTGGACCGTGGCAAACAAATAATTTACTGTGGAAATCAATATATACAAATATACTACATACATAAATATGTAATTATCTTTGTATACGAATGAGTGTTTTTAAGAATTATTTATGGCATTTGCACATATTTGGGGATTTCAAGGTAGCGTTCTGATATTTCCGCCTTGTTTAATATTACAGTGTTAAGTTTTCTAAGTATTTGTACTTGTTTTTAATTCCTAAACTCAGTTCTTTTTTAGTACAACCTAAAACACCCGAATCACAAATAATTCTGCTATTTAGAAATATCTGAAAGAACTAACATTAAATCTTGACAACTGTGCAACATTGCAGTATTGCAAATTGCAATATAACTTTAATGAATATTTAGCTTCCGAAAATTCGCCCTTCAAGGCTTTAGATAGGGGAAATACCGTAGTTAATTGAATCTATTAACAACTAATGACAGGTGCTCGATGCAGTGTATCACATCCCTTTCAACCAACGTATATAAAGTGATCTATGCCCGTTCGAATACCTTTGAAATGCGCCAGTTATTCACGAAAAATTAGAATATTAAAGGTTACACTGTTGGCGTCGAACACGCCTGTAGAATCGAACACATATAGAGGCGTTCCATTTTTCAATATCTATACACACATAAAGAGCACGAAGGAAAATCGTTCGGTATTCAGTTCCACCAACTTAATAAGTAAGTTTACTTGCAATAAAGTGTTTGCCGTACGTGGCATTTCATTACTGCGGCCGGCTTTTGTTCTCTCTTTAAGTATAGCGAAGTGAATAGTGCCAATAGGCATTGATTTACGGGTCACTGAATAGGAAATATTTCTTTTCGTTCGACTTATGACGCATAAGGTGTATCTATTATTTGATTGTCTGGGAAATTCATTGTGTGCCCTCTATTCTATATCGCAATCGATTGAATATAAGTGCGGTAGAGATAAAATAAATTTATGTGGCGTATATATATATGAGTTTAGAACTATAAGGACTCGAAGCATTTACGTACTGAATAGAATTAATTTCCTGGAAAGATTTATTTTGGGACAATAAAGCTGAAAAGATAACGCCAATAAAAAGTTTTATGTGAAGCTGTGTCCACATAAAAACTTCAGCGGTTGTATTGTCAGTTTTGACATCTAAATGTTTCAATTTTACCAAGTAATAACTATAAAACTTATTCCTATTTATTCAAATTGAGTTTGTTTCTTTCATCTAGAAAGAAAATCAAACAGAAATACATACGGATTGGAAAAAAGTAGTATATCTCTTACAGGCTTTGCGGTACAAAAAAGTACCACATTTATTGCATCTTTGCACGGTTGTATTTAAACTGTACCATTTAATAGTTATTTGTATCACTAGGCCAGAAACTATAGTTTTGCGAGTGTGAGTACGGTTTGCGGGGCCGAGGCGAAGCCGAGGTCCCACAAGTGCGAATACTCGCAAAAGAGTTTCTGGCCGTGTGTTACACACTATTTTTTGAGCCGACAAATCCTAATTTTGTTGTAAATAATAAAAGAAATTAACGCTAGGAAGTTTACAGTACAGGTTGGCAATACTTATTACGTATGAATTTTGAATTGGAAATCAGGGTTAAGATACCTTAGTGTTTTGACGTTTTAATTTTCTTGGTAGTTTTGATACATATTCATCAATAATAAGGACAATGGAGACCCCAGCTCATATTACAGAGGTAGTATGTGAAGTTATTAACCATTTATTACCTGTAAAATCTTCCGAAAATAGCATTGGAATGAATATGAATTAATTAAGAGATTGTGTAACGAGAATTCTGTCATCTGTCATCGAATCTATAATTAATGGCAGAAATGTCAGTAATTCAAATATAGTGTTGCCAACCAATAGTGGTTTTTTTGACGGCCTAGGCCGGAGAATGGTAAGTTTCCGGCCGATTTATAGTAATGCAAAATCAGTGTTTCTGGACGGAGGCGCAAAAAAAATATTTCTCCTATGCTGTATAAGCACTAAAAAAACGTATCACTTGCTTTAGAATGTGACTAATAACATGAAATTTTTTTCATGTACATTTGACGAAGGACTGTTTTTCTTATGTATTAATGTATTACTTTGGGCGTCTCTTAGATGGCGCACGGTGTAAACAAGACTTTAAATTGACTATTTTCATTCGAAAAAGTGAATATAAATATCATGAAAAGTAGGAACTATATTTTATTTACTTACAGGTAAAAATACCATTAAAACTTACAAAATAAAAACAAAATGTACATCACACCAGAGGTACATACGAAATAATACTAAAGATATGATCCTATTTTTCTATAAGAAGTATTTTGTACTTTGACAGTTTTGACATAAATTCTGAACCCTCTTTACGTGTGGTAATATAAAATATACCTTACCTGTCTGTACTTTGAAATGTAATATAAAACTTTTCCCATTTCAATTCTATAAATGTGCGTGTGGTATACATGGACATATTACGTAGATATGAAAAAGTGAGAAATTTATAAAAGAAAACATTCATTTATCGATATGTAGAATCATTTATATTCAACACCTTTTTATGAAGAGCAATTAATATGTGCATACCTTTCTAAATCACTTTTTCTCATATTAGCATCCGTATAAACAAAGAAGTTGTAATATCAGAGATTAATGTGGGAGTGTCCATTAATTTGTAATTTTAATACATACAGTGTGAGTCAAAAGTAACTAACAATGTAATCTTTTAATATGAAGAATTTAAAAAAAAACATACTTAATTTATTATTTAGAAACGAACTTTGTTTATTTTAATAAACCACATAAGTTAGTTGTCTTTAATTTGTTGAAAAGAGCATTTTTCGTATGTTCCTCATATGTCATATTGTCATACGTCATATTTCATATGTCATATTTTCATACCTCCAATCTCTTTTATTACACAACTTTTGTTTAGATATTTTTACATTAATGACCTAATTTTAAGATGTTTAATCAGCCCGTGAAAATAAAATCACAAGACCCCATAAACAGCCTATATAATGCCCAATTTCACGATGTGTTTAAGTGACAAGTTTTATTTCTTCAGCAAATCAGCAATTGGAGGAAGGAATTTATGTACACAGCCTGTCTGTATCTTTTTTTTTGTTCGTCTTATTTTACATATGAAAGGATACGTCATCCTTATTTATAAAATTAATAATTTCTTTAACACACATAGACACTATTTCACTAATTTGGCAAACAAGGACACATGTAAACGGGTTATTGTTATAATTTCAGAGATCAAACAACTCGTTTAAAGAAGGATTAACTTCCCATTGTGAGATATTCATTAGGGTATTGCAGTACTGAATAGATTAATTCATAATAGGAATGCGAGTACATACCGATGATATCACAATTCATTACTAATTGTAAGTGTAATTGGCTCAAATCCTACACATACCAATACTAATATGTAGATCGATATACAGTAGGTGGCTGATGAGTTAGAACTTTTTATTAAACCACGGTTTGCTATGTAACATGTGAAAAAGGATTTTAGAACACATCGGTCTATTTTTCTATTCTATTAAATAAGAAATTGAAAAAGGATAATACAAATTTTAAACATTGAATTGATGAAACATGACGAAGATAATTGGTAAATGTATTAGCAGATAAAAAAAACACAAGTAAAAGTTCTAAATTCCTAAAATAAAATTATATTTAAAAAAATTCAGGCGAAATATTTAATACAATAAAATTTCTTATTCATTAAGAACCCACTGTATCTAGATTTATCAGCTTACAATTTGAGCTAGTAATTCCGTCAGTTTCTCCGTTAATTCTGTAATGTAACATATTTTAGCATTAGCAAAGAATTTCTGGTTGTTGTTATGACATTTACTTCAATTAATTTGTTTGGCATGACCTAATTATATTTATTTATTTGTTTATGTATGTGCCTACTTATTTTACTTTATAAATGAATGAAATACATCGCTTTGTGTGTAAAAGAATTCATCATTACACACTCGGAAATGTATGATTTATTTTTTATTTCTTTGTTGTATAGAATTATTTATATTTCGTTAGCATTTGTAAAGAATTCAACTGGATAGTTAATGACCCTTTTAAAATTTAACATTTCCACATAGGCATATACAGCAAAATTTCAAAATTAAACGCTATAATATTACAGTGCAATATATGTCAGTTTATTGCCACTTTAGGTTTATTTCATTTCGAATGTATGTATCACCTATGTGAAAGAACTAATACATGAATTATATGTCTCCTATTGTCCAATCGGCCATCAAACAATTTACAAATTTATCGATGTTTTCAATTGTCTAGATAAGCGCGAACATCCAGCCGAAATTATTTGCTATCAAGCGTATATACACAGTATTATAATAATTAAACATATTTTACGGAATTCGTAGTCTAGTGATTTTATCATTCTTAGCATATTTAATAGAACGGTGCCATTACATGTAGAAACATCATCAGTAAGAGATGTATAGTCATTTATAGTTATTGCCATGGGAGTGCCGCAAGGTACCATTTTGGGTCCCATTCTTTGCATTTTATTTATTAACGTTATAGTTAACTGGACATAAATTATAATAATTGAGCGTTTATGCGAGTGACGCTTCAGCTGTAGTAGTTTAACATAGATAAACTATAATTATATCATTTTTTAAACTTGAATTTCTTGAAATTTTACAGTTTTAATACTGGGTGTGAAAAATTTAATGACTTACACAAGGATATAATTACAGACAAATATGCGATACAACTAAAATTAGGAAATATCTTTTTTTTTATATTATGTAGAAACATTTTTACGTTCACCGTTTGTACCAATATCAACATACAAACATCGATTGTTTGCACGTCAAGGTCAAGTACTTACAACTCCAAAATCAACTGCGAACCAAAGACATATCTAATTCCCACTGCATACTTTTTACATATTTAATTGCATTTATATTCAAATTAAGTACTTCAGCATTATTACCTATTACATGACATGATCCCATGCTATTCGTAAACTATATAATATGACTCTAGTTCTACTATCTAATCTATTATATGTGTATCTGGAGGGTTCATAAACAGTCAAAGGTTCTCTCATTTATCAATCACTTCTCGTTTTAGTTAGCGGGCACGACTCTGCAATTAAAATACTTTTATAATAAAGGTTCATTGTGTTATTTAGTATAATTTTAATTGCAAGACGAAGGTTATTTTTTGGCAAATTAATGTGTGACTTACGTAGATGTTATATTAGGAAGTGTGATATTGCGGAGTTATATATTCTATACGTAATTTGAGGGTGTTGAAAGTGAAGGTTGCAGAATAATAGATTGATCCATTTTTCTTAAAAACTCATTAATCTTTTATGATTTATTAAGTGGTGCCAGTTGTGAAAGACGTATATAATTGTTCTAATCAAGTCGTTAATGCAATAATTGGACGTGTGTTAGTCTGTTTAGTAGTGTAATACAACAATAAAGGTGATTATAATAAATGACCAAAGAATACTGTATTAATATAAGGAATAAAAAATTCCATTTTGGTTCTATATCCTGTACTATAGATACTACGTTACATGTATATTTTAAGAGATAGAATGATTTGCTTATACTCTTTATTGTTACATAATTTTCCAATGAATTTGCAGTACTTATAGAAGCTATTGAATTGTACACTCACGGACACCCAAAATGTCCGGTCTCTAATGCGTAGTCTAAATGCAGCGAGCTGTTCGGGTGCGTTCGTAAGTTTCCCCTTGCCTTGCGACTATTCCGTTCTTCGGTGAATTACCCATATTTATGTATTATATTTGCTTCGTAGCGGTTTAGAAAGATATGCGGGTGAAGTTCATTGCGCTATTTCGCAGACAACTTTAGCACTATTTATATTTTTTCCTTGTTTTAATAACGTAGTTCCCCTCAACACATCTACTTTCCTTCCGGGAGCCTACTAAAATTCGCATAAGCGAATAACCGGCTGCCGCGCGGCGTTGGGAAAGAGAGTGACGGGGCGGGTCTTTCGCTCCCGAGTATATCCGAACGGACCATTACGCTTACACTGTGGCTTAGACCGGACATTTTGGGTGTCCGTGAGTGTACACTCATATACTAAGAACTAACGGAATCTGTAATATACTAACTAATCACTATAAACGGTACATTTAATAAATAGGCGACCTTCACTAAGGCGTCCTTGTTCATTTACGCATTGCTTGATAAGTGAAATTGAATTAGCCTAACTTGAACGATGGGAATTATCATTAAATTATGTTCAAGGGGGCGCGGCAAAGCAATATGGCAGAGACTTATATCAATGCAATTAATAGTTTAATGGAATTTTGGCTTGGTTTATAAACTCCAGTTACTGAATTAGTATGATTAATTATTCTAGTGACGAATAATCTTGTAAATGTATAAAAATGTCCCAACAAGCCCCTACGTATTCTTTTTTTTTTAACAGGACCTCTTTTATTGCCTTATTTTTAAATCGAAGCATTACATTGGCTCATAAGATGATGAATTCGTCGATTGGGTGAGTCACAGAGCGTTTTACATCCACATAGGAATTCGCGGAATGAGGGTAACGAATCAGCGAGCAGAAATTGCGAATTTTCAATAGTATTATATATTTTTTCCTAACGGAAGCAAGGGTGGGTCCCGAGCTGTGTAATAATTGCACTTCGTGATATGTCGCCGGACAAGTTAGTGTATAGTACTCTATTATGGATAAACAGAACGGATTACAAAGTGAGAATAGCGCGGAGAATGTTGTGCTTTCTCGTTGTGTACCGCACACGTCTGCTCAATGCACCTTGCTCCCATTGTATACAGAGGTAGGATGTAACATAAATGCAGCGCTAATTCAACGCGCTTAATTTTATTAAAAAGGTTATAAAAATATCTTGTAGATTAGCTATTTATATAATAGACGGAAGAAACTGAAAATGTAATATAGTAATCGATAAAAATCGGAATAATTCTTGCAAAATTGCGTATAGTAAGGTCAGTAGAGAGTTACACTCGTGGTAATTATTTGTAAATTCGTTTCATACTACGTATTTCATTAGATTTTAAGCAAGTTAAATGTTAAAATTATTTCAAAATACATTCTCAGAAAAAAAAAATCAGAAAAATACATATTTAGTATTTCTAAACGTGAGCGCTCTATCCTGCTTCATTATTTTATTTTATTTGCTCTTTTACTTATGTGTTTGTATTTAAATTTTAAAAATAAATGCAGCAATTTTTCACATTTATCTTGTTCTTTTCTAGGAAATTTTTTCTGAACCTTTTTTTGTAAATAGCATGTGTTATCTACCACAAAAGTATAGTAGAAATATGTGTCTTTTTGTGTATTATAAGAACGTTCAACGTTCTTAAGAGAAAAAGAAAAAGTTTCGTATTTAGAGCAAAAAATTAAGTGCCTTCAAATAAATATGCCAGCGGTATATCCAACGTTGAGTAACGTAGTTGTTTTTTACTCATATTTATTGAAGAAGCAATGTCGTACCTACAGATGTACATTTTTATACTATGCCCATAGGTTTATACATAAGTATACAGGGCGTTTCAATTGAAACGAACCACCTCAGATAACTCATTTACCTGCTCTACTTGTATAGGGATAGGGGACACTTTTAATGACGTAGGAAAGTATTATGTAGCAAAGGAACATTAAAGGAACATTAAAAAAACACACTCATCAATTTCTTATATGTATTGATTTTATTACAACATATTCTCTATACTAATACAAAATACATCCATAAATATCTCTCTATTTAATAATACACAGTTTCTTTACGTTCAATACATTTATCTCACAGGAAAAAATCGTCATTCTCAATTGTATAATAAGTAATTTGTATATAAGTAAATTAAAAAATGCTTCTTTACTTAACGATAAAAAAATAAGGCCTTAAGGTACTTTTCGATTCGATTTTCGTGACAAAATAATCGAGTAAAATTGGGCTTAGAATATGGCTGGCTAATACTATATATATAATTAAGTTTTAATACAAATTTAATCCAAAAATATCCGCGTCAAATTCGTATGCAACCGATTATACTCCGCTGCATCCTTCGACCCAAATATTTTTGAACGTTTCTTATCAATTAAAAACCATTTGCGATCATATACAATAATTGTTTCGATCACAGTGTAGCAGTTTGATAATATCCACATTATTGGCACTTATATAGTATAAAATTAAAGTACGTAATATGTAGTTATTGCACGAAAACAAATGATGTGTAATTATTTGTATAAGTAACGGTAAATACTTAAGTAGTAAGAATAAATATAAAACTAAAACATTTGTTTATTTCTATGCATCCCGTATTCAGTTCACATCGTAACTAATTTAACAATAATATAATTAAAAAAAAAAGGATTTTATTATACTGAGGAGTATCTTTTAAATCAATACTATACTCTGAGTATGTAAAAGATCACAGACGACAGAGTTACACAAACGCACCGTGTATTTAAAAAAAAATAACGTGTCTGTTCAATGTAAAAACAAAAAATAAAAAAAAAATGGGAACTCGATAAATATTACAGTTTAGTCGAGTACACTTCGTTTTCGATGGGGACATCTTGCGAGTAAGCGGCCGAACTAAGGCTGTGCGTTCTCGCTAGCGACGTCGATATAGTAGGGATGATATCGTCGTCGATCGTTTTCGCCTCGCCGTTTGCGGTTTTGTCCGTGTAGAGGCGCTTCTTCCCCGGGAAATAGTTCGCTATGCTGCGCGCTATCGGATGGACCAGTTTCTCGTCGTATTGGTCGTCGGGCGAGGCGGTAAAATAGGAAACTATCCAGCCTAAAGTGACCGTTACTATGCAACCGATTAGTGAATAGTACATGTAGCTGATGGAGTGTATTTGCGTGAAGAGATCCCTGCAAATAAATGGAGATTTTATAATGTGTAGAATGAGGAATTGCACAACTTTTTTTTTATGTCATAGAATGATAGAGAATGTTGTAATATATAGCCCTTCATTAAACCTTCTTTTAAATTGTTACTCATTAAGGCATAATTAATTTATTTGAAGTGCTCTGACGTCACAAGTTCTTTCATTCATTATTCTTAGTCGGCATGATTTGGCAATGGAGCGATAGTCATCGTAGTTCGCATCATCATCGCAGATAAATAATATTGGTAATATTAAGTTCGCTGTTCGCATGCTTTGCGCGTACAGATGGCGTAAACGTATTATTACGATATCTGTGTTTATTTTAGGCGGTTTGGAGGTTATAATCTTTCAGAATTCGTTATTTTACGATAAATTGGAGAACTTTAAACGCAAACTAAAACAAGATGCAGAAATAATGCCGAATCCCAAATTCCTTTGTGACCATAACCTGCATAGCACCTTAATAATATCGTATTTCGCAGCCGGTAAATGACTGCAATCTGTGATTATTACGGGGGAGTAATTTCTATGTTGGCCTATATTCTCGTTCATTCAAAAAATTTTACTACGTACCTGTGACGTATAAAGATCTTAAAAAAATTATATTTCAAAAACTACTTTACAGAAAACCGTCAAAATTTCAGTGTAAATATATATTTAGGTCATGTACAAAATGACATTATTTTAACAAAAATTTAAAAAAAGTGCAATTCCTGATTACTACATGTTGCTTTTAGTGTATAAACAGTTATATCTTGCTGTTGGTGTCAAATTTGTAAAAGGAATACGATCGTATGTGAAAAAGGTGATTAAATCAAACGCAATGTTTTTCGTCGACCGAGAAAAAAAGGGGACCGTTTGACAGTAATAATAGGGTCCGATGAAACTGTGCAAAAAAGCTTTAGTAAAAGCGGAAAGCTTAAATAAAATGGAATCGCTAAATCTGTTAAATAATATTAAAGACTTCAATGAATTTATGTACCACACACAACAGGCAAAAAAAATGTGTTACTGTTCGTTTTTGTTACTAAAGTGTCTGTGGACTGGAAACGTCTAATATGGAACAGTTGATAAGTTTTAATGAAGTATGTTTGGACGATTTTTAGTTTATAATCATTGTAAAAGTACAGGCATTTTTAAAAATGCATTATTTGTTAACAGCATTTAGATTTCTAAAACCTGCAGCTTTATTCACTAACAACTAACAACAGGCATGTGCAGACATCGAAAAGAACGTAAGTTTAAACGTGGATTTCATTTGAATATGTAGTACCGCGACCAAAAAGAAATGGAAACACCATTTTTATCCTATTGGGCATAGTAAGTAAAACAAAAATTGACAAACTGATTTTATATTGCTATTAAGTCAGTTTAATTGGCAGTTGCTGTCAAAAGTTGACGTGTTTCAAACGTCTATGCAACGCCATCATTTACAAAATGATGGCGCGGTCATTTCGAGTATTTATTGTAGAAATTTTTTATTCTCTAAAAATATTTTAATAAAAACATTTACCAAAGTATCTTTGTTTTAAACGTGATCTAAAAAGCAATTTATTCTTGAAAGTAAAAAAATATATACAGGGTGAATCTCAATATATGCCACAAACTTTAGGAGCTGATTCCTGAGGCCAATTTGATCATTAAAGTTCATATGAGTATATGTCCAAAACGGTTCGGTTTAAAAGTTATTGAATGTTTAATAATAAATTATGAACTATGACTAACACGATATAATGTCACAGTTGGTTCTTCAAAATCAATTGTGTTGAGAGGCAATTGTTTGTTTGTCATTTCAATATTTGACAGTAGTTGTCGGAGTATTCTTTTTTTGTTTTTTATTTAGTTTTACTAATTATTTTGTTAATTTAAATAAAAACATTAATTATGTTAACTTACTATTAAACATTGTATAACTTTAGGAATAAGCAGTTTGGGACATATGTTGTTATGAACTTTTATGATCAAAATAACCTCAGGAATCAGCCCCTAAAGTTTGTCGCATATATTGAGATTCACCCTGTATATGACATATATACGTTTTAAGGTCATCTGACAAATCAGTAATGTTGCATATTACTGATACTACCTAACTTAACAATATTGCCACCTAAAAAA
Source organism: Cetonia aurata (assembly GCA_949128085.1). Taxonomy (NCBI): domain Eukaryota; kingdom Metazoa; phylum Arthropoda; class Insecta; order Coleoptera; family Scarabaeidae; genus Cetonia; species Cetonia aurata. The sequence goes on along the minus strand of OX421887.1, from coordinate 41,255,728 downwards.
TTGAGATCACGTGGTGGCCACATTCGGTTGCTCAACCTGTATATGCTACATGTAATGTTTTATCTTTTTTTTTAATTTTTGATTTTAATTTTATGTAGATTGGGTTTTCTAGATTAAAAAAAATTTTTTTTCAAGGAATACTTTTTCAGATAAACGTTTTAGTTAACGTGTACTTTTGTATATCTTACAATAAATTGTCTGATTATCTATTCGTATCATTAAAAAAATAAAAATAGCTCAAATAGCGCAATACTTACATGGGCTGAGAGGCTAACGTTGGTTGTATGGTCGTTACAGCGGCTGGATCCGTCATATTCGAGAGAGTCCTCTCGATGCTTCGAATAATACTCGCTCCTGATTGGGTGAGGTATTCGCTGAATGTCTCGTTAGTGCACCCTTCAGTGGATACCGGTAAGAACTCCTCCGGCGGCTTATCGACGTATAGACTGCCGAACGTTATCCATAACGTGGTCAAGTGTCCGGCGATCACGCCAGTGGCGGCGCCCTGCGAGCAAAGTCGGATTATTACAACGCCAGTATTACCAATGTTAATTAATTGACAATAATCGCGCGGGAATAGATCCAGACGTGTCTCATGTCTGATGTGATGAATTAGATATCTGTGCGTCTGACAGCTATTACGCAACAAAGGGCTATCGAATATGAGATGGGAAGGTGCATGTACAGGGTGCCACAGAGAACTTTGGATAATTTACGCTGAATAAATGCAACAAAAACAAAATAGATGCATACAGCCAATCTTATTTATTTACATCTGTGTTTACTTAATAATAAATAAAATAAATAACTGTGTTTCACAATTTTTTTTTGTTTTATTGATTTATTCCATAAACTTATTGAAAGAGATTGTTTAGACACATTGTCAAAATTTGCTCAAAATAAAATAATAAATAAATTATTTTGTAGTCAGAGATGCAATCTCCGTTGGGACATACAAAAGATTTTTACCAGAGCCGCGTTTTCCTCCCTTTACGAGTTGCATCAATAATAAAACAGTTTTACGAGACCAAAACAAAATAATCGCCGTAATACTTTGTTAGGTATTCTGCATTTGTCGAACAGTAGCGTCTACGGCACTAAATAGCGAAAAATCCGCTTACCACCATTAGGAATTAATAACATGGCAAGGCGAACTCTGGAGCAAGTCCCCGAGCAGTGACGCAACGCTTCGGCTAGCTATCGAGGGCACACGAGCTACATTTATTCCCTACAGATTTTATCCGGTCACAAAGGATGTTACTTCTACCATTTACTGGAGCCGTAAGCGCCTTATATTCATGTAAATTGCAGATATTTCACTAGTTGCTCTGTTATACGACGAGTACTCAAGGAATTGTAATTATACGACTTTTGGCTCGACGACATTTCCGATGCAAATGTGTGAATGCATTGTGATAGTGTTCTATAAAGTTTTTCCTCATTAAGGAGCAAACTGACTGATTGAATTTGAGATTGGGACTTCGCCAGAAAGTTTGTTCTTTATGTATGGGAGGTAATCGAATTTTAATATTAAAATGTAAGGTTAACATCCGAGGATTGAGGGGGAGTCTGCAACAACTTTGGTACATTATATTAGATATGTTAACCACTGCCTAGCTTTGTATATGTGCGGTATGCTTAGGGTCATTGTTTTGCTGAAAATTATAAAAACCCGTGCCTTATCGAGTTTTATCGCCGAGGTTCTCAGATTTTTCTTAAGTATGTCAAGATATTTTGTCTTGTCCATAATACAGCCTCAAAAAAGTACACACTAAAAAATTTTAGTAAATTTATCAGGATTCCTCCGAAAAATTCCAGTACCATTTGGGGGAAAATCACCAAAAACTGAGTAATTTTCCGTTTTTTTAGCAAAATTTCCTATACTTTAGGAAATTTCCCACATATCGGCCAGTATTTTTCATTTGTAGGTAAAATTTCTACGTAAAAACGTAATAATACTAAAATTTTTATGCTTTCCCAAGGATTCTTATTAAATTACTTGGTGATTTTATCCACAGTTAGGAAACCAAATACATACTTACAATGCGCGCATAGCACGCACGGAAGTGGCAGTGGTCGTTCTTTTTGTTTTATCTATAGGCAGATTTAGCAAGTAAAATTACTTTGGTGTGAAAATCCACCAAGGAAATTTACTTACTAGTGTATGAATTTTACCCATTAAATTTCATTTTACTTAGTATTTTTCATACACTAGTTCACTAGTAGTAGATTTCCTTGGTGAATTTGCACAAGTAAAATACCTGTACGGTTTCGGGGTAATATAATTGCCCCGAAACGGTACAAGAATTTGACCAAATCTTCGTTAGAGTGCTGTATTATGGACAAGACAAAATATCTTGACATACTTAAGAAAAATCTGAGAGCCTCAGCTATAAAACTCGGTATACCATGGGTCTATTATCTTCGGCAAGACAAAGTTGTTCACGTTATACGGCACGGAATATTGTGGCCAAAATACGCGACATTCAAAAAGTTTTTTTACTTTTGGGAGTCTATTATAGATACTTTTTAAAATTATTATATATTATTATAATAATTTTAATAAATTCCCTTCCTATTCATATTATACAATAAAACTTATAAGTATGGGCATCAATGTCCCATCGTTTGTCCTTCTCAATTAATTTGTTTTTCAATTTAATCTCTAAATAGATGAACATCCAAGCCCTCTGCACGCCCAAAACGAAAGAGAAACAGCCCTTTCCATAATATAATATATATTGATCACGATAGAGGCCCACTCACCTTCCAGTTACAGCAGGGGATCAGCAACGCGAGCAGGAAAACTCCCAGTAGAGGTCCGGACGTCGCCGAAGTAACCAGCATCGAGGACTCGATGACTCCGGATAATAGCCCGACGCCGAAACTCATTCCCATGATGACGAACCCGTACACGACACCTATGGCCTTGATAGCGTACAGTTGGTGCTTGTCTTTGAGGCCCTTCAGCGCGGGAATGGGCCGGATGAAATCCTCGAATGTGACGGTCGCCAGCGAATTCAGATTCGAAACGTTCAAACTGCGGATAACGGATAACATTAAAGAGATAACGCTTTGTTCTGGAGTGATGCGGCCGCGTTTGGCGATAGACGATTCTCAGACGTGCGTTCAAAATTCGGATTTGAATATTTCTATTTCCGGTGGGAGCGTTGTGCATATCGATGATAGTCGTAACCGCTCAAACGAGTGGTGATTTGTCGTTGGAGGTTTCGACTTAATTTCTATCGTTTGAGCTTTTGTGGGTAACATATTTTTTTCTGCTGTTCCAGAATAGCACTTTGCTTGATCAAATTTTGAAGATAGAATACTCATATCCTAAAAGTGAATGAATGATCACAGGCAGCCCTATTAAAATATTCTAATTCTAGTTTAGCACTTAGCACAATAATAATAAAAAAATATCTCAGCAACCTACATAACCAAATGTATATTATACAAATTAACACCTAATTGCTTAAAAATTAATGTAGATCATGTCAAATTCGATGATAATACTATCAAATCCAGATTTAATAATAGTTTCAGCCGCTTTGAACATATAATATTAAACCATCTAATCTCTGATTGTCTAAAAACTATTAACAATCTTAAACACAAAATTAAACTCTTAGAGTCCAAATTAAAGGAGATTTTACCACGCCAACTCATACGCTGACATATTAAAATTTCTCTAGTACTGAAATACGTGTTACAAACCTTAAGTTTTGGGAAAAAATGTTGCTGTTCCTTATAGAAACACATCAAAATTACTCATAGATTCTATTATTGCTAACATTGAAACCAGCATACAAAATATTTGGTGAAAATCATAAAAATAATATCATAAACAAGGTTTGTAATGCTATAACTGATTTTAAAAATTCATTCGATAACAAAGAAAAGAATCAAACAACTAATAGCTTACTTAATAACTTAAAACAAACATTGTTTTTTTTAAAACAAAATCCCCACATTATTAAACCTATCTTGTGTGTCAATCACTAAATATGGGTTGAAGAATCAAACGAAAAAATAAAAACCTGGTTATAATAATCTTACCTCAGCGCGCCATTGAATAAACACCCAAGAAAAAGTCCCAATATCCCGGGCAAGTAAGCGAACCTATCTTCCACGTAGAACGGCAGAATCTCGTCGAATTTTTTTATATATCCGGCCGATAATGGATCGCAGCTAGCGTATATGGCGTAGATAACCATACCGACTACCCAAGATAAACTGAACAGTACGGTAATAACGGGGATGTTGAACATCAGAGTTCTGCAAGCAAATTGAATAGAAGTTAGTTGAAGCGCCTGTGTGTATACGTTACGGACGTACTTCGTCACTTTTTTCTGCGATTCCATGCTACAGTAGCGCTGCACGAAGTTTTGTTGACAGCCGAATATCGAGAGAGACATGAAGAGTTGCCCCACCAGCGCTGACACTGTAGTAACTCGTTTCGTCGGGTCCATGTCGAAACTGAAACAATGGGAAATTTTATCCAGCTGTTTTGCTACAAAACTCGTAGATAATATTGTGAATTTTAATTATTTTTTACAAATTAATTCAATTAAATACCACTCAGAGTCATCTGTGATACTCTTTAACAAATTCACTAAAAAACCCGATTTTTTAGATAAATGTTTCGAAAAAATACTTTCAGTTCTGGGGATAATTCATATTCAGTAGAAAATAACATAGCATCTTATTTTATTTTTAAACTCAATTTTCAAATTTCTAAATTAACTTATTCGGCAAAATGTCGCTTCACTTAACATTCTTTGACCATACAGACGTATGCATATACATATATAGGAGTACGTGGCGAAACTTGAGGGACTAATTAACGTTAACCTAAACATACAACGATGACTGGGAGACCCGGTAATTAAGATCATAAACATTTCAGTCTGACGGCCCTTTCGTCCGCAACGGAAACTTTTTGCGACGCACAAGGTAATGGCCATAATTTCATTATACTCATGTAACTGCCGCAGCACACTTCTGCTTATAGCCTGAACCTTTCCTGAGACGTAGAATTTTGTTTATTGTTTCTGGTTGTGTTTCCTGCTGAATTGTGGAGAAGATAAAAAGGGAAATGCGAAGAATAATAATATTCCCTCATGAACAAGGCTTGGTTCAGTCTTGGGAAGTAACTTCGGTGCTTATAATATAAAAGTAATATTTTGTAGTCGTTTTTAAAGTGTCTTACAACTTAATTATCTTATGGCATATGGTTAGTTGCCCGTTTCTATCTTCTTTTGACTACCTCCATGCTTGACAGTACTACTAGGGCGTAACTCACAACTCTCAATACAAAACAAAGTATTGATTTATAATCAAGTACTGAAGCCAGTCTGGTGTATGGAGTGCAACTCTAGGGCTGTGCGAAACCCTGCCCTATCAAAAGTATACAAACATTTCAAAATAGAGTCCTAGGTAACATCGTCAATGCAATGTGGTACGTCCAGAATAGCGACATTCATCGAGATCTTGGAATCAAGGATGTAGACAGCGAAATATGATTTGCAGTCGAACACGAAACAAGATTGGACCAACACCCTAATGTTGAAGCAATTAAGCTTCTGGATGTTCAAGATCTTCACCGAAGGTTAAACAGAACCAAACCATTTGAACTGGCTTACTATAGTGTGCAGTGATTAAAAGCAGAGCACAGTGTAATGTATGTGGATCGAAGAAACTAAAATACAGTACTGAGTGATTTTTAGATAGTACTTTTGTTTAAATTTGGGTTAAAAGCGATTAAAATTAATGGACCAGTTTTAATATGTATCGGTACCAATTAAAATACAAAACAAAATTAAAATTGATTGTACAGTGGTGTACTTAGTGATAAAAGTATAGTTTTGTTGTCGTGTTTGTGCCATTTTCAAAAGGTGTAATAAATGAATATACACATATATGTGTATACCGGGTGAATCATTTAATTTTTTTTTAATTTTGTTATATCTCGAAAAATACCCATCGTACAGAAAAATTGGTCAAATAAAAAAAAAAAAAATCTTCTTTTGGAAAATAGTATTTTTCACATTAAAATCCGTACCAATTAAAATACACAACAAAATTAAAATTGATTGTAAAGTGGTGCGCTTACTGATAAAAGCATATTTTTGTTGCCTTTTTGTGCCATTTTCAAAAGGTGTAATAAAAGGATATACACATACGTGTAAATGAATATACACATACGTACGAAAAATACGCATCGTACAGAAACATTTGTCGAATCAAAACTTCAATATGTCCGAAGGGATTCGCTAGTAAATTTTAAATCCCTTTTTTTTATCACAAATTCGGATTCTACGTCGAAAACTATGTACCAATTGTTCGAGAAGAAAACTTTGATTCGCCATAGATGGCGTTGTAATCGCAAAAAATAAAACAGAAATCAAAAGAATAAAAAAAACAAAGAAAACCGTTGCACCCCTTCCCCGCACCTGCTGGGGGTGCCGCGATTGGTTAACTACTTTTAGCGTAATCCTGGAATAACGAGGTGGACGTAGTAGTGTTCTGTTCCATTTCGAGGTGCTTATTTTAAGTAATCGGGAATGCTTGTGCTCATATTAAGAGACGTCAGGAGTACGATGCGTATTTTTCGAGATATTCCAAAGTTGCAGATTAAATAATTCACCCGGTATACTTACATATGTGTATATCCATTTATTACCGCGTCCCAAGATCCACAAAAATAAATCGTTAATGTAACAACTACCCAAAGTTTTCACCGAATATATATATATACTTTGTTAAAGGTTAATGATTTTTCGTAGCTGGAACAACGAGACTAATTGGCATGTTTTATTGCAAATTTGTGAAGATGCAGCATCCAAATAATATATTACCACGCCACTGTTCTTATTACGCTAGATTTTGAAAGATTAACTAATTACTTTAGTTTCTTATTTCTAGAACGGTTAATTCTAGTTGCAAAGGTTTTTGGTAGTTGTAGTTCCCCACGACACTATTTTTTCTTGATTCTTGAGAATCGTTCTTATTGTTGAAGTTGACAAGTTCGATGTAACACCAATTTGACATTGAGGTTTACCACCATCACATCATCTAAGCATTTGCATTTTAGTTTCGGGCGAAATGCTTTTTCTTGTCGCTTCATTTTGACGGTTTTCTATGTTAAAAACTGAAAATTATAATATTTATCATTATATTGAACATTATATTACATAAATTTATACTTATAGTGATGGCAACGAATGTTTCAAATAATAATAAAACTGTGTTTATGCGATAAATTATTATGAATTTGGGGAAAGCCTAATGCTGCTATTGAAATAAAAACGCGTTAAACCGAAACAGCGGTAAACGGAGTCTTACTGTACTTCGAATAATCTGAAAATTCGCTTGGATATCAAACACGATAAGGAGGCATTAGGTAGCTACAATTCTGCCACTATGTGAAATAGGTATTTGCTCTCCTTAGCATCCTATTCTATATTTCCATTCTCACAACACGAAACAATGCATCCGGTAAACGTTGCTAAAATGCTAATACGAATAGGAAATTCAAATTAAGCTCCCGGCGTCCCTAGGGGTTGGTTTCCGAGAGGGGGAGGGGGGGTTGCCTATGCATGCTAGCGTACCCTTCCCTAACATTCACTTCTCGCAGAGAGTTACATGCCCGATGGGGAGGCACGTCGGAAGAAATAAATATTAAACGACAGAGAGTGTGGAAACGCGCTCTCTTGCTTTCCGGCAAAGAGAAAAAAACTGATAAAAAAGGAGAGTTAAACCGAGCGAAATAAAAAAAATTATACCAGAGTTAGAAGTGGAGGATTGATACTAAAGCGCTAGAAAAGCTTGGGATTAATTACTACTATAGGAAAAAAAGATAGGTCGATTTTTTTTTTCGTCCGAGCTTGTGCTGTTGTTGAAAACAAAAAAAAAAGTATATATTCCAGAGCGAGCGCTCCATTTTTATTTTTCATCAGTGCGTGAAAAATGTTATGTTTGTGGTGTGGACGACCGGCTGTCTATGCCACACATGATAAGTAAATACCATCAGATGAAATAATGTTTAGCGAATTAGCAAGATAACGTAATCCTAAATTTGAAATATGTATATATGTATATATATGATGAACCAATACAAAGGGTCAACTGTAATTTCACTAATTGCTTTAAAATGACTCTTTATTTGCAAAACACCCGGAGTAAAATATAAAGTTTTTCAACATGCAACTGAGAACAAAGGGAGAAACTACGTTCAACCGTTGGTGATATTTACGTTCATATTTTGAAAGAGGAGCATCCCAGACTGGAAGCAATCCATTAGATAAAAGCATGAAATAAAAACTACCGCATTGGACTAATTTACGGTTGCTTGCAGAGAGCGGAAACTTTTCAAATACGAGCGTGACACAAAGAAAAGAATGAGGAGTGAGCGGTTATTCTGAAGTTTTACAGGCGGGGAGGAAGAGAAAAAAAGGCTAATCTAAGCGACATCGACTTAATGTCCATTTTTTTTCTTTTTCATGAAGAATTGTCCTTTTGATGGTGCGCCGCAGCGATGCGCATACGCATTGGCAGTCTATCAGAGGTCTGTGATTGCAATACATACCAGCAAAGAATGGTACTCATTGTCAGTATTAATAAAACTGAGGGGTCTTTAAAATTGAACAAAATTAACAAAATTTTTAAAAGTGAGACACGAAATTATTTCGATTTTAGTTTGGAATGCATTGCGAAGTTTAAAAATGAGCCAGTATTGCATAAGTTATAACATATATTTACACATAAATTCCATCTTGTATTATCACTATGGGCACCCGCCCCTAATCCGGTTGATTAATTATCCGATAGAAGATAAAAATGGCGTAATTAGCTCGCGTACACCTCATCAATAACTGTAATTGTTTAGATGTGTTCAAGTGTCTAACAATGGCGAACGTCTATATTCAAAACGGCGTAGTCGAAATGTTCGCTATGATTAACGACATCGCAAACATGACAGGGCGGGAAAACTCGAGCGGGGACACCCGCTGCCCCTTCCTCCCCTTTAAATATCCCCCGCGCGCGCTAAATGTAATCGAGACTCCGCGCGCTTCGAACCCGTCCACCGCCACCACGTCCAATTCTCCACTGTAGAGACTCCGGACGCTTTTAAAGAGTGCAATGCAATATTATAGAGATTTTAATTATAGATAAGTGGGCGGGAATGTAATATAACTTCCGGACAGAACAGTATTGAGGTTTGGATGAATTTTATTGCTATTTATGCAACCTTTAGGTGGTATATTTGTGTACGTATTCTGTCTGTATGTAGATTCGTGCTGTTGAAAAAACAGTCGTAAAATTTCAATTTGCACGGACGATGAATCCTAGGAAATTTTAATTATTTCCTTAATATGATTCTCTTTATTATACCAGCAGGAGCAATTTATTGCTCATTGATGGTGTTGTTATTATGAAAACATTGAAATTGTATTGACTTTTTCATTAGTACCTATAATGAAGTTTTAAATCAACTTCTTTCGTAGAAGTTAACAATTGAATTGCGTCTATGCAATAAAAGATTATTGATATTTGATTAAATCCTTTTAATTTACTTCATTCAGAAAGCAGTTTAGAGGTTTTAAAACATGAATATGAATGAAAAATAAGCCGTCAATAGCAGGAAAAAAAAGAAGTGCCACACCACGTAGCAATGTTCACTCTGGATGATCTAACTTAAAAACGTGTTTTCTTTCGTGCATTAAATTAAGTAATGAAATATGATTTGTAACGCAAATAAACTCAAATTCTCTCTTAAAACTAAAATTAATATCTAAATATTTTGTATATTCCTTGTTTATTCTGTGTTCTCAGTTTACAATGTGAAATTTCATGGGTGTGATATGTTTTTATATCGCAATACTGACGGTCAGTGGCTGACGCTGCCAGTTAGGAGTATCGATTCGCGCGAATTACGAGATCCCGGACATAACCGATATACCTATTCGATTCTCTACGTCTAGCGACGCTGGTATTAGTAAAGTAGTGCCACCTTTAACTTATCAGCGCTTATTGTTATAAAGTTTTGATTGCAAATATGCATGATTAATGACCATGCAATATTATAAGTTTGTAACTTCTGTTACTATTTCGCCTGAGGTTTTAATGAAAACGAATTTGTTGAGGGAATTGTTATAAGACCCTTCTACGAATCTAAAAATATCTCTAGATTATACTAAAACAATTTAATGCACTATTTTCAATACTACGGTACTAATAGAGCAGGTGTAAGGCAGGAGACTGATATTGATAGCGGTCTTTTCTTGAACTACAAAATTTCAAAATCCTCATCATATATATTACCTACCTACATTATTTAAAAAAAAAAATTGCATCCCACTTTTCTTGACTTATCAGTTTCTCTGAGGATTCTTTTGACTACATCCGTATCAGTGATTACAGGTGACTAATCATTTTGGAAATTAAAAGTTTAGATACAAAGAGTAAGTCAGTGAATGACATAAACAGTCGTTGTAAGTCTAAATTCAAGTCAAACGTACATAAAAAAATAATATTAATATTCAAGACAGGTCTTCTTTAACAATCTCTCAGACTTGGATCAACAAAATTATGCTAATTCTTGACCGATACTAATGTTAAAACGAAAGGTGGTTGACTACACGTCCCTTAATATGTTCAAGTTGACCGCCAACCGCCGAATTAAAAACTTTTCGCCGGCACCAACGAAACAAACACCCCGCCAATTTAATACGGCACCATCGTTGCGAAGAAATCCCTTTTTGATTATAGTCTACGACGTTTTCATGTAAATTTTCCGGTATAGGTAGACCGACGTGGGAGCCATTTAAACACGGCCACCAGTCGGTTGTATGTGTGCGCGCATCGCTGGCAAAACAACCACCTGGTCGCGACAATATTATCTTAATCCGTTATTAAAATTCGGCTTCATTAAGTCGGGCGCGCGGTGACCGACTTCAGTCGCCTCACGCTTGGACAACTTTATTAAAACGCCCGTCGCCTTGTCTCTGGGCAAAAAACTTCGCGACAAACCGTCGCTCGCTCCGATCGCCCGATCATGATTAAAACTTTAATATCCGAACGAACTTACTTGAAGAAATTCAGACGACCTCCGTCCACGTTGGTGCGGATGACGGAATCGGCGCCGCCCCCTTCGATCGATCCTTGAATGATTATCGCCACGCTGACTGCGATCATTGTGAGACCCTGCATGACGTCCGCCAGGATTGCCGCTTTTAAACCGCCCTGAAATGTAAGAAAATATACAGTGGAATGAGAATTGTAGCCACATTATCAGTAATTAGCGTTGGGATGCATACAGGTTTCATTCGTATACCAAGAGCTCACATTTAACCCGTCGATTGGCTTAATATGAGTAAAAAAAAGGATGAAAATATGGTTTCTATGAGTTAACAAAGTGGAGAAATACGCATCCTGTTGTGCTGGGCGAATGTGTCAGATATACAACTCGATATACCATCTTTTCTCCACAATATGTCATCGCCGTTTAACGGTAAGCAGACACCGGTATTTTCTACCCTTGTCTAACTACTATAAAATGCTATCCACAGCTCCAAGTTTTCAATTTGAAACAAAACCAACGAAGCCCTCATTCCGTACTACTACGGGGTAAGGAGAACGAATCCCTAGACACCAGTGTCCGATTCACTTCTCTCGTTCCTTAAAAAAGTGTGGCTGATGGTCCAGTGACTTGCGCGCTTGGCTATCAGTCACGGGGTCCTGCTCTCAGATTGAGGTTTTCGTGGTTTTCCTCACTCCTTGGCAAATGCTGAGAGACAAACACCTTAAGTCGCTCCACGGGCGCAGGCGTAATAATAACTCATGGCCGGCCGATGCCTCCTGTAATTGGCGAAAGCTGTTGGGGGATGTAAAGGCATGAATTATTATTAAAAGCGCCGCGGTATTTTGAGGGTGCGGTCCTAGTTTTATAAGGGTTAGTAAGTGTTGATAGCTGTCAATAATTTTATGAAAAAATAGAATATTATACGCCCGGGGTAAAACTATTTATAGTAAAACAATTTTGCGGTGACAATTCAGCGGAAGTTACACGCGAATTATTTGCAGTAAATTATCTCGAATTCAACTGCAGCTGAAATTCCATTTCTAGTCGCCCAGAATGCAATCTACAGCACGCAACTTTTCTCCCGGTGTATACGTGTGAGCTGATCGACTGTGCATTGCCGATGCGAGTGAATCACACTGATATGGGATACGTCCTTTCCGCACAGTGTCAATAATAGATCACTAATATTTTCATATATTTAAACATCAGAGCAGGCCGGTAATTCTTTTTGTTCGCTTAGCATTACTTTTTAAAAACGAACTCCATACCTGAGCAGTAACTACTTACGTTCATCGGCGCTCGGATAATTTCAATAACGCTCGAAAATCTAAAGTTTCGTACGCTCATCGGAGGGCGAAAGCAATTTCACGCCCTAGAGAGCGCCAGTGGTAACTGCTTAAGTACATTCGCGAGCGGGAATATACTTAATAAGTTTCGCAATCGCTTTAGCTCATTATCTATCGCGAATTTTCGTTTTGCTTGTCGACGAATCAACTTGCCGCTGAACGCAGTAAATTCGGGTTGTATTTAAAGCAGCAAACTAGGTGTATATGTACTGGTAAACGGTGTGTTGCAACAGTGTAAGTTTACGAGAAAATAATATATTGGGTTCCATTTAACATAGCGGTTGAATTATTTTGTGGTGGCGGTGGATGCGCAATAGCAAGAGGGCGTGCTCAATGGAGCGAGACACACCCGATATATAAATTCATATAAAGTCCTCGTGATAACATAGCCACCCTCACTACTAGCGCCTAGTGCTAGAAATATTGCAATTGCCAGGTAATCACAGTAAGAGTAAAAATATTATAAAATCTACAATTTCCTTGGCACAAATATCGACAAGTTTCAACTTTCTGCATTCCCGTAAACCAGCAGCATGTGTTAATAGATTAGGTAAACTTTACAAGTTGTTGAAAGTATTTATGGGAAAGTGTACATATCGACTCTTTCTGCAAATAGAAAAACATGAAAAAATTATTGTGTCGACTGGCGTTAGAATGGGTTATTATCACATAAAACGTCAAAAAAATAAGATAGTAATCTTGTTTGCTCTAATCTTCGTTTAGAAACAAGATTTTTTACATAATCCAGTTAAAACGCCAAAAGGGAACCTCCCATAAAAGAAATTAAAAACGAAAATACGAAAATAATTAATTAAACGTCCAATAGAGGGAGTCGCTGTTTAATCTCTCTAGCCACGTCCTCCTTCTTCGCGTCAGTCGACAGTTAATCCGCGTAAAATTAATCGTTTTTTTCTGTAACATGCATCGCCGCTATTAAGTTACTTAACGGTATGTTAAATAATTACAATCAGAGGTATAAATTCAATATACATACGTACGTTCTGGCTCGCGAAAATCTGACGGACAGACAAGTGCACATCTCCGATACAATGCTACCGAAAATTGATTTTCTGTCATGCTGGGGAGACAAATGCCCGGCTAAACTTCGCGCTAAATTTACTCGCGCGCTTGACAGTCGGTAATATAGACATCGGATAATAATTTGCGCGTGTAATACAATCGTTATCTGCGAAGGCGTACAAGTCAAAAATTGTTTCGAGTTCGAGGATGTATCTTAAATTATGTAGTAGAACCTGCGTAATGCGAATTTGATACTAACACGATCTAGATGAAGTATAGGGAAAGTTTCCACGTATAAGTTTTAATGTGTTTATTATACGTTGAGGATGTTTATTCATATGCTTGTTGACTTGTGTTGAAGAAACTTGGATGAAATGATCATCAAATTATATTTTGAAACTATAAAGTGAGTAGAGAATTGTTTAACTAAAAATGTTATACAAATACAGCGTTGCCATTTACAAAAACACCTGCGTAGTAACTACCGAGATATTTAGTAACACTGCAATGAAGTTATTTGTCATTTCTTATTTAAGTAATTCTCTGCAATTTAGCTTTTGGAAGTACCAGACTCTCTCTTCAAATGAAATAGTTGGCCTACGTCAAGTTTTAAAGAACTTACACTATATTTGGAAAAGGTATATAAACTGTTCATTAGTATGGGTTAATTGAATTAAAAAAAATTCTTGTATTTATGTCGAAATACACAGAATAATAAAAACGAAAATATTAGAAATTATCAACGCTGCAGTAAATTAAATTTTCTTTTAACGAGATGCGAAATGCATTAGCGTGGATGGTTATTAAATCGAATTTGATCGGCGCGAACGATTAATTCCACACAGCCAGCACGAAAACAAACGATCAGCCGAACGCTGTGCGGTTTTCAATATAAAATTACCGGCTTCCAGTCGCATGGTGGTAGTCGGAGGATCACTTCGTGAAATTGGCCGCAGATGCCACGGTAAATAAAAAAAAAGAACACCGCTAGAGAATTGCACATTGCACGGAGGAAATATTTGAACTGGGCGCGTCAACCGATAACAAATCTTTCTCTCCTTAACCCGTAATTTATCTGGTGGTTCTATTTGTCTAGAAATTTATATACCAGTTTCGGATTACGGATTATTCGCGTCTGTTCTGTTCTGTTCTGTTTCTGCCTACCGGGTTGGGATAAACTATGGAACCAAGTTGATGTTATTAAATTGAATTTTAATCAAAACGGACAGATTATTTCGTGTCGTAAGTATTTGCTTTAATTAAGAACAAAGAGGCATTTTTCCCAGAATCCGGCCACTAAAAATAAGCAATCGAAGATCGCAGTTTATCCACGGGATCCTGTATAATAGATTCCCATATTACGCAAAATTTACGAGCTCCACTATTATGCCGAATCGTTCTATAGCATCGAAGCGATACCCATTCAGACGATATTCCGACTCTCTGTTTCAAACTCCCCTCTCTCCGAAGAGGTTCAATAAAATCTCGGATCCGCCGGGCGGTTATATCAATAAAGCCTTATGAAGTCGAAGATCGATGGACGAATTTCGGCCGTCCGACCGGGTCCCATTCGGAATTTTCTAATAACGCGTTCGTTGGTCGTCGCAAATGTCAGCGGGCGATTTCCAAAAAAAAAAAAAAAAAAGGGAAGCCCAGTCGAAATCCCCAGCAACGACTGCACATCCGCCCCGAAACGTACTAACACAACGGACAGTTAATTACAAATGAATAATGAACGGTGGATTATCGCCATTTCACCGTTAGGTGTCGCTATATCTCCCCCTTTTATTCGCACAAGGTTTCAGGGAGAAATTTCCATCATTTTATTATGATATTCTTCCTCTCTCTCGCTTTTTCCTCTCTTTGTAAGAGTTTACTCTAGTGTATGACAGGTTAAGTGTTTTTTTCCCTATTCTAATATATCAAATTAAGAAGACAACTAGGAAAGAAGCACTTTTTTTTAATGTAGTGCTTTCAAATAAACTATAATATGTAACCATTGAACCTCTTTCTTGAACCCTATGCAGATTGGGGGAAGAAACAAGTAGACAAGGATAGACAGCACACTTTTGCGGTGCGATCGCTATTGTTAGCAAAACCGCGAATACCAAACTGTGTTATAACGTGCCGTCAATTCGGGAGGTCACATTTTGCGAATATTTTAGGAGTATCGGTAATTTTACCCAATTTTTTTTTGTGGTGTCTTATAACGGTATCATTTGCAATTTGGGAATATTTAATTTCCCTCGCCGTATCCACGAAATTCCTCGCATATTATACATATTTTAATTGTAAAAGTAGGAGGCAGAATGCAGAGCTTGACACGTAGGGTATTCCTGGATTTTCGATTGTCGAAAGTTCACGTTTTTTTTAGCTTTAATTATCTGTCGGAATTTGCTATAACTCGAACTGAACTAGAGCGTAGAATTTGACCTACGATTTCTTCTATTTATAGGCTTTTTAGATATACTCCGTGACATTACACAGAGAATGAATAATTTCTTCAACTTGATTCTTACATCATGAATGAAACGTAAGCTAATTAATTAATTATTCATACTGCAGAAAATATACATCCATTCTTCTGAAAATATTGGATTAAACAGTCGACCGCACATCACCTATGTATTTTACGCAGCTAGTGAGCATAATAACGCAATTTGATTTGTGTGTTTTAGTATCGTCATCTAGACGGCCGAGCGTCGCATAAATCACTCACTTTAATCGGATTTACTAGTCAACTTACCATGATGGTGAATATGATGCTGACCAGAGTGATGCCAAAAATGGACGCCCAGTACGGGACGCCTATTATGGTGTTCAGCGCCACGCAGGGCGTAAACACGGTGACACCCTGATTAAGTAGCTGTCGGATGATGTAGGTGGCCGAAGCTAAACACCTGACCAAGCGAGATTTGAACCGGAGATCCAGATATTGGTAGACGGACGTTATACCCAGGCTGAAGTACACGGGCACGAACACATAACAAACTATGGGATAGGCTAGCACCATCCCGTATAGAGTTTCCCACATCGTGCTACCCCTGTAGAATAGTTCCGAAGGGAAACCTGTGTGAAAAGCATAGATAATTATTATAGTAACTGGCTCATTGTAATTCTCTTTTGTAAACAATAAATTATCTATTTTTTAGAAAGAAAACACGAGCGATTCAATGACTTTTAAAACGTGTGCTAATGCTACTATTTATTATTAGTTGTTTTTCTTTACAAATTGAGTATGATCTTTTAATAAAGTTTGATACCAAAACCCATACGTTATATAAATTTAATTGAATGAATTTCTACATTCTTAATATGTTTTCTTCTCTGTGTTGCAAAAAAAAATAATAATTTAATCATAGGCATGGTTACCACACTATATAAAACAGAACTACCAATTCCACAATCGATCTACTGAAAGCTGTTGATATTTCTAGGAATAAACATAAATTCTGCGTACTGTGTATTCCTGTTTCTTTTTATTTGAGAAGGGACCTTTCTTTCACTTGATTTATTCCAAGTAAAAGCGACCCTTTTTCTTTACAAAGGCGCGCCAAATTAATATTTACTGCCAGTTTTACGTCGCGAGAGTAGACGCAGAGGGTTTGGGCATGATTTGCGATGAGACTCCCTCGACCGTCTGCCTTCCTTAACTCACCTAGGAACGAACGTACCCCCAAAGTGCCGCGCGCGATGCTCATCATCATGGCTCCCATGGATACTCGGCCGGTCGCGAAAACAAAGTCTGCTTTCGTCTTCTCTTTCGGCCCGAAGCATTTTGTGTAGAGGGCGACGAACGTGCTGGCTATCACGAATATTATGAAGACCAGGTAGTCCCACAGCATACTGCGCGTCTCGGACATTTTGGCGATGTTCAACTGGAAAGAAAATAAAAAAAGAGGTGAGCGTGGCTGAACGAGCAGTAAGTAAAACACTAGCAGAAGTAAAAATAAAGCCCATGTTTTAGACCATCTGAAAATAATGTATGAAACTTGAGTTCTTAAACCTAATTCCGTTAACCGTAAAAACTTTGAACGACTCATTTTATTTTTATCTTTGAGAATAGTCCTGTTGCCAGGGTATACCAATAATTTCAAATACCGTGGGATCAACAATTACATTGATGAATTTTTGCCATGGATTGCAAAATGTCTGCCATAGCTTATTAAATTCTTTTGATGTATTCTAATGAAATTGCCAGGTTAGTGTCATACTGACATTAATATTTGTCAATATATTTTTTCTTTCGAATCTTAATTCGAAGTAATGTTTCAATTATGGTTTTCACCACACTGCGAAAAACTTAGACGATTGAAGCCTACTGTAGAACATGTGTGCTACTTAATGAAACTTGGCAATACAGTTAGCGTTTATGTTCGGATAATCTTCATGAGCACTTTCCAGATTTCACAGTATTTGGACAGGATTTTTACATGTTGCTTGCACATAGTGTTGGTATATTTCGCGAAATTCGATCTGTAACTCATACAAAAGGTGTTAGGTAGTAGGCCAACTATTTATACAGAAGGATTGATTATTGACGTTCATAATCATAAGGAAGACAATCCCACAAAATCTTTGAGACGAATCTTCCAAGAAATTAGAGTTTCTTATGGAACATGTGGAACCGTTTTAAAGAGGAACATGCATCCCCAATATTATGTGGCACCTCAAGCGCCTTAACAAAAATCGAAACTTCTCGGGCGAACCATTTTTTTTTCATTGAATGGTGAGACAAATCGTCATAACTGCAGATAATGGACTGCTACCAACCCTCATTTGATACGGGAAACGCATACACAACGGCCACAGAAACTTAATGTATGGTTTGGTGCCTTTAGCGATCATCTCATAGGATCCCTATTCATTGACGGTACTTTAAATTGTCCAATGTATTTGAACATGCTGGATGATACAATCAATCTTTTGATCATAGAAAAATTGGAGCTAGATCCAGATTTGTTGGAGAATGTGATAGTATTTCAGCAAGATGGAGCGCTTTCACATTACGCTGCCGGAGTACGACAATTTCTGGATCATCACTTTCTCGATGATAGGATTGGTCGAAAGGGGTAGAATAGCCTGCCAGATCGATTACACCACTTGATTTTTTTCTATGGGGGCATCTTAAGTCTAAGGTATATACCACGCGTTCAGCTTCCTTACAAGAGTTACGCCAAAAAATTAATGCCGAAGAATAACTCCAGAAAAGTTACGAAATGCCAGGAGAGTATTTGAAGCAAGATGGTACTATTGTATGAAGATTAATGGTCATACTTTTGAACATTTAATAATGTAAAATCCGAATTATTTCCTTTTAATCGTATTTTATAACACAGGTTGCAAATTTAAAAAAAATAACTTTTTGTTAGATGTTAAGTAATTTTCTTTCCATCTGTCATAAGATACTGGATCTGTGGGTTGATATTGGGGATAATAATGTTTATAATAAACTATCTTGTTATAATTTATTATTTACTACCTATTACTATCAATAGCGTCTAATGGAATAATTACTTCCTATTATTTTATTTTTTAATTCAATCGTCTACAATGCAGTTGACTGCAAGTTTGTTATATAAAGCAAAACGGCTTGGCAATACCACACACACTTTGGCATATAACGCAGCTGTACGCTGTTCATTCAGCGAGCTCGTGACGTAAGCTGTGCGCGGGGGCGGTGTTTCCGCCAACAAACAATTAATTCTGCTGTATCTACTTAAAAATATTTTTTCAATCTATTTCTGTGTACTTAATTCTTCCTAATATAGCCGACTATTTCGCCATACAACGTCGAAGCAATTGACATTTGGGTTGCGTCTCATTCAACATTCCAAATTCAATGTTACGTCAATATTGTCGATGAATACGATAGAAATATTGTTTTTATGAATACATGAAACGTTGTGACAGGACGGTCAAACAATTTCCCGTTAAAACACCGTAAAATTCGTTTGCTTATTTCGACTGCATACCGATTGGTACGGCCAGACGACATTGTGAAGGCTGTTCTCTCAAAGCCGTTCGGCGTGCTGTCTTTAAATATAGATCAATAATGCGCAGCCGATCTTGTCGATTGCGCATATAATCAGGTGTGTTAGGTTTAATATCTTTGAAATTACCATTTAAATCGTGTTGAAATGTTATGGTTGTTTCATAGTTTTTATTATACGGAGAAGCAACCTTGGATGGTTTTTTTTTTGTTTTGTGTCCGTGCATTTGATTCGTATTTTATATAAATTATGATCATCGTTTATAAATAACCGCTGTAAATACGTGTATGAAAGGGAATATTTTTGCATATACCAGCGAATGAATTATGTAAATGTCATTTCACGAACGTAAACATAGAAATCGGTGTATATTTTGCTTATGTGATCACACCCATTTTCCTAAACGTTTTCGTGCTTTTTTTTGCCTGAATAAGATAATTCGCAAAGTTCCCGCTTGAAATCTGCATAGATAAATAGGAAGATGAATTGATTTTAGTTGAATAAGTTGATCCGTACGTCAATAGAACACACCTACGTATTTCTACGCGAATTTACTTATCTGTTGTTGGGATATCATTGACTACATAAGTGTTAATTGTCTAACGAAGTGTTAAACGTTCTTGTTACGCAATAAATAGACAGATATTAATGAAACTACCGTACGTTTCAAATTACGAAGTGTATATGTACTTAAAAGTTCAAGGACTCTTATGCATGAGTTTATACTACGTAATAAAACGTTTATTTTGTTTTCGTATACCGCGAATCACGAGTTAATCCGCGAAAAACTTGCTAATTTTTATATCTTCCGGCTATATATATTTAATGGACTTGATCTATAAGAGAATGTTCCTATATTCCTGGAAACGTCTCAAAAATAGCCTATAAATTCACCTATTGCTTATAAAAACAAAATGATATAACAACAACAAAAAAATAAATAAATAATTCATAAGTCTGGAAAATTTTAAAAATGAATCAATGATATTATGTGTGGTTGTTCTAATTAAAGAAATTACACATAGGATCGATTTTTTCTAACTAAATTTTCTTCATTAAAATAAAAAATGTTAATAATCCACTCTCCAATGTTTTTTCACAGTAACAGCAAACAAAAATCAATTAAATCCTCGAGAGAGAAACGCCTCAGTGCTCAAACACATCTCATATTCCTGTATGTCAAAGCAATTCCATATTAGTATGACCGTTTTAAACCGACAGATTCACCCGAAGTAAAAAAAAAAAAAACGCTTTGACTGCAATTGATTTGTCATTGCTTTCATTAGCGACAATAATAGTAAACATGTACTTGCTAAAGTGCATAATGCTCTTGTCAACGGAGCATATATAAATATGTGCTATTCTTAAACAAACAAACATCACGAGATTTTCATTAAACAAATGTGATTCATACAGTCGATAGAACTCCGTTTATTCTCTTTACATGTTTAGAGACAAAAAAAAATATATCATAAAAGTACGTAAATTTGGAACGAGTTACCTACATAATATAATTTATTGTGATATGATTATGTCAACAGGGGCTAATTCAAAGTTTGCAGATGCGCTGTCAGAGTAAATATTCACTGGTAAACAATCTAATAGACGTTTGCGATTAAAATTGTGTAAATGATTCGTTTGTAAACAGTGTGGAAAATTAGTGGAAATTAGGTTAGTTTTATTTATTTGGACGTGGTAACTTTCCAGTTGTATAAGCATAGTTTAATATTGCTTAACTATCATTCAGAAATTTACAACTTTTTTAAGGGGTTAGGCCACCCTAGAAATTTTTCTTTTCCAGGGAAGCAATACAATAAATCGGAATTTCAAAAAGAGATCTTTATTACACAAGTAATAGAAACTAGAACTAGGGGTACATATCAAAATAGTGAATATTAGCCAAGATGCCTTTATTTCTGGTGGGTTCACGGACGCACCAGCATCTTCTGAAATTCGATTTATAAGTAATCGAAATTTTGTCAAATGTGTTTAGGCATTTTTTCTTTGACATCTTTATTTCACCTCATAGCAAACCGTTCCT
The DNA here is from genome assembly GCA_949128085.1 of Cetonia aurata. Lineage (NCBI taxonomy): Eukaryota > Metazoa > Arthropoda > Insecta > Coleoptera > Scarabaeidae > Cetonia > Cetonia aurata. Next base: position 41,234,242 of record OX421887.1, on the reverse strand, counting down.
GGAATTACTACGTTTATTATTGCTTAACTATCATTCAGAAATTTAAAACTTTTTTAAGGGGTTAGGCCACTCTAGAAGTAGAAAATGTAGATATGTTATGCGATTTTCTTTTTCAGGGAAGCAATAGAAAAAATCGGAATTTTAAAAAGAGATCTTTATTACACAAGTAATAGAAACTAGAACTAGGGGTACATATCAAAATACTGAATATTAGTCAAGATGCCTTTATTCCTGGTGGGTTCACGGGCGCACCAGCATCTTCTGAAATTTAGTTAAGGTGAGAAACTGATTTTTTTTTCGATTTATAAGTATGTAATCGAAATTTTGTCAAATGTGTTTAGGCATTTTTCCTTTGACATCTTTATTTTACCTCATAGCAAACCGTTTCTGGAATCACTACATACGCAGTGAGTATTTAATTATCTAAAGATTAGAAATACAAGTATTTTATGAGTATGCTTTTTTCATTTCTAATTCAGTAACAAAACCCCGTCATTGTCACTTGTAGTTTTTCTTTTTTCTTTCTATAAGTACTACAGTAAGTTTTAAATTCAATAGCATTACAACATGAATACGTGTATGTTATTCACCACAAGAAATTTATCAAAACTATGTAATTTTACATTTGAAAAAGTGACTTCCTTGATTTTAAAGAAAAGTACTTTGTGTTCAACTTTTTCTTGTTTCAAAATTTTTTAAAATATACAAGGTGTTCCATTTATAAAAATTATGAATTTCAAAATAAATAATGAATGTTAATACACTAATTTAATCTATTTTCTAGAATCGTTATTAACAGAGATAGCAATTCTACGCACATAATTTGTATCACCCTGTATACATAAATTAGTTTTTATTTTTTTATTGTGAGGAGGGCGATTTAATGACCGTAAGATCATCAAAGAAAATAGTCTTGCAGGTATAAATATAACGACATCAAAGTTGTGATACGCCTTCGGAAATTCGTGCCCTCTGAAGTTTCAAAAGAGAACATTTTATACTTCCGCAATTTTGCCACCTTTAAATTTTCACGTTGTCCTTTCTCAGCTTACTGCGCGTCGAAACAGAATAGAGGTGGAACGAGATGACGGTAGCGATAAATTGAAAATTGTTACGTTAGAAAAATGGCCGGCACTAAGAGCCGCCTGCTAGTCAGAATATGGAATTTTATACCCGGGTTTTACTTCGAGCAAGAGAAACGCGCGCTGAAGATGTATGTATGCGTAAATACGGACGTAAATCATAATGTTTGTAATTTATTGATGGCGTAATGGAATTGGTGGAAATATTGTTCGTTTAAAGAAAAAACGGAAATGGGTATAAGCCGGTTTGTTGCATCGCACCCTCTGTTTTAATCTAGTACATCAAAATGCGAACGTAGTAAATCATATCCTGTTTTAACCTGTAGTAATATTTGTCGTGGAACATCATGATGTTATTCTTTAATTTTACAATGTATTTTTAAGTAAAAGCCGCCTAGGTAAACTGTAAACACGGTCATGAATATTCAATTTTAGTGCTGCGATGCGGAAATTGTCTTCTATGTATGTACACATATCTTTTTGCGTATATATTTACATTTAAAATGTCTATGGGAAAAGTTTGCTGTGTTTACGTTTTGCTAGATGTAATTTCAAATACACGACCGGTAAGTAACGCTTACTAACTACAACAACGTCGGCTGATTAGTAGGTATATTAATTATATTACAATGTATTCCTTATATTCTCTGGGTTTTTTGTTAAATAGAATCGAGCATAATTATATTTTGTTGCTGTCATACTAATTGCAAAAATAACTGGAAAAACAATACGGATTATGGTTGATTTACATCTCGAAATGTTTCTGTGCAATGGGCATTCAATTATAATCATATTATTTGTTTGGTAGCGAACATTTCAAGTGAGTTATTTCCTGGAACATTTGGGCTGTTCTCACAATCAGCACAACCCTAGCGCTCTAAACTCTTAGACAGGCATTAAGTGCATCAAAATTTCTCAACCGATCAAATGAATTGAGGAATACATGAATCCTAATAATATTTAAGGAACTGTTCATCATAGAAAGAGACAGACGGTGTCTGTCTCTAGTGCGGTTTGCGGTTTGCAAGCAGCACGAGTCGAGAGTTATGTAATGTATGGTAATACATATATACATATATATGTTTGGATGCTTTTACTAGTTGTCAACCACATAAGAAAGGAATTAGGAGTGAAGCCGGGAGACGGCCTTCCTTACCTTCCTTCTTTAAAAGTACGTTTCAATTTGTTGTTTGTTTTAGTTGGTTACCTGATAATATCTCTCCTTGCGTCCATACGGGTTGTTAGTTTCTTTTTTTATGTAGACCCAATTTCGATTTATCGTGAATATTTTTCTACTAGTTTAAGAGACTAAACATGTTTTTATTTTAAAAAATGTTCACCAAAGAATAGAAGAAATCATAACTATTCAATTTTTGACTGTAGAGTGACGGAATTCGATACCTGCATAATTTAACTAGTATAAAATATTTGATCTTTTACAAAAAGCAAATGTTAATAACATAAATATTGGCCTTTTGTGGAAAATTCCAGAGTCAACCAGTTCTGAACGTATTTGCTTTCTGAACATACCAATTTTGACATTTCAATATGTTTTTGTTGTCATTTTAAAGTATACAGGCTATGTACGTTCTTGTGATTTTATTTTCAAGAGGTGATTAAACATCTTACGTGCGATGGACGATTTTTACTTTCCGTATTAGGATTTATTTGGAAAAATTTATGTGAAACCACCAATGCAGTGACATTTAATGAAACAACTTGACAAATAAATAGGAAAAAAATCAGTATTTAAACATTATTTTTCTTAATAATTTTCTTTATATAAATTATTTACCATAGTATTTATACTGTCATTTTGAGAACTGATCAAGGAGCGCTAAAATATTGGAAAAAAGCGAGAAGTTATTTGAAGAAAAAAAGAAAAATAGATGAGGTCATCAAATCTACATGAATGACTAATCATGTATATATTCAGATGCTACATCGAAAAAAACACAGAATTAAAAATGAAACTTGAATTTGTCCCTGACTTTTACCTCACACTGTATATAAAATAATCAATGATTCAAATCTTAACACTTCAAACGCCGTTGAATGAATTCGAATAATTATACGCATCATCATATTTGGCAAAGATGTTATTAAGCTATTCATGTATCCTACATGGGATTCCTCCGTTAATGTAGTTTCACACGTGGGTTTCAATACTACGCTCTTGGATCGTCATATGGTATAAGTTTGGTTGTGATGTCAGAGAAAGGTACAGCAATGAATAATCGTATAGAATTCCACGTGCTTCTGTGTAGTATACAATTGTTAGCTTATAAGTTTAATAAATATTGGCACGATATTTTCAGAAATCCGCTATTTATCACCTCAAACTTAAAAAAAGAAGTAAAAGTCAGAATATAAGATGTATACTTTTTCAATAGGATAAAAATAATAGTTTGTATCACATTTCAAGGATTTACTTAACAAGATTAGAGCTTAGGTAAAGCAAAGTTTGTTCAGTGACTGTTAAATGTTATTTATGTAAATGCACGCTGGGATATCTTACTCACAATTATTAATAAATCAAGATTTATTAATAATATGAAATCTGTATACACTTCATCTACTAAATAATAATACTAATAATAAATGCATCTAATACCTACATTATTGAAGTCCGCACCGTGTTTCCACAATATTTATATCGCAATATATTCGATACAGCGCTAAATAAACACAGAAAATAAATAACGTAACACGACTTTATGATTTATGTAACCATGAACTGTTACAATAATAATTCGTATGCACTAAATTTATTTTACATGTATACATACATAAATGCGGATGATGTTAACAATAAACATGTATATTATACTAGTTACTGCATAAACGTCCAACAGTGCTGATAAACCACATTTAAATAATAGTGAATTTAAATTACTGCAAAGAGTGGTAATAAATGCAATTCGTTAAAAGTTGCTGATTGTAATATGAAGCCGGATAAGGTAATCGCTATCGCCTTTTTACGAGAAATTTGCGTATAATATAGAAATAGCTGTAATATTATCTTGGTGTTTATGAACGTAGGAAAAAATAGTTACTTTAATAAATATCACCGTTGGACTAATGTAAAATTATTTCTGTTATAATAACGATAACGAATGAATCTTGTTATTACTTAATCAAAGATTATAAATATTTTTTTTTTATTGTATTTGAAAAAACTTTATTGACATATCTTATATGCACAGTATACAGGGTTTTCCACGGTAGCCGTTCGTTAGAAGTTTCCGAGGATAGAAAAAACCTGGAACTTTGAATTTTTGGAATCCGGGGCTATTCAAGATTCTCTTTCATTTTAAAATATTTTCAGGGTCTTATCACTTCCGGTTATACCGGAAGTCGCCATAAACTTTCTTATTTTAAATGGAACACCCTGTATATTATTTCATTTTTAAATTCCTGAGAAAATTTTATGATGAGTTCTAATATGTTTCCCTCAACTGCTACTTAGATATCTTCATTTTTTTGAAAATTTTGAAAGATGTAGCGTTATTTGCAACACAGTATCTTTTGCCTATTTTCGACTGGTAATAAACACTTCTAGGGTAGATGGAAGCACAAGAATGACACTTTCGAAATCCACATTGACAATTGATTTGTCGCATACAGGTATCCAAAACTGCATGACCAATTACAAAATCTTCAAAGTTGAAAAAGTTCTTTTTTTCAAATGGAACAGCCTGTATACATGTATTATCGGATGCTCAGATGCAGAATTTAATTCTGCATCGATTCGCTATGACTTTCCCTATACCTATTTACAACGGTTTTCTTGTTATTCCATATTTTTTACTAAAATCTAATAAAACTACAAAATCGTATACAGTAAGCAAGGATTATAAGAGGAATTAGAACAAGTGACTTGACAGTTGTTGATTGTATGTCAAAGTAGTACAATTCTATTTTGCTAATTCTATGAAATACAGTTAATAATGGCGAATATTGAAGAATATTCGAATAATGATCTGCTAAACTTGTTTTATACGCACGGTGAATGTGGACGAATTGTCAGACGCACATGTAGATTTTATTCAACGAGCGATATCCGGACTTACCAGCAATGACTCCTGGAAAATTTGCAAGAATTGAAGCTCGGTTTTTGGAAACTGGGAGTGTAAAGGCAACTCGTAATCAACGACAGCCAGTAATAGATAATGAAGCTAAAGAGGTGAACGTTTATTAATCTTGTAAGTATTGGTGATATTTTGTTCCTAAATTTTTTGACTCTCTCTGCAGTTAAGTGATCATGTCCGGGTGCTTTATTGTTTTTTAATTGCAACATTATTGTGTGTTTCTTCTTATGTAACTTTCCTAAATTTAAAATTTGTTGTCCATCTAGGGGTAGTAGTCGGTGTGGGAGGGTGTTTCGAGTTAGCTATCTGTGTCTCTGCTAGTTCTTTCCCTATATTATTTATTTTATTTATATTATTCTTTTATGATCAGAATGCAACAATTTGTTCTGTCAATGAAAATTCACGAAATAAATATAGATATTAGGACTAATATTTTCCTCTGTAAACATTTAATTTATATACCCAATCACTTGACTTTTCAATAACACTATCTTAAAATATAAACAGTAAAATCTTACACTTTGTGTGTAATTCAATACAACGCTCTATGTTCCGGACTCATTAGTATGTGCTGCTTCTATTAATTAAATTTGTATATTGTATCCGATTCATCTACCCATTAAATATTCAAAGCAGACCGCAGACTAAGTAATCCTGGAAACTTTGCCGGAACAATTTATGCAAAGCTTTCAAGGAAAAATTATTAATTGGGATGTCGTGAATTGTTCATCTCAAATAAATTATATACAAATAACAAATCGTGCCTCTTTATTCAACGTTTTACGTACTTTAATTGTGTGTATTAACGAAGTATTTAATTTGCATAATAAACGATTTCCCAATATATATACATATATATAGGATATATTTACACAGATAGAATTAAAATAACTTCTTGGAAGAGGTTTCAAGTGTTTTGATTGGCTCGAAATAACCAATTTCAACTAACATATCTTATGAATTTAATCGAGCGGATCCAATATAAACATCCTATTTTTAGTGGGTTTTAATAGGAAGAAAATTCTGTTAAAATACCCTGGTGAACTTGAGATAGATTTTAATGCAGTCAGAGTCGTTAGAAGCACGCAGTGACCTTGAACGGCCTTGAACGGCCTCAGAATGCGCCATCTGTGCGCATAAGATATGCATAATTTTATTGAAACGAGTTTAATCTGTCAATCAATTAGTGCTAAATTGAAAAATATCCGTTTGCGTTAATTAATCAATTTTTTCAGTTGTTATATTTTATTGTGTCATGCATCCTTGCTTATTCATTGTCTATATTGCTATGTTTGTTGTTAATAAACCCCTATACTAGTATATATGTTTTGCTACGAAACTTGTAGACAATATTTTTTAAATTTAAATTATATTTTTATAAATTAAATAACTGTTTCATTTTATTGAATACCGCTTAGAGTCATCTGTGATACTCTTTACAAATTCGCAAATAAACCAGACCCCAATTTGCAGGTGGCCCTGGCTGTAAATTTCCCCCCTCTCAAATGGTGTCGCTCTCCTATAAACGACTAGGAAATATTTTATTTAGTAACTCATGAGAAGAGTATATCGCCTTGATGAAAGCTCTTTACAACTCTGAATATACCAGTTAATACCAATGGATTTATAATGTGATTGTTTAGTAATTATTAAGTGATGTTTTCCTATACGTTATATCAAATAAAACGAAATGTGACAAAGAAATAAGCTTTCTATATATACTCTCAGGTGAATAGGATCATTTACTATATAAAAATCACAATAATAAAGATTTCTGTCATCTCAATTCAGACTGAAAATTTAATTCTGTCGTTTTACAAACGCAAGTAAATTCAATTTTCTCACCAAAACCCCACCAAACGACCTTTCATTAGTCAATGCATCAACGCAGGAAAATAAAACACACCGACAGGAAAATCATACACGAATAGCTCAAAGAACCGTTACCAATCTCAAACATATAAATCACAAAAAAATTCATTAAATAATTTGACAATTAATCAACAAGTAGTCGTTCGAGAGCAAAATGTATTATTCAGAATGCATGGGTGTTGTTCAAAATGATTTGACTTTGCTCAAAATGCATTGGTGTTGTGCAGAAACATTAGAAGGAGTATAAGAGTCATTGGGGTCGTTCAAAATGCATTGACGTTGTTCCGGAACGTACAGAAGAGGATTGCTGTTGTTCAAAATGCATTGATATTATGCAGAATAGAGTGAAGAGATTACGAGAGCAATTGGGTGTTGTTCAGAATGCATAGATGTTGTTGGAAATATATTGATGTGGTTCAAAATGCATTGATATTGTGCAAAAATGAGTAAAAAGAATACGCAAGCAATTGGTGCTGTTCAAAATGCATTGGTGTGTTCGATTGTGCCAAGTATTCGGTAAACGAGTCAGATGAAATGCATGCTATAAGATATATGAGAAATTTTTAAAATGATGCCCGCGGTATAAACGTTTTTTCTTTTTCTATCATTAATTCTTCCTCACATGATTATAAATCTAGGTAAGTTTACATATGAACGGCGTTAAAACGCATACAATTCACCAGTTGTAAGATATTTCATTGAATCTCATCCTGTTAGCATTTCTAAGCACGTCGGTAATATTAATATTTTTGCTAGTCCCAAGCAGGGTTTACAATACGTTTCTATCGTGAAACACTGAAAAACCAATCGTATCATACATCCACAAAGCCGAAAAAAAAAAAAATTAAATTTTACATCCAGTTATAAAAAAGATGCTACTTCTATTATTCTATTGAAAAAAAACATTAGTTATCCACGATTTTAAAGCTCCAAAATTGCAGATCCCTATTTAATAATCCTGTAATTTAACCTCAATAGTTTTTCCAATAAATTTAAATTCATTTAAAAAAAATGTCATGCAATTTAGAAGCCATGCGACTTACAATTACAACAAAGTGTCATTTAAATTAAACGAGGAATCCAAAAATGTAATAATATACAGAGTTGCTTTATTTAAAATAACAACATTGGTATCTATTTCTGGCATATTACTAAAAATAATTCCCTGAGATATACCCTATAATACTTAAATTATTATATAAATTCCATTCGTAAAAGAGCTACTATTTTGCAGGACCCTGTGTATATAATAAATACAATTACTTACGTATCACCTTTCAACACTAAGGTAATAATATAAGAAGCACAAACACTTAATAAAAAGCGCTACCACTTCCTTTATTTCGAAAACTTTAAATCGAATATCACATAGCGCACAGTTCGCTACCGGTTTGATTGTTGTGGAATTCGCGGGCACTTGTCGCGTGCAATCTGTGTTGTGGCTGCACTGCAACTACTAATACCAGTTGTTAGCAAACTGTTTTCCCTCGTAACACCCATTCCTTCTAAACGTGAATCTCTAAAAATACATTTTATGCATGCGTGCATACAGACGATGTTTTTCTTTTTCCTTGTGCGATTCAGATCAGCTGATATGGCTGGCGAACTGTCAAAATCATTTATGGAGGATATGCGAACAAGATCTAGTCGCGGTATAGGAAAATATTTGCCGGGACTCGATCCAAGAAAACAGAGTGCCCGTTTATTAGCGTGCCATAACATTGAAGGATTCAGAGCGACTTAAAAACAAAATTGTTAAGTAATAACGAAAGAAATAAATCCTGGAGGGATAATTTTTTGTTTCTGTATATGTTGGAAGTCAACTTGTCTATAATAAGGAGTGGTTTTTTAGATGGGACAAATTTTAAGAAGTATAAAAAATAATCGTTGTGAGATAACCTTGAAGTTAGCTGTTTAAATTGCACATATTCCATGTAGAGTAAAGTCAATTTTTTTATATTGTGTACACATGTTCATTAAAATAAATCAAACAGAGATATGTATACCTGTGCTAAACAGCAAATACGAGGCGTAGTAGTTCACAGCTAAACGGAAATTTCCAATAACCCAGATTTCATGTTTAAAACTAAAGGAAAAAGAGTTGGAAAGTATAGGTATACATGTATCTCTTGCTATTATAGGAATTTTCTGAATTCCCGGACATATTTATGATCACCAGTTGACGTCGTGTATTATTGCCTAATTTTATATTTTTTAAGGCGAGTTAAATTTTACAGCCACCATTAATAATAAACATGCCTTTTTAGTAGAAGTAGTGTCTACAATGTTTTGTTGATCCGAACTTATTGCCTAATGTAAGTAAAACTATTAAAACGTACTATCTATGCTTATATTTCGACATAAGGATGCAATATTGCTGATTTTATATATTCCAGGATAATACTTATAAAAAAAAATCTTGGAAAAGTCAATAAAATTTGCGGTTGAAGCGCCGGGTGCAACTGAAAACATTACTATGTATATTATCGTCCACATTTTGTTGTTTTTGATTTAAAAATTAAATGAATAATATAATAATAATATAAAGCACTTTTTTGCATAAATATATGCATGTTTTTAAAAATAGATGCGACTATTATATCAAGAAGACTCCAGTGGCTGGGACATTTAGAGCGAATGGCAGAAGATAGAATAGTCAAACATATTGCGAGTAGGAAACTGGAGGGCAGAAGGAAGAGAGGCGGACCAAGAAAACGATGGAGGGAAGCTGTTCTAGAAGATCTGAAGGAAGGGAAAGTGAATGAATGTTAGGAAAAGGATAGGGATAGGAAAATATGGAAGAGGATTACAAAGCTCTGGATATCACCCAAAGCTCTGCATATCACCCATTTCAGCATTCGTGTAATTCAGTTTAGAAAACAGAAATTGACAATAAACTGAATGAATACTCTGACAACTACTGTCAAATATTGAAATGACAAACAATTCCCTCTCAACACAATTGATTTTGAAGAACCAGTGATATTATATCGTGTTAGTCATAGTTCATAATTTATTATTAAACATTCAATAACTTTTAACCCAAACCGTTTTGGACATGTACTCATATGAACTTTTATGATCAAAATAACCTCAGGAATCAGCTCCTAAAGTTTGTCGTATATATTCTGATTCACCCTGTATATAATTAATGTGAATTGTCAGAATAAAAAAATTAAAATATAGTTAAAACTAGAATTTTACACTAAATTTCCGCAACACCTGCAATACCAAAAACGAAAATTCAAGAATAATATATTTTTAATAATTATATTAATATTTTTAATATTTAATAACAATATTTCTGTCATCTTTACTTTTGTTAATTATTCCGAATAAATTTTACTGAACTTCTGTAAATTTTTTTAGGCACACATTCATACTAGAAAAAAAAAACTTTCAAGTAATACTAACTAAACAGTTGCTTTTAGATGTTCTCAACGCTGTTAAATCTTTTTTTAAAGCATTTATTAACGCGTTATTCCGATGCGCAGCAGATAATCGCATCTAGCTGTGGCAGTCTGTCAACGAAAGCTAACTCCACACGATTATGATAAAGTTTGTCATTTCTATGTGATTTCAAGTTGTTAAAGGCTGTAGTCGCTCCACTCTCTGTATATTAGACAGGGCATATACCCTTATGTATAAGGTTAGCTAAACACTGATTTGTGTGTTTGAAATAAAATTGTTGAAAAACCTTTCTTCCACAATTTCTAACGATATTGAGAGAAGAACATTACGTTTTCAATGAAAAACAAATATAAAAATTCCATGATAGTAGCGCAGCTTCAAAAACATGACAGTTAACTAGACTAGTCTAGATTTTGCGATTGATTAATGAAGTACATTTCACCGTGTTAAAGAAAATTAGTTCCATGTTTATACGGCTTCAATTCAGGGCTTCGCTTCAATTAAGCGCGTTACAGGAACACATACTTTGATCAGTGTCTGTTTGTTAACTGTTCCATATGGTTTGGTAACATGTATCTCGTTTACGTTCGATTAACTGACGCTAAACTGTTTCCCTACACGTCCAAAGAACTTATCTATCACATGTACAAAACGGAATGATGTTTTTAAATCGTGAAATATGGAAATAAGCATACCCGATAAATCCTAGCTTCTTTTGCTAAGCGACCATATGGGTTCTTTCAATAATTACGAAGTTATACGAACCGTCATCCTAAAACGATATATCTTATACCGTTCCATTATACGTTATGCGGGTAACAAATGAAGGTGTATGTTGCAAAAGTTGCTGAACTAACTTCGGCTAATTTAAGGGAGTTATAAGTGCTCATCGCACGAAGTTTCTGGAAATTGCACTGCTAAGTCTATTCAATTGCAACAACTTCTACGTCGCACGTCCTTCTTATGAGGTGCGGATGTATGCATGTACTCTACTAGAGAATGAACAGTTATTCACAAGTACTTAGGTTCCATCTACCCGCTTTGTGTTGTAGTTGGTGTTTTAGATGGTGAAATTTGTCTTGAGTGAACTTCGCTGTAAACTATGCACGTTAACATAAGTTTTCTCGCGTTTTATTAGAAGTAAAATGTTGCAATTTGCTGTATATGCATGGAATATTATATGGTAAAGTTAAGGGATGATGTGATCTTGCTTTTATTATGTATTTCCCAAACTCAAAGAAAAAATACATAGATCGTAAACTGTCTCCAATGCACAACCTTAGAACACCATCAAAATATTTAAGATTGTACACCAAGAAAAATGCTTTAACCATTAACGCCATTTGTAGCTGGTAAAGCAGGGAAAATCTAACCATTAACCCGAAAAAAACCAAAAAATTCAAATTTTCTGTAAAAAATTAAAAATTTGTCAAATTTTGCAATCTCTTAAAATCGTTTAAAATATATCATTTTTTACGTAGTTTGACCTGGTAATTACGATAGTTAAAGAATTTTTGCCCTATCACAATTAGTTCTGCAGATATTTGCATGTGGGTCTTCAATCTTCAAAAGGATCATTAAAATTTGGGTAAAATTTGTTCGGAAAAGTCTAATATTATCTTTTCCAATAAAATTTACACCCATACAAACGATTGCAATAATGGAAATCACCGGAGCAATATCTTCTTCGCCATCATTAGCATTAGAAACTTCTGGACCTACCACCCTTACACATTGTTGTGGAAAACGAGGCCGGATCAACTACTTTTTCCCGTGGCACACCGCGAATCAATCTGTGTGGCCAAGTGGAATCGCTCACTTCACACAGTATGCTGGGAATATATACTTCCCAATCTCCTTTTCAAAAAGAGCGGAATGAAGAAGCAACGACAAAAGACTGACGCAGACAGATACCTTATTTGCGGACGGTTTGAAAACAGAGCAGGGTGCCGGCGCAGGTTTATTCGGTTGTAATCCAAGAGTTAGAGAATTGTACAACCTTGAACAACACACAACGATTTTTCAAGCTGAAATCTATGCTATTGAGATGTGTGCTACAGAGGTTTTTGATAAAAACATCAGACAAACAAATAATTAAAAAATTTCCTTAACAGTTGCGCGGTGTTAAAAGCACTAGAGGTGCATCAATGTAACACAAGGTTGTTCTGCAGCTGTTAAAACACTCTAAATACAGGGACGGCTATTAACCTCTACCTAATCTGGGTACTCACTCATTCATGACGATGAGGAAGCAGACATTCATGCGTAAAAGGATGCTACGGAGCATTTTTAAGGACCAGAACCTGCTATTAGTAAAAATATTGTCAACAGTAAGTAGCAGCTGACATTTCAGTGACGCGGGTGTATTCTTCAACAGTAATGTAAAGACCAAAAAAGATGCAAAAATATTGATCAAAGCTTGTTGCTCCTGGGATGGTAACTTTATATTAATATTAAAGTCTCCGCGAATAAATATAATAACATTGTTCTGGTAATTATTATTCAGCAAAGTTAAGAGGCACTTAACAAATACACTAAAATTAGATTGAGATGCCCTATAAATATCGATGATTATCATCCGATCAGATTGTGATTTACATCGTAATCCACATGCTGAAAATTCTTTCTCAAATGCAAAATTAGTGCGATCCATTACTGCAACATCCAAGCCTCCTTTTACAAATATACAAGATCAAACTGACATCACACTGATATGGATTGAATAGTCAATGCGATACAATTTTATACCGCATGTGCCGTACAAATTCCCAAACAATTTCACAGTCGAACACAATGTAATCCTTTCTGTGTCACGTTATGGAGCACGAAAGTTACATAATGGTTATGTACTAGGTCTGTAACCTTATTCGCGTTACGGTCGACCCGCGTATGTTTGGTGTTTGTTCAACGTGCGTACTTTCGTTCGATGAAAGGACTACAAAAATCAAATATTTGGTAAAGCAACAAATTCCCGTATCAAATTGTGCTGTAGCGCTTCGAGTGGTATAACTCGGTGGTAGAATTAACAATAACGTAGCCTGTGGGCTAGGGTTAAATCATAATTTAAACTTATTTTCCGACAAGCATGACTTTTCGTACGTATACAGACATTATTAGACGACTCACATTGTACCGCGAGTAATATAAATAAGCAAATCCTGTAAATACTTCAATGAAAGAGGAATTTACCAGTGTTTGAGTCATACAATTTTATAGAGTATCTAATTAGCTATTTATTTGTTCTGTTAATTATTCATCACTTCTCCCGAAGTGGCTGAAAATATTATCTAATATTTTATGCAAAATATATATTATTAAGAAGAGTGACAGTAATTGCTTATAATAAACGTACAATCAAGTCGTAGGCATGTTTACTACTTCTAGTAAATGCTTACGTATTTAATTATAAGATAGATTTGCAAACGGAAACAACTGAATACCGAGAGCGATTATGATTCACAGCAGTTTACCGTAATTAGTATAATTGTCCATGTCGTGTAACAGTCAGTAACTACGTTGATGGATAGTCAAGTAATCTTTCGCACGGTACCTGCGTTTGGCAAAGTTTATGATGCTGTAAACGTGATTGAGTGTCCTGGTACAACAAAAAAATATTACCTTTATGTGTTACATTTAAAATATAGCCTTAAATGTAGAAACACATCCAAGTACATCCAGTTTTTGAAACGTTAAAGCAGTCATTATTTGTTCATTATTTGACAGTTTAACAAAAGGGAGTTTATCGAAGAATAAATACTGACGCGAGCCAAATTTGATTAAAATGTAGCAAATTTTGCCATTTTCTAAAGCGAAAACCATTTTTCTACGGTCTTAACATATACAGTATCTATTTGAAGTGCGATTTCAGGCAGTTTGAGAAATTGAGAAATTTTCGGTCAAAAATCAAATTTTACTATCTCTTAAAATCGTTTAAAACATATCATTTCCTACGTAGTTTGACCTGGTAATTACGATAGTAAAAGAATTTTTACCTTATCACAATTAGTTCTGCAGATATATGCATGTGGGTTTTCAATCTTCAAAAGAATTACTAAATTTGGGTCAAATTTGATCGGAAAAATCCAATATTATGTTTTCGAGAAGCGAAAACATTTTTTCTATGAAATATATGCATATAGCTTACATTTGAAGTACGATTTTACGCACTTTGAAAAATTGAAAGTTTCTCTCAAAAATCAAAGGGATGCCCCTTCAAAATTTGTCAAATTTTACAATCTCTTATAATCGTTTAAAACATATCATTTCCAACGTAGTTTGACCTGGTAATTACGATAGTTAAAGATTTTTTGCCCTATCACAATTAGTTCTGCAGATATTTGCATGTGGGTCTTGAATCTTTAAAGGAATCATTAAAATTTGGGTCAAATTTGATCGGAAAAGTTCAATATTATCTTTTCCAGAAGCGAAAACAATTCTGCTATGAAATATACGCATATAGCATCCATTTGAAGTACAATTTTACGAACTTAGAAAAATTGAAATTTTCTCTCAAAAATCAAAATTTGTCAAATTTTACAATCTCTTAAAATCGTTTAAAACATATCTATCATTTCCTACGTAGTTTGACCTAGAAATTACGATAGTTAAAGAATTTTTGCCGTATCACAATTAGTTCTGCAGATATTTCCACGTGAGTCTTCAATCTTTAAAAGAATATTCAAAATTCGGCACAAATTTGATCGGAAAATCAAATTTTCTCGTTTCAATACGCAATATAACTTCGTAAAAACATCAACGTGTTGTGAAACAAATTATTTAGTACCTAACAAAACGGGAAGGTAAAATTTGAAGGTGAAAATAAATACATATCTATATAATTTCAAGGCATTCGTTAGTAAAAATTCAATCTCAATACTTGAGCATTGAAGAGAAATATTATTAGGAATAATATAGATATTATATAATAACTAGGTATTGCTGCGCGTTATTTCATGGCCGTTGTCTAAATTATGATTTCCTATGATGGTGTTTCGAATCAACCAAGCCTCAATTAAATCTAACTTCCAATATTTTTCTTTGATGTGCTTATTTGTATACCGCGTTACAGATATTTGCTTTTTGTACCTGTAAAAATAAAATCAATTCATTCCCAGTTTTAATAGTATAAAAATAAATTTACATTAAACGAGACAAAAGAAGGTGTCGGAGCGTACACGAATGCTTATACAAGCGCATACGAGCCAGAGTTTGATTCTCCCGGTTGGGTAAAACCGGTTTAAAGTATTCCCTTTGTTTATTGTTCAGCAACTCGAAAATTTACGGAATCGTCCATACCGGAAGAAAATACATATATATTTTCGCGCTTCATTTTGCGAAAGTAAAGGCTCTTACCGTTACATCGGCGTAGCGAACGGTAACATCGATTACCTATAAATTCCATGTTGCTAGAATTTAAAAAAAAAAAAAACAGAAGGGCCTTATTAAGCAAGGGCTGGCGTATTCTACGTGTTTCGGTGGGTCTGTGTCTTCGCAGGAATTGATATCTATAGTTCTGTTGGCTGCGACGTTGGTTGTTTTAACCGTGCTCTTCGGTAAATTGAAATTTATATTCGCCCTAAGCTCGTAAGTATGGAAAAATGGTCCAGTCATGAGGATAAATTCGAAATTTTCTCTTATTTTTCAAATGCTGTGAGTACCTATTTACTTATTTTATCTTTGTTGTGCCTATGCTAGGTGTAACGAAGACAAATTGTTCTTACACACAGAAAAATCAATGCTTAATTTAAAAATATACTGTTCATAACTAACATATGGTAAGTATGCGCGCGAACAATTCGTTATTTTAAAATAACAATAAATTTAATCTTAACCTAAAACGATCTTGTCTCCAGAGAAACAATTCGTATGTTTAAAGTTAAACATTTACTAATCATTAAGGGGAATATAAGATTTGCTTGAAAAATGCAAACATTTTTGTTTGAATTTACTATATGAAATATTTAAATTAAAAAAATTCAATCTTTGGATTAAGAAATTCATAATTTTAATTTTAGGATGTGATATGATCTGCATCACTCACGTCCGCCAGTATAACCTTGAATCCACCAAATCACAGCTCACCTATTTTTGTATTGCAAAAATAATATTTGCAATTTCATAATTTAAAAGTATCCTTAAATATAAATATTTGAAATGAATATATGCCCAAAAAGGAAACAATCTGTAAAACATTCTTTGATTACTGAAATCGATTTCTAATAAAAAAAAACCTAGAAGTTTGACACTTAATGGTTTAATAATCAACGCAAAGACTATAGATTTTACGTCTTAACAGGAACAAAATGATGATAAAATTAAAAATGAACAAGGTATTGTACTACACTTCATTTAGAAACTAATCTGAACTAACAAGATTTTTCAAACCCTTTAAATTTAAGATGAGCCAAATATTATCATTATAACCAACTTTGATTGATCAAGAAAAAAAAATACGAATGATGATGTCGGCTAGAAAACAAAAAGTGATGAAATAAAAATAATTTTTAGTTAAGTAAAGCCGCAAAGGATTCGCAAAGGTGCTTTTAAAAATACTTTTTTGACATTGCTAATTAAATCATTTACCAAAGGGAATTGATTCCTAACGTCTTCGGCTGCACGATTGAACCCATAAGCTAAGCATGTGGTGTGCATAATATTACTATAAAACTTTTTTAAATTTTGCGCGAAATTTTCCAATATGTGAAGGAGTTTTAGTGTGTTGTTCAATCAGGTTTTTTCTCTCAGAAGAAAAAAATTGAAAGCTCCATTACTAACTAGTTCATACGATATGGTTTAATCCATGAAGAAATGTTGTTCTCTATACTCATTGTATGTATGCACAATATTTAAAAGAGTTGCACGATTAGATGTTGTTCCGCTCATAGATACTGAGTGAATGAGAATATTTTATTTGGGAACTAATGAAATGTGTTTTACCTCGTTTCTCACGCTAGGGGTAGAAATGCACGTGCGATTCTTGGAAATTAAAAATATTCTTTTCTGGGAATTGTCGGCTGTCTGCATTAGGAATTTTTAGTGAGAAAGAGGAGAGCATAAATATGCGAAATATAATAATAACAATGCCTAAATATGCTATTTATGCAATCACTAATTAATTTTTTTTTTCTTTAAGGGGATTGACAAGCCCTAAGCAGTGTAATACGAGGACATACAGAGTATACTTAAAGATTTGCGAAAAATAAAATATATGCACTTTCAATATAATCCGATCTCTAGTTATCAATATTGTGCTGTTTTAGTTTGTGTTATTATCCAAATTATCGCAGCATATCATAGATTTCACACAGATAACGTTCAATATTAAAGTAATTTCTTTTTTATAACGAGAAGTCGGTAGTTCTTAATACTATTTCTGCCAATTTCGTTCATTTATTTCGAAGCACGAAAAATATTAATTGAATTTCAAGAAGCAATTAACCTAGATTTCCGTGTGAAACTAATTGTTTTGTTGCATTTATAAAAAATACATCGAATTAATCCTAACAGAACCAATCAACAAATTATATTCAAGAGCGTTGTTATAAACTCTTTTGAAATATGTAATAATGCAAGTGTTTCCTTCTTATGGACTTTCAAAATTGTTATTTAAGAATTTTTAAAATTTCACAAATACCTTTCTGCTACTGGTTCTCGTACACCTCACAAAGGATTATCTCATGTATATCTTGCAAAAAACACCATGAATAAAAACTTATCACTAAAGTAAGTAAAACAAGTCTCTTGGGTTTTCTTTTTCGATGTTTATTTATTTGTATATATATATATAAACACAGCAACTAACACTCGCGTCTTCAACCGTTACTTAGAATATCCCGAATTGACTAAGATCTCGAAAGACGATATGTAAAGCTTATAAAGCCGGTTGTAACGTACGGATATGTTTTATTCAAACTTATAGTAAACAAGTTGCCGCCTAGAGTAGATTCAAGCTCGCACAGCATTCACAGGTAAGTAGTGTTATGGGAGGTGCATAGTAGGCGCTCTTAAAAACTTGTTTGTGGTGATCAACAAAAAAAGCTAACTAAGTCGAGTAGCGAGGTCGTCATCATCAACATGTGTAGTAACCTCACAACTTTGGTCCCCACACGCTTATACAAAGAGAGGATCTGCACGACGTTATTGCAGTACAGCGCGCACACGAATAAACGTAAGACGGTATAAAAACAATGCAGACAGGATAAACACTCATGATAAATAATAAATATAACATAACCTAAAACAAAAAATCAGATTGTCGATAATAATCATTAAAAGTATTGTTAATATTCACAAAAAATTAGAGTTTGTTAACACAAGGTTCCCAAACAACAGCCCTAATGTCAAACATAGGACCAACCAACATTGTGTAATATTTTACGGTGATCCAAAGTGGTAGTAGATGTGTAGCCTGTTTTTTGGTGTTGCAGTTTTGACAAAACGACTAGAGACTCACAGAAAAATATTTTTGTTAGTACATAGAAGAACATTTTGAGCAAACCTATTAACCGCACTTTTAGGTTAGTCCATTAATGTCATATTTAAATTGTATAACCTATTAAGGCAAACAATGTATGGGATGCCATTTTCTTTGAAGATTAGTACCGTGGTGCCGTATACAATTATTATAAAAACCAGATAATAGTTTATCTTCTTGTTTTACTAGGTCTATTTTAACATCAATATACGTTTACTATAAAAAGATCTTTTGTTTAGAATGTTCGTGTTAATAATGTCACTTACTCTCTAAACTGTACATTAAATTTTCTTTCATCTAATCCTATATAGACACCAGTGGCGGCTCGTCAGAAGAGGCTACGGAGGCTAAGCCTTCCCTTTTACTTTTAATAAAATAAGTAGCGTTTCTTATGTATTAAAATAATGTTTAAGCATCGGTTATATACTAAAATAAAGCAATTTTGCAAAAAAATATAATCAATAGTATATTTATTCATTACTTAATTTAAAAATGCAAACGAATTTCCAATAATGCGCGAAATTTTACTGTACGCATTATAATAGCAAGCGAGGAGGCTAGCCAAAGATTTGGCTCCGCGCCGATGATTAATGCCATGGCTGAACGCAATGTGTCTCCGTAAGTGCACGTGCACTTTATACGGCGAATACGTATGGTTGGAGGCTTGCCGTCGCGGTGAGATCCTACCCGATCGGCATGTTATCGTGCGTTATCTCCCAGTACTAATAACTTAAGAAGCGTTGGGTGAGTTTTGTTAGGTTACGCACACAAAATGGATAAAATGAACGAAATTAGAATTTGCCAAGATTTTGACCACTGGTTGGTCAGAAATTCTTTAAGTTTTTATTACCTTTTTACCTATCACCTCATTCATTTTCCTATCCAGGCAAGATTTCATTCTCACCTCCACGTGGTTCTTTCTTGACAATAAATTATATTTTATTTTAATCTATTATTTTTTCAATTTTTATTTTACACTTACAATGCTGCAATAATAACTATGAAAATATAATTTATTGACCGAGAAGGGTTACTACTGATAGACACATCCTGCAATTTCAAACTATGTATGACGAAACCAATAACCAAATAAATAAAGGAAACAAGCAAAATTGAATTACATATATGTACCTATATTATGCATTTTACCTTTGACTGATAATCAAAGGATACCGGATCGGTTTTAATTCAAATTTATGCTAACTTTTCATATTTCTTTCTACAATATTTCATATCCTACACTGTACAAAGTATCATCGCATAAAAATTCACATTGCCATCAATAAAGAGGGAACATAACCCATATGCACAAAGTTAAATTCGCGCCATGTTCCTGGTGGCATGAATGTCGTAATTTGTGCTTCAGTTTAACGATGAGGTAGTTTATATCTTGCCGTATAATTCCCTAACTACAACTGCTCAAACCGGAAACGTAAAGTTACAATGGGTAATTTGCATTGGAAACGTGTTCCGATCTCACGATCTTTGGATATCAAAGGGACCGATAGATATAGCCAAGTGGTTTGGGTTTACTGTAGCGTAGATAGGGATGGTAAAAAAAAAAATAAAATAAACGGAAATGTGCAGCTGAGAAGTGAGGTACCAGTACTTACCTTTGAAGTGGATAGCTTTTTCTTTTTAGCGCAGTGTCTCTTTAGTTACAATAGTGGGGATCAGAGTCGGGTATTATTCGAATAAAGCTATTCAAATTGATTATTTAAATAGAAAATTATCTACATATATATTTTTTAAATATATATACAGGGTGTTTTGAAACATCGTTTAAAGATTTTAAGGGCATGTAGTACGATCGAAAATAAGGTTAAAAATCATAATAAACATATGTTCACAAATCAACGGTTTACGAGATAACAGCGAGTATTCCTAGTAGTACATGGATATAACATATCCCAGTAAACAGGTGCTTATCAGCTTTTGTTTTATGACAGTTTAATTTGACGTTTTGTGCAATTTGTAGCAATTACAATAGTTGTGTATTCTAATGCTGAAATGAGCGATATTGTGTTCATGTACGGTCGTGCTAATGGGAATTCTTTACAAGCACGTCGCTTCTATGCTGAAACGTTTCCTGATCGCCAACTGCCTTCGCATGTGATGTTTCAGACGGTGTCGACTAAGAGAAACTGGTTCGTTTGAGAAGCGGTCTTCTGATACTGGACGGCAGAGATTAGCATGTACTCCACAGATAGAAGATCGAATTTTGAATATTATTGATGAAAATCCCGAAACTAGTGTTAGAAGAATTTCGACTCAAGTGGGTGTAAGCAGCAATCTTGTTTGGAGATCTCTTCATGAGCAACTCCTATACCCCTACCATATCGAACGGGTACAAGCCCTTACTGCTCCGGATTATCAAGCGAGAAGGGCTTCCTGTGAATGGTTTTTGCGAACAGCTGCTGATCGGCCAGATTTCGCTGATAACATCCTTTTCACTGATGAAGCTGGTTTGACTAAAAATGGAATATTTAATTTCCACAACAATCACGTTTGGTGTGACGAGAATATTCATGCTATCGTTTGAAGCTCGGCGCCAGCAACGTTTCTCTCTAAGCATCTGGTTAGGCATGATAGGGGAACGGTTGTTAGGACCGATTGTTTTGCCACAACGCTTAACAGGTCCTGTATACCTCGAGTTCTTGGAAAATACTTTACCCGAACTTTTGGAAGATTTACCTATAAATCTAAGACTGAACCTCTGGTTTATGCAAGATACCCACCGCACTTTACGCGTGCTGTTAGGGAACATCTTAACAATGAATTTCCTGGAGATGGATAGGGCGAGCGGGTCCCATTGCTTGGCCTCCAAGGTCTGCCGATCTAAACCCGTTGGACTTTAGTATCTGGGGTTATTTGAAAAGTTTAGTGTACGCAACACCGGTAAACGATCTTCCAGAGTTGCGCCAACGAATAGAACACTGTTGCCAGATAATACGAGAAAAACCCTTGTTTTTTGAAAGAGTGCGCGCTTCCTTTGAAATCAGATGTAGATCCTGTGTCGAAATGGAAGGACGTCATTTTGAACATCTTCTCTAGTTATAATCTATTTTATGTTAAAATACAATAACATCTTAATAAAAACCGCTAAAGCAAACTTATTCTGCATTTGCGATAAAATCGCTGTTATCTCGTAAACAGTTAATTTGTGGACATATGTTTATTATGACTTTTAACCTTCTTTTCGATCGTACTACATGCCCTTAAAATCTTTAAACGATGTTTCAAAACACCGTCCAAGGAATATGTGGTAGGTGTGTGTAAAGACCTTTTACAGACACCTGTATATATAATTTGAAAAAAAAAGCTTTGAATAAAGAGTTTTAAATTGTACTTTCACAATTGATCTCGAAAGAAGCGGACGTAACGTTATTTAAACCAAATAGTATGGAATTATAATAAAATATTTCGATATGTTTATGTGTCATTATTTATGTCCTAGAATTCTAAATCACTCATTTTCATGCAGAAAAATTTTAATTCTTTTGATTGCCGCATGTTGTTCGCAGTACATAACATTAAAACATATATATATAAAACATTTTTTTTAACTTATACAAATATAATTTTTGTAATTTTCAATAGTGTGCTCAAATGAACAGAAAAAAGTTTCTATGCTGCGGCACAAAAAACGTTAAGGTCCGCCGATCTCTCAGACAATCATCGGAATTACCGCTTATCTCTCTGTTCATACTCATTATCTTCGATCGATAACATTTCCTTAGCGTTCTTCATGCTTAATATATTATTTAGTGCCTCATTGCAATAACGCAGATAGCAGGAAACGACAAACCTTTATAATAGGAAATAAACAAGAAAATTTAAAATGTTATTATATGAAAATGACAGTCAAGTTAAACGTAATCCCCATATAATGACAGACAATTTCAACCAAGGCCATATGTTTATACATAACCAACTTTGAATAACAAGTAATTCTTTGAATGAACTCGGCAATATCTATAGTAATAAATATTCTCTATTAATGTCTCGAACGATGCATTAGTGGCTGTGTACTATTGCAATCGGATTTAAATTATGGAACAAAATAAAGGAAATTTTCAAAATTGCATGTCCGAAGTGATAATTAAGGATTGCTCGCTATAAAGTTGTTCAATAATGAGGTGATAATCAACTAACGCTAATAGAATTAAAACTTTTATTTCCCACAGGTTTTGTGTTGTTTAGTATTGTGTTAAATTATTTGAGTGTTGTTAGTTAATGTAATAACACACACTTTCAAAATAAACTATATATTTGCAGTGATTTGCACACCATTATGAACAATTATTTATTTATAATTATTCAATACAATATTGTTTGACTACCTAAAGCGAAAAATACAAAAACAATATTTGTAGCAATAGGTTAATCTCACACTTAAATTTAGATTTAAAAGATACAGTCACAATAACATTATAAAATTATAGGTAATTTTACCATTATTAATGGCGAGATCAACAAACGAAACAAGCGAATTTATAAAGTAAACAAGGCTGGTTATCACATGATTGTAATCTGAAATTGCTAACTACCATTCTGAGAAGTGTAAAAATTGCTCAAATTAATGTTTGAGAAAATCTTCAGCTCGTGATACTCACATTAAAATGAGAGAAGAAAAAAACCATGTTGGCGGACTTCAAAGTCATCATAAGTGATTATTATTTCCTTCAGCATGGAACAATGTTTGATTTTATCGGAAAAATAGTGTTATTATATACATATCCAATTATAAATGAGTGCTTATTATAATGTTATGTAATTATATAGATTATATGGATATTGTTTTGTTATGAATACGGTTTAGTAATTCAAATTTATGCATTATGTATTAGAATATTTAAATAGTGACTCATTTTGATTATATAAACCGGCTCGCCAGAAAGAGCCAGTTGTATTCAAGGATGTTGCAGCAGGTGATCAAAGCGGGAACCACAATGAATACAAATGAATCTCTTTTTTGATGATTTGAGTATTACAACAAATTTGAAGAGTTGGATTTTTACCTAAACATAGTCACTATTTGCTTGTCTGTTGTTGAGCAGTAAGAAAAGCTGGGCTATACGTGTGTATATTAATAATAATGGAATATTTTCTCTATGTATTTTGCTTTGACAAAATTTATTACAACTAGTAAGTAAACAACAAATATAATTGGCTATTTATTATTATTAACTGTAAGTTTGTGATGTTCCAATAAAACTGCTCTATCAACAAAGTATGTTTAATAAACTTGTTCGCCCTATAAGGGTGAATAATGAACTCAAGTTTACGTTCCGCAGACATATAACTTACACTTTGTGTGAATAGATAAATGCCGTGGCAGGATGGGAACTCACCGTGTAACGTACAAGGGGTTCATTTATTTGAAACAATAGACAACAATGTAAAGTTACGGTTGGCTTGTCTACGTCCTGACTGCAATATACAAGTGGTACACACGTATGCACGTAAAGCATCAATTGCTTTGCCGTGTCGGAAACGCAGTAAAACCCTCTAATTGTTTTGCATATACTGGAAGTGCAGGTGCATCTTTATTACTACGCGGTGTGGGTGAAGTTTGGACAGGAGAATTGAATGATGATTTTATAGACAAATCAATGTTTCTGTGATTAAACTTTAATGGGAATGGCATTGAGATGTGCTAAGTGATAAAATAATATTGGAGTAAAGCAAAAAATTACACGAGGATTTGAAATAAGTGACAGACAATCTTGTGACAATTTGTGACGCACGCATTATATTTTCAGTACAATTGGCGCGATAAGTAACACCTTTTAAGAAGAATATTTGTATTGTATATTTGCATAAACGTAGACACTCATCCATTGACACCTTAACAATAACCTAATCCATTATTAAATTAGCCGGTTCATAGCTTCGTCATGTTTAGACAATCTATTTCTTAAATTATATAGGATTAACGGGCATAGTGCAAGTCGCAGTTTAACAAAAAGTAAAATTTTATTATTGTATCATTAAAAATGTGATAAAAACAAGAACGGCAGTTTCGTCATTGATCTTTATGAGTTATTTTGCGCAGATACATATATCTGTTGCTGGTAATTGCAGTAAAACGTTTTATGGGATTCGGAATATGTTTGATCAACAATATTACAATAGCTAATAAAAGCCTTGACATAAACCTTTGTAGGAATGCGGAATTACACAAAATTGGTTATACACAACAAGTAATTTGTGTGTAAATCTTGGCAACTGTGTTCGTTTCTATATACAGGGTGTAGCATCTAAGTTTCAAGTTTTATTAGAATGCACTTCGTTCTTGGCAAACATTAATTTAAGTCTTAAGGGATAGACAGACTAAGAGCTCTGGTACTTTCACGTAATTTTTTTTCAAGTGATTTATAAAAATAATTTTTGGTTGGCATTCGCAAATTGTAATTTTTTTCTAAAATTTCAAATGGCACAATAAAAAAAAACTACATCGTTGGATAGCCGAATTTCCAAGTTTTTCATTGGTACTAAAAGCAACGCATTTCATAATAAAATTTTTAAGAAAAAAAGTTGTTAAGTCAATTTGTCGAAAAATGTCTTTTTCCAAAATTAAGTCTGTCATGATGTCAAAAAAAAAATACAGTAAAAATAATTGTTCTCTGATAAATGTTGCGAAAATGCTTCAAACTCAAGAAGAAACGGTTGACATGTTGTTTATTCTTGGAGAATGTTACAAAAAAAAAAAAATTACAGTCAAAACAAAAAAGCATTTATTTAATGATGTTACAAGAATTGTTTGTTGGTGTCACGAGTATACGCTGAGAAGTATCCTGGCAGAGCGCATCCAAATCCACGTGCGTTTCAAATAGTGTGGGATAGATTTTCAAATACTGGGACTATTCAACGAGCAAAGAGATTTAGAATGAGGCCAGTTTTGACCGAAGATAATAAATTCTAGAGGCGCCTGTTGAAGATGCTCATATCAGTATCTGTGATATTAGCAGACATACTGATATTTCAATGTGGGTTATCTTCCGATGAATGGACATTTCATAAAAACCGGGTAGCCAATCTCCAGAACTTTCATTATTACGTCGATGAAAACCCGTACTTCATGACTGAATGGAAACCACCAGCAAAGATGGTCACTCACTGTTTGGGGTGGCATACTGGGAGAACACCTCTTTATTTCTTCAACGGGACCCTCAATGGCAACAATTATTTACGGTTACTTCGTGACGACTTGGTTAAACTCTTGGAAAATGTCTCTTTAGTCGCTTGAAGACAGGTGGTTTTCCAAACACGATGGAGCTCCCGTACATAATAGCCGGGGATATTTCGGGAATATTTTGATGAAAGGTTTGCAGATTCATGGATTGGTCATGGGGGCCAAGATCACCAAACCTCACTCCCATTGACTTCTCCCTCTGGGGTTACATCAAGAACGAAGCCTACAGGACGGTACCAATTACAGGCGAGGATATGCTAGAGAGACCGTTAATAAACTACTTTATTTGTTCCGAAATTGTAGTTTGATCTAGTCCAAATACTTACTCACACACTAAACATTACGCTGCGTTTAGTTGGACGCTGTCATTTTCTGAGCGCCATGTGTCATGGCAAAACTGTGTGTTAAAACCAAATATTTTATTTCCTTTGGAACAAGTAAAGCATTCACCTATAATAACTACTTCAATTTTCAATAAATATAGTTTGCCAGTTTTCTTGTGGCAGATGTCACATTTATTAATAATAAAATCGTTAAAATAGTTGGTATAAGATAAACGAAATGCCGTAGCAAATATTCTAACTGAGAAATTTAGTGTAATTTACCTTAAATACTTAATAATAATAATATCTGAGCCCTATTTCAGTATAGTTTTTACTTGGAATATTCACTTGTTTTTTTTCTTCAGGGCATGAAAGTAAAAATAGGCCAAACGTGTATGTTTAAATTACTTTTTTTTTCTGAATAACACAACATTGTATTGCACCAACAATAAATGCTCAACCGCAAATTGGCGGTTTCATAAGATCTGATTGTTTTACTTCGCTTTTTTCTCTTTTTTTTTTGATACATTAGCCAATTAGAATGACGCATATGTTAGATGACGTATTATCTTAATTTATTAAATCACGTGCACCCGATTTGGCGATTTGCGGAATAAACCGGTTCTTTCGGTCAGTAGAGAAATTAATGGACTATGAATTGGGATTACCGTACATAAGGAAGCAAAAACATGTGATTTGTTCGTCACGCTGGCGGTTTCACTACAACAGGAGAAGGATATTGATGACGTGCTATCTTTTTAATGTCCTAAAGAGCAAAGCAAATGCGTTTTTAAATACAATTCTTCTGTTTTTTCGTTTTATATATCTACTATTAGTTAATATATGGTAATCTAGTTCTGAGGTGTATAGTGTATACCATTGGTTCACGAACTGCAAGCAAATATTTTACAATATTTATGAATCTAGTGTATTTCTTGGGTCATTTGTAATCAATTTGTGTTAATGTTCCCTCTTTGTAAATCATAATATACAGAGTGTCCTGAATGAAAAAAATAGTTTTATTTGCTTAAAACTATGAATTTTGACATATTTCTAACGGTTTTATAAGATACGAGGGCTGTTTGACGCATACCCGGATTATAAATGACAACGCAACTTTTTTAGGTTTTGACAATTAATTTTTCAATATAATTTTAAGTCGATACAGTTTTCCCAGCGATGCTGCATTAAAGGCATTAATACTAAATATGAGTTTCTGAACACCCTGTACATGATTTTGTGCTTACTGATGCCGCCGTTAATGCCTATATGACCATGTACTTGCATACACATCAGTAAGACACCATTAATACCTTCAGAAATATTTAATTTATTGAAGATAGTGCAAACGTCAAAATTTTGACAACATTTCAAATATCTCAAAAACTGTAAGATTTGCAGATAGGAAACATTAATACTAATTGATCGCAAATGATTCAAGAAATACACTGAATTAATAAATCTTGTACTATTCCATTTAAAATAAGAAAGTTGATATTAACACCCTGTATATCGGATGTACTATAGAGGTGAAAATATATGAAATAGATCTTAGACGGGCATGACTACTCTGCTAGTTTCAACAAAAAGTTCTAATTCTAAGCTAGTTCGCTGCAACACCCTGTATATAATCCTTTTAAAAATTGAAATTTATAAAGCAGGCTGTGACTAAGCACTTTAAATAAACAAAATATTATATATATTGACACCATCTCTTCACCACTTACTACAAATTTATAAATAAATATGTCGCTTGCCAACAAAAAAATTCATTCTAGAAACAACTGTTTAATATTCCTATCAGAAGATCTAAAGGTCGCGATTTTGATGGCAATAATCGGTTTTCTCTTTCTTTTATTATAGCACTTTTTTACTACATAATATGTTTTCGTCCTACAATGATCGACGCAGCATATAAAAACTGTACAAAAAAAAAACGGTTTCTAACGACTTTTCCATACATCGGCTTATAAAAAGCTATTTAAGGTTCGATGCGTAAATATCAAACAATTCTTCAGGTAAGGACGAAGCATATTTTCGCAACGGTTGAATATTATAGGAGGGCGATTCTTTCGCAGTCAATTCTCAGTATGAAATCAATAAATTAATCTAATACGATTCAATTTATCTACTGGTTCACGATTGCATGAATATTTCATAGCTCGTTTCTCCATTAATTACACAAGATTAATTGCTGTCCCTGCTGAAAACGCTCTCTTGGATCGGACAAAGTGCGTTTAGCAATTTGGATGAAATCGAAGGGACCGATCGTAATAAGGCGACAGACTTACAGCAAATCGGACGCTGATTTGAATAATTGTTAGATTTCTATTTCTGCCGCGATGAACGATATATTAACGTCGCGTCTTGATAAAGGAAATTCGAAAGATGCAGAAGCGATTAGCGAAGTTCCATTTTCGCTAGATGTTTTTCTAGTTTGGAGAAGATACGCGGATATGCCCAATAAGTCTAATCAAAGAATATATAATGGTTTAGATTTTGCTTTATTAGATGTTCAAAATGATGACCGTCAACATCTATACAATAGTGTAATCTTGCTTCAAATACTATCTTGACATTTAGCATCATTTCTGGAGTTATTCGTTAGCATTCTTCAACAATTCAACAAGGAAGTTGAGCGCGTGGCATATACCTTAGACTTAGAAGTAGAGAATCAAGTGATGTAAGATCCGTCGATCTGGCAGCCCATTCTATAGGCCCCCTTAGAACAAACCAAGGAAAACCGAAAGAAAAATGCTGTAAAATCCATAGCTATTCCATGACGATAGAAAGTCCATACGCTTTAGGCAACACCCCAATAGGAAACCATTGTGTGCAACTATATTGTATTTCAATCTTCGGATTCTGTTAGCCATAATTGCAATCGACCAGGAATACGAAACCATTAGCCCAGATTAGATTGCAATTCTTCCATTTCTAATTTCTAACGTGTTCGAGCTACAAATCGAATAAACCGACAAAAAAAAAATACTGCTGCCGATTCACTCCCTGTCCAGGAAACCTCACTTTTGCATTCGCAAAATACCAAAATCCGCCACCAACATTGCAGGAAGGGCAAATATCCATGCACTCATTTATCGAACGTCGAACGATGAGATTTCCTCTGCATATACGCGTCTGGCGTGCCTAAACCTGAAACCGGGATTAGACGACTCTGCCAGCGCATGTATGTACGGAAGCTAGCTATGCGCCCCCCCTCCTCTCGATTAATATTCCCGTGCTATCTCCTGCTGCCAAGCGAAACACACGCCGGGATTAATGAAGCGCGGCCATTCAAATAAATTCGAAAGTATGGAAACCGCTATTTAGGTATTCAAGCGCACGATTCGAGATTCGCCATCATAAATATTTATAAATTTACTGGTGGATATATTTATGTATATTCTTGGACCGGCTGTTGCGGAATTAATCTTGGTATGTTCGTGTTGAAGTTCACGCCGTATCAAAAGAAGTTTGCCGCATTAGAGTAACGCATTTACATTTCATTGCAGGATGGGCATCTTATTTCAGATTGCCTTGTTAGAAGATTTTATTCTGGGCAAAATTATGTCATCAGACATTGAATCTCTCTAAGATTGACCAGGTTGTGGGATAAAGCATGGAACCACGCAAATATCTTACAATGGAAACACAAGATCGCCGCAAGAAGTTTATAGTTCTGCGCGACAATGATGAATTTGTAGGTTCTTATTACCAAACTGTTTTTTCCGATGAAGCAATTTTTTTTTTATAAACGTGACATTTAATCGTCAGAAGTGCGTGTATTGAATTAGCGAAAAGCCTCAATGGATGACAGAAACACATACCCAACATCCACAATAAGTAAACGTCTGGGTATCATAGGAAAAGTTCATAATAGAATTCTGGGTCCTTGTTTCTTTGAGGGAAACATTATTGAAGAAAGATGTTTGGAGTTTCTGCAAAATGATCTAATTCCAGCGCTGGCTGCACTTGATCCAAACGAATAATATCCCAAATGTTGTGATTGTTCGTAATTTTCTGTACACTGCACAGGGCCAATAGGATGACCAGCAAGATCTGACACCCCTCGACTTTTTTCTATGGAATTACTTAAAATTAAAAGTTTACCACATAAAACCAGACAATTTAGATATATTGAAGCAGCGTATCCAAGAAGAAATTCGCAAAGTAGAACGTCTTAGGTGAAGTTATTATAGTGATCATCAATACATCGTTTTCACACTGAGTGTGGTTCCTGCAAGATAGACGGTAAATTGTAAACAAATAAGCTGGAATGTTACGAAAATGGATGAGAAGGCTCTCATCTCCACAGTGAAGTCACGAAAGGATGAAGTACTTACACAAGTCGGTCCTGCAGAAGAGGATGCTGATATTGGTATGGGACTCATTCGAAAAGCCTGTGATAGACCCATGCCCAGCAAGAAAGGTTACAGACGCTATAGGAATGCCGTATATTGATGGATGGATAACGTAGCGAAAATACGAAAAAGGTGACGTCCATCATATATTCTTTGAGTGCTGCAGATGGAAGCTAGAAAGAGATGCTCTCGAGGATGAAGTGGTGGGCGTTATCGCCCGACAAAATTGTTTGGAAAATTGTGGAAAATTGTGTGCAAAAGGTTTCCTCATACACACAAGGAGTATTGATTGTTATGAAAAGAGAAGTCGGTCACTAATGTGTGAACGAATGTGTTAAACGATACCGGGGTGGATCTATGTCCGAAAAGGAGTTCTTTTAGTGGGTGCGACTCCCACACACTGGATTAGCCCGGATGTGCATAATGCATTTTTCGTCCGACAAAAATAAGAAAAAATCTTACTGCCAAGAAGTCAATGAGTGGCATTTTGAATATTTTTTTTTTAAAATATTCCCTACTTTAAATCCACGCTGTATAAGTGAAGAAGTAGTTATCGTAATTTAAGATAGATATCTCATTAAACTCATATCACAGCAATTACGATAAATTTTACTACAATTTTTTTCTGTTCACGGTCATTGAGGCCACCTGTAGATACATTTATCATCTTCTTACTGTGGAACTATCTGCTAACTAACACATCAACTCGTTTACCAATCTAATAAAACCTGATTACTAGGCGTGGGGCTATCTCATTTATTCCCGTGCAAAAATAAAATTATCTCACAGAATAAGTTCGTTAACCGTCAGGTATATTCGCTAAAGATTCTCAGCAGCGTTTATGCAAACAGACATGCAAGCTCTTTTGGGCGCTGATCATCAACTTAAAGTATCTCAAACTAAAGGAAATCTAATTCCTAATTCGATTTGCGTCTTAGATGAAGATGAAATTATCAAAGCGGATGATGTAGTAGGCATTCAAAATCAGCTATAGTGGGATGTTAGTTTTCTTCGTCCTCTCTCAAAGGATTATTCTGGCGAAGGAAAAGATCCAAATCCGATGTTTTATTCGACATATTAAAGCGATCGCTTGGAAAATCATCACAACGTCGAAAGCGGGATATTACAATGTTTACTTACCTTGTCGTTTTCGTAGCGAGCGATGCACATAAACCTCTCAACCATGCTTATTACGTCTGGATATACACAATATATCGGAGAACAAATACACAAACTCTAGTTTTAAGGATGCCGGCATCAATAACGTGCAAAGACGATCCTCTTTCTCCAGCGCTTGACTGGCGAAATTTCGTTCGCCTTCTCAATAATCGTAGTTCCCGTTTTATTCATTCGCTAAATTGAGGTAGGAACGAGGAGGCATTTTAACCGTTGGTAATACACAGGGTTCGCCCTAGTTAGCTCGATTTCGCGAATTCGTGCTCCACGGTTCAGCACTAGAGACCAAGGCGTTAAAGCGTTTAATAAATTCCCGGTTCGATGTCAACTGATATAATAATCAGAAGTATTTCTGCTATTAAGGTTCAGCGTTTGAATATTGGCTAGATTAATTTAAATTTGTCTGAAGTGGAATTAGGTTAGGGTAGGTTTAATTTGGTGGTAAAGTTGTTCCGGAATTTAGGATCATAGGGAATAATTAAACGAAATAACGTAATTATGAGATTATTAAATGAAGACGTTGCATTCTCGAAGGTATACACAAGATAAAGCTTTATAAAGTATATTTTATACCAAAATTAATTCAATTTTAGAAGGCAAGTTACAACGTTAAGTTGTTTTATTGTAATATTTTGAATGTTCTACCTTGCTAATACAAATAACTATTTTTTTGTATTATAGACCTTCCAAATGAATAATTTAGAGCCAACAAAGATAAGCGATAAAGTTTTTACGGACATAAAGTAATTGTAGAAAAAAATTCTTTCTCCTTCCGATAGTTGACATCGACATACGTAAACTGTCAAAATTTCAAGTCATTCTGATCATTAGTTTGTGTATGGGACTTTACGAATTTTCTGACAATAATGGAAAAAATTGATTATGGCACAGTGATAAAATTCCTTCATTTGATGGGGAAAAAACACTCAGGAAATAAAAGTTGACTTAGACTCTGTATACCGTGAAGTCTTTCATTTATTTAGCACTGTCAAACATTGGGTGGTCGAGTGCAAACGTGGTCGTATAAGCATTTTGTTCGAGGAACGTTCTGCGCGCTCTAAAACCGTTACGACCGATGAAATAGTCGATTTAGTGCATCAAACTGTGATGGAAAATCGTCGGTTGACTATTATGGAAATTGCCAAGGCTTGTTGGATATCATCTGAACGGGTGCACAAGATCTTACGTCCAGATTTAGATATGAGAAAATTATGCGCGTGCCATGTTGACCATCGGTCAAAAACACGTACGGATGGATACATGTCGCACGAGTGTCTTAAGCCTCTATCAAAAAAATCCAGCGGAATTTTCGCGGGGATTGATAAGCGTCAATGAAACTTACGTAGACCAAAAGATCAAAGGACAGTACTACGCTGCATTGCTGGATAAATTGAATGCTACAATTAAGAAGACCAGCACCTAGTTGTACCAGGATGAATATTAGTGAATGCTTTACATCCCTTAGGAAATAACTTTGCCATTGCTCTCAATATTTTGCCTGTTTGATTCTCTAACGCTTAGCTGTTTAGCACATCATTGTCGATTGAATTTAATTTATATACACGAGATACTCTCAGCTTGTTATTCATTCTTATGACGATGCATATATTATAATAGAAGCGAAAAACCGGAACCATCAAGGACATATACATTTCTTTTGGGATAATATCTTAGCAAGATGATTCGGAAAATAAGAGCCGAAAAATACGTTGCGCAACCTTAAGACGAAGCGCCATTAAGTTAATTAAATCTCCGTGTCTCCGTGTATTTTACCCACATAGTAGCGAAATATTGTTAAGTTGTACCAGGTCCTATTTGTCACCCCAAACTCAAGAGAGTGTTAGGGGCAGTTAATTAAGGAAACAGCACGGAAAGGTGTGAAGAACGAAAGTCGTTCATTTATCAACGCTTTTAGTCAACGCAAACGGAAGGGCTTTGAATATACACAAACAGCTAAAATGGATGTTAGTAGAATTTAAAATCTTTTGTGTTTGTGTCGTATAAAGACGACTTTGATGAAGTTAGCTCGCAGAAAATCGTAATTAAAGTAAATTTTATGTGAATATCAAACCATGATATCTAAATTATTAATCATTTAGAATTTTTTAATAGCAACTACATTTTTTTCTATTAAAAATGAACAGAGGACATTTTTGTATATTATATTTCGCTTTTCAATCAATTAATCTTTCTTTTTCTACTAATAACTGTCCATACAAACATACATACATATCGAATCAGTAATCATTAGATATAGAAACAAAGCAGATATTCACATGCACACATATATTTTAAAATTACTGCAATGACATAACTTGTTCTCTCGCATTATTGCAAACAACGATTCGAGATGAAGTACCAACTGAACGATAAAAAGCGATGAATAATGTTCATTCTGTGCGTGTCAACAGCTACAAAAATGGCAGTTTTGTCGGCAGACAATGAAATCGCCTGCATATCCAGGAATTTATTCGTACACCAAGCAATAATATTGCAATATATGTAGTTAGGAGAAATACTGAGCATGTAGTATAGACAACCCAAGTAGTATCTCTGCGAATTCGTGTGCCTAATCGAATGAGAATATCTCTGTATAATATAATAGGACTTGAATAATATTTTTATAAATTCAAATAAGGTGTTGTGTCTTTAACGACACTAATAACAATCGTTGACAATAAACAAGTTAACACCTTTTCGTAATAAATTTATGGCTTCTACTTTGCAATGTACTTTTTACACCTTTTCTTTTAGGTGTAATCCCAAACGATTTTTAATCTTAAAAAAACAGACGTTTTATTTATTATAACTTCTGCGCAAGACATCATTACTTCGCTTAAATCTTATTGGCTAGAATATACAACGTTACTATAAAAGAAATAGACACCTTTAGTATTATAAAACAAAAGTTATTTGTGATATCGACATGCATTTTGCGCTGTAAGGTTGAGGAATTGTAGAAGTTGGTAGTACTGCGCTAGCATAATAATTATCACTAATTATTTAGATGAGTTGAAACAAGGCATCACGTGAGCTGTGGAAAACGTCGATGCAGATATGTTACACCGGGTTTGGAATGAACTAGACTATCGCCTTCATGTGTGCCGTGTGACAGGGGGAGCCGATATTGAGCACCTATGAGTTCCCGAAGTAAACTTTAAGAATCACTTTATAAACTAGTTTAAACGAATTCATAATAACGTTGTTAGTTTTGGAATAATAAAACATTGAAAGCGTCTGTTTCTTTTTAGTAACCCTGTATTTATAGGTAAAAAAGGGGTGGTCTCAATTGAAAGAATTTGAAAAATAAAATATAAAAAATGCGCGTAAAAGTGAACTATTAAAGCACAAATGTAAGTTATTTTAATGAAGTGGGTACAAATTATTATATTTGTTAGGCAAATTATGCATTAACTGTCACATTCCAAATGTAACCGAACAACTTACTCCATCTGCGTCAAAGAAAATAAAATATTGTGCATGTAATACTTTCAGGACAAAAGGATTTCAGCAAAACATCGTTCTGTTTGCAGTACCGTAACAGAATTTAGATTACTGCCAGCAGACCTTGATGTATTGTATAGGCGAAGTTTTGTTATACGCTTTGCCAGGAGGAAACAAATGAACTTCTCTTGCAACAGCCACTATATAAATTTAATGAATCCCCACACGAAGCAAACAAATTACAATCAGGGAATTAATGATTTCGCTAAACACAGAGGGCTTGAAGTTATTCAATTAAGGAGTTAGGTCCTCTGTAGTGCATAGTTATTCCCACTGTCTGAGAGAACCAATGGTACTTCTAATTCCAGTGACTGTTGTGCACTTGCAACTGATGCGGTTAGAAATGCGGCTTATTGTGACTATGTTCCGTTGGCGTAAATTAAATACACATGTATAGGTATAAATTATAATGAGAGAGATTTTGAATTGATATACTAGTTTTGTGTCTTCTTATTTTCACTTTTTCCTTTTTTTGTTTTCGGTGGAGCGTCGTCAATATTTTCCCATCTCGTTTTATATTGTTTGTACTGTCGGACAGTCAGCAAGCCCCAGCAAGGTACACCTACTGAAGGGCGAATCATTCCTACGTCAAAATATAATGAAGTGTCAGCGATATTGATGCAAATTTCGGTCGGGAATATTCCCGGCACATCTGGCCCTTCAATTTCCATAAACAGAAGCGACATGGTTCCGTGACGCATTCGTAAACGAACGTGATACGCTTTCTACTGTATAGACGTGCCTGCGTGGAAATAACAACATCGATGGTAATATGTATATGAATTGCCATGATATTATTTGGTGTTAAATTATGCCAAGAATTGAATACCATAAAATATTTTTAATTTAATAATAGGCAGATATTAGATCAGTGGCATTAACGATTTTTTGTCTGTCAAAATTTTGACCGCAGTTACATCTTTCCGATATTATATCTAAGTAAGTGTCCAATGTACTAATAAAAGAAGCGTAGAGCGGGATTAATTGGGCCATTTTTTGAAACAAGTTTAGTGTGGCTTCTCTCACAAACGCCATAATATGAAAATTATATCTTGAGTGACGGTCATGGGTATTAATTATGAATTTTCATTAATTTCAATTAAATAATTGAAAATAAAAATCACTAGGGGGCAAAAAAGAATTTATGAGCGACCTAAATAGTCCCTCAGGGCGGAGCAATTTGGGCCGTACATTTGTACGTCGTTTCAAACTCAATTTGAACGTACTATGATAATATTTGGGCAAGAATTTTTTTGTAATAGATATCCATGCATTTTAAATTGACATAAAAGAAATCAATTTTACCTAATTACTAAAAAATACTAATATTCTACTTACACTTTAGACAAAAATAGAAAAACTTATTTCTACATTTATTAAAAAATGTAATTGGACAAATCCTCTTGAAATTCCAAAAAAATCCTTTTTTTTTTTGTACTGACTTTGGTTGGCGTAATTTTATCACGACCATTTTGCTTTGGATTACAGCTTCATCGCAGTTGGCGGAAACACAAAACTTTTCAATCTACCCGGCACGCTTTTTAAAAATGTCACTTTGTTCTTCTGAGGGAAGGGTTTTTACTATGTTCCCAATAAAGAACCAATCGCTCTTTTTAGTCTGGTATTTTACCAAAATCCAATCCTCATCGTGAAGAGATTCTAATGATTCACTTTGTTTGATGCATCATCAGCAATACAAGAATGTTCGCCCTTAACTAATTCTTCGAAAGCATCATCTGGTTCATCGGCACATGATATAACACCACTTCCCTCTGTGTTTAATATTAATCAGGGTTGTTAACAAAGGTTTCTATGGAGATGGTTGTTGTTAATTTTGAAAAGATAATTGTTTTTCAACAAGTATTATTCTTGTAACAGAAATAACGCTCTAGAAAACTTAAATATCTAAAATAACAGTTCCACCACAAACTAAAAAAAGAAAACTGTAACTTGCCTCTAAAAAAGTAACATTCCTCCGAGGTTGAATTAGCATAGTTGCGGGAATTATTTAAGCGAAATTACCACTCGGTTACAACACTCGATCGTTACGAACTAAATACAAATCGCTACGGATTGAAATTATTTGAAACATAAACACTTTCTAGCAGAACATGCATACATATATGATCTCGTAAAAAAAAAACAGATATACAATATTAGCCTGTAATATTTTTATCCGGATACTGACTGGTCACTTTGGGAATAATCGAGTGATCCCAATAGCCGTACCCAATTCCGACTACAATTAAGGTCACGTGGGCGCAACAGAGTATATAATCGTGTAGTGAAATCTGCGATTAAAAAGTCATCAATACCGGAACATCGCATATAGACATAAAAGTTCTCTTTTTTTTTTTTAAATATAGTTTGTGCATGACGGTTATTCCATAGAATAAATATTTCCCAGCGGTTTTATCGAACGTAAATGCCAATTCTACAC
Source organism: Cetonia aurata (assembly GCA_949128085.1). Taxonomy (NCBI): domain Eukaryota; kingdom Metazoa; phylum Arthropoda; class Insecta; order Coleoptera; family Scarabaeidae; genus Cetonia; species Cetonia aurata. Next base: position 41,196,311 of record OX421887.1, on the reverse strand, counting down.
TACATTTGTTAAACGTATTTAATTTTAAATAACATTAATTTGCGATATTTTTGTTCATAGAAAAATTATTTTCGCTTCTGGAAAAGATAATATTGGACTTTTTCGATCAAATTTGACTCAAATTTTAATGATTCTTTTAAAGATTCAAGACCCACATGCAAATATCTGCAGAACTAATTGTGATAGGGCAAAATTTTTTTAACTATCGTAATTACCAGGTCAAACTACATAGGAAATGAAATGTTTTAAACGATTTTAAGAGATGTCAAAATTTCACAAATTTTGAAGGGATATCATACCGATTTGATGAATAGAAAGTTATAGTCGTTAAAAAACAGAGTATATTAAATACGCAGGTATTAAATTTGTTAGAAGTTTAGTGAAATGTTTGTGGCTTTACCTCACTGTATAATTAAACTGTCATGTCGTTAAACTATATTGTTACAGTTTTGTTTTCCTTAACCGCTTAAATATGCACATTCAATCGCAATAGAACCTAGAACCTTCTCAATCAATGCCAGGGGTCTTGGAATAATAGCAGAACTGCCACAGAAATAGATTCTCGATCAATCATCCGAATGCAAAACATCAAATACGTCCGCAGTTTAGAGGTAGGTACAGCAGTAACAGGAAGTTATTAATCAAAATCACTTGAACCGGAGCTAAATATGCACATACACCAACTATATATAGATATACATAGGTTTAGGTGGTGAATGTGTTAAGCAATGCAACCCATTATACGAATTCGATTACCCGCCGAACTATCCCGACCCGATCCCCATCTGGGTAGAGATACACACATGCTACTGGTGCAATTGAAACCTCCAGGAGGAATCAATTAATCTCCCATCAACTCTTAGGAAGATGAATGTGTTGTAATCTATCTGGATTAATTAATTCTAACATCCGCTGGTACCGTTCAAGATAATACTGTGTAGATACAATGCCGAGATTGGAGTACCTTCACTAGAACAATTCCGGAAATATAATAACTGATAACATTGATGACATATTCAATGTATTATTTTCGTAGGTACCTAGTTTGGAGGACTCCTATAACTGACTGTCAACGCGCTCTATAAGATCCAGAAAGCATATTGCTTAGAAATCGAGCATGCAATTGTTTGATCCAATCCGCAGTAATATTTTATAATTTAGGTTTAAGAGTGACCTCTAGTGGCTTTACCTTCTCTAATTTATAAAATGGAATAATAATAAAAAGAGATAGGCATTTAAATAAAACACTTTGTATTATAATATTATTTTTTATTTCATTAATTATTTATTCATTTATCTCATCATTATTATAATGTTAATTATATTAAGTACTCACGAAAAAACGTACACAGACACATAAATTCAGGACAGTAGTTTCTCTTTTTTTCTGTTTCCGTGTTCATATCATTATAATAATCGGTTTTTTGTTTTCATCTTTAATTCCTAACATTATTAATTAGTTGTTGCGTCGCTTGGTTTTCACACCTTAATTAATTTAATCTCTGGTACTTGTTGTTCATTTAACAATAAGATTAAGAGACGTACATACGTTGTGTAACAATAGAATATAGAAAGAGCGTACGATATGGTTTCGAATTTCGCGGGCTCAGAGCGAAAATCGGAACCGGCACGCGCGGGGCGCCACCTAGAGCTAACGAACAAGCAAATTTATGTGTGTATACGTGTGTGTCTCTATGAAAATATGTACCGCGTGTCGGATAAGTTACGATAATCTCGTGTGTCTGCGAAATGTGAACGTGTGGACACCTGTTCGCCCGCTCTGAACGAAGGTTGAACGAAGTAGCACCATAGTTTTCGTTGCAAAGAGTTTGTGTCGAAAGACAATCGGTGTGTCACCCCGCGGGTAGCTCATGGAAGACTCCCCTGGAGACCGTGCCAAGGCAATATAATAATAATATCTACATATTTCTCTCACGAGTTTTTGTTTTATTAATTACATTTTTGAATATACACACAGTGTGGTGATAAAGTAAGGAACAAAATTCATAATTGCGTTATTTAATGATTGGACTATATGATTTAAGTAGTTGGACCATCTATAAAAAAACAGCAACAAAATGGGGTTGTCATTTAAAAAAACCTAAGATGATGTCATTGTGCAAAAATGCATAACATCATATGTAGAATTTTTATGGCATAAGGTGGCTAATCAAAGAAAATAAGATTGATCAGTCCGAGAGTTTTGCTTGAAAGTATTAAATAACGTAATTATGAATTCTGTAACTTACTTTAACACCACACTGTATATTTCGTTTTGTATTCTTCTAAATCTCCGTTCTGGTAAAAATTGGTCGCTCAAGAAACTGCGGCCTATAAGAAACTCCAATTATTTATTGTTATTGATACTTTTTTGGTGTCTATCTATGTATACTATTTTTCCTCTTATTAATTCTTTAATGCTTAAAACGAACGTATGTATATATTATTTATACTATTTACGGTAATTATTTATATTGTTATTATTACATACAGCCTGTTAAGAAAAGGTTGTCGGATAGTCTACACAATTATAGTACTGGTAGAAATAAACAAAAAAGTCTTAGTCAACATGGGTCCGCAATTCAACTGTTTTTGACATATAGTCGATCGCATATTTTAAAATAAAAAAAAAACTTTTTCGGTTTTGAGAATAGTTCCCTTTGTCAAACAACTGATTGTGACTTAAAATTAGTTCTGTCAGACATCTGTCATCAGATTATTTATCATTTGCGTCAATTTCTTTTTGTTGTCAAATTATGCATAAGTACACAAATGCAGAAATGGCCGATATGCATTTTATGTACGGTCGTGCGAATGGTAATGCCATTGAAGCACGGCGTATGTATGCCGAAGAATTTCCAAATCGGTCGTTACCGAGTGATAAGATTTTCTCAAGACTTCATATCCGGCTGTCCGAAACTGGTTCATTTAAAATTAATGGTGGTTCTGGTAGACCTAGATCAGTTTCTTCTCCCGCAGTAGAATTAGATATTTTGAGACGGGTAGAAGACAACCCAAATATTAGCACCCGAAGACTTGCCGCAGAACTGAACGTCAGTCATCCTCTCATTTGGAGAATTCTGCGGGAACAGCAGCTCTATCCCTACCACATTCAACGCGTGCAAGTTCTTGCTCCTCTCGATTAAGATGCACGTAGGGTTTTTTGTCATTGGATTTTACGAGAGCTGGCAGAGACTCCTAATTTTGCGACTCAGATTTTATTTAGTGACGAGGCTGGGTTTACAAGAGACGGAATATTCAATTTTCATAACAATCACGTCTGGGCAGATGAAAATCCCCATGCTGTTGTTGAACTGCATCACCAAACCCGTTTTTCGCTAAATGTTTACCTTGCTATTTTTGGAGACTGTTTAATTGGTCCAGTATTTCTCCCTAATCGTTTAACGGGACAAGTATACTTGGATTTTTTAAGAAATGAATTACCCGTTTTGTTGGAAGACGTGCCACTTTTTAACAGATTAAATATGTGGTTTATGCACGATGGAGCTGCTGCGCATTTTTCCATCGTAGTTAGAAATTTCTTAAATCAAGATTACAACGAGAGATGGATAGGACGGGGTGGACCAACTGCATGGCCTCCTAGGTCCCCTGACCTGACACCTTTAGTCTTCTATGTTTGGGGGCATCTAAAACAATTAGTGTACGCACGATCTGTAAACAATTTGGAAGAACTCAGGCAACGAATCGTAAATTGTTGCGAGGAAATTCGGAGGACTCCGGGAATTTTCGAAAGATTGCGTCGATCTTTCATAAGAAGGTGTGAAGCGTGCTTAGAAATGAACGGTGGACATGTAGAACAATTTCTTTAGTTTCACTTTAAATAAACATTTGTTTAATTTACATTGCGATCAGAATTTCTTTGAAATTTTTATCCTACTAAAACAATATGCAATCGACTATATGTCAAAAACAGTTGAATTGCGGACCCATGTTGACTAAGACTTTTTTGTTTATTTCCACCAGTACTACAATTGGGTAAAATATGCGACAACCTTTTTTTAACACACTGTATAATGTATGTACAAGAAGTCGCTATTGTTTTATATTTAATTTATATATATAATATATATTATGTATAACATCAAGGAGATAAAAACATTTAATAGGATCTTTGCAATTCATTTGTTATAGATAAAATTACTTATATACGATAAATTTCAGAATGAAAGCGTTATTTTATCACAGTGGTAGTCATTGCTCCATATTATTATTATTATTTATTTATTTATAATAGAGTTTAATGTAATAATATAGTATTACAAGTCACTCGTGCATTGTCATACGGAAATCTTCGAGAGTATTTAATTTATTTTCTTGTCCTATGTATGTACATTAGTAAAAACATATGTCTTGCGATGTATTTTATGTATGTACAATATTTACAATAGTCAATTTATTAATAATATTATTACCTGTACAACGATATTAAAACTATTTCCGTGTGAATTGCTCCTAAGCTAAAATTCCTTAAATGGAAAATAGGTAGTCCTATATTATATTAGTACATACGTATTGTATTGTCCAAGAGGTACACGTACGACAACAAGATCGCAAAATCTTTATTTTAATCTTGAAAATCATTATCATATTATAACAAATCTTCAAGATAAATAGGTTTGACGAGATATAGTTTCAAATCCTGTTCATGTTTTCAGCTATGACAGAAATAAATAAAATATAACGTTTAGCAAGATCAACTATAAAATAAATATGAAAAAAGAATTATTATAAAATCAATATGCTTTTCAAAAAAACCATATCTGCTACAATTTAATAAAAAAAAAAAGAACGAAGAAGAGAAAAACAAGGCAGTAGTACTTTTTCTAGATATGAAAAAAGCGTTTGACACTCTCTCCAAAACGAAATTAGTCGAAAAAATTGATGCTCTGGGAATAAAGAACGCAAATAGAAACTTAATAAAAACATATTTATCAAATAGAGAACAAACAACAATAGTCAATAAAATAGAATATGGAATCCCCCAAGGTGGGAATATACCACCGATACTGTACATAGCCTATACAAATGACATTTTTAATTTCAAGATCCACGGTGAAATATATGCATTAGCAGAAGGAGGAATAACTGCAGCAATACATTATCGAAGATGTGGAAAAAATAAGAGATCGGTGCTATAATAACTTCAAAGTGATAAATGATAGCAAAACAGAGTACCTACGTGGTATTTACAAAAAAAAACACACACACAAACCCATAATGGTCTTCAGATAAGACAACTCATACCAGATTTTTGTAGGTTTCATATGTAAAACTGATGAAGATGCATAGATATCAGATGATACTGAGAAACTGTTTAAGTGTAACCAAAAAATATGACGACCATGACGAAATAGTCAAGAATATGCTGAATAAAATCGGAACCTTGGGATCTAACATGAGTATAAAAGTGGTTTACCACTTGAACAACTATATTTAGATGATTTGCTAGGATATAAAGGTCATGGAGCTCTGTGTTTAAGATGAGGTACATATAAGAATTTTGACATATTATGTAGTCTATTCAAGAAAATTCTGCAAAAATATTTTCGTAGGTACCAACCAACTGATTGTTCTTCTATGGTTCCTATAATTTCCTAAGGAAATAAAATATTTTCACAAGCAAAAGCCATATTAAAAAATCAGTTCTCGTTGTGGTTCTCTGTTGTGGTTATTGTAAAAAAATATAACTGCTCACAGAACACCATTGTAATTTTTGAATTCAGCACGCAAAATATATATAAAACCAGCTAAAAAAGCTTATGTACAAAAATTTGCTTCCTCAAATCATCTACTAAATTTGCAAAGCTAATAGAAATAACACTGACAACGCGATGAAATTGCCACAATGCATTAATACCATCATTACTGTATAATTACAATTTGGTTATTGTAAACAGAAAACCGTAAAAATTATAAATGTACAGTTTTTCATTTTTTTCACATAATATTAATGTTTATTCGTTAAGGCAACGGATATTAAACCCCTTGTAGAATGTAAAATTATAGAGAATTTCAGTGCATATTCTGTTTTGAGTATAAAATAGCTCATCTTGGTTCATTAAGATTATACGCCCAATTTTTCTTCCTTTTAAATTTGAAATTATGAATTCTAGATAAAAATATTATTGCCGGGTTTTTACTCTGGAGGCGTTGCGGAAGAGATATACTCATGTAAAATCAGTTTTCATGCGTGAAAAAATACTTGTATGCTTGTTTATGTCTATAAGTAAGCTTTTGCACAATACAATATCAATTTTATCATACTAGTTTTTACATTTAAATATACATATAGCACTAATGACTAATGACACCTGGTTTTCACAAACACGACACTAAACCTCAACAGAAAATTTCGTTAAATCACAATATCGAATGAGAAAACATCTATTACGAATAACAAACTGAGCTAATTTTGTTTATTATAATATATACAATCATGGCGCGGTTTTCAAAATATATCTATGAATATAGTGTTTTACTTCCAAACATTGGGCAATTTTACAGTTGATGCACGCGAAACAGATATAAATTTACATCTGGGTGGATATACAGCATTGGTCTACGAATACCTTGCATGCATAAGGAGTTACCCAGTCGTATCAATGTAACATATATGCACGATGTTCAACCGAAATCAGGATGTTTGTTATTTTTCATCTTAGAAAAAAACATTTTCTACAAAAAATATATGTACAGAATTCAATAATATGCATAACCTAAAAATATTTGGTCTGTATAGCATGTCTCAGAAGTTATTGGTCTGTTTCTGAAACACTCTGTGTTTTATAGTCAGAAATATTTTTAGGTTATGCAGCACTAGATTCTGTAAAACTGGCTTTTAACTCGTATGAAAGGTACAAACAGGCCAAGCCTGTGAGCCAATTTCTATGCGATTTGGGGGCTTAGGTTACTTCTAGCATAGATATCTAAAAATAAATATCCATGTCTTGGGCTAGATTTTTGAGTAAGTTTAAATACGGAAACCGGTGTTTGTTATGTCAACTAGTTTTCAAGCTACATAGGGATTTTTAAAAGTTTGCATATTTCATCGTCATATCTTTTTTATTACTAAAATTTCTTTTTTTTTTTTGAACAGGACTCTTTTTTTTAAGGGAATCCACCAGTGAAAATCAAAACCCCGCATTGTTTTTAGTTTTTGATATGTAACACAAAATTTGTATTGTTCTTAACATGATATATTTTTAATTGTCTTTAATCTACATAATATTCACGGAGGCGCGTTATTAACACAAAATATTTTACAGTAAGCCATGCCTTAAAAAAAAAGCCATTAAAATAAAAACATTCCATAAGAGTAGACTTTGAGAAAAACAATAAGAAATATCATTTTGACAAGTTTGGTTAAATTGTTTCAACATTTTGAAAAATATGAAATGCTTAAGTGCTTTATAGAGGCTAATGAAAGTAAACAATTGGCTTTGCAAAATCACGAACGTCATCCAAGGAGAAGGTAACTCTGTGGTGAAATGCTTATAGCAGAATAAAACAAAACCTGATATTACATCTCCTTAGCTGGAAAACTACTTAACATAACAAAAACGGATTTCATATTTAAACTGGTCTAAAAAATCTAGCCCAGGATTATCTATGCTAGAAGTCTCTTATACCCCAAACTCCCATCGAAATTGGCCCATCCTGTACATGTTGTAGCCGATATGTTCCAACGTTTTTGATTTATTTTTTGTTCATGTGAAGCATGCTACTTTAATAAAGCAACAATAAGCAACACGTTCTGAAACCAGAATGGACGAATTTATTTCTGTATGCAATTTCTAACTAAAATAATCTATTATACAGGCTGTTTCATTAATTATTATTGATAGAATAACTGGAGAATCTTTAGACTACAATATGGCGATTTAACCTAAAACAATTACATAAAATAGCTTTAACAAAAATCCAAAAGAAAAAGTGAAAAAATCCCTTACCACAAAAATTAAAGATACAAATCTAAATACGTATTTTGGCAACTAAGTTGCCATCTTCAGTAGAAAACAAGTGAAGAGCAGTGTTAAACTTAGTGTTTTCGGCTAAGGTAAACCTTGGAAGATATGCTCTTCACCAAATCACTAGTGGAATAACACAGTGTTATAGTTTTCAAGCCACAGTCTCCACCCATCACAGGATAAAATAGCTTTCCTAATCAAGATACAAGGTGTTTTATCTTGTGTTACAAATAATTCAAATATGTATTTTTTAATAATGTAATGATTTTATCCTATTTAAACTTTTATATAAAACACTGTCTATTAGATTAGGAGGAATATTTTATCTAAGTGTTTTAATCATTATATTTTAGGTCAAAGATTATCCAATTACACAATAATGAATAAAATACCTTGTATATTATAGACAAATTGTCGCCTTCCACATAAGGTACGATCGGCATGAATTTCTAAAACAAATTTTCGACAATTCGATTAGAAGATATGTTGAGGTATTTGAAATATATGTTTTTGTCCAAGCAGAAAAACTATCCACACGTATCTTTTGCTTCCACTATAATAAATAGGTGAAATACAGGTTTATTTTTAAAAGAATTCTTCACTGATATGTAGACACGTACAGTGCATGGTTTTTCTGCAAGATGTAAACGTTTAAATAAAAGCGCCAATTATGAAGAGAAAAAAAGAGAAAGGAAAATGCAATACTCTAACGATCTCTTTTATATTATGGTTGCATGTACGAACACATCTAGAGATAAAAAATTTTAAATTCTCACAGTAGTGTTATCTATATATATATTTATGAACAACAGAATATCCGCTATCACAGAGTTCACAGAAAAGTTGCTTCCTTTATACAATTAATCTCTGGAATATACTTTATAATTTTTATCCTATTCCAATATTTTATATTTTACATTTTGGTACGTTCTCGAGTTAGCAGTAAATTTTCATTTATCATTACATATATTATAATATAATATGTATGTTCACTATATTACATGGCATCTAATCAAAACTATGTAAGGTTCGAATTCTCGAAGATTTCCAGTAACGCTTAAGGATTTATTTATGTATGTATTTTGAAACCAGGAGACTTTTTTTTGTAAAAAAGAAGTGTTTGTATATCGTATTGGGCGTCTTGGAATACGTACCTGAAGACGTTTTGATCTAAACATTATTTTATATTCGATTATCTGTGGTGGTATCTATTTTAGAAAATTGGCTAGAGTGTGGAAAAAAAATATCAGAAAAGCATTCAGATTTGCCAATCCCCTAATGTAAAGTTTCTTGAGGAATTTGTTTCTTAGTATCTAATAATTTACATAACTTTAGTTACACAGTAAAAAAAATAATTGCCAATAATAAACAACTTTAATTTTTAGTTCCTGCTGTATATGCCAAGTGAAAGTAAAAAACAAAAAAAAACGTTTTATTATGTACCTCGTTTCATATTCTATATTAATAGTTTACTAGGCTTGAATATTATAATCATTTTTGAAATAAATTTGTTGAGGATTTTTGGACATATCTGGGTTAACGAATATCATCACTATGTGTAGGTCTCTTGACGTTGTAAATTTTGTAGAGTTTCTATGGTTCCAAACAAATCCGTAAAGAATAATAAGTGACCAAGCACTGATCCTTGGGGTATACCTGCTGTTGGTTATAATTTAAACCGTAATAAAAAACGAGATTGCAGGTTTACAATGTCTACTAAGTAATTTGAAATGCATCAAGTGAATTTCATCAAATTATTGGCTCCAGGAATTGCAAAGAATCGTTGCGTTTGTGAGACTTTCATACCACACTGTACCCAATTTCTAACTGTAGTTTAGTTTTTAGGGAAAATAAAGTACCTATAAATCTCTTTTTGTTTTACAATATATTGGTGTGTAGATTGTCGAACTAGTGTCTGTAAAGAGCGCTAGGTGCACTGCGAAACTGCGCGGTCCTTATGCGATGACTCACGCATTCATAGCAGCACACATAGGCTAAACATCACTTGAACAATATCCTCCGGAACGCCCTGCGGAAATCCTTATTGAAGATGGTGTAGATCACGGGATTCAGGGCGGAATTCATATACCCCAGCCAGAACGCCGTGGAGAACGCGAACCCCGGTATGTACTGCACCAGACGCAATATATACATGAAGAAGAACGGCAGCCAGCACGCGATGAACGACCCCATTATCAATCCTAGGATCAGAGTGGCTCTCTTCTCCTTCTTTCGCGCGATACGTTTCTTCTCGCGCTCCGGGTCTCTGGGTTTCTGTATGCGCGGCACTACCTGTTCCACTATCGGCTCGCAACTGCTGCCGACTTGTCCCGATTGATCCGCTTTGCGGTTCTTCGCCGTCCGTTTGCCGAATATCGGCTTACAGAAGCGCATCTTTAACGGTTTCACTACGGCACAACGCGATACCACCCCCGAATCCGAGCTGCTCGGATCGAACTCGCTCACCATGTCCATGTCGATACCGACGGAAGGTTGGCGGGCGCGAGCCAGCGCGGCCGCTTGCTGTTGGAGTTCGCCGTTCACAGATAACGTCGATCCGCGAAACGTACACTGCGATAACGGATTTCGGACGACCTGAGGTGCCGAATATACCTGAAACAAAATCGGGTTTTAATTATAAAAAAAATTACGTCTGTTTTGTGCGACGTTGCCTTTTTTTTTTTTTGGTATTAATCTCTTTTCCGTTTCGCTTGCAATCCTTTTATTAGATATAAAACATTGAATAACTTTATTTGAATATGAACTAATTTTTTCTGCCTTGGCCTTCTTGTGTCTGTTTAGTTCATAACCACAAAACATTTACTGCCAGAAAATAAATAATATAATTACAAGAATACAACTTGAAAGATCGCAACAAATACATTTAATCCTTAGAAATGGTTAAGCAGTTTATTCAGTGACTGTAAATTTGATCAAAATGTTTTGATACACAGGATCGGTCTACGTGTATCTCGCATACATAATACGTAAATAGTTGCCAAATCGTGCCTACCTACAACATACAGGGCTGATTCATTTTCGATCCTCACCATTGAGATCTCGCTTATTATTGACGATAGACGATAGGTTTAAATTTGGCAAAGTTGCTAAATTTTGTGGTTATTATGATCCCGCAATGAAAGTAGACTTAGAACAAATGACGTTTGAGATTTTTTTAAAAAACGGAAAAATCTCTTTTTCTTATTTTGCCTCTAGCACTTTTATTTAGCCTTGCAGAGAAAAACTAAAGACACGTTCTCAAGGCCACTTTTAATGTTCTATGAAATGTTGTGCTTGAAATTTTTATACGACGTTTCGTTTTCTTCTGGTCATCATCAACTTTCTTATTTCTTATGGGCGCCATATTGAATTTTGACACCGTTAGAAAGAGTCTCTTTTTCTGATTTCAACCATGTGCATCATGTTGACAGAAGTTTGAAAAGAGAAAGTGAGAAGAAAGTGGCAATATCACGAAATTGCCTTGACGTGCGCAGGACAAAACCTAACATTTTGTTAGAGGTGGAAATCACCTCGGCTATATGATTAGAAAAAGACAAGGTACAATCGAAAGCAACCCTCAGATCTCTAAACAGTAGCTGGACGACTTAAGTTTTCGTTCTCTAGATAGTAGTTGCCAAGAGTTGGATATCTTTTTCGCGTGAACGACATCACATAACATTTTGAAATATTTAGATACAACTTATTACTAACACTCCATTCGTGAAGCAGATCTACGTTGTGTTGCAACTTAATGAGATCATCCTGCGTCGCCACCGGCAAAAACAACGTCACATCGTCCGCGAACATCAAGCACTCACAGGTTAAACTCTTTGAAAGGTCGTTTATAAAGGTCAAGAACAAAAGTGGGCCGAGATGCGAACCCTGCAGGATGCCCGACGTAATCGCTGCGACGTCGGAACTATACCCCTTATATCTAACAAAAAAAAAATCTTTTTATATCTTTTATATTTACTAGTGTATTTTGTCCTCTAGGATCTTAGGCAAATCGTAGTCGAGATATAAGCAGCCGTCGCCCTTAATGAATCACCCTGTACAAAGTACAACGAAATTTAACACAGATATAATAACAATAATAATCACATGGCATAGGTAATCATTATAATATACACGTTCTAGTGATTAATATCGATCCATACTTCTCTTAAGACGGGAAAAGTTATTTTGCTACATTTTCCTTTGAGTAAGAAGAGAGATTTGAATCCTTCGCACGTCTATTCGACACTGTAAGATACACATGTATAAATTTCATTTTCTCCTATACCCCAGATTGAATACTGGAAATTGAATTTCAGCCATCAATGTACTCGTACTACTATCTAGTTCAGATGCGAGTCTATCCCCAATGGTGTGTTCCTCCTGGATATTGAGTTTAAAATTTGGATTGCGTCGAATATACCTTCACACCCTCAAAACTAGTTTTGTTATGAACGTAAGTCTTAGCAAATACTCGAATTGGAAGATAACCAGAAGGACAAACTTTCTTTTATTGTCGTTTTACTATAGTCCAGCAAGAACTAGTTTTGAAAACTTTTTTTTTTATTTAGTTTTAACGATACATTTAGAGATGTTCTTAATTAATCCCTAATCATTTTATCTCGTCCATTTCAGACGATTCTTCAGGGAAAAAGTTAGTAATGGGGCTTTCAATGTAATTATCGGTTAATCTTTGAAGTTACCCATCGAAAGGATCACGCAGCTAAATGCAATAATAAAGAGAAGCAACTGCTGTGAAAACATCCCTTCGAATAAAAGAATAGCAATGGGGAGGAAGCAAACGGCCGAAAGCAAATTACTCCTTAATCGGTCTGTGTCTCCCAGGAGATGCATTATGTTAGGTTGGGGCAACTGCTGTTAGTGACAGCCGTTAGTTGGGAAAATTAACGGGCTTATTTTACGATAAATTTCCCCGTTAAATATTTATAGAGAAAATGATGGAATGCTATTCTTTTAAATTTCTATTAGATTTTATAAATCATCACACAGATGAAGGAAGTTTATTGAAAAAGGGGAAGCCCATGAAGTACAGAGAATTTCTACAGAGATTCTACAGATTAATACTATTGCAGTTACGGGTGTTGTAAGAATGAATGTCAGTTCGACAAGTATACCTGCTTCTATATTTATACACCATACGCACTGACTCATAGATAATTAATGAGTATAAAATTAAAATTTTTTGGGAAACAAACAAGGGACGGCAGTGGGCTCTGTTGTCCATCCGCTAACCACCCGCACAGCTCTCTTTTATAATTTAAAGATTTCAAATAAATTCGTTGTAGTGGTGAAACCCCAACACGAAACACAATACCTCATGCGAGACTCAAATAGTGCAAAGTAAACCCTTCTCGCAGTATGCTCACCGAGATTTTGCCGAATAATTCTTAGAGCATAGCAGGCTGATGACAAACCCTTCGACAACAGTTGAACGTGCTCGGACCACCTCAAGGCGGTATCCACAGTAACACCCAAAAATCTAACATCAGCAGAAGGGGATAGAAGACTGTCGTTAATAACAATATTAAGGCTAGTTTGTTGTTTATATAGTAAAAAATTGGTTTTGCTAGTGTTAAGGGCAATTTCGTTAGCGCTAAACCACTCACAAATCTTGGAAATGTCGGCGTTGATTATTTTTTCAAAGTCGTGAAGGTTCGAAGCGTGCCACGTAAGGGACGTATCGTCAGCGAAGAGAACCCTGTGTGATCGCCAGGTCATTAATAAATATTAAAAATAACGTTGGTCCCAGCACCGAGCCCTGCGGCACACCACACACGACCCCACCAACCGCGGAATCAACGCTGTCATTGTCAGCTCGCAACCGTACAGATTGGCGGCGATCGGCCAAGTACGAGCGAAACCAGTCATTAACTTTACCCCTAAAGCCGTTGGTACCTTTCAAGTTTGCTCAGCAGAAGTGAATGGTGAACACAGTCAAATGCTTTAGATAGGTCGCAAAAGAAGGTGGCGGTCATCTGTTTTTGATTAACATTGTCGAAGATGTGATATAGAAAATTATAAAGGGCATCACTGGTTGACATTGCAGGCCTAAATCCGTACTGATAGGATTATCAAGGGGGCAACTTTTAATGACAGGCAGAGTTTTTTTTTTGAAATATCAAAATGGAAAATGTTTATGTTTGGATTGTTGGTTCTTTTGTGTTTGTATGTTGCTATGATAACACTTTTTCCTCTGGGTGCAAGAAAGTGAAAAGTAAACTTCCGTTGGAAGAAAATGAAACAGCCGACTACCCAGTCGAACAATGTCGGATTTATTGACGTTTGAAGAAAAATAAATTTTTAGCTATTCGCATAAAAAATGTGTATTAATGTATATCTCACACTGACACTTCACGCATTCATAGAAATTGCTTCCACCCTACTCTTATGTTCTCATTAGTTTATGGAATCCTTTCGTAGGCATTTGACAAACATCGGTACCTTAGACCTTTCAGTCACGCGGACGGGTTAAGACAAGCGTAAAGAAGGACCCTCCACTCAACGCACGCCTTGTGATTCGTTACCACATCGACGTCACTCGTCATACGTAGTTTTTTCGAAGCGTCCAATTTTTTTCGTTTCTTTTTTGTTGGGGAAGGGAATACAGACCTTGAGCGTGTCCTTGGCGTCCGTCGGTTCCATGAGGACCTCGCCCGCGTCGCTCGTAGATATATCCGAGGCTAAATCACAAGTGACAGTTGGAATCGTGATGGGTCTTGGATGTGATTCGATGGTGGCGATTTGTCTCTGACTGTCGCGCGGTGACGTGTTACTGTTACGATCGACCGAAATGCCCTCCGAATCGCCGGTTTCGTTACCGTTCTTCGCGGCCTCTTTGGAGGTCGTAAAACTCGTGACGGCGTCATGGGTGGGTTTCCTGGGCGGTTTTCGTATGCCTCGTCGTGCCCTCGCTTTCGCCGCGAAGTATATCCTTATGTAGACGAACACCATTATGCAGGAGGGGATGTAGAATGAACCGAGGGCGGAATAAAGCACGTAGCCCACTTCTTCGCTCAACTGGAACAAGAAAAAGAGAGGTCGCCTTACTATGGAGAACGGATAATCTTCTTGCGATTTAAAAATGTTTGAATGTGAGGGTGTATTAACGGATTACATTATGCCAGATTCTTTCAGAAATTATAATATATAGAGTTGGAATAAATGATATGGAGTCAAGCATATATATATGTCTTTAAAGCAGAGTAAACAAAATATGTACATTAGTACGCATGTAAGTAATGAACTTCTTGTTCTGTAAAGCTTTTGAAAACTGAACGCGGAATCTAATAGCTATGTTTCGGTTAATAACGTAAGGCGAAAATATATGTACAGGGTTAAATATCGGTGATGGTGCTAAATTTTGCAGTACAGTTAATACTCTGGGAGCGCCAGAAATAATAGCGGCGCAACCGCCAGAGCGGAGAAATAATTGGCAAAATACCTGCGTTACGCCAGTGGGCTCTGCCAACGCTACAATCAGGCCTGAAATAAGAAGGTCGATGGGTATCAGAGACTATGCCGATACGCCAATCGGAGCGGACGGGAAAAATGTCTGTGATACGTCAGTAAGCTTTGCCAACGCTACGATCAGCCAGGGATTAAGAAACTCGACGGGTGTCAGAGGCTATGCCGACACTCCAATCGGATCGGACTGGGAGGGACTAAATAAAATATGCGTTAGCAACACTACCGCCCAAAGAAATTGTTGAGAGTTTCGTTTGAATATAGTTCTGAGCAGAACAGTTTTTATTTTACAATATATTTAACGTGTATAAATTGTACACTCTGCACCAAACCTCCCAAGTAATATTTTCCAAAGAGGTACCAGCCATTGCGGTTTTCACTATTTAGCGCCACTAGCATGACCCAACACTCTTCACTCGTTCCTAAACCCATTAACATTCAAATGATTAAATTGAATACCGTTGCGGAACAATAAATATCCCCCAATGCAGAAAGCGGATTTTCCATTTTGATTGAATCGATAAATTACCTTCGACGCATCAACATAAAGAGGTAAAATTTAAATTGCATACTACCACATATATATGTACTTTGCCCCGGGGTTTATGCTAATTTCCCATTTTTATTCTAAATGAAATTATAGCCCTGACAGTTGAACGCGATTCATTCGGTTCCCTGGATTTTATTATTTTTTAAGTATATACTGGTTGTTTCGATGATTCTGCTGAACGTAAATTAACTTTACTGCGAACGTATTCACACGTGAACATATCCGGATTAAATAAAACGTTAGCGACTATTAGCGAATGTATATTTTATAGTAGATGCGGCTAAAAAGCAAATTGTGGTTAATTAATAATCGGAATTGGAGTAAAAGGTTTGATTGCATTTCGGAGAAATATGAATCCGGTTCAACCGATAATCAGTGGTATATTTCAAACATGTAACATCAAACAAAGCTGATAATTAGATTACGTAACGTTGAAAGTAATTTGTCATAATATAAAGCGCTCAATAAACAATCTATTGCGTTTCCCTCCATTACTATTTTTAACTGAATCTAAACCACCTCAATTTGTTATGCAAATATATTATCTATTAATTTTTTTCTCTTATCATAACTATAGAATGTTCTACGATAATTATCTTGCACAAAGGGGATTTAGATTTATTACGGATTGTATGTAATACTCTAGGGCAATCCTCGAATTGTAAATTACTTACTACCTAGAACTAGCTATACGTATAATGCTCTCACATTGTTTTAATGATCACTCCAGGGCGTAACCCGAATTCAGGAATCGTCAAAAATGAAGGGGTTTAACCCCCCAAGGATTTAATAAAATTGCCTCCTCTAATTAGACCCAGAAACAGATCTCATGCCCGCAAATAACGAGATGTAAACGTTGTTACGCGCAGGCGAGAGCTACTGGGACGAGAAGTAATATATCAGTTTTTAATCTACCTTGTAAATCCGTTCGTATAATTTAATTTGCGTTGTGCTCGAATTGGATTACATTCTGCAGTTCGTAGGTTTACTTAGAGATGAAGTAATTGCAAAGGGAATTATTAATACCGGTAGTCATGTTAAAAAAGAAACTATACATAGAAGGATTACTACAATATTGTACTTGAAAAATTACTGTTATTCACAGTAATAATAATTTTGTTAAAATTCACATTCTGATGTTCCAAAAGGTCCGTTAATATAACAACTACACAAAGTTGTTATAGAAAACTTTATACTGTGTTAAATGTTAATAATTTTATTAGCTGTCAATGTTTTTTTGACATTTATTTGACAACTTTCAAGTCAGCAGAGTATAGGTTATATCTGGTCAGCAGATAATCATCTGAAATATGAAAGTTGTTAAGAAAGAGCTTCATCATTTACATTGCTAGGATAGATATATTCTCCAAATCCTATACCTTATTTTTAACAAAATTCCTCTCTATACTAACTTTCCTTCCCCATAAAGCCTCGGTTACACAGGTCAATAGAATCACTGCCACCTCATACATTTCATAGAGCAGATAATCCAACTTAATGACGTTTCAATACCTTGACGGTAGTTTGTGTCGCGCGCACAAGTTGGCCAGGTTACTTTTTGACATGCGAAGGTCACGTATCTACCATAATAATTCTCACTCCACGGTGAATTATCTTTCGCAGAGATTTCAGGAATACGAACCCTCGTCAGCGGAGATAACTCAAAGTTGTATTATTGAAGGATGAACGCCGTTTTAATAGGTACGGGCAAAAGCTGACTCGGATATTTCATCGTATCTGCTACCTCCTGCCTCGAGGTGCGAAATTTATTGCAGTAACTTGTATTAGGAAAATTTGATCGCAGTCAATAGTGGGCGGCATAATTTGCCCGGGGAATAGTAAAGTTAGAAGCTGGTGGAATTGACAAGTAAAATTATACAGGGTGAATCTCAATATATGCGACAAACTTTAGGAGCTGATTCCTGAGGTTATTTTGATCATTAAAGTTCATATGAGTATATGTCCAAAACGGTTTGGTTTAAAAGTTATTAAATGTTTAGTAATAAATTATGAACTATGACAAACACGACATAATATCCAAGTTGGTTTTTCAAAGTCAATTGTGTTGAAAGGGAATTGTTTGTCATTTCAAAATTTGACAGTAGTTGTCAGAGTATTTTTTTCTTTTTATTTAGTTTTAGGTACTAATTATTTTGTTAATTTATAATAACAACATAATAACATAACTTTAGAAATAAGCAGTTTGGGACATATGTTCTTATGAAGTTTTATGATCAAAATAACCTCAGGAATCAGTTCCTAAAGTTTGTCGCAATATTGCATAAAAGGCACTACTTAATTTATTTGACAATTTTTTGATATGCTGTCCCCAATTTAAATAATTAGAAACAGCTATTCCCAAGAAATCCACGTTGGAAGGTTGAAGTAATGACTTCTTGTAGTCGTATGTCTGATAAACTAGAAAGTTAGTTTTATTATATGTTAAGAAAATTTCCCTCACACCAAGTAATCATATCATGTACCACTTTATTTACCTTTATCGACAAACCATCCAAAGAGTCACCCACCACGACGCACGACATATCATCGGCATACTGATACAGCTTGCCCGTATTTACCGAGAGATGCAGATCATTTACAAATGTAAGAAATTATAATGGACCAAGTATGGACCCTTGTGGGACACCTAGGTTGAGATTTTTACGTTCGCTAGTAATTTTAGTATGAATATTATTAACTATAGTAGGAACTTGAACAATTTGTTTACGATTAGTCGAATAAGATCTGCAAATATCTAATGATACTCCCCGTGTGCCATACAATTCCAACTTCTCCAGCAGCAAATCATGGTTTATTACATCAAAAGCCTTAGTGAGGTCAAAATATACGCTGCAAACACAGTGTCTTTTATCGAGATTGTCCAATAGGATAGATAGCGAATCACAGACCGGATCTCCACAAGATTTATTCGGTAAAAAACCATTATATTTCTGATAAAAGGCTATTAATCTGTTATATAAAATTTCTTCAAAGATTTTCAAGAACGAATGTAATAGTAAAATTGGACGATAATTTTCGATATCTTGCGTGTTTCCTTTCTTGTGAATAGGATGAATTTTAGTTATCTTTAAAGAATCAGGGAAAACACCTGTGCTAAGCATAGAATTAATTATATTACTCAAGGGCAAAGAAATGTATAAGTATTTCATGCAAGATTCTCTACCATCGGCAAAAAAAAAATAAGAATAACACAGTAAATACACAACCAATTATATCCCATATAAAAAAAATCTCTACCCTTAAAAGCCTCAGCAAGTATCATAAATTCATTCACCCTTGGCAAATGCACACCCGCACATAAAACTCGTCAGTCGTTCCTATTGCTTCTCATTTCGCAACGGCCTTTCCTTACTACTACCACCTTCATCCCTTCAACACTACTTCAAACGTTTATTTTCGTGTTTTTCTCTACGGGCGACCTCTTAAAGGTGTTATTTACGAAAACAATTCCGTGCTATCGCTGGAACTTTACCGATTAATCGGATGAAAACATTTCCTTCGATTTCTCCTCGGCGAAGTTTGCTCTACGACTGATGATCACAATTCGTCAATGTAAACATCGCGAAAAATTGAGTGCGAAGCTGAAATATTCTAAGGAGAAAAGGAGCGAGAAAAACGGAATTGTGCAGATGCATATGAAAATGGAAGAGCAGCATGTATTTATTTGTTGCTCTCTCTTGTACAGAAGAGTACTTAATGAGCTCTTACTATTATGTATTATAAAAAAGTTAATCCACAAATGCAGTTTTGTTTTTGTGTAAAACTCACCAGAGTACATTATTATAAGGCAGTAAAGGAGAATGAAAAAGAAAGTCCTCAGCTCAGATGACTCTCTTAAACACCTTAAACACTTAGGAAGTGCATGGAAACTAGCTTAGGAATCTGCTCCATTTTTCATGTACAGTAGTTATGGATTCGAAGACTTAGTTAATGTTTAGTTCAGTTTAGCCAGTCGTTTCAATCCAAACCAACCTTGAAGTAGTTCTCATAAGAAAACTATCGGCATTTTTGTATCATTCTCTATTTGAAAGATAGGATTTCTAATTACTCTGTTAGCTGTTATATGCAGCAGAACAAACATTAGAAGCTGAATTATTTGAATGGAATCTTGAAAGATAGCATATTTAAAGTAATACATCAGAAAAAATAAAACTGGAATGAAGCGAGGTAGACGTCATTTATACATATCTAGCGTTTTCATTGGCATTTTATCACCGGATATAAAAGAAAAAAAATGGATACTACGACATAAATATTTATCTGTTTGATTCACGGGTGGAAATAAAAATCGACCATCCGAGCACAAGGTAGGTATGTGCGATGAGTTCGTTTTATGAAGGTGAATATTTGACGAAATTTTACGCACGGGATGAAAAATTTTTATTACTGCCCTGGTCTCTGTTTAGCGGTCATGAATAGGAGAATATTCGGTTTTGGGTTTTGTATATAAATACGTGTGTAGGTGGATACATTGTTTTTGCTGTAGAATTTTCTATTGTTTCTACTTTTTTTTTTAAATTCAGACAGTCGGGATGCGGATTTCTAGAATTGAGAATGTATGGTCGAACGTGGATAATTAGAAATTGAAATGATCAGGGAAAAAATCGAATTAATAATAAAAACACGGACAAGTCAGATATTTTTACTTTCTTTTTTGAGAATTCAATATTTGACTCGTTATTTTTAACTTATTAACTGATAAAAATAGAATTTCTACATTTCTACATTTGACTGACAATCAAGAAGTCGATCGAGCTCGCTTTCTTGGAGTCACAGTTGACAATCTTGGACACCATACATCCAAGACCTTGTAGGAGGTAATTTCGTTTTGTTTTATTCGCTGTCACTTCTCAAGATCTTCTCTTTGTATTCTTCAATATATATATATATATATTCCCTTGCGATTTTTAAAGGAGTAAAAGAAATTATTAAAAATTTCAAATGATTAAAGTTCAGATTATCTGAATTTGATTCTACATGGATCAAAAGTATGGCAAATACACAAAAAAAACTCTTAAAATGTTAAATAAATATCAATTTAGCCTTCAGCTAAAGAGAGTTTTTAGGTAGAGGAACGACAGAAAGAATTGTACGAGTGAGTCATTGCTTTTCCTTGTTGAGAGAACCAGACAATATAAGTAGCAATCACTAACTATCCCAGTTTTCTCGCAGAGAATGCATTCCCTAGTTGCGAAAGATCTCATCATGGCGAGGAAGAGAAACGATGGAAACAAACGGACGAACGTCTAAAATTACGGTCCAATCTTCCGATCCCCTTTGTCTCTAAATAAATTCAACTGACTATCACCTCCCTCGGCAGAAAGGATATTGTTCGGAGAAAGAATGTTGCATACAATTCAATTGGGAAGTCTCCAGACAGGCAAAATGGTGCTCGCGCCGTAAACGAGAATAAAAACTATGGGTCGACGGACTGTCTCTGTTATTTATCGCATTACATTACTATCTAGCTTCCGATTTAGATTCACCTTCTGCGTTTCGTATGTTTATTAAAACTTCAACTTTGAAATTTATCTCTAACGCCACAAATTTTAAATTTATCTACTAATAATAACTATTAAGAGAGACCTCACAGTATATGACAGATGGCGTTGAGCAAACAATATGTAAAAAACCGTTTTTTATAATGTAGTGCTTTCAAATAAATGTTTTTACTTATTGCTAGTAAAATTAATTGAGTTTCAGATGTTTTCAACATTCTTAAGAGGTAAACGAAATTATATTGGCTAAAATCTGTTTCTAGAATGTGTATATAGAAGAATCAATTAAATAAAATATTTTAGTTTATAATACAAAAAAATTTCCATCCAAAATTATTTAAATTCTTTATCTCTACAATACAGAGAAAAAAAGGACTTAGCAAGGCGTTCTCCCAGGACGGACCATAATATCGAACATATCCGAATTCGATGTAATACATTTCTCCAAATCACACGTGACCGGGGCATCCTTTAGCACATACGCGCGTCCTTTTTTTTTTTATCTCGCGCTGTGCCCTTTGCTTCCCATTCCAACTATAATCTCGGAAGTGATTCGCAAACGCTGACGTGTCCCAATTTATAGGACTCGCTCCATTTTTTTTCTTTTGTAATTTGCTACCCGGCTGTTCGTCTTCCTGCTTCGTGCTATTTGCTTTTAATTTACGCTTGGGAAAAAATGCGCCCTGGAATACTAGGTTTATTGAGCGATGCATTCTGGAAGTGAAAAAAGAAACACAACCTTCAGAACGGATATTCACTAGATTTTACAACAATAATGTATTTAATAAAAATACAATTCTTCGACTACAATAGGGTTATAGTAGGGATTTAGAGAAATTGTAGTTAATCGTATATTCACAAACAAATTGTGGTTCAATGTATTACAACTGTTTTTTTTTTATAACAATTTTGGCTTTAGTATGATAGTTGAAACATGTCTTCTTTGGCAAAATAATGCTTTTGTTGTGGCAAATACTTCGCCGCATAAAATTAACAATCCTGCCTTAACATAATTTTTAGAAGAACATACACCAGCAAGCATGCGTTTCAGCTATTAAAAAATGCTTGAGCCAAAGCATTCTTACATTATCACCAGTTTCCCCAAAATCTGAATTTGTCCATTGCTGGTATTTTCTTGTTATATGCCCGTATTTAGAGTACCTTTTCTTTCCAATAGGTGGAATTATTTAAGTTTCATAAATACATTCATCAGAAGCTGTTTAATAAAAAAACTCAATGTACGTAATAATACACCCTTCATCCTGTCTTAAACGTTTAAAAGATCAAATATTGCGACAACAAAATTAACCATTTTCAGTTTTATTTTAAACAGTTTTGACAAGACCTAAATCATCAATCTTCTAATCTAGGATTTCCCGAATCCTCAGCGTTACAACGATTTATCGGCGTCATCATTTTCCGATGCCGCACCATCAGTGATTACCATCGGAAGAGTATCACATACCAGCCGCTGGAATTACCCAAACTAATGATGTTCGACTGAAACAGCTTTCGCGAGCTACGTCGACTTTCGAATAGATTTTTTATTTTAGTGTAAACCCGGCTTGAGTTAATCGAGTGTTTTAAGATGGTTGCTAGGATTAATTCATGCTAAGTGAAGCGTTTAAAATTAAGTACATAAACTTGCTTATCTCGGAGATGTGACGTTAAGGTCCGAACGAAAAAATTCTACATACATAGTTCTGTTTTTCTTGCTTCTGGTCCTCGTGGCGAAAAGGAGAGATAAAGAAGAAGAGACAAATATTGGACGGTTGCTTTTCGCTTACTACTTTTCGGGAGAAATTCGCGTGGTTTTAGTGGTAGGTTTTTATTGTATAATGTTATTGCTTTTGGAGGTTTTATCGCGTGGAAATTTGTGCTAGTAGATGTCGCAAGATAGACATGGAGGGAAGGACAAGATATGTTAGCTATCGATTGAAATCGTTAGATGGAATCGTACAATCCATAAGAAATGTACTGACAAGCATCAGTATATAAATTCATTTTGTTCTGTTAAGTGGATATAGATTAGATTTATTATTACCTAAATGGCACAACTCTAAACATTTTGGTTAGATGTATTCCTTTTGTTTAACCCAAAAAGTTCTACTAAAATTCTTAATATTGCTGTATGCTCTTCTATTGGAAAAATGGATCCCGAAAAATTACTGTATCTGCGTACCCGCCCATCCATCATCTAATAATAATAATAATAATAATAATAATAATTTATTGATGCTGTCCAAAGGTTGCACATGTCAAGAAGAAAGAGAAAAAAACACAAACACTTTACAAGTTAAACAAAATCACTTAGTAAAATTACATCACACAAAAATTGATTGTAATCGTAATAGGCCTTTTTGGTCAGATAATTCTTCAAGCTTACTTTAAATTCCGATAATTCTAAATTTCTAACCTCAGTAGGTAATTTATTAAAAAATTTAGGTGCCAAAAAGTCGATGCCTGTCTGGGTCCTAGAGAGCCTACTGAATTTTGAACACAAGTTTTTGTTGTTTCTAGTATCATAATTATGAAACTCAGCAGAGGTAGAGTATCGATCCAAATTAAGTTTAACGTATACAACATTATAGTAAATATACAGTGAAGGAAAAGAGAGTATTTTAAGTGATCGGAAGGCCCCTCTGCAATCCTCTCTATAACCCAGGTTTGCTAACAGTCGCACGGCGCGTCGCTGTAAAGCGAAAACTCTCTCCGCCGCAGCGGAGTGCCCCCACGCAACAATGCCATAACACATGCGCGACTGAACATAAGCGAAATAAGCCGACATTAGTACGTTGATGGGGACTAAATCTTTCATATTTCTCAATAAGTAAATCGCCGAGGTAATAGATGTGGCAATCTTATTCACATGCGGCTGCCATAGCAATCTCGAGTCTAACGATATTCCCAAGAAGGCTACCGGGCTATCATCCGCCCCATCAACGCAACGGAGTGTAAAAACACGCGATTGAGTTTTCACTGCGTTCAGAGTTAGACCATTCGCCACGCACCAGTCACCAACACAAGACTGCGCCTCCTCCATCCTATCAGCAAGACTTTGAATATCCTTGCTACTCGCTAGCAGATTTGTGTCATCAGCGTATAATATGAACTTTACATTGGGGGAGCAACTAGAAATATCATTAATATATATTAAAAATAGAACCGGCCCCAAAACTGAGCCTTGCGGCACACCATGGTTAATACTTATTAAATTTGACGACATGTCGTTCACAGTAACACATTGCGTCCTGTCAGAGAGATAAGAGCCAATCAGGTTCACCACCTGCGGCGAGAATCTGTAATAGCGCAATTTATCCAATAAAATGGAGGAGGTGACACAGTCAAAAGCCTTCGACAGGTCACAGAAAACAGCCTGAACATACTCTTTCGATTCAAAACCAACCTGGATAAAGGAAATCAAGTCATTTATCGCGTCCATAGTTGATAGAGACTGTCTAAATCCATATTGTGCCCCACTCAATATATTATTATCGTTGAGATATTTCATAAAACGTGATTTAATAATTTTCTCAAAAATTTTACCCAATGCAGGAACAATTGCAATAGGTCTGAAATTATCAAGAGTATCATGCGAACCACTCTTGTGCAATGGTAAAACACGTGACTTCTTCCATGCATCGGGATAAACAGAAGCTTTAATTAGCATGTTCAATAATTTAGTCAGAGGAATTACAATAATGTGACAAACGGTTTTGACTAATTTAGAGTTAAGTCCGTACACATCTCTAGACTGTGAGTTGTTTAAATTAAGAATAATATCTCTCACTTCATTAAAAGTGACATCGCCAAAAACGAAAGGCTCGCTAACACTATATTCATATTTTTTTAAATAATAGAGGTAATCATTATTAGCAGTCGGTAAAGCTTCAATAATGCTCTCCGCCACAGTGGCGAAATGAACATTAAAATTGTCAGGAGTGATATCGGTTTTGACATCAACCGTCGAAGAACAGTGGCCATTGATAACATTCCACATTGCGCGTGACCTATTGCCAGAATTTACAATGTAATTCTCATTAGCCTTTAATTTTGCCTCTTTAATCGCTTTATTATAATTCAAACGGAAACTTTTATATAGGGGTTTATATGAATGGTCTCTTTGCGAGATATCATGCAAAGCATGCAGTTGATTTCGCATTATTTTTAATGTATCGGTAAACCATAGTATTTTGTTATTTTTACCTCCAGCCTTGCGTTCAGATATAGGAAATGCAACATCCATGCCACTCTGCAAATAGAAAGTAAACATGTTACACTTATCCTGAATGTCCATTTCTGAGTCATCTATAAAATTCCAATTAATATTGTTAACAAAATTATAGAAGTGATACAATCCGCGCTGCGTTATGGGTTGCACCCGTCCACCCCGCGTCGCTATTTGCTCGGCACGATGAGGCACAATACTAATCCCCACACCTAGGTGATCAGATAATCTGAGGTTTGCAGTGTATGAGAGAAAAGAATTATCGGTTTGCGTAATGACATTATCTAAACAAGAATTATTACGGGTATTGGAAGTAATGTTATATCCTTGTCTATTGTTCACATGTATGTAATTTAATCTCACTTCGCACGGCTACTACAAAACATAGATCACATTCCCATCTGTTTACAAAATATTGGATGAAGAGGCAAATATGATAAAGGAATTTTTTTTAAAAGTTAACCTATTACACTATTGTTTATCAAATATGTTTTATAAAAGATCTTTGTCAAAAAACTAAGTATATAAAATATAACTGTAGAAAATAAAAGTCAAGTGATACATAAACAATTGGAACCACACGCAGAGTGCCGTTGTGTTTTTTTCGCATAGTGAAGTAGTAAACAACTTACAAACAAGATCGTAAACGTGCACAAGATTATTGCTTTTTGTTTTATGCATCTGTATTATAAAGGAAAGAAAAGTGTTTTTCTCTACGTATATGGTGTGTTAGTAAAGCGGAAATAGGATCGGGTGAACCAAAGAACGTTTAACCTGTTTAGTAATCAAATAATTAAATACAAGAAAAACTTAAAATGTCTGATCACGAGGACAATAAATCTGAGGATAATAAACGTAAAAACATAGACGTCATTTACTCAGAGGCTTTTCACCGAAGCAAAAAATGGATGAGGACACCGGATAAAAGGAAAGACTGCAAAGAAAATGAAGAAAGTATTAACGAAATGAAAGAACTACTGGAAGAAATTAGAAAGGACAATAAACACAGACATAACGAGATGGAAGACATTAAAAACATTATGAAGGATATGATACATGAAATCAGAGGCTTCAGAGAAGAAAATGATGTAATCAGGGAGAGATTAAACAAGTTGGAAGCAGAGAATGGGAAATTGAAAGATGAATTTAAAACAATGAAGGAAAAAATGGAGAAGACTGATGCAAATACCGAACATTTTCTGAGATTGGCCAAGAAATGTTGTTAAAGGCATGCCAATAGATACAAATGACAACGAAGTTATTAAGGAAGGTATGCAAAACTTTCTCGAAAAACATTTGGGTATAAAAGCTGTAATCCATCGTGCGGGTAGAATAAATAGTAGAATTTGCGTCATAGAAATGCTGCAATTTGAAGATAAGTTAAAAATAATGAAAGCAAAGTCAAATTTAAAAAAACAGGAAAGGGGATCAAATATATATAGAGAGTGATTTTACAGTAGAAGAACTTGATATGCAGATGAAACTTAGAGAGATAGCAGTAGTAGAACGGGAAAACCGAAATGAAGGAAAACCAGGATATAACTTTCTTGTGATAAATGGGATTAAATAGAAATGGGAGCCTTTGACACAGGATCAACAAAATCCAAAAAACTAATACTGCAGGCGGAGAGAGAAAAGGATGGAGCGACCTTGGCAATGGAGACGGATATGGAAGGGATTATGGACAGAAAAAATGAAGAGAAACAAAAAAATAAAGCAAAACCAGATATATAAATAATTGGAAACTGGAATGTACAGGGGATAAGGGGCAAGGAGTTGGAGTTAACGGAAGAATTTAGGAAAGCTAGACTAAGCATCTTAGGACTGACAGAAACAAAGAAGAAAGCAACAGGATATATTAAAATGAGTAATGGTGATATTATGATGTATAGTGGAGTGGAGATACATGACAGGGCAAGAGCGGGCGTAGCTGTCATGATTCACAAGAACAGTGAAAACAAGATAAAAAAATGGAAATATATATCAGAAAGAATTATCAAACTAGATATGAATGAAGGTACTAATAAAGTAACAATAATAGTAGTATATGGCCCGTCGGACAATGAGAAGAAGGAGGATAAAGACACTTTCTGGGATAATTTACAGGAAGATGTAGATATGTCAGAAAATAGAATTATTATATTGGGGGATTTTAATGGTGGGGTTGGGAAAAGCCAGGAGGAAAACTATCCAGTGGGGAAATATGGCGAAGATAAGATAAATAATAATGGACAAAGAACTATCGACTTCTGTCTAAATAATAACATGGTAATATGTAAAAGACTAATAATTAATTCAATTCAACGCAACAGCAAATAGGGAATGAAACGAAAAATCTAGGCTACAAATCCGTTAACGTTAATTCCAGACCACGCAATAACACGTTCATTTTATCAATTAATTTAATTCGACCATCAGAGGATTGACTGACGGCCAGATACGGTCCGGCAATTGAATCGCGCCCCGTCTTCTTATCATCAACAAACCGAAACCCAACCGGCGATCCAATAAATATCATTTGGAAGTTAATTAATCACGGCCGCACGGACCTCTCCAAAAAAAGAAGGGGGAGGATTTGTTTTCTCCACCCCTGGCCCCGAATTAACAAGATGAATTGCCGCAAAATTGAAACTCCACCCAAGTCGACGCAATATTACTGCTCACGTTGGTTGCCTGGGCTGTTGAAAATTAACATTATTAACGACTGCCCCTGGATGTTGCGTGGAGCAGCAGGAAGAGACCCTCCCGTAGACTGGGGAAACGAAGGCGCGAATTGAGATTATAATTTTGTAATTGTACAAGAAGAAACTGCGAAGTACGGCTGGAGGGACGCGGCGTACAGGTCGAGATAATTGCCTTCGTAACGAATTAGAAGTTTAATTACCCTTGGGTTACATGGATACGGTTAAAATTATAAAACAACGGGAGATAATTACAACAAATGAACTAGATTTTATCATGTTGAAGTGATATAAGTAGTTATTCCTGTGATGGGTGGAGACTGTGGCTTGAAAACTATAACAAAAATCCAAAAGAAAAAGTGGAAAAATCCCTTACCACAAAAATTAAAAGATACAAATCTAAATACGTATTTCGACAACTAAGTTGCCATCTTCAGTAGAAAACAAGTGAAGAGCAGTGTTAAACGTAGTGTTTTCGGCTAAGGTAAACAGGTAAACCTTGCAAGATATGCTCTTCACCAAATCACTGAGTGTTATTCCACTAGTGATTTGGTGAAGAGCATATCTTCTAAGTAGTTATATCGTTTTACTATTTAGGCATCTTGATTTTAGACAGCTGGTAACGAAATCTTTACCCAAGGTCAAAAGGTATTGGTTCAGATAGTGTTGATTCGCTTGTACAGCTAATATATATAATCTTCAACCTTTCTACCCGAGGTGTAAGGTATTCAAATTTAGATTCTAGTTAAACCTCACTTGAGTCCATCCCTTTCTACATCGTGCTAGTCAAAGCCCTGAAGATGTCGAAGATGCTGTTCCACTTTCTCGATCAATCACAGTAAAAACATTTCCAAAGGGTACCACTGGTATCGTACAATCTTTGCATGTCTATGGTTCATCAGTTATCAGATACAATCGCTTTATCATCGTTTGCTATTCAGTTGCATCAACGGAACAACATATTACGCCTACAAGGTTTAACATACTTGGAATTTTCTTTTCCACGATATACCGACTTCATCCAATACGCTTGGTATAATAACGACTACTTTCAAGATCACCTGGGACGCTTTACAACACCAGTCGATTTCTCCTTTCACAAGTCGCAGTTGGCAAATTGCGATATCTATGGGGTGTCGGCCATAATCAAGTGTTGGATGGTGCAAGAAATATTTGTGCATAATTCATTTCTTTATGTATATAAGAGTGTGATCGGCTTGCTAATTGTCATTCGTTCATATAAACTTAAAAATGCTCTATATTCACTAAAAACTTTTTTAAAAGCGTAGATAGGCATTTGCTTCAAAGTTTGAAGCAGCTGATTAAATAAATAAAATTTTTTGAACCTCCTAACGACCCCCTGGGTGCGCCACTGTTCTTTTTCAACCTAAAATGTACGGCTACTAACAAGGAACAATCTCGTCTTTATCCGATCTCGATATCTCTTCTCGTTTTCGAAATATTGCGAAAAATGTATTTTTGGCGGTAACTTTTAGTCCTTATTACCCCCTCTAAGACCAAAAACGGGGCGCCAAAAAAAAAATACGTGTCAAATATTTTTCGGTATGCTGCACTTGGGTGAATTTGCTTGTCAGTTCTACAAATGCCATTACAACTAAATTCTTCAAAAGACTTGTATTCAAAATCCCCAATTTTCCAACCCACTCACTTTAGTCGCGCTTCAATTCCATTTCTTTCGGGTTTTGCTATCAATTTTTGCAGGAATAACTTGTTTTCCTTTCTCCTACGAGAGAGATCTCCCTTCTATATTTATTCAAAAACGAATAACGTTACTTTGCGCGCTAAGCAAACATTCGCGAGTTTCTGTTGTATAAACGCCCACGAAATGAACACAGGCGAAAAAAAGATAACACAGCGCCCGCCTGAGAAAGAAAAAAATGGCCCGGCTTTTCGGGAAACGCTCGCAGTATAGCTCCGAGATAAAAACTACGCTCTTTTATAACAAGAGCCTGATCGCACGGCTAAAATATACATATTTATTGCGAGTATCAGACTGAAGTCGACCTCTCTCCTCAAATAATATCCACTTATAAAGGGCTTCACGTTTAAAACGGTTGTTTCTATTAGAGGAAAGATGGTAAAACGCCCTACGAGGAGAGACGAAACATTTCGGACGGATTCTAGTGTTATTGATTGAGCACTTGAGAGTGACGTTGACAGATGCCTTAGGGAGTTTCATCAGCAGCCACGGCTGTTGGGAACAGTTCCCGGGTAATTATTAGAAAAATTGTTTCGTTCGTGGACGAACACCGATTAAGCTAATACACTGGAAACGTTATTTATGAAACTTGATGGAAAAAATTAGCAAAATCTTCTATGCAAACTCCCTTTCTGCGCTGTACCGTATTTTGTCGATATTAATTTGTATATTAATTTGATGTCACTTATTCCTAGTGTTTTTTTTTTTCGATTGGGGATGAACGATTTTTAAGGGTATTTTTGGTTCTGGTGGACGACAGAAATACTAAATGTAATCACGGGGACATTTTGAGCAATATGTACTGCTACGAAACTTATAGACATTATTTTAAATGTCAATTATATTTTTTCAAAATTAAATAACTGTTTAATTCAATGAAATACAACTCAGAGTCATCTGTGATACTCTCTAACAAAACCGCTAATAAACGATACCTCAATTTGCAGGTAGCAGTTATATAAAAGTCGATGTTTATCTCTTTGTTTTACAGATGAATTAAATAGGCTGTTTTGTTCCTTACTACTTCAACGTTTACTGTGTTAGAGAAAATAAATCATGTACCTATAGCCTTCATACATTATTTCCTACTTCGTTATACTACCATAACCTAAACCTTATTTTCTCTCTAGACTCTAGACCGCAATTAGTCCCAGATTTACCCAAATCTCGCCTCTACCAGGGTCTCATATTTACTCCGTTACATTGAAGTACTTATCAAAAAAGAAAAAGCAGATTCAAGATGGAAAATCCGTACTCTTCTGAGGGGGGCATAAAAACTCGCCTCTCCCGCGCCGCGCCGCTGGTATCGTAAAAAGATAATTTCAATTTTATTGGTGTAACGTAAATCCTATAAACATGCGCCCAAATCCCGTCCCTCCGCCCGCTTGCCCTCCCTCCCCCTCCATAACCCGTTCGATATCGTTTTATCATAAAATATATTATTATATCCGTTATCCTCCGTGAGCTATTTGCGAAGGCGGTCGCCACAACAGCAGCGGGTTATAGCAAGTAATGGAAATCTCCAACGGGGGGAACTCCCGAATATCCACGACGCACCGGGGAAGCAATCTTACGCGATCGAATTCGCGTTAGTGGAAAATAAGGGATCAAGTGGGACGACGCACATATTCAACCGTGTTCTCTGCGCTCTCCGTCAAAATCCGAAAACGGAAAGAATATAGGCCAACTGTAATTAAATATCGGTACACAAATCTGTTTGGTGACTTGCGTCCAATGTGTGTCGTCTTTTTTCGCGCAGACATGCAGCGCTGTCGTTCTCGTGGGGTGAGAAGCGAGGTGCTGTTTTCAATCTGACCTGGATTTCGATTCCGTTCCTGAGCTTATTTCCTCTTCCGATGTTTGTTTGTTTTTCTGCCGATTTCTCTTTCTTTTTTTGCAGTTCATTCACGGTGGTAACATTAGTGACGACCTTTTAGCGTTTAAATTAAATCCGGTTGTTTTCTATCGTGAATTCAAAGAAAAGAAAAAGGAATGAGGCTATTCTAGATAAGGTGGTCGATGTAATATTGCCTACCGGTAATTTAATACTAAAGGATTTTGAGGCAAAGAAGGCGAACCACCCCAAATAATTTTTTAAGAATAGAAATCTATTAATTGTCATATGAAGGGTGGACAACTTTTAAAGACAGACTTGAAGATTTAAAATCATTCCCTGGGGGCGTAGTAGCTCCCACCCTTAAAACTTGAATATGGTGATTTAAAAAATGTGCAAAATATAATTCTACAGAAGGCATTTAGATATCTCATCTTTTGTAGATATTATACTACCGAAGAACTACCGGCTTTAGTAGGAAGTGAGGATTCTTTTGGAAGGCAGATATTTTTTGTCACGCCACTAGAAGATGGTGATGAAAGCGCAGAAGATAGTGGGGATGAACATGAGTGCAATGATGAGTAAATAATTTTCCACTATTACTAACAGCAAAACTTTATCACGGTCAAACTTTCCCCCATTGGCGATTCGACAGTGAAGATGATATAACCTTGCAATCATCTGAGAATCACATTGTTGAAAGCAAAACAATTGCGGTAATAGAAACGAGACCACTGATAATAAATATGAAGACAAAGACCTTACTCCATTATCTGAGTTATCGAAGAACTATTCTACTATTCCAAAGAAGAGAAACTAGACTAGAAACAATGCTAGACCATTTGTAAAGGCAAAAACCTTGCTAGAAATACCCTCTATCGTTTTCTGGGATGGCCCGTCGTACTTAGTCTAGTAAAAAAACTCTAGTTAGGTTTTTTTCCTCTTTAAAACGTGGACCAGTTTTTAGTTTTACAACAAAAAGGTATTTGTTATACAGATGCAATAACATACAACGGAATTGAGAAATGTCATATAATGGGGAAACTATAAAGAGGACTTTATGACTTTTGCAAGGATACTAAAAAACATGTTACTCTCACTAGCTGGCATGGCAATAGAATTGTCCTTATGGTTAGCACTTGTGATGCAACTCAGTCTAAAAAGCCGGATGTTAGATGGGTGTCCACAGAATAAAAGAGAATTCCAGTTAGCCAGCCCAACGTTGTGGCTAAATATCATAAATATAGGCGGCCTTGACAGAATTTACTAGAATATTGATAAATACAGAGTTGGAATAAGATCGAAGAAATGGTCTTGGCCAGTGTTTGCCCTTTTTTGTTTTAGATCCTAGTATTGATAATGCCTGGCAAATTTACCCTAAGCGAAATGGAAGAAAGCTGGATTATTAGCATTTTCGTCGAGAAATTGTTTAGACCTATTTACATAAGTATGGTAAAGTACGAACTGGTGGTAGCTGGTTGACCTATAACCCACAAAGCGTTACCTTCCAGAGTGACCGTGCAGGTTCGATTTGATCGAAGAGACCACGGGATTGTTCCTGCTCAGAAACAGAATAGGTGCGCTGTGTACAAAAAAAAAATATAACAAGGGCTTGTGAGAAATACTCGGTGAATTTACATGATGGTCGTTTTAAAGAATTTCATGTTAGAAAGGAAATATTTTGCTGAAAATAGGTATCATTTTTCGCATGTGTGTAGGCCAGTTGTATTCAAAATAACACAAAAAGCAGATTCATATTAAAAAAGTTAACAAAAAAAAAATAATTCGACCATAAAAGTGTTAATGTTAATTTTTGGAATAATATATAAAAGTGATATACGATTTAATTTGTTGTAAACATAGTAGAAAGAATACATTTTTGTTTATTACTTGTTTTTGCAATACCATGTATATAACTAAATTTATTTCAATTTAAATTTCTAACAGTTTTTAGGTTCAGATTTCTGTATCATCAAATAAAAAATCCTTCCTAAATAAATTTCCCCACCAGCAGCATTCAACAGAAAGATATTGTTTTGCATAACAAAAGCGTATTCATCGATTAAACATCTGAAGCGACGCATATGAACCGCTCCTAGTCGTATGGACGACTTTACCGATTACGACTTTTCATGAACATTTTCAATTTCGTCCTGATTCTATTCGGCCACCGCGAATTCAAAACTTCCTTCGGTAGATACATACATACATATTATATACCCGGAGAAAGGGAGAGAAACAGATATAGATTTTGGTGTTCCCATCGATTTTATTCGCTCGGAACAAATGTTTCTGCCGTTCAGCTTTCTTATATTAGCGTCTTTTTATCGGGACGTCATAATTTTTTCTCTTCCTATTCTCAAGCGCCATTCGAGATGAAAAGAAGCGGGATACGCTTTCTCCCGCCTTGCCCTCCTTGCGTCCCGCAACGAGCGATGGGGAAAACTAGAGTAGGATGATATAGAACCGCTATGTTTTCATATACAACAAAAGGAATCCATCCGTCTTGTTATTTCGCGTCTTCGTGGTGTATCTGAGATGTAATTGTTGAAGAATGGAACTATGGCTAGAATTGTGCGGTATGAGATATCTTTACAAATATCCTGTGTATTATATGTATATATATCCCCTTTCTTGTATATAGTTTATATGGGCAAAATATTATATGTATATGAATGGAAATACATCATTTTTATGGACACTTTAAAAAAAAACCCAGAACAATGTATGAGCCAATGTTTCTTTAGAGTATATTACAGGAAAGAGTCGGAAATATAAACTAAATGTTTACAATAATATTAAAACCAGTCACTAAGATTAATAGGTAGTATGATTGGCAAGACATGTGCTATACAGGTTGTTTACGGTGTTGTGATTTTATTTTAATGGGAGCGATTAATCTGGGACCTGGTCGACACCAACGAATTTTGGATGCCGAAGAAGAAGTTTTAAATCTTGTCGAAGAAGATCTTTCTAGTGGTACGCGAAAAATATCTTTCCAAGGAAATGTATCAAATCAAATTGTCTGGTGAATCAATTATATCCTTTCCATGTACAAAAAATACAGGTTTTCACGCACAGATTTTTGATAAACGTTTGGATCGGACTGGTTATAATGGATAATGTTGCAAAATCGATTAAATGCATATGCTAATCTTTTGTTTTTGCAAAATCATTTAATGGTACTATTGGCAGAATAAATGTACGTCGACAAAAGTGGTTTCTTCACAACAACTTATCATGAAGTGAAGTCCATAGATTTTAGAACTTCCGAGAAATCCGAATGTCAGTATAGTCTGCATAGTATGCCACAATATTTCACGCTGATAATTAATTTATCATTAATTTCTTTTTATTTAATCGATTTTCTCATAGTTCGGTAGCGTTAAAATTATATTTTTCCTTAATTAAGTTTCTTATTTATTTATTCTTGTTTGTTACGTCGAGTATCTTCTCATCAGAGAGCATTTCACAGTCACTCCTGCTTTTTGAGTACGTTACCGGCAAAGCTCTCCGGCACGACACACCCTATCCCTCCGAGCTGTGATTTCGGCGCCGACGAAGCCATCTGGCATGACACAGCACCAAATTGTATTTTAAAACAGTCCGCATATTTTTTGACCTGGCCTAGAATATAGATTTTATTGTCTAAATAGGGTAATTATCATTTCGTGACTAAATTTAAAAGCGCTACGACAAAAAATTTGTTTACGTTCTCAATTGTATATACTTGTTTATTTTAGCCCGTTTTTTTAAAATTGTAAAAACTTGTTTGTTTGATAATTGATCATTTTTACAATTATTTATAATTTTATATATGTACTAGAGAAAGCTTTGAAATAAACCGAAACGTAGCACTCTTACAGTTTTATCTATATACATATATTATTATTTAATGACCGGAAAAACCAAGAACAAAGTCTGATCTGAAATAATTATACTGGTTAAGAAAAGAAGATATTAAACATAAATATTATATTCTTGATTTTTTTTGTGATTTAAGAGACAGCTTGAAAAGGAGAACAGTTTGTTATAGTAGAAATATCGCTAGAAGATATATTACGTAACACAAAAATACATACAATAGATAATTCTTAGCCCAATTAACCGGTTCCTAACTAAATATTTTTACTAAATACCTCTGAATTTACAAATAATTATTACAGCAAATTAAACCCACCAATCACCCTTTTTCAGCGAGCATATATACAAAAGTTTACGAGGCAATAGGATGGCGTGTCCCACATTGGGCGCATATAATTTCCATTGTATGTATATAGCGAAATGTTAGTATTTGGTTAAACGTAGTTATAGTGTTTTGGCGTTGGTAATGCATTCGTCCGAAAAACGAACAAATTATTACTGCGCTGGTGCAAGCATTACAGCGCACTAAAAAGCAACATTGCGTGCAGTTCGCCAGGGCCAATGTATTCAATTATCGGCAAAATTCCCCTGGAAATAACGTTTTTGAATGTGCTTCGGCCGCGAGTTATGTACACATACCTAAATATGCATTGCTATGGTCGATGCAATGCACGATGTGTTGTAATAGCACTGAATTCTATGTGCTTATAAAGTTGACGAAGTCATTCAGACATGCAAAACGAATGAAAAAATTCTGTAGGACGGGAGACTTTTTGAGGTATAATACAGGTTTTGTAATATAGAGAACCAAATTTGATCGGCAAAGTCCAATATTCTTTCCAGAAGCGAAAACAGTTTTTCCATGGAATATAGGCATATAGCTTCTATTTGAAGTACGATTTTACGCAGTTTGAAAAATCTAAATTTTCTCTCAAAAATCAAAATTTGTCAAATTTCGCAGTCTCTAGAAATCGTTTAAAACATATCATTTCCAACGTAGTTTGATCTGGTAATTACGATAGTTAAAGAATTTTTGCCCTATCACAATTAGTTCTGCAGATATATGCAATACCCGCACATGCAATCCTTAAAAAAATCACTAAAATTTGGGTCAAATTTGATCGGAAAAATCGAATATTATCTTTTCCAGAAGCGAAAATAATTTTTCTATATACGCATATAGATTCCATTTTAAGTACGATTTTACGCACTTTGAAAAATTGAAATTTTCTCTCAAAAATCCAAGGGGTGCCCTTTCAAAATTTGTTAAATTTCGCAATCTCTCAAAATCGATTAAAACATATCATTTCCTACGTAGTTTCACTTGGTAATTACGATAGTTAAAGAATTTTTGCCCTATCACAATTAGTTCTTCAGATATATGCATGTGGGTCTTCAATCCTTAAAAAATCATTAAAATTTGGGTCAAACTTGATCGGAAAAGTCCAATATTATCTTTTTCAGAAGCGAAAACACCTACATAAAGATAGTTTTTCCAAAAACCAAAATGTTTAAAACACAATAAATTACTATATTATATTAGAAGTTTATAAATTATTAATGCGCAAATAATGTAACTCGGCTCGCTCTCTCTCAGCTTGATCACAATTTACCATTTTCCCTCGGTATCATCCATTTCATTGGGATAACCTCTAATGTTATGGTCAGGTTAACACAGGAAAAATTATATTATACATAATTAGACGCGCTCGTAAACTTTTACGGTTATAATCCTTTGCGCACAAAGCCCATGGCGATATATTAAATTCCTGAGCGCAGAAAAATGGCGCTTCAGCCCAAATTTGGAAGGCTAAAATATCATTTAGCGGTGAAGATCAATTTACCGAAACGCGTTTTAATTTCACACGGGAGAATATTTTGTGTATGCACGCCCGATATAAAGTGGGGAAGTTTTCGTGTATGACACGTAAAATTAATGTGTTGCGTGTTTGTGTATCATTTTCGTCTAATTTTTTCGATTTCGCTTAACAAGTTTAGCAGTCGTTAATGTTAATTCTCTTAATTTTTATATATACAGGATGTCTCCTCGTTGAGTTGCATAACTTCATAGGGTTATTCTTTGTATCAAAATTAGCAAAACACTTCCAGTCAGCATAGGTACAATTCTCAACCGTTTTCGAGATATGGGTGGTCAAAAGCGTTGAAAATCACTAGTTACGGTAACTAATTTAGATGGTAACGTAGATCCAATGCACTTGACGTAGACCTTTTGACAGTTGTCATGTAAGCGGTTTTGTTGTATTTTTGACAGTTTGGGATTTCGCTCGCAGAACATTTAAAAATGCCTCCTTTTACGAAGAAAGAGTACGCCGACATGATATTTTTGTATGGCTATTGTGGAGGAAACGCTTCAGCAGCGGCAAGAGAGTACGCAGAACGCTACCCGAACCGAAGCCATCCTTGTCGGACAACCATCACGAACTCTTTCATATCGCTCCGGCAAACAGGATCCATCCCGAAAAAGACTAATGAGTGAGAGCCTGCGCGAAGAAACCACACTGAAGCTGTTCTTCATGAAGTTTCTGAGAATCGGAGAACCAGCATAAGAAGAATTGCTGCCACTACAGGACAGAAAATAGCGTCGATTCACAGGACTTTACGTGAAAATGGGCTACATCCATACCACGTACAACAAGTACAAAATCTCTTACCTGCCGACTATGCAAAACGGGAAGAATTTTGCTCGTGGATCCTAGAGAACCAAGATCTCCTCCTAATTGCTTTGTTCGTTGATGAGTCCACCTTCACTCGTGATGGGATTAACAACTCACATAACGAGCACATCTGGAGCGACGAAAAGCCCCATGCTTTGTCAGAAACTAGATTTCAGTACCGATTTTCTGTTAATGTGTGGGGAAGAATCATCGGAAATGTTATCCTAGGACCGAAAATCTTTGATGGAACATTGACCAGCCATATCTACAGGAGATTTTTTAACACAAATATATAAGAATTTTCACGGAAGTAAATTCTCTAAGAAGTAGGAGTTACCACACTGTATAATACATACCTATACATATCCCCATGAGCTTTGTGCATTGAGAACATTCCCGAGAGGATAAAGAACCGTCTTTTATACTTTATAAGTATATATTTCTCCAGAATAACGTTTATTATAGAATAACGCACCAATAATTTGTAATCCAATATCGTATAGTTGAACACAAGTAATCTATCGCTTTATAAGTTTGCTCGCCCGGAATGATCCACGATATCACAGACCATCGGACGACAATCCACAAGACCAAGCACACACATTACTCTCAGGGCCTTTATCGTTCGTCGGAATTTCTTCACGAACGTGGAACGGGCATGCACACGTGGCTCAGAACATGACGATAGAGCAATTTCCAGTTTTAATATAAGATATTGCGACCCGAATACCGAAAACCGATTATATAATAACTTACTGCTCCTTTAATCTCGAACGAACGGAAACTATTAAACGAGTAACCGGATTACCTACACATATATATATACCGTTTCAGTCGCCGCTCGAAGGGGATGTTTGGGGATCGGTCACAACAGGTGAATTCACCTCGCAGGGTTAGATCCGGGGGCAGAGAAATCAAAGAATACGGACCGAATGGAGCGATTATCGCGGAATTTATGAGCTAAATCGGCCAGGTCGACTTCCGCAAGGACACCTGTAAGTTATGCCCGCAGTAAAATACAGGGAGTACAAACGAGGCACCATGGGAATGTTCGCTCGTTTGTCGGCGAGTGTTTAGTTTGCTGTGCTAAAGACTGCGGTTTTCTTTCGATGTTTATTATTTGGGGAGGTTAACTGGGAGTATATTGCTGGATTGATGGTAATTCTTTCAAATAACACGCCAATAGTTTTTTAAATTTATTTATTTCTAGGCTGCATCCTCTTGGCCTTTTGTATTATATCTCCCATTTCTTCTTCCCAA
The DNA here is from genome assembly GCA_949128085.1 of Cetonia aurata. Classification (NCBI taxonomy): domain Eukaryota; kingdom Metazoa; phylum Arthropoda; class Insecta; order Coleoptera; family Scarabaeidae; genus Cetonia; species Cetonia aurata. Next base: position 41,156,513 of record OX421887.1, on the reverse strand, counting down.
CAAATTATTCTTTTAGTGCATAATGTCCTGTTAGGAAACCTGCTACCATGTGAAGATGATTCCTACTAAACTTTAGTAGTTTCTTTGATGGTCCCTTGACAAAAGTCTTTCCATGAGTTTGCCTGGTTTCGTTGTTCCAGTGTTGTTTATGTTTCTCTTAGATCCAACTACTTATCTGCTCCCATACTGTATTTTTTGATACCCCCAGAACAGGTTCTGAACCCATAAATGAAGCTAACTCCCATAAAATTATTGTGATCTGCCAAATGCATTCCCAAACCAATCTTGATTGTATTCTGGTGGTCGCTAATGCTCTTAGTATCACCTGGCTGTCTGTTGTAATGCAGATCTTCCACAGCAGAGGAGACAACAACCTACCCTGCTAATACTCTTTGCCGACCTTAGCCACCAAACCAGTGTTTCTCGCATGATGGTCGTGTAAACTGATCCTCCTCTGAGCATGCACTCCATACATTCCATTGGTCTCTCTCTCTCCTCATCAATGCTTTGCAGATTACCACTGTGGAAGTATTGTCAAATCCTGCCTCTACGTCCAGGAAAGTGCACGAAAGCACCTCACCTCTCTTCTCCTATTTTTCAAATATTGACTAAATATTTTAAAATTATTAAAGCAAATGTAGCAATCTTAGAGCTTACTTTGCGCCAGCAAGACGCAAAGAAGCATTGAAACCGGTAAACTGGCTTTTTCTAGGATACAATACAACCTGATCGTATAATACCAAGCATTCATATGCAATTTCAACTACATTTGCATGCTAAATTCACGCATTCCGAAGCCGAGTACCGCTTAATAGTAGCGCGATAATACCCGCTCAGCTAAAATCTATACTATACGCAACAGGCACACTGCAGTATTTCCCCATTATGCGTGCATACAATGCGTTACGCAACGTGAACATCTAATACACTCCGTCAGATCAGAATCGAAACCTGAGATTCGCGGAATCGGATATCCGAAACAATTAACCTGTCTAGCTGAACTGATGGCGTTTCGCCTTCTGGTCGAGAGCGCCCTCGATTAATCCCGCTTCAGTTTCCAGTCTCGTAAATTAAATCTGACCCAATAATTCGATACAGAATTCCGTAGCTGAATCAATCAAAACGTAATGCCTCCTGTGATTACGTTCCTAGACGGACGTTTGCCGAAAGTTTGACGTTAAATTATGTATGGTGGTAAGTCGAAACTTTGGACCGGCGTAATATCTCGAAGAGATATATTATAGGTGGGTCGATTTAATCTGCCGTCGAATTTTCTTATCGTATGGCGTGCGAAAGTGTTTATTTTTAAATAGAAACAGCATCTATACAGGATGTGTATAAGTGGTACTTTATTTTCTTGGTTTGGCAACATTATTATATGTTATTTCAGTAGTAGGTAAACTATAGCGATTCTAGGCCACTTTGAAGGGCGCTCTCCCCCAGGTGGGCCCGACGTTAGCTATGCGTGCGAGAGTTAGGTTATGGAGATGGCGTCCACTAGCACCACATCCACGGTAGAGTGAGAAGAGCCACAGAAACAGTTAGATAGGTAGATAGCTAAACAGACAGGTAGATAGCTTGATATACAGGTAGACAGACAGATAGACAGCTAGACAGACAGATAGATATATACAGCTAGACTGGTAACTCTGGGGATGAAGGAGACGGGAAACTACAAGGTACCGTGGAAGTCGTCCCAATAAACTGTATCTCTATGGCCTAAGTAACTTCGGAGCCACTTGGTGGAGAGTGCCCTTCAAAAAGTGGTCTAGAACCGCCATAATTCAGTTTGTATTGATTTGTACAGAGAACCATCGTATGAAATTACTTGAACTCATGTAAGCACTTTGGCATTCTACCATTGAGTAGGCGCAGATTATTGTTGGGAATAATATTTCTGCACAAATTATTTAATAGCAGTATTTGCTGCCCTTAGCCTTGTATCCTTGATTTCCTTTCGTATTCCTTTAGGTCATACACTAGTGCTCCACATGCCTTCAAATAAATAAATACTTATTTTCCAAAATAAAATTACTTTCGAAAGATCTTCCATTAATAAAAGTATTACATGTACATTGCTCTTCAGTTCTAATGTATGCCCCTTCCGACGACCAAATATCGATAGTATTTTCCGCTTCTGCTCAGCTCGGATCCAAAGGTACACAAAGAACAGAGAAAGACATTATCATTGTTGAGCAGAGTGTAATTATATTTTATGAACATATTTAAAGGACAAAGGAATTTCACCAATAAAACATTTGCATATATTCATCTCTTGGCTATTATCGCAAATTTAGTTTAGTAGGTGTTTTTATATTGTTATTTTTCGTTTACATCCATATTTTTATCGCCTACATTTATTTCTCATTTACATTTGAAATTCGTTTGGGTAGAAACTTGGCTGTCCAAGAAAATCGCTAGTTTATCTTTAGCATCTAAAAAATCATTTCTTTTTGAGCTAAAATTACACTATAAACCAAAATCTAAATTCTCTCATTGCTGACGTTGGCTTGCGGGGAACATACGCATGCTTCAATGACGAAGCCAAAAGTTGCGTCAGAGCAAACTTCACCATAATACTAACGAGCTATAATAGTGGAGGTTATGCAATATCGGTTTCATAACTATCGGAGCCATCTTTAACGACGAACTATACCGCACAACCCCAAACAAGGGCACATTAGCATTCTGAGCATTCGCGTTGCCTCGGGCCACGTAACCACTTCCTTAACTAGATGTCCCCAGCAAACTTTAAGAGGGAAATAGTTCGAAGCATTTGCTACTGAATAACTGCGAGAGGTTTCTATTTACGGAAAGTAATTTATTAAATATAACTATTCCATTAATGCCAAAACAAAATATACAGGGTGCCACGGAATAACTATTCCTAATTAATTCGAGCCATTCTAAATCAATCTTGTCTCATAAATCGGTGATTTAATACGGCCCCAAACACAGAAATCAACTGCAGTCATATCTGATGCACAAACACATGTTGACACATCCTGTATACACAGTCAATTGAAACATGTATGCATATATAAAATACTATTTACCAGAATCGATCAATAATTATATTTTTGCCACTTAATAGTTATTATTACTACATAAATTTAAAAGCATTTTGCGAACACATTCAATATGTGTGTTTTCACAAATTTTAAATGCAATTCATTTCAAAATACTGTGTTTATAAATGTTCTTTTTTTGTTTGTAGATTAGACGCGCAGATAAAAATGTCGTAAATCTCAAAGAAAATAATATATTGCACCGGGACGGAACAAACAACTTCAGGCTCGATTTCTAGGCCAATGAGTGTTCTGGACCTTATAGAGCGCGTGGGTAGTTCGCTATAAGACCCCAAATCGAAATTGAATGGCTCATCAATTTATCAATGGTATAACATAATGACATAAACAAAATAATAATAATTTGGAATTAGTGTAGGTGGTAAATTACCATATAAAATCGTTTTACCTTGTTGTGGTTCTGATAAGTTCATATATATGAAAGTAGTCCTAATCCACGCACTTAGATATATAGGCAGCACAAATTAAAGTAATTCCTACCATGATTATAATCTAGGGATAATTCTTATAATAATATACGTATAAAACGAATTTAGATACAATATTCAGCAGGTATTATTCTGTCGACTACATCATTAGTGCGACGCTAGCAAGCAAGCAACAATTCTCTACTTCTCATTAGTGCTTCATATACATTTCAGCGTTATTATAACTTTATCCTACGTAGCAGGTAGTAGGTAGGTGCTGTGTATGTAAGCACCATTAGTGGAGAATGCAGCGCATATTATTGGCGCTTATATCTAATAAAGTCGTGCGCGCCGCTGCATTTTATACCTATATTGATTTCATATTGTTGGAAAATGAATATATTTTCGGTAATGTTGTCCCGCAAATCAACATATCTCTATGGACGATGTTTGTTGGCCTGAAACCCTAACTTCACGCGCATTTTACATCACCATCTCGAAGAAGCGGACGAACCCAGTTGGTGACTGGCTTACAGTATTGCAGATATATCATATGATCAAAAACTCTTTGGATTAGGGCTGGATATGAATTTGACAAGCTATCGACATATTATTTATTACAAATCTTTTTGACTTTTACTTGACAACTTTCAAGTCAGCATATTGTTGTTTATTTATTGTGTATAATTTTATAACAGCTTCATAGAGAATTACTAAAATTTAATACATTTAATTTTAATTTAACAAATTTAATAAATTTAATACTTGTTTAAGACTTAAAGCTTGTGACGTAACTTGCACGTTGATGCAAGATTTCCGCCACCAGAAAATAATTTTGCTGTAGTTTCGCTTCAATGTAGCGTTCTCTAGTTTGTTAAAGTATGCTTTTGAATTATATAACCGGATTTTACCCAATACCATCTCGAATCTAGTAGAGAATTTTTGACCGGCACAAACCGATTCGGGTACTAATCTACATTAAATAGGCGCTCCCCCTTTTCGATTGCGGCAATAAATTCCTCCGAAATCCGGTCATTACCGGTACAGCTCTAAACGTCTTAATCCCATTGGCACGTGGTAAAATGATGAATGCCGGCAGTTATTGAAGTAGTTTGAAGCGGGTAAACTTGAAATGGCTCGACATCTGCTTAACGGCGTGTGTTTCAGATTAATTCCGTGAGAGGATGCGTACACTGTAGCGGAATTCTCGGATCCAGCGCGTCAGTTTCGAATAGTTCGCTGTGGTCGCTAAAAACGTGGATTACCTAGCATATTTCGGAAAATCAATAGGTGTGTGTATATATTTCCAACGATGATTCTGTAAATATGCAATTTCTACAGAGAAAAAAAAAAGGAAAAAGGCAGTTCGCCACCTTCAAATAAAAAAACACGCCAGCAGATTTTATTTTTCCGATGCTGCTCGTCATCGCTTCGGCTTCCCTTATTGCGTTACATTCGTTCATTCTTTTGGGTCAACAGATGCCGCACATAAACCTCAATATATATAAAAGCCGAGCCGAAAATTGTTACCGTAAATTATATCTTTTTACGACCGAACCCCGTTCGACGATATATAAGTAGAACTCGCATGCAGTCTTTCGGAAAACCAAACCGCATTACTGCTGCGTTAAACCGCCCTTATATAGTATCGGTTTTAAAACTTCGCAAGATGCAACAAATTGAGAGCGAGATAAAGCGGCTTGGCGGAGCGTGAAATATTGCAGGGAAAACTTTAAGGTATATGGGGATTGTGCCTTCGTTAAAAGAATCACACGTAGAATTGCTACAATGTTGCATTACAATATTGTTATAGCTACTATAATTCGAAAATACCTTTTACCCTAATTTACTTTCTTCATTACAGGGTTCCGCGATATCTGTCGCGTCTGGTGTGCCTCAGGACTCCCATCTTGGACAATGTTATTCGTAGTGTTAATTATTAATATTAAATTTTGCTTTAAATATTCGAATTGTTAGTATCCTAACGAGACAGTGAGGCTGTCGATTTCCGATCAATTTAATTTACAAAGTGATCGATGACGAAGGCAAAGTAATGAATTTTTTGTGAAAATAGTGTAATGTCTATATATAATTTCTTTTATTATTTGGGCACATTACCTTTTTCTACTGATGTCATCATTCATGATAAACGTGTAATAATGCTCGTGCCCATTTATTATTTAACAGAATGTTACTTTTGACGTCAGCATAGCCCTGAAACTTCTTAGGAGTTTCGCTAACTTTTTTTTTTTTAAATGATTTACTTCTTTAGGTAAGACATTTTTTACTTAAAATCTATATTAATAAATATCAATTGGCACATGTATGACGGAGCATTACTGGAGAACGCTCGATCCATTTGGCTGATATTTTTGTGTTAGGAATAGTCGGGGCAGATTTGTATGAAAGAAAATTTTTGGAAAATAGACGGAAATAGACGAAAATTTGGACGGCATTTCTATACGAAAAAAAAATTTTTATGTTACATTTTGACGTCGAGTTTTTTTTAAGTGTCGAATCTTTTTTAAAGAGGGACGCGTTCGAAAAACAAAAAAAAAAAAAACGAAAAATTAAGAAAAATTCAAAAATTGTAATTTCTTAATTTGACGTTTTGATGAGACGCGCAGCGTCGGGTCTTGTTTAAAGTAAGACGCGTTTAAAAAAAAACAATAAAAAACCAAAAATTAAGAAATTACAATTTTCTTCAACGAGAGTCGAGTTTAACAACAGCGAGACGCGCAGGGTCGAATCTTTTTTAATGTGACGCGTTTGAAAAAAGAAATTAAAAAAAACAAAAATTAAGGAAATTCAAAAATTCTAAATTCTTGGTGAAAATTTTAATTTGACGTTTTGACGAGACGCACAGCGTCGAGTATTTTTTTAAAATAAGACACGTTTGAAAAAGAAAATTAAATAACAACCAAAAATTAAGAAAAATTCCAAAATTTAGACATTATCAACGAGACTTTTACAACAGCGAGACGCGCTGGGTCAAATCTTTTTAACGTATTGTTTCCTTGCACATTAATTTGTCCAACATTCTTCTAAGTAAACCAAAGTGATATCAACATGTACGCTAGGAAGTTCAATGTTTCTTAGCGTACATGTTGATATCACTTTGGTTTACTTAGAAGAATGTTGGACAAATCAATGTGCAAGGAAACAATACGTTAAAAAAGATTTGACCCAGCGCGTCTCGCTGTTGTAAAACTCTCGAATCAAACGAAACTAAGAACTCATTATCAGTAAGCTCAATGTTTTCTCAATGTATTCTGACATATTAATTATTACAACCTATATATAATAGACGATAGATGTGATAAATACGTTGTTTTGTCACACAAACATAATTTCACCGCCTACAGCATTAGAAACAAAAAAAAAAAATGCATGACCCTCGTACATATGATGTAAATTATATTGTATCCTTAGAGGCAAGGTGAGCCGAGGTAATGCAGTAATCGAGATAAATGTTAAGCGAGCAAATGTGAGCTTCGGTGGAAAAAGAACCGCCACCTAAGTACCCCTTAGGGGGCCAGCGGGTCGCTCGAGCAGGGGCACAATCTGGAACAACTGTGACGCACGAACTAGCTCGCGAAGGCAGCCGTCGGCAACGGTATGCGCCGTTGGAAGTTGGAGAATTATTCTGGGCGCCCCTGGAATTATTAATTGTTACGGAGAACGCTTTTCCTAATATCTGCTTTATGTATCAAAACGCGGCATACATATGTTGAAAACGTTTTCACTCCCGGCGGGGTTTCATTGTTTGCTGTAGGTTAGAATATATGCCATTATGTCGTTATTCCCCGTGCTGCTATTTTATTTACGAGGAACGTGCGAAGTCAGGCGTGAAATAGGTCAATAATGCGTAAACCTAATAATTGAAATGAAAAACAACCCTGATGATTTGAATTATAATTTTAGTGTATATGTTGCATAAATGGATCGTATTTGTTTAATTTCTGACGTGAAATTCTTGACGATAGATTAGACGAATATCAGTTGGTGTGATCTGGTCTGTTTCCATCGTTCGTTAGATTGTGGAAATCCGACGTTTGGAGCAATAGTTATACTGCAGTCATCAGTCTTTTAATGTCGATTTTCTCCACCTTTTTTTTTGCATTTTCAGCTAAGACTCAAAAAATGACAAAAAGGAAAAATTAAATAAATTAACGTTGATTGAAAACAACTATAGTGATTAAAATAACTCAATCTAGGCTACAATAAAACAAAAAACTTAATTATTGCGCAAGGCAAAAAACTCGTCTAAATTGTAGAAACTGTGCAACAGGAGAAACCTCTGCAAAGCATTGCGGAAGGACGCAAAAATTTGCAACAGGACAATCTTACCAGGTAGATGATTGTAAACCCTGACTCCCATACCTTTCACTCCTAGGCTAGTAACGTTTAGAGTGTATCCCGCAGTATGCAGAGAATCTCTTGCTCTAGTCTGATAGTCATGATACTCGGCATTAAAGGTAAAACTTTCAAATAAATACAAATTAAAGACAACAAATATAAAGTACGAAATATAGGTCTGCCAGATTGGGTGAAATGAGCACCGAATTGATACATTGAAACATATACCACGTTTTTTTCTAAGCTTAGGGATAGGTTATTTGTCTCAAACCATTCCGTTAGAGTGTAAGCAGTGGTAATGCTCCTTAGCGCCTGATAATACAACCTCAGCAAAGTTTTACGAATTATCTATTCACTTGACCGTTTCAAAAAATTTCCATTTTTGCAGCACTAACGTCCAGAATATGAATAAAACATGAATTCATTCAATTTTGCTTTCAGTACAAAAAAAAAACAGGTGTACCTACAAAATCCTAGGATTTAGATATTTTACATTCAAATAAAAATTTTAAACAGATTTTGTCAGTGTTATAAATTGCAAATGTATGTTTTTTTTTTAGTTTCATGAAATTTGGAACTGCGTTAACACTGTAATATATATATTTGTGCCAATAAATAATAAAATGGTTGTGAATAATAGTTGAGAAATATAACGATTTATTCTATGAAAATCAACAAACATCGAATTCCTAAAACCCGTTCATTTTTTTTTTGTTTTTAGTGGTAGGTAATATCAACAAAATTTAATCCAAAAATTCAAATATTATCCATCCGTTATTTGATAAAAAATTCATTTTCACAATTCCCTATGTATTTTCCACGCTAACAAAAATGAAAACAGCAAAAAAAAAAAAAGTAAAATCACCTTCAATTTCCAAGATTAACCCCTAATATTGTTTCGCGAAATTGATGTGATTGTTTCGATAAACAAGTTTTATTTCCCAATGGAAATACTCGCTAAACCGGTAAAGACAGACTTTCCCCAACAAAAGCCTACCGGATTTATACAAATGCTTGCGCCGTCCGTTCGAGCCAAATATATTCAACGTACAAAATTTCCCGAATATGGGAGATGCGTGTTTTTTACGAATCCGTAGCGGTAATGTGAACCCAATTCTCGTACTTTCTCGTCTGCGTAGAAAGGAAAAGAAGACTGGGCAAAACGAGGGAATGCAAAAACTGCTTTCCTTTTTTTTTATACTTGTATTATGATCCCGGAATAATCCCATTTTTAAGAACAACCTGAATTTATAGTGTAACTCATGTGTAGAACGTTTGACTCAGAGATGCCTAGGCTATCATAATTATGTATAAAGCCTTTGATCTATGAATAATACATGTAAGCGGTTGCTTTATTCTGGAATCCTATCAGCTGAATAAATAATGTTAGAATATCAATTCGCGACGCATTTTTTTAAGTTTAAAAATATTAATATCTTAGGCAAAGTAAATTCATAAACTCAAGATGAAATACGACCATCATTTTCCAGATTATATCAGTGGTTTTAATTATGAATAACTGATATACGTACAAGGTGTAACATTAATAACAATTGAACACATTAGAAGCGAAAGGTAACCAAGAACAAGTTAAGATTCAGTTGTCTATATGATATCCCATGCTCTCTATTTTTTCCACGATTCGATGTACCTGTCTCTTTTCAAAACATGGATGAGTTATTTCCGTTTTCCGTTTGCACCTTGTAGAATGTGGTAACCCACCTATCCTAAGTTGCAATATTTTTTACCATGAGAATCAAAGCTAATTAATTGCTATCCTATTTCTTTTACTTAGAGTATGAGATGTTTTGGTCGCTGCTTGCTAATTATGATCCCTCCATAATAGTATCTTCGCCCTCTTTCTAACTACATCTTATTACCACACATTTCAATTGAAGCCTATCTGTTAGACAAGAATGCATTACATATAATGATGACGTAGGAGAAGAGTGTTACGCTTCTGAATTGCCGCAACCCTTCCGCGGAGCGCTGACTCATCCCCAAGTTCGAGTGGTATTTCTCTAGAGGTAAGAGCTACAGCTGTTGGGTTGCCGTGAGGACTCAATATTTTTAATATATTTCGCGCTTCCAAACCGGCATTCTCATCAACCAATGACTAGATGCAAAATGGGCGTGGCCAAGGCGTGGAGGGAATAAACAGTACTTTCAGAGAAAGAGATCCATACTATTTTCTATGGGATTTTTGGCCCCGAACTGTTTTAAGAAATTTCTTTAGGGTGCAAGATTTTTTAATTCTATGAGAGAATTGCAATCTTAGGAGTCGATTTAGACATAAATTTTCATGTATTTGTCGCAAACGATATAAGAAAAATCTTGTCTAATTGTTAGTATACGTTGCAGTACACATATCGTATGAAAGATTTGCTTCTTGGCTTCAGCAGCTAATTGAAATGCTCAAACTATTCATGTCAATAACCGTGCAGGATTTTCCTAAAAAAAAAATTGGTTTCTCAACATTACGCGCGTAAAAGTTTCGACAGAACGAGGACCACACCCAACTAATTCGTCCAAGGGACCGGTTCAGAGACTTCTTGCTCACCCCAAAGTTTAATTACTTCCAGGCCAATTATAAATCGATTTTTGTTAGGCGATTCGTCAAGGCCGGCCCGTCCGCGACGACACGTACAAAGAGGACATGCTAACTTGATTAAGCGGTGGTTGTGGGCAAACCGCCGCCACCCTGCACAAAAAGGAATCAACAGCGACCTGCTTGATTTATGGAAGCGATGTTGAATTTATCATTCCCGACAACCCGATAACGTTGTCCGCGTGTGAAACTGTCATTCTCCGAAACCGTAGAAAAAATAACCCGTCAAAACTGAACAAATAACCTGCCTGACAAATATAATTTGTACTTATTAATCAAATTCGCGCAAAATGCTATATCCCGTAGTGGAGATCAACAATTTGAGTGTACCTCGAATTTCTATTCCTACTATAATATCTGCTTATATAGACATAAATTAGTTAGGATATTGGATTCTGTGGGTTTAGTTTTGGCGCAGTCGCCAGGATACGTTTTCGTTATTGTAAAGTCGTTAAAAATTTAACAATGGCGGGATGTATGTTGAAACACGGTTTGTTTGGTGCATGTATCGTTAAATACAAGGTCGTAATGTTTGACAATGTAACGTTGTCAGCTCCGGTATCTGGTTCATTATTAGCGCTTTCGATGTACTAGCGTGTAGAAGCTATTAACTTTAATAGCGAGGTACATCAATAGCGCTGCTCTCACGATGTAACATGTCTATGCAGAAAGTAGAAATATAACATGGAATGGATAAACATGTTTTGCAACAGTACAACGTAATCACTGAGTTAGATAATTAAAAAACAGAATATAAACTTGTTTTACCTCGCGAAATACATTGAAAAACCTTTTAGCTAAACCGAAAGATAAAATTTGATGTGAGGATTAGAATAAGGATTGTATTAATATTATAGCACATTGTCAGTACGTGGAATTATTGAGTGTGACACAACACATAAATGATGCTGGACATAGGATTAATATTAAAAAATTTAAAATAAGACCTTTACAATTAAATAAACTTTCTTTCATAGTCTTTGGTACATATGTTAGCAGCTCAAACTCTTCTTAATTTACTCAATCTTTAGTTGGAAACAGGAGTCTAGTATGCATCTGTTAAAACGCTACGTATTTGTGTGTTTTATAGTTAATCCAATCCCTTTTAAATTAAATCGCTCAGCATTTCTCCGTCTGTACATTCAATTATGCAAATGGTTGCATTCGTTCTTCACGCAACACCTGAGAATTTTATACTATTTTGAAGGGTGGAGGAGCAGGAGGGCGGTCAAAGTTCGGTGTTTGTTTTAATTTACCGGATTCTCCGGGTGTAGTTTCGGGAAATCTAATTTAGAACCCGGCAGCGTTAAGCCGACTGGCAGGGAGCCCGTTTTCTAGGGTTTTCGCCCTACTAAATGCAAATTTTTGCGATTCAGCCTTGGATTTAGAAAATAATCAGAGAGGAGCAAGTGTTCAAAAAGGTCTAAGAGAAGCGTCTTATGGAATTGAATGACGGACTGCCTGCAATTTGTGCACTTCCTACAGTGTGAAATCATTAAAGGAAATAATGCTTTTCCGCTATTACTGTAATTAAAATTGGCCCTCCAGTGGGTACAGGTACGCGGTATTTGTACCGCAATCACATGATTTTTAAATGCAAGCGCAAACAGCGCCCACTCGAGGATTAAGAGGTAATTTTATATAAAAAAAAATGTTTGCTAATGTAAGATTTGAACCTGGTACCTTTCGTTTACCAGACGAGCGCTCTACCATTTATGCCAACCATATATGTAATACTACTATATTGCTAGTATGTCCGAAAAAATTCCGAAATCAAAGGGAGATGGATATATATCGGAAACTCGTGTTGGTTCTTGACGTAAAGTGCGCAAACGCGTATATTTTAACCATAAACATGAATTCTTGTTGACAGTTGACGGTTCGAACCAGTCTTGACGAGTGCGTTTATGGTGTCTATTTGGTTATATTGTGGTTATATTTGGTTACATATTCATATTTTCTCGTTTCATTATTTTATAATTTATTTGTGGCATAAATTAGAAACTGTTTTTAGGAATATAATAAAAATGGTTAGATATTGCTATTTGTGTGGCTATCTCCAATCAAAGAGAAATGTAAGCAGTTTTATGCATAGGTAATGGAGATGTAAATACTAATAAATTTAGTATATTATAGTAACCATCTCAGTGGTTGAATGTTTTGCATGCTTAGCTTTCACTGATGGTGGTGGCTATTCTAATAACTAGTCAAATAGCAACTATCGAGGAAATAGCTGTAGCTATGATATCTGTCACCGCTATCGGTGGCGTTGGGAACAACAGCTAGACAACAACGAATATCCGTCCAAGTTACGTAGTATAAGTTATTTGCCTCGCGGATCACTTGCGATCAGATAAATAAACCTATAAAGAGTTACACATTTCAAACCTCGTAACCGTCGAATGTCGTACTTGACTATGGAATACCCAAATACGTTATTGGCTAGCCATACCATCTGTAGGGCCAGAACCTTTTTGCGGTATAAGTAGCAGCATAATACTGGAGAAACTCAAAAATGAAGTAGAGCAGAGAAAATCGAATACTGGGAGAATCTCCAGGGAATGAGGCAAGCTGAAACTCTACTGGGAACCTATAACGAGTAGAGATCTGCAGAATGCATCAATCTGAGTAAAAATAATATTCGCATATTGACAGGGATCCTTACAGGCCATTGTAAACTGAACAGACATCTAAGCAGGCTTGGAATAGCGAAGGAAGCCGAATGTAGATTTTGTGGGGAACAGGATGAAACATCCATTCAATTACTCACAAACTGCGATGCACTGTGCAACTCAAGGGCGCTACACCTGGGAGCATGTGAAATTGAAGAGGGAGAGTTACCTAATCTAGGGCCTTCTGGCATTCTGCACTTTCTAAAAGGAATCACACTGGATGGACAGATGTAAATACAGGGAGAATAGGGGACACAATAGAACTTTCGGGTCGCAGTGTACTACCACCCTAATATCACATCCATACAATTGTATTTTGAAAACCATGTTTAAATTAGTTATAGGACAGATTGAAATATATATTTTTATATAAACATTTACGTATTATTATTTACCAGTATTTATAATGAATTAAAAGCGTTCAGTAATTATGAAACAGTTATTTTTCTTACCCAAGTGCTAAAGCTGCACACAGTCAAAATTCTCATTAATTCTCTGCAGTTTGCATGTAAAACTAAGTTTAGTTCTTATAGATTCGAAATAGTCCCGTCACAAACTCCTATAGATTACCAAATAATGTCACCTGCATATTAAAATTTTGTTCACATATATTTATATCTCGCCCCACTCTTTCAAGTTACCCCATTTTAGGTATATTATATATATTATACTACATTGTCCCTTTTTTCTTTTAGAAATATATAATTACATTACTTCAACGAAGCTAATCTAATAATTTTCTTGGTACGCTCATTGTGGTTTGGCCAATGAGGGTGCGGCTTCAAGGAATTGTTTTCTCAGGAATGTCCACATGTTTTCAATACTTGTTCATGCTTATTACTAAAGCTTTACCTTATATTCCATTTACTTAATTCTCTGCATGTATACCTTTTACCAGTTGTCGGCTACCTACTTTCAATTGCTTTGTTTATATCAAACATTAATTTTATATTCTTCTCAACTTCTCTAGATTTTTCAAAAACTTCAATTACCACACACTCTCTCATCATATCATACTTTCTTCATCTGTGCATTCGTAATTTCTGACTTTTCTGTTAATTATTACGAAGCTAACAAATGTTTGATTCGCCTTTTGTGTAACTTAATTACACAAAAATCTTGCAAAAACAATATTCTTTCTAGGTGCGTATTATTCTGCACCATGTTATATTCAATAATATAGTTTAAAATAATTTTTATTGTTTACATACATATATGACATGTGTATTATCACCAGAAATAACCTATATTCTAACTTTTGACTAAACAAAACCAGAACTGTCAGAGAACCAAGTAAGACAAAGAAGTGTATCTTCCATCCCCCTTCATCGGCGGAAATTTGTGCCACGGGTTCTATACGCGACCCGCAATATAGTAGTATTACATATATGATGCCAACGAGGTCGACAAGTTCCCATGATTTGAGTCACATCAAATACACTTTTTAGAAGGTCGGCAGTCCGGCAATTTTAGGCTTTAATTCTTTTGCACTTTTTTTGCTATTACTGTAATTACGACTTTCGTTGAGGTATTCTTCAGTGTCTTTGAAATCGTATAATGCAGATATTTCACATAATTTTAACTGTCGCATAGATTACATTGCACTGTTTGATGATCAACAACCAAATGTTATAAAAATAAGGTTTGGTTGATTTTTTCCTTCTTTCCATTAAGATAAATATGACTTGTTATACATCAGTGAATTTCCGTTATTAACCGCTATCTCAATATTAAATATATATATATATATAATGACATTTAAAATAAATAGTTTGAGGGTCGAATATTTACCTAAATCCTTTTCTAATTCTTATATTCAGTAGAGTCAGTTGTTTATAATATATCCCGCAAAAATTAACATTTTTCTAGCAAATACCGCGAGTATTTTATTCCTTCAGTGTACAAACTATTTATGGTATGAAGGCGCTTCGAAAAGCAGTAAAATATGATAGATATTGAATAAGGTAATTCATCGTGCAGTTGACGCTGTTCCGGGGAAGAACACGGCATAAAAGTTCGCGCTAAGAAATGCTACATGCCGTACTGTAGCCAGTAGAATTGTATCGACCGACTAGTTAAAGCGGTAAAAGTACACAGACCTGCTGCCGTGGGGCCTTAGTTGGCGCAATTCCTCGTGAGATATGAGTTAATTTTCCTCGGAAAAGTACGCGATATGCACTTTGGTGCGCTTTTGCCTGTAAATTTTAATTACGTTCAGCTGCATCGTAGAAAAGGTTAAAGAAAACTGCAAGAAAGTCGCCTTCTTTGTACTTTCTTTCGTTGTTAGTGCAATCTCAGCGAAAGCAGAGGTAATGTCGCGCTCATTATCGTTAGTCGGATATGTTATTAAATGGAGGTATGAATGTGACTTGTATATCGCAAAATTTTATGGTTACTGCACTCATAGAAGTGAGTATTTTAAACTAGAGAAAATAATTTATTTAAGTATTTCAATATTGTGTGTCGTGATAGTCTGTGGCAACATCAACGCCGGGAAGATCCTGAGTGTGGATAAAATACCGGTTGCAGGTAGCCACCTGTGCACCACATTAGCTGTTAGCAGTATTGAACGGTCTCCTAGGGGAGATGGAAATTGACTAGGATGGTGCTTACTCTGAAGAGGGGAAGGCGGCCAGAATCACTTGGTTCATACAGACCAATCTGTCTGCTCAATAGCACGAGCAAACTCTTGGAGATTTTGATTTGTAATCAACCCCAGATTGATGACATCCTAAACCGTTGGGTTTTCAAAAAGACAAGTCGACTATTATGGCTATTGAGTTGGTAATGAAGACCATCAGAGAGTATGATGGCAGGTGCTGTGTTCTAGGTCAGGAGAGAGTTGATTTGTATTCTGGCAGATATCAGAACCACAAAATTGCAAGAGAACAGACTGTAGCGAAATGGCGGCTTAGATGGGAGCTAAATTAACTAACTATTTTTTTATAAAATAAATATGAACTGAGAAAAGCAATTCCAAATATGAAAAGAGCAATTTTTTTCTTATTCTTTAAGTTGCTGCCTAATACAATCTCCTCGATTTATGAACATTTCCTCTGCCTCTGTTGATTGTCCAACCTTCAATAAAATTGGACCATTAATTATCTCTTAAGCATGAGAGAATAAATCTTTGTAGTGTTCTCATAAGGATAAGATCCTAGTTTGAAACAGAAATTCATTGCTGTTCCTGTTTAATTTTATCAAAGCATTTATTGTAACAAAAAAGAATTGAAAAGAAATGTTACAACAAGCCTGGGTGATGGCAAATTGATTTAACTCTATTTTTATCACAGTAACGAGTTATGCAATAATTATTTATAAGGGAATTTTTATTTCGCGCTCAATACAGCCCACCATTAAGTGTATATCTATGTCTCCCGCGGGTGCAGTACGCTGTCACCCTCTTAAGCTCATGTATTTCAAATATAATTTATACTGCACAGCGTAGAACGAGTCACCCACTTTCACATCGACTAAAATGTATATTACAAGCATGTCGTACATGCTGGCACCATCGTAATGGGAAAATTTGAATTTACATTCATGGAGGGGATGGCTTTTAGTAAAAGAGAAGTATGTTTAGGAGAACTTTTATTTCGAGAAAGAGGGATTTTACGTATGCACTAAATAATCAATACAGACCGGACTATATACAAAGTGCATATATTTTTGCATATCTTTAAGTATAATCTATATGTCCACGTATTACATTGATTAAGGTTAATTAGCGTTCATTAGTGATTGCCCAAATTGCATCTTTAGGCATTTCAATGCATATTTTTACAACAATTGTATATTTTGCATATTTAAGCTCTCACTAATAATTCCTAATGCAGTTCGACAGCCGACACTTTCCAGAATGAATATTTTTTTGGTTTACAAGACACGCTTTTCTTTCGAGTAAATCTACATTTTGACTTACAATAAGTAATACATAGTCGATTTGGCAAGAGTGCCAGTGGAATCAATTCGAATTTCACTTCTCTTAAAACACATTCCTCTTCAAAAGAGGCCAAAGTACCTACATCAAAAGAAATTCTCGATAATTTACCGATTTCTCATAGAAATATCGATTAACATCTCCCAAAAAGGAAAAAGGAGCTGCTCAAAGGGAGCGAGCACTTAAAAGAATGCCAACAGAGAAAGGCTAAATTCGACTTCTTTTCCTTCTGGCGCGAAGGTACCAATTAATGAGGCGACACCCGTTGTATTAATTCACGAATGGACAAAGGAACGAATTCGAAGACTAAATAAATAAAAACCATCCAACCTAAAGGAAAGGTAACTAAATGACAAGTCAAGACGATTACTTCGAGTAAATTCCGCAGCAATACAGCGCTAGATAGCCGCAAGTCTGAGGAGAGCAGACGACATTCTCCTCGTTTCTCCGACAATAGACAAATGTTTGCAATTTACAGGATAGCGCCATTAGGAGATTCCCCACTTTATCCTAATGTAATAAAATTAGTCACTGGCGATGTTGCGGTCGACAAATTCTCAGGGAGACTAGGGTAAAAAGAGCCGTAACGTTGCGGAGGTAGCAGAAACTATGACAGCTGTATGGGTCATTTATTTAATATTCTAGCGTTATTCCAATTTGGCGATGACTCCCTACTTGATAACTGTAAGGTTTCCTTGTTAAACTGGCATGCATACACAGAATTTGCTTTCAAATTTAGAGTTAAGGCTGCCACAAAAAGTGCTCTTTTACGAATTAAGTTAGAAATTTTATTTATATGCCTGCTAATACTATTATAGGGTGTATCGCAGAAAAATATTTTTAGTAATGATGAACTTCCGGTTGCACCGGAAAAAGATACAAATTTTGTTATTTTAAATATGTTATTGCTTTTTTTGTATTTCCTGTTAGATTTAAATGGCACATTGGATTGAAGTCGCATGGTTTCTGCATTACATGACAATCTTTTCCTAAAAAAAAATGATATTTGCAAAGTCTTTAAAATTTAAAAATATCTCCGAAACTGTCAAAGTTAGAAAGATGCGGCTTTCAGTTTTTGCTTAAGCATGAAAGTGCCCACGTTGATAAAATGTTGGGTTTAAAATACAGGATGATTAAATAGGGACCGGGCTCTAAAATCAAGGATAACTTGATTTTCTTAAACAGAACGGTATAACAATTTTTACATAACTGGATGCAAAATTTCATTTTCTTTCGATTTTCCACAGATATCATTGCGTCTGTTTCCAACGGTTCTGGAAAGATACTCCATGACATTAGAAGTGTCACGAACGTCATGCTTAAGCATCATGTAATTCAGAAACCATGCGGCTTAGATCCGACGTATGCCTAACAAATTGCCATTTAAATAATAACAAGAAATCAAAAAATTCAATAATATACAGCGTGTTCCATTTAAAATAACAGGGTTGGTTTACTTACTTCCGGTACAACCAATAGTCCGCCATTACTAGAAATATTTTCCTGAGATACACTCAATAATACAGAATAATAATTCGCTTTTCGGGGACACAATGAGACTTCAGATTCTTTTAATCGTGGAAATTATAAAGAATTACTCGAACTCTTTAGTAAATATCAACCTAGTTTTAAAAAATTTGTTAGTAGTAATATTTTTTCGGGTTCATCTAAATCTATACAAAATGATTTAATAGATTGTATTTCTTTTGTATTAAAACAAGAAATAGATACAGAAATTAAAGAAGCTCCGTTTTTTTCTTGGCATGTAGATGAAACCACAGATATATACTGTAAGTCTCAATTATCAATCATATTACGTTATGTCAAGAGCGGTGAAGTTCTTGAAAGATTTTTGGAGTTTTTTGACGTATCATCCGGTCGAACAGCTGAAGATTTATTTAATCTTTTATCAAATAACAGCGAAAAATATGATTTAAAAAAAAATAGTCGCTCAAACATATGATGGTGCATCTGTTATGCCATTTAAATGGTTTACAAAGTAAAATAAAAACAATTGCACCTGATGCTCTTTTTGTACATTGTCATGCTCATGCCTTAAATTTAGTTTTGAGTAAAGTTTGTAATATAAACAACAAATCTACAATTTTCTTTTCTAATTTAATTGTTATTGTTTTTAGAGTTTATTTTTGGTTTATTATTACGTTTATCAAGAGTTTATTTTTAAGTTTTTATTACCTTTTTACCTATCACCTCATCCATTTTCCTTTCCAGGCAAGATTTCACTCTCACCTCCACGTGGTTCTTGCTTGACAATAAATTATATTTTATTTTAATCTATTTTTTTTTTCAATTTTTATTCTACACTTACAATGCTACAATAATAACTATAAAAATATAATTTATTGACCGAGAAAGGTTACTTAGGCTACAGTAGCCTCCCTTGAACAAAACGTCACGAGCCGCCACTGCTATTGGTATAGGTTATAAATATCTCCGTAATTCGCGACAGCATTTTCCTTCAATCCCATTCACGCAGACTAATCTCTGTAACGAGTACAATCCTTCGAAATAAGAAGTTGTAACAATTAGACAAATACTTCGAGCAGTCCCTTCGCGAACAGAAACACAATGCCCCCTCTTTGAAAGCGAGAGCTTAGAGGAACATAATAGCCTCGTACTTACGGAACAACTTGAAATTAGAGAATAAACAATTCGCGATATAAGACGCCGAACAGACTCAGCGCAGACTGGGGGAGTAGGTATACAAAGCGAGTCGCGACATTTTAGTTCGGGCATTGAAATATACTAAACAATTATTATTCCCGGATAATAAGAAACTCTGCGCAGACAGGGCCACCGAGCCACTGCATTAACTACATTCGCCCGGACGCTTTTATATTCGCCGGTGTCGCGAGTCCAATAATAACTTTCCCGCTGAAATTGACTTCGCGGCAAGTTGCTGAGTGCTTTAATACGGTAGGGATGAAAGTTTATTTCGCGCTTTCTTCGGCCGTATGGGTGTTGAAAATATGTAATAGCAATCACGGATATGAACGTTGATTCCGGTCGAATTGCGAAATAAATTACAAGAAATCTTTTATTCAATTGTATATACCTACGGGAAAGTTTTATGAATAAACTTCGGAGCAGAATTTAAAAAGAGCGCGTCTAAACATTTACAATACCAATTCAACCGACGAATACTTTATATAATTTCTGGCGTTTCTTTCTAAACAAACTTTATCTCACATGTCATCAACGACTTTTACGTAAATATAACACATTATATGTAAGAAAAGTCTGTTATTATAAGAAAAAGGAGTTCCAAATCATATTGCTTGTTTATTTGTACCAGCGGTAAACACCATTTTATACTCTTGAAATTTTGACAAGCTATGTTATAAGTCCTCTCAGTACTGATTAAATAAATTGATTAGAGAATATAATATAGTAAATACATGTTCACAATTGATAATGCAGAACTTACCGCTGACAGTGGAAGGATATTCAATAAAGCGTCTTACCTGAAACAAATAAAAAACGATTATTTACTTGGATAAAATCAGAAACAGCTTTTAAGACGTTAAACATTTATATTCGGGCAGATAAAAAATTACCTACTAAAACAAAGTGTATTCTTGCTTGCTACAAGTTCACGTAGACAGATTAACTTGATAAAATGCCTTTTTTTAATATAATTTGCAACATTGCTAGCCATGATATTACAAACATCAGGCGCAGATAATAGTATTGATTTTACCCTCTGCTCAAAAAATAATAAATTTAGATGTGTTATTTTGAGCTCCAATCCCAGTATAGAGGTCGATCGATGAAGAATAGAGAGCTAAAAACATAAATATCCATATATGCATACAAGAGAAGATATATAAAAATATAGACCAAATATAAATAACATTAATTTTAAGACTGCGCAAGAACTTTATTCCCGCTTTGTAATATTCTTTTTTTTCTTCTGCAATTGTTGGTAATCAAAGGAGATACAAGACTAGCAGGTTCATAATTCTATTTCTTTTTAACCTCTTTTCATACGTAATTATAGTAGACTGCTCTACAGAAATAAAATGATCAACAAGCGCTCTTATTAAAGTGTAGCGTTATTGAAGTAGACCTTAAGGAGGTGCTTGAGAAGTTTCTGAAGCCACTTTGATAAGGGTGTAAGGATCTTTAGTTACTCTATCCGTGAGATAATACCATAACGTTAATATTTTCCTAAAATAAATTGTTAATTATGTTGTGCCATTTATATGTTACTATTGACATCATTGGTATAGGTATTATTCTTATTAATTAGTATTGTTCTTGGGTAGTGGTAAAAGATTTTATTGTTATCACATTTATTGCATACTAGTTTATAAGATGACCTTGCATATTATTGTGAATCATCGATGCAAAGGTATATCGCCCGGGATCCAAATTCTACCTGCTTATTGTTAACAAAGGATATGAATCATAACTAGATTGAGCAGAACAGACGTATTTTTTACATTTTAATTTTTATTGATTCTTTTAAAGAGTGCGGATCCACATGCATATATCTGCAGAACTTGGACTTTTGAGAGAAAATTTAGATTTTTCAAAGTGCGTAAAATCGTAATTCAAATGGAAGCTATATGCATATATTTCATAGAAAAATTGTTTTTGCTTCTGGAAAAGATAATATTGGACTTTTCCGATCAAATTTGACTCAAATTTTAATTATTCTTTAAAAGATTGAAGACCCACATGCAATTATCTACAGAATTAATTGTGATAGGGCAAAAATTCTTTAACTATCGTAATTACCAGGTCAAACTACGTTGGAAAAGATATGTTTTAAACGATTTCAAGAGATTGCAAAATTTTACAAATTTTGAAGGGGCACCCCTTGGATTTTTGAGAGAAAATTTCAATTTTTTAAAGTGCGTAAAATCGTACTTCAAATGGAAACTATATGCGTATATTTCATAGAAAAATTATTTGCGCTTCTGCAAAAGATAATATTGGACTTTTCCGATAAAATTTGATCCAAATTTTAATGATTCTTTAAAAGATTGAAGACCCACATGCAATTATCTACAGAATTAATTGTGATAGGGCAAAAATTCTTTAACTATCGTAATTACCAGGTCAAACTACGTTGGAAAAGATATGTTTTAAACGATTTCAAGAGATTGCAAAATTTGACAAATTTTGAAGGGGGCACCCCTTGGATTTTTGAGAGAAAATTTCACTTTTTCAAAGTGCGTAAAATCGTACTTGACATGGAAGCTGTATGCTTATATTTCATAGAAAAATTGCTTTCGCTTCTGGAAAAAATAATATTGGACTTTTCCGATAAAATTTGATCCAAATTTTAATGCTTCTTTTAAAGATTGAAGACCCACATGCATATATCTGCAGAACTAATTGTGATAAGGCAAAAATTCTTTAACTAACGTAATTATCAGGTCAAACTACGTTGAAAATGATATGTTTTAAACGATTACAAGAGATTGCAAAATTTGACAAATTTTCGATTTTTGAGCAACTCGATTCATTTCACTAACAATAAGCAAAAACACTTAAACATTGCATTCATACATTTATTGTCGTTAGCTCTTCTTTCAGGTTTCTCTCTTCAACTTTTGGAAGCAGTACCAACGTCTGCTTCCAAAAGACGATAATTTCCGCATTAACAACCGAATAGGCTTCACTCGTATCACCAATTTAACAATTAATCCATTTAAAAAACGACCGAAAGCCATCAACTGATTACATCAGCAACTAATTAGCATATCCTATCGACAGTCTAGCGTGCGTCAGTCGCATCGTTGCATCCCCTCCTAGCCTCTCCAATAGATCCCATACATTTGCGATGCAAATTGCGTCCAGCCAACGCAACACTTTTGCATTATGCCGGCGGGAACGTCATTCGCTACACGTCGCCGGGTTGATTTATTTTATCAACAGAATTGTGGGGAATCGACGCCTGGTATCGACTCTACCCCCTCCACTCGTGGAAGAGTGCCCGTTCATACAGGCAGCCGGCGGTGGCGAATAATAGTTGGGAATTTATTAATGTAAACCGTGAACTAACAGGAGAATATTATGTATCGACCCAAACCGAGAATTATTATTAACTGAAGCTCGCATGATTAGGTACAATTTATAATTTATGGATGCGCGTCTGTTCTGCCATACAATTTCGGAGAAATTCTAAATTAATGTTGCAGTACATGCATTTTCTGTTGGCGGAAACCAACCCTCACGCGTATCTTTCATTATCGACCATTTTCAAAATTCATTCACAATTTAGAGAGAACTTGAGCACCTCCGTCCGATAAAAAGGAAACTCTATTCTGTGGAAGACGGTGTAAAAGCAGACAAATCTATAAGTAAATCGTCTGAACTGTAGGTAGTGTATAGCAGAGAATCCTCATTGGATGCGTGAGTAACATACGCAATATCCCCAAAAGGTAAATCAGGTTTATGGAGGAATCTTAAAAATAAAGAGTATGCAACAAAATCAGACAACTTTGATAATCTCAAACAAGAAATATGATATTCCATAGGTGCTTACCATACTGCATATGTTTGAAATTAAAATTTAAATTAAAGCGTTGACGTTTCACATGTTATTTTCGCCCCTGCTTGGGCGCTAAAACGACGCAAAATCATTACGGCTGATTATCGAAGACTCAATTTTTTTATTTTCGCTGGTTCAAGAATATAAAATTTTATTTTCTTCATGCCAGTTTGAAACATTACATACACACAGATGTTATCAGCGACGATTTTTTTTTCCAGAGATCGCAGTTAAGTTACCCGTATACCACATTCAGTTACATGATCTCTCAGAGTAATACAGGAAACCTAACATACTCGCGCTCCAGACGACTAAAAACGAAAAAAAAAAAACCAAACTGGCACACCGGAATACCCACGGGAAATATAAAACTTACAAGGTATATAAGTTGAGCCTCGCGCCCAACTGGATTAAAACTATACCGGCGCGACTCCTCTTGGGAAATCGTTAAGTCGTTATCTAATCTGTATCTTCATTTCACACAGGACGCAATTATGGGAGCGTCGCCACTGCTAATTTGGTCCGAAACGCCTGGCGCTAACTGAAATTGAACGTCGTTATACCACGGTCGGATGGAACGGTCCTTTTGCCGTTTGGAAATTACCAGAAATGTACACGTTTACATGTTTGCGTATATATGCGGATGGAAGTCGGTCGATTTTGGTAGAATTTAATTTGACATTTGCAAATACCGTTATAAAAACAAATAGGCCAGTTTTTATGCCCTTTCGGGTAATGTAATCTTGATGATGTATCTATCGTTAATGAACCAAGCAATCAGATCGGTATTTTATGGTAACCCAAATATTTAATCACTGGTAAACGTAATTGGACACTTCAATTAACGTCAGATTAATTAACATTATTTAATGAATACGCGTTGAAACTAGAGTGATACCCACAAATAGTTTTATGAAAAACTTTCATCATTGTGTATTGTAGTTTTATTTATAATTGATATCAAGTCAAATGAATCTTTTATAAAAAAGTTGTTTTGGTGAATTATTTTGGATATAAAAATAGCTAAAAATTGGAAAAGTTTGAAGAATGCAAGAAACTATGGATCTGAGTGGAACATTTGGTTAATACCATCCACACAAGTTGCAGATAGTGGAGGAACTGAAACCCAATAATCATGTTATGCGAAGACAATCCTGTGAATCAATACTTCAAAAGATAAACGAGCACGTCAGATGAATCGCATTTCCACCTTAGCGGACTCGTTAATAAACAAAGTTTTCAATTTTGGTCACGAGCGAATCCTATTGAGTTACACCAGCGTACATTGCACAGCGACAATGTTGGTGTGCTTTGTCATCGTATGGTGTGATAGGACCTTTTTTTGGAGGACGAGAATGGCAATGCGACCACAGTCACATCCAATCGTTACATCGCCGTGCTTGAAACCTTTGATGCGCAAAAGATTTTTAGAAATTATTGGCAGAGCCTGGTTTCAAGAAGATGGAGCAACGTCACACACTGTTTGAGAAACGTGCGATTTCAAGATATAGTGATCTTCAATGGCTGTCCAGATCCCCTCATCTGTCGGCTTGTAACTTTTTTTTTGTGGGGTTACCTTAGAAGCAAAGTGTTCTTTAGTCGACCTGCTGCAATTGAGGAATTGAAAAGCCAACATCTGAAGGGAAATTGCCGAAATCCCAGATGAGATGCTACGTCAAACTATGGCCAATGTAACGAAGCAACTGCAGTAAGGTTTGCGTAGAGAAATCACCTGAAAGATGTCATTTTCAAAAAATAAATTGTATTCTAAAAGTTCATCATTTTTAATATTAAGTAACTAATAAATAACTTTTTAAAAAAATTCATTTTCATGAAATTATTTAATTTTCAAAATTTTTAATCACCATGTATCTCTAACAAACTTTCACTTAACAACGAAATTCTTTTTACTATGTATGAAAATAGCAGCATAAGAGTCTTGGTTTATAATCGGAAGTACCTAGAAAATTCAATTTTTCCCACGTCAGTAACTTCACATTTCGTACTTAACGGAACCAATAAGCATTTCCGTCAAATCATAATAGTATACAAATGAAATATTACTAACTCTCCTATAGGTGGCGCTGCCACAATCTTAATATTACAGAGCCACCTACAGCGAACATGCTTCCCTGATAACCAGCGCCCCCACTCGTCGATCCCGCCAAGAGGATGTAGGGAAGAAATGCCACTTGCTAGGTTCCCCGAATCGTAAATCAATTCCGACTGTGCTTTCGGCACGTAATTCTCACGAGGAACCCACTCCCTCCTAATAGGATAACAGGATAAGACCTAATTGGATTTATTCCTTATTCTTGCCCTATATATTTTCCCCCGGCTGACGGCATATATCATAGTCGGGATTCGTTTCTTCGACTCCGCTCTTCATATTATACAGCACAGCAAGAGAGATATGGAGCATATGTTATTAGCGTCATTACATTTATCACTATTGAGAAATACATGTGTAAATGCCTCAAGGATTGTATAATAAAATTATGCACTACTATAAACCTCGCTCTCACTATAACATTAATGTCATGACATCGATCTCACGAAATGTCATGCTAGTAAACTGTTCACACGCATAGAAAATTTTTCTAAACATATTTGAGTGTAGCGACACTCATGGCGTCACGAAAGTCAAAGTTGTTCACATTTTGTCACTTCTTGCTGTTGTTAAAGTGGTAGAAAACTCGATAAAGCATTGGAAAAATCGAAAAAAAAAATTATTTTTATTATACGCAGAAAGCAAAGAGGTGCATCAGAAACTCTTTTAAGAGAGCTGGAATTGGACGATTGTCGATCTTTCTCTAATTTTTTACGAATTGATAAAGATATGTTTTTAAAGACTTTTTAAATATCAACAGTGTTCTTTGTATTAGGTGAGATCCAAAATACAAAAACAAAACACAATGATGAGAAATGGGTTACGTGCAGGATTGAAATTGCAAGTACTACTTTTCCAGAGCTTTTGGACGCCATATAATCTGAACTAAAGAAGTTTGTGCAGGTAATATCAAACAACCAAGTGTGTTTTATAACTAAAACATTTGCTAACATGCATGTATTCATAGGAATACACAAACGTCATATTCAATTTTTCACTGTTGCCAGTTTGCAAAATAAGTTAGCAAACCTCCAACTGGGCTTTCTGTGTCTGATTTTTCCTTTTGTTGTGGTTCTTCTGAAGCTGTGGTGTTAATATCAATACCCATAACACAATTGTTAAGAGAGTTAACATGTTGTAAAGTAGGAATAAAGTGCAGAGGGGTTTGGTGTATTTCTGCATAGGTAGTTGGAGGTGTAGCTGTTAAAGCAGTTGATGGTGATAGAAATTCATTGAGTCTAGCTGTAGTAATTAATGGTTCTATGGCTTGTTTGACTTCTATTACTTTATGTATTGGAAATTTGGACGGTTGCACACCAATACTATGTCCAAACAACACAAACGCATTGTCGTTGGAATATCTATCACTAACAGCTTTGAGAGTCACCATTGTATCTTTCAGTGTGTCACTTATTGTACCGGAATTACCTCTGCAACCAATATGACTTCCCTTGGAACGCTACGGTGTAATAATTGGTATATTGAGTGCGTTCATCCCTTGGTTCACTCCAGGATTCCTGGCGAGAATTGTTTTGATGTTCCTTCTCTGTGTGTACTAGTTCCAAAATTTTGTTTCAAAAATAAAAACAACATCCAGGTTTACACCGACATATTACACATCTACCATTTTAGGAAGTTTCATGCAAAAACCACTAAATAAAATTTTATATTCGTTACACTACTGAAGTTTATCAGCTACAGGTTCCTAGATCTCATAAACGAGAATACATTAATATCTACAACAGTTTAGCTATTAAACTCTATCTAAGATCTAAAAATACGAATTGAAAACCGCTCTTTTTTCCATTTATAATATAATCACTCCAGAAGCTATTAAAAGTAGATTAAGCAAGCCAGATCAGCCAGAGAAGGCAATAAAATTAAATCTCATTTGCTATTCAAGATGAACGAACTTATTTATAAATTTAAATTTTTTCTGGCAGTCTGTTCGTCGGCTCCCCTTCTTCGGTTCCTAACTGGCTGTTCGTTGAGCAATTTTAATGCCAACAATCCCCGGAATTGCTCCGCTTTAATTCTGGGTCTAATATACATAAATACAAGGGTGAAAATTCATTTATAAACTGTCCTGTTTGTACTAGATCTATCTTGTATTGCAAGTTTGTTAATATTGTAAACTTTGAAAGGATTACAATGAAATTGTTAAGTGAATACTCACACGGATAGAAAGGTTTCTTTAAATCAATATTTCAATATTTTCAATAGTGGCAAAGCGCTCTTTTGTTTAATCAAGAACGTTTACTTTCATGTAAGATTGTTCACTCAAAGCGATGTAATGTAAACTGAAGATCAATACTTTGTTGAATCAAATGTATAGAAAACTCTGAATGGAAAGAATTGTTTTCAGTTAAAAGTAATTATCTTTGATTGAAATTACATACTGGATATTACATGAACAACACTAATTGCATTAACTCAAGGATAGAACAGCTTTAATGTGTCAAATCCTTGTTGTGTGTGCATACAAGAAACAAGTAAAGTACTGTTGGCTAATAGAAAACGTACATATTTCCTTACAAATTACATAGTTTACAAGAATCTTACACATAATCAAACTTCATGAACTTCTCTAAGAGAAGTGTTTCAATTTAAACTTGCTTATGTAAATTAATGCTACAAACATTTTAATAATATAATCTAGGAGACTGTATAGGATCGATCGGTTTGTGATTGGCTCACAGCTCAAATTTAGATACTCGCAAATAATTAATTGTCAACAAGTTCACTAGATAGTTTATGTCCGGTATAACAACACGTCTAACTGCGTCCAAGAAGTAACATAATTGTCACGAAACGGGATATCCTTCCGAAATAAATTGCCGAAGTTTGTATAACCGTGGAAGTTGTGTACAAATTTTTTCATTAGCCAACCGAGATAAAGTGTTCACTCAGGGAAAGTTTAAATTACCCGTGAAGGGGGTGTATAAAGTTATATGAGTTTACCCCCACTACGACCTTGACACGTTCCGACGAGAAGAGAAAAAAAAATCCATACAAAGTTTAATGCGCTGTCTTCGATAAAGTTTGCAGTTTCTAAATAAGGAAGGGCGAGTGAAATATCTACTGAGTTTTATGAGGTTCTGGAAGATTTTACGCTAGCTATTAGGGAACCTACGTAGGTGTATAAGTTTTTAATGGTCAGATCTTTGATACTTATTGCCGAATTGATGCTATAAAATATCTATCTCTTTAAAATCCTCAAAAAAGTAGCCATCAGATAAGGTATACTGTGGTAGCCACTACGCGCAAAGGACGTTTCCGTAATTAGATGTGTGATTCACTCGCATCGGCAATGCACAGTCGATCAGCTCACATGTATACATAAATACATACATACCGGGTGTCCAACCTAAGATGTAACGGTCCCTAGCCGATTTATTATTGTCTTTTTGAAAAAATGTTTCAAATAAAGCCTAGAATCATATTCTACATATATTAAAATTAGTTTCAGAAACGGCGGACTTCCGGTTGTACCGGAAGTAGATACTAACTTTATTACTTTAAATGGAACACCCTGTATATTATTGCACTTTTGGATTCCTTGTTAAATTTAAATAACAATACGTTAGGGATACATTGGGGCTAAGTTGTACCGTTTCCGAATTACATGACGTTTTTCGAAAAAAAAATGACATTTGCAGTATCTTCGGTGTTTGGAAATACCTCAGGAAATACGAAAGTTAGAAAGATGCGGTTTTCGGTTTTCGCTTAAACATGGAACAGTACACGTCTTTTATTTTAAAATTGTTGCGTTTAAATTACAGCGTTATTAAATAGGGATTTGTGATTTTCGAACTCTAAAATCATGGATAACTTTATTTTTTTAAATTGAACGGTATAGCAATTTTTACATAAATGGATGTAAAATTTAATTTGCTTTCGATTTTATTCGGGTATCATTGTGTCTATCGCCAACGATTTTTGAAAATTTTTTTCAAAAAGGTAATAATAAATTGGCTAGGAACCGTTGCATCTTAGGTTGGACACCCGGTATAGCGAGAATTTAATAATAATAATAATAATAATAATAATAATAATATCTTTATTTGTCCAACAGAAACCCATTAACAGGACAAAAAACAACAAAAGTACAATGTTATAAACTGAACTTAAACTAGACATTACACGCAATAAATGTAACTCAAAAATTATTGTGACAGTAAGTCAACCAACAAAAACAAACAAAATGAGCATTCGTACTAAAGCAAAGCTAAAAAAAAAAAAAAAAAATATATATATATATATATATATATATAAGAAAAACGTATAGAAACCTGAAACAACTGTAAAAAAAAAATATCTACTATATTATAATGAGATACATACATACATCTAAGAATTAAAAAAAAGATCTGGATATGCGACATTTGAATTAACAATCATGTGAGAAAGTGGTGCTCTCTTCAATAAGTTGGTTCTAGCGGAAGGTACACGCAAACTATAAGGACACCTGAAGTCATAAACTGGGACGGCAAAGCTCAGTTGAGATAGTAGGGATTGAGAATCCACTTTATTATTAATTAGTTTGGCAAGAAATTTGCCACTAGCAACAACCCTACGGCGTTGTAGAGATTCAAAGCCATGACGTTCAAGCAAGTCCCCATAGTTAGAACCAGGTGCTGGGTAAATATGATCAATTTTAAATGACAAATATTTTAAAAAACGTTTTTGAATTCTCTCTAGCGCAATCTGCTGATAGTGATAGTAAGGATACCAAATAATGGATGCATACTCGAGCTTACTACGAACAAAAGTACAAAACAAAGTTTTCAAGACATTGAGATCTGAAAATGATCTGCACGAGCGTATCAGAAATCCCAAACACTTAGAGGAAGCATTTACAATTTCCGTAATATGGTCACTAAAAGACAGCTGTGAGTCATATAGCACCCCCAAGTCCCTGATGCGTGACTGTCTAGGTATCGGTATCTGATTAATAGTGTATGGAAAAGATATGACAGTACTACGTTTCGCATAAGATATTACAGCACATTTGTTTATATTTAAATGGACCCTATTTCCATTACACCAGAGATTAACAATATTAACAAATTTAAATGCAAAGAGAGAATTTCAAATGCCACTATATTTTAGTAATGTTGTATCCTTACAATTTAATTTTAATTCTGTCTTTTCCATTTCTGTGGGCAATTTTATTAACAGTGCAGCTATTTATATTGCAATACTTAATTTAGCTTAGTTTAAACAGTAATGATATAAAAATACTCATTTATGATGGAGGTAGATGTTCAAAACAGGCTAACAAGTACCTGCAACACACTGTACACTTCTAAAACTATATTTTATTTTTTTTACAAGAACCCACTCAAACCCTTTTAGGCAAACTATATATTCCAAAACAAAAAATAGCATATTTATTAGGTAAAAACCATAAATTTTAAAAACCTTTTCATCAAAGCAAATAATTTTACTTAAATTTTATTTATAATTCTCGTATATGAATGAATTATCCTTTTTTTTATATCTACTTAAGTGCTACTATAGCATTTCGTATATCCTTTAATCTTTGAGAGATAGGAAAAGAGAAAATAAAAAATGTTGTACGAAAAATCCTTTCATTCGAGAAACTAAATACTGCCAAGAACCTTCTTCATCAAAAACGATTTAATCTTTAATGAAAGGTCGCTGGTAAGTTTAGGATAAAAAGTTAATGGCGAACGACTTGCCTTAAATTATTAATTCAGAGATCAATTTGTAAAGGTAACTCTAGGGGTTATTTTTTTTAATATTCATGAAATGTGTGCATTTTTAAATATTTTGGGAGTTAAAAATCTTCTTACGAAGTAAATAAAATAATGTAGCAGCTTCCATCATTAATATGCTTTCAGCTGTAATTTGTTTCTCTTTTAAAGATTTGTGTATATTAAAATGCTAGTACACACATCGCTGTACAAACTTCATATGTACCTCATTCGAACTGCAGTTCTGCAGATGTTTAACACGTTAAATATACCGTAACACTTTGTATGTAGTTTATAATTACACCTGGCTGAACGCTGCGTAGAATTTAAACGGATTATAATGTTGGTAATGATAAAATGATGCAACAACGTGCAGCGCAGTTTAACGAAACGTTATTAAGTTCTAAAACAAACTGCGCATCACTCGTTTAGTTGATGAAATACTTATAGATTTAAAATAGGGAATTAATGATCGATTTAAAATGATTTTAATAATGATTAATTGTAAAGTTTTATGAGGGTGATTGTCTACCTAACTATCCACCATGACTGCCTGCGTCTTTATAAATAGGTATGCCCTAACTAAACTAGTGCCTGCTGCATTAGAGCTAGATGATAATGGCTAATCCTGTATTGATTTTCCCGCTTTTCAGTTTTTCCTTTTTTGTTACTTCCATTCCCAAATACTCACACATAGACAGAGAGAAGGGGCATAAAACCAGGCTAATAGCATCCGCCTACAACAGGCGAACCGCACTACAACAGGACTAAGCTGGTTTTTACAATGCCCCGTTCCAAATGGGAACACAGACGACAGCTAGGGACTTGCATTTTACTAAATACGTAAATAGAAGCAATGTGTAGGCACATACATTGTATGTGTTTTTATCCCATCGTGTGTGCTAATGCGATATCGCGATTAATGGAAATTCAGCGGAATTTTGGTTGTAATTAACGTTTTCATTCAATTCATACAGAAACGTCAGTTTACTAATAATTTAATTTTCCGATTTTTAATGGAATATTTGTAGGATACGGCGTATAATTTAATATCATTTGCTCGAATGGAGAGAAGTTGCAACCGCAAAAAGTTTTACAAAGCTGAAAGTTGCGCATATTTCGTTAGTATTTTTCATTTACATTTCCGCGGGAG
This sequence comes from Cetonia aurata, assembly GCA_949128085.1. Lineage (NCBI taxonomy): Eukaryota > Metazoa > Arthropoda > Insecta > Coleoptera > Scarabaeidae > Cetonia > Cetonia aurata. The sequence goes on along the minus strand of OX421887.1, from coordinate 41,123,929 downwards.
CCACATTCTAGAGTAGAATTATGACACACAAAAGTGTATCATAAATTACGACATGGTTTCCTTTTACGTTGGCGGTGGGGGAAGGACAGTACCGTAACGATCCTCTTCAAAGGTATCACGCGGGTTAAGGGAAAAATAGCGCTTTCCTTCTCTAGATAAGATAAACTTAATATGCTGAGAACGAAATAAAAAGACGCATTCGCGCAGTATTTAATGCCGGTACATTTTTAAACCCACATTTCTCGCCAGTATAGTATATAAAAGAGCATAAAGATTTTTAATTCCTTTTCTCGGTGAATTGCGAAAATGCGTCTGAGAATTTGTGCTAATGGCAGTCTATTTCGTTGCATAATACTACCAGGATGATTTCCAAGGTATTCTTAGCGTTCTTTTTAATATTCTAAGGCGAGTGTTGGAGCTGTAGCTTCAGATTAAGATTAGATACAGTGGAAATATTGCAAAAGCAAATTAGAAGCACTATAAACCCATAAAATAAAGTTACTCATTTTGATAAACATTTTTTGCAAAACCATTTATTATATCTACAATATGAAGAGATTCCATCCACTGATGGAGCTGCTAATGATGATAAGGTTTTGTGATAAGTCATATTAATGTTAGAGTTTTCGACACCTTGACTCATGCTCCAAAAAGAACCATACATCAATGGGTGAAGCAAATGTGGCATGATAATCGCATTTTTGTCGGCATTATGAAGTAGATTTTGCTTTAAAGCTAGGTAAACTACATACAAAACTTACATCAGTTTTAAGGTGAAAAAGCAATTTTACTTTTCACTGCTAGAACATTCTTCACGTGTGTTATAATTTGTAAACAGAGTGCAGATTGATTGAACTATACAATACATATAGGCTATATAACGCCCCAAATAAGTTATTGATAAGACACGGATATAGTATAGTTTAGGACACAACAACAAAATTTTTGTTGTGTTTTCTTTTTCTTTTAAAATCTTCAATTGATTCTTCTTCTTTACACATTTTATTACTCTGAGACCATTCGCTCTTTCATAGCCATCAATAAACAAACCGAAAGAAGCTCAGAATCGTCTCTCCACATTAAAACCTAATCTTAACACTTAAATTTTAACAACCCCTTGAAGTAAGGACCGTGATTTAACCCAAATCCGAATTAGTTAATGGCGCATTAACTATGATAACGCAAATCCAGTCTCTTTAGCTTGAAAATTAAGACTCGTCTTTGTAACGCAGAAGCAGTCAGTTAAATCTTTGATGGCTCTTTTTGTGAGGGGCACACCGTTGTAAATTTATCACCTATTCGCGTGCTTTGAACCCTCGCCGTCCGATCCCCCAACCCCTCGTTCGCTAGGGTCGTTCTCCTTTGGCGAATTAAATTTACACAGTAGCAGATAGTGTAATTGCAATCGGACGCCCATAATAGGCTTACACGTCCCGCTTACTAGTTATAGTAGATAAATGTGCTCGCAGATAATGTCATTAATTATATCTGCACTTCTCTGGCACCCTTAACTGGCAGACGAAACAACTTCCGAGTTCAGCGTCGGTTGACGCTACCGAACGACGAATGGCGTTTCTCGTTTGGACTAAGTGACTAATTTATGCTCGCGGCAATTAAAATTTCATTTAGATAAACTTTTAGCGCCGTGTTCGGCGCACTTTACTAGCTAATTGGTAAACATTTAATTTGACTAAGTAGTTGGTATGGAACCACAATCATTTTCGTTCTACTGAAAATACTGAAATAGTTTATACCTAATTCATAAGAAAGGAATAAATATTACTCTAGAAAAAATAATACCATTTTTTATTGTCCGTAGGTTTTTTTTTTTTGTTATTATATTTATTCATTGAACAATTATTTATTTAAACAAACACAAACTATACAGTTTACAAAATGTATGTGTATACACAAAAAATAAAAACAAATTGCAACTCGTATAGCAAGCGTTGCCTTGCACTGTTTTTCCGCCTTCATTCTTCATTCGAGCATACGAGCTAGTCTGGATTTTAGGTCGGGGAAGGTGGTGAACACATGCACTTAGGCCACTCTTATCGGACCCATTGTGCTACCTCCCCTAGGTGGCATCGCTCGCCCACAGCCTACTCGAGCCAGCCCAAACTGAGCCTGAGCTCGAGCAGAGCAGCAGGCAAGGCGCCACCAAAATCGGCCATACTGGGCCAGTACTCCCCCAGTATGGAACCTCTAAGTTGGAGAAGCGCTGGGCAATCACATACAATGTGTTGCGGCGTCTCGTCTTCTTGGTAGCATGCCGACACAGTGGGCTGGTAGCCAAACCCATGCGGTGCATGTGTTTGTTTAGCTTGCAGTGGCCGGTCAAAACCCCCACAAGTTGATGTAAGTTACTGCGCGAAAGCTGCAGGCAGTATTTTGCTGTCTTCGGTGACGGCCTGGGGATGACCTCACGCGCTTAACGGCAGGTGGTTATGGATTTCCATCTATTCTCATGAAGAGTGGCTCAATGAGAAGAAGAGCGGACGCCTGTATAAGGGTTGGAGGAGGACTCTTTCAACAATTGTTGTAGCATAGTTTCCTTGTCATTGTTATTAATTAGGGTTTTTATTGTTATTAGTTATGTTACTTTGTATTGTAATAAAACAATGCTACGAAAACCGGGTCATCCTATTTTTTAACAGGTAGTAGCACCTTAACTCTTAAAATTAATAAACTCAAGTGATTATCTGAATAAAGCCAGAGCCTGCTAGACCATTTTAGAAAATTTAATTTTCTCTGGCGAATTACAGAAAATTGTTTTCTATTTTTTTTTCTCGATAACGGTCAGAGATAAGAAAAAAATACAAGAGATCAAAAAGTTTCTAAATAAGACAGAAAATTTATTGCGTATTTTAGAATCTAGCAGTGGCGCATCGCAAAAAAGTTCCGGGTGGGAAAAGAGGGCATGACCCCGAAACAATTATTACCCTGTAGATTTACATCATCATTTGGCATGGCTAATGATGCAGGCCTTATAGCGTAACCTACATCCCAAATTTGAGCAAAATATCTCAAAAACTATAGGAGCTATACAGTAAAAAGTGAAAAAATCTTGAAATTTCAACACCCTGCAGATTGGTAACGAAGCGTTTGCAGACCTATGTTTATATGAAATTTTAGGCACAAAATAAACCAAATAATTACCTCCTTCCTTATGTATATGATATTTAGGAACAACCTGTATATAAGGATTTTCAATATTTCCCCTTCGCTCTTTCCTTACTTTGAAAACATAAAGTGGAATGTGAACGGATGACTCCACACGATGTACCACATCAGCATACCGCATGCAGGCTATATCTTCCTTGCTCTTTAATAATATAAGCAGATAAACTCACCGCCAAACATGCGAAGCTGCTACGTTTATGCTGGAAGCATGAGAATCACCGCGATTATAGTGTAGTAAGTATGCTTGCGCTAGAGCATGCAAGGTATTCTGTGTGGGTTTTACTCCCGTTCCGTTTTATTAAAGAGAGTTTATGAGAGAGAATTTTATCCTTGAAACGGTGCTGAATATCACTGATATGTTAATTCTTCGTAAACAGCTTTTTATACCTTAAATCAAAAGGATATCTTTTAAGTAATCTATATCGGTAGATACCTTCGGTATTTTACCTGAGAAATGTATCGTAATTTCTTATCGTTATATCGTTAGTGAGTCTTTGCAGCAATATGACTTTTTATAATATGTATTTTGCTAGTATTCCTAAAGCAATTTTTCGGAGATTTTCCGCGAAGTATTTCTAGAAGCCGCAAATGCTAATTCGAGCAAAAATGAAGAATTATGTGGAAATATTTAAACTGAAATCTAGAAACCTAAATGGAGCAAAACTTAAAGATTGAGAATCGAAGTTGCTTAAAAACTTATGGGCTATATAACCAAGATGTAAGCGATTTTAATGAACCGATACAAATTGTTCATTGCGTCATCTACAAGCTTGGTTTCACATTTGGGCGTTTATACCTACTGAATCGTTTAAGGATATGATTTTTTCCTTGCATATTTATTACAATTTTGAATTCGATTAACAAACCGTAGAGTTCGTTTGACGTAGAAGAACAATCCCGACATAATACCTGTGTTAATTTACGATTTTACTTCTTATCTTTATAATCAATCAACATGCTTTCCAATCGCCTCCAGCCTTCCTTAATAACCTTAGAACCAGTCGCCATAGAAGAAACTATAGCGGAAATAGAGGATCAGCAGCTTATTCTGATGGATTAACTTCATTTAAAATTCGACATGACGCTGTTTAGTCGACGTATAAACTCGATTGACAGCGTAATTATCTCCCACCATATGGCGCAGGGCTTGATACGGCGTCTTTCCTACATTCGAGTTAGACGCACGATTAGGCAACCTTGATGTCGCCTAATAACTATGTAAATTCCGTAGGTTATAGGCAAAGCAGTCGAAATTTGATAAGGTGTGAGATAATGGTTGCGTAATTATGAGGTGCGATTGAGGAATATTGTGTATCTAGGTACTTATATATAAACTGAAATTTGTTCAATTTTGGGTTTGCTTATGGAGATATGTAAGTAATTAGATATATCATATGATAATAATAATATATGCCTTTATTACCAATAGACGATTGCTTTAAATGACAAAAAGAAAAAAAAAGAAGCAAGTAAGGTAAATCTCAGGGCGAGACTTAAGAGTGATTATGATCAAAAACTCTTTGGATTAGGATCGGCCAAAGATTTGACAATTTCACAATCGACATATTATTTATTTCAATGTTTTTTGACATTTACTTGACAACTTTCAAGTCAACAGTTTAATCACTAAAAATGTTTCAAAGAAAACATAAAGTATTTATTATTAAACCATATTACTAATTTAAGTGATGAAACGTGTCAAACCATTGATGACTTGAACATGTTTCCATATAAAACGCAGATGTATCCAGAGTTACTGCTGATTATCTAAAGAGGTACTGTATCTGGTTTAATGGTCACATGGATGACGACATCCTCGACTTAACACCTTTGACAGTATGTATGTAATGCTCATTTTAAGAAAAAACTATTTGTATCTGCAAGAGATATTTCTATTGCTCAATATCTTCATACGGTATTTATAAATCCATTTGTAAATCTCCCAAAACTCCGACTTCTGGATTTGAGTGTTTCACGAAGACGGAACAGCCAGTGAAAATAAACAGTCTCTTCCATATCAGGGTCGCCTTGTCCCCAACTCAGACATAATACGATAGTATTTATTCAGTTATCCCAGTCATAACTCAAGTTGGGATTACCCAGGTCAAATGAAGGAGTGTGTGTATTCCTTCGGTGCTTATTTATGCAAACGAGTTCTCAAACTGTAGGGCGCGTCACTCCCTTCGGTCTAGAAAGTTCGGATTCCTTCTGACACTTCTCCTAATAAAATTACATGAGAATTTTGTTAATTTCTCTGTGCGGAGTGTGTTGAAAGATGGTCAAAAAGGGGTTTGTTTTCGATTGGGTTATTATTTAGATGTGTTTATTATCTTGTAGAGAGTAAAGAATTAGTTCTTCATAAATCAGCGCCTAAAAAATGCGACGTGTTTCAATTTAATTAGAAAATGGAAACAAAACATGAACATAAGAAAATTTGAAACGTAGTAACAAATGGAAAACAAAAAAATTAGGAACATAATGTCAAGAAAAAATAAAATAAAATGAACGAAATAACTATAATAATTATTCTATGTGACCACCATTTTGGTTCAAACACTGAATCATTCTATCATCTACTCCTCGCGAAACCAATCTCCGAAGTTCGTCTAGGTTATATTGGTGAACGCATCGTGAACACGGTTCAATAGTAATGTAGGTACTTTGTCTCATGTTTGGTGTTATTTCTGGTACACTCTGTCTAGTTGAAAATATGTATATAATTTTAACTATGTTTCATTCATTTTTTCATTCATATTCATAAACCCAAATTACCGACAGATGTCAGTGTCAGGGTGCCGGACACACCGAGCCGCCTAGGCAGAAGTTTTTATTGAAATGGTCACCCATCCAACAACTTGTTATGCATATTGCTGTTTGACGCACAAAACTGACAATGGTGCAACGTACCATTAAGCCGTACTGCCGGCTCAACTATGTTTAAATAGTTAATAAGAAATTTCAACTGAAACTTCAATCTATATTAATTCAAAATATACAACACCCTGTATATTCAGCATGATGTCGCTGAATTACGTATTTAGTTACTTCCGATAGGAACTAATCTCATTATGTATATGAAATTTTTCCAACGGTTCTGGACATTTTCACAGTTTACCATTTCAATCATTATTAATTGAGTTCCCCATTGCTTAACCACACGGATAAAATTTCATTAGCATACCTACCCTACAATCTCTGACATTCATTCGCGTTCATCACAATAGCTATCGTTTTAGCGTGATTATCGGGGATAATGTAGTTTCCCCTTTGTTGAAATTGAAATTTCCTTCAGCTCCGACATCGTGCAATATAATTATAGGATAACTTAATGCAGTAATCGTTGAATTAAAACAATCGACATGCCATTAGCACGTTTTATTAGCGCCTATGAAGTTCCCACGTCAGTAATATACCTACCAAAAGTGTAACTGCAAGATCGTAAGATAAAAATATCCCACAGAGTATTTGCAATCGAAAGATAAAATCCGCTATGTGATATTGCTTTGATATTACCTACATTATTTCATCTCTTCAATTGACACTCTGTCAATCTTCTTAATGGCCGTAAACTTTGTTATATAATGCCGTATTATTTAATTTTGTCATTCGATATGTTGGTTTTGACTTCTGTGACTGCTCTAGTAATATTTTCTCGCCTCGGAATTCTATTTTTTCAACGGGCATTTGAGAAGTTAATGAAGTTGGTGAGTAATATTACTTTTATCGCACTGGAAATAAAGGAAGCAGGGTAATGGAATGTTTGGCAGTAACTACATTTTCCTGATGTAGGTTAATCGTGGAATTTAGATACAAATTGCTGCTGTTGTGGAGATTATTCGGATAATTAAATTCTAGCAATTAAAAGAATTGTAACAGATCCAAGTTTCTCCATAATTGCCTCGCTCAGTGTTTATGACGCCGCACAGTGGATCCAAAGGCGGTAAAAAGCGGACATTGGCTGAAACGCTAATAACTTGCTTAAAAATTAATGTTGATCAACGAAAGAAAATTTTGTCGAATAGGTAAGGTAGTATATTATATCAAGTAAAAAAAATATTGTTGTACCTTCACGACTTGTCTGTGAAAATGAAGCTAAAAGTATATAGTATATTTGAGACTGCATAAATCGAAGAAATAGCGTATTTGTTGACATAGATATAAGTTTCGTAGCTGTTTCTGTGTGATGGAACTTATAATGTAGGCTACAATATTATGCAATAAGAAAATATTGTGAACACTAAATACATTTAAGATAGAAACATAGGCTTTGGTATCTTAATAGATTAAATGTGTGGAGACTATTAAAGCAGAGATAAAGAGCATAATGCAAAATTATGTATCTCTGTTTTAAATGGAAATTTCTTCTAAACAGTGTTGTAAACGTTTTTGCGTATAGTAAAACAATTCGCTTACCTCTCTTGATAATAGGTCGTTGATAAACTTTTTTTTTCACTTAAAACAATTTTCAATTTTGCCGGTGAAGAATTAATAATTCTACAGCTTCTGGTAATGACTCACTTCTAGTATGTTTGTTTAATTTTCGACTTGAATGGGAAATATATGGATCGAATGTGCTAAGTAGTCTTTTCAAAATATCTTCGTTAGTAGCTGAACGGCTATATTTTCTGCTATTTTTTCCCTGAAGTTTTTAAGGTCTTTATTTCGAGCTTCAGCAGCTTCCTCTGTAAGTTTGCCTCTAGGAAGTAACATGTTGAATGATATCTGCGCCATGCAATAGAATTTTATGTATGGGGGCTAGCATATAGTACAAACCATATAAATTTATAAATTTTTCAGCTCTTCCTTCTCGCAATCAATTTCTTTCCCTGTAATAATCACTTGTAAGATTATCGCGAATCTTCTGATTACATTTGCATCTAGGATGATTATTGAAGCTGTTATAGCTGGATATAAAGATGCTTGTATCGTTTGCCACAGTACGTATTTTTAAATATTTGTCTATATGGATTTAGCCCAGAACTACCGTAGAATCACTATTTTGAGACAAATGCCAATTCGCTTAGAATATTTTGTATTGTTTCTCCACATATTTTTACTATGCGAGTAGATGTGTTAATTTTCTGTTTCTCACAACTTTTAATGACGGCTTAACAATTTAAACATAACCAGGCAACTCATTTTTTCATCATTTATTGCGTGTGTATCCGAAGCACTATGTACGACATATAAAAATGCTTGAGTGTTTGTACATATAAGCTTTGTAAAAAGAAATTATGGCACACGAAATACCTTCCTCCATTCATTTCGTAAAGAAACGCAGCACAACAGTTATCATCTAGAACAATATTCTGCTTTCCTTTCCCGTACGGCGAATAACTTCTGTTTTACAAAGTTTTCTCTCGCCGCAATGGAAGCCCGTCGCATCTAGATCATACTTTAATAACGCCATCTGAAAACTTGGACGACTCCCCGGACCCGAAGAGAATACTTTTGTAATTTAGCAGAAGAAAGGCAGTCATCAGTCGTAATGTACCTATATACAGAAGAAATATGTTGTATGCATACAAAAAACACGCAACTGTGCTTGTGCCGTTTCTAAATTTGCTTTTCAGCATTCCCATATGAGGTAGATGAAAGTATGATTATTTTAAAACCTAAAATAAAGCAAAAAATTGAATTGAGAAATGTTTTGCCTACTAACAGCAAGCGAATGGGAATATTTTATAAAAGATATGCATATGTTACAGACTGAAAAATTTCCCGACACTAATTTATTAAGAGAAAATGTTTATTTAAGCGTTCTCGGTCATTTCTGAAAATTAGGAATACTTTATTATTAATTCCAATATTTTCTCGAGTTGAGAGAGCATGTAGTAATTAGGAAAAATTTGTAGTTTACACAAACAGGCTAGCGAAAATTACCGACCAACAGTGAACCAGGGTCTGCGAGGTAATTACCATAAATTCTTTTTTTTTTGTATGCCATTTAAAAAAATTTAGCTGGATTACAACTGAAAATGATAGCGACGGATAATATATATCCCGTTCCGGGTCGTTATTTCAAAATTACTATGTATTGTGAATTAGCGTGCACTAAAATGCAGGTACCTACATGTTTGTCGTACGTCCAACGGCGTGGTAATATTTTAACCGATTTTATTATAATGGCCGTGAGCGCTTTGTGTATCGTAACTGGTGAACGGTAATTGCTGAAACGGTGGATGAACAATTTGTTTTATCCTATGCGATGCGTGTTCCCATAAAGAGAAACGCAGAGAGAGAAAGAAATTAACTAATGTATAAAACTCAGCGTGAAGATTATGCCACGCTGATAATAATTCATGTTACACAAGTAACTCTTAAATATATTAACTCTAGTAAATTACATACATATATCCTGTCTATGACAGTTCTGTTGTAATGACGACATTCTTTCAGTGTGATGTACTGTTATACTATCTACTGCTTGCTACCTTACTTACTGACTTTTATAAAGCCTATTACCATACTTATTACTTTTATGTTGAGCCCTGTAAGTCTAAATTTTCGCGTGAATAAACTCGCCTCGTGGACGCATAACGGTGCTGTACAGTCAGTTGTCAAAACGGAATGTCGCGATCTTACGCTAATTTGAACAGTGTTGCGCTTTCGACCGCCTTACGATAATATTTCAACCCCCGGAGTGGTAGCTGTTCATGTGAGAGCGAGGTGCTCCGGGTTACTATCGGAGTGCGCAACGATTTAAACAGTGAAAACGTGTTTTAAATCAAGAATTTATAAACACATATAATAACATGTGTAATCGTCAAATAAAGAAATATTCGCGGGGCTTCGGAACGCTTTTACATTTAGACGACGAATTTTAACGGTATTAATTCTGGTAATAACGTGAAATGACATTTGCAAATGCATTTTTATACAATTATACTAGGGTCAGTTCACAAGTGCGCGGACGGTTTTCACGTGCTATGTAGGGTCAGAAATGACTATGAATAATTCTCTGCGTGGATAAGAAAGCTATGCCAACGCGGCTGCCAGAGCGGAGGAAACTGGTAAAATGTCTGTGTTACACCAGAAAAGCTGTGCCGACCCTGACGGACAGGCCGAGAATAAGTGAGAAACTCTGCGTGTATCAGAAAAGCAATGCCGATACGACAACCAGAGCGGAGAAAACTGGTAAAATGCTTGTGTCACTTCAGAAGAGGTGTGCCGATGCTAACGGACCGATCGGGAATAACTGGAAGTGAAGCTTCTGTTAAATAACATAATGTGAGTTATCTACATACAACCTGTTTTACTGGTAAAAATATTAGTTAAATAGTAAGCTCTACGACATTGCACTATAGAACAGTATTGTACAATTTGATATTGTAGCGATTTTTCAACGTACAGTATTGTATTAATATAATTCCATGTGTAGTTTCGTGAGTACACTAACACTAAATTAATTAAAAGGGATTTATAATCCTGTTAGACAAAAGATCATTCCGTTGCGAACACAATACCCCAAATATAATAGGGTGGATTCTATTGTATGCTATTTTCTACATAGACTCTTAAACATTCGTCCTTTAACCCCCATTCTGATATGACCCAATTTCCCATTGTTAATTCACTAGGTTCATGAGGATGTATTGCATTATTAACGCTCTCATCACATACGCCGTAACGCTCCTCCATTAGATGGAACTGGAAGTATGTGGCGCATGTTTGCTTTCTTCAGCGGTTGTGTGGCAAAACACACACCGTTGGAGTGCTTCCATCATACGGATAATAATGGGGTTGAAAATAATTCTTTATTTTTTTTAAGCAAAATGTTGCAAATTATCGCATATGTTTTAAAAGCGTTTGAATACGCCTTGCTTAGCAGGTTGCTAAGTCATGTAAATCACAATAATATAATATAAGATAGTCAACATGGCTTTAGGCCGGGGCACTCAACCATTACTGCTATTCACTCGTTTATTGGCGAAGTTGTTACTTGTTTGGATACTGATGGGAGTCTTGTGTGACCTATCATAAAGTATTAACGAACAAACTTTAATGCTGTAGTGTGAGAGGTGTTGCTGCTGATTGGTTTCGGTCAACGTCAAAATTTCCTTCAAAACGAAAAATACCAGAAACTATTTCTATTCATCTACTTTACCGACGCGTTTAGGTGTGCCCCAAGGTTCGATTCTGGGCCCATTACTATTTCTACTTCTTATTAACGATCATCAAAAGCGAAACCTTTGGGTACAATGCGGTAATTGGGAAACTTCGAACACAAGTGATATATCTACACTATTTAATATTATATATCCATTTATACCATATAATTCGTAACTCGATTTAACTAAATGAAAATTAAATTCAGCCGAGTTGTCCCACTGGCTTCCATAACAACGTTTTAATAACGTAAATCTGTATGTACACGTACAAACTATATCCGCATGTTTTGAAAGCGGGTCTAACCCACATTATCTTGCAATTGTATATTTAGAAGTTGTTTCGCCGCCGAGCAACTCTCATTTATGGCAAATTCCATTAAATTCCACTTCAGATGCCGGAACCTCTTCCGAGTAAGAATATCGGGAGAAACTCATTTACTTCACATAATTGACCCTTGCCATTTCGCCACAGTACTCAGGAGCAGTGCACACTTTTACTGGACCACAACCGGGAAACCGCTATAATTAAATATAGGCAGAAAGCATGCAGTAGCTATTCTGTTAGGGTATAATTCGTATATTCATTTAAGTAGTGAATAGATTGTGGGTTTTGTAGAGTGTAAAAGGTAAGATGAAGGAAAGTATCGTGAGATGATAAAGAGTGTGAATTCTATGGTATATGTATGTTGTTTGTGGTGGTGGGCTTCCTATATTTTAAAATAAACTTATTTGAAAACAATTATAACGTTAACTTTGTAAATAGTTTATAGTTTAATAATACTTCTCATTTAATTGATTTACCTGTCAAAGCGATAGCTCATACATAAATGCATCTTACTGTATACTATCAATGCTTTTTTACGGTCACCAAACTAGCTACTACTTTCCTCTTTGCAAAAACTAACTTTAACGTTTATATACGCACGAGAAAGTACGTAACATCTCAGTAGTAAGATATCAACTAAGGATAGCCTTAATTAAGATTCGGATCTGGGAAGACGGTTCGCTTGAGTAGTCAGTAATCAGTCTCTCCACTCTGGAAACCGTTCGACGGATGCAAATAACTTCCCTAAGGATGTGGCAGGACTTTGCGGAATAACTCCAGGGCATTATTGATAACCGATAATTGAAAAGAATACGTGACCGTAATGGATGTTATCCACTCTACGTTATTAAACTTAAATCAATCTCTCTATACAGTCTAGAGAGAGAAGGAGATGCCCAGATCCTCGCACGAGATATGTAAAGGCAGGTATATCGTGTCACTGCTCGTGTAGGCTACATGTTCGTACTTACGTGCATACTTGGGATTCGCTGGGCGTACGGAATCTTTATTATGCCGAACCGGGAACGGCAGATTTCTCTTAGTATCAGTGAGAGAAAAGCTTTTACTGTTACAAACGTGCGTATTGAATTTGTCGCCCTGTGATCGGAATACAACTCGGTTCTATGTATTATGGACGATTTTTTCCTTGGATTTTCTTTAAGGGTCGCTGTGATTTTTTTCTTTGTCGAGGATTGCGTTCAGGTAGTTCAATAATTTGAATGGTGCGCGCATTATCGAATGTGGCAATCGAATGTGGCGTTTCTGGGTTATATAAATTGTTTTTTGTTTTTGAAGCTACACTAAAGAAGCTCCTAAAGAAGTTACACCAATGGCAATCATAGTGTAAGAACTGATCATGCGGAATGTACCAAACTTTAGCAGCAGTAGCTCTGCTTCTGAAGGTGTTAGCAACAACATCTACCACATTTTTTTCAACTGCATCTGTGCGAACAGAAAATCATTCTTGATAGATGCTGGCAACCTCTTGGCTATTGTCATTAGCAGTGCCATACCGTAAGTGCATATCTGTAAGTCTAGAAAAGTAGGTGTACTTCGTTTAAAAGGAATTAAATTATTACCCAGAAAGAAAAACGGTCATCAACAACTTCTTTTGCTCCCTGGCGATTACTCTGTCTTCAGAGTAAATTTATCAATTAAGTAAAGGCGTGAAAAAGTATTTAACTCGCTTTAAAATTATGAAATATTTCTCCTTCTTTAGAGTTAATTTGGATTTTCTGAAATAGGTGTCTATAAAAATGTCACCTTGTACTTTTCTTGATGTTAGATTTAACGAAATAAGGCTAATTTAAACGGAGTTGTAGCTTTTCTAAAAACAGTTAAACTATCACTAAAAATTTATCAAAATAGCATTCAAAGGTAACATTTTGCACTTTGCGGGAATGTTTCTAACAACACCTCACGTAATTGGAAATTCCAATAAAATAAAAGAACGGAGACATGACCATTGATTGATGTTGTTCAATATGCATTGGTGTTATTCGCAAACGAGTAAAAGTAGTGGGGTGCTGTTGTTTATCGCCGAGATGAGGAGCTGCGATGAGCATTGATGTTATGCCGAAACGAACAGAAAAAGTAGGACAGCCATTGGTGTTGTTCAAAATGCATTCAGAAGTGAGCTAAAGAGGTGGGATAGACATTGGTGTTATCCAGAAACGAGCAGAATAAATGGGATGAGCATTGCTACTGTTCAGGAAGGAAAGAACATTCGAAATGCATACCACCAATGGTGGTTCCCTCAGGTCGAGATCTAACACCGTATTTATTTGTGTGTATTTATACAACCCACTCAGTAATAGTCCTTTGACTTCTCAAAATTTTGTTTATATACTTAATCCGAATTAAGCGTTTTTGACGACATGTTTATTAAACCTTCAACAACTCATTTTCTAACATAGATTCGACAGTGACAGTTTGTCGGTGAAGTTCTAACACACCCTGTATAATATAAGCAATGATAAAATTGAAAAATTTTGAAATCTTATCGGTTTTTCAGAATGTCCTAGATGTATAATCTAAAAGAGGATCACTTAATAAATCTTTCCACCATTATCCATTAGTTATTGCAGCTATTATATATCACCGGTTTTTACCATCCATTAAGTTGATTAAAAAAAGGGAAAGCAAAAAAGGAACGAATCTAAAAGAGCTGCCACTGAATTTTTCTTATTTCCCGGGACACTGGAAACTTAATCCTGGAACAAAGTAATAAGATAATGTAAGTACAAAAGACAACACCCTTTTTTTTCCTCTCTGGATGACGAAGCAAGTTCTTGTTTTCTCGTTCCTTTTAAACCAGGTTACATTGAAGGATTGGTAGAGATGTATAATACAGAGGGTGATTTAAAAAAATGTATTCATAAAAACAAAAGCGATTGTTTGTATAATTATGAATGAAAAAGTATAAAGGTGAACTGCGGTAATGCGTTTTTGTTTACGATACGAAACTGTACGCAGATAGACCGCACCACGTGTATGATATATTTCATTTCTTTACTATAGGGATATCGATGACCTAAAAAGTCGAATACTATCATGTCCAACTGACTGGCATCTTTCAACTAATGTATGACGCTGCATATTGTTTGAGGCGTCATAGGTTTTAGAAAAAAAAAGGTTTTGAGTTTCACCTTGATTAGGTTGCAAAGGTCAAATATGTAGAAATTTTTCACAACTGTCTATAAGATAAGAATTTATAAAATTGAATGATTCAATAAAGAACAAGTTTCTTCTAATCTAACTCCCATGACTTCAATCATGAGAACAATCTTTCCACATCAATCCCTTCCCTTATTTCAATCGATTAATCCTTGTCGATTCCCAGAGAAAATACTCCTCCCTCATTTAAACTCAACAATTACTTATTCTCTTCAAACGCTGTCGTAAAAATTGTTGCTAGAATCTTCAAATTAACCGTCGGGCCAAAGCTCATCTGCTCCCTCCCAAATCAAAGCGAGGTTTCTTAAAATTGCTCGGCGTTCGAACGCCAATCTGATTGCGACAGCAGAGAAATTGTCCGCAAAATTAATTTAAAGGAAGCCGAAAATCGAATCGTCCAACGCTTAGCGATTCCTCGCAGTCAATGCAGTCCGACGATTTTACCGTTTGCAATTGCAATAAAAGAAGGTAAGGTGCCAAACGCTTCGAGTTTCGAGTAAGCGCAGAAGGTAATTTGTGCCTGGCATTCCAACCGATTTCAACTGAAGTTGGCGGTTCGGTAATAAACGTCGATAATTAATTTGGATTTGATTTTCGGTTATTATATGTTGATAAAGTTTCTTTTTTTTTTTTTGTTAGTTAGCATGGGAATATACTTCAGGCAGAAGCAATAACAAATGTTTCTATACATATAAGTTGTGAAATTAATCACTTGGTAGTTGACTATTTAAGGTAATGAAGAGAATTTAGATGCAGATGAGGTAAGAAATTTTAAATTCTTTTAAAAAAACGTTTTAATATTAATCTGTGCAATACTCTATCAGCTAATTAATTTTATATTTGTAAATAATATCATCCAGACACATATCAATGCATCAAGACCTTCACGGAACTGATTGTCGAATCTTGTGAAGAAATATTAAATAGAAACTATGCCCATCACTGGATTAACAATGTAACAACTGCCAAAAGTGACATGGAAGGGGGTAAACGGAAACACCACGGAACAATTTAGAAAAATTCTACACAACATTCGACTACACGCATCACCCTTTGTCTCGACAAACTTCGACAGCGTCATTTGCCGCGTATTTCGACTTCAAAGTCCTCTAGAAATACCGATTTGATACTCTCTACGGGTGCCAAAGTATCCTTCACATGTATATATATATAGTGACAGATAAATTTCGCGCAGTTTCTGAATATTCTTCCACAACGCCGAGCCGGGAACTTAATCCCCATGCGCTCGCAGAAAACGCGGAGAAAAGAATCACGTTCGACGCCGGAGCGTTCGGGGACACTTAAATATTGCATTCGGAATCTGCGCGTGGGGGCCGCCCGAGCGAAGATTCGCTGTCCCTTAAGGGAAAGGAAATGAATTGTTGCCGTACTAACATTCATTTCGGTGTATCGAGGTACACTTCAAACGGAAACGCTTCAATAGGAGTCGGATGGTGTCGCTGCTTCCGTATTCAAGAAATGCGCAATGTACTTCATACAGATATGTACAGTGCTCTCCGATTCTAATGTCTCCCATTTGCGACCATGTATCTATCTATAGTTTCTACCACGCGCTCTAAGTCGTGCGCTGGCTGCGGCTATTTTTGTATTCGCAAGTAGCAGATATGATTTATATCACAGACTACTCCAGACGACGAACTTGTATAGAAATATGTACTTCTCTCTGTATCCTTTTCTAGCTAATGGAAATTGTGTAGGTATAGAGTTATCCTTCATTGTAGAAGACAAAATTCGTGTAGAGGCGCTGGTGAGGGTGCTGTTTATTATAAGTGAGTAGAGATGGCGCCGCACAGATGGTTCTTCTTTGCCGATAAATACCGGTATAAGATACGACTTACGTATCGCTTCTCTCTCCTTTGTGACGACGCGTTTGCGATAGACATATGGTACACGAGGAACTCTGTGATTATTGGATTTTTAAACGTTATATTTTGGATTGTGTTTTCTGTTTATTTTAATTTTTATCATTATTTTGTATATTAATATATCAGTATTTAGAAGTATTTCTGCTGTTATTGTATACATTACTGTAAGTATTCTAAAAAATTGTGCTTCATAAATACACTACATAAATTTTTATTGACATTCGACATTCCAACAGTGTCTCAGTTTGTGACTTCGTTGAAAACCCAAGTTCTTAACGGGTTAAGTAAGCAGTCGGTTAAAGGACGTAACGTGAAGAGGACGAATTTAACTTGCTCACAAACTTTCGGTGCTTCATTAATGCTGGTATGGATCGTCAGCCTCACACAACCTCCACAACCGGGCCCCTCTTCAGGTGATGTTGAAATTTAACATTAAATTTTTCAATCTTGACATGTGAACTCCATCGTGATTACATAAAAAAAAAATTATAATTCACAGTACTTGCAGAATAGGTATTCCTTGGTACTGTAAAAGAGTAGTAGTTCGAAGCTTAAAAGAGAAGTCTCGTCAAAGTCATTTAGACAGAAAATTTAAAAAATTACAACATTCTGAAAATTGTACTTTTTTATTATACCTACGCTTTACTATTTTTTATTTTTTTTGAAAGTGTAAATGAATTTCTTGTTTTCAATGTTATGTAATGTTACCCTAAAATTAACTTACACATTCATTCATTAATTATTTCTTTATTTAAAATTAAAGGATTTGAATCTTTGCTCTACATATTTTTGCTATATAACCAGGTGCATGCATTGTTTTTACTGTTCTTATACTTCCTGTTGTATCTAAATAATCAATTTGAATAGTTTTCTTTCCCCTGTTCCTACCTAAATAAACTCAGCGCATCCCCCAAAATTTTAATACCTACATCGGTAAAAACTGCTATCCAAATACCATTAATATAATACCGGTGTTTCTTCGGACAAATGAAAAGCAAATATTTGCACGTTTAACACTGTTTACTTTGATCTTTCCTTCATTCGGAACACAAAAAAAAATCCACGTGACAATTTCACGTTTTACGTATTAATAATCCGATGAGCAAGCAGTCCCTGCATGTAGCGCAGATGCCAACGGTGTTGCCATTTGTTTACTTTCTTATTGCGAGTCGTAAATTTCAGTATTTCAGTATTTCGAATTTCGAGCGCTCTTCCTATAGGAGGTATGTACTTACATTCGCAGTAGAACGTGTACTCGATAATCGTCAGTTAAATGAATAAACTGCTACAATTTCCGCGGCAGCTTGAACTTTGCCCGTTCCCAACTACTTCCTGGCAGAATATGCGATAAAACGACAGAGAATGTGGAAGCGGGGGGCTCACGAACCGTTATGAAAATCCCGTAAAAGGTTTCGCTTAACACGGGATGCACATAAAACCGGGAGTTGCGCTCGTATCTGTGGGAATTACCGTATCTGGAATTGCATATGAATTCTCAATTGTATTAGAATCGTAAACGCTCGTTCAAGAGCATGTAATCCAATACTCTGTATTAAGGATTTTTCGTTTATTTTATTTTAAAATGGGAACGTTCGATTGTATGAGGTGCGGTCGATTTCTCACGAGAAAATGCTGAAGAAAATTAAATTCTGTTAGACGCAGATGAGGGTGAACACACGAAAAAATCCAGCAAAATATCTTTCTAATTTTTTGTACTAAAATTATTATTTGTCTAGTTAATATCATGATATATCTTAATAGATATAAATTTAACGAACTTTGGCGCAATCGAACGTTGATCGTTGATTAAACCACAACACTATTGCACGATCACACAGTTAGATTGGGTATAGATTATATCGTTTTAAAATATGAAATAGTTTTAGTGTAATGTTTTAAACCATTAAAAATGTATCACGTTAAAATTTTCGTATTATTGATATAACACCCTGTAAAAAATCCATTTTAGTGTATATAAATTCCGCGTTTGACGATAAGAGAAGCAATCCTTATCAGCTCCGTCCGGCAATCAATGTCGGCACAGCTTCTAACACAACGCTCTGGCAATTGTATCGGCAAAGCTTTCTGATGTACGCAAACATTTATTCCTAGTCATTCTCGTTTCGTAAGATCGGTGCCGGCACGGCTTTCTGGCCCGACATAACGTCAAACTATCCCGCATATATAGATTTTCATTTCATGTTATCACCAGAATTAAACAGTTATATTAATATTATATCAGACAATAATATTCATTCTATTTATTGACAGAATTACAAGCCAATTTATTACACTGCCAAAAAGACTACATCACCGGAGTGTTGTTCCTGCAGCCTTAATCGCTGGTTAATTCTTCATATTTCCAGGTCAAAATTTTGCATCTCAAGTTAAAAGCGCTCGGACCGCTCGGCGAATATTTGTTTATGTTTACGATTGTACTTTTTTAAAAACAGGTGAGTAGTGTTTCTATCATTGTATATATTTGGTGGTACAACCCTTATATAAAAACAAACAATCGAATTAATTATTACAAGTCAACATACTATTACTACAATTACAGCAAGAGAACGCAGAACAACAAATAGATTTTACTAAAGCAATAAAAGCAAACAAAGTCTGTCACATTTACAACATATTTTTTTGTTGATTTTGTCGACAATTTTAACAAAATTTTTATTACTGTGTATACTCTAAGGGAGAACTTTCAACAACAGATTCCACTCTGGAAAGTGGATGTAGTTTTCAAAACAAATCTAGTATGCGCGAAGTGTCTTAATTAAGATCCGCATCTTTCTGCAGAGTTTACGCCGCAAAACTTCCGACACGTAGAACGTTCAGATTTCCGGTGAACTTTGTGCATTTAATATAAAAAATTAAAGTTCGTGCCCCATCGCTTTGTGAATTCGAGATTACCATTCGCGTAAAAGTTTCGGTGAAATTCTTAATTTTGCCTCCAAGAATTTTTAATAGATAATAAAGAGAAATTGTGTTTCTTCCACTTTAAAAATGATAATCCGTTCGGTTTGTTGTGTGCAGAACAGTTATGTATTATAGAATCTGATAAAATTGATAAGAGAAGTGAGTTGGGTCCACTGTAAGTTAATATAATCCTATATTTCATACAAATAACGAAATATTAGTATGTGTCCGTAAAACTAAACTATAGAACTGAAAGCTAGGGCGGTAATACCCATAAGAGACTTCTGCATTGGCTTCGAGTGCGAATATCTTGGCTTAGTTCGCCTACGCGAGACATTTCCAGCGCGCCAAGGTCTTTACCCAAAAATTTCTCGTCTGATATTGCCGCTACCTCCTTGAGCTCATTTATCACTTAGTGACGTGGTCTGAAGGATAATTCACAGTATTCGGCCCAGGAAATATACATATTTCTAGGCTTATTAAAGTTATTATACATAAATGTAATTTGGCTTTTACATACTTACTGTTCTATATTTGGGAATTAATTTAAAACAATCAAATTATTGTACACCGTATATTTAAAGCGTTTACCTACATATATTTGTTTTACATGGAATCTAAATATATATTATGGTATCATCACAAATAATTGCATTTCCCCAGTCGGAATGTGTCGAATATAAATCTGCGATGTGTAAACAATCTGTCAACGCTGTAGCCATTTGTTAGGCTTTCGAGAAAAAGCGTTTTCTTTTTAAGTAAATATTTATTTTATATTAGTCGAGCGTTATTGCTGCAACCAAATGGGATTAGTCCGTAATAATATTATATGCAATCTTTAGACGAAGCACTATGACATGCTCTAACAAGCGACTCTGAAAAACAGTTTTTTAACTGGCAAAGCTCAGTTATTAAATAATTGTTAGCTGAACAAAAAATGTGATTTTTTTTTAATTAGCAGATCTCTGTATAACATTTATGAATGAAACTATTTACGGACAAATATTGGAAGACTATTCATAAATAATTTTATTTACAAATAAAATATTAACTGACAGAAAATAATAATAAAGTACTTGGGGTAGTAGCGTATTTCGCATGTGTAGTTCGCCGTTAATTCTCATTCTGCGAAATGCTATAATCCTTTTCATCTATTACGTGGATTACCGTAGGCCCAAAACGGTATCGCCGAAGTCGTGCTTACGGGAATATTCGCCTCGTCTAAATAATATATGTTAATCTTGATTAAGATGATACCACCTTAATAGCAATAGAAGTCCCGGGAAACTTGGTAAGTGCTCGCGAAACTCGGTGCGGGTTCCCGCTGATAGTTTAAGGACTTCAGTGTCGTTCGTAACTTTTTGTTATCTGACGAAAATTTGAACTGATCGTTCGTTCTAGCTGGTTTCAGAGGGTCGGGAGTTAGTTTTAGTTGGGATTTATTGGGCTGTCGGAAGACGTGCTACGTTACTCTTATTAAAAGTAATGCTTCGCCACTGTGGAAGTTGGTACGTTTGCGGAGAAGAATCTCTAAGGAAATTGTAGATTTTTTTCTCTGATCTAAATTACTTTTCATTATTAATTTGTGAGTATCTCTTTAATTTTTACAATTTTTAGACAACATAGCGTATATGTTTTCATCTATGTAAACTAAAACCGTACAAAATAAGTGTCTACTGAAAGCAGAAGCAAAAAAACTGGAGAAAAACGATCTTAAAAATGAATGTGACAAAAACAAGTACAAGTTACCTTGGTTACCACAAAAAACTTACGAAATGTCAGAAGAGCACATACGGAGAGCATTTGTAGCCATTTCATTCTAATCGTGTTTTATTACACAAGTTGAAAATTATATATATTTGCAAAAATGACTTTTTAGTACATGTTACCGTATAAAGAGAATTGTAAGACCTTTTGAATGATATGTATAGATAATTTCACTATTCAAATAAACATCTAGACTAACTTCATCGGAATAAATCCCGACTCTGCCTGTTACCAGATTCAGTAGAGCACGTTTCAACACATTAATTTCCACGTTTGTTAACTAAGTTTGCAATTTGTGTGCCGATTGCTATCAACGACAAGTAATATCGTTACCGCAACGCACTATCGTCTATCTGAATGTGCATATTTGCTGATAAAGGTGGATGGCATATTACATACAAGTATATACATGCATGCATATATGTGTAACATCTACAGCGACATATCTGGCCTAGCACCATCATCTAGCGCATAATGAACTGAAGATGCTTTTGCAATTATTTGATAAGTATCAGAATGTTTGTTTGCAGAATAATTTTATTGTAGTTTGGCAAATCTCAAATAATCCACTATGCATTACAGTGAGAATGAATTCAACTGTGTTTTGGTAATACGTTGGGAAAGAGAAACCATTAAAGATGTTTCAAACAATCAAATCTGCCTTTTTTTTATCAAATGGGAGAATTGAGATATTCTTTTTTTAATGACTAAATTCATTAGAACGTTTTAAATAATTAAATTTATAACAAAAATCCCAAAAGGAAGGTGAAAAAATCCCTTACCACAAAATTAGATAACAAATCTAAATACGAATTTCGGCAACTAAGTTGCCATCTTCAGTAGAAACAAGTGAAAAGCAGTGTTAAACATAGTGTTTTCGGCTAAGGTAAACCTTGGAAGATATGCTCTTCACCAAATCACTAGTGGAATAACACTGTATTATCTTCCAAGGTTTACCTTAGCCGAAAACACTATGTTTAACACTGCTTTTCACTTGTTTCTACTGAAGATGGCAACTTAGTTGCCGAAATACGTATTTAGATTTGTTATCTAATTTTGTGGTAAGGGATTTTTTCACCTTCCTTTTGGGATTTTTGTTATAGTTTTCAAGCCACAGTCTCCACCCATCACAGGAAATTAAATTTATATTTTTTTGAACGCCGAAGTTTGGGATGGGGATTTTCTTTTTAATGATTTACTTTTTTTTTGACTAAACCACCACAGAGGGTAGGGGGTATTAAAAGTGTTTTAAGGTTGTTTCAACATCAACAAGGGAGGAAAGAAATAAATGCTTTTAATAATTAAATATTTCTTTTTCTTACAAAACCTAGTAAGGGGGTAGCAATAGCTAAATTTATATTTTTTTAACATCGAGGGTGGAAGAGGAGAACTGAGGAGAGAGGGAGCATTCAAAATGTTTTAAACAATTAAATTAATTTTATTTTTGACAATCGGGGTGCCCACCCCAGATGGGGTGGATGAAATTTTTGTTGAAAATTTTTTTTATTTTTTTCAAAAATAGGGTGGTTGAAATTTTTGTTGAAAAATTTTTTTTTCTGAAAAATGGGGGTGGATAAGATTTTTTTTTAAATATTTTTTTTTTAATATTTTTTTATATCAAACAATAATTTAATCATTCAAACGCACCCACCCCATCAAAAGCACCCTCCTCCCTAAGTTCCGGCGTTCAGATTTATAAATTTAATCATGTAAAATATTTTCGATCCACCCTAATCTTCCGATATTGAGAAAAAATTAACTAACTATTAATTATAAAGTAGTTCGCCGTTCAAAAACTCTTTCGGTGAAGTTTCGACGACGTCATTGAGTAAAAAAAAGGAATGACTGATCCCTTTAACAGGGAGAGACGGAACGAAAAAAGAAAACTTCGCAGCACCGAAATCGTTTTTACACGTTAAAACTTCCAAAACACAATATCAATTTTCTATTCATACACTATATGGTATATCCCGTTTCGCCCCTTATCTGCATTAAATTAACAGATAAATGCACAAGCAGCTGAGAGGATAAAAGACCGTATAGAAGACTCGCTGGCGCGGCGGCATCTTCTGAATGCGAATGAGGCTGGTTGTCGGCGTCAATTTAACATCAGGGTCGAAGCCGAAACAGTGGAAGCACGCACGGGGCGAAGATTACGCTATAGAAAGTATATGATAATGCAGTATGCATACATTATGAATACAATGGTGGGGGATCCACACCCTCTAGGAGATAAGGCTTCCGCTAGCTGGATGGAAGAATGCGGCTGAATATAGGGCACAACTGGGATGAGGTAATGAAAAAGTCTAAAATATTTATAACTATGATTTCTTTTTTAGCACGGCGAAGATGCTTGTATTTTATATTTTTGCAGTTTTTATTTATATTTGCTTTCTCAGTTTTTTTTATTTCTTTGCCTCAACGGAAAATTTGCAACTTTGCTATTTTCTTTACAACTTTCTTAAAGTTGAAAGTTGCATTTCTAATGGCATCTACGCTGTCGGAGAATGGGTTTAATACACATGGCATGCTAATCGTCTATAGTATTCATGGTTTATCAATGATTTATGTTAAGACTTTCAACAGACGCCTATATTTATATAATTAGTTTTAAAGCCGTCTGTATACCAGTTTTGAGTCCGCTGTAACTGGAGACGTTCCACTGTAATAAATCTATTTAAAATATCGCGCAGTTCAGAACGGGTAAACAAGAGAAAAAGCTAAAACTCAAGTATTTATGAATACAAGATTGAATACAGAGAATTTTAAATGAACAAGCAAACAAAAAACACAAAAGATTCACCCTACTATACATAAGAAAGTCACGCAACTTTTTTACGGTGACATTATCAAGGTGTTTCCCTTTTTTTTTGCCTGTAATTCCTTGGCAGCTGACGGTATAATTACGAAATCGTCCTCAAACCTCTGCGGCTCTTTTACGGTACAATTCGCGGTAGATTATCGGGGCCTTTGCTTTGCTACAGGAAGCAGCAAGAGTCGCCTTCAAGACGGGAAACTTTGGTGGCTAAAGTATCGAACATCGGTTGTTTTGTCGAGAGTTGGTAAACACACATTATTAACTATTCATCGACTTGTGTTGTAGACACACGTGGATAGAGATTTTGATTATGTATGTACATGATTTTCATTTATGAAATTGTGGTAGTTTCGGTGTTAATTTGTGTACAATATTTCTTTTATTTACGATGTTATTAACAATTAACAATCTTTAAATTTTTAATTTAAAACTTAAAAAGATAGAGAATGCAGTAACTTAGTTTAAATTTTGAGCTACCTCTGTAAATCGACGGATTTTTCCGCAAACTGTGCACTTTGTTCAAATATCAATTATTTTTCACAAATTTTATATTAATTAAGCTTAATAAAATCATTAAATTACAAATTAGTTTGACAACTACATTACAGTTCTCTATACAGATGATAAGAGTTAACTTGTATGTTTTCTCGCTAGATGTCAGCAACATGACAAATATATTAAATTATTTAATTTAAAAATTCTGGAAACATTTATAAGGAATTAAAAGGAAACTATAATGTAACTTCAACATGCTTTAATAAATAATAATACTTCACAATTCTGAATGATTGTGCTTGTTAAATTTGGAAATTATGACATTCAATTCTGATGTAAAAAATAATTGTGGTTTCTTCAGTTTCTCATGTTTGTGTTTAATTTTGAAAGTTAAATCGTTTTGTGTTTGTAAATATACCGTGCTAATAATTACATCACAATATGCATAATAAAAAATCAACACATTAAATGCATTGAAGGCACACTGATTAAATTTTTGTGCAATTCCCTGCAGGTGCAATGCAGTCACTATGTCACTGCTACAGTAACTTTAATCATAAAAGTTGTTGGATTTTCTAAGCGTTTATTTTCACCGCAAACATGTTGGAATACATAATATGTATACGTGTAGCCTCCAGAGTATCGTTATTATGCTAAACTAACTGCATTTATGTCCATGGATAAGCTGCGGTTTATCTGCTCTGTGAGTACATTACTGTTGGTGTAAATCATTTTTGTACGGGGTTCTTGTAACGCTTCAAAGTAGTTGTAAAATTTCTAGATATCCAAGATGCTTTGAGTATAAAGTGGTACAAAAAAAAATGGACTTTGTATGTCTTCCAAATTGTTAAATCAAGGTGAAATTTTAATTTTACATAAATGTGTTTCTTAACTGATGCTGTATTTGATCTCTGGATTTTTTTGTCACAAATTATTTTTGTAAACCCAATACTCTAGTTGTAAGTGACATGCATAAGGGAAAAAAAAACATCGCTATTTATGTCTGCATCCACTCGTCCGCACTTTACAAACAGATGTTATCAGAGATTCATATCATCATAGCTCATTAATTATATGCAAATTAATTAAAACCAAATACATACAGGTCTGCAGTATCGCAAATGTAAATCATATGATTTTCAGTTTGAATATTACATACACACATAATTTATAGACGGCAAACAATACACTTAGGAACCTGATCACGTATTAGCCTACATCATGTATACGATACAAGTTTGTAGGTAGGTATAATTATGTGTCATTCCCTTTGGCTATATCCCAACCGTTATTAAAATCGATATTTAAATAGGGTTTCATACATCGGTAATCTCTTAAATATTAAAATAATGAAACAGATGCATGCTGTATGTTCAGTAATCTCATAGTAAACATTAATTAATACAATACACAGTAAAAAATTTCTGCGTGTAAAGCTCAAAAAGTAAAGTGGTAAAAAGTTTGCGTGTTAAAATTAACACCTAATTTGGTTAAAGTTGCATTTTGTTACCAAAATCAATTAGGTAAAGACATCTTTGCCCAATATGGGCAAAATGGGGGTGTAAAAAGTTGACTTCGAAAAGAGAGGGGCGTACATATATACTCCTGCGCATGAACAATTCCTATCATGTAATAAAGAGAGATAAACTTACAGACTTACTATTAACGGACAATTGACACGTGATCGGATTCGTATTGAAACATGAATCCTGTGCCTCTGCTTTCAAGATGTTTATAGTTTACACGTACATATTGTATGGTTTTTGCCACCATGATGTTAATATGGATTAAATGCACAAGTATGATTAAATGGCTGAGTATTAGTGATTCGCCTATCCCTCGGCATGTAAACATTGCATATCAAACGGTAAGTAACCAATTACACCATTTTGAACAATAGTTAAATATGTAGGTAGGTACATAATACGTATCGTTAACAACCTATATTCTTTGTTGCTGTATTTCGTAAAATATTTGTTAGTTCTACATGATTTTTATGACATATTGTAGGTTATGTATATATGACTAATCGTGTAGAATGTAATTCCCTGTTTAGTCTATTCCCTCCATTCCGGTGGTTAACTCCATATTCCTTAACCTAACTGGTAGCGAGAAGTTTGAAATTTAAAATATATACATATATTTTTGTTAATATTAACTGTACTATAATATTACCGTGCTGTGCATTGGTTTTTCTTTGATTGCATAACTTGTTTATTTAACCTTAATTATTATTAGTAATATTATTGATATATTGTTCCAAGGCATATTTTTGTTTAATCGTTAGTGTTCGTATTCGTTTACATATATATTATAGTGCATGTCGTTTAAACGTTGTTCTGTACATTGCGCGTTTTGCGAGAAAGCATATGTTTAAATTCTGTTTTATACAAAAAGATATTGTCAAATAAATTTTTATTAGCAAATTGAAGTTTCTTTTGGATCACTTCACCACCTTACGTTTATTAGAGTGCTTAGCGTATGTATACTGTACGATATACATTTACAGCTAAAAGCATCTTAATTACACTTACGTTATTCAGTGTAAAAGCTACACCCATGTAGTATACCTCTAACTAACACCCAAAGGTGTACATCATCTCTTGGTAGTTTACACTGGCAAGTGTCTTACACTACACGTTTTAAAGTGTAGGATTTACCAAATCGTTTTGGTAAATTTTACCAAATTTCACAGTGTAAAATTTACCAAAAGTAGTGTGGACTTATATAGACCACTTTTAGTGTTAATTTCTACACGCAATTTTTTACTGTGTATATTCTAAATTTTGTTCTGTAAAATGTGCATCATTAAAGTAATATGCTTTAGATGTTGCGCGCATAAATTTTGCAGCGTGAATCCGTATACCTTATACACATCATATTATTTCCTTTCTAGTGCATCTTCGCATTCGAAACAGCCTTGATAAAGCCATGAAATCCTTTTCTAAATTACTGCAGCACTGCCAATACAATTTATATTTCGGAGAGCAGTCAAAGCAGGGGCCTATTTCCACATTTTCTCTTTCTCTTATCGCTTCGACTGTGCCCGGTTTAGATTTTACGAAGTTCCCGCTTCTGCCCGAACGTTAAACTTTATGAACTATGAAAATACAATAAAAACTAACTCTAATAAACGTGGAAGGGCCTCCCGGTCATTTCCCTTTTCTTACGGCCGTTGGGAGAAGGAAGATCGCATCGTTTTTCGGGCTCGGAAAAAGAGATATTAGGTGAGCAGTGGCGATAATAAAACGAATATTCGATTTGAATTTTGGGTTACTGGGACTGGGATAAATGTTAGGTCTTTCAATTCCGTTGGATATTTTCATTTAGGCACGCTTAAGGCTTAGGTTTCGAAAGTTTATTTCAGCGTTTAGGGAAAAATGCAATATCAGATTTTCATTGACCTTATGCAACACACGTTTGATATGTTTTGCTATTAAAGCAGCAGAAAGCACTCTAAAATATTTTTGGCTCGCACCATCTGTTCCCACTTCATAATCTCTAATAATCTGAAATGAATTTCATATATATGATCGACCGTACTTCTCTCGAATAGACACTAAAAGCAATTGAAACGAACATAATCGTCAGTACTTATCGGCACTGATCAATTATCGCTACGTAAAACAATGGTTTGTAGAAAATAAGTTACAAGTAAATGAAAACAAAACATGTCGCATAGTATTTAAGACAAATGAAAGTGCAAACACACCCATTTATATTTTTCTAGACAGCACTAACATAAAATGAACAAAATATTGTCGTTTTCTGGGGGTCAGTATAGACGATACACTTAGATAGAATAACCACGTAGAACATGTGTGTAGCAGGCTCAGTGGTGCTTCCTTCGCACTAAAAATATTAAGTACCTACAGTCTGTAATTATGTAACTTTGAAGGCAGTATACCACTCATACTGTGTTTCAAAAATCCGTTGTGGTATTCTGCTCTGGGGGTGTGCCTCAGAAGCTGAGCGTGTATTATTATTATTACTGGGCCTGAGTTTTAGCGTATCACTTCGATCTGTTTTCAAATCTTTCGGTTTTTAACGTCGTATGGTATTTATATACATGAATGTCTTTTATTGAACTTTAAAAACAAAACTTCATTTAAAGACAACGAAAAAATGCATACCCACCCAACTAGACATCAAATAAATTACAACGTTCTAAGACAATGTTTAACTAAATTCACCAAAGGTATACTTTATAATAGTATTCGCTTTTTTTAAGCAATTACCATTAGATATAAAATTAGAGAATAACTTTGTTAGGTTTAAATGAATGACATATTCCTACATATGTAACATTGAACCCTATAGTATTTCTGAATTTCTTGAGTACAATTAATTGACACTCTATAATTAGAATGTACTTGTTTTTCTGCTTTTGTATTGACGACAGTTCTACTTATGTATTACCGTGGAAATAAATACTATATTATTATATTATTGTTAATAGCTCACCCTTGATTTGACAATTATAATAAGTATGTACATATGTATATAATATAAAATACATCAGGTGTTTATGTTTATTCATAAACGTCAGTAAATATAGTATTTTTGAAATAATTTAAAGCATGCCTTAGACCTTCATTGATAAAAACAGAAAATGTCAAATTTCAGTGTAAACGTCATTAATCAGTTGGCTTAACTAAAAATTGCATGAAGTATAACCTGCAGTTCCTCGACACAACGACATTTTACCAATCTTCCTCGCTCTGGCAGTTGTGTCGGCAAAGCTTTCTGATACACGCAGAGATTTCCAGCCATTCTGGAGTTGGCGTCACCACAGCTTCTGACACAATGCAGGCATTGCACGAGCCTTTCTCGCTCGAACAGTGTTTCAAAAATCCTGTTTTTTTTTATGTAAGACCATAAAAAGGTGTCACATGGTGTCACATCACCTCAAAGTAAAAGTACATGGAATTTCTATGTTTGGACTAACTTTCATCATAAAACAAAATTCTCAGCAAATCCAATGTTGCAACTCTATAATGGGGAGTAGTTGGGCCTTATGAAAAGTAACAATTCTTACTTTTAATATCATCCAGATGTTCAATAAATGGTTCTAAAACTTCTGTTTGGTATCGTTCAAAATAGTTCTTTTTTAACTGCAAAATTTGGAAACTATGCTTATTATTCCTCTAAGCAATACTGGACAGAATAAACGCATTCTCCGTCAACACGGATGCCACTACGAAATTAACTTTCAAACTAACTCTTTGTTCTAAAGCAAAAACCATAGTTGCAAGTTGTACGTTGAAGATACACTAATAACAATCTCTTATGTACCTGGGAAAAAGTAAAATCAAATAAAAAACAAACATTTTTGTTTTAGAATTTTAGGTGCTAATTATGTAAAGCTGTAAATGGGTCTATGTTCCTATATTACTACACAAGTTTTGATGGGGCATCGCGGGTCCTAAGTCACTAACGACCCCTTCAATGTAATTTTCCATTCTACTTGTTACGTTGTACCTGTTAAAAATTCCCTCGCGGCGTCACTTACTAAAGCAAACTCATCTAACCGAATTTCGTTCGATATTAAACAAAAGTTTAACAACGACGGAAACTTCCTAATAAGTTCCCGGTCGGACGGTATACTTAATAAATAGAGTTTCCTAATTTGTATTGAACTTAAAACAATTCTTAATTCCTTTGTGCTTCGGTGGAAACGGCGCGCTCTTACTTTGCCAGTTTTCTACCGCAGTCTGTTGAATGTGCCCCCAATTAAAATGAAGTCGTAAGAATTTCTCTCTCAGAACGTATATAGTTGAGGAAATGACGTCATTAGTTTTCTTTGCTTTTTTGCAGGAAATAATAGGGATATTTAACCGCGTTCGTGGTTTCTACCTTCTCAGTGAAATATATACAGGGCAATCCAACGACCTACCTCAAATAACGCGCCTGCTGTGATTTATATGAAATTCCGAAATATGTCAATTATGAAATGGTTTGGATTTTGGTTTTTTGTAGTTGTTTGTTGTGATTTTCCTTTCGTTTGTAGTTGAAAGATAAAGAAATGACGATACTAATAGCGGAAATCTGGAGGTGCGAGTAGTTCTCTCAAAAATCAAAGGGGTGCTCCTTCAAAATTTGTTAAATTTTGCAATCTCTTGAAATCGTTTAAAACATATCATTTCCTACGTAGTTTGACCTGGTGATTACGACAGTTAAATAATAATAATGCAAATAAAAAGATAAAAAATAATGCAGTAAATCAAATTTGTAAATTCCAACATAAAATATTTTTTCAAATAATATTTGGTACACAATTACTTGGAACAAGTTTTGTTTAATTTTGTATAATTTCGTATACACATATGGTTTAATTGTTTAGTTATAGAGATCGTGTTCATCGCAGAATATTAGTTATTATAGGCGCAAAACTCGATTACATATTTTTTTTTCTTTATACAAGGATATGTGGAAGAATGGTAAAAGTTTCATGCACTCTAACCAAACATATCCTTGGGATTTTCATTCACATGTCATTAATCTATTAAGATAGCATTGTATTATTATTGCACTGTATTTTTATATAGTATTATTTATTTGGTTGGCTGTGTACATTGATTGTGAGTTGATGAAATAAAACATTAAAACATATTAACTTAACTGCTCCATACGGTAGTAATACTCAATAATAGCATGCGCGAATCAATGCTGTTATACGAGCATACTAAGCTATTACAACGCGGTATTCTGTGCACTCCACTAAGGCGCAGCGTAATATCCTCCGTCATACATTACTTATAGACGGCTTTAAAGTCTAGAAGTGACCAGCGCTGTATATATATTTGTTATCCTGCACGCGCTTCGGTAAAATAAAAGCAAGAGAAAGATGGTAGTGCATGCGTGCAGAAAACTTGGGCGTTTTATATACTACACCTGAAATACGTGTCTTTACGTCAAGGCAAAGGCGCTCAGATGTAATTCAAGCCAACCCGTGAAGCCCCGTTAACATCTTAACGGTTTCTTTTTATAGCTGACGCCGCTTTTACTCCCTCATTACAAGCGGCTTCAAGTGACTTACCCGCCGGTTCACGAAATTACAAACGCCTTTGTGATACGGAATAGTTGGCTTCGGAAAGACCGTGGATTTTTCACGTCGAAATGAAAATTTCCTAGAGAGTTCCCGCGTGGCACGTCATCTTACAGCGGTGCAAAAAAAAAAAAACAGAGAAACAAATTACCTATCGGAAAAATATTAATTAAGAGCTGAGAACCGGTGACGTTAGAATGCCCCATCCTTTGTGATAAATTCTCAAATTAACATTTCAATTTAGCAGGAGTCTAAAAGGATTTATACAGCGAGATATATCTGCTTGCTTCCCGTCGTATTCGGAAACCTAATAAAAAAGGATTTGATAGTCCTATACGTGTCCATCTGTCTTTTTCACTTCTAACTGTATTGTGTGTTAAATTCATTTCGACGACGTAAGGTGGGCTAAGGTAAGATATATATACATATATATATTATATCTGTATCTATACGTATTTCTGTCTGCAAATCCCAACTGTCCCATTTGATGTATGTACCCTGATATAGTGGAATGGATTAGCTTTTTTGCAGTTTGCAGAACACCTTTGCGAAATATCCCTGGATTTTGTTAGAACTATTTTACAAGGGATATTGAATTTACCCAACATTTTCTAGAATAAGAAAAAGGCTACACTGAAAAAAATATTTTTAATAATATTATAGCACAATTTAAATTTTACCGGTGGACTATTACTATAATTAATGTAAATATTACTGCACCTTCTTTTCTGTGGAATATACCCTTTGTTACTCATATTGAGACATACATTTTCTTTTATAATCATAGCATTTACACAACAATAGTTTTTATCCGATTAATATTTCTTTTGTTGTTTAGGGTAATACATTATCTCAGTAATACCTTGCGTATATCAACCCTTTGTCTTATTGTTCTCTCAAATACGGATGCGAAAACAATATTTACATATCTCGCGGAATCCCGAAACAATATATTATAACCCGACTATAAGGCGCAAAACACAATACGTAGGCACAGGACCGGCGTTAAATTCACAATTAAATTAACACAAAACGGGCCGGCAATGCATAAAACATAATAGAGATAAATGTAACGGGGATGAAAAATTCAAACGGCAACCCGACGAAGTGGCGGGAAATATCCTTTCTTCTCCTTGAAAAGCCGGTTGAAAATCCTAAACGATTTCCCGCTGCGTTCACAGAATAGGAAAGGTTTCCCGTTTCCCCTTTTCTGGGTCGAATATTTGCGGTATTTTCACCGGCGATCCACAAGGACAAGGCTAATACATATTCAGTTTTTAGTGGTTCGTTTCTAGTGCATTTGAATCGCATATTATGTATAATTATATTGACAAAAACATTAATTTCATATTTGTCCCAAAATGTATCAAAGTGTTGATTTATTAGAGAAATTTTAGGTGTTTTTTACGCCTAATATAGTATATATTTTTTT
Source organism: Cetonia aurata (assembly GCA_949128085.1). Classification (NCBI taxonomy): domain Eukaryota; kingdom Metazoa; phylum Arthropoda; class Insecta; order Coleoptera; family Scarabaeidae; genus Cetonia; species Cetonia aurata. The sequence continues at coordinate 41,090,768 of OX421887.1, read as the reverse complement.
TTTCCGATACAACATGTGGCACCGCTTTAGTTCCTAATGCGTTCATTTTCCAAGAACCAAGAAGAACGAAGCGATAGACATTAGATTCGTATTTTTCTTTTTATCATTTACGTTTATCGCATTCTGCGAAATAGAAATTTATATCGCCAATAGATTTAATTTTAAAAACTCCAAGCCGGCGGACGTAAATAACGATATCTTTCTGCGCGAGTGTAACTTAACGGATCCAGTGAAATGATTAAATATCCCGGTGTATCTGGATTGGCTCGTTGCACAGTGAAACTCTGCGGAAAATTTAGATCACGTTGAAGAGAAATATGCGCCAGTATCGGTCGGCGGGGTCATCTGATACGCCGCTCTCCCTTGGGTCAGTTAACTCAATACCAGTACTGCCACCGCAGAAATGGAATACCTCAGAGGGGATGCCCGTTTGCCGCATAATTGGCAAAAAGGAATCGTTTTTAAAGGGAGATTATTTGCAGCGGTTCCGATTTTATTTACGTACTTAAGTGACTGGAGTTACTAGATGCTTATATCTAATCCAAAGAATAAAAGATAATTTCTGTTTATTTTTGATTTTGAAGTAGGAGTCCTTTACACGTGCTTTAATTGGTAGTGTTTCTACCAATTTCTGTTAATTAGTGGTTGATCTAAGATTGGAGAAGTTGCGATAGATCGATGAAAGAGAACTTTCAAACAAAAGCTTTTCCAATAAGTGTCATATCTTAATTTTAAAATATTTTTTCTTGACATATGGCTTTAGCAAAGAGTGAGCTGTTAATCTGATTCCGGAATCGAAGGCTTAACTACACTACACTCTAACGAAGATTTGGTAAAATTCCTGTACCGTTTCGGAGCAATTATATTTACTTGTGCAAGTAATATTACTTTCATGTGAAAATTCACCAAGGAAATTTACTACTAGTGTATGAAAAATACTAAGTAAAATGAAATTTACTGGGTAAAATTCATACACTAGTAGTAAATTAAAATAAATGTGATTTTCATAAGTTTGAGAGTTTGGTTATCGGTTTCTAGAATGACAATACGTAAATCTTGAAGGATGTCCAAGATATCGGCGGATATAATTATTACTGGTACACATCCTGACATTAGCGGAAATTTCTATATACATAAATATTACCCGCCAGTTTTGAAGAATATTGGGGGTTGTGGGACAAAAAATAAATGCGATTTTTATAAGTTTAAGGGTTTGTGCATCGACTTCACAAATGACAACTCGTAAATCTTGAGGGATGTCGAAGATGTTGACGGATATAATTATTACTGCCATGGCGTGTTAAGAAGAAACAAAAAGAACGACCACTGCCACTTCCGTGCGTGCTATGCGCTAACTATCTACAAATTGAATATGCGCGCATTGTAAGTATGTATTTGCTTTCCTAACTATGGATAAAATCACCAAGTGATTTAGTAAGAATCCCTGAGAAAGCATAAAAATTTTAGTAATATTACGTTTTTACGTAGGAATTTTACCTACAGATGAAAAATACTGGCCGATAGGTGGGAAATTTCCTAAAGTATAGGTAATTTTGCTAAAAAAACGGAAAATTACTCAGTTTTCGGTGATTTTCCCCCAAATGGTACTGGAATTTTTCGGAGGAATCCTGGTAAATTTACTAACATTTTTTAGTGTGTACTTGCAATGCCGAGAGAAACACTCCTTCGTCAAAACATCTATTGAAGACTACAGCCAATGGTTAGTTGGCTATTACACGGAGAAAAATTTATTGTTAAGGTGGCACCAATTGACGCACATTGAACAACAATTTGTGGGTAAATATATGACAACAACAACCATTATTCAATACAACCTAAAACTTGTTGTCGAAAAACTTTGTTAGAACTGCCACAAAATTTGGAAGGATATAATCCCAAAACATGTTACAATCAACCAGTTGCTTGTTGTTTAACGAATCACAAAAATATGGTGTTTTCAACAAAATTGTGTGAAATACAGTATTAAAAATTGTTTATCACTACCAAAGCAATTTGAAACTTCAACAGCAAGTTGTGGATATTTAACAAACAATTGATTTTCAGTCATCATTTTCTACGTTTATATTGTCACTTGATTTTGATGTTTGTAATCGCAATTTCTGTTCAAAGCGAACAATATTTTAGTAGATTCACACACAAATTCCGTGCTGTCTTAAATGTAAGCTGTGGAAGGTTTAAATAAAATATCAGTATAGGATAACACAATTTTTTATTAATAAATAACAAAAAAAAAAATAAACAAGATAAATTCTAAATAAAGATTAAAATTTCAAATGTATCTAAGTCTTATTTTACAAATGTCTCAAGGCAACGTATATTCTAGATCGTTTTGCAACTTTTAAACAGGGGAAAACACTAGGTAATTTATCGAAAGGTTTAATGTACTCATCATTAGCAATCTGTACTTCGTACGCATAATATTCCATTCAGCTAGCTTCTCTGTAACAAAATTATCCATATCTAAGAGTCAGTAGACGTCACAAGTGAGCCAGTTTTCTTCAATTTTAATACACTGTCGTTCTTTTACACAAAACTAATAAGCTAACACAACGTCACAACCGAAAATAAATGGCGTCGTCTACCCCGAGTCTGCTTCTTCAAGGCTATGTAAGACCAATGAAACACGCGGTTAGAATCACGTGATACTACTGTCCATGCCTGGACTTCCCGCATCACAAGTTGTAATATCGACAACGTAGGCGCCCTGTTGTCTCAACTACAATTGTGTGTAATGTAAATATTTCTTGACTGTACTGGTTTGAAAAATTGTGTTTACATCTACTTCACTGCATCGCACACCTTGTTCTGTATTTTAGATCTGAAATAACTACAACTATAATGTTATCGCTAAAGCGATTATTTGTACCGTAACATATTTTAACACCAACAAAAGTGTTGTTGGTGGAACAAAACAAAAGTTTTGGAATATACTTACAAAACTTTACTGCAATACCAATTTATTTTTGAACCGATTGCAACGTAAGGACAATACTTTTTTTGTTGGATTTGCAATGTCATTTTTCTCCGTGTATTATCGTACACTAGGTAAAATTTACAAGAAGAGTTTTATTATAATGACTTATTTTTCTAACTATTAAAGAAATTACGAAGTTTATTCCAGGCAAACGGTTTACTGGATCATTACTGCCCGCGGTGTAGAATTAGTAAGTGTTAAAAGTATACTTGATCTGCTATTGTAGTAGAGGAGTCTCGTCCTCACACAGATTAAAGCAGTTAGAGTGCATAACACCGTGTTTAGAGTAGCAAACAGACAGAGACAACTCGCTCCATGTAATTAGCGGTTTCTATGGTTTTAACCAAAATATTTTCACCGACTAATTGCGAGCATACTCTAGTATGTACTCTAGTAGAAGTAGTAGCGAAGTAACGGTCATAGAGCGACCGCCGTCCGAATATTGAAAACGCGTGAATGGTGGGCGAGAATCGACGCCCTAGTTTTCCGTGTAAATGAAGTGTCGGGAACCGCGCCCGCGTCCCTACCACCCCCAATTTCCCTCCGTTCCATTATACTTATCCGAGTTGCGGCGCGTCCGGACTCGGACCGACACAGCCCGGAATGTGGATATTAGAATTCCAGAGCCGTCGCTCTCCCGAGCCAGACTCGTCGCTCGTAGTGGCGCAGACACCCGCCAGAGGGATCTAAATGATTTTTAAGGGAGATCCTCGTGAATTATTACACGATATAAGTGCCCGGGAAGCTTCCACGTAGATCCGTTCCGGTTGTCTCCTCTTCTCCTCTTCTCCTCTGGCTTCCCTTCCTTCGCGCCAGTACAAAATATTAAATAATTTCGAGCACATAAGTATATGCTGTAATAGGCTCGAGATGTTGTACGTTTTAGATAGTTTTGCGTTTCTGTCACGTACGGAAAGGGAACGGTCGCACAGTTCTAGTAACAATACAGGCTGCTCAAAGTTCTCGGCGCACTACTGCCAACTTTGTTAATATGACAGCTACGATGTTGGTTAAATTATCAAAGATGTAGAGTTTTTTTACGCTGATTACAATCGTGCAATCGAAAATACAACTGAAAATCGCATTTAAGAGATATAATAGATAATGTTGTTTGTAAGTTTGTCTTCGACTGTGTACCCTGTCTGTTAGATATGGCCACAGGAAAAAAATCATCCACACTGAGAAAAATGGATTGTAGAAATTAGATAGTAAATCTCTTTATGTTAATTAGTAACATAATTATTGTCAAAACGACAATGTGTGGGGTATTAAGAGTAAAATAACCAGATGTTACCATGCTTATAGTAAGAGGTAAAATCTGGATGTTACCAGGTATTCGATGCATATTAAATTTTTAACATAAATGTTCGTAACGCTCTTCCCACCCCTTGCTCTATTCATTGTCGATCTTTACCGAATAAATCGACCAATAAGCTGTATTGCCACTCACACGTGTTATGTACGTGTGATACAGGTGTACGTATTCGTGTCGGTGCATGTTTGCGTCTGCATTTTCCTATATCACGGTTACAAAAAAAGCAATAAAATTGTTTAAAAATATTGTGTGACAATCTTCTACAAAATATAGTGAAATGTTTTACAATATTTTACAAGTGAATATAATAAATTGCATATAATGTAGTGAAGACAGTTATAATAATAGGTGTAGCAAATTTACTGTGTTGTGTTTATTTAGGTTAGGTTAGGTGCTTGCAACAGTCACCTTACTTTGATTATTGAAAACGGCATTAATAATGAGATGGAATGAAATGAATGCTGTATAGTTTTATATCTATATAGTAGGAATATCATAATACGATAATACTCATAATTAGTGTAGCTACATAAATATGTGATACTACAGCTTTTGTCGTAAAGATGGCGCTACGCTTGTTTCATAATCTTTGAAATTCGTACTCAATGTCAATTGTGATCGGTAAATGTGGCTGCGTAATATCTATATGATGCTTATACATGGTTAACGTCGTGTAAAAAGTACTGTGGACAATCGCCCACAGACGAGAATTACGAGGCGCTTCAATACCGGTAGTACTCTACAGTACACGGGCCGGTCTGATTTCCGCAATCCTGCCCGATACGACGGCAATTCGCCCGGCTGTCACCGGCTAATCAAATTATATTAATTAATTATAATTAAAAATTATTAAACTATATTTATTATAGTTTTCATTGTTAACAGTTATTATCAAATATAGTCAGCGCTACTAGACATTTTTTTCACATTTACTAACTTGTATGCTCAAATTAATAATACAAATATAGTACACTTTACCATACGAGTTAATAAAAAGTATTCACAGATATTTACTATACAGATATTGTCACCGGTAATATAAAATATGATTGTCCCTATAGGAGCTATAAAATATATTAAAGTATACTATATTTATGTTAAAGAGTACTATCTATTTCTCTCAGTGCAGCAAGTCGGGAGATCGTCCAAGTCAATTAACTGGCCCCTTGGTACCAATCCATTTATTTCTACAAATTTCTTTTAGAACCTCCGCTGTTAATACCGATTTATGCGCTGGAGCCCCGTCCTGTTGAAAATGAGAAAGTTGCATTTCTCCCAAGTTTAAATTATCTATACGAAATCATCCAATACAGATCGTAGAAGTTCAACATATCGTTAAGCAGTAAGTGAACCTCCATTTTATTATTGTTAATGTCACACCAAGCATTAAAATTGAAGTGATATTATGGCCTAGGAGGAACTAGCAAAAGAGGGTTTATAGTGCTTCAATGATGCAAACTTTTATGTTGTACAGTCTATTGTTTGAAAATTTTGTCACACAATGTACAAATTGTTCCAAAAACTGCGTGCAAAACGCCAATTTTCGTTCAAAGTCCGATAACTAAAGTCCATCCACTAATGTTTCTTCAAAATAGCATGTATTCTACTAAAACAAATATTAAATTCCACAGATAAGTCTCGAATCGAGTTAAAAAGTTTGGCATTGAAATAAGCCAAAATGAAAAAGGTATGCTAGCAGTCAACTCAGTGAAAGATTAAATCTAACGATTCGCTGATGTCAAGAAAAACATACATTTTCGAAGATCATAATGGAATAACCATATAATATAAAAATGAAGTGCTATTTAACATTTTCGTGAGTGTTTATACTAATTGAGACAAAACCAAGTTTCGCCACAAAGAAAGAGATGAATCTAACAGCTGCCAAGTGATTGTTTGTTGAAACCAGTGTAATTAACCAAGTCGTTTATCAAAATGAACAGATAACAATCCTTGATAAAGTTATATTCTGTGTGCAAACCTTTCTTAACAATATTTCAACAAATAGTGAGTGGTAGACATCTTGAATGGTTGAGATAGCCTTCTTCTTGAATGATCTTCTCTGATGATTTGCTTTACATCCTGCATATTTTTTTTATTCCCCAGCTTCATGTTTTACGATTAATACTGTCAGTTTTACGACATAATATACCAAATGATTTTATTCAAATTAGCGTAAAAATTTGATTCTGTGATTATATCTATTGAAAATTTACCTCTTGCTTCGTTATAGTAAAATCTAGACGAGTAAACCTCCGTTTTCAATAATACGTCCTTTACTGAAATAGAACTCTGACAAAAAGACAATTTTCTGCTCTGCATAATTTTGCTTATTCCAGATTTTACTTATGACAGTGACAGTAATGATATTTATCAAGCAAATCAATTTGGACTACGTTTTTAGCATTTTTATCTTTCATGAGCCCATTCTATCGAAAATTATAATAAACATACGGTATTACCAAAGCTTGCAGCATCATTTAACGCACATCACAACAAACTAATTCCAATAAATACTAAATATACAGCAGAGATCAATAAACATACCCGTATATTAATATCCGGAATAATTAGAATACCCATTGTGCATTTTAACTATTCGAATACCTCAAGTGAATACGTAAATTCGACGCTCGGGTTTATACTGACTCTCAATTACCGCACAGCTAGTCACGTACATATGTGGGATGCATACACAGCTGATATCCGATAACCTCACTTGATCTGACCGCAATCGTTATTCCGATGACAGGTTTATTACTGGGGAACGCGGCTACAGGGCGAACGATCATTTTTCTTCGCCCCCATAGCTTCATTCGAACATGGAGCTTGAGTTAAAAGTGAGATATTGCAGAAAACGTGATGCTACCATGTAAAAATGGGGTATTAAAAAGCGAAGTTGGGCAGATGGCGTTGTGTGTAAAAATATTGTTATAATTCGTTGGTATATATTTCTAAATTTACAGGAATTATATTGTGTCAAGTTTTTGCGCTTTCAAGGCAGTATACTAAAATAGACTACCCGTAATATGCTATGGAGAACTTGCCCCAGGAATCCGAAGACTGAAGTAAAACCCCCATCCAGCGACCAACATGAACTACGTTCCTGGAATCTGATTTTCGCCATGGTGGTAACAGCTATAGAAGTCGCTATGTTTGTGTTAGTGTCACGTCAACCAAAGACTTAAATAGATTGCAGTATTATAGTTACTACACAATCGCAAATTTTCACTAATTCCGACTCGAAACAAGATGGACAGGACAGCTGTCAAATTTGACAAGGTGATAATCTAGGTTCAATATCATGTGATTAAAGAAAAAAGGGTTTTGTCATAACGAATGTATCGGCTTAAGAGTAATAAAATCTAGAAAAAAAACAAACCATGCAATATAATATTATTTATTTCTATCATGATTAGGGTTTGACATGGATTTGACAAGTTATTGACATTCGACACAGTATTTATTTCAATTTCCTTTGACGTTTACTTGACAACTTTCAAATTAGTAGATTAATCACTAAAGATGTTTCAAACAGCATATAAATTATTTATTATTGAATCATATTACAGTCGATCTTAATGCTACTGAATTGGGTGTAGCTGTAAAATATTATTAATTTGTACAACTCAAAGTTTAGAAAATAAACAATGTTATCCGTCGAATGTCAAACACATAAACAAATTAACATTGCTAAAGGTTTTAAAGACTAACACTCTTCTTGCATGAAATCTAGCAAAAGTAGTGCTTTGATCAGTTTAGATAAACCAGATTATTTTAATGCTTTTAAATTAAGGCTCCTATGTAATAATAACTAAAAATTCGTTATCAAAAATAATCACAGAAACGAGAAAACCTTTTTTGAGAATGTAAGAAAGTTATCAAACATAATTTATCAAACCCGGAAGAAAACACAAGAACAGAACAAGAATTAGAAATGTAAGTACATACATTAGGATGTAATGACCATAGGAATAAGAAATATGTTAAATTGCTATTTCATCCAAGTTACATGAAAAGCCTACTTTAAATTTAACTTAGAAATTGCACCTACTTCAAGTAATAATCTTCAAATTTCTTTTAGAAAAATCTAAATACTTGATCTTTAGATGGGTAACTTGACAAAATCAAGGATGTAGAAAACATCTTGCAAGGGACAAACTGAAATATCACTCAATCTATTAATAATGAAGCTTGCAATTTGTTATTTTCTTTCACATTCTAGTTAAAAGAAAACTCACATTAAAATTACTAAACCTAAACAAAATTCAAGCCAGCTTAGTAGTATTCAGTAGAAAGATTAAAAAAAAATGCAAATTTTTTTGGCTTCTTGGAAAAAATACTAATCTATCTCGGAATGTATCGGACGTACGGACAAATGTCAAATTTTATGGAATTTAATGTACTTTAAGAAACAACTAAACCTCTTTCGTTGTAAGATACACAGAAAGTTAAAAAAGCAAAATTGGTGTCACACAGGTTTTTCAAACTGCAAACTTAGATTAGTAATATTGACTTAGGTTCCAACAACATAAAAAAAAATTAGAAGTGCATCACATTTTGTAAAGTTAAGCCCTTTTTTTGATTTAACTTGACTGGATATATATAGCCTATATAATTAGGCATAATACAGTCGCTTTACTACAGTGTTAACTCGTTAAATTTGGGCTAAACATAAAGTACAAATGACATTTATTAATTTCCCTGTCCATCCGAAAGTTTCTTATCTAGAACTAATGTAGGGCTCTTCATTACTGACACTAATTCAGAAACATTTGTCTGGAATTCCTCTCTTCCAATTGTTCCCTTTTACAAGGGTTTGGACTATTATAGGACTTCCGACTTTAGTTTGTGCGGAACACACCCCAACGCATTAACTGATTGTATCGGAAACAAAGATAAATTGCTGGATTGTGTGTTATTATTGTTTGTCCCAGGAAGCTCATATCATTGATTATATTATGTCGTATTTAGAAGAAAATTACGGTTCTCTAACGAAATATTTTCTCCTTCAATAATCATTATCTAGATATAAATCGTTTAATAATTATCTATATTACACAAGTATGTATAAATAGAAATAAATAAAGTAATAGTATAACAAAAATAAAGGTAATTAGTCCTTTTTTTGTAGTATTTGTTAACATTTATAAAGAAGATTTCTAACTGTATTTCTTCCAACAAAAACCAATCGATTCCTTTGTAGCGCGATGCATAAAAACGCATTTTATACCATTTAACAATGAAATAATGGTAATTGAAAGAACCACAGGGCTATTAGCGAATTCCGGTGAAGTGATAAAACGATATTAGGTTCCCATCGGAGTGGAAACAGCGGAAAAGGTATTGCAAATGTACAGGCGACGAAATAGGAAACAAAAACGTAACCGAAAGACCACCACGGACCGCACAACTTGAAAGCGCTTCCTCTCTAAACCGGATGTAAATGGCCGGGAGCATGACAAGCAGGAGATTGGACTGGAGGACTTGGGAGGGGATCCTAAGAGCCCCGAGAAATGCTCTGCCCGTTTTTAAAGGAGCCGGGGTGAGGGAAACCGGTAATTATCTCGAGATTTAACCCATTCGTTAAAAGGGAGTATTTAAAACGGTATACTGGGCCCCGAGGCGCGACTACTATCGGCTATTCAAGGATCTGATAACTTTGAAATATATCGGGGCGTAATTGAAAACTTTATTTTCGAAATAAATTGATGAATGGGAATTATAGAGAGAGATGCCAAATTTATAATGGGAAAATTTAATTTTATTAGTTAATGAAAGATAGAGCTACGCTCATCAAACATTATAAAAACAAATACTGCTCGCCAAGGTTCTGCCTTATGACTCTGAGGGCATAACAAGAAGATGATCAGCTTCTACAAAGCTCGGCCCACCCTAAGCTGGCATCCACAACAATTCCCAAACTTCAGAAGAAGGCAAAAGATTGTTGTTGATAAAAAATATTAATTTAGTTAGTTTGACGTTTGTAAAGTAATAATTTGGTTTTGTTAGTGTTAAGGGTGATCTTATTAGGACGAAACCACTCGAAGACTTTAGAAATTCCGCTATCTATTAAATTTTGCAAATCCTTATGATTAGAGGCATGCCACCACGTAAGAAAAGTATCGTCAGCGAAGAGAACCCTGTGTGATTGGCAGGTCATTAATAAATACTAAAAATAACGTTGGCCCTAGCACCGAGCCCTGCGGCACACCACACACGACCGGGCTAACTTTTGAATTTACAAAGTCATCATCGACCTTCAACCTTACATTTTGACAGCGATCAGATAAGTACGAGCGAAATTAGTTGTTAACTTTACCTTTCAAGTTTAGAAAGAAGAATTGAATGGGAAACACGATCAAAGGCTCTAGATGAGTCGCAGAAAATAGTGGCTCATAAAAACACTGCCAGAATTTAAATAAACATACCTCTACAGTTTTAACGAACACAATAAGCTTACCGATATAAAACGATTTATTGTTCCAGGTATAACCGGATATTCCGAAAAGCAAATAACAATTATGTGGGACACTCGCAACATCTAAATGTCAAAACGTGCAAATTTACTTTGAATATCAAGGGATAAAACAGTTAATTCAGTTGGAAATAATGAGATAGTGATCGTATTTGATGTATGGGGGAGACTTAATAGTAGAAAACTCGGTTTTGAGGTAAAAATAAAAGGTTCACAAAAGGTTATCGGAACTTAATGAAGCGTAGATAACCTATATGCGATATAATTAAATTTTGAACTGTTTTTAAGTGCTTGCTGAAATTCAGCAGTGGCAAGGTCAAAATAGGTGTCTCCTAAATGTGTTTTGTATTCGTACATTAATAGATTTAAGTGTATGAATGTGCCTGTAATATTTTATTGCGACGGCCATTCAGTAGATATTATGTTTTAGGTTAGTCGCATTGGGTCAATAACTCAATTTGAGGTTATATTTAAATTGTCTCTAAAAACATATAAACATGTTATACTATTAGATAAATATAAACATTCTTCTTAGTTCTTTTGACTGGCCAAATTACAAATTAAAGCTTATAATCATTGCCTTGCTTGAATTTTTTTTTTTTTTGGAAAATAGGTCTTGATAAAATAAACAAGTTATGTTTTAAAGTTCCATTTTATTTTGTTCTATCTACGTTTCGTTCCCATATTTTTTTTTTGCAACATTTTCAAGATTATTATATAAGATAATTGATAATAATGCTATAGAGATTTCTTCTCCTTTTAAATAATAACAATTTCTATGTTGGTATCTCAGGAAATGATATCTAAACTATGTGTTTTAGATAAAAGAGAAAATGTCATGCATGTTGATACTGCCTATTTAACATTAGTTAATAAATACGTATCTTCAATAATTCAAACGCAAGTCGATAAATAAAAGCAGTCAGATTTAAATCTTCTGCATTTTAGAAAATAATTTCCAATTACTTACTTTTCCACTTACGCCACTGTTTCCTTTGCGGTATTTCCACCGATTCAAATTCAAGGAAAAAAGTTTTACTGATATGTATTACGCATAACGTTATACAATTCTGCTGTTACACAATTATGATTTTAAAGTTGAAAAAGTTTAACCAAAGTTCTGCGCTCACATTTACCACAGTGTTTGCGAACGCAATAAAAGTTTATCCCGGCTCTTGGGAAGTTCGATCGCAGACTAGGAGATGAGTTTATGCGTCTAATATAATTTTGCTTGTTCCCAACGTATGTATATTTGGTTTCGAAACTTCGGAACCTTTATGGGAAAGAGTTGGGAGCAGTTAGTTTGCTGCGAGTAAATTGTGAGATCGTCAAATATCCAGAAGCGTTATAATCAAGTTGCGTATGTTTTGAATAAAAGGACTGGATTTAATATCGTAGAGCGGAGCTTGTAATATAACTTGAGAGGTCTTGGTCGATACTGTTAAGTGGTATATTATATATGTATATATATATATGATGGCTTGTGGGGTTGTGCCGCTTATATAAGCTTTCTAGATCCATTTCAGATTGGGATGGACCAATACCCATTTTCTTCCTCTAAATCGCTCTCACTATTTGTCTCCATAAGTTTCTGTCCTCTACCTTCTTCTTCCATTTGTCAAATTCGGCCTCTCTTAGATGTTCTTCCACCTCCTTCAACCATCGTGTTTTTGGTCTTCCTCTTGGTCTTTTGCCTCCCGGTTCCCACTCTAGCATCGTATATATTACTGCTCCTGGTCCTGCTTTCCACACATGTCCCAGCCATTTTACTCTCTGCCTTTTAATTGTTCTCACTATGTCCTCGCCTCCCAATTCTTGTGCTATTTCATCATTCCTTCTTATTCTGTACTCATTATCTCCTATCTTCACAGGTCCTAGAATTGTTCTCAATATTTTTCTTTCTACGATTCTTAAGTCCTCTTCGTCTTTTTTTGTAAGTGTCGTTGTTGCTGCTGCATACGTCATCGTCGGTCTTATCAATGTTTTGTAAATTGTTAATTTAGTTTTCTTTGTAAGTGGCTTATTTCTTAAAAGTTTTTTATTAGAATGGAAAGCTTTATTTACAATCATTTTTCTTTCTGTAGTTTCTATTTTATTATCTCCGTCTTTTGACAACATCACTCCTAGGTACTTGAATCTATCCACCTGCTCAAATTTATAGTCCCCTATCTTTATTCTTCCATCGTTTTGATTTTTGCCAATCTTCATTATTTTTGTTTTATTTTGGTTTATCTTTAGTCCAATTTTTTCTCCTTCTTTTACTATTTCTTCTAACATTTTAGCCATTATTTTTCTTTGCTTTGTAATAATAACTATTATATATGTATACGTTTCTCAATTTACTATGTATATACAGGGTGTTTTATTTCCCAGAGGTTGATTAAGCATCTTAAAATAAGGTCTTTAACGTAAAAATATATTAACAAAAGTTGTGCAAACTCATGGAAAGACCTTTATCAAAAACCCATAAAAGAAGAGGGGTGAAGTACTACTAAGGCTTGGTAGGAATCATCTTCGCATGATAGCAGGTTTTCTAACAGGGCATTGTGCACTGAATGGACGCCAACAGCAAATGGGGATCAGCACCGCAGATGCCCAACGCAGATTGTGTTATAGACTGGCAGAGAGGATCCTATGAATGTGAGGATCTGGATGCAATTTTTGGCAAGCCGAAAATGAACCCATAAGATTATTTCGATCGACCACATAGAGATCTACACAGACTAGTGCACGGCACAAGGGTATTTGGATATCTGGCATAATTTAATGGGTAAAGGATATTTGGAGATATAATATCAAAAACTAAGAGGCTGCAGTGTTTCTGGATAGTTTATGTCAGACGACTTCCACAATACAAAAAAGGAATGTCAATACTCCTAACCACGAATTTGCATATTTTTCAAACTATAGCAATAACTGTTAAAAAATAAATATTTTACGTACAATGCGTGCAAAAGGTTTCGCAACGTGTTAGTTAGTGGACGTGACTAACGACATCACTACTTAATTAAGACAAGCCACGTAAACGAAAAGTAATAACCGACCGAAAGGGTTATTGTCCACACCGTGAAATTATTATACGAAACCCCAAACGTGCCATTGTTCCTTCTCGTAATATCCGAAACTCAACAAGTAGGGTAGTCGCGGAAATAGTTAGGTAGGCGCGCTGATGAAATATTCAAAATATCCGTCACGCACGCGACCATTTCAAGAACCCACGGAATGGCTGGCTACCTACCCTTCACGTGTCTAATTCCGTTGTTCTTCGTCGGGCCGGAAAACCCGTTACGGTTCTCCGAGGTCATTTGACTGCTGAATTAAGCGGCATTAATTCTCTTTTTAATTTTAATTAAATTTTATATTTTTCTTTTTCGTTCTTGGCTGAGTCGAGAGTTACAATGGCCGACTGGCAATCCTGATGTTGTTGCCCTAGGCTTTTTAATTGAAGTAGGATATAATTCTCCTTAAGTAAATTAAAAGCTTTTAGTTTGGATAAAAGGCATGATTTCAGTTTTGACAGTTTTCCTTGATAAAATAAAATAATTGTATTTTTTTCTAAAATACTGTTTGCCCTACAACTAACCAAATAGACAAATAGTTGGCAAAATTAATATTCCCAGTAAGACAACAGTTATTTCAGGGCTTCCCGAAAATTATTTAAAATTTAATATGAAATGGTATTACAAAAACTGAGCAATTACATGAACATGACAATTTGAATAATGCATTGCAACACAATTTTAAACAGAATTCTACTAAGACAAAACTTTTTATCACTTATTTTGGGGGGTGATGAATGCATGTTCACCAGCGATGGTGGTCTTCAACAGCCATAATTTTAATTTTTGTGCGAATGAAAATCCCAGAACCATTCGAGAATTTGGACAGCAAAGAAAGTTTTCTGTAAATGTTTGGTTGGGCATCCGAAACCTTCAACTTGTAGTATACCAATACGTCTTCCGTATAGACTGAATGCAAAAGAATACGTAAATATGTTGAGGAATTTAAATTTAATTTAAAATACACAGAAATATATAGAATGTTCCATTAATTAAATTTTTTTGTTCGATCGTATTTCCGGTAAAACCGGATGTAATAAAAAAATTACAACATGGGTTAAATAATTGCCAATTCACGGAGAATGACACATTTTCAATTTTATTAAAAAATGTCTATAAAGGAAAAAGTTACGCCTCACATGATAATTAATAATCAACAATACTTTTTTTTACATCTGTATATCCTCTATATCTATATCCACATACAGATTAACGCCACAACAAAATGTCGGACCTTCTATTTTAGAAATGCCAAAGAGTCGCCAGTTATTGGCCGATGAAATATCGTCCGCATACCTCGGCGATAATGAAAAATTCGCTCGCACACTACATATCCACGCAACTCTGTGACGTTCATGTTGCGTACAGTTTCCGCTCATTAACATCTTCACTTCAAACGACTAAAACCGACAGAGGGTAAGCCGTCATCCGCTACTCGTCGAACAATTTTAATATGCCATGATCACATAATTTAGTCTGGCTGTGACTAGTATTTATGTAGAACGTATTAATGTTGTAATTATTGCAATGCAAAGCTAATGGATATAATTCATAGGTTTTTGTGCACCTATCCGTAAATATAGTTCATTTAAATAATAGTATTTCGTTGAATATGGATTAATTGCTGATATTGTGATATACTCTCAACTTTATCAAAAGTATTTGAAAAAGCTGTTGATTTAAGAGTTAGGAAATTCTTAGAGGCTGGGGGTTTGCTATCCAGTTGTCAGTATGGCTTTAAGTCTGGGGTGACCACAGCCGAAGCTGTTTATAATTTCTTATATCATATTTTTGAAAAGATTAATATATGTGATTAAAGATTTGGTTTATTGCACTTGTAAAGATATTTTTACAACGTCAGTGTTGATATGTTTTATTTCATTCTAAAATATAGGTCTTATAATACATATTTATCTGCATTTGTCCTTCAGGAAATACCGGTAATTTTCGCTAGACCTGTGATTCACTGTGGGAACAACGTAACCGTGTAACATCCTCTTTTCTTTTGTTCCCCTCACAAAAAAAGATACGAACGGGCGAATGCGTGCGAGTGTCTCTGTGACATGTGAATTTTATCGAAAAATTTATCACATTTTAATATAAGTTTTATATAAACAGTTAGCATACATCCTGGTGAATCCCATCTTTGATTAACCATTGCACATTTGTGTGTGCTTCAGAAGTTATCGTCAGTTTTATGTAAATTTGTTTTTGTTTAATGAGTCTTAAATGCTTTATTGTTATCTCAACCTCCATGTTGAAATTTTGATTTTTTAAAATTCTAATAGTTTAGTGATATGATACCACAGACTTGATAGACTGCCAATGAACCGTATGCACATCGCTACGGCGGCGGCGCACCATCAAAAGCCTAAAGGACAACTTGGAACACAGGCGTCATTAAATGCGTCACGTTTCATGTAGCGTCATGCTTACGTTAGTTTTCTTTAGGAAGTATTTGCGTTAAGTCACGTTAAGATTTTTGCAAGTTGACAAGTGCTACTGATGTTACCTAACCTTGCAGTTTCTTTGTTTTATTTACTTTCTTTGCTTTATTCCTTCACGGACTGTTTCGAACATTATATATTATTCACCCGATATTTTTGTTTTACGTGTTAGGCTGTGGTGTAAGTATGCATATTATAGCATTAACAATTGGGCTTATATGACAATTAATCTAGGTAGTTCTTCCTAAAGAAAAGTGATGCCATCGTGTCGTAAAATCCTGCAAAAGCAATAGTTACAAAAATGACAGAGAACTAACTTTTCATGTGTAAGTTGTAGAATAATGCCGTAGCTTAAAAATATTCTGAAATTATGATAATACTTAATGTTTCTATGTGAAATAATTTTTTGTAGAATGCCCAAATGTTGTGTGGATTACTGTTACAGGGGGTACCATAAATCCCTGCAAAACTAAGCGTGCATATGTTTGTTCACTATATTTCCTCGAAAAGGATTTTGATAGAACGGGACAGATTGTGCGAATTAAAGAGGGACTTATTCCAACATTGAATTCGGACAAAGAAAATCTAAAAAAGTATATTTTTATTTAGAATCACTTGATATTCCTGAAAACAAAGGGTAGAGGTAAATAAATGATATATATGCCGCCATGGTATCGACGTCATTGGAGTGACGTTTGTGTTCCAATATGGCGCATTTCAATTGATGGCAGTTTTGAGTTCAATATCAGCTTTCTATCATCTCTATGTATGATATTCATCCACACTTTCCCGATGAATTCCTAAGCTGGCAACTTTGCAGAGCTTAATATTCCAGTACATATCCGAGCAAGCAATCCTATCGAATATTCTCTTCCTTTTTTTGCCACATTTGTCTCGTTCAGCTTCATTAACATCGGAAAATATTAAATTCTTAATTCAACCGACGCGCCGGTGTTCCAAACTAGAATTAACTGAGTCGGCAACGTTACTTTGAAACCGGTGGGAAATTTGAATGGTCGCCATTAAAGTTGAAAAGAAAGATTATATCGCTTGGAATAAGTTCAGCCCAACGTTGTGGCATACCAACTGCAAAGCTGAACGGCGCGGCGGCGGCGTTTCCGTGAGCGCATCGGAATAAAAATAAACTCAAATGGCCAACATTACCGTGCACACTTCCTCGTAGTTTTACGATAGTGCGCTCTGGCAGTCTTAAGATTCCCTGGATTGCTTTTATTTAGTTTTTAGGTCGGTTTGTGCATCGATCCGCACTGTAGCTACAAAGTGTGTTATTTTCAATTATGCTGTGTAGTCAAAGGATTAATTTTAAAAAGGAAATTCTGATTCTAATGCTGTTGGCTTTGTTAGAATAAAGGACCGGAATTCTTTTAACATCAATGGCATCGTAATAGCCGTACGTTTCAGTAAAAAAAAAATGCTTCTAAAATATCTGATTCTTATTTAGAAATAATAGTAGATCTTGAGTCATTTATAAGCGGAAGTATATACAGTAATCAGAAAAAAGACTCTTTCTAACGGTGTCAAAATTCAATATGGCGCCCATAAGAAATAAGAAAGTTGATGATGACCAGAAGAAAACGAAACGTCGTATAAAAATTTCAAGCACAACATTGCATAGAACATTAAAAGTGGCCTTGAGAATGTGGCTTTAGTTTTTCTCTGCAAGGCTAAATAAAAGTGCTAGAGGCAAAATAAGAATATGAGATTTTTCCGTCTTTAAAAAAATTTAGCAAGTTTGCCAAATTTAAACTTATCGTCTATCTTCAATAATAACCAAGATCTCAATGGTGAGGATCGAAAATGAATCAGCCTGTATACTAGATACGTATCTTATACATAATATACTGTTGAAATATGAAAGAAAATCCGGAAAAGACTGCTAAAAAGAAACTTAAAACGTCATGGCTTGCAGTCTAGCCAGTACCAACAGAGATGCATTTTTCAAGCACATAAAATAAAGCTCCATCCCACGGGCCTGATTTCCAATTAAAATTTCATCTTTCAGATGTGCGATGCGGCGCAAGAAAAATTTACAAATGCAAACGAGATTACATCTGCATATACACATATGTGTGTGGTAATCCAGAAATTTAAATGAAAGCAATTAAGAATTAAATTGGATTCGTAGAATTGAAGTGTCAACACTTATCTTCCTTTAATTACGAGAGTTTTTTTTTTTAATCCTACGGCATCAACGTCCCCTATTATTTGTAAATTGGCATTCCATTTTAATTACTATAGATAGATAAATAATAGTATAAAACAATACATTAGTTTAAATGGGTGTTTTTATATGTATCTGTAGATATGCATATGTAAAACATACCAATGTTCGCGAGTGTGCTATGTGGTGACTACACAATCCTCCATTGTGCAATAAATTAGAATATGCAAACGAGAACAGCGTTCGGGGATGCATTTCTGTCGAACAATTGCAGTTGGAAATACATTATAAGCGTGGATGCGCGCAGTCTAAGCTTACTGATATTGTGTCTGGATATACAGATATGCTGTATTAGACACCTATATTTTTTGCGAATAATCAAAGTAAGGTGAGTTAAAAATAAAATTAATAATAATAAAGAATCTTAGAACATTTGCCGCATTTCTGTAAGATTTTAATACAGTTGCAAAACTTTTTCCAGTGCGTAAAAAGCTGACGTCTCAAAAACGTGAACATGTATAAAAATTTAATACATCTAGGCAAAGTATCTATAAAAACTGTTGTAAAATCATAAAAACGAATACCCAAACACTTAAATTAACTGCCAAAGATGTAATGCCAAAAGACGAAATTAATGGTAAATGACTCACTTTGATTATTCGCAAAAAATATAAGTGTCTAATACATCTGAGCATCTCTGTACGATGCATGTTCATATATTATATTATTCGTTCCATATAGTAAAATATATCTCTATGTAAATTATGTGCCTGGGTCTCCTTTCGGCCTCTCAAATAAGCGTTGTCTTCTGCGATCGTATGTGATCGTCTGTCTCCGGTTCTATCCCGCAAAGTTTACACTCTGGGTTCTGGTCAAACACTCCAATTTTGGGCAGGTGCTCTTTCACCGCGGCATATCTGATCATTAGGACCGTAATAATCTAAAGCTGTTTCCTGCTGAGCTGCAGCTTCTCTATTTTCCAAGGTTTTGCCATGTATTACACCGGGTACGTTTCTCCAGTATTCTAGCTGTTTGATTCAGACCCAGTCGTCTATATGTTTCCGGGCAATTTGTCTTTTAATCCCGAGATTAAAAGAGGTTCTGGGTCGTACATTTCCATCTCTGACACTCTCTTTGCGAGTTCGTCAGTTCTTTCATTGCCTTCGATCTATTGATCACCCACTATGCAAATCAAGAAAACCTTGTTCTTGTCCGAGAGTTCCACCAATTCATGGCGGAAGTTCGTTACGAGTCTGGACGACACTTTCCGGCTTAGTAATGCCTTCAGTGCCGTTTGGGTATCTACACTCGCGGAACAAACTCATCGAAAAAAGCGTTCTTTTGATTCTTCTAATAAACTATAACAAAAATCCCAAAAGAAAGGTGAAAAAATCCCTTACCACAAAAAATGTTGTGGTAAGGGATTTTTTCACCTTTCTTTTGGGATTTTTGTTATAGTTTTCAAGCCACAGTCTCCACCCATCACAGGACTTCTAATAAACTGCTAGAGCTTTTGGCGTAACATCTTTTAATACGCTCGGCTTCGCAGATTTTCCGTTTAACATTTTAATCTGTTATTGTAATTTGCCAAAAAGTTATTTATTTCAGGAAACGTTCTATTTAAATCTACCCTCTTTCCTATATAGAACCCTCGACTCACGCGATAGACAATTTAATTAAATCGCACATCTTGAAACTTCATCGCTTGCATCAGACGAGAAGTAGAGGAGTGACAAGATTAATACTTCAACACATCCCCAATAAGTTATTGTCGTTGAACTTGAAAGCTTTTACAAGGAGAACGCCAAAGTTGTTAATTTGTTAGCGGATGTTTAAGATAACACATGTTCTTCTTTAATAAAAAAACGACCATCACTTACTTTGTTTTTTTTTTTCTGAATTCACCAGGATGATTAATTTGGACTTATTAACCAGAAATCAAAAATGTATATTCATTCTAACAATGCTACTATCATAAATATGATTTTGCTTTCAAATAAATCCAGTTTAGTTTTTCGCCTCACCAGAAACCAAAATAAAACCCAACAAATATGTTAGTATTTGTTTTGTTTCCCGAAAAACAGTAAAACGAAACTGTTAATCTCATTTCATAGGCTTCCCAAAAAATAATGTTAATTCCACCACTGGCAACCGTGCCTTGCTTCTATCCCATTTTTCGTTCTTAATTAAAAGTCCGGATGGGGTCGTAGATAAAGTAGATTAGATTTTATGGATATAAAGTGAAAGAGAAAGCTTATAGTCGATTCGTAATCGGGCAGAAATTAAATTATCGATCGGTGCTCAGGCGAGAAACTTTCCCAAAGTGGAAATGATGTTTCTGGGGATGCGGGAATTGGAAAGTCCTCCATTCTTTTTCACCTCCTAGCGTCCGGGGGTACCAGGATCGGATTATATTATGTCAGGAATTGAATTAATAAATTAAAAAGTTCGTCATACTGATTCCGAAACGCCGTTACAATTTTGCGAAGGGTTTGAGCATAATTACAACGGGCGAACTTCGATTTTCTTCCTCGTTATGCAGATTGGGGGTTATCCGTTCGATTGTTAGGGTATATGAGAATGTCTGTACACAGTTTATCTTTTTGCAGTTGCTTCTAATTAATATGAAACAAATGACAAATTCAGATTCAAATATTTACTTAGTCTGCATTAAGATCGTCCTGAAAATATGATTAGCTTAATCTGTTCAACTTTAATTTGTCTAATTTGGACGATAGTGTGTTTAGATTTATTTAGAAGCAATCCATTACGTCAATGAAAACAGATTAAATATTAAAATTTATTATGTAAAACTACAGCATGATTTCTTAGCTCAATTAGTGTATATAGCTATTACTAATAGCTACCTTAATTGATTGATGTTGATCACCGCAATTTCTTTAACTTAATTAAGTTAATTGACACACCATTGAATTATTGATCAAATAAGTAAACATTGCATGTTTATCTTTACGTCGATGAACACAATCGAACCAATTAAGTAATTGCTGCCGATACAACATATTGTAGCTGAATGGAACGACGTTAAAAACATATTTTAATACTATATAAGGTAGGTTTTTTTCCGATGTTTATAATAGTAGTTTTGTGAGCTCAATTGAATGTGGAAGGGAGACATTGTAGATATTATGCATTTAATGAGATAATCTAATTGAACTTTCCAAGTCAGTTATAGTTTGTGAGATATCATTTTCTTTTTTTTTTTCATGGAAAATATGGTCAATTTTTTTTTTAGCGATTCCGACAATGTAAGACTTGACATAGTTATTTTTACAAATAAATAAATTAAGGTAAACCAGGGCAAGTGTGACCTAACTTTTGATTAGTTCATATTTAAACGTAAAGAAATATTTCTAAATTCAGATAAAATGCTGCCGAGACCATAATAGTTCGTTTTCATGATCTAAACTTATGAAAACATTATTTGAAAAATTCGTTTAATAAAAAGCAAATGTTTTATTGTGTGCCTAGGTCACACTTTCCCACCATTTTGGGGCAAGTTTAACAGTGCAAAACAAATGTGTTAGAACAGAACAGAATTAGATTTTAATGAGGTAAGCGTGAAAATTCAATATTTTCTGTAATTTGTCGTTTTTGTTGCAAATTAATAACATAAACACGAAAAAATTACGAAATTTTTTTATAGAATATAAGGAAACACAATATTTGAACACTTATAGACTATAAATTGAACCTAGAAAAGTCGACATTAAAGATGAAATAATTATCCTTACACCCCATCATAGGATCTGGTCTAATAATGTCTTGGTCATCCATAACATTAGTATCCCTTTCCACAGGCCACTTAAATTTCTGTCTGTGAAGCAACAAAGAGCAACAAGAAGTCTTGAGCAACAAAGTATTTAACGGACTTTTTTTATGGGATACTGTTTCCAATTTTGATTTCAGAATCACCAATTTTCTCATCGCTATCTAGTCTTCAGGATCCATGTTATGTTTATCTTCTGTATATCCAAGTTCTTCCAAAGATTCATCACTAGTTGAGTCGTCCAGAAGAGCCGTAGTAAATGTTATTACTACGGCTCTTGGAATTACCAGTAGTTGAGATTCTGTTAGATTCAGCTTTCTGAATTCCTTCTACAACTTTTGGTTGTGTTATTACTTCAAGCATACTATTTTCTTCTTTCTTTAAAAATCGTTGTGTTATGTTACTGTACAGTTATAAGAAAAATATCTTTAAAAGAAGTTTGTCTTTCAACAGTATTCCCAACTTCTTCATTAGCTATTTCTAAGGCGTCGCCCCGAAACCGTACAGGAATTTTACCAAATCTTCCTTAGAGTGTATGATATAAAAATATATGTACATAGATATATTATGTAGGTAAATGAAATCTACGATCGCTGATCGCGCTATTATAAGAGCGTCCCTCAATTCATCCACGAAATATATTTTCAATTAAAAACCTAATTTATTTTTTGCGTAAACCGGATTTACGATAACGCGCCAAATATTTATTTAACATAGCTAGAGTGCCGTTCAGGGAAATTACTCGCCCAGCTCTATTCCCCTCTGCTACCCTCTGTGCTATTAAATATCGCATGGAATTGAACGCGAAAAATGTTGTTCGACGCATACGTAAAAACAAAAAACAAAAATAGATATTCAAATGCGTCATGGACGAGCGGAATTGAAAATTCGTATTCGAAATGGATGGATGTTTTATGTAAGTCATAAATTTCGATTTTGTGTGAATGTATACTCGGGCAATACAGTAAAATTGATATATTGTTGGTAAAAGTATATTGTATAAAAAGTATATTATTGTTTTGGTATATAAATAAAATTAAATTTTAACTTCCCAAGATTTTATACCCATTCATATATAACGTAACAACTTCTAACCAAAGTTTATCTATTAGATCACTTAAGGGGAACTAACTTGAGGAAAATTACATTATTTTACTGTTTCAACGACAAAGATAGGTATTCCGAAACGCACGGACGAGACAGCATTCGCCTCAGCTTACTAGCAACATTAAACTTCATCCACTAAATATAATAACAATAATAGCTACGCAACAAAAGCGCCAATTAACCGACATTGTTTACCTTCACCATATCAACGAGGCAAACGACGAAACCGACCCTCATTCTGCGAACTTCTGTAGGCAATTACATTTAATAATTCCTCTCCTCAGACGAAACGTTCCTAACACAGCGATAGCAACGACGATCTATTTAGAAACAATCCCACTCAATTACCTAGGAAAATTGTTCCGAGGCTTATTAATAATGCGCCATACTATAAAAACTTTCGCTCCATTGAAATTGTTCGAGAGAGGGGAATTTAGCTCGGAACGCCGGCGTGTATATACATATATAAGACTGGAATGCCACCGTTGAATTATTTGGCGTCGGCTTGTCGTAAACTGGGGAAATTTATAGTTTTTATTTCCACGTTTCTGTAAGAGGGAGATTGTCAATAGGGACTGCGGCCAGTGCAGAACGGATTTGTAGTTATATATCGTCGATTATACGATGTGGGATAATAAATTTCTGTGCGCAGTTTTCGCGGTGAATTTTATCGGAATATGCGAAACAAACTGGTTTTGTTTTGCTGCAGTGTTTCTAGGGAGTAAACTAGCGTAACTAATAGCTGAATTCTATATATGTTTATAGCGCAGTGTTGATTGCAGAATAAAACCTTCATGATTCACGGCAAATCGTTTGTATCATAATAATTACGGGTTCAAGCAGTCATTTGCTTCATCAACGTTCATACTTCCTGAACGTGGATGAAGCAAATCTCTCACATTGCTCTCGCAAAGCTATACAGATAGCGTTAATTCTTTTGTATACTTGGCAACTAGTATTGTGTTTAATTTCAAATTACCCTATAATTTTCTAGTATCCTAACGTAGTGCGCCATTTCTTTTATTTTCAAATATTGTAACATACGTTTTAAAATAAAGAAATAGATGCTTATTGAAATAAAAACGCATTATATTAGTTTTAAATAGTGTGATAAGAATATATTTTTAAAACAAAAATAAATTATTATATTCTAGTATATATTGAGAGGCCGGCAGTACGGCTTAATGGTACGTTGCATCATTGTCAGTTTTGTGCGTCAAACAGCAATATGCATAACAAGTTGTTGGATGGGGTGACCATTTCAATAAAAACCTCTGCCTAGGCGGCTCGGTGTGTCCGGCACCCTGACACTGACATCTGTCGGTAATTTGGGTTTATGAATGAATATATTGAGAGACAAGATTGCTCTACTTACCATGAAATAAATTTTAAATCTAGCTTAATGCCGCCTTATCTGGAAATTGTTTTTACATTTTTGATACAATGCAAAATTACGGTTACAATTTAAAATGACTTGGTAACGAGTTGTTGCCGCCAAATCTTGTGATTGCCGGTAAATCTGTGAGATGTACAAGAGACGCGATGAATATTTTCAAGAAAACCACAAATATATTCAGGTAAATTATACGACTTATAATAAAATAAAAAATCTTCAGCTTTAATATATGAGCACATGCGTAAATTGTGATTCAAAAACCAAAAAGAAAAATAGTAAAATTAACTCTTTTAACAAGGCAATGGTCGTCTTAACATAATAATTTAATTGAGACCTCTATTTAAATGTAAAATTAAGTTAAATGATCGATTTAAACTTCTAGGTTCTGATCTAATGAATATAAAGAAACTTTGAATTTTCTTAACTGGTAAAATTAACAACCTAATATGGAGCCTTGTGGCACACCTCTATGTACCGGTTACCAATTGGAATATGTTTTTCTGTGACTGACGTAGTCATTTACCCCTTCACTCTCTGCAATCGGTAGATCAAGTAAAACCCGATCGACCCTTATAGTTAATGCTGTCAAACGCTTTGCTCAAATCCATGAGTAAAGTGTCCTCTCCTTTGTTAATACCAATGACGCAACCTTATGAAGTAGATTGATATGATAGAAATAGTCCAGATAAGACCAACTCATATTTTTCACTAATTTCATTAGAATCTTTACAATGATACGGGATTACTAACAAATTAAAAACGTTTTTCCTTTTTAATGAAATGCCAATTGCTGTCTTGAACGAAAATTTTAATATTTGTGATATTTTTCCCCTCATCTGGTTCTTCATTAACTATTTGCATAAACAATAACTGAACTTCTCGATTAATCAGTATTATGATGTTGCTGATTCAAATCTTCATCTAATTTTTAAAAATCAAAATGAACGTGGCAAATATTTTTATATTAATCGCTATGCAGAAAGGGTATAAGCAATTTGGAAAAAGTGCAAGGAAATATTAAAATTATAGTAAAACTCCAATGTTCCCTACTTGGAACCATCCAAAGCGGAGCATGAATAACAGGTTCGCACCTCGTCTTCAAAAAGGCATTTACTAACGCGCTTTCGCAATAGAAAGATGGCCTCGAGCACGGAAGCCGTGAAGCGCTTCTGCGTAATCAAAGCGAAACAATAAAAATTTTAATATTATTCCATTGTTCCCGTTCCATTCCGGCCCGAGGCTGGGACCTTTTCCCTATAGAGCTTCTTAGGGAATCGCTTTAATTAATACAGGAAGGGTTGCTCGGTGGTGGGAGGTATATGTTTTTCATTCGCCTATACAGTTCGCAATCGGAGAAAAACAACGGAGTGGCGAAACTTTAATATTTTCGCGAAATCCTCCAAAGAGGCCGCTTTATGAAGCCTTTCTGTCGTTCTCTCGAGGGGGCCACCTCTCTGATTAAGTGGTGGGGTATTTTTAGGTGAAATTGGATGCCCTGAAACTCTTTAGGTATTTAGCGGATGTTTTGAATAAGTGAATTGCAATAGTGGAGGTGGTATGAAAGAAATGTTGAGGGAAATTGAAGAAGTAATTGGATCGTTTAGATGTAAATCTACTTGAGCAGCTTTATTTGCAAAAAAAAAAACACTTGAGCAAATAAAATTAATTAATTTCATTTGCTTTATTTATATTTTCCTACCAACGAAATCATTTAAAATATTCACAATGATCACCGTTTAGCTTCTGACACTGTGCAAGCCTTTTACGAAATTCCTAAGTTACCTTAGGAACAATACTAAACAAAAATCTAATGGATAAAGCTCTACATCAAATCTACAATCCATTGATTTGGAAAAGTAGAAAATTACTAACATTCCTATCATTATGGAAAGACACTCCATTCTGTTGAAAACTTAAAACTTTGAGGTAACTCCACATCGTGTCGATATGCCAGAACAATTTGGTTCTTTAATAGATATTATTGTGTCCGAAGCCGACACATCTGTCACTTAGTATTTCTTGTAATCTGCGACGTCTAATTCTTGCCTTTCCAATTATCCCCAAATGGAGAGGAAGCAGGTCTAAGAGGCATTCCATTACTCCCGTAATAATAGTCCTTATTGCTACTGTTATTCAACATGTTCAACATGAGTGTTGTCTCGAGCTTGGTTTTAATTTTCTGAAGCCGTCGATTGCAAGTAAAATTGGAGCCGACAGTGACACCAAAGTAATTTACTCCTTTGACAGGTTTAAGATGTTTAATCGCCCCTTGAAAATAAAATCACGATACCGTAAACACCCTGTATTATCTCTTTCATATTCTACATCTTTACCTCCCTTCTGAACCCAGCGATTTTAAGAGGAAGCAATCTGCTTTAATAAATTCTTCTTAATGTTACCTTCAAGGCATATATTGAAGCATTTACAATATGCTTAGCTTTTTTGTGAATTAGATAGATACATGTTCGATACATATGTTTCCATTTATCTACTTATATTATGTATATATGTGAAGTGGGATAAAAGATAATGGCAGCCTATACCGCTTTCTTGTTTATATACCATGTGTGTGTGTTCCTATATAACGGATGCTCATAAAATTTGCAGCGTGGGCCATCACGAAATGTACCCTTGTTATACGTTTTTATGACTATCTACGCTATCCGGTTAGTGCTATGTATATTGTTCTGCGCATCGGAAGAACACGTTATATTACATGCGGCATCCATGAGGTGAATATAAAATGTATACATTCTATATAGACTGTACCTATTTATGTACAATGTCGATAAAATACGTCAATTTTACCAATACGTATACATAGAATTAAAAATTTTTCCTAAACTGATGTTAAATGCATTTTATGATTAAGGTTGATTGCCATGTATAAATCACAAAAAAATTCCTCTGGTGCCAAGTATATAATAATTATTAATTTGAATTGCTTGACGTTTCGAAATTTCCAGATACTTGGTAATTGTAGTCCGTCTTCTCTGTTGATATTGGTCGGACTCTTCTGTATTTCAATAGCTTCCCTGTACAATCTTCTCCAGTAATGTGCTTCCGTACGCTAGTTTTCTTCATTTTTCAAAGTTGATTCCGTGTTTCGTGTTTGTTGAGTGTTCTGCCACTGCTGATTTGTCTGCGTATTAATACTTTGTATCTCGCATATGTTCTTTTAACCTGATATTGATGTTTCTGCCTGTTTGTCCAATGTTTGTCCTTTCCATAAGTGCAGGGTATCTTGTAGACTCCTGGATTTTGGAGCGGCGAGGTACGATCTTTCGGTGAAGGTAATTTTGTGGATAGTTTTTCTGGAGCATTGAAGATTACTTTGATGTTGTGTTTGCGCGGCTTTGAGCTGTTCGATGAGCAAGGTTCCAATTGTGACTGATCGGAGTAGAAGAATACTACAACTTTGGAAAAAGTTCAAATATCAGGTAGGATTTTTTTCCTAAGTCATAATAAATACGACTTTTCTTTGGGCTTATATTTGGTACCTATACCTTTTGTAAAAAATGCCTAGTATGATTTCTTGCATTTTCATCCCTACACAATTACATAGTATGCCTTGGTTTTCTATAAAAAAAGAATGTGAAATTTTGTTCAGAAGTAGGTACACTTTGTCGCGCACTGCAATTTAAAAAAAAAAGAGTTGGTCAAAATCGGACAATAAATACAAATTTTGTGGGGGTGTCCTGTTTTCAAATAGGTCACACTCTACATCCGCTGTATTATATTTCATATGCAAGGTGTAGCAACTAAGAGTCAAGGACCACAGCTCCCTTATCATACAAGATATCGAAGAAGAGCAAATTTGTGCAAAACTACCATCGGCATCTACCTAAAATATTTCTGGTCTTCAGTAGCGTACCGTTTTCCAGTGGCGTATCAAACTTATGTTTTTTTTCTTAATGAGATACTGGATATTTTATTGCAGGTTTGGAAAACTGAAGAGGACGTAAAATACGTTCTTATGACTTGTCAATGCCCATGCATAACTTTTTTCAAAAATCTGTTTTGGGTGCCAGTTCACCATACTTATTCGGCTAGACTCTTTCATTGGTACTAGAAAAACAATACATTTCATAACGAAATTTTTAAGAAAGAAAAAGTTGTTATACGTCAATTTGTCGGAGAACGTCCTATTCCGAAATCAAATTTGCCATGGTAAAATAAAAAAAAATGTAGCAAATATGGTGTTTATTCAACAATGTCGCAAGAATTGTTAATTCAGAAGTGCATGCACTATAAAAAAAATGTCATCAACTCTCTTCTACTGCGTTTCTAAACCACCTGTCAACTTACTGCGCTCTCCGGAGCAAGATTATCCTAGGAGCCACACCCTCCAACAATGGTATAATATTTCATTCTATAAAAAGTTTAATTTTAAAAGAAAAAACACTTTCTATTCATTATATCACGAACGGTACGAACGAAACTTCACTCTTCAACTACGCAGATAACAAAAGCAGACACAAAAAGTCAATATACGTTCGGCCCAGACATAGAATTGAAAAGCCGGATTTTACACGTTTAAAGGAGGAAAAGATATGCCGCTTCAGCGAGAAAAGTTCATCCAGAGAACAAAGGATGGTTCGACGAGACTGGAAGGAAAAGTAGGCGATTTTTCCAATTCATTTACCTCGCTGAACTCGCACAAATATTAACACATATATGTATGTACGTACCGTGTCCAAGTTTGCGTTCATATTTCCTGATCTAAATCATACCTTATGTGCGACAAATGTTAATTGAGGCGACGATCTGAAGAAATATTAATAATTTTAGTCGAAATAACTTGTTGTGCCCCTTGATATGACAATTTACAGGTTCACAGCAGGTAAAGAATTATGTAAGGTGGCCGGTTTCAATTGAAACTCCCTGTATATAAAAAATAACGGAATACAATAGAAATAAAGATTTGTTTTACAAATAAGTATCTTTCAGCGATCACCTCATTTCGCCCTGTTCAAAACTACACGTGTGCTTTCACAATGTTAGGGCTTACTACAAAGTAACCAATCTTAGCGTTGCCCCTCCTTCCAACTCGAGACTCGACCAGATTTGCAGTCGCTTCTGGGAAAACACGAGCACACAATCATTAGCGTAAGAGCGGAGGCTTTAAAGGGACTAATCTCTAGAACAACGTATGCTACCTCAGCAAACACAGATTAGTGCATTTTATGTGCACCGGACAAACCCTACAAAATGCATCGGTTTAGTAATGTATGTGTCGCACACATTAGGGTTACGTAACGGATTTATCTGAAGGCAGAGATTTGTTTTAATCGTTATGGAATAAGAAAACTATTCATTTTTAACTTCTCTAGTACAACCAGGTCGAGATGGCTAAGGCATCATGGGGGCACAATAGGTCTTAAGGCCGAGTTGCCTTACGGGGTAAACCTGCCCATGAAAGTCGAAAAAAGAAAAGAAAAACTTCTCTTTTCATATGGATTTTCTTACAATTTTGCATGGAGAAACTAAAGGTTATCGGATATTTAGGAAAAATAAAAAAGACAATATTATCTCTGGATTAAACCCAAAACTGTCAAGTGTAGAAAATAGCTACAACAAATATTATTTTTAGTATACAGGGTGTGTATAAATTGTCGCAAAAGCTACACGTAGCGACACAGTTTGTTCGAATTTGACACAAAATTCTTATGGTAAAATGTCGTATCATGCTTTATGCGTCCTCGGGGACCACATGCTAAATGCTAAATATATCAAACATAAAATAATGTTTTTATGTTTGATATATTTAGCAGAAATAGAAATTTTAATTTTTCTTTGACAATCAATTGCCGACAGGTCGCTGGATCTCTTTGACACTGCACGCACGTATCAATATACAGGATGAGTTATTTAACTGACAAAGTTAATTTACTATAGATAACTGTTAGCTGAGCAAAAATTTTGATAATTGAAATACATATATATTGTTGTAAAAGCATCACAACTTGAAAATGTTTTTACGTACACCTAGTGATCGGCAAGCTTGTCAGGAATAATAAAATATATTTTTTTTAAGTGCAACACCTGCATATAACTAGCTGATTGTATTCTACATTAAATTCGGAATACCTTTTGTTAGAAAGAGAAACCGTATCTTCGAATTTGTATGATTTTTTTTCAAACAGTTTAAGATTGAACAATCATTTTCCGTACTGTAACAGTATAAGACTCTCGGCATCTTAAAACGATACAAGCATTTATAATTTTTATACAGTGTGATCAGAAACTCTGCTTGAATTAGGAAACTTTAATTGCTGTATAACCTTGTAGTTTTTGTGGAATCTTATAGTGAAAATTTTTACTAAGCATATGCTATACCTATATATATAATTAGTGTTCTATGAAAAATTATAAAAAATTGTGATTCCTTTTTCAGTTACTATAATTATATAATCATAGTAGCTATGAAAAAAAAAAAACCGTTTGTAAATGTCAAACAATCAGGAACTGTGCTTCCTTTAATCCATACATGCAAACGCATTTCCCTCTTTCGAGGCGCTATTTTCTATTGAAAAAGAATGAAAAAAAATTGCTTTAAAAAAAATTCCGCGCCATCTACTGGCAGAGAATCTCACTAAAAGATCGTCCAGATTCGCCTTAAACAAAAATAAAAAATACATTTCCCTAATCCAAAAAAAAAGGTGTTTTCGATCGGGAAACCTTCAATAGGAAATCAGCAATATCTGCACCGGATATGTGGAGATAACATGAGACATATACGTCAACATAGCAACACTCCAGAATTCATTTCATCTAGGAAGTACAACGGGCGATATATTGGATGCGAGTTCGCCTTTCGTCGATGATATATTGAGTGTGGTGTAACTTTATATGTATGTGGACCATCGTGCTATTTGGCAAATCAGCGTTCCTTTTCTTTTTTCGTCATATTCTGTTATGTGTGAGGTTACTATAAATATTTACGTATTTTCCCCTAGCTCGCTGTTAAACATTTCTTGCTCTACCTTAATGTGTTTTTTTTTTTCTTTTCGAGCTAAAAATAAAAAGGTAAAAATATAATCATTGCTAAATACAGCAATGTGACATAACCTATAAATCCAAGGTTATTGGAACGGATATCGGGTACTTATATATTTAGACTGATGATGATAATTTTAGCATCAAGACAAACAAATTCAGGATATTCATAATATTCAACAAAACCAATATGTGAGAATCGATAAAGACTTTAATATTCATAAACTTCTAGCTGCTTTTAAGATTAATCACCGCTAGCTGGCGCAATCTAACTTTTTTTTTAAATCTCCAACCTTTCATTTGATTATTAAAATTATTAAGAAAAGCTCACAAACCCTTTTAAAACTTTGTCAATTTGTAGACCCTTTTTTTCTGGCTGTATATATTCGGTGTGTGTCACACCTGTTGCATGGAAATAAATGTTTGATTTATAATACAGTTTCACTGTTTTGTTGCGCAATTCAACCGAGAACCCTGAAACCTCCACGCACTCACACTAATAGTTACCACTTTGGGGTTGAAACTTTATTGTAACGGCGTGAATAAGACGCAATACCACGAGGTTTTAATTCACCGTTTGACAACTGGCCGTACGACCAGTGCCGTAGAACGAGCTCGGGAGAACCTCCTCTTTCGACTTACGGGAATCAACAATTTGGTAATAAGCATTTTAGAAATATTAAGAGAAAAAGAATTGATAATAAACTATTTATTATAAATTCTTTGTAAAAATTGCTTTATTTTAATATATAGCCAGTCTTAAACTTGGTATTAATACGTAATAAACACCATTTATTTTATTAAAAATAATAGCGGAGGTTTAGCCTCCTTAGCCTCCTCTGACGAGCCGCCACTGCTCTCAGTCATACTAAAACATTTTACTATTGCAATACTTCTTCTTCTGCAATAAAGGGAACTTTTGGTTTTTGTTCAGGGAGGCTAGAGAACTTTTCTAAAACCATATACAAAATTTCAATATTTCACAAACGAAAACTAAAACAAAAACATCAGTAAACGTCAATTAAGCAGCCACTACTGGGACAAAGCATTTAGCTAAAAAATTAAAAGCGTTGCGTTCACTAAGGCGAAACATGCATGAAAGCTGATTCAGTAAATGATATGAAACCGGAAATTAATGAATGGCATGCATGAATAAAATGCTACACATGCATTACGTGTTACAATTTAATGTCGTTAACTTTTAAAAATTTAAAAAGAAGCCGGTAAGTATGAAAGGATAGAGAAGAAAGCAGATGTTCGACACAAAGTGGAGAACAGTGTCCCTCCGGCAAGAGATCCATGATCAGCCGATCCGAAGCAACCCTGAGCCGCGGACACCCAAAGAATTTATGGTTAATGGAACCTTCCAGTCCACATTCACATAATGACGATTCGCGTGCTCCAATCCTGTGTAGGTGAAGTTCCACAGAGCAATGGCCCTTATTCTTATTCTGTTAAAAGTCGAAATAAATTCCCTCCAAACCCAAGGCATCTCGGAATACCAAGGAACAGAGTTGACCGATGGTTTAATGCGATGTAATCTTGCACCCTTGAGATTAGCCGAGTCATCCCACCACGACTGCCATTCAATGAACATTGAAAAATTTAGATTTTTCGCATCCTTAATTCAGTCTTGGTTGACACTCAAAGATGGTTTGTGCAGGTGAACCGAGTAGGAAACAGAGAATGGAGGGGGAACCAGGCTAGAGGAAACCATAGAGGAAAGAGGACATTGGGAGAAACCAAGAAGCAGAATGGGAAGAAGGTTATTAATTTTCTTGGAGGAATTTTTATAATTACTATTGCAATAACAACAGCTCTAAATTGTACCGTAGATTTAAGCATTCAATTGGCGAAATATCGTATTCATCGAAGCCTAAAATATACATATACGATCCGACACTGAACTGTCCTGGAATGTTAAACAAACTTGAAAATAAAAGAAAAACGCTACAAAATATCGCCTACGCCGAAAGTTTGCCGTCACTATTTCGTTGCGATCGTTTCAATCCATCGCCGGCTATTTAGCTGTCACCTC
The DNA here is from genome assembly GCA_949128085.1 of Cetonia aurata. Classification (NCBI taxonomy): domain Eukaryota; kingdom Metazoa; phylum Arthropoda; class Insecta; order Coleoptera; family Scarabaeidae; genus Cetonia; species Cetonia aurata. The sequence continues at coordinate 41,056,962 of OX421887.1, read as the reverse complement.
ACGGAACTTATACGTGAACTTGGGGAATCGAGTTTGTGATATATCTGCGGTATTCCGAAGTGTTGCAGGATATCACATAAATTTTAGTAGTGCGAGTGGTTGGGTGACCGGTTGCTTATGCCCTCTGTGCGGTAACTCCCACAAGTTTGAATTTAACAAGAGATAGGTACTCGTTTATTTATTGTATGGTCGTCTCACTTTTCTATGGGCATTTGAACGGAAATTTGGATAGGAGATTAGTCAGGATGTAGTCGCTTGTTGGCATATTATGTTTGTATGTACTCAGTTTCTCCATAAATTATTTATTTTATGATTGATTTAATTTTACTGAAGATTCAAAACACTCTTTAAAAGTATTGCATATAATATCTGGATTAGATGATAAATTGTTAGCGTTGGCTATTATTTGGAAATTATTAAAAGGAGTAGTTTTTTTGATTTCGCGATTTATGATGTTCCACGTAGATTTAACTATGTTACTTGAATTTCTTACTGTCTCACGTACATGGATTCTCTTAGCGACTTCAATAGCTCCACTCAAAATGCGACAGTATTTTCTATAATGATCAATTAAGACCTCATTGGGAAATTCTCTGATTAGTGTAACCTTGCAGCGAATATGAGCCCAAAGTGTTCTTCCCATTACATTATGAATGTTTCAACGCCTACTTTAAGCAAAACCAAATATAATTATGTATGGATGCTTATATTTGGAAGGTTTTCCATTCCCAGCATCTTTGTAGCTAATAAATCAGCCATGTCATGTTGCGAGAATTACATTGTAGTGAACGCCATTTTGGGCGTTTCAATTAATTCATCTCCCCCACCATCATATAGTGCAACGATTTCAACGTCTCAGGTCTAAACGTAAAGCTGTTGGGGAAACCCAAGTCAAACGACGCGACGAATGGAATCGATCCCAAGAATTCAGCGCCGGAACGTATTAATCTCGCTTATGCGGTCGTAGAAATGCGCACAGCACTCAAATACGCGTAGGCACTCCATTTATAAAGCCAAGACCGGACCTAAAAACGAACATATTTGGCGGTAAATTCGAGTTGGTGGTCACGTCCGCGCTCCAGCAGCAGGTGCCCGATTTACCACTCACGAAAATGATTGATGCGTGTCTCATCCCGGCTTTTTTCCTCTTTCTCTGGCAGGAGAAGCGTAGTAAAAACTCTAGCGCCCTTGTATCAGGTCAAACGGGATGCGACACGCTTCATATCTTCGCATCGACGCACTTCAAGTGGGATTACTCGATGGATATCGGAAAGTAGGAGAGATTGAAATCTATATTTATATATATATATATATATACGGTTAATGCGTGCATTCATTTCGGATTTGTGGTGCCGCTTTTTACGGGCGAATATTCTTTCGGAGGATGCATTAAGATTGATGAATGTACGGCAGAGAAAATCCCCCCTTTTGGTAGTCGAATTCCTCATGCTTCAAGTTGAAAAAAGGGAATATAATACAGACGGTTAACCTGTGACCTTAGGAGGCTCAGATGAATCTATAGGAACGCTGCGAAACATTTAGGTCATGTAATCAATAAATAAACGAGGAAAAGCAAGATCGTAGTTCTGTAAATTCGCAAAAATAATGGTCGTAATGGAAGTTACTATACAGGCAGTTTACGCTCTTGTGATTTTATTTTCAAGGGAGTCAATTTGTGTGTGGCCAGTGATGGTAGACATTTCGAACATTTATAATTGAAATTTTAGTTGGATATTTTCTTTTTGCTGTTATTATTCTCGTTAATAATTTATTTCATTAAGTTTTGACTATTTTTAGCCGATATAAGCAATAAATAATAATTTCGTAGTTTCCATGGAAACCATCCGTCGCGTCGCCTACTTGCAAGGCCGCAGTTAATTTTTGTTACAAATTTCATTCTTTTGGAGATAAATCGAGAACGGATAGGGATATTAAGATGCGGTTTTCACTGGAATTTCAACAATTTAATTTAGCTTGCGGCACTGGTAATTATATAGCACGGTTACATTAAATTTTTTCTTGAAATTCACGAAAATATGTAATCACTACAGAAAACCCCCTCTAGTTTACCTATTTCAAACTAAACGCTAGAACGACAATTTTTCTAGAAAGAACCGATGAAATGCTCCATCAAACGAGCCCAAAAATTTTCAGATTGGTTAAACAGTTCAGGAGATATTAAAATTTACATATTGAACAATTGAATCGCTTCCCCGCTCCTTGTTATGGCAGATACGAAAAAAGTCATTAAACAAAAATAATGGGACATCAACTCAGCTTTCGAGTAATCCATTCAAAACTATAGCTGAACCTGCAATTTTCTGAGATAACACTCATTTTATGATTGAACATAGCGGGTACGCCCCCTAGCGGTGAAATTTCAAACATTCAAATAATTTCCGGATATTTCTGGTGGCCACATTGGTTATGTATTTTTTGGTCCCGAAGCTTTAGGCATAGCAGTTTCCGAGATAGAGCCGGTCGCCACCCTTACTGAATCACCCGGTACAATATACAGTTGGGATTTATTTGAAAACAACGATCGAGCGAATCCCTTTGAATTAAAATAAAATGTGGCATTATGTACCTGACAGTCGTTTATATAATACCAGCGCGAGTTCGTATGAAAGCGCCGGAAGACGCGCTGGTGCGCTTAATGACAGATATCGGCTTTTAAATTTATTGCAGCGAGATCCGCGCTGCTGCCACAATTTTCAGCCATCAAACAACACCTCGCACACCCGGCGCCATATTGAAATAAACGACTATACTTAATCGAGCAGACTGAAACGCGGAATTGAGCCGCCCTGTAGCGTCGATCAAACAGCGAAATTGTTGCAATTTGACGACAGCGTTGATGGAAATAAATTCCGCCATTTCCAAGAATTTTAATCTGAATATTTGCAGGCATATAGTAACCAATCATATGAGTTTGTTGTTTGGTGGAGTGAACCAAATAAGATGCTCAACTTTACACGCACAGCTTCTACTGATCCAATTTCTGTCACTAAATACACACTTGTCCCATTAAAAAAAAACCAGCGGGTGTCAATTTTGCGCCCTGGAACTATTTTGGCCGGTCTTCAAACAAGATAAATGCACGAATGGCGTGCAGGCACCTCATAAGATCCAGATAGAATTATCGTTTATAGACGGCCGACACAAAAACAAGCCGTGAAAGCAGATATCATTAGCCATTACACACCCTGGTTTCTTACACGCGTGGCCGGATTGTACGCAATCTGCGGCCCCATCACGACAATGGCCCACTCGGGCAATTTGCGTCGACAGAAGAGAGCAACGCTAAATAATCCTCTTACGTTTTATTTATTACCGCAGACCGGTGTGGTATTTTAATCTCGTTTAAATTGTAATTTATTACCGAGTAATTCAGGATGGTCCGGATTTAGGAAAATTCTCCGTGTTTTTATTACGGAAGATGTCTTATTATTCTCTCCATAGTGGTGGTCACACAATTATTATAATACGAGACGGTATCTAAGTTCAAAACCTTTATAGGTACTTAAAGTAATAAACCAGGTAATAGAGAACGGAGAATATCCAAAAATTTTGAAGAGGACAATAATAAAGCCAGTACACAAAACATGTAACAAAACAAAACCAAAAAATTTTCGACCTATATTAAACTTATTATCCGTCTTGAACAACATCCTAAAAAAACTCTACACCCTTCGCAAATAAGCGAATACATAGAGAAGAATGAAATAATCCATAAAAGACAATACGCATTTCAAAAAAACTCAGGAACAACATCAGCTATTAATGATCTATTAAATAATATAAAAACGAAAGTTGCCCAGAACAATACATTAGTAGTACTCTTTACCGATATGAAAAAGGCTTTCGATACCATTTCTAAAGAAAAACTAATAGAATAAAAGTTGGTCTATCGTTTGACTACCAAATGATTTCACGCAAAATGTCGCAAAATCATACAGGACCTTGACCAAAACTGAGTGAATTCCAAGGCGTCTATCTTTGAACTCTCCGAGGTGAATACAGAGGCAACGAAGTCTCTAATAACAATTTGGAACAGTGCGAGACAAACAGAACAAATTACTGGAGCTGATTCTTGTAGAGAATGCAGATGTGTAATCCACACAATTTGCACTGTTGCTGAAGAATCAACCGATGAAGTATATGAGTGATATAGTGTTGTACTCATTCTGCTCAAAAAATTAGTCGCCCTGAACAATTCTCACACTACTAAGGAAAACCTACAACAGCAGGGAAAGAAAATGTTAAAGACGAGTGACAAGAAGTTTTACCTAGTGTCTATTGGCATTTCTGTAAGTGTTTCCGTAGCAAATATCGATAGAAGACGTGGTGATGCAAGAAATATTATAAGCATTGTCTTGGATAAAACTGACGACGAGTTATTTCTCGAATATATATCTCACGGTATGTAACTTCCGATATATAGCGTTGTCTCAAAATAAAACAAAATCGGCAAAGTACTATTATTAATTGCAGTAAAGGTGCAAAACACATCGTTGAAGGTAAAGAAACGTTAGACTATATTGTTGCAGTGAAGATAAGACTTCAGTTTCATCGCGAAAATCTCTATATAATAAGTCTACAGGTAAAAACGGATCCTTTGCCCATTTTACCTTTTCGATTAACAAACCGTTTCCGGCTAGCAATAAAAGCTTAAACGATTCAAGCACTTCGATTTTAAATACTTACTGATGCGAAGGGGTACACAGCAGATTAAGCGCCACTCGGTGGTAAATGCTGTAGTACTTAACGATTTATCCAAATTACATGGTGGGTTTTTCGATGCTGAATGGAGTTCTATTTAAATTTTACTGACAGCCACTGAATAAAGTAAGCACCTAGTTTTTACGGAATTATCTTTGTTAATTCTGTCGTTAGTTAATAGAGGCTGCCGTCCAATAAACTCTAACTGTGTATAGCTAAGGTCGCGCTGGTTTAGTACTAAATTTAGTCGGAGTTAATGAATAACGTCGAAAGGAGTTGGTCTATTGAATACAATTAATCTGTCCTGTTGCATTTTGAATGGATTTAAATTAAAATTTAAATCTATTGCGGATTTGCGGTGCAAGAAATATTCTTATTGAAGGAAGGAAATTAGCAGTACATGTATAGATTTCGATTTTTAGCAGTATTTTAGTGGAATTATTCGCATAAAATTGATAAATATAGATATGCTTACTGAAAAACTGAAAGTAGACTATAACATATAATAAAAACAGTTTATTTACTAACCCAAAAGAAAAAACCCCTTTCCGTTGATCAGGAATGCTGTTTACAAGATTGATTCCCAGAATTGTGATATTGCATATGTTGTTAATTCTTTTTTTCTTTTGGTAAGAGCTGTACGTCGTTTAAGTTCCGTGGTATACTGGATTGCAGTAAATCAAGTTAAAAATAAAACGCAATTACTTGCACGGAAATAATACATAATACACATTGGACGCTTCCCACAAAGTGCAACACCGCTGTTTGTACAAGATGCATTTATTTCCATAATTTACTTGTGCATGCACGTTACCACCATAATAAAAAATAAAATAAGGCATTATGTGGAATGAAAGGTATACACATAAGGTGAGATATCTTTATTTTTAGATTCCACAAGTGCTTTTGCTTCGCAAATCTACACGCCTCTCTTTGACAGCTAACAAGTAGCATATTGCTATTAGCGTGCTCTGTTTAAAATTTCCATACACGCGTATTATATATGATGTTTGTTATATTTAGATGCCCTAATTACTAAAGTAGTGTGAGGTATATAAGTACAACGTGTCCCATTTTCGACACTTTTAGCACTAACAATTGTTAGTGCTATCAAAAGAGTAATATAGGTGTCATGTGCTCTTTTTGGATCAAATTTAAAATGGTAAAATCAAAATTTGAAAATTCTCGCTCGCTTAAGAGATACGGGGCAAAATCTAAAAATTGTCCTTAGTTAAAAGAGATCATTTTCGACGAGGCGACATTCACAAATCACGGTACGGTAAATCGGCACAACATGCATTACTGGAGTATCAAAAATCCCCTTTGGTTGTGTCAAGTTGAACATCAACATCCTTGGAACGTAATGTTTGGTGTGGAATAATTGACAATAAACTTATTGGTCCATATTTCATCGATGGAAACTTAAATGGTGAAAAATATCCAAACACCTTGCAGAACGAACTTACAGTGTTGCTTGAAGACCTTCCCTTGGACGTACGACTAAAAATGTGGTTCCAACATAACGGTTGTCCAGCACATTATTCAAGAATAGCACGAGAAGTATTAGGTCGAACCTACAATCGTCGATGGATCGGGAGAGGTGGTCCATTGTCTTGGCCTGCAAGATCGATCAAGTTTATACAGAAGTGCCAACCATAAGGGAAAACATAATTGAGCGAATCATCAACGCTTGTTCAAGGATTACGCCGGCAACACTTCTCATTTGTGTGCAATCATTCCAATTGCCAATAAATAAATATACCTATCGAAGTGGAAGGGCACATTTTCGAACACATTTTCTGAAATGGGTATGATAAAGTAAAGTTCTTCGTTGTTGAATGGCTTTTTGAAATGTTATTTAATGTTAAAATAAAAAAAAAAAAACACAAAATCATGTTTGCTTGCTTCTCTTTTTTGTGTATTTTTTCTAGACTCGAGTTCGACACCATTCAGTAACCCCCTTACATTATAACAAATCTTATTGAGATATTTTTTTGATTTGATGCAGTGTTTTAGAGATATTCCGTTGTCTCAAGATAAAAAACTCACCCAGTATACAATAATACATCGTTGAAAAGGTATGGAAATTTGTAGAAACGAAAGGAATTTTAATGATTTCATCCTATAAATTCTAATGTTTATTCATCTCAATTCTACTTCCCGCATTGAGGAAATCACATCGCGTATGTGAAACACCAACTTCACCATTAATAAACCTGCCAACTTAATAACATTCAAGATACACGCATCGAATCAACCCACCTACTTTACGGTAGCGTCTGCTGGTTTATTTCTCGATTAGAAATTTGTTTACATCATCAAAGGATGTATTATAGTACGTGCTTATTATGTAAAACAAACATATTGCATATACCACACCATCCGTATTACAGTAATATAATCTGGTGTTTGCTCTGTAAACACAGTTGTTACGTAAGCCAATCTAATAAGGTTGTTCTACACATATAAAATCAATTTAAAATCTTACTTCCAAGTTGTCTCAACTAACAATAAGTTTATTGTGCGTGTGATCTTGTGTTACATACATCGTTAAACTTCTGGCGAAATTTATCTGGATATTGCATAAAGTGTGGAAACTTGCCGAGCGTAGTCCATTGTCTAGTTTATGGTCACTGGCAACCTGATTACATACATATATGAGAATTTATATGTTGTAGAAGATTTAAGCTTTCCGTGGGATGTGATAAATTTTCCATTTTCGTCCGTAGGAAATTTATTTATGTAAAAAAGTTGCTTTTTAAAAGACATCAGCTTATACCGGGTGCGTAATTAGTGTGTCGGCGAAATTTAGCACAGAAACTACTAAAGATAGAAAAGTGAGATTTTCTGTATGTATATAGTTGATCAATGGGCATATGGTAAAAATATTTTCAAATATACAGGGTGTTACAAATTCCCAGAGCTACTTTCAACTTTTTTATTTTAAATGGATTGCTATATTTTTTTAGTAATTATTTCAATAGCTACCTAAAACACCTTCACAGTGATATATAGTTATATGCACTTCTAACAATTGGTTTAAGCTATATTGCAAAATTTGTCTTAATTTGGGCAGCTGCGACTTCTGAGATTTTAAGTTTTATCTTTAAAACAGTTATAGTGTCGCGCGTTATTCTTTGGTTATGAATTTGGCGGCTAACGATTTATATGTTTCAAGGTGGCGCAACGTCAAAATATATACAGGGTGTTAAATATGTCATAGCACATTTATCGAAATTCAAACGCGTTCCTTTTGATTTTTTTAAATGGAACTTACATTTGTCAATTTCAGCAGCAAATTCCTCGTAAAATTATCTTTAAAATGGTACCAATAACGTAACACTTATTTATGGAATAGGGGTGTGGATCCATTCTTCTTTGACAATACCTTAAATTGTGAGATTTATAGAAACTTTTTTTAAAATAATTTACCAATACTGCTAGAAGGCCTCCATAGGAACTTTATGGAGAGATTGTGGTACCAACACGATTGTGGATTCACACACTACGGTGCTGCTGTAAAAGCGCACCCTATAAGGTATTTATTAATAGACGGATTGGGATTCATTAAGTGGTCACCGTATCACCAGATTGACCCCTTGTGATTTTTTTTCTACGGCCTACTATTAAAAACCATCATATGCATGACATGCAACGGCAGACACAACATGCACAAACGCATAAGAAATGCTTCTCTTCAGTTAAATGTGGATAATATGATAATATGTATATTTGAAAATTTAAGGCAGACCATACACACGGAGCTGAATAGAGACATATTTGAGCATCTTTTGATTTAAAATTATTATATATATCTAAAAGTGTAAACTATAAATTAATTTTGTGTCACGTACGGTTTGTTTTTGTTACGTTATAAATAATCTAAACAACTTACATAAAAAAGAACAAATGAATAGGGGTAAATTGCTATTATTAAATATATTTTCCATAATTTCTTCGAAAATACTGAAAATAAGTATTATGTTATTGGTACCATTTTGAAGGCAATTTTACAAGGAATTTGCTGATTATATTGGAAAATACAGGTTCCATTTTAAAAAATCGGAAGAAAAGCGTTTGAATTTCGAAAAATGTTCCATGACATATTTATATATTTCTGAGTTATACCACCTTGAAACATGCTAACTATTAGCCCCCAAATCCATAACAAAAAATTCACGCGCGACACTAAAACAGTTTTTAAGATAAAAGTTAAAATCTCAAAAGTCGCAACTGCCAAAATTTTGACAAAATATGCAATATAGCCTACACTAACAGTCAGAAGCACACAAAATAAATTAGTTTCTCGAATCAAATTTCTCTGTTTTAGAAGAACCAATAAAAAAAAGCACTTCCAAATAAAATAAATATGCATAAATTCGGGTCATATAAGCAAAAAAAAAAATGTGCAAAAATTTTATAAAAAATTACGAAAAGCAGAAATTTAAACCTGAACTTTATTGCAGAAAATTTTTTACAACATATTTCTAAAACAATTTATAATTAAATGTTTTTCAAGAGATTTGTATGAAATGAAACATTTGTTACCACCGCGATCTGCATTACCGGCTTAACAAAACCTTAATAAAAAAATATCTTGGCCATAAATCACGAAAGCTTGGATATGAAACTTCCTATTACTGTGATGACAAATTTCTTGCAATGCTAACATTTATCGATATTTGTTAAAGAAAAAAAGCAAAATAGAATATCAAAAAGTCGTTTACATCACTATTCATGTTCGATCGAAGTGAAGTACATTTAGCCACATTCCCAACTCGATAAGTACGTAGGAGAAGCCATCAATATACCCACGTCGACCGGTCTACCTGAGTCCTCCAATCGTAACGTTTTAACACAGGTAGGTACGCAAACAAGTCATTACTACGTACTATTATTGTCCGTCTCTGTGCGCTGGTAGTCTATCACAGGTTGCCACTCTCTTCCGATATAGCTTCAAGCTCTGTGTTAATTGTCTGTCGCTAGAACTCCAATGGCGCTTGTATTCTCGTCATATTGCAGTGACACTCGCGAGCCAGTCATCCAAAAATTGATATCATCATCCGACAGTGACGTCCAATCAGAGACAATTCAGTCGATGGAGCACAGAGCACCCCCTTTTCTATATATACTGGCATTTCCTTTTAAAGCTTTATCCTATTAGCGCTACATTACTCCCGTCTATATATGTAAATGCAATTTTATATAACTCCACAACTTACTATCATTGTAGTGGTATGTAAGCATTTAAGCCTTGAGAGTTGAACGTTTAAAACATAGTGTAAAAAAAGTAAATACAAATAATTTATAATAAGGACGCGTTTGTTGTAAACATCTGCGGGTCTATGGATGATTGCGCTTATGGCTGATCGAACATCCCATTGATTACAAATCATGACGCTTGGAAACTCGACCATAATTATTTGTTTAACAGGGATTTGCGCTATATAATGGCGCTGGGCATGTTGTCACCCTCTCGTGCATACTAAACAAAAGGACTACATAGACGATATACGCATAAACTGTGATATGCATCAAATATTCAGAGCGATATTCCTAAATTGCGTCTGGGTTCCGGCACACCTGCGTCAGAGCACTTATTAAATATAAATATGAATATGTTATTGGGCTGTCCCATATAGCGAATATTTGTTCGACAATATACGTAGTGCGCCGATTAGAACGAAAGTTCTTCGTAGATTGAGGTTAGCAATTTCGTGGTTATAGTGATTGGAATCAAATTTGATTGAATATAATTCTTTGTGAGGATATTATAGTACTGACTTTAAGTATAAAATTCTTGTGGTTCCTCAGAATAAGATATAACTTAGATGTAACTATACATATATACATTTGGCTGAGCATGATAAATCACCAATTTATCTACCGAATTGTTTTGATTCCAATGAGTATCTCAATCATAGAGATGATAGAGTGCTGATTTTGAACTCAAAACTGCCATCAATTGAAATGCGCCATATTGGAAAACAAACGTCATCAATGTTTATTCAAGCTTTTGTCTTGATTAAGGTGATTAGAAGATATTTTTCTCAAAAACCATATCCCGATTCAATTATCCCAGAAAAGAATTATTCGATCTATACTTCGTGTCTACAGCAGCAGGTGCACTCACTTCTCGCGAGTAAATATTGCCTCGGGGCGACAACTCCTACGGAAACTTCCATAATTCGATAAAAACGAGGCGATATAAAGCGACCTCCTTGCTCCAATACAAGGCGCTTGTCTTTGCCACCCCATAAGCGACACAACGTTCGTCAAAGAAACGCGCATGGCACCCGAGACGCAGCCAAAGTTGTATTTTAAATTGTAGACAGCGCGAGAACATGCGACAGCGGAGCGTTCCCTCAGAAAGGAGAATTTTGCGTGAAAGAAGACGAATTTCCTACCGTATACACATAATTGTGGTTAGAAATATATGCATACAACGGTGTTTCGTATTCACTGTAATAACAGTGCGAAAACCATGTCAGTTATTTGTTGATTGCGTCTGTGTTATGTTGTAGGAAAAAGACCTGAAATATTTTCTACTTTAAAACCTAATGCATAATCCCATTTTTATTATAAACAGAGACGCATTAAGACTCTTTTTGCCCCTTGAATCCTTGAAAAGAAAAACAATTACCTAGATTTTTTTTGTCAGGCAATACAAATGATTATGACCATTATGCGGAAAAGGCGTAACCCGTATCAGGTGTGTATGTACAGTCCATCAACTCACACAGTATATATGAACGCATTTTATATCGTTTTTAATTTGATCCATAACTTCTTTATATATTTGTGGAAGATATGTTTTTCGAAGAAAAGGCTTTATAGAGATCTGTATAAAAACTGTTTGTTGATGTACTGTATTTAGACGTGCGGTTAACTTCGATTTTTTAAGCATTTAAATGTTTTTGAATTTTTGTATTAAGAAAGCCTACTACATTTCCGTGTGCCCATGAAGATTTAGCAGAGAAACCAGTACTACGCTTTTGTCGCTCGCTATATGTTTATGACTAATACTGGATACAACACCACAGATTTTAACTAAAAATTGATATTCAAAAAAATGCTCACGGTTTAATTAACACGGTTTTTTTTTTATAGTTTAATGATACGAATCTATTTATAATTTCATCGTCAGAAATAAAATTCAAAATACCAAGAGGAATATTGATTAGCGCTAGGTCACTTGTCTTCTGTCATCTAAAAGTGTGTTTCACCGATAATTTTTGATCCTTCTTAATGTGGAGTGTATGTGCTTTCAGAGACGTTGATCACATGGAAGGCAAAGACAAATTCTCAGTATTATCTAGTTATTGGGAAGAGTTAATTGGGAGAAGTTAAGAGAGGTGTACCGCAAGGCTCCATACTGGAGACATTACTTTCTATAATTTTCATTAATGATTTGCCAACGGATTTTAGTAATTTAATAATACTTTATGTAGATGATAGTACTTGTATTTGCAAGGGCAGTAACAGGCAAGATTTAATTTAATTTAAATAAAAACTAATTAAAGTTGTTGAATAACTTTGAGGAATGATTTTTAAAAGGCATTTGTAGGTATAAATAAAAATCAATTGCTACATGTATGACGAAGCATCACTTGAGAATGGCTCGGGCGATTTGGCTGATATTTTTTGTGTTCGTAATTATCAGAACAAGGTTTGTATGAAAGAAAATTTTTTATCTAAAAAAAAATCTTTATGTTAAACTTTGACGTTTTGACGAAACGCGCAGCGTCAAATCTTTTCTAAAGTAAGACGAGCTTAAAGAAAAGCAAAAAAAAAAAATTAAAAAAAAAACGAAAAATTCGGAAATTACAAAATTCTTTACGAGACGCGCAGCGTCACTATTTTTTAAGGCGAGACCCTCCGGAAAAAAAAAATTCTTAATTTGTGAAAATTTTAATTTGACGTTTCGACGAGTTTTTTTTAAAGTAAAACTCAAACGAGACGCATAAATTACAGATGATAAATTAATAGATTCAAACCTTATTCTAAATTCCCATATCGAATCTACGCGATTAAAGAGCGAGCTGCTATCCAAGGGGTACGCACCTTCTCTAGAGGGTGCGGACAAGGCGTATCCACTTGCTCTAAAGGGTGCGTTCTAATGTGAAACGCGAACTTTCCAGTATCTTAAAAATAAGGCTTTACTTATTAATTTTACGCCGAGAGTTAATAAATGCATGTTTATGCATGTATGTATCTTGTTCAAGTTTTATTAGGGCACGTCATGAAACGAACAACGCGAAACATTAACATAAATTAACGCTGAATCATTATAAATCTTTATCCTTTTCTACGGAAACAAAAGGCACCGCAACGTTTCCTCAGCTAATAGTTTTTCCATGTACGACGCAAAGCATTAATTACACACATATATATTTTTTGCTGCTGAATATAAGAGCCGGAATTTCTGTCTTGTTCGGAGACCAAGCGAGTCCTGTCATGAAGAAACGGCCGGAATATTTTATCGCTCGCTTTACAACTCATTCGGTATTTCATTTTCTTTTTTCTCGGGGACATAAATCTTTGGCCTTAATTTATATTAATGCTTGCGCTAGTCCTCGATCCCGAGGACTTAATTGAAAAATTTCTTGCATTTTTCTTTCGACAGGACTGTCGTTGGGCGAGTATATTGCCGCGCGTTTTTGCTATATAAGCGGCGCCGAAGAGGATACAAGCGCAGTAAATGAAAAGGGGAAATTGGCGGAATAACGTTTCTCTTGTGCTGTGTGCGTTTCGGTTTTATTATGAGTTGTCTGAGCATAAAGTATTTTTTTCATCGAATCGGGGACGACATCTTTTTATTAAGTTGGGACGATTTTTTAAATGTTTTATGAGTTTTTTTTATTTTTCATTTTAAGGATTTTTGCTAATATGATCCAGCTCATAGGATTCTTTTTGCCGTAGCAACGAATTCAAATGCAACTGGTAAAAGGGATAAAATAATCACCAATGTTAATCAGCTAATATAGTAGACCTTGGAAAATAAACAAAAAATGTATTTACGCAACGAGCTGTCATCGTTTTATTTAACAAAAATTGTTTTTTATTGTTGTTTTTATAAATATCATAGAAAACTTCAGTTTTTTATTTTTTTTACAGAAAATTACCTTTATTTTTTCAAATATTGCACCCTCTCTGTCTTTTTCTTTACAGAACACTGCAGTTCTTTTACATAAAATTTCAGTTTTCTTAGGTTTTATAGAAATTTTTTTTATGGTCTTTTTACAGAAAACTCCAGTTTGTTTTCGTTTTTTCTATAGAAAATTCGTTCGTCTTTTGTTTTTCTTTTTACTAAAAATTCCAGTTTTTTAGAGAAAACTGCAGATCTTTCTTAATTTCTCACACAAGTTTGCAGTTTTTTAGGTTCGTTTTACAGAAAACTGCAGTATTTTTAGGTTTTCACTGAAAATTCCAGTTTTTCTTTTAAAAACTCCTGTTTTCTCACTGAAAATTCCTGTTTTTTTAGGTTTTTTTTCAGAAATTTCCAGTTTTTCCAGTTCTTTTACGGAAAATTCCAGATTTTTTAGTTTGTTTAGCTGAAACTTCCAGTTTTTTAAATTTTTGTCAGGTTTTTATACCGAAAATTTAAGTTTTTTCAGTTTATTTTGCTGATAATTCCAATTTTTTCCAGTTTTTTACTGACAATTCCAGTTTTTCCGGTTTTTTCAGTTTTCTTACTGAAAAAATCCGGGTTTTTTTAAATTGTTTATTCCAAAAAACTGCAGTTTTTTTACCATTTTTCTTAACAAAAAACTACAGTTTGTTGAATTATTTTACTGAAAATTCCAGTTTTGTTCAGTTATTTTCACTGAAAAATACAGATTTTTAGGTTTTATAAAGAAAATTGCCGATTTTTTAGTTGTATTTACAGGAGACTGCAGTTTTTGTTCTTATTTTTACAGAAAATACCAGTTTTTTTATTATATTCACAGAAAATTCCGCTTTGTTTTTGTTATTTTTCCTAAAATTCAAGTTTTTTTTGTTTAATTTTTGTATTTTAAATATTTAGGATAAACAACACTAGATTTCTGAGTTAGAATATTTGCTACACTATTTTGTTTATCTAATACCAATTAAGAATTGAATGGTATTTGCAACAGATATTTTTTTTAGTTTCCGGCAATTAAAAAATACTTATTCTAAATATACAAATATAAGTAATTTGGACAATTTTTCTCAGTGTAGCTAACAAAAAATTATGGTGTTTTTTTTTTTCTTAATGGCATTAAGGAATCGAAGCCCATCTGTCACAAATTATAGTGTTGTTAAGTATTAGGAGAACGAATTTTATTACCTATCAGATAGTCTGGTATTACCTTCCATCTAAGTTCATTGATACCGACAAATCATCCGTTAATTTACGTGTTAAGTCTTACTTACCAGTTTTACGTAGCAAACATAAACGTCGGATTTAACAGCCATTTGATAGGTTTTAAGAGTTATGTTGCCATACTTCGAAAGATATTAGTTTTAACGACTCACCCAAAGCAAATATTTATTCCACTGTGGTGTTCTTAATTTCACGATGCTGACTATTTTTAGGAGGTACAAACATGTATAAGTTTCATTTTATTTCAGTCAATATCGGACAGCGATATATTCTGTATACAGGTATTCATTGGCTAATATTTGTATGAAGAAATTTCATGCAATGCGATGTGCATATAATACGGTCTTTACTAATCAGTTTGTCTGCCAGCATATCCTTCCTATGCTCCGAATAGTTTCAGAAATGTATACTTATATAGGTCTTACACTTGTCTTCTTTGCTTTTTTAGTATATATAATTCCAGGAAAGGTTTCTCAAAAATCTAATAAAAATGCCAGAACACATTACTTAAGAAGAATGTGCAGTGCATACTAAAAATTTGTTTATTCCGGAAACTAGAACAGCATTAAAAACTTAAACTGAAAAGCAACAAAAGCTAGAGTTAGTCACCTGCCGTGAATCGTACGTCGGGCCAGATAAATTTTCTCTTTTTTGTTTAACCCTTTTTGACGTCTCATACCAAATTATTCACTCTAATTCACTCACATTGTCAGTCCTAATTTAATTAATAAGTATACTGTGCAACGTTACTCAACTCTAAACGTTTCCTAAACCATAATAATAAAGGAACTAGCAAGGATTATTTGTATTCATTTGATGCCGTTTGTTTCAATATGAACTCCAATAACGAAAGCACGAGTACCTTCGCACAGTAGATAGCTTAAATACCTGGAAGCATGCCAATCTGCAGCGCTGCACTCCTGTAGGATCTCTTTACAGAAGCTTTCATTCTAAAACAAGTGATTACTAAATGATCAGTTAGTAGTGCATGTTGTATTTCCTGTATGGTTGAGCTTTGTGACTGTTATAGAACGAAAAATATTATAGACAGTTCATTTATATTCAGCAGGGTTTCCTAATAGCGAATTACGCGAATTGTCAGTGCAGAAGTAGATGGTATTTTTTATTTATACTTAAGATAACACCTTTTTTCTTATTGCTACATTAATGCAACATTAAATCAATATTAATGCTTACTTTAAATATAAAAATTGGGCAAAAAAATTATTTAAATATTAAATTGAAGTACCATTTTGTATGTAAAAGAATTCTTTAGAGAAAAATTACTGAATTGGTGAAGACCACTCCGATTGCTGAAATGTTTTTATTGTTAAAGATTGGAATTATCTTTAGTTAAAATTATCTATGAATAATTTTCGAGTATTTATTTATAAATAAAAAAATATGTAGATAATTTTGTTTTTAAATAATCAACTTAAATAGTTTTTATTCGAATAATAAATATAAAGATATGTTTGTTCTTGAACTATATTTTTAAATACATACTAAAAATCTTGCCTCCCAGACTGAAGAAGACTACAATGGTTGGCCGAAACGTTTACAAATGTAATTCCTAAAACAATTTCAGAATAAAAATGACAATATTGCTTTTAAGTGTTACCTAAGAATCATAGAAGGCTACCAAAAAACAGATATTATAGTTATAGTATAGGGGAAAACCCAGTGAATTAGGTTTTCCATCAATTTGGCCCCAGAAAATAAACAAAATTAATTGTATCAATGTTAATATCGAGCTATCGTAGTAATCGCATATTGAAATCCATAAAATTTCAACTCTAAGAAACAATTAATTCATAATACGACGCCATGCTTCCTTGCACAGCACCACTATAGCTGCTAATAGTTGTTAGGATCGTTAAACTTTAAGGCACAGTAAATGCTTTTAATAGCTGGCCGTTTCCAGCAAATATCCGACGAACGCGGTCCACGTTAAATGAAACTCTTAAACGGTCCACACAATTATTCATAACAACTACAAACGTGTGTAGTATATGCACGGATTCGATACGGTCCAAAAATTATGCGTAAAGTGCCTGCTATTCCGTCGAATTAAGCTGGTAACGTTCGTCAACGTGACAAGTTACACAAACAAATCAACGAGGAATAACATTTCGCCAGCGACAAATGATAAATCGACATGGGGGATAGGCAATCATAGTAGGCGTAATTGCGTTTCGTTGTTTTGAGGGATCCTGTGTTGTATTTACGTGCCCGGTCATTGTTTTTTTTTTGTTTTGTGTTTTCGTTTTTTTTTTGCCGCCACGAAACCTCTCTAGGATTCTGCTTTGAAATTCTTGCGGTAGATGAGTGAATGAATCAAAACAAAACTAAAATTTAACTTCAAATAATGATTCACAATTCATATTCCTTAGCAACTGCTTTGTACAAAATTCAAATATTTCTAAATTGCACATCTGTGTATATATTAATAAATTGTTTCATAATTCCTAGAATATATCCCCTAATAAACTTTAGGCATAATATACAGGGTGTCTCTGAAATAAAGAAGAAACTTGTAGTTTTGATAATTTATTATTAAACATTTAAATAACTCACCAGTTTAGGAATAAGTGTGTATCATATATGTTAATGTAAACAACTTATTTTAAATATAAACCATATTTCATCTACAAAAGTATACATAAAAGTCTTGTATCTCTCTTGGAAATAAATAAATTTTCTGACAAGAAACGTTTATTTATTGAATAGAATTAATTAACGACTGACAGGACTAAAATTCTTAAATATATGTCTATAATGTAAATGTAGCCAACAATAACGTTTTACCACAGTCAACAATAAAATGAATTACTGACAAAATTACTAATATTTACATAAATTACTAACTTAGATGCTAGTGTGAAATAAGCATGAGTTGGTGCAGTTTGACAAAAAAAAACAGATATTACAAACGGAAAATAGTTTTATTCGGTCAACGGAAGTTTATCTTAAGAAAAGGTAAGTACCCACTATGTCATTACTTCAAAGCTTCTCGAATTGTAATATCTAACTAACAAACAGACTAAACAAAAAAAAATGCAACTTAAATAATCATTTATTAAGCACAACCTTAAATTACCCAGATATTACAGAACAATTTAATGACTTTACTTGAATACTTGTTAAAGTTACATATGTACATCTTTCAAGCATATGGTTTATTTATTCAAGGCAATATTACATGAGAATATATATGTATAAGGCATTCCTAATTCATAAGTTTGGCTCGCTTCAAACTACTCTAGCTCTAATGTACACATAAAAAATTCACATCCAAGTCTACATTTTATATTTTCGTCTTCAGTACGGTACATTACCAGCTTTTCCCATTTAAAAATAGTTTCTGACTTTTATTCTAAATAACGACCGCATTACTTATTACTTTGACAGTCCAAGCGTACAATCCGTTGTTTTTACTGCAACGAAATGCAATTTAACAAGAAAATAAGAAAAAGCAACTATATACACTGGAAAACGGGGCAGCAACCACTGTTTAGACTTGTCTACACACTGACCTACCATGATATGTAGTTAAATTTAGGATCGGTAAAAGTTTAAGTGTACCAAACTATTTAGGTTGGTGGGCTGGGATGTCCCGTTTTTTATGTAGTTCAGTTAGCGAACATGCTGTGCAAATTGTGTAAATTGAATTGGCTTTGATACCCTGTAACGTAATGTTAACAGACAAAGTTTTGTTATGTGTACTAACTGCCGAACGGGTATTGTTCGGAAAATATCGAGTGAAAAGAATTATCGTGTTACAAACGATTAACCTACATTTTGTCTGTTATAGAATGATATGTTTACCAAAATGATGGAGGTACATAAAGAGGTAACCTACCGAAATTCGAGTTTGTATAAATTTGCATACTTTTTTAATAATAATTGTGCAATATGCCGATATACTAGCCGATAGCAATATCTTGTCGATAAGTTCGTGTTTGGCGTTGTAAGAGGATAATTTTTTCATTAGAAATACATGTTTTTCTGACGCTTCTATTCAATAAATATACTTAAAAAATTAATCATGTATGTTCGAAGAATCCTTCTTATGTATACCAGAGCGAAAAAGGAATGAAAGAATTAACCGGATGACATGTCAGTACAATACAGCACCTAGTGGTTTTATTGTACCGTTGATATATAGAAGTCTACGTTTCTGCTCGGCGCTGCGAGTATTCTAACATTAATTTTTAATGCCGAACGCTAAGGTGATATTTCTCCATTGTCATCTAGCGGGCAATTTATCAAAAGTATCGAAACAAAAGCAACACGATCTCCGACACATTCCGCCTTGTGTTTTCCGGAAAGCTTACATAGATGACAGATGTACCAAGTTTATATCCGTGTGGGTGATTCCTCTTAATCTCCTTAAGAATTAATTCACTTTGTATAGAGATTTCGTTTATTTTTGAAAGCAAAGTCTTTTAGACTATTACATTAAATTTATATTTCCATTTCTTTATTAGAACTTGAAATATTTATAAAACAAGGCAGTAGTAGCTGCACTTACAGTACTTTTACGTGTATGTAAATATAATTATCACTACAAACAACACTTAAATATGCAATTCAAATGTCGATATGTTATTACACTGATACTATTATGCCATTCGCACATCGAATTGCTTTTATATGCATTTTCCGATAATTACTTCACTAATTTCTGTAATGAATAAATAGCTACACACAAAAAGAAACCCGGTGTTTTTCCCAATGTTTTTTTTTTGGGATTACAAATACCTGCAAATGTAGAATAAAATTTAAAGTGCAAAACCCTTGTACTTCGCTTATTAAATTGGCAATCAAGACTTATATGTACCTATTTCCAATATTCGCACCCCGCAGTAGTACGGAATGAGGGCTTCGTTGATTTGTGTCAAATTGAAAAGTTGGAGCTGTAGAGAGTAGACATGGTATATCTATAGAGATGATAGAGTACTGATATTGAACTCAAAACTGCCATCAATTGAAATGCGCCATATTGGAACACAAACGTCATCAATGACGTCGATACCATGGCGGATATTCAAATAAATAAAGTTAAGGATATCAATAAATTTTAATAGCACTTGCAATTTGTAATGATAATTAGTAGCATATGTTAGATTTTATCCTATGTATTTTATATGATGGCATGGTTTTTTTTATTATTAAAGTTGTGGACAACTTAGAACTATAGACAGTTTCTAAACTTACGATGAACTGGTAACATATACTTCATTCGTTCTCAGGTTTAAGAGAGAAAAAGAAATTTCTTTCAACGCTATATAAAAATACGTAGAAAAAAATCTAATACAAGTTTCATGAGATCTACACGACTTGTCATAACAATCCAACATTGTATGTTGTTTCTAAGAGTAAATAATATACTGCAGTAGTTGTTGTATAATTTATTGATGATTAAATAGTATTAGTTTACTTAATTCCTTCCTTATTGATTTTCCTTGTATTTTTTTCTGTAAACTTCTTCGCTAAATTATGAAATCTAATTTTGCTATAAGATGATATTATGGTTTTATTTAAAATTGAAACACGAGTTTGATAGTAAATAAACAAAAGTCGTTAGGAAGTTATCTTCTTCTGGAATCTTGTTTCCTGTCAAGACTTTTACTTTCTGAATTTGTTTTTCGATGAACAGGGAAATATATCGTACCTCCTTTTATGGGCAGATTAATTTACCTAAGAAATAGTGAAGAAAATTTATAGAAATATATATCTTATACATCATTCATTTACCTCTACCCTTTGTTTTCAGGAATATCAAGTGATTCTAAATAAAAATATACTTTTTTTAGATTTTCTTTGCGCGAATTCAATGTTGGAATTACTCCCTCTTTAATTCGCACAATCTGTCCCGTTCTATCAAAATCCTTTTCGAGGAAATGTAGTGAACAAACATATGCACGCTTACTTTTACAGGGATTTATTGTACCCCCTGTAACAGTAATCCACACAACAATGTTTGGGCATTCTACAAAAAATTATTTCACATAGAAACACTAAGTATTATCATTATTTCAGAATATTTTTAAGCTATGGCATTATTTTGCATCTTACATATGAAAGGTCCGTACTCCGTCATCTTTGTAACTATTGCTTTTGCAGGATTTTACACGACACGATGGCATCACTTTTCTTTAGGAAGAACTACCTGGATTAATTGTCATATAAGCCCAATTATTAATGCTATAATTTGCATACTTACACTACAGCCTTACACGTAAAACAAAAATATCGGGTGAATAATATATAATATTCGAAACAGTACGTGAAAGAATAAAGCAAAGTAAGTAAATAAAACAATCAAACTGCAAGGTTAGGTAACATCAGTGTAACACTTGTCAACTTGCAAAAAACTTAACGCAAATACTTCCTAAAGAAAACTAACGTAAGCATGACACTATATGAAACATGACGCATTTAATGGCGTCTGTGTTCCAGGATGTTCTTTAGTATTTTGATGGTGCGCCGTAGCGATGCGCATACGGTTTATTGGCAGTCTATGAGGTCTGTGGGTATATCTAATATACTCGCCCAGCAGAATAGCACGCGTATATCTCGACTTTGTTAACTCACAGAAACCATATTGTCATCCTTCTTTTACTCATATTACGGCAATCGACATGTTAAAAGTGCGCTCTTAATATAATAAATAAATAACACATACACGTACTTTGTACAAGCACATCATTACTTTGATACCGACAATTTCTCATCCACAATGCGACAAGGAAGATGCAATAGTGGAGATCACTATAAATTGCAATTTATCATCCGCCGGAGCGGATAAGCCTCGAAATTCCGTTTCGAAGAAGAAGAAACGCAGTCGTCTCTCTTTCGTTTCGTCGTGCCGTCGTTCGCTAAGGGCTTCGTTAGAACGATCCTCTGTCAGGATAAGGGGGTACACCGCCGTGTACGGCGGCTCTTCAGTTCTCCGTTTTATAAGGAGTTAAACGAAGCACTTTGTTACCTAGCGCCATCATAAATCTTAGACTTGAAATTGGTGCATTATTTTGATAGCGGTCGTAAATAATAGCGGCGTTGACACTACTTACTATATACTACGTATATATCGAGGATTCATTCCCCGTTCCTGGTCTCATACCGGCAACATTGGCGCGATGGGTTGGGGGGGAACAAGGGGTACGCTTGCCGATTTTCTTATTTGTCCACCGGAGTGATATATGGCGCGCTTCTTATCCAGAGGCGAATACCGCAGCACCCGCAGCATTTCAGTTGGGAAGACAGTTCGATATATAGTTACGGTTGATAGGAGAATGTTGTAAAATTCATTGCGAATGGTACAGTCGAAAAGGGAATCAATACGTTAAAAATGGTAATGCAACATGGTGCTGTGAGAGCGTGTCTGAGAAAAAGTATCTGTTAGATTGTGTACATACATATGTGCATATTATATACAGTGAAACCTCTACAAAGTGACCACCGTTTCAGACCACCATATTTTGTGGGAATGGTTTTTAGTATCGTATACATAATTTATGAAACACCTTTCGAAAACGACCCATTTCTAACGCGACCATGACTATAGCTTAAGACGAGCACATCATCTATGTGCATACAAACGAATATATTAGGGTACTAATAATTCTCTGGCGCCAAACTATTTCGCTGAAACACAAAAAAACTGTTTTTATGCTAATTGTTTGTTTAATTTGATAACGTAGAAGAAAGCGTCTACTGCAGATCCACATGCTTACTCCAGGGAAAGCAGTCGAGACGTTGTAGCTACTCTCTACTTTCCACCCATGTCCCATAAATCAAACTGACGACTGGATTCAATCGCGGCACTTTAAGATCCTCTTTAATTTGCAGCGGCCTAAGTTCGACTGGCGACAAGACGCTACACCAAACTGCGCCAATAAATTTTCCCGCCAACTCGCGCGCAAAAACATCCATCGATCCTGTTTACGTAAAAGGCTACCGGTATCCGAACAGATGGGACCCGGTAATGGTAATGCAGGTGGTTGCGAAGTGTAGACGTAAGGACTGGAATAGATAAGTTGTTTTTCGTGCGATACTTTTAAGGTCAACGCCTACGGTAAAGTTGAGGACAACATCATAAACGCGGTGACGATTCCATTGGAGACGTCTCTACGATTTATACTGAAACCTGTCCTAGTTTCTGTTGCTATAATATGCAAAATATAAATCTTTAACGCTATGCTATTTAGGCAACCATGAAAATAATACACAAATAATATAATTCATCAAAATTTTTTCGGAATATTTTTAGATTTACAATAAGTTGCAATCCAATAAGTTAGGTTGTCAAAATAGCTGTCAAACAATCTGTCATTACGTCTTCATAAGTTTGAGTCGTTATTTGTCAAAATAACGAAGAGAAAGAATTTAACAGGTTCATGAGGGAAACTTTGTTGATTATTTTTGCTGTTCATGATGAAAAAATATTGTTAACCTTTAACAAAGTATGCAGTTTTGTGGTAACAACAATTTTAACATAATTTGTGGTATCCAGTTTAATATATAATTCGTAAATACGAATGAAGAGTTGTTTATAAATTTTGAGTTAGAATATAAATATACCATATAAATAGACATGCTCCTCTTGCTGATGCAAATATCTTCTATTGGCATATGTACACGTACACCCAAAATGTCCGGTCTAATAGCGTTTTCGTCTTATTTGCACTCGGTGTGCACTCAGTGTATGCGAAAACTGTGATAGTGCGTGACTACACGTAACTAGTGCATGTGAGTTGCATGGAAGTGCAATTATAAGTCGAACATGATTTTAGAGGGATTTGAAGATTTGAACTGAGTTAACCTTACTTTTACCAACGTTTAATGAGTGTGTTAGCATACTATTAAACAAATAGTTCAATATCCAACCATCATAAATAAAAGTAGTGGTTACATATCCAGCAATGACAGAAGAAAATTTTTCCGGTATTAATTTTCAAATAAATAACGCCCCAGAGGCTACATCTGTTATGATCCCTACATCTCAAGATCAGTTATGTTTCGATCTATTTACTACTTCAGTAAAGGTTTTTACATGATGGTGTTCTTTTTCTTTCTTTTTTCCCTGAGACACACCATTACTTCTTCATCTTCGGAAGTTGAAGTTGAGGAAAGTATCCATAATATTTGAGACAACTTGCAGCTGATTCGTCGCCATATTTGCACTGATCCTAGCACGAGCTCCCAGAGCTCGTGCCAGAAAAAGTGCACTTGGTGCGCACTAAGTGCGTTTTTATGGTTAAGACGAACATGCATCACGAAAGTAGTGCAAACTTAAATTTTAAGTCGAACGCACAAACTGTAGTCAGTGCGTCCCAGTGTGTCCCAGTGCATGTTTCGTGCAATAAGACGAAAACGCTATAAGTCACAGTGTGAGTGCAACGTTCCATGCACCCAGGTTGCACGCGGCGTTTAGACTACGCATTAGACCGGACATTTTCGGTATCAAGTTCATATCAACACATTTACTTTATTAACCTTCCATTCCATTAATCTTGCGAGATTTTTAAAAGCTTATCGCAATAAAAATCCCACACCGTAAAGTATGGCCACATAAATTCAACTTCAACCCTTGAAACCATCTAAAACACATCGGAACCTCACGATTTCGCTAAGTGAAATATATTATCTAGATGTTAAATTCAATTTTTTGTAAATATGTACATTTTTGTACATACCATATCGCAGACCTTCCGTGTTTACGCTGATATTTTCCCGCGGAGAAGTAAATAAGCCCAGCCGAAACGATCAAAAAGAAGAAAAAAAAAAAAAAACGTTTGATAAATGGGCCGTTTCGCTGACATGTCGAATATTATTTAAACGCATGGGTGGTTATATCAAAGCCGGCGGTAAAAATGCGATTGGCAGGAGATGAATTAATCTGGGAGTTCTGGGACCAATTGCCGGTTTATCGGTAAGCGCTTAAATAAACTTAGCGAATATTTAAGATAAATTACGGAGCTGCCACTCACGATTTTATAAATTGAGGTCTGTCGAAGGTGAAGTAATGAAGTAATGCTGCCGGTAATAAATAAGACGATAAAAATCTTTGAACGCTGACGTCTTGGTTGCTCATGCTAGGAGGCCTCTGCCAAAACTTTTTTTTATTATTCAGCGTATAATATGTACCACGAAGCGTGAAATATTGCTTCTATTAAGAAATATTGTAAGGAAAAGCAAGCGCATTGTTGTTATTATAAATATGGAAGCTGTTAAATTGTATTGCAGCCCTATACTAATCTGTCGGTGGGGTGCTGGTCTATCACCCTCAGGGGTCTCCCCACCCCTCCTGGCCTCCCCGTATCTCCCCAGAAATGTCCCTGAAATAAGAGTACAACGTATTAAAAATGGGAAGCCCTAATTTTATTACACCTTTTATCTAAATTAATTTTTCCAAAATTCCCACGCATACGTGAGGAAAAAAATGGCAAAGATATTTATTAAATATCCGTCACGCCACTGGTATTTGAGACACTACACTTCTAACCAACGAAGGTAGGGCAGGCAACACGCGACGTATAACTACGCTCTGAGTCTCAGTCTGTCTGGATCCTTACGCATGAACACATCGGATATGGCTTTTACCACACGCGAGTTGTTCGATATGATTTATGTCTACGGCGAAGCAGGAGGAAGTTGTCGAAGAACTCTACGTATCTACCGGCAGCGATACCCCAATCGTAGAACCCCGTCTTACACGTGTGTAAAGGATACCGTGTTTAGATTAAGAGAAACTGGTCGATTGCTACCAAATTACGAAGGTCGCGGACGTGAAAGACCACGTCGAATTTTACGAGCCGAAGAAGAATTGCTGGATATTGTGAACAGAAATGCAGGTGTAAGTACATTCGAACATTTTATTTAACACTTCTCCTGTTTCGCCGGTTTGCAAATCGGTTCTTTTCAGAACCAAACAATTGATTATGAAAGAGAAAAAAAGAAATAATTACGCACATTACCTTCGTCACATCAAATATCAACTTTTAACAATGATGTTTATTTCAGACAGCTGTCATTGATCAGATTACGCACAAGTGAATAGAGTTATTCATTAATAGATTCCACATTTTACTTTCAATATCTTCTTTGAAATTTGCTTTAAATTTCGCGTACGTAATAATATTGGAGTCGTTGACTCGTATCAGCTGCATACAATGATTATCTGTATATCACAGCTGTATTTACAAATGACCTTAAGATATAGTATAAACACAGATAGTGGATCCATGGGCGGCACATTCGTGACGTTTCAATGGGTTTTTAATTGTATATTCGATATTGCAATTGGCGTACGAATTTTTGGATACTTATTCAGTATAATTTGGGTTTCCCATTTTTAATATTTTGTACTCTTATTTAAGAGACACCCTGTATAAGGCTAGTCTTTAATTATTGCCTTTTTCAATTGTAACATTCATAATTTTTTAATTTTATATTCTAATGAGAATACAATAACAAAGTAAATATTTCAAATAACTAAAAGATGCTCTCTGACTACAATAATAATTGAAACTCAGTAGGCGACAACACAAAGGTATTCCTACGCTCATTGTCCGACAGGTAGAGACACGCATAGATCCCCACTACTAATCTCCTAAATCTAACGATCTAGTGCACATTATATCACATACTCCCAGTAACATATTCATGCAAAGTTGTAGGTAATTTTGCATTGTTATTTCCATATTCATTGTTTCATTGTTTGTAATATTTTTAGCTGTACCTCCTGATAAAGTCAAAAATAAATTGACGAAATATTGAGGTTCATATGAACAATTGAGTCTTATTAATTTTGTTTTGTCTACGGACGATTAATCCTGAAATGCGTTTGTCGCTCTGTCAATAGTCGAGAGGTTCATCTCCAGTTGTGGATTTTGCTGTAACAATTTGGTTTTTATTTATTTCAGTGTCTTCCAAATAATTTCTTGCTCCTCTTAAGTAAATGTCCAACACTGCTTTTCTTAATTTCGGTCGTCATTTTGTACGTCTTGTAAAGTTTTCTTACAGTGTTCGGAAAAACATTAAACTGCCGCCCTACCTGGACTGGCCAACTACCATCGTTCATTCCTCTGATTGTTAAAGCACGCATATACCTTGTTCGAAGAGTTTTGCCTACTTTCAGTATTCGTTCTTACATATGTATGTATATGTAATAACAATGTTATATAGTTTTGACAATTAAAGAAATAGTTTTGACAGAAGAGAAAATAATTTGACATACACAGCACCCTATTTAATTAATATGTTAAATAGTTTTCAGAAATAGCGAAATACATTTGACGAAAGAGAAAATCAAAAGAAGAATACTCTAAAGCTTCCAAATTAGAATATTTATAAATACATCGTCCACCGTAATGGAGACACCTACATATATACAAAAAAAAAAACATAACCTCAAGAGAATTCTTGCGCAATATTAATTTATAAATCATTTAGGGATAATATTTACACTAACCCAACAGAATCACACGTAAGAAGTGTTAATATGTATTACTAATTGTTATCTCCAGGTGCGTATGCATATATAAGTCAATAAATATTAATAAAGAATGTGACGTAACTGAGTTGTAAAATCGGAGATGTACAAACAGAGATAATTTGAAATTTAAAATCCACCTCCAGATGATGCGGATAAAAAAATATAGAATATAATTCGAACTGATCATTTATATATTTAATTCTTATTATTTGAATCAATTTCATTCAAAATTAATTAATACAAAGTTATTACGATAAATAGAAGAAAAAACTCGTTCGTTTATCCATATACATTTATTATTGAATAATTTGTAGCGCCATCTCTTGAACAATAGCAGAACCTTTAGTTATCCCTATTGACGTGTAGGTGATGTGTCGTGATATTTCAGCTATTGCAATACAGATAACGCCCGCAAAATTCTCATATATGATTGGTTTGTTGTCTCCGTTTTATTGGACATATCTTTTATAAATCCCACGGTAAATTCTATGTTTCAAATAGAATAGCTGAATCGAACAAAATAAAGAATTTGCTCTTTACTCGAATATTTGCACTTTATTAATAATGCTATTCCCTATGGTAAGTATTTCATTTCTTAATTATTTTTCGTTTTTGTCGATATAGCGCCATAATTTTGCTAGTTAAAAGATTATAATGCGTAATTGCAAAAAAAACACAGCAGAATAAGCATTTATAATCATCCCTATTCTGTGCTTTTACCTGTATCAAAATTTATACAAAAGCTACCATCTGCTGAGAGAGAAAAAAAATATATTTATCCGTTTTTCACACAGTGATATTTACAAAGGTAGATATTATGAATCTGCTTCCTCGATTTTTTCCATACAATTTGAGGTTTAGATACTCTTGAAATTGGTGGCAATGACACTGAAGGAAACTGCTGACAAAGTAGTAAACCGATATATATATTGTCAGCGCTATTATTCGACGTAATTTTGCACACGTCTATTAAAAATGGCGGAATAATGGATAGCATAATTTCGAATACAAACAAGGAAAAAATAATAAAATCATTATCTGTGGACGAAAGTGCAAAGAAGCAGATGCTTAAGATAAATTGAACTCTATAGGTACACGAGCATTAGAACTCGTCAAAGCCATACACAATGATTCATTCTTACTCACTGGGACACTTAAATATTTATATTTCTTCCGTTTTTATCGCGATATACCTAAAACTTCCGGGTCTCTGGTTAATTGCATCATTTAACCGTATCAGATAATCCTCGAATAGCACACAGAGAAAAAAAAAACCGTCCAGCCTCAACTTAAATTTTTTCTCCTGGCCTTCCCATTCAGGTCGTTATCCTCGCCAATTACCCACATACAAAATTTCAATTTAACGGGGAATCCGGCACATTAAAATTAAGGTAATAACGACTAATTCCGCGCCCCTCCAAACGACGGCTTTCCGTAACGTAGAGAGCGCCCTCTAACGTCCTGGCAGGCGACCATTCGACTCCGCACGGGCGTAAAGGTTAAATCTGCGACACCCGTACACATTGACAACGTTGCCGGCTGCAGATTGTCTGTATTTGGCGAGATATTACGTTTCAGTCGACGTGAAATCAACCTGGTATAATATAATCAAACAAGCGATGCTGACAACGTAATACTCTGCTGCATACTGTACTTATATACTGTTATGCTCTCGTACGGTGGTAGTAATAATAGTGGCATCCTAGCGCACAGCTTCAATTACGCGCATAATGGATAGTCCGTTGTTTGGTTTCTACAGTTTCTGATAATAATATAGTTTGCAGTCTCGTTGAATCATGCAAGAGCATAATTTCTTCTTTCGCAGAATAATATGTAGGTAAAGCTTATCATCACTTATCCTTTAGATGTTGTATGTTATATGAAAGGTATAATTGATGCACTAAGAAGGACCTATGAGATCGATTAAAGTAGTTAATGATGCCAAAAGCCAAAAACAATATGTGTTGAAATTAGGTAGCTCACTGGTAAAATAAAGTAATAGCTACTGAACTAATTTCCAGAAGAAATTTTTGAGAGCATCTGCAATGCTCCAGATTAAAAAAACAAAGATTTTAATTTTTTATAATCAAGGGAATGCAAGATGCAGTAATAACCTGCTATAACTGAACTTGGCTAGATAAACAGGCACTATTTCTTGATAATGAGAGAGCAAAAATGGGACACCACAGATTGCAAATGCACAATTAGGACACAACAATATTGTCCATCCATAATTTATTTCCCTTTCTTAAGAAAAGGTGCCCGCTAATGCGGCTATAATCGCTAAAAATAGTACAGAATCTGCACTACAGTTGTCAAATCATTTACGCCAAATCCCTTCAGATAATAAATAAAAAAAAAAGGGTGTTGGAACTACCACGCTAGTAGTGATAGCATAAACTTTCCACGGGGCATAGTAATAAAGTTAGTCGGAGTTTGATTAAAGCAATATAGACCGCAGAGTACCTCCCGTTGAGTTATTTTACGTCGGATAAGCAAGAACAACAAAGGCATTGCGATCAACGTTCCGATATTACCGCCCTGTATGGACAAGGGTATCGCCTATGTGCTGTAGGGGATGGGAAAAAAATACTCAGAAACGTAGGTTAAGGGTCACAGCTCACGACGGCGCTGAAGCGAAAACTGGCACATTTCGGAGATCTGCCGACGCCGACTTGGGTCTCTTGTGCACGGCGAAAGAGTAAGGGGAAAGCCGGATATTTAATAATATTCTCGGAGAAAGTTGTAATGAAAGCGACTAATATAAAATGATCAATATAATGCGCTATCGGGTTTATGGGATCGTGAAAATTGGTTTCGTTTCGTCAATATTGGCATATTTTTTTGAAATGGGATCTTTACATCAAAAGGCCTTACAAATAAATATAAATTTTATAAAAAGGGAATTGTATAAGACTTGCGAGAAGATCGATTTTATTGACGTATTTCATTTGCTGTTACCTTTCACAAGGGGGATTCACGAGTAAAAAAATTATATTCCTGAAACTAAAAATCTTTCAGCACAAGATGGTGTAATCAAAATAATGTTTTTGTCGAGTAGAAATGTGTGAGGTCTAATGATTTACTTTACTACATCAAACATTAACTTATTGAAACAATTGACTCTGTTTGCGAGTGATTTGAATTTTCAGAAGTTGATAAGCGACTGTTTTATGATATGAGCATGACCATTGATGCAAAATTATAAAAAAATGCTGCGTAATTTAAAAAGGAACTTCTTAATAGGAATTCTTTATAAGCACGAAATAGTGAAATACATAGTTTGAATTGTCAACATGAAAAAAAAATTAAAAAGGAAAGTGTTACCGTAGATAATTATACTAAAAGCAAATACTGGACATTCCACAGCCGAATAGAAAAACAGCTTGCTTCAATTCCTAGGGTTTTAAATGTAATGATGTTTTGCGTATCTAAACATTCATGTTTGTAAAACCACGTAATATCCCTGTCCTTTTCTTGCAATAGAAATGTTGGAAAATAAAACTCCATCTAAAGAATTATTTAAAATAAAGAGTGGATATAAAATTTAATGCACTATGGGCATAAAAAACATATATGCTACTTATTGTCACAATGACTTTTACTATGTAACAATAAAGTATCATAAAATTACATATACAGAGTTGGTCATTAGTGCGTCAAAGTCCAATATAGTCATCAAAAAATAAAACTGAAGGAATTTATTTTATGAAAAGTGGTACAGTAACCAAAAACGCACATTTTAAAAATAATTTGAAGTATACAGGGTGATGTCCTAAAGCGGGGCACACTCAAAAAAAATTTTTAAACGAAACGCCCTGTACTATATCTTTTGTGTTTTCTTATCTGCTTTAAATTGTGTTTTCAACGATCCCTGGGTTTTTGGCTTTGAGTGTCGCATTGTTGAGTTATTAATAAAAATTAAAAAAAATGGTTGTGACAAGGTTTATCATACTAATTCCATGCGACAATATTACGATTAGCTAAGACAAAATTATTTAGTAAGTATGCAGCCAAGGGGTGTGTTGAACGTATAAATTGATTAAACATTAATTTTATTATACAGGGTATTTGTTACGATGCAGTCAATTTGGCGATTGTCAAAGAGCGTTTCCTGACTTTTCAAATGGAACATCCCGTATATTATTAAATTTTTGGAATGGCCCGTTAATTCCGCTTAATTTTTGTTAATAATGTTCTATACCCAAACTCAATAATTTCAAAGTTATTTTCAATTTTTCATTACAAACCGCAAATTATTCAGTTTCGTTTTCAGTTTTACTTTTTAAAGACTATATTGGACTTTGACACAATAATGAGCAACCCTGTATATACGGTGTAATATAACATAAAGCATGATTTTATTCCATAAGTGATTTGGATAAGAGTATCATTAGTAGCAAAGCTTTAATTAAATTAATCCTTTATTCAAACTCTTCCATATAGCGGTGACTAAATTTAAATATTTTACTTAGAGCGTAGGCAAACCACAATACCAGAAACGGACAGTAAGGCAATTTGCATAGTTTGGCACTATACTGACTAGGGTTAGGATGTAGTATCAATTTTTGAGCGCCCGATTAATTATTTAAGATTCATCCTACCGGCCATTTAGCCCAATAGCATTCACCGGTACTGAATACATTACAGACGCTAGCAATTACCGCTAAACTAGAACTCAATTACTGGGGTTTTAGTCCGACCATTATCAAACATTAGGACTGCGGTATTGACGCGCTAATGAGTACGGAAAATTGAAAATGGTTCCTCTCTCTAAAGAACTTGACGCATCTGCGTACACGGAGAAAAATGACATTGCAAATCCAACAAAAAAAGTATTGTCCTTACGTTGCAATCGGTTCAAAAATAAATTGGTATTGCAGTAAAGTTTTGTAAGTATATTCCAAAACTTTTGTTTTGTTCCACCAACAACACTTTTGTTGGTGTTAAAATATGTTACGGTACAAATAATCGCTTTAGCGATAACATTATAGTTGTAGTTATTTCAGATCTAAAATACAGAACAAGGTGTGCGATGCAGTGAAGTAGATGTAAACACAATTTTTCAAACCAGTACAGTCAAGAAATATTTACATTACACACAATTGTAGTTGACGCAACAGGGCGCCTACGTTGTCGATATTACAATTTGTGATGCGGGAAGTCCCGGCATGGACAGTGGTATCACGTGATTCTAACCACGTGTTTCATTGGTCTTACATAGCCTTGAAGAAACAGACTTGTTACCAGGCGAGGTAGACGACGCCATTTAGTTTCGGTTGTGACGTTGTGTTAGCTTATTAGTTTTGTGTAAAAGAACGACAGTGTATTAAAATTGAAGAAATCTGGCTCACTTCTGACGTCTACTAACTCTTAGATATGGATAATTTTGTTACAGAGAAGCTAGCTGAATGGAATATTATGCGTACGAAGTACAGATTGCTAATGATGAGTACATTAAACCTTTCGATAAATTACCTTGTGTTTTCCCCTGTTTAAAAGTTGCAAAACGATCTAGAATATACGTTCCCTTGAGACATTTGTAAAATAAGACTTACATACATTTGAAATTTTAATCTTTATTTTTAGTGTTTCCCAGTTTTAGAATTTATCTTGTTTATTTTTTTTTGTTATTAATTAATAAAAAATTGTGTTATCCTATACTGATATTTTATTTAAACCCTCCACAGCTTACATTTAAGGCAGCACCAAATTTGTGTGTGAATCTACTAAAATATTGTTCGCTTTGAACAGAAATTGCGATTACAAACATCAAAATCAAGTGACAATATAAACGTAGAAAATGATGACTGAAAATCAATTGTTTGTTAAATATCCACAACTTGCTGTTGAAGTTTCAAATTGCTTTGGTAGTGATAAACAATTTTTAATACTGTATTTCACACAATTTTGTTGAAAACACCATATTTTTGTGATTCGTTAAACAACAAGCAACTGGTTGATTGTAACATGTTTTGGAAATATATCCTTCCAAATTTTGTGGCAGTTCTAACAAAGTTTTTCGACAAGTTTTAAGTTGTATTGAATAATGGTTGGTGTTGTCATATATTTACCCACAAATTGTTGTTCAATGTGCGTCAATTGGTGCCACCTTAACAATAATTTTTTCTCCGTGTACACTGCATATGTAAAAGAATTTAAAAAAAAATATATTTAGTACTGGTGGAGAGAATAGCATATACATTTCAAATTTTCAACCGAAGAAGAATCAATTTATAACCTATAAATATTGTTCATAAACCGAAGTTTGTTATTAAAGCGGTAGTTAATGCAGTGGAACGCGCATATTCATAAATCATGGACATGCGATGTTAAATTTGTTACTCTTGGCAAATTCTTTGATTGCCTAATAAAAGATCCAATTTACAATTTCGGTAAATTTTCTACAGAATCATTGCATCCGAGAATATTAGCTTTAGGAATGTCAGACGATCACATGAATTAATTTTTACTATTTGCCAGTGCTAAAAGTGCAAAAACAAAGTCACGCGCAACGTTCTATTAAAAAAAAAATGACATGCGTGATTAAGGCAGTCAATAATCCAAAACAATTTTCAGAAATGTTGCTCTCTAATTTAGATTCATCATGTGCTTCAGAGCGTTATATATCAACTTCCAAAAGCAAATATGTAGAGAATGCTTAACTAAGAAAAATTGGCAAATAATTTCAATGCAGTGTTGCTCGATAGTTACTAAACAGGTGTTTCTTGTAAACGGTACCACTATACTCTTTTAACATAATTTGGAAATCTCAAAATTCTCAAAAAAAAATGTTATACAATTTTGCTGGACCAGCTGTTTTTAGGGCAATTAGCAAAAAAAATTCTAAACTAATCAGTAATTTAATCAGCTAATATATTAGCAGTATATAAATGTTTAGTATGGATTGATAGGGTTTTGGGCAAGGATTAATTTAACACAAGCAAAAATATAGGGTGCTATTTGAAAAAATCAAGTTACCTTGGATTAAAGTTAAGCAAATGTTCAGGGCTATAGTGGACACCTGTATACACTTACATCGATTTTAATTTCAATGTTGAATCAGACTAAGTATGTATGTATGGTATTTAAAATATGAATGTCTAAAACAAATGCAAATATAAACCACGCCGCCTTAACCATCGGGACTACTTTTGACAAAAGAGTAAATAACAACGTTGTTATTAAAGATAGACATATAGTAGTTTATATGAAGTCATGTTATTTTTCTACGTAGAATTGAAAAATGAAATAATATATAGGATGTTTAAAATAACGAAGTAAGTATCCGTTTGCCTACTTCTGGGACACTCTGTATAGTCAAAAATATTTTTAGGTGATGCAGCATTGAATTCTATAACGTTCTTGTAGAAAAGGTTTCTTTCTAAAATGACAAATAGAGCTGTAATCCAAGACCCAGTCTTCGGTGGGACACCCTGTACATCTCCAATGCCAAGTCCTCCTGGATTTTTATTAATTCCATCTCGTCAGCTGATTTATCAGGGAGTATATACTTGGGCAGTGTGAAGTCGTCACTAATTATGTCAATTTCAAACGGATTTACAAGAAAATTGATGCAAGATTTAAAATTGTTTAAATCTGCAAAACTTGAAATTTTCCATCAATTCCTGTAATTTGGCTTGATATCTTCGAGTTGTGAATTTTTACTTTTTAGCCGAGGAAAGATTAAACGTTTTTGTCATCAAATCGTGTTCAAGTAGTAGCATTTTTTTTTAAACTGAAAATTGTTTGAGTAAGATCAATAACAGTTTTTTGTTTGCCCTGTAATTCTAAGTTAAGTGATTGTAAGTGTTCCATTATATCAGTCAAAAACATTAAATCTTGATTCCAGTGGTCTTCTAACTGTGTATAGTGCTTTCCGTTCCTTTAAGAAAAAAAGGGCCGATTAAGTTAACGAAGCGGCTTAATACATTATAGGTGGATAACCATCTGACTAAAGAATAAAATGGTAAGTCATTGGGATGATCTTCGAGATCGACAATAAATTCTGCTGAGCACCTAGTGCGGTCGTTAAAGATTTTAGTTTGTTGGTCTTTATGGTCGAATTATGGTGGATATTGGGCAACAAACTTACCATGGTTTTGTTCGTGGTGCCGTTTCAAATTACTTGCTTTATATTGAGCGAGTGATTGCTTGCAAATAAGACACAGACGTTTTCCATTTCGATCGACGAATGCATAATCTTCTTCTCATTCAGCAAAGCAAAGCGCTTCACTGCAGCTGCGAATGAGCAATCAAAGATTGGAGTTCATCTACAGGACGCCGCATCTCCATCTTTCTTGTCTTAGTGTTTTTTTTTTAATATAAATCCCACTCGCAAAGCAGATAAATTTTAATACCACACTGCAGCCGCACTTATCTTTAATGCGTCCGTTTCCCATCTCTACCGTGAAACTTTCTTTCGGTAACGCCCGAACAACAGAATCTTTTCAATGTCCCCCAGTCCGGGCTTTTGTGCGATTCCTTCCATTCAGTAAGCAGGCGGAGGAAGTTTAATTCTTTTAAAAAATGAGAGAACGAGAAACGAAGAAGAGGAGTCAGCTTTATATAACCCTTTCATAAACGATCCAGCCGAGATGAAGGCGTATAGATAAAAATAAGGCTTCCAGCGCAGATGGAGCTCGTGTATTACTGCCACCTATAAGTGAAGTACTTACTGCTATCTCGTGAAACGATTTGCGTATATCTAAAGGTTACGCTCATTACTTACGTCTATCGGTTCGTCTAGATTGAATTAGAAATTGAATTGTGAAGGAAATATTGTGTGTGTCAGGGATTAATAGTGATTACAATAAATTACCAGAAGAAAATATACACATTTTTAGATGTGCGACACTTAGAGAATAGGAATGATCGATTTTGAAGAGTAAAAGATTCGGCAATAGAAAAATATTATATTCATGATTTCGTTGTTATTGATAATCCACAGTGTAAATCATAACGCGTCATCCAATAAGTTTGATTCATCCAAACAACACCGACTTACTAAATTCGTGTTAATGATTTCCAAATTTGCAAATTGTACCCAGATAAATGATGCTGTAACTAGTTTTTTCGACACCTCATCGATCTATCACACACCAAATTAACATCACTTACGTTCATATTAGATACATTTTATTACTTGTGAAGTCGACCTTGTTATATTACTGACATCTAGGTCGAAGCGAACAAAAAAAAAGTTATCACGAGCACTGTAAACTGGGCAAGGTCTCATAATGTTTCCATAATTTGACCAATTGTCAACTCATCATATATCAACTTCTCTCTTTTCATATGAGGCAATGTTAAAAAGTTTTTATGTGGCATGAGTAAGTAAATAAAATTTGTTTATTGACAATTTTTACATGGGTTGTAGATTAAATATAAATTGCTCCTTTAATGTTTGATTACGGAAGATATAACAAAAAAAAAAGTATGCAGAAGCAAATAAAAAAAGATTGCTGTCAAGTGTGATATAGGTGTTGTCTCATCTTTATTTTTCTGTATATTTACAGATTGTTCGGTTAAGTGTGAGAAGACTTATTATACATATGTATTATTTATTTATTATTGATTTCACAAAAACAAAATTATGATTATATACCTGAAATGAATTAATTTAAATTTTATATTTTTGCCACAATCTAAAAGCCCCAAGAACATTGCTGATAGATTTTTATGAATTTTAACAGTTCGTGCATTATTTAGACTCACATTGATGTCGCAAAATTGTCTTTAATAAATACACGATAAATAATACACGAAGAAATAAGAAAAATCGTAGAGAAGTAATTAAAAGTCGCTATAAATTTATTGTTAAAAAAGCATTACAAAAAACGATACATTTTCTTCAGAAAATATAGCCAAAAGTATTTCCAAATAAGGATTACCAATTAATTTTGCAAAAAAACTAAAATTTATAAATATACAAATTGGTTACACATGAATTTATAAGAAATGTCAAACGATATTTTGACGTTTACACATACTAAATTGACATTTAACAATAAGTAAATATAAATCACCCTAAGATATCATACATTTTCATTAAAGAAGTAATTATTTATGGAAGTGATGCATTATCAATGCACGTTCAATAGAATAAAGTAGCGCTTTCTATTTTCGAATGATTACTACACTCATTCAAAGATAGAAAACGCCAGTAATGATACTTTCGGTTGTGGTAGCCAACAAAGTATATTTTATTAACATTTAGCATAGGTTAAGTGAAGATCTCCTGTATATTTTAATATATCGAACATTTTCCTTAGGGAAAAAAATCATAGGTTAAAC
Source organism: Cetonia aurata (assembly GCA_949128085.1). NCBI lineage: Eukaryota > Metazoa > Arthropoda > Insecta > Coleoptera > Scarabaeidae > Cetonia > Cetonia aurata. Next base: position 41,019,091 of record OX421887.1, on the reverse strand, counting down.
CAAATGTCTGAACCTGTCGTAAAACCGATTAGTTAGAAATTTCACAGAGAAGATGTCAAAATTTATATTGAGAAGAAGACATAACCTCCAAAACAATACCGAATATTTTCTGTGTCATTTGTTTTCTTTTAAATTCCTGTTTCGTTACGCGTAAACTTCTGCGATATGTCAAATATAATATTTTGACGTTTAACAAAAGTAAAGAATGAATTACTTGAAGATGTTACTTCGCTTAGAAAAGGTATTTCAAGTTTCTGAATAATGCATCGAAATACCCATGATTTACTAACTTTACAGAAGAAAGGTGTCAAATTTTATGTTCACAAGGAGACATAACCTCTAAAACAGTGAGATTATGTTGTTTCTGTGCTATTTCTTTCCTCTTAAGTTTTATTTAATATTTTGACGTTTCATATTATATTGGGGTTTCGTCATTAATATCAAAGTTAATTAATACGGGAGATAACAAAATCTATGAAAATATTTGCGAAATGTCAAATGATATTTTGACGTTTAGCAAGGGCAAAGCGTGGATCTGCATCATTTTTTGGACATATTGGATTTCTTAGAAAAGGTGTTTCAAGGTTCTGAACTAACTTTATAAAATCAAATTGTATATTGACAAGAAAAATATGATTTTGTTGTTTTTGCGCCATTTCTTTTCTTTTACATTTTATTTCATATTTTGACGTTTTATGTTAAGTTGACGTTTTGTCAATAATATCAAACTTAACTAATACGAGAGGTAAGAATATCGATGCTAATTTCTGCGAAATGTCAAATGATATTTTGACGTTCAACAAGGGTAAAATATTCCTTAGAAAAGGTATTTCAAGTTTTTAAATGTCGAAATACCGATCATTTACTGACATTATACGAGAAAGGTGTCAAATTTTATATTGATATAATTTCTAAAACAATGAGCGGATTTTGTTGTTTCTGTGCAATTTTCCTTTTCTTTTAAGTTTTATTTAATATTTTGACGTTTTATTTTAAACTGACGTTTTGTCAATAATAACAAAGTTGAATGTCAAAGAATAGTTCGACGTTTCATGTTAAATCGACATTAACTTGCTCTTATTAACTAATATGCCAGGTAAGAAAATGTTCATATGTACAACATCGACATCCTACCTGACATTTCGGAAGCTCTTCATCCGGATTACGCGGCACCTTCCAACCCAGCAGCGGCGGAATACAGATGATCGCCGACAGCAACCAGACGGCTCCGATCATCAATATCGCTCGCATCGGAGTCCGCTTCTTCAGATATTCTACCGCCTGCGTGATACTCCAATACCGATCCAACGAGATCAAGCACAGATTCATGATGGACGCGGTACTCAAGAGCACGTCCATGGCGGAGTGGATATCGCACCACCACGCGCCGAAGATCCAATAACCCATCAGTTCGTTAGCCAAGGAGAACGGCATAATCACCAATCCCAAGAAGAAGTCGGCGACCGCCAGCGAGGCTATGAACCAATTCTGGATGTTCTTCAACGCCTTCTCCGTGGTTATCGCTATGATCACTAACATGTTTCCCACTACCACGACGATCATGAGGATGGTAACGATGATGGAGGCCAGTACGATTTGGGGCATGGTGTAACCGCTCGGGTAGGATGTGATCAGCACGTTCGTCGTGTTGGACAGGGTGGAGTTGGTGGCGACCGTCATGTTTTCTAAGGGGAGGAAGATGTCTTCTGCGCGCGTAGTGGCGTTCGCCATGCTTGTATGCTTGATGAGGCACTCTTACTTATTATTGAGAATTGGAAGAGAGTATGTTAGAATATTATGTTACATGCATGTTATTGAATATTTCTTTATACAGTATTGTTTTGGTCCCTAATCACACTATGTACAGTACCCGTTTGAACCGAAGCAGCCCGTTTTGATCGGCGATAAAATGTGTAACTCAATAGTACCGAAATGATCATTCAACTATATATTATTATTATAATAACTTTAAATATTATTTATTATTATTATTAGCATAAGATAACACTACTTTTCCTCTTTAGATTTATCTTATCTTTCCTCTTACTAATACGTTTACTATTAATTAATAATTAAAAGACTAATATCGGGTTTAGTCCGCGCCACCACTGTGGCCCATATACCGAGAGCAGTGGTGTTCGTCCGCGGCCTCGTTTTCAATGCGGAGCTCCGTTGGCATCTTACCGCCATGCTCCACTGCCGTAAACTGCCGGCCGGCCGCTCCCGCGGCGGGCATGCGTCGGAAAGACGCAGCAGCGTCCACGCGATGCGCATCCCTTGATCCTCTCCTTCTAATTACGGATTAACGCACAACGGGATATCAATTATTCGCGAATATTTCAAAACACGCGCATATAGGACGCGGCGGCGTCTTGGTGGTGCATCCTCTCTTCCCCGGATTTGCGATAAATAAACCCTATTATTGCACCGCGGTCCGGTCCATTAGTCGAACGAAAGATTCCGGCCGGCCGCTAACAGGAAAATTACGAATTCTCGCGGGGAATCTGGTAATGAAAAGCGTATGTGCAGGGCATTTCAAATGAAATAACTCTTAACAAAAATAGAAAGCCCGCGCTCCACCTTGGAGCGCCCCCATAGAGAAAGGTTAGTATAGAGCGGAATCTTGTGTATATAGAAACGTTCGCGTGCGTTCGCGCCATCTAATGAGTTTTGCGGGAACTATTCACAAAGGCGGTAATTTTTAGACGTTTTATTTTTAGATGTTTTATTCTTGAAGATTCTTGCAACAATTTAGATCTCCTTTTTAATGGATTTTTGTTGATAAAAATGAAATTTTGCATCTGTGCACTTTGTATGCCGCGTATTTTTTTTTAAGTAAGTGTCGTAAATATGCGTCAAAAAGACGTATAGTTACTATTCCAGGATTAAATGTATAGCTACATATAATATAGTGCAATATACTTACAAATATATTACTTTAGAAAACTAAATCTCAAAAGTCTTTTCTATAAACGCAAAAAAACACTTCCAAACGTAAAAAATACTTTAAAGAAATAAAACTAAAACAGCGGATATTAATATTATTATAGAAATTTGACACGTGCGTCAACAACAAGATGACAAGATGAAAAAAACAAGTGATTTATATAGTTATTTCATAAATATTACTGAAGATATAGTATTGCGCTCCCATCTATAGAGTTTTGCGGGAACTTGCACCGCTGGGACGTTTGAACAGATTTAAGTTACTACCCCATGAGCGCACCCTCTAGAGCAAGTCTCTTGCCCGCGGTTTAAGATTGATTGTATCGTCCAGCATGTTCAAACACATTTGAAGGCACCCTATGAGATGATTGCCAAAGATACCAACCCATACATTAAGTTTCTATGGCCATTCTGTATGTGTTTCGCGCGTCAAATAGGAGTTGGTGTCACTCGAACACCTGCAGTTGTGAAAATTTACTTGACGATTCAACGAAAAAGATGATTCGTTCGAGAATAGTTATTTGTATCACTAGACCAGAAACTATAGTTTTACGAGTATGAGCACGGCTTGTGTAGCCGAGGCGAAGCCGAGGCCCCACAAGTGCGAATGCTCGCAAAAGAGTTTCTGGCCGTGTATAATAAAAAATAAATAATAAAAAGAATTAATGCTAGGGAGTTAACAGTACAGGTTGGCAATATATGTTACGTATAATAATAATATAACTTTATTGTCCAACACATTATCAATCCAAATAAAGGACAAAAATACAGATATATTGTGCAGCAAAAAATATAATACCTAACAAAAACAAACCAAACAAAAACAAGTATATGTTAACTTACTTACACAAAAGAAAAACAAACCAAAATTATTTTAAATATATTTTACATGCATGTATTATATCAGATGACGAACGAAGGAGGTCATTAATAAAGACAATAAAGAGCAGGGACCCTAAGTTCGATCCTTAAGGAATATCTAGAGAATGCGACGCTCAATTGTTTTTCTGTTTCCACAATTAGGACCGCCATAAAAAATAGTACTACTTTGTCCATTTGACCGATTCTGTACCTCCAAAGATAACAAAGTTATCAATAGTGCACACTTAAGTGTGGACACCCGGTATACGTTTCCAACCTTTAGTGATCTTTTTGCCGGCCTAGCTCGGAGAATGGTATGTTTCCGGCCAATTTAAAGTAATGCAAAATCAGTAAAAGAAACGTTTTTTCATTACTCGAATTTTTGTTTAGATTTTATTAATTTCAAAGACAGCAAGAAAAAATCGTAACTGCACGATAATCTTTCCTTATAATCATAATAACCCAACTTTTTACTAAAAATCGCTAACTAACAATTTAACTGTAGATCAAGCGTTTCACTTCAAAGTAATTGTAACAATTTACATTTTAATGAATTTTACAAGAAACGACTGAAATAATTAAGGCCATATCGATTTGAATAATGTATATACAAAAAAAAATGATTCATTAGTGCGGTTTGTAGCTTTAGAACAAGGCACAATTACATTTCCTTGAACTAGAAACCGGTTTAAATATACCTTACAGCAGTCCCTATATTTATAATAATATAGTTATTGTTATGCGTTAGTTAAGCAAAAGTTAAAATCGTAAGAAAGAAATTCCAAGTTTAATTCTCTCTCGTTTATTAATGTAAATTTAAAATAGCAAGTAATTGGGCTAGGGAAGAATATTCCACTGAAGATGCACTTAGAGTGATTCTTTTCAAAATATACTTAGGCGTATTAACATACGAAGTATTTAAGACTTAGCCACTCAGAGGAAGGAGTCATAAATAACGAGTATATATCTGGAGCAGAAACCCTTCGTTTGTTCTTAAGGCAAGGAGGCGATAGTGCTCAGTCTTGTTCCTCTTCACAAACGGACATTAATATCTCGTTAAGCTTGAACTAAAACTGCAAACTTTTTACGTGGGCGCTCTTATCTTGCGCGGAGCAGAAAAAAAAAACGCAATTTTAACAATGTTTGCACAAATTTTCATTCTAGGAATTTTGATAAAATAGGTACAGTAAGTAGTCATTGTGTAATGCTGCTTATACAGTGTGTTCCGCGTTTCACTTCGGAAAAGGAAAAGTTTTTTTTTTTGATTTTAGAAAATTATAAAAATAAAAGGGAGGCAAAACTATCCCTGGATCAACGAAAGTATTGTAAGGCTAATAAAAAAGCGAAATAGACTATTCAAAACACAAAAAACGCATTGACACAATGAAAACTACAAAGCGGAATATAAAAACCAAAAAGAATACACAAGAATACACTTAATAAAAAATACTAAAAATCCAATATTGGCAAAATTTAATAAAAAGAGATCATACAAATTCCAGTAAACTATGGAGACTCATAAAAAACCAAATCGGCAATGAAAAAAATAGATGACAGAAGGATTACAGAAATAATGAATGAAGACGGAAAAATTACAACAGATCCAAAAGAAATATCGAATGAGTTTTTAACAGAACAAAATTTACAAGATCGCTGAAAACCAGTGTTTTAATCTTGATGTTAAAAGTGGGTTTATTTGTTTTTTTGTAAATACCATGTACTACTTTGTTTTGTTCTCATTGATCGTTATTAGATTATTATAGCACCAATCTTCTATTTTTTCAACATCTTCTATAACGTGTTGCTGCAACTGTTCGTCGTTCTTGCTTGAGCAAACGATTGTCTTTGGACGAAGCAGAGATAAATCGTAGCATCGTGTTTTCCTGGAACATCCTAGGATATCATTCGACAAGATTTTAACCTAACGATTCATCCACAATCCAACAGGAAAATAGATAAAACTTTGTGAAGCAAAACAGAAATATTATTGATAGCCGTCTCCCATCGCTATAACGTTAGACATCCTCCATAAGCGAGAATGGTACCTCGTGAGGAATCTTAAGTACACCATTCTGTCATTCCTTTTTGCGCCTAGATAACTCCTGTCGCTACAATGTATGTTTGAAAATCTGTTCTGACGTGCAGAAAGTACAAGAACTTCGAGAATAATCCCTCGAAAGTTGTTCCCGTAAAACGCCGGCACGTGAAGATATTTACATAAAAACTCTGTCGAGTTTGAAATTCAATCGACCGAATGCATACACAAAACTTAACACTACTTTTTAACGACAACAGTCGTTTTTGCACTCACGACATATACCTCTTCATTCATCCAGAAGTATTCGCTATTGCATCGTAAAACGTTTGAATGTGCGTGATCACATTGCTATGCTGGTGCTTTAATTTACAAATACTTTTTACTGCCAATAATAATACGTCACGTCCATTCCTGGGATACAGGAAGAACCTTCTGGGATGAATCGATGAGTTGATACGATCACGCTATTTGTTACATATTTTCAATCTTTTATACGTAACTCAAAAATAAACAAATGCATTAATATTTCAAAAGCGTGACAGAACGAAATTTTAAATAACTAGAAAAACATGCATGACAATATTATGTAGATAAATTACTCTATTTGGGATTTTCATGAGATACTCCCAGATGAATAATGTGACGCGTCATTTATTTGTATGCCTGCGTAATGCGCTGCAACCGTTTGGGCGTAAAAGTGGGGGGCAAAGATTAAACGTCACAGCGTGACCTCATTGTTCATATAGAAGGGGCAGATCGTTCCGCGTTTTTCAAAATCGACATATGAGATATCGAATTCGTATGGGCTATTTCCGTTTCTGCTTCTTAAGTAGATGTTTGGGAAAATGGACTCTATGAAGATTGCCTGTCAATTTCAAAGAGACGAGATGACGCACATAAATTCTTAAGTAACATCTAGCGATGAGTATTTTTTTAATCCTTTATTGAAACTTATCCACACAACAATGTAGTATTAAGTTATATATCTTTTGTGGATGTTTCAATAAAGGTAAGTAAAATTTATTATAAAATTATAATGATTTAAAATAATGAGTGGAATAAATATTACTACAACCGGTGTTAATTTATGCTCACCAGTATATAGAAAAGTCACACAGAATTGTATACAATTTTACTACAATAAATACTACTTTATCTTACACCGTTGTCGAAAGAAAACTAACTGTTCATTCATGTTCTTCATACAAATTGTAAGAATTAATACTACAAACTTAGTGCTACAATTTGATGGTAAACATTGCTACAAATTGTACTTGTCCCTATATGTACTACAATGTGTTAGTATAAATGCTGACAATTGTAGTAAAATTTCCTACATTTTTCTCCCTATGTAAGGAAGCTGAACGCGTCGCATATACCTTAGGATTGAGATGCCTACAGAGAAAAAAATCAAGAAAAGTGATAGTTGTCGTACTCTGCTAGCGTAATGCTGAAATACTGTCTCGTTCTTAAACAGATTTATCACATGCTAGAATCAACAGATCCTTATATCACAATTTCTCAACATCCTTTCTTAATATCTTATATAATTCGTATAATTTTACTTAAGAAAATACATTCCGAATTGTCACTAAACGTCTACCATACTTACGCTTCAACCCCAACTGAAATTGAATGTAATTTTTGTTATAACCGAGTCTGTTCCCTGTGTTAATTAAACTTGAACAACAAACATCATTCCCGAGATTTGCTCCAATTTCAGCATCTCCCCGACCGCTCGAAAGGGAATTGTTTTATGTTCGCAGAGTTCCGCGGGTGACTAAATGTGCCCTCTCTATCTCTTTCTCCAAAACATGCACCCCGTTCTAACCTAAAATTCTTTAAGATAATGTGCATAAGCTTACAGTAACGTGTGATGAGTTGGTTAAACCAAAGTAGAAAACTCTTTGCTGTGTCGTTTACTTATTTTTCTTTATCTATAGCGAAGATCAGTCATCTAGGAGATCAAGTAGATAACTAGATAAAAATCAAAGTTTATAAAATGTAATTAAGTAGAATTAGAAAAAATATACAGGGTTTTTCAGGTGACTTGTTTCAATTGCGTAGGTAAATTATATAATCCTCTAATTTTATTGCTCATTCTGCTAAAGCTTTTGTATATAAGAAGAGACGAACGAAGTGAAAATAAAGATGGGTAACTGTTAAATTACAAAGCACATTTAATTAAATACGATACAATAGGCTCCAGCTTCGCATGTCTACGCTGAATGCTAATTATCAGATGAAATTCACGCGTATATTGAACGAAATGAGTTACGTTAAGAACACGACAAGCAATCGTTATTGTTAATTATATCCCTGAATGGATATAAGGCGCAAGTTTGCTTGGAATTGTGATTATTTCGTCTGGGAAATCTTTCTGGAGAGAGATAATTTCCGATCCAATTATTCCAAAGCTCTATGCTTACATCAGTCACAGAGCGACTAATAAAAGTGACCTAATTCCCACTAAATATACCCAAGCTATCTTTGGTCATCATCAAGGATATCTGCATGTCAAATAGAATCGAAACTAATTGACTATAACATAATTGCCTTTCCGGAACGATCAGCCATATCCGCTAATCCAAACATCGACCGTTTTATCTCCTTTGGCATATACACCGCGAGCATTTTGACAAATTTACGACGCAGGCTTCGAGTGGTGACTTAAATACTTTAATACATTTAGAGTCCGTCTGATGAGTCAAGCTCTAAGCGCAGGAAGAACACGTGATTCGCAAATGGGAGCGTCTTTATGATCCCTTGACACTTATACTGGAATACCGGTTTCAATCTAGAGAACAGATAAAGTCAATAATCTATAGAACGCTTTTTTTTCCTCTCTTTTATGATGATGGGCGTCTATTCCCAATGCGCAAGTTAAAAATATACGTATGGTCCGCATAAAATTGTTGATTGATGTAGGGAGAACTCGTGATTTTTATGATAAATGTGATTGTTATTGGTGTCTGCTTCGAGACGTTGTAAATTCGAATGCTCGCTTGAGATTTGATCGTAAAATATGTATATCTTAAAAGTTAAATCGAAAAGCCGTAGTATATAATTAACTGAATGCGTAGAGAGACATGTCCTTGTGGAAAATCTCTTTTTTTGTGTTTTCGGCCAGTAAGCTATGCACGTGGAATTGATTTGATTTTATAGGTAAAAACTCTACACATTTAGAAAGTAGAAATTATTTATTGTAAAACTATGTTTCTATGTAGCTCCTATTATTTTGTAAATATAAGCTTGCACAACTTTTTATATCCCTTTCTCATAGAAGATTTTGCCACCTGTGTTGTCAAACATGTGGTAACTTGTTCTTTAAGCTCATCATTGTTGTTGAAGTGTTGATGATCACCAAGAAACGATTTCAAATGCAGGAAGAGATGATGGTAGGACTAAGGACAAGAGCTGTCAACAGATCCCAGTCAAGAAATGTGTTGTCAGAATCGCGGTGTGAGATCGAGCATCGTCATGAACACTATGCGGAAAGGACGTATCCCATCTCAGGTGTAATTCACTTGCATGGGCAATGCACAGTGAGGTGATCTCACAGTAAACATTTTTTATTCACGTCAATTACTACAATATATTCTAAACTCTTAACTAATGGGTTCTTCTATTCGACAGTATCTTAAATTTAAATAATCTTCGCTCAACATCACAAGTTGTGAGTGGCGCATAGAAAAAATAATCTTTAAATGTAAAAATCTTTATTATTTTATCATTTAAATCAGGGGTACGAACACCAAACTCTGCAGGAATATTTTTATTTACAATATTGTTTCAAGTTTTAATTACATTTGCGTTTCAAAATATTCAATTTGTTAGTTGTAAGTTGCGAAAATGCTTTTGGATAAAATTTAAATTTTAAACATATGCAGATCCGCTTGTGTTTAGAAGCCCTCTTATCGATTTCCGTTAGTCAATACTATATTGCGCATCAATGTAAAAACAACTTTATTTTGTTAAACGTGCATGGTATGAAAAAAAAAATAATAACACGCTTCGCTCATTTACCTCCCATGAAAGCAACAACACATAATGCCCTCCCACTTTAAAAGAACCAGCAAAATTACTTACAAGGTAATAAAATACACTTCAACATCCGCGGTTAAATACTAAATCTTCGTTAGTTACAGCGGTATATATACCCACTTTATCTATTATGTTATGTTTCCATTATGTCAAGACCTAATTCATTTTAATCCATCAACTGGCTCTTACAATCTTTTCAACGTGCCGAAGGGCAGCTCCTTTCGTCTCCGGTAGGCACAGAGAAGGATCCGGGAAAGGAATAGTTAGGCAACGAATTTTTTTTTTTCGTTGGAAAAACTGGGGAATTTGGTGGCTGTTTTTTAAGGACAAGAGAATTAATTTTTATGTGGGTTTTCTATTTTAACTTTGTTTTAATTCTAATTTTTGCTGAGGATAACATCAAGGAAAACTGATAAGCGTTTAAAAAGAAGAATGCTATCTAAGAATAGACCCAAAGCTGTTTTGATGCTTGTGTTGACGTCTAAATGTAAGCATGTTTATTTGCTGCTTATACCTATATTCCCAACAGGTCGAAACACCCAATTACAGGAAATACAAAAGGAAAGAAAAGTGCATACCACAGTAGAAAGGGATACAATTCATTCCTACAAACTAAACATATCAAGCAAATTATAACATATTCCCAAAGTATGCATTAATTAATCAACTAGAATTTAATATCTAATCTTTAAAGGAGTCACCATAAGGGTTAACAATAAATCCCAAGGTATGCGAGTTAACGTCGCATACATCAGAGATTTTATTAAAATAATCACACCCTAATGAAATAGGGGGATCGAAGGAGCACATTGCATCTGTGGTGATAGCAATAGAATGTTGGATGAAAGCGAAAAATTAATCAGTTTATGTAAAAGCTACGAGCGATCGATTTTATTATGAACCAAGTTAAATAAGAATTTAATCAGACTAACAATTCTTCTTCTATTCAAGTTGCAAGGAATCAAAGTTGGATTTGGCTAAAAGTACCCCACAATCAAATCTCCTTAAATAAAATGATCCCTCAACTCATAAATAAAGAAACTTTTCACAAGATATATCATCAACTAGATCATTAACGGAAATTAAGAACAGAAGGGGTCCTAAATTTGTCCCTTGGGGGAGGCCTGATGAATTATTTTGATTAATTATTGTAAGTGTTTTTGGAAATTTGTATGCTGTATTTTCTTTATAAATGTTAACAAATGATACAAAAAAAAGGACTATTTACCATAATCTAAAACCAATTTTATTTTTTGTTGTGTGCTTATGTCATTAGCGTAATAATTATCTGTATTCATAGATTGAAAGAATTATAAAACTGGTGTTCTTTACAACAATAACATATTTTTGGTCCAGTGTTATTCTCAACGAGCGTTTCATGAATGAAAAGAAATACAGTACCGGCTTATAATCCAGTGGCTCGTCTGTTTGGTTCTTTATAGGGTATATATTTACTTCGCGCAACCCTTGATTTCTGGGTGTAAATTTACGACCGAACGTGTTACATCTACACACCTAGCGTTATCTGTTCTTCCAAAACGCCAGACCAGGCTCTAAATCAATTCAAATCCCCTGCAACTTGTAAACCCCTTAAATGCATTACCAATTAATGCGACCGCACTATGTGGAGAGAAGACACGAACTTTCCTGCGCCCAGTTTGTTTCCCCGGCTAATTTACGAGGAGCTCAGTCGCACTCGCATGTCACACGCCTGACATTAATATTAGTGATTCCGTTCCTGCCGCGCTGCTGTTGGATAATTAATAGCCGCTTTGTCGAGAGTAGGAATTGTTTCCATGACGAATGTTCCCAGCATTGGAATACGTTCTTGTAATCTTTATTTGAAAATATTACACCGTTTCAAACGGACGGCCGGCGTTGGTTCTCCAGCGACGCAACATAGAAACACGATTAGCCCTCCTGCAGCGGTGTGAGATGTAGGCGTCCTTGCGCTCGTAGTCGCGGAGGACCTTGGGTTAAATCCCTCGCAATTATTGCGACACTAAAAGTTTCGGTCGGTGCCACTTCAAGTCTGGCAATAACAGAGGGAAATCGCCATATTGTATACAGCTCTATGTTCCTCATCCGCTGTGCGGATATACGTTATATGGGTATAGCATAACCGCAGCGCAAATAACGTAATAATCTCTGCCTTTATTGCTCCCATAAAACAGCATAACATACGGGAAAATGCCGGGCATAATGAATGCACATACACGCACGAAACAAGTAATGTTTTTATAAAGGCGATAAAACAACAACCTCTCTAAATGGCAAATATTTAATGTCTGCTTTAATGCTTGAAGTTCTGAATGTTTGTTAAGTATTCAAATTCAATCTGTAAATCGTCTCTGTGACAGCAATCAGCAATCCGAGATCCTTTGAAGAGGATTGAAATAGACGAAGGTACATAACTACACTGAGAGAAATAGATTGTACTCTTTAACATAAATATAGTATACTTTAATATATTTTATAGCTCCTATAGGGACAATCATATTTTATATTACCGGTGACAATATCTGTATAGTAAATTTCTGTGAATAGTTTTTATTAACTCGTATGGTAAAGTTGGTGTACTATATTTGTATTATTAATTTGAGCATACATGTTAGTAAATGTGAAAAAAATGTCTAGTAGCACTGACTATATTTGATAATAACTGTTAAATTTTTTATTGTACCCAGTATAATGTAATATTTTACTATGTACGATACATGATGCTCATACTTACCATATAGCCTTGTAGTACTTACAATATTATTTTCTACTATAATAATCTAACGTCTCTTAGCATTTTAAATAGTAGATAGTAAACAATAATATAATGGATCATATGCGGGCACTATACAGCGATACTTACCTGTAATTTAAAATATAGTACTATACAAGGTTTTACCCAGTTCATGCATAAGGAAAGTGGAATATTACACAATAAAGACTATAATATTGATTTTATATTTTTATTTGTCCTTAAAACCATTATTACAAAAATCCAACGTGTATTACTTTCATTAACATAACAATCACTAGTAGGTTAGTTTTAGGTTAATGTTCTATCAAAGCATAAAGTACCCACTACGAAGTATATGCTTATAATATCTATTACTTACCTTTGAATATATTAATTAACTGTGGAAACCCCCACTCGATTAAAATTTTTTCCACGTTTGCATTCATTTCTGCTTACGATGCACAGAAATCAACGAACGACCAGACACAAACATGCACCGACACGAATACGTACACCTGTACCACACGTACATAACACGTGTCAGTAATTTTGTCGCGGCAAAACAGCTTATTGGTCGATTTCTTCGGTAAAGATCGACAATGAATAGGGCAAGGGGTGGGAAGAGCGTTACAAACATTTATTTTAGAAATTGAATATGCATCGAATACCTGATAATATCGCAGTCAATCGCAGCGACTATCTATATAATCCACGTCATTATATAAGCTTTCAGCAATAGAGTATATTAATTGTTACATCCATAAGATGTAGATGGTAACATCCAGATTTTGCCTCTTACTATAAGCATGATAAAATCTGGTTATTTTACTCTTAACACGCCACATATTGTCGTTTTGACAATAATTATTTTAGTAATTAACATAAAGAGATTTACGATCTAATTTCTACAATCCATTTTTCTCAGTGTATACATATACAATATGTTAAATACAAGAAAACATTTTTAACATTTCAGTAACAGTACCTGCCATTTGGGAGTCAAAACCTAAACCCACTAAAAATAATGTATTGATATAATGTAAGATATACAGCAACAATTTTTCACATCAAAAAGAAAAATTACTTATCATCGGAGTCACTACATTCAACAAGTTTTTGTTTAAATGTCTGCTTTTCATACAGAGCCAGGCTTCTAGCGTTCCTTTGTTTTACCTGTTTCGTCTGATTGTTGATCCTCAGTTTCATCAGACTCTGGTGTATTAATTATTTCCACAAGTCAAAGTCACTTTGTCTTCCGAACCTAAAATGTCATACAGTTCGTCATAGAACTTCTTTTTTTCTTGTCAGCTCCTATCTGATTCATGTGATGTATCCATATGATGTATCTCTGCTTAGATTTACAAACTTTTGCCTACATCTTTCTCTATAGACTCGATACCCCGTTTGTTGTATTTTATTTCCAAAGGAATGGAGAAACGAAGACTGTGATGATAACTTCTTTTTTTCTTTTTGATTTAAAAAAATTGTTGCTGTACTTTTAGTTTTTATGTAGATATTTAATTTTTGCTATTTTGGAATTATAATTTAAATTTGTTATTCTTCAGAATGTAATAAGACACCTTGTATATATATTATAAATTCAAGAGTGAGATATCTTTTCTTCAAATCATCTTCCAAAAGCAATGAAAACCATGGCACTACTGCTTGGTGATAGCCAACTTTATTGAGAATATATCCTATATTATTATTTGGAAAGGTATCAATGATAAATAAGGTCATTTATTATTGTAATTAGAAATTGCTTTCTTTTCACTTTTCACTTCCATCCTTTATTAATTTGAATTTTGGATACAATTCATACAGTACATAAACATAACTTATAATAATTTATTTAAAATGATGTTTTTTGAGCTTTCTGTAACCATGATGTCTTAGTCCAAAACTAACCATCGTCCCGTGGTAGGCCCGAGGAAAAACACCTTAAATTTTCTTTAACTAAAAACGATTTGGCAACTATGTTCTCGTAAGATTCGTACTGACTTCAAACCGTGTGAGAAGTACAGTGCCTCTTCTTCCTCTTACCTATTGTTCAGGCAAGCGACTACCCATTCAACATTAATCGCACTCGAATAATACATTAATGACTCCGCGTTCAGTTCCATCCGTCAGGTACGCTTTTACCTGCGTGACAGCGATGCGGCTTTCGAAATGTCGATAGGGTTTAAGCCACGCGGCGGCATCAGGTGAGTGTTTGTCGAATTAGCGCGGCCTAGGAAGCGTTTTCCGCAACACGCAGAAGTTGTACAGCGAACGGCAGGCTAGCACGAGCAACGTGCCACGTCATCGGGGTTCATATCGACGTCATTGGGGTAGGTCGAATACCCCAAGCGGATGAACTGTCGTGCGCTGTATATCTTTCTGTTGTTTCGATATTTTCGGTGTATGTCGGTTGATGAGTTTAGGTGGGCCATTGATGTAAATGTCACAGTAATGTTGTTGGACGCGTCCTCCAGGCTAAAAATACGTTTATGAAATAGTTTGTCGACGTGTGGTTTATACTTTTAAAAGGTCATTTCGTATCGGTGCATAAATATTACAATTGGTAAATAACAACAAATTTAAGCTATAATATACGTATTTTATCTTACCGTAATCGCAATTTCGTTTTGATTATGCCAACGATTTTATGATCTTAAATCATTTTCAGATATACTCCTCAATGTACAATTTCAGGATGTATTTTTTTTTTAAGAGAACCTCAAATATAAATAAAAATATTTGTTATTGCTAGTATTACAGGCAAAACCATTATTTTTCATGCTTGAAACGCATAAGTAGATATAAGTAGATAAATACATCAGCAGCGTCATTGATTGAGGCACTTAAGAAAAATGAAGTATGTGATTGAAATTTTATAGTGGATATCGTTAAGCTATAAATAATTTATTTACACTGCTTGGTTCTTTTAGTCTAGACACCAACACTTCTTTATGCGAAAAATGTATTTTTTGTTGGGTGTATAGGCATTTTGAAGTGGGCCTTCTTGTGAAGCTTTTTATACCAGACCTGCTTTAAATATTACTTATGACAGTAAAAAATCTAAAAGTTATACTAATACCAACCAAAGAAATTTTTAATATGAGCCTAATTTAGTTAGATTTATCCTGATTCTTGTTAATTGAATATAAAAGAATTGAATATACAGTTTGTCTCAGCGATACCGTTTATTAGAAGTTAATGCAGTTCTGGCCAAACTACAAATTTGAAAATTCAGAATCATATGTTGTGTTCTCTTTAATTAAAATATTTTTAGATTTCTAACGCTTCCGGTTATGCCGGAAGTCGCCATCTACTTTGTTATTTTTAATTCAACACTATGTATATTTTTATATATTTGGATTTGCGTATTTTTAAGCTTTATAAATACCTTTACTTTTTGCAATTTGATTCGGCCGTTTTGTAGTTATTCGATTTGTTCTAAAAAAAAATTGATATAGCAGACATTTGTTCAAAAAATCAAAGAACACTCGATTTTTTGGATATCAATTTAGGATTCATAATATGTTTAAGCAACATGTTGGAGTATGTTTTAGCGCTGAGAATGGCTGTCTACATTGTGGGCTCACTTCACTATGGCACGTTAACTCTTCGAAATTTTGAAGAACCATAATTTGATTTTTTTAAATGGCACCCCCACATTTTATTAGTTAGTCGTTTAATTTTACATCTTTTACACCCCAAGCGAATTTAGGCGATAATTAGGTTTCCTTGAAAAATATACACAACTCATCGATATTTACCCAGTGTGCCATGGAAGATTTATTGTCAAAGTCAAACGTCAAAGTCAAGAAAACAAATTGTTTGCCTCCATTTTGAGGCAGAATTATTTCGCAAAAAATATAACGGCCATTCTATGTAACTTACACGGCAAAAGACTATAACAATAACAAGCTTCAAGGTCATTTTTAACTATATATAACAGCCTTTATGGAATACCCCCAAACACCTTCAATTTTCCTTATTCATCATGCAAATGCGGGTTATAAAACTAAATTAATTTATTAAAGTGGAAAAGCTATTTACTAGCCATTTTTTACGACTTTTTTTTTTCAATGTTTGAATGTAGTGGTATTACTTAGAAGTAGACACTCAAGTTATCGCGTGCACTATAGCAATACTAAGGGCTAATAACAAACTTCCGTCACGCAATTCCTCAAAGTTCCGTTGTAAAAGCGCCCGATGTGATATGTTAATAAACATTCAAGCGATTTCACGCTAAACAGGGAAATTTAATTAAAGCGAAGATAAAGAAAATCCACGGAACACGCTTTCTTGTTTGATTAGGTGGGGTACTGCAGATATTTCAGTATTTTTCTAAAATTATCGAAATAAAACGAAAAATACTGTATTACCAGTCGAGATTTATCAAAGTCCAACGGTCTAATTATAGAAATAAGTAAATATCATACCCACTAACTGCAAGTATCATATTTATGCTTCTTTACTTATATGAAATAACAAGTCAGGATGGCCGAGTGGTCTAAGGCGCTGCGTTCAGGTCGCAGTCCACTCTGTGGGCGTGGGTTCGAATCCCACTTCTGACAAACTTTTTTTTTTATTTTTTTTTAATGTATAAGTATACTAAACATTTTAATTTTTATTTTATTTTTTGTAAATAAATGAAAAATAAATTGGTAACCATTCTTATTTCTCATGATTTAATAGCTATGTTTCCGTAATAACGTTTTTTTTTTTCTATGCATGGGTAATATTGGCAATAATGTTGTATAGTTTATAGTTAATATTGTATGGGAACATAATTATTAATATTACTTTGTATTTGTAAAAATATAGTTCAAACTGTCAAAAATGACATTAAAGATAAAACGTAAAAGATTACCAAGATTATGCCGTCAAATCAATTCCTGCTAGCCAGTGTATGCAACGGTATTTTCATATTTGAGGATTATTTTAGCTAAACAGCTCTGAATTTATTTGATGCAGCGTTGGAATTTGTTACTGAAGAACGTATTTTTAGGTTAAGATAACAAGCTGCATGCAATAGTTGCACAGATTCATCGGACGCCCTATTCAATGTTTTATAATTAACTCCATATCCACACGAAGCGACCGGCGCCCTCTATTCGGTTATATGTATGTATTAATTATCTAGAAGCGCACGATGCCGTACACTCACAATATTCAATTTCCTCGTGTTGTTACTACGCCCGACGCGACGTTCTCGATGCAATATGCACCGGACCGAACTTCCATCGCCGTGAATCCCGGGCCAGCTTCTATATTCTTTGTAATCGGATTTGAATCCAATTTCAAACTTTTCATAAACGAACGTGTAATATTTGCGAGATCACAGATATCGTAGAGATCTACAGCTGTAGAAAATATTTTGCGGTGCATGGTGCATCATTAGATAATATTTGACACCTTTATAGTCCAAAGGTCAATGATAAATTGTAATTCGCGGTTGAGCATTTCCAAATTGGATTTTGGTTTTTTGCAATTTTAGTTTTCAGAAAATATGCACCCTTGCTAGGTAACATACCGGGTGTCCAACCTAAGATCCAACGGACTAGAGACCGATTTTTATTGTCTTTTTAAAAAAATGTTTCAAATCCTTGCCTCGAATCATATTCTACACATATTAAAATTAGTTTCAGAAATGGCGGACCTCCGGTTGTACCGGAAGTAACTACTAACTTTATTATTTTAAATGGAACACCCTGTATATTATTGCACTTTTGGATTCCTTGTTAAATTTAAATAACAATACGTTAGGGATAAATTGGGGCTAAGTTGTACCGTTTCCGAATTACATGACGTTTTTCGAATAAAATGATATTTGCAGTGTCTTCGGTGTTTGGAAATACCTCAGAAAATACGAAAGTTAGAAAGATGTGGTTTTCGGCTTTCGCTTAACTATGAAACAGCACATGTCTTTTATTTTAAAATTGTTGCGCTTAAGCGTTGCTGTAAGCGTTATTAAATAGGGATCTGTAATTTTCGAACTCTAAAATCATGGATAACTTGATTTTTTTAAATTGAACGGTATAGCAATTTTTACATAAACGGATGTAAAATATAATTTTCTTTCGATTTTATATGAGTATCATTGTGTCTATCTCCAACGGTTTTGGAGATACTCGCAATTTTTCTGTTTCTCACGATAGATACGTATTGCGAAGCGCCGCCGCTGGCCACCTTCCCCTCGCATTTCACCAGGTTTGGGACTGGCAGCAACAATACTGGCATGCTTATAAAGTGGCCAACAGAACACAATAGGACCACTAGAAACAAGCAAACATAGCAAAGATAAAAGAAAATATAACATCAGTGGAATATCAATAAATCAGCACATTTTTCAAACTACATTACTCTATCCAATGTATGGCGTACGTACACTTCGAGCGTCTTGCTCGCAACAAGCTAGCTACCCTTTAAACGCTATTGTTGTCTCTGAACAGAGAATTTGCATAACACTATTATATTAAATGTTCAAAATGCTGTCCTTTTTGGGCACTACATAATCGAAATCGCTTTTTCAAACACTTTTGAGCATTCCGAGTATTTTTGGTGTGACTTCTTGAGACGCTCTTAAAATACGATGGTGCCTATCATCAGGCGTCTCATAAACCTTATTTTTAATGAAACCCCATGAGAAGAAATCGCAGCTTGCAACTGATCTTCATGCGTAAGTACGGAGTTATTGCGGTTCCGTTTTGTATCTGCTACGGATCCAGTACTTATGAATCTACCCAGTAGCGACAGAAATGTCCTCCTATCTGGATGCTTTCTACATGGGTAATACTGTGCGTAAACTCTTGACGCTAACAAAGCGTTTCTGTAACATTCACCGAGAACTAAAACCATATCTACTAATTCTTCTCGAGTAAGCGACATCTTTAATTATTATGTTACCAAACAGTACTCTGAATGTCAGTTCTTAATAACGGTTAGATACCTAGTTTGTTTTTCAAGCTTACGTTGACTTTAAAGATGCCGCTTTAAACATCTCAAGTATCTTTTAGACAATTTTGTTTGTTTCAAATTGTCCTATTGTGTTCTGTTGGTCACTTTCTAAGCATGCCAGTCCTATTGCTATAAATTTCATGGCTAGTTAAAGCATAATATCGAAAACTGCACATGTTTGAAATCAGAAAAAAAGACTCTTTCTAACGGTGTCAAAATTTAATATGGCGCCCATAAGAAATAAGAAAGTTGATAATGACCACAAGAAAATGAAACGTCGTATAAAAATTTCAAGCACAACATTACTTAGAACATTAAAAATGGCCTTGAGAACTTGTCTTTAGTTTTTCTCTGCAAGGCCAAATAAAAGTGCTAGAGGCAAAATATGAAAATGAAATTTTTCTGTTTTTTAAAAAAATCTCAAACGTCATTTTTTTTAAGTCTACTTTCTTTGCGGGATCATAATAACCACAAAATTTAGCAATAATAAGCGAGATCTCAATGGTGAGGATCGAAAATGAAGCAGCCTGTATCCACACTGTAAGCCAAACTTGTATCTACTAAAAATTATATTGCTCATCGTACATTCGCTCTTTTATTATTTTATGTTGGTGTCAATTATTTGAGTCTCTGTATAAAAAGTAAAATAGGGGGCCACCCTTTTTTCCAAGGTGAGCAGAACGTGGCTACAATTTTTTATTTGTACGCCGCCCGGTCGCATAAAATTTCATCAGCGAAATTAAATATGCGAATCTCGGACGCCGCAAACGGAAACGCAACAGCGTGCGGTCGAAACGGCGCGGGGGGAAAGCAGCGAGACGGGCGGCAGAGGGGAGTGGAGCGGGTGGTCGAGAGAATAAACAACCGCACTCCGAGTAATCGAGTTTTGAAATATTATGCAAGTCTCGGCATCAGGGGCGTACGGCCGGCGCGACGCGGCAACAGCGCGCCCGGAATTATAAACTACTTGAAATTCGGAATTCGACAGTTGTGTGTACAAACTTCAATTGCAGTACGGTATTTATCCACTGGAGGGAGCAGGTTCCAAACCTAATTAATTCGCCTTCGTTTTGCGGATATTGTTTGCGAACGGAGCCGGCGTTAGGCGATGATTTATTTACTATTACAGTATAGGGGGAGGACGCGGCGCCTGCAATCATGGAATTTATTGCGAGTTGAATGGAAGCGAAAACAAATACAATTGGCAACAGCCGACTAGAGAATAGCTAAACGTCTCACTATGCCTGTATTAATGAACCGCTGATATACGGCTTTAAATCTGATGCTTTAGCGTGCAAGACAGCTTGGATATATACAGGGTGATTCAGGGAACTTGCTCATTAAGAGTTCTTTAATTTGCAATGATATCTCGATTTTGAAACGTCGGCTTTAAGCATACTTGGCTATGATCTATTTAGAAAAAGCAAGTTAATCAATGTCGCACTTCCGGTGTGGACATGGCCAACTTTGATATTATAAATAGATACCCTAGTAGTTAGTTGCACTTTTAGATTCTATAGGAAATTTTAAAGCCAATTTTATTAAACATTATCTTAGCTTTTGGTTACCGTTTTGGAGTTATTTTGATTTTTGTGAAGAAATCCAAAATCATATGTTTATATGATGCATATGGAGGCAATTAAATACTCGGCAAGTTCTGCTTACAATTTTATTACATTCTGCATGAATAAAAAATAAATTTAAAATATCTTCATTTCTATCATTATTAAAACGGTTTTCCATTTTTGCTAATGCAATAAACACGACAACACAGACCAAAATAATTTGACAGATCACTTGAGTGTAGACTGATATTGTTTAGTAATGCTCCGTAGTCCCCACAGCCCACTGCGTGCCAATTTTCTAATGAAATACTGATTCAAAACTACATTTTCTAAAAATCACTAATTCTGAAAGAAGCGATAGAGATAGGTATAAGAACACTTATAGCTTTTCGGTTGAGAATTAAATTCTACATCGCATAGTGTAAAAATATACAGGGTGTTCCATTTTGAAAAAACATACTTTTAGTACTAAGAAGTTATGCCAAATCAACCCTAGGTTGTGAGACACCCTGTATGATTTTGTTTACTTTTTATGCCTTCGTTAAACAGTAGAGTACCTGTACCTTCCACAATTCACACAAAAGCTGTCTACCTCTTACTGTATAGCTATTACACCACTTTAATGCATCATACGTTTTTTTTTTTTGGATTTTTTCACGAAAATCAAAATAACTCCGGGACGGTAACCGATAGCTAAGAAGATGTTTTATAAAATTAGCTTTAAAATCCCCTATAGAATCTAAAAATGCAATCGAAAATATAGGCTTCTATTTATAATATTAAAGTTGGCTATGATTTTCGATGTAACCGGAAGTGCGAC
The DNA here is from genome assembly GCA_949128085.1 of Cetonia aurata. Lineage (NCBI taxonomy): Eukaryota > Metazoa > Arthropoda > Insecta > Coleoptera > Scarabaeidae > Cetonia > Cetonia aurata. The sequence goes on along the minus strand of OX421887.1, from coordinate 40,997,135 downwards.
ATTGATTATGTCACTTCTTCTAACTAGGCCATAGCCAACTATGCTTATCGCCGAAGTTTCAAAATCGAGATATCATAGCAAATTCAAGAACTTTTAATGGACAGGTTACGTGAATCACCCAATATCCGATTTCAATTTTAGCAGAACTAAACTAGATATTAGGGCCCGTTCACCCGGCCTATTAATTAGTCGTTCGATTACCGCTTACGCCCCAACTCACAGAAAGCAGAAAGCCTGCGTTCCACCTGGAACGCACCGCTTACGCCCCAACCCAGCAGAAAGCAGAAAGTAAATTATGGCAAGCACCAAATTAGTAACGCAATAATCAATAGTGTAAGATACCAACCTTATCTAACTAATAAACGCTATGAAAAATATATCTACCATTCCATCTGTACTCTTAGGTTATAGTAAGAGTACAGGTGAGAGTTTGTTGCATCATCTTGGTGATGGTGGGGTGACTTCGATTCAACTAATTTCTCGTATTAAAAAAAATATGTTGTAGCAGTAATAATTTAATTTCAACCCTATAGCTTTACTTTTCATTACTTAATCGGAGTAGAGCGTTTAAACGTGTATATAAAGAAAAAAAAACATTTTAAATTTCGTTATTATCCTGCTGCAAACCGAGAATATAACCGAAGATCAATTGCTTTAGGAGCCCGGTTGACATATTCGCAATTCTCCCTCATTAACGGGCCCCCAGAACAAGGACGGATAATTTTTCATCGTCCCTTTAGCACACGCGCACCGCTCGAGCCATTTCCGACGGCCGATGGTATCCGACTGCTTTCAACTCGTTGACGGTTGACGTTTGCCGACCGACGCACACTTGATTGTGATTAATATTCTCCGGTTTCGGACCTACGGTTCGAGATTACGGGGTCGTACGGTAAAAATGAGCGGCCATTGTATATACTGGGAAGGGAGGACTCGCGCGCGCGAATTTCTCGTCCGTGAAACGTGAAATACGGGCACACGTGTGCTCGGCTGAGCCTAGAAGGTCGACCGGATGGAGAAAAATTCACTGTGTCTCCGCACATGTAACCAAAATCAGTTGAAAAGGGTTAAATAAATTAGGCTCATTTGATCTGGGGATGTTTTTCTCATGTTCTATTTCCCTTGTGTGATTTGAATAGCTATTTGGTGATCAAGTGAATACACTATGCGAAATTTTTAACACCTTCGTATGTCTATGTACAGTATATCCCCGGATCGACTTTAAAAGATTTTTTTTTTAATTTTTTTATGATTTACTCTGTTTGTTTTCAACCCCCCAAAACACACATCACTTTTTATTTAACTCGAACGGTTCTCGAGATAATATCATTTTCTTGCTAGAAAATATACAAATTGGGCTCAAGTTTTATTTAAATAATGGTAAAATAAAATAAAATTCTCAAAGAGCTAAACTATTAATTTTCTATTCAAATAACGATCCTCCTTCTTCTGCACAGATTTCTAGTTCTAAATTCATTGAAACTGCGTCTCATTTCTAAGATTGACTGCATTTGGTATCCTACTTTTTAATTGCTCTTCATCATTGTCCAGTGGCTCACTGTACACAATTTGTTTTAAACGACCCCACAGATAAAAGTCCAATATCGTAAGATCAGGACTTTTCGGTGTCCATAAAATGGGACCATCTCTTCCTATCCAGTTGTCATGGAACTCTATATTGAGCCACTTGCGAACAATGCCGGCATAATGAGCAGGGCACTCATCCTACTGGTAAAACATTTCCATACGGTAGTTTAACGGCAATTAATCCAATTCACCAGTTAAAAAATTTTGCAACATTTCCAAGTATGAATTACGCTTTAAATTTTGATCAAACAAATATGGGCCAATAATGCCATGGTAGGAAACCGCACACCACACATTAACTTTTTTAAAATATTGTCTGCGACAAGAAATTCTGAAATTTGGATTCGTCTCACTCCAGTACACGCAATGTTGAGACGAAACGACTCCCTTAGTTGTAAAGGTTGATTCATCGGAGAACATAATTCGTTTATGAAAATTTGAATCTTCCAAAACTCTGTAGCCCATTTCTAAACAAAAATCCATACGTTTGGCTTCATTTTCTAATATTTGCCTAAATTGTAGTTTAAATGGTAAAATTTTATTCTCTTTAAATATTCTTTGTAAATGAGATTTACTCATCCCAGTTAGTATTGCCCTCCTTCTAAAGACAACTTTGGAGCTTCTATTGCGGAATGAACGGCAAGAACTGAAGCAGCATCGTCTTCATCGAACAACTTCTTTGAGTTCTTAATGTTTAAAACCGATCGTGTTTTCAGAAATTTGGTCACGTCAAGTTTTTTGCTCCGAAATTTGACATGGTAACTTCCGGGTATTTTTGGTTGAATATTCTGATAACAAATGGGTGCACTCTCCCCAGTAACATTGAATTAGATAAATTCTTTGTTGTAAAGTCAACATTATAGCATAAATACTGTTCAAATTAGCGAAGATTTAATTTACAGTTCTACTAACTTATTAGATTTGTCAACTGCTATCAGTTATAGTTTTCAATGTAATCCGCCTACTAGAGTTACTTCTAAAAATTATGATAAAAAATTTTAAGTCCAAATTTTGAAGAAAAATGATATTATCTCGAGAATCGTTTGAGTTAATTAAACAGTAATTTGTGTTTTGGGGGTTTGAAAACAAGCAGAGTAAATCATGAAGAGTGACATTTTCTGAGAATTCAAAAATAAAAAATCCATTTTAGGTTATGGTAATTAGTCCATTTGTTTGTATTATTTGTTAACGTTTATAAAGAAACCTACCACCCTTTACCCTGTATAGTAATAAAATCAATCCGATACAATGACAACGTTTACGTCTGAAATACGTCACATCAACACAAGACCGACTCGTCGAAAATTGCGCATCAGTTGGCGGTGCCTTACGCAGAAGTTCCTTCCGAATTTATGTCTACATCTGTATGCACGTGTAACGCGATTCGACGTAGCGTTACGTGTTCTCCCAAATGCATTTACCGCACTGACAAGCCATTACGGAATGAATGGAAAATGATGTGATACCTCGCTGTTGCCGGCTCTCTCGCATGTCTCGGGCGCTTTGGAGCGGATGGCGGCTGTTTAGCACCTTCTATGCTGTGCGGGAAATTCGACTGGGGTTAGGCGAAATGTGTTCCTCTAATGTATCGTTCTTGTATGAACCCATTTGTGCGCACACGTATAACTATAGATATGCCATAGAGGTGTGTGAATACGAACGGAATTTACAGTAAGTATATAGGTATATGCATGAGTTCTGATGTGAGGATTTTAAACTGGGAAAGGTGACAAATAGAGTATTTACGTTGCAAGAGCGATTACACCTTAAAAGCACCACATAGAACTAGAAGACAAACACTTTAATCTGAACATACCTTCACAATAATAAAAATGTTGTTGCTCCAGAAGAAACTTCGTAATATATTTTTCGAAGACTTGATTCATCAGAAATATATTTAGATGTATATCTCGCTAAAACTATCTAAAAACTAGTCCAGTATACTGAAAGACATGTTTGGCGCAACAGAGGCTTTACAAAGATCTGTATAAAAATTGTCTGTTGATGTTCTTGGTTGATTGCGATGCATTTCAGTATCTAGATGTGGTGTTGATCTCGACTTTCTTAAATATCTAGATGTTTTTGAACAAATTTTACAATTACTCTCCGCGTCATTAACAATTTTAAACAAGAAATAAAATGTAATTTTGCTAAATCGACAGAGGTGCTGCAAAACTACGACGTTTTTGTACAGTAAACGAAATTGTGTATCGATAGAACTTCGCTGTTACATCAAGATAAGTGTTGCTAGATGGGACAGCCTGTATATATCACTTACATTAGGCCTATATACACACAAGTATTTGCCTAGATTATCCCTGTGGTAATAAACTACCTTTGCTGCTTTTATAACATTTGATATGCGCAGCACTAGTTCCTATACGTCTAAGGATTGTCATCGCTTTGTTTCAGGTTGTTGATTCTTGTTACACTGATGACTTGTATTTTCTGCAGGAAATAGAAACACAGTTTCGCTATACCTTAGCCACCTGCTCGTGTTATTGTTGAATTACCACGTGAACCGATTATTTATACGCTGACGGTTGTACCCACATCCTTTAGAAGCATGCACCTTCCTTCATCAGTCCCCGTTATTCCCGCGTTGGCCTAGATATGCAAAGGCCAGCATTAATAATACATGCATCCTGGAAGATTTAAAGGAATTTTTACGGTTGTAATTTCCACTGGGGCATTGGGAGCGTGCAGAATGCAGAGAGACGCACACCGACAGATATGGGACTATTCGCGGCAGTGACGCTTTAACTCATGCAAGTTATAACTGGGTTGAGCGATATTTTATGACGCTGTTTGATTGCTTGGTGTTTGAAATTAATGGCACCACATCAAAGCTGACGTCTTGCATTTTAATACCGCTTTTAATAAAATACGTTCAATTACAGTCGGCAATAAGGTTTTATTGCCTTATAATTTAAAAGGAGAAATGTGCCGCTGAGAAGTGAACCTCCTTTATGCTTCCTATATATTATTACTGAACATTACTGTAGGTGTTTCAGTTCTGTTTTTGTTGAAAAGAGCCGCATTGCTCATATTTAAACGGTTCTAAGGTTTGTTGTCGATAGTTCTGGGCATTTATTTGGGGTATAATATTACAAACAAAATTCAAATTTTATTGAGTGGAATGCGTTTTAAATCATTCATGTACCACTTTTGATTTTGTTATGATTTGTCAATATTGCTGTTGCTTTGACGTAAGTTTAACCCATTGGGTATTTTATCTGCGCTGTTCATTCGTGGTAAAGAATAAAGTGTATCAATTTAGCTTGCACGTTTTACTTGACTACCCTCCTGTAAAACACATGGTTCTTATACCTACGCAAGGGAGGTAAATACAATCCGTTTTATCAGCAAGGGTTTCCATGTGGAACATATACTAACTGATGAAACAGAGGCATCCGATAAATTGAGGAAGGAAAGCAGTACTTGCAATACTTCACCTATCAGTTAGTTACGGTAACATTCAGGAGTGCCCCTCGAGTAGAATTCTGGAATTGTATTGTCAGAGACACCCAGAATTGTCGTCGCTTTGTGCGTGATTGTGGAGATCAGACATGCAGTTAAATGTAGGGTATCGGTGTGGAAGCATCTCGTAATTTTCGTACTGTGGGCGATTGTCAATCGAAGCAACGTTTGATCATGTGTAAGCATCAAATAAATTTAACACAACCGCGATTAACGAACACAAAATTACCGACAAACGGGGTGCATCGGGACAAATAAGTATTCGGATTAATAACTGACTACATTCACTCGAAATGAATTACTTGGACGCAAAGTTGCAGTGGGTCATGGACAACTGATTGACGAAAATTTATTCCGCGGAAGTAATTTGAAATATTAAAATCGTCGGTGGTTTCAAATTATTTTCTTGTGTTGGGACGCGAGTGATTTCTTTCAAATTTAATCTCGTGTTAAGAGGAAGTTGCTCGCAAAATTAGTATTAATGGAATGAGAAAGCTATAACCTCATAAATTATCTGGTGGTCCTTATAAAAAAGTTTCATATCTTCTAATTTTAAAAGCTTCAGCATTAATTAATCTCAAACTCATTATGTTGGACGTAAATTTTTCTTAACATTTCAATTCGGGCGTTCCATTTGAGTTTAGATTGGAATACAAACTACCATGCCATGTTCTAATTAATTACTCTTGAGGTCGTTAGTCAATGCAATATACAAAATGTAATAATGCGTCGGTAAAGAAATTGTTGTAAAAAACAAGAAGATATTGAGACTCATATGAAATGTTGGTGTTTTTATTGTTTAGTTATTAAATTTTAACATGCTGCATGGCTAATTTACTGAACGTAAAATTAGAAATTGCAAAAAATACTACGAGCAAAGTAAAGTATATTGCAGTATTTATTATCATTACTACAAACGTTTCTAAACAATTATTTTAATGATATCTATGGAATGAAAATGAACGCTGTTGTTTATCGAAATTAGTGATACATTATTTTATGGAGTATGGATGGGTGATGATGAATAAGGATAGGTGATGATGAATCAACAATTTAATCGCACATTTATTACCGATGGTCTTTTCTTTAGATTATGTTTAATAGTTGTGTTGTGCGCTTATTAATAAATAAATAGTAATGTGGAAAACCACGCAACCGGTCACTCTTAAAGACAACAAAAACTTTAACTTAAATTATGCGTAACAATCTTTAGCACTATATATTATGAATAGCGTTTCGTTTTGTATGTCCGAAGCTATTAATCTTAAGTGAGTACATAAATTACTTAAACTAATGGTACCCTCTCCACAACATACAAACACAAAAAAAAAGGAATTAATAAATAATTTACGATCAATAAAAGAGCACGTAGGGCCATAGGGCGATATTAAATAAAGTGACGCAGTGAAAGTACCAGTGATAAAATGTGTGTAAGTAATTCAGGCGTGGGATTATTAATTTCCTTTATGGATAGTATCCACAACATCGCAGAATATCGGATGGCCGGTGAATGAGGTGGCCCTTAAAGCCGTGTTTATGTCTAGGGACAAGGCCGATAAAATAATTTCGCGTGGTGGGAGGTGGCCCTCTCTGGAATGCCAACCTAAAAACGGTGTTTTCTCTTAAACGTTAATAAATTTAGAGGGGCGCGCAAATCCCCCTTGACTGAATTCAAGGTACGCAACTTTACGATTACGTCTCAATTAAGTTGCGGTTGGAATTAATTTTACCGACCTAATTCGGGTTACTTACTGTACGCAATCTTGGATACCTCTCAGATTATAATTCCGTAATTTACCTGACTCGCCTAGATGGCTGCTGTTGTTGGGATTCTGGGTGCTGCGGGACTTTTACGTTACGCAGCAGAGATTTGTCGTTTCATATAGCTGGTGGAATGCGTGTTTAATTAAATGATTTTTGCGCGCCAATAAAACAACGTGGTAATTAAATGTGCGTCGAACTTTATTTGTTTAGAGGTAATGCTATGTTTTCGATACTATTGATTAGTGCAACGATAAAATAGTGCTTTAAAATAGTGTTTTTCAAACTGCGTAAAATCGCACTAGAAATGCGAAATGAAATATATGCGTATATTTCATAGAAAAATTGTTTTCGCTTTTGGAAGAGGTAATATTGGACTTTTCCGATCAAATTTGATCCAAATTTTAATGATTCTTTTGAAGATTGAAGACCCACATGCAAATATCTGCAGAACTAATTGTGATAGGGCAAAAATTCTTGAACTATCGTAATTACCAGGTCAAACTACGTAGGAAATGATATGTTTTAAAGGATTTCAAGAGATTGCAAAATTTGACAAATTTTGAAGGGGCACCCCTTGGATTTTTGAGAGAAAATTTCAATTTTTCAAAGTGCGTAAAATCGTACTTCAAATGGAAGCTATACGCGTATATTCCATAGAAAAATTGTTTTCGCCTCTGGAAAAGATAATATTGGACTGTTCCGATCAAACTTGACCCAAATTTTAATGATTCTTTTGAATTTCAACGACGTTTCTATGAAAACGACACCAGTCTTCGTGTCAGTGTCAGTGTGTTCAGTTTCGTAATTATTTAGGTTTTTGGTTAAACACAAATGCAAATTATATAAATCAAGTTCTAACCTACTTCGTTTACTGTACTGATATTTAATTTCCGAATTCAGCCATTTGGTTTTCGCGTGAAAAATTACTTGGTTACTACTTTTACAATTCGATGATACATCAACTTTTATGAATTTAGGAAAAACTTTACTTCGTTTGCACCGTTTCAAGAAATTAATATCAGCTTTCAACAATAAAATCTTACTCCTTAGACTGTGGAACCTGTTGTACTCCGTAGACCGGGAAGTCATGATATCCTGTGATGGGTGGAGACTGTGGCTTGAAAACCACCCATCACAGGATTCTTTTGAAGATTGAAAGCTCATATGCAATTATTTTTTTAACGCCACACATATTACATCATTATTCAGGGATTCGCGCAGCACGCATCATCAGCTCTCAGCAGATATTGGTCGGCTTGTACCTGCTACTGCTACCTGATAAAATTAAAGTTTAAGTATTGCCATGTAATAATTTAATTTAACCCCGATTTGAAATATCTATTAAAGCCAAAGAGTTACACGTGTACGTAGCCACGTGTAGGGAACGGTTAACAAAAATGAAAGAGCCGATAAATTTCTATCGAAACATCATAAAAAATAGGGTGTTTCAAAAAATTAATCGAATGGGAGGATACGTGTTTAAACTCCATCTTCAAAACGTAAATAAAACGCAAAAACGTTAAGGAGTAAAAAATATTGAAATAAGAGTCCACAACAATATAGTTTCACCACACAGTGGCTTCATCAGGTGGATGAAATTAACTAATATTGAAATAAGATGAAGCCACTGTGTGGTGAAACTATATTGTTGTGGACTCTTATTTCAATATTTTTTACTCCTTAACGTTTTTGCGTTTTATTTACGTTTTATAGGGTATTCCATTTAAGTTTAATCAGAACATTGAGGATCCGAGTTTTTACTCACAAGAATTTTTTTTGTTAAATTCTCGCACCAACCAAACAAAAAGACGAACCCAAATCAAGGAATGGTGCGAAGAAAGTAGTATAACTATTTCCAACCGCAACTACTCCTCTTAATACATCTTAATTTAGACGTAAAAATGTTCATAACTTCTTAAACAATCGGAAGAGATGTGGCAAACCCTATATGAGGACGCTGGCAAAAGTAAGCAGGTTTCAAATGCGCAGAAAAAGTATAGCATTCTATTTAAAAAAGTATAAATTAAGTCTGGCACTGGGTTATGTAACACCCTGTACATGTGTAACTAACTTAGAATATGAAGCTTAAGAATACCTACACCTTTTCTTAATATTTTTTTTATAACGCGTTGTCGCCCAATGCAACTTGTTTGAAAAAACATGCAACTTTGAACTATTTATTGGAAGACAATAGAAAAAATCTAGAAGAGGGGGCTTCGTTCTCAACACTAATTTCTTCTCTTGCAGTACCTAACCTATAATCTTGTTCGTATGTACGACAGACGATTCTTCTGTTATACTCATCGGGACTATAATTAAAAGAAAACCCATTAATATCAATCACTTACGTTTTAACAATCTATATAACATATTATTCCTCTTCAACATCGCTACCGATAATATTTTCGCAATCTCTTAAAACAACCCACGTCTCATCCATAAACGTCTGCGGTTGGTTATTTCTACAAGCGATCAACCGTGAAATGTGATGGCGATAAATTAAAGTGTCGAATCAAATCCGACCTAGATTTAATCATAAATCCGTTTTTTTTTCTTCTATCTCTCTCTTTTCTGAAAGCCTTCGGTTAAGAATAATATTTAAAGACGAGTAGTTCAAGTAAGAGAATAGTTATTAGCGTAAACATCTGCGGCTACATATTGCCTCAATAAAATCCCCAACATTTATTTAAATTCGACGGGTCATAGTCGATTTAAACTCTTGGATTTATTAGATATATGAAAGGATATGTTCTAGAAGCGGTTATTTTATAACGGAGAAATTCAGGACTCATAGTTATTTTCCAAGGAGTTCTTATTTTAACTCTTGAATGTCTAGATAATTTCTGAACAATAGTGCTGGATTGGAAGTTACTATATTAATTTAATTCCATTAGGATTACGCCATTTTGATCTCTTAGGTTATTTCATCACCTAAATTGGATTCATCATTACTTAAAACATCACCCGGGTTGTGCGCTTAAAAGACGGATCTTAATCTAATAAAATACAACAGACTGCCAAGAGGAACTAAGGGATGCGAAGAAAGGGACAAGGATGGTGGACATTCAGAGACCGGCGTTATTAAATTAGCTTTTCCACAAGCGGCGGTAATTGTAAAGCCCCGCTGTTATCGCACAAATCTCCTCCTAATGCGGTAAAGAATTGCATTAAGTAATTGGCTTAATAAACGTGGAGACAAATTACAAAATAATAACCTAGAGATTCTAAAATCCAGATGTTTAATAAAGTTTTAAGCTTTTTGATACTATTAGTCGCTTTGTGAGATTTTTTTCACTCCAAAGAACTTTTAGAGCCTTGCCAAATTGCGTCGATGCACAGAAATACTCACGCGACACAAAATCTATGCAAATCTTATGATAAATTTTACAAAATTTCGAATGTTTTTATCTAGAAGAGCTCCAAAACTGGTTTGCTAACAAATATGCTTATACACGGAGAAAAATTTATTGTTAAGGTGGCACCAATTGACGCACATTGAACAACAATTTGTGGGTAAATATATGACAACAACAACCATTATTCAATACAACCTAAAACTTGTTGTCGAAAAACTTTGTTAGAACTGCCACAAAATTTGGAAGGATATAATCCCAAAACATGTTACCATCAACCAGTTGCTTGTTGTTTAACGAATCACAAAAATACGGTGTTTTCAACAAAATTGTGTGAAATACAGTATTAAAAATTGTTTATCACTACCAAAGCAATTTGAAACTTCAACAGCAAGTTGTGGATATTTAACAAACAATTGATTTTCCGTCATCATTTTCTACGTTTATAGTGTCACTTGATTTTGATTTTTGTAATCGCAATTTATGTTCAAAGCGAACAATATTTTAGTAGATTCACACACAAATTCGGTGCTGTCTTAAATGTAAGCTGTGGAGGGTTTAAGTAAAATATCAGTATAGGATAACACATTTTTTTATTAATAATTAATAAAAAAAATAAACAAGATAAATTCTAAAACTGGGAAACACTAAAAATGAAGATTAAAATTTCAAAAAGTCTTATTTTACAAATGTCTCAAGGCAACGTATATTCTAGATCGTTTTGCAACTTTTAAACAGGGGAAAACACTAGGTAATTTATCGAAAGGTTTAATGTACTCATCATTAGCAATCTGTACTTCGTACGCATAATATTCCATTCAGCTAGCTTCTCTGTAACAAAATTATCCATATCAGAAGTGAGCCAGTTTTCTTCAATTTTAATACACTGTCGTTCTTTTACACAAAACTAATAAGCTAACACAACGTCACAACCGAAAATATATGGCGTGGTATACTCCGCCTGGTAACTAGCAGACTAGTCTCTTTCTTCAAGGCTATGTAAGACCAATGTGACACGCGGTTAGAATCACGTGATACTACTGTCCATGCCGGGACTTCCCGCATCACAAGTTGTAATATCGACAACGTAGGCGCCCTGTTGCGTCAACTACAATTGTGTGTAATGTAAATATTTCTTGACTGTACTGGTTTGAAAAATTGTGTTTACATCTACTTCACTTCATCGCACACGTTGTTCTGTATTTTAGATCTGAAATAACTACAACTATAATGTTATCGCCAAAGCGATTATTTGTACCGTAAAATATTTTAACACCAACAAAAGTGTTGTTGGTGGAACAAAACAAAAGTTTTGGAATATACTTACAAAACTTTACTGCAATACCAATTTATTTTTGAACCGATTGCAATGTAAGGACAATACTTTTTTTGTTGGATTTGCAATGTCATTTTTCTCCGTGTATTTACACGATTTATAAAATCAAGTACTTAGTTGAAAGGAAATTCACTTTTCACTATTCTGACATACTTAAACTAACATTCAAAAGCCTTCATACCAGCAATCGGAACACAAATCCAGAGAGAAACAAAGATGCAGTAGAAAATATCCTTGATCACCAACGCAGATATTAGCACAGATAAATTCCACCGTATACGAGACATAAAAAGCAGCACAGAGGAAATTACTAACCCATTTTTACCTCGCTCCGACAGTCTATGTGGAAAAGAAAGGCGGTTTGAAATAGAACAGGGCCTAAGCCACTGAAAGAAGGACGAAATAGCCGTAGCAATCCTCAGAGCTCCTTTTAATAGGAGCCTCAGATAGTTGCATCAGACGTTGCCGATAAAGCAGACGATGTTTTATTTAGTTTTTATGAACGCTGAGAGCCCGAACGCTCTAGATATTAGAATTAAAGTGAAGCGAAAGGCCTGCAGACTGAAGAAGGCTATATTAAAATGCCAAAGAGTATCTGGATGACCGGACAGAGAGGAAAAAAACGAAAATTGTTCGTCGGAAGTTCGTTGATGAAGAAGGATTATACAATATGTATAGGAACATTTGTAAAATTGATTAGGAAATTCCATATTGAATAGCAATTATTTTTATATCGTAAAATGAGATGGCTTTGACCAGTGGGGTGAATATGACCAAAAACTTAAAAAATGTTTCTATGCTAAATCCTTTTTTCATGGTTGTCATTATTAGAGGTTGTATTTAAATATTAAGCTAATATATTATCTACAATTTCTATGTAAGCAAAATGTTTTTATTTTTTACAATAGCTAAAATCGCATACTAATATTAGTGAAAATTCTACGCTCTCTAACTATCGTTAACAACGGCAAAACTAAAAATGTAAACGTTGATATATTTTGTTGTATTATAATCTAATATTTTTGCGTCAAAACCTTATTAATACATTTTATATAACTTGAACTAGTTAAGCATAGTATTCAAAATATTTAATTTAGGCAAAGTTCGATTTTTTTGGGATGAATTTGACCATCTGAGTGAAGTTGAATATCTAGCCCAGACCTGCAGAAACTCGCAGTCTTGTCTGGCCGCCTGCTATAGTAATGCAGTTCGTTTTGTTGCGCTGATGTGAGTAATTGTGTCAATGTACTTTTTGTTTAAACAAGTGTATCTTACAATTTGACGATTATATAAGCATAAAATGGGCGCTAGAAAAATATTAGAGTGACAAAATATTAGAAAAATATTCAGAAGAAGTTTTAGAAGGAAAGATAAGTGCAACTCAAGCTTCTAAAATAATTAAAATACCTAAAGGTACGCTTATAAGGTCGTCATATTAAAAAGCATGGTGGTCCAACTGTGTTCATGGAAAACGAAAAAGGCGATTTTGTTGAAGAATTAATTAGTTGAACCATGTGGGAGTTTCCGCTTACTATCCTAGATCTACACCTACTTACATAAGCATACTTGGATCAAATTGGAAATCAGTCACGCTTCAAAAATAATTTACCGAGATATGATTGGACAAAAGGATTTTTGGAGCGTCATAAAAATTATTATTAAGCAACAAAAAAAAAACATGTTTTCAAGTTTTATTGATGAACTAAGTAAAACGGTTGAAGTGTCAATCCAGAAGCTATACTGTTTTTAAAACAATCTTCCCAAATTTAAAATATTTTGATTGGTATGTCTAAAAATAGCGGAAAAAACCGCGTCATCTACTGGCAGAGAATCTCACTAAAACGTCTTAGTTATAAAACACATCAGAATTAAGAATTATTTGTCAAAACTCAGAAACCAGAATTAATTAAACCTTTCTTAATACAGGGAGTTCAAAAAGTTATAGTTTTTGGGGTTTCCCCTCCTTTTTTTTTTTAAAGAAAAAGCAATTTTGACAATAAAATGTAAAAAAAGAAACGCTCTCTAGTAAAATTGAGAAAAAACACTAAAAATACGACAAGAAATAAATAATGCCAATTAATACAAAATATCGTTTAAGAGATCTCATTGGTGAACGCGTTAATGGAGACACCTGTACAACGATTTCTGTTGCACACAATTCCACATTATCTAATTTGCATCTAGTGGATTAGTTAATTAATTGCACGTACACATTTTCCACTCGCGCTACCTTTTTAAATATTCATGAAAGCGCGGTAATAACTGCGTCTAGCACATTATATTCCGCATAAAAGGGTTGCAATTTTAAAATTACGATGCTCACCTCATCGGAAAACGGGCGTTTAGTTGGAAATGCCTCTTCGTGCTAGAGCTAACCTTGCACAACAAGCGTTTCGCATTAAGCGACGTGAATAATTCCACTAATTAAAAATAACCGGCGGTAAAAGGAGTTTATTTCACTGTGTAGCGGTGCCTCCTTTTTTTTTTTTTCATTCGTCGATGGAAAAATAAATATTTATTGGGGGGCAAAATTTTATTTAGATTCAGGTACTAATAATACAAAGTACAATTTGTCTCATTCGAAACAACATTTAACTATCTCATCATTTAACTCGCTTTTGCTTCTATAGGAATGACGATTTGCTGATAAAATTTTGCCCAAATTTGAACGATTCTAATTGTTAATTGAAGACCAACATGCAAATATCTGCAGAAGTAATTGTGAAAAAATTCTTTAACTATCGTAATTACCAGATCAAAATACTTAGGAAATGATATGTTTTAAACGATTTTTTCTGGGTACCTATAACCAGAAGAGATCTGCAGAATGCATCAACCTGAGTAAAAATAATATTCGGATATTGACAGGGATCCTTACAGGCCATTGTAAACTGAACGGACATCTAAGCAGGCTTGGAATAGCGAAGGAAGCCGAATGTAGATTTTGTGGGGAACAGGACGAAACGTCCATTCATCTACTCACAAACTGTGTTGCACTGTGCAACTCAAGGGCGCTGCACCTGGGAGCATGTGAAATCGAAGAGGGAGAGTTACCTAATCTGGGGCCTTCGGACATTCTGCACTTCTTAAAAGGAATCAGACTGGACGGCCAGCTGTAAATACAGCGAAAAGAGGGGACACAATAGATCTTTTAGGTCGCAGTGTACTATCACCCTAATATCACACATCCACATACAAACGATTTTAAGAGATTGAGAAATTGGACAAATTTTGATTTTAAAATGCATGATATTCTACACTTTAACGTAAGAAATTTATACTAAATCTTTTACCATATCAATATATAAATAAAGTTTTAAGTAAAACGAATTTTCTAATTTTAGGGTCGCAGGCAAACACCAACAAAAAACCGCGAAGATATAATAAACAGCCATATCGAAGCGACGTGTCAGCTGCTTCGTGTGAAAGAGACGGACAAAAATATTTACTGACACGCAAAATAAATTATACATTGTTGGATTAATGGGAACGCTCCGAAAATTTTAAAATCTGCTTTAAAAATAATTTCTTCCACTGCGCTAGGGTTTAGTCTTCATCCCACATTTACATTAGCTGAATGAATATTCATTTTTTAAAGATTAACATATTTATATATATGAGCATACGAACAGATTAACAATGAAGATGCTTTCCGGAATTTCCTTCATGGCGACATTACGGTTGTTTATTATTATACGGTGTCTATATATGTAATATTTTAACGCATATTTTGTGCTGCTAAACTGAACACTTCGAAGTGTTTATTATTTCGTTACTTATCTTACTCGCGAGGCATGCAAACGTGACAACCGTCGGCTTCTAAAAGATCCGTGCGATGTTCAAATACGGAATTGCGAAAATGCATTCTTTTGATGTACCTCGCGCGAGCACTTTTCGTGAGTGAATGTCGCTTAGCTTTTAAAATGCATGCGATAGAAACATGTTTGGTTTTGTATTGCATGTGAAAAAGAAATCTCCATACTTACCGTTCGCACTAAATACTATAAAGTAATGCATCTGATGGAACTCCTTTTGGTGCGGATTTTTTATTTTCATATTATATAAATGAAGTTAAAAGAGAGAAATTTAAAAAGAAAATTAAACCGGCTTTAGCAAGCGGACTACCACGATTATGGGTGTTACTAAAACTTAATTATACTTGCCAACATTGGAAAGATTATGATATGTTAACCTCAATTTTCAAGCAAAGTCACTCAACTGTCCGTTTTTTCAAATAAACTAAAAACTGCAATGATTATTGCTATTCATAAGAAAGGCATAAAAACGGACGTTAAAAATTATAGACCGGCCTCAAAAGGATTATATAATACTTATTTAAATTCAATATATTACCTTTCTGCCAATTTGGTTTTGTTCTGGGTAAATCGACATTGGCTGTCCTATATATCGCCAATATTTATTAGTTATACCTACAGACATAATCAAGTTTTACATGTGCGTAATTTTACTGCGTTCATTTTTGGGACCTTGTATTCAGAGCGAATAAACAAAAGACCGAGCAAATGTTTTAGAGCGAAAAGCAGGAACTTTAAGCGAATTTTACTCGCTTAAGAATTTCCCAGTTTCTGTGATGCTCTATCTCCTTCGGTATTATAAATGAATCTAGACAATGCCTCGGTCGTTTCGAATAAACGACGTTTCGCAAACCGTCTGCGTCTTCCGCCGGGTATAACTAGTGATTAAGTGCTGCATCATTGCACCCCATTAAAGTCAAATGTCGCAGCGAGCAACTCGGTTCCCCTCTCCATCCGTAGAGCTTTCATTTGCATTCATTATTATGGTTCATTTATTTTATATCCCCTGGGGGAATCGATAATGATAACGTTCAACGGGTTTACTATATATATACTGTGATATAATTAATCGCACATCAGTACATTACGAACACCGAACGAAATTAACTTTCAAAATTAAACACAAACATTTACTTAAGAAACCTTAAATATATTCAATATTTCAGTTTTATAGGTTAGAATTTCCAAATTTAATCTGTCATTTTGCTGACATCTAGCGAGAAAATAGAAAAGTTAACTCTTATCGTGAAGTATAGAGAACTGTAATCTAGCTGTCAAACAACTTTGTGAATAATTGATTTAATAAAAAATTAATGCAAAGTAGGAATAATAATTGAACACAGTGACCGGTTTAATTATGCTTTTTTTTCACCGGGAACTCCGAAGATACTGCGTAAAATCGGTTGAACTCAACGAGTTCCCAACGCAATCCAACAGCTTAAGTTATGTTATTTTTTTACATTGTTCTAGTAGGTACACTTCATACGAAAAATTATTTGATTTAATATCAAAAAAAAAAAAAGGAAAGTATGTTGATAGGAAATAGGAATCAAGGCAACTTCGTGTTGCGTAAATCGACAATTCGTCAAGTTATGTAGATAATATTTCAGCTGGTTAAAGATGTTTTCTGGAGACGACATATGTGTACGTAAACGCCATAAATGTTACGACAAAGTTAATGCTCGAGGCACATCCGCAGTGTCAATACAAATAGAGGATATTACCTCATTCGTCTTTGTTGTGTCTGAAATCTTCGACAGGGCAATATATGGATGAAATTGAATATATGCAGTATATGTCTTCTCCAGATAATATATTTTTATAAGCAGTTAGATAGCAGCTTTTGAACGAAATATTCTTTGCATATGTTGTTTGTATTTCATTATTTTACATTGTTAAAAAAAAAACTGTTCATTTCGTTTAATTATTGTTCCTTTCTCGCTAGATGTCAGCAACTTGACAGATGTATTTTTAAATTCTTTTATTTGTATTTAATTTTGAAAATTAATTATTTGTAATGACCTATGAGATAATTATATCAAAATATTTGACTGTTGGCCTATTCTCGAACCTTTCCCCTATTCATTTTCGTAAAATTAAAAAAAAATTAAGTTTTTTTTTTAATGTCGGTTAAAGTACCTACAACTCCACAGAAATGTCTCACCCGGAATAGATTGAAGTAAAAGGCCGTGAAATGCTGAAAATTAATTCAATATCACGTGTCCGAATTACAGAGGATAACTCACTCTTTACGATTACCCTATTACGAATTCAAAACTAGCATCGCTCCACTACTAGAGGGCGCAGATAACCCCACGCCGTCCCGTCTCGTGTACTACCTACGTCAACTAATTCCATTTTTACGAAGGTGAGTGTTAAATTTTAAACTTAATGGATCTTAATTACTATTCCTTCGGCTTATTTTTCGTGATATCGCCGGAGATGTGTCCTTAGAGGAAAAGGTGAATTTAATTAAGTCTGGTAGCGTCAGGTAATACCCGGAGATTGGTTACAAAATTGCTGTGTACAAACGTCGCTTGTTCCTTCTAAGAATCGCTTTAATGTATATGGAAGGTCACGTTGTATTCGGTGCATCCAATACCTTCCTTTATTTTTCTTTTTTCTCTGTCCTTGGTTTTGCTTTTTCTCAGCATCGATAATTAGTAGGGTAAATATCTATACAACATTGGGAATATTATTAAAGACATTTTGATACCTAAGGAAGATAACCTAGTTTTATTTGATTCATTTGTGGTGGTTAAATAAATATAAAATCAAGAGATATCTACCAACAAAAAAAGAAATAGCAGGGGCATATGTATGTATGTCATAAAACTTTCAACTTCGTTTGTTTACCAAACACAATATTGTCAACCGAATAAAAGGTATGGAGAATGATGATGTATTACCGCCTAGTTGGAACAGACATCCGGACAACTATGTCGCATCGTATATGCACATATACAATCCGCATAAATACGTATGCATAGGCGCTCTTTGAAAGTTTCAGACAATAGCGAATGGAGAACGGGCATATAGCATGTAGAGACAGCCTAGTCACGGTTTAAAGGTTTAATTTTGCGGCAAGAGTACCAGTCATTCGTCTTTATAACATTATAATAAATATAATCCAAATACGGGGAAGGAATTTATATTATATATAGAGAGATTTTCAATTAAGACGAGCCACATCAAGTAACTCTTTACCCGCCGTGATTTATACAAAATTTCGAAATCTGTCAATTATTATATCAAGGGAGACAACTTTAATAATAACAATATTGAATAAAAAGTATTCTAACCCATTTCTTAGCGAGATTATCTGTTATTTCGTTTCCCTTCACTCCTGTGTGTCCCGGAACCCACAGTAGAGTTACCTTGTTCCTTTTGACTAGCTCGTTTAGTTTTTCTAGACCATTTTGGAGCTGATTATGTTTGACCTCAGCGGTCTGACGACTACTTGACTATCAAATATTATAATAATCTATTGCTTTTTCTAGCTTCTGTCAATGTGGAATTGGATGCATCTTGCAATAGCATGTATTTCCGCCTGGAATTTCTTTTTTCTATTCCTTTAAAACCCTTCTACCGTTAGGTGTAAGGTCATTTCGAGATTGAGGTTAGTTCATTGCCCTTATCTTCTCTCTCCACTTTTTCCGGTCATTTCTCTTGCCTCATCATTTCTCTCTGGGTCAATGCTTCCCTTATCTCATCGTTCCATGTTCTTCTTGGTCTTCCTCTTGAATTTTTCCCAGATATTTTAGTTTCATAAATTTTCTTAGTTGTTCTTTCTTCGGACATTCGACAAATATGTCCATACCATCTTAGCTGTCCTTCTTCTATATTCATTCGTATTGGTATCACTCTCAATTCTTCCCTTATTTTCTCATTCCTGATTCTAGCTATTCTCGTTTTATTTACTACTTTTCTCAGGAATCTCATATCCATTGCATTAATTATGGATTTATGTTTTTCGTTTAGCGTCCAGGATTCGCAGCTGTACATCAGCGTTGGCCTTACTATTTTATTTATTACGTCGACTTTAACGTTCTTTTGGACCTCTTTCTTTTCCTAGGAATGTCTTTTTCATCATATTATATATTTTTCCACCCTTCTCTTCATCCTCTCATCTATTTCTTTGTCTATCTTTCCATCGGTTGCAATTATCGTCCCGAGGTATTTGTACTGTGTACCATTTCATTGCGTTTCTACTGAGTTTCGAGATGGTGTCTTTATCCCATTCGCTCTTGGTGTTAAGCTTTGTGGCAAATTTTTTCACAAAGCTGAACTTCCTTGCATGTCGCAGGTTTGGTCAGCTTCAGGAGGCTGAGGTCTATACCTAACTATTCTTTGCTCGATCATTCTGCGTGTGGTCCTTTTAGCTATGCTCTCCACCAAAACGTGAAGAGGAATAAAATACCACTTCAATACCTGCTATTGGACAGGTTGTTATTGCCCCAGTTAGGTATACACATGCTAATCTTTGCACTTTGGAGAGATTGGCGCTGGCGATGGCCAAACTAGTTCTTTTGCTCCAAGTGACTGCACCAAGTGAGCAGTATTTTTGGACTGCATGCCTAGTTATTACCTGCAAAGTTTCTACAAACCATTTTTGCCTTTTTTGCCTTTTGGTTACTTCAAGCTCATGCTTATTCCACAAAAGTTTATTATCCAGCATAAGGTCTATTTCACCTCTTCCAGTCTATGTCTTGCCCACCTATTTTTATGGTCTTGAGACTGGGTTCTCTTTTCCATGGTTTAGCCAATGCTAAATAAATAATACTTACTTACGAAATAGAAATGTAATTTCGAATTCGGTATACATACCTGGAATCGCGTATTCCGTTCTGTTTCCTTGTCAACAGCAACAACGTCTTCCAGCTCTAACATTTCCTTTATAATAATAAAACGTCCACACGCCATCAACATATCCCCTGACGAAAGCGGATGTCTCGACGTGTCATCCGTCAAAACGTGCGGGCGGTAGACATCCATCCGACTCGACTGAAGGGAAAAATTTTCCATTTCATCTAACCGGTTATTAATATGAGCCGGGGGCAAGGAAAAGAAGACGTAGAAGGAACCGAATAGCAAAAGGACATAATCCCATGCGACTGACAGTTTTACGAAGTTAAATTGGAAAGGTGGTCTGGCCGAAGAGGACGCTGATAACCTTTCCATCTCTAATACTATATCTGCGGATTGGATATCCGCGCGTGTTTGTTCGGAAAACTCGCCTGCTCAGAGAAGGAAGAAATAAAGGGAAAAAAGTTCCGCGACGGGTCATTATATTATACCGGCCGACTGTGTCATATCGAAACGGGCAGGCGACAAAACTAACTTGCGAAACTTACACACACAAGATATGTCCCGTGTAATCTTACGCCGGGAAAAATTTTCCGATACTACTATACTGGAATGCCATAGAAGTCTGAGAGGTTTTTTCTTCTCCTCTTCACCTTAGCGCCATTCTCTTTTAACGCGCTTCTAATGTAATTGTACCCGACGAAAACAGCCGGGCAGCGCCTGATAATCTGGGACTCGTAGAGAGAGCTGTCGAAACTCCTAGCGGCTATTCGAAACCGATTACCTCTACATTCGCCCTAGATTATTTCTGATTTAACTTCGGTAGTACGTCCAACTTATTAGAACTGCACTTCTAGTTTGCCGCTGATGTTTTAGCACTTCGCGTAAACGAATAATTCGGTTTATTAAATTCTATATATGAAGAGGAAATTAAGTTAGACACTACACGCCTTCCGTTCGGATGGAATCGCCATTGCTCGCCAGTGCAGTAACAAAGAGTGATCCACATTGAACGTTAGGATTTGAATAATAATAATATTTATTTGTTCTGTAATACATATATATGTAGAACATGTCAATAAAAGAAATTTAAGTCTATAAGGAACATTCACGACACATTAAAAGTATGATACATATATATATATAATACACATCAAAAGATCAACATATTAAAAAACATTCTTATAGTACAAGTAAAAAGTAACAAGTGACATCATTGGACCTCTCCGTAAAAGAATTCATGTACATTATAGAATGCCTTACCAGTCAAATAACGTTTTAATAATTTTTTGAATTGTACATCAGGTAAGCTCTTTAAGGAATCTGGTATGTGATTAAAGAATTTTAAACACTGATGAAAAACGTGTTTTTTTTTGGATTTTTGACAAAGGAGTGAATAGCGGACACAATGTCTTATGGTAAGTACCTCTCGTTTTTATATACATGTTCGAATTCATATTGTTTAAAAAAGTCTATATAATGTGTTTTAACAAAGACAGCACATTCTAGTATAAATAATGATGGCAAAGTTAATATTTTATAAGTTTTAAATATATTCACGCAAGAGTCTCTTTGGTTGAGACTGTATATTGATCTTAAACATCTCTTTTGTAGGATGAAGATCCTGCACGTCTCAACCGAATTGCCCCAAAAGGTCACTCCATAATTTAGTCTGGAAAACACACAAGCATAGTACACCGACATCCCGGCCCCCACACTCACACTTTTTGTTATAGATTTTAGTGCATAACACTGGCTGCACAACTTGCCAGCAAGGGTCTCCGCGTGAAGTCTCCAACTCAAGTCGCTGCCCAGAGTTACACCCAAGAATGTAGCGTGATCCGAATAGGTAAGATCCTCACTCTCAACATTGACAAGTATATCCTCACTATTGCCAAATTTTATAAATTTAGTTTTCTTTATATTTAATGTAAGATTATTTTCTGTAAACCAATTTTTATACATGGACATCGTGTTTCCTTATTTTGTCAGTAAGCTCTGCGTTTCATTACTGCGTACCACCGCGGAAGTATCATCCGCATACACAAGTGTAAAATATGCAACAGACAGTAAAAGGAGCACAGGGCCCAATATGGAGCCATGAGGTACTCCAACATCAACATTTAAAGGTGCTGACTTAATATTCAAATGTACATTACCAACAAGATAAAGCAGAGAAACGATTTGATTACGGTCTAAGAGGTAAGATTTCAACCAATCAAAACCAAACCTCTAACCGCGAAGTCATGCAACTTAGAAAGTAAGACAGAATAGTTAACGCAGCCAAAAGCCCTGCGCAAGTCATAGAAAACAGCAACAGGACACTCTTACGCCTCAAGGTATCCAACTACCAAGTCAAAAAAGGCAAGCATAGCGGTTGATGCTGACTTGTTCCGGCAAAAACCATGTTAATTATAATTTAAAATTTTGATAGTAATATATAAAATTTAACAAAGGATTTAAGAAAGAAATTTTTGAAACTCTAATGAGTCTATAATTTTCTAATAAATTACAGTCACCCTTTTTGATGATTGGTGGCACTCTACCAAATATTAATTGATCAAGGTAAATTCCTGCAGTAAAAGATAGATTAATTAAGAAAGTTAACGGTTTAGTAATAACATATAAAACTTTTTTTATAATAAAAGCCGGTATTTCTTAAATCTATTTCGTACAGAACTTATAGATTGTTGTCCTGATTTCGAATCGGTCCTAAGTATTAAATAATTATAATACATTAACATTATGAATGCAGATTTTTACGTAGAATTGAAATACTGGTCACTTCCAGGAGAAGTGGCTGTAAAAAATAGCATTGGAATGCCCCCCGCTGTCATTTAAATTTATTCAACATTAAGCCTATATTAAATCGTCATTTATTCTCCCTATTATAGGAACGAGAATTAGTTCATGTCATGCATGTCAAGCGTAGAAGATTTCTTGCCACTACAACTGCTGGATAATGACGAGGGATCTTCCCGCAAAAAGTTCTAATACACTTCTGGTAGGTCAGAATAAAAACAAGATATGATACGCTGTCATATATAAGTACAATGTTGTCCTATGCTAACGATAGGGTCGAATGCAGATTTAAAACGCTCTCCTTTTTTGGCTAGGGAAACAATGTTAACATTTACTTCAGACACTATAATCTGAAACTTTTAATAGTTATTGGCCACCTCTTTTTTATATTTAGGGAATGATAAGCATAAGAAAACATTGTGCTAATCTTTCTCAAGTACAAAAATATTTTGGGCAAAATAAATTTTGTGGTAATTTGTAATTAAGTACATTGTGATTGTAGCAAATATTAAATAGTGGAGTAGTAGGTATTATATTATTTTAAGGATGAAGACACAAGCAACAGAGAAACACTAAATGATGGAAAATCGTAGATTTTTCGGATTTTAATCTTGATAATAGGCAGAATAAGTTCCTTCGAATTTACACTGATATTGTCTAATATATCATAGAAAGTACACACTACAAAAACCTTGTAGTTTCTGTAAACTGACCGTCTCACAAAGTGATGGAGATTTATCGAGGCAATTTCTTTGTTCGTGTGATGCCGTTTATTCGAAGAACGCAGATTCAGTATTGGTTTCGGTGGAAGTTTAAGGACAAACGGAGGGTTGTCCGCTTAACGTCTGTTTGCCTGGTGCATGAGTAGGTATTTCCAATTCCGAAGTTCAATCGTAGCAGTAAATACGTATAGGGAAGGTCCATTGTTTCGAGATCCTAGCTGTACTTGAAGTAGGTACTCTTTCTTTCAGATTGGTTCCGGGAATAACAAAAGGTTTTAAAGGCTTCCCTCAAACAAATATAGCAAATCCCGATATGCATATACCCAATAGCAAATTCATGTTTCGGACATGCTTATTCACAATGTTTGCAATGTTTCACAATGCATAAGAAAAAACTATTTAGAATGTCTAACAAAAAATGATACGGCCTATAAAAACAATGTCATTTTGTGGCGGTAAGTACGCGCATGCACAAATTACACTATCAATATCACATAATTAATATCGTCTATTACGACAATAAGATAATAAAACTAATTCGCATTAATGAAAGCTTAAACTCCAAATTCCCATAATACAAACACTACGGTCGACTGTCAAATAATATTAATTTCGCGAAGCCCTGTAGAATTAATTAAAATTTTCATTACAAAACATCACCGAACAATTATCCGATGGAGCAAGAACCGATTTTATTTTTGTTAAACGTTAACATTGTTCATTATTCAGCGCCGCACTTTCTACAAAAGGGAACTTTTGAATTAATGTAAATTAGTTCGCCCGTTGTAGCCGAAGAATATTAAATTATGCGCATTCTAATTCGGGGAAGATTTATCTCAAAGTTCGCTATTGATAAATAAGTCAGCACACTACACGACGCAGGCTTCAGAAAGTTAGATTTTAATTATACGTAATTTCGTATCTGGGCAAGGTGGCGAAACGTGATTGCTATAGTGTGCCCGGATCATTATTTAAATGAATATGTTCGTATTTAAATAGTAAATATCTTTTAAATCCTGTACGTAATCTTGTTATTGTAAACTTTGATTATATGATTTACTTTCTTATCCCTTCGTAGCGTTATTTTGAAGATAATATCAAGCAACCCCAATTTTGAGGTTATGTTTTTAAGTTTCAAACATTGAAGTGTCAAAAATTATTATGATAGGGTGTTAGAATACACCATAATATTATGCAGTGTTTATCAACAGTTAAAATAAATGAAGTGCTTTCTTGAAGTTTCTCTTATAAAGTATACACACCTACCTTCAGAACTATCGTTATTTTGCTGTATCGATTAATTTCACTCCTCTTTAAAGTCCTATTAGACTAACCCAAGTGTAGCAACGCGATAACAGCGCCCGCAAAATAAATTCCATCTCATAAGCTTTACTTATATAATACATTTCATATAAAATTATTTATGTTAAAAAGCTCGTTAGCGTTCCAGCATTAGCTTTTAATAAACACATAACTTTCCCGTAAGTATCTTCAATGCGATCTAGCCATCATAAACACAACACAAGCGTCGAGGTTTTCCCAGAAAATTAATAAAATCGCTTTAGCTACATAAATCGTTTTCTCTCGTTGTTTGGTTGCTTTTTTTTTTCTTTGCGGCAGTATCTATACGACCTCGCTCTATCTTTTAATTACTTCTCTCACTTAACTTGCCATTACGTTCCTGTGCAAATGGCGTGCGTACATATCGATTGAATGTTTGCGGTGGTATTACAGAGGCGGATGTCCTATTTTAGATTGTTAGTTCAACTACCTTAAAATGAATCATTCGTGCAGATAGGGATTTCGCTATTCATCCATCGGTAGCGAGTTTATATCCACATACAACGCGTAAATATGGGACGAAATAGTTTGATTAAATACGTCATTTAGTTCGCTGTAGGTTATTGGATATGGTATAGAGGGCGCAGTTTGATTATGTGTTTTTAATATGCTTGTAGATAATGACTGTGTTTATAACCAATAGGAAAAGAGAAAATAGTTTTATTTATTCATGTCTTTACCTTTTTATATGTATATGTATGTAGAATTTATCTTAATTTGGCAAGTCAATTACGGATCAACGTTAATTAGTATTGGGTTGGCTATACTGCTGAGACGGTTGGTGACAACTGAAACTTTTGAAAAATAAAATTGTATATTAGCCTATCTAACAAAATTTTCTTATTGTTAAACAACGCGGAACATTTCACAGGACACTTTAGGTTAGTCACATTTCAGCTTTTAATTAGTAATCGGTAATTTGAGGTTATGCGATTAAATAAACTGTCAAAACAGATACTTCATTATATTGAACAAACATAAATGTCCTTACCTACATTTTAAAATCAAGGAAGTATCTTGTTCCTTTATTACCTAATTCAATAAGGAATTAAAGTTTATGTAGAATATAGATGGTTCCTATATTTTTTTCTTTCATTGAAAAAGGTTTTAGAAGCTCTAATTACGGAAAACAAAAAACAGTTTATAAAATTGGTGTCATTGAAGTATATGTAATAAATATATTAAAAACACTATTTTCAAAAATAATCGTTTATCGTGGGTAGATAATATATATATATATGCCCATTCAGCAATAAAATTTACTGCACTCCAGTTTAAAACCGTAGTGACAGGAGAACATAAATCAATCCAGTCTTCTAACATCAATCTAAGCCAACCCGAGCTCTGACGTTTCGTCTATTTGAGTGACACCGTTTCCAATACATAGAGAGAGGTTTTAATTAAAGAAGCAACCACACCAGTAGCAATAAATTTAGATCGAAAACCACACGTAACAAGGTCGAACGTATGTCTTCCTTAATGTAATACACGTGTTGGACGGCGAACGACGCCGCTTGCAGATCGACTTCGGTGATTTTCCACGAATAAACGGAAACCGTGTAATTTATAAACGGAATTGGACGAAGAGGCGACAAATTCGTGGAAAAATCGCCGGTTCTGCGGTATACATCGGCATATCGGCGGAAACATTGACAGGACGCCCTCGAAACACAATAAAAACATCTCATCCGCCGTCTTCGGTGGATGAGATCGCGGAAACTACTTGAGATTCCCCGGTTAATTAACTGGTAAGTAAATTGCATCACTTCCTCCAGTTCAACGAGGGAAATATAAAGGTCAGAGTGCACGCGACTCAATAATTTCGGATACGTAAAATAACGGCTCCCTTAACGGCACAATCTGGTTTAACGATCGGCTGTAAAGTGTAAATGAAGGATGTTAAATAGATCATTCCACGCTGGAATAATTTTTATTCCCCGCCCCGGAATAAATTCAAAGATGGAATTTTATTCTTTGTTTATTACTTTAACCTTATTGCTAAACAATATGAAAATCAATTAGTTTTCCTTCTAGAAGTTGAAATGAATAACTCCAATAAGTATACATCCAGACTTCTTCATTGTTTTCTTTCAGTATAACTCACTGCCAAATTTGTAATTTGAACTTTATCTAACTTAACTTGTATCTTAGCCGTTGCTATAGGCAATCATTTATACATTCCATTAGCGATAACCAACCATACAAGTTATTGTTTGAAAACTTCATAAGAGGGGGCTTTAAAAGGCGAAGATCAAGAGATAGCGCTGCCATTCAAATTTACAAACAACATAACTCATTTTTAACGTATTGGAATATATCTAGATTTATACGAACGATTGTTCACATATTGTTCTCGGGAAATTTAATTTCACTTATATGTACATGTATACCCTCTGTTTTCCAAAAATAATTTAACACTCCGTTGTTATTATTAATAATTAAAATACGTAATTCAGCAGGACGAATCCTTGCATTGCTTTTCAAACTACGTCACGGTTTGCACGTTTATTAAGTAAAATTAAAAGTCCAAAAGAGGACGTTCTCAAGAACAATATGTCTACAATCGGTTGTATAAATCTAGATATATTCCAATAAGTTAAAAAGGAGTTATGTTGTTTGTAAATCTGAATGGCAACGCCCTCCCTTCAAACTCACTTATTAAAGCCCCCTCTTAAAACATTTCTTTCCTTCTAGCGACCTCTGTGTTTCTGTTGCGTAATCCGAACATTGATAAGGAGCGCTATAAAATCCAGAATAATGAATGAATCAAATAAACTTCGTTTCAATACTTATGTTACAGCATCAACAGTGACATCTGTTTTCCGTAGATTATAGATGAGAATATGCTGAGGTAATATAGATATCTTCTTCTATATTGAAAACTTCTCTGTGTGTATTCAATTTTCTATAACAAAAATCCCAAAAGGAAGGTCAAGCCACAGTCTCCACCCATCACAGGGTTCAATTTTCTAAACAAACCTTTTTCTTTATCTTAGATTCGTGGATTTCATTCCAGCGAAGGTAACTCCGATGAAATTTGCGTCTTCCCAAAGCCGTCAAGTTTGCTTCGATTCTCGCAAAACTTACGCGTCACGTAACACATTTTTAATTGCTTATTCCACACAAATAGCATCCTTTTGCTTAATTCTAAGTAACTTATATGAATAAAACATTAATTTATTTTAATTCAGCTAGCTCACAACTAAGATTACAGGAATCTATATGGACTGTTAAATTCTGAATTTTTCTGTTCTGTCATTAGATGACTCTAGCTTGACAATTTATTTTTAAATTGTAATTATTAATGATTGAATTCCTAATTCGAAATCAAATTAGATAACTCAAATGCTGAATGATATTAAACAATTTCAAGGTTCATTGCAGTTTGAATGAATTTTATTAAATTTTTTCGACTTGCGTTGAAAAACATGAATATTTATGTGAATCAGCATCGTTTGTAGCTTTTATTAGTGGGTAATGTTGTGATGGTATTGTGTGAAATATTTTTATTTCGCAGTACGTATAGGTCCATGAATTTCAATTTAAGCTTAGTATAAAACGTAATTTTCTTAAGCTGCTCTTTTATTTCTTTGAATAACAACTCATTAGAGAAAGTACAAACAAAATATCTTCTCTTGACCATATTTTCTATCTAGAAAAATGTACCTAATGTATCTTTTTTCAAGTAGGAGAGAGAACACAATAGAATTAGAAAACGAAAAAACCAGATACTTGCATAAGAAAATATCAATTGTTTGCCATAATTCATAAAAAACCATCTTTTCCAAGATTCTTTTAAGAAAATTACTATTTGTTTTCCAAATAAAACCCAATATTCTTGCAAATAACTTTATAAAGTAGTACAAAATCTTACAAATATTAATGAAAACAACATATATATATAAAAAATCATTAGGATTACAAGATTTACAAGGTCTAATCGTTGCCCCATGGATCTTTCTTCTCCTCTAGCAAGGCGACTGCACATTCGGTCAATTTCGTTACGATTTCTTCTAATTTCTGCTTACTATATACCTGTAATGACGAAAAACGAAAGATAATTATTTCTATCCGTTCTAAAATTAATCCTATTAAAACTAGAACATTATAGAAACAAAAGATATCTGTAAGACACTGCTAACTCCAAGGGTGCCCTCTCACGGAGAATAGACAAACTGCAATCACGATCTGAAGGTCGGTAAAAGAGAATTCTACTCACACTTACCTTATACAACCCGTATTTCTCCGACGCTAAGATGTCTGCCAACTGCATGCATTCACTCGACAACTTCGACTCGTACAAAACAGTCGAAAGCAGCAAAGCGCATTCCGGTATGCAAGTCGACTGCAAAAACTCTCCCTCGTCCGCACCGCTCAACCAACCTCCGTCGGGAAACAATAAAACGTTGTACAGCAACGTCTTGGCCGACTTCGCCAGATGCGATATCGTCAATTTCCACCGCTCAGTTTCCGCTTTGAATTGCGAAACTCTGTGTTGGTGGGCCACCTTTTCCGATAGATGCGCCCCTTCTGGTATCTCTTCCGGTGGCAACGGCTTCGATTTGAAGTGTTTGAACCACACGTTGAAAGCTTCCTGGGCGTCTATGTACGATTTGTAGCTGAGATGTTCTTTGACGACTTGCTTGACGTCTCGGGCGACGTCGCCTTCGGCCAATATTAAATCTACGCTGTCGGAGGGGATTTTATTGAAGACCAGTTGGGCTGCGTCGAGTTTTCCCGCCGTTAGGAATTTAAAGATGAAGCCGTTGCTCTGTTTTATCGCTTCTAATCGGTGGTGTTCGTAAAATAGGAGCCAATCGATCGCTAGGATCTTGTATTCGTCGTGTGATGTTAATTTTTGCTGTAATACAAAATAAATAGAGCTGGCTCATCAGGAATTGACGTCAGAAATAGGAAAAACCATTCCTATACAAAAAAAATCAGCAGGAGAAAGGTAAAAACGGAAGTAAAAGCAAGGATGGTGGAAAATATTTGAGGTAAAGAAAATTGCTGCACCAAAACCTAAAAGGCTTGAATACAAATAAAAAAAAGAGGAGTCTTTTACTCCTAAAATGTAAAAAATAAACATTGAGAAATTATCGCAGAGGAAACTAAACTAACCAACAAGAATAAGAATTAGAACATGAGTAATTAAAAATAAGAATACGATAGACGATTTTGACAAATTAGTGAGATTAATTGATTGAGAAAAAGGCCAATCAATTAAATATACATAAAAAGAAGGATGTATATTGAAGGAGTGAGAATTGAAATCAATAAGTGTCAATTCTGAAGAAAGATAACTTGAAAAACTGCAAGAATTAACAAAAAAAGCAATAATTCAACCCACACAAACTTAGAAAAAGAGTAACAGGCAAGAACAAGACTTACAAGAGAATTAATTAAAAATAGGTGTTAGAAAAGATAATGGAAGAACAAGAAAGAAAAGATTTTGACGAAATAGTGAAATATTTAATTGAGAAGAAGACCCAATGAAAAAATATTGCTTACCTGAAGTGAAGCCTCGTTCATTTCAATCGGCTTATTCTTTATATTCTCGACTACAGTTTTTGCAATAACGTCAATATTTAATCCACACCTCTCAGCCAATTTCAAGGCCTCTCGTCTGTCACCATCATCCATAATGTTTTCTAAGTACAACGAATATATCTTGACTTGATTTTTCGGACTGGTTTTACTGACGTAAAACGCAACCAATTGTGTATCCTCCATTTCGGTTAATCGCTCGATATACCTGCCATAAAAATACATAAAATTGACTTTGTTTTTGAGTGAATTTCAACAGAATTTACCTCTCCAATATCTTCTCGACTAACTCCCTGTTGTGCGTCCTCCCAATTTGGTCCAGAAACAACACGAGATGCGTGGTAAATCTTAAGAATTGCGTCGACACTTCGTCATCTTCTATATACTCGTCTAAAGCTTTAAATAATTCGGGGATTTGATCTAAGATTAGGTGTTTCTGGATGACGTGTTCTGGAGTGTGAGCTTCTGCCATGACGGTTTTGTTGTTGGAAGCGTCTAAGGTAGCAAATATCTCGTTGAGCGACATTCTAAAAGTGAGAAAAAACGAAAGAATGCCGAAGGAAATATTGGGTAGATTAATTTTTACGTTTGATTCCAGTAAAAATCAGGTAAATCGTTGTATTTACGTTGGACGCAATCTCGTATCTCGGATTCTACACGAATATCGATCATTACTTTCAAATAGGCCCATAAATAGTCATTCCAATCATTGCAAACTGATAATATGTGTTTTAGGTAACCGCAGTATGTGGCTATTGCTGCTCTTTCGTATTTAGTTTCTTGTTGCTGTAGGAAAGTTGGTATGAAAGTCAATTCAATATATATCTGATGCAATTATTTAAAACCAGACTTGGATTAAAAGAGCAATTTTGTAAACTTTCAATTATCTATCATAGCATTCTTAGGATACAATAAAAATAACCGAAGAAATTGTTAATTCCCGTTAATAACAAAAATAAAAGCCAATTCATGGCTTCCATTTACAAAGTTTTAAGCTCAAAAATCTAAATTTATGAACTAAAAATAGAATTCATCCATGAATTCTAACAAAAGAAATGCGTTTTATAATTCAGATTTAATACTTTATTTATTAGTTCAATTGAATAATTAATAATAAAGTTCAAAATTCTTCTTCCTAAATTTAAAGTCAAAGTTAATATTTTATTTTTTAAATTCATGATTAATAAGTTTGTAGGTTTTGAATATAAATCCGTTATTATTGGACCTTTAGTGTTCATGTTCA
This sequence comes from Cetonia aurata, assembly GCA_949128085.1. Lineage (NCBI taxonomy): Eukaryota > Metazoa > Arthropoda > Insecta > Coleoptera > Scarabaeidae > Cetonia > Cetonia aurata. Next base: position 40,965,339 of record OX421887.1, on the reverse strand, counting down.
AAATGTCAAAAAAAAGGAAGAGTTTTGTCTTTTCCTAGTCAGTTAACAGTTTAACCAAATGAAATTTATTTAAAATATAATTAATCTTATCTTTAGGTAATATAATAATATGAATCATCAACATAAGTTGCTATAAAAACCGTATTTGAAAATCAATTTACGAAAAACTCATGGTAAAAATTCACGGTTCTCATTAGTGCAGTCAATATTCTAAATGATAAAAACAAGAAAAATAAATGGCTAATGAAAAACGAATTAGAAAAAAATAATTGAAATAATCCTAAAAACTGTCAAATTAAAAGCTGATTTCACCCTCTAATACCTAGCTACAATGTACGTTTATAATTTATTATTATTAAAGTATAAATACCTGGTCACAATACTTAAGAGCCATCCTCTTCCATTGATCTCTGTTCTCATTCCCTTCCATTTGTTCCACTTTGGTTTTCTCCACATCCATTACTTCATCCAATATTTTTCCATTGCTTTTAGCTTCCTTAGCAGGATCGTGGTGTAACTTCCAGCCATCGAACAAAGCTGCCCTCCACGCGTGACCACATTGAATACAAAGCTACAGAAAATGGTTACAATTCACAAAAATAAGACAAAACAAACAAGAATGACAATTATTAATTATACATGTACATTTTATTAATTTCTGACGATTTTTTTGTGATTTTAAAAGGAATTACATATATACCTATAGAACATATTTCTAGGATTTTTTAGATAAAGAAATGTTTGAATTTGGGCAGACTGTAATAAACTTAATTCTATTATTTAATGAAAAATGACATAATCCTTAAGCAAGAATAAACAAAACACTTTCGACAATTCCAACTGTCAAGAATTCTAACCTATTTCTTCACCTATAAATTAAGAAAGCTTTACTTGAAATTTTACGTCAATACTCAATTATTTTTTAATTTTATATAGTGCCCTACAACAATACATAAATTATACAAAAATACCTTTTGTGCATCATCTAATTTCCCACATCTAATACCCTTGAAAACATTATGACACAAACGTTTCTCATCTTCGACATCCAAATCATGAAGTGGCTTCTTCTGTTCAGACGGTGCATCAGGATGTAACTCCGAAATAATTTCACGTGTGCTTTTGAATACAATCGTATCCTTCGACATCAGCTGATGTAAGGTATTCTCCCAACCAACAGTGCTATCAGAAAAATTTAATATATCATCGTAATCTTCACCCGCGTTGCTTTCGAGCCAATCGATAACTAATTGAGTTTCGCGCACTAAATGATCCCTCTTGAACAAGTTTATCATACACAACTTTTCACTTAGCCCGTAATATTGATTAAATTCGTCTTCATTTCCTAACGATTGAATTGTTAATCGATCTTGATATAGCACAAATATCAGCCTCCAGGTGTTTTGTTCGTTTTCTAACCACGCTTCCTCCTTGCGTGTTGGTTGTAAGGCCACTTTGGATTTCAATGTTTTAATAACACTTAAGGTATCCGAACAGCAACGCGCTAGATCACGGACCATATCCAAGGCGGCTTGGCTGTTATTGTGAGTCTGGATCACCTCGAGGAATTCAATGTACAAATTATTAACGGCATTATCCCAAGGTTGATTCGCTTCTAATACTGAGCCGGTTGTAGTTAAATTTTGGTTAGTCAGCCGTGTGAATGTGCTATCGATCAAAGTGGTCATATTCTGATATGTGGTGTGGCCCTCGTTTAAGTATTCTAATTCTTGTGGTGTTAATGTGAGCGATGCATTTGCCGTGAGCTTCGCTTTTTGTTCTTTAAATAGGCCTTTTTTGAACAGCTTACTTCCTTGTGTAGAAGAAACGGAATCCTCTAATATCCGACTGTATTTACTTATTTCCTTTTCCATTATTCTACACTTTTATTAGCCTACACTTGCATACCTTGCATAACATAACCCATAACATCATAGCATAACATAACCTATATAACGTGATTCTCAATGCAGTTTGAAATTGCCGACAAAATACGAATTTGCACGAAGTTTTCGGTTATTTCCAGGACGGCCAACCGCTAAACTAGAATAAAAGAATTGGCAGTTTTGTGGAATAAATATTAATTTTGCTATTTATTAGATTTATTTATATGGAAAAAAAAATACGTTCATACTTCCATGAATCAATTTATTAGCGTTTAGCATTTATTCGTGTTATTGCAATAATCAATTAATTTCTTTAGCTCTTAAAATGTGTATTATGAAATTAAATTTTTTATAGGTAATCACTTATTTAGTTTAATTTTTAAAAGTATGAAAAACGCATCTAAATGTAAATGTTGTTCAATAATACTGGAATAGTATAATAGTAATACAATTTGTAACAAGTTAATGAACCAACTGTGTTATCGCAGTAATTAGCTCGGCAGTTCCTGGGTTAAAAACCTTTTTCTTGTGATACAACGTACGTTATATTATATCTTACAGAACAGTTATTCTAAAGTGTAACAATTTTATCAGAAAGAAACCGTTTTAAAACAGGACCTTTATCGGCTGTCAGAAATCTATTTTACTGTTTAAAATCCATTAGGAGTTGCTCCTGATATGTGCGCATATAATAGATTAGAAGCACATATGTTTAGGTTACATATTTGATGAAATGCAGATGTCTAGTGGGTTGCCGATATTTTAGAAGTAGGATTAGAATTTTGTACAAAATTTAAGTTTCCCGCAATTATTTTTGGTAACCTCAAGATTGAAACGTGAAATTAATTAGGATTTTTAATAGGTATATTAGTAGTTCAATGTTGGTGATAGTAAATATAATTGCGGGAAATTTGAAACCTATATCTATTTACAATGTATTATTGTACTATCGAAAACGAGTCTTTCGTTCAAAAATGCATAATATTAATTTGCCGGGCTGCATAAATGCATATTTTATAACGAATTATCTTCGTATAAGGACCATTCGAAACACAATCCCCATTTAGAACGCTATATCTGAGTCGGCTGATCGATGATGCCTCTTTTTTACTTCTTCACTTTCAGACTAACGTTTTGCTTACCCATTTTTGGCTCTCTACATCAAGTTCAGGCCGTATAGTGAGATCGAATTGTAAAGCAGAGCACGAAAATCGCCGGCACGGGCATATCTAAGCATTGTTTTCTTTCTTAGAACATACAATTAAAATGAAAATATCAGTATTGTGCTTTATATGGAGCATATTACTAAAATAGTAATATGTTGTGTTTTTTTTTTATTGGTGCGTATATCTCGTTCGTCCAGATGGACATACGGGCAAGGTTTTAGTACTGTCTAATGTATACACAGGTAGTATAGCTTGAGTCATGTCGTGCAAAAAAATGGAAACTCGTCGCTTATTATTGGTTCACTCTCATCATTTAAATTGCAATTTTATATCGTTTATATCGACGTATAAATGTATAAATCATAATTACAAATGTAGACAGAGCGAATAATGTATTGACTGGTAGTAAATCTATCCCATTATATTCCAGGACGACCAATTTTTTTGGTTGAAAATATTAAATTTTATAATTGTATTAAAATCCAATTGTGGGTATGTTAGATTTCTGTAATAAGTAGATACCGGTAAATCAGATTGCTACATAATTTATGTCATGTAACTCAGCTGTCAAAATTGTCAGTTCGTTTTCCAGGTTATTAACCTATAAATTGGAATAAAAATAAAACATTTTGTGAGTAGGTAATAGACTTTTAATATTACAATCATAAATAAATATACGTTGCAAACGTTGTTAAATTCATTTAAGATATTTTAGCATTTTGTATTGAATGTGTTTCTTGCGTTATAAATATTAAAGGATTAAATTAATACAGTTTCACAGTTGTTGAAATATAGGGATATTTAAAATCTTTGTTTGGACGAGAGAAACACAAAGCGATAAAGTCGCTATTTAATATAATCTATTCACGATATTTTATCCAATTAAAGTACTTATCTCAAAATTGGAGTACCTAATTGTGCATGAACGTTTTCGTTTACGCAGTTTATATACGACCCAAAAAGTCGAAGTTGATAAGAGAAAAAAAATGCACCCATAGCACGTGGACATCGACGAAGAACAACAAAAGATTTGCCGACCGAGATGAATAATACATTGACGGTCAAAATGAAAAGCGAAGTCTTTTTTTGATTTGCTATATACGAGAGAAGCAGCACGCGCTTGCTGGGCTTCTGAATTTCAAATGGAATCCGTAAAAATATACGTCCCTTTGGTCGGTCGACGGTTTTTATTCGGCATTGCCTATTTCGTGGCTAAAACCTATAAATGGCGTTCATTACTATATTTGCCAAATTCAAATGCCAATCATTGACTACGCGGGGTTCTTTTACATGACCAAAATTTCAAATGCCGGACGGCGAGGTCCTTTTCGGTACATCGCCTTAAATGGTTTTTATTAAGCGATCTTTTGTTAGTGATGGCAATAATGTTGTAAGTTTAAATTTTTATGAAAATAAAAAAAAATACGTCAAAGCATTGGTGTGTCAAATTTGACATATTGAGGTAAAACATTTAAATTATTAAATGAAACATTGTTATTTTAGCTCAGAATGTTGTAATTTTTTTTTTATAAATACATAAATATGGTTACAATATAAATGAAGCCTGTTCCTTTAATAAGTTGGAAGTCTATAAGTGGTTGCGAGCTGCTGCTAGCACGAGAGTTGATGCCATCGTGAGGTGTAAATATTTGACATTTTTTACTCTTCAAGCTTCAAGGAAGTCATGACTCGTGACATATTCTTCAAACGTACTCTTAACCAGTAAAAAATACGATTATAGAATATAATTTAATAATTATTATCGTCGAGTGAAAGAATTGTAAAGAGACGCAACCACAGTCAGTTTGAGGGATCCGACAAAGTAAATAATTCCTATAAGAACTTCGTAAGACTTGACGACCCACCTAGATGTCAGACCCCTCAAACTTAGGGATACTATTTTTTGTAGAGCAGATTTCTGTAACTAAATGTAGATAAAATAGATTTCTACATTTGGGGGTCCGACATCTAGATGGCGCGTTAAGTTTTTACGGGATTTTTATGGAAAATTACGCGGAATAGGTACATGCAGATTGTATTCAGAGCATTAGCAACCGTTTCAATTTGAATGGAATAAAACAGGAAAAAGATATTGAAGCGTTTTAATTGAAAAATGAAAATATGTTTAAATATATTAAAAATGTTATTGATAAATCTTACTTAATTACTTATTTCTCGGTACTTTCGATATTGCAGAAAATCATACGACCATTTCTATAAAACACCAACAACAAGTAGAACATTGCAGTTTTATTCCACGAAATAAAGATGACAAATTCATTTCCTAGCCTCAGCCATTGCAACCTGAATTCACTTCACTGTCGGTTCTGCTTTTTTTTTATTCATTCGGTCGTCCTCGCTCCAGCACACATTTCTATGGGAACGGAACCTTGCACGGGCATCTGGGGAGTTTAGGAATCTTGAATTTCGGCAACCGAGAATTCTTCCCACTCCGCCTAAACGCTGCTGTCGCTGGTCGTCTTACGGTAAAATCCACCCAGACTACTCGAAATCAGATTCAGTATATCTATATACACATAGGCGGAAGAGATTCTGTGGGAATAAAACTAACTTAATTTATATTTAGTCGATCTCCCTCGCATATAAACACGACGGGTACATCCTCGATGCCTTATCGGCGGTCTCATCTGAGATTCGCTCTCGCTTTCTGTTCCATCCGTTGTTCCTTGGTGCTTTCGCGTTTCTCGGCCGCCGTGATTAGATCTATAGAGGGACAGAGGGTCCCTTTTTTTTTGATTAATGTTAGGTTTATATCGGAACGGTGTCAGGTGTTTCAATGCAGTTTTTTAAAGACCTTAGGAGTAGCATGAAATTTGATTTTATATTCTTGTTCCTTCCGAGCGCATGTGTTCCAGTGCATTGTGTAATATTTACAAAAGCAAATCATGATTTGCCTTTTCGTACAGGTGTCCCAAAATAAATACTGGGTTTTTCTATTTTTCGTTTATATCTTTTTTGCCAATTAGAATATATGTACTTGTTTCAAAAAGTAGGTTCTCTAAATGATTCGTTTTCTTTGTATGGACTTTTATAAAATTGTAGATAATAATGCAAAAATCTGAGATATTGAAAAAGTTCTTTTGTTTAATAGAGATATTAAATATCATAAATAATAATAGCTGGAATTAAAATTAAATTTCAAATAATTAAATCCTTTAACGAAAAAAAAAAAAATCACAATATTTAAAGAACTCCTTGACCATACAATTTGAAGATACCGAAAAACAAATTAATTTGAAATAATACTTATTTTGATGTGCAAATTCTAGAATTCGTGTCCTAATTCACCGAATAGCAAACTGCACCAAAAATATGGGAATTCTTCCTTCATTACAATTTTTAAAAGTTCACAATAAGAAAAAAAAAACTCATACTTAAAAGCTTGTATGATAAATAATAATACATACCTACTTACAATATTAGACCCGTGCGCAGATAACCTTAAAAACATAACGAACATGCCTGTACAATCCCACTACAAATTTGATCAGTTCAATAATTCGTTAAATCAGTCCACTGATTTCGATCAACATTTTCGGAATAACAGCAACCTTGCTTTCACGGCGATTTGCACCAAGCTATTTGATTTGAGGAACGTTTGCAGTTTTAAACGTTACAGAATGTGTTTACGTATATATGCCGTTATTATTTTGTATATACTAATGGTAAAATTACGCGAAATTAAATTTCTCTTTTAACATTTTAACATTTACAATGCTATGTTATTACGGAGATTTGTTGCCCGTTTGACCTTACACGGTATTTCGTTAAGTAATGTTGCATCTACACGTTTATCTGATGCGTTTGTAATTGATTGAATAACAAAGAATCCAAAGTTTTTCGTTGCGTTACTTAATTTCAATGTATAAATACTTTGTTCAAGGTTCTACGGTAAGTATTTTAACTTAGCCTGCACTGACATTAGATGTATTTTCATGTCAAATTAAATTATAATTTGGTTGTAACCTGTTTTAATACACTTAGGGAAAGGAACACGCATAAATCGTGATCAAAACCGTTAAACTTCGATGCTAAATTAATTGTTCATTTAAAAAGGTCGCCAAGTAGCGTTTGAAATGTTTAAAATAAATGTTGTACTCATATTGCATAATAGTTGCGTGAATTGAAGTTGGTCCTACTGACGTATAGAAATGCATTGACATTTCTGTTGACATTTAGCAAAGTATAGTGAGTTAACTATCAAATGTTCACATAATACATATTTGACAGTACATAAGTAGGCAGAATTAATCGTAATAAACGGTATTTGATAGTATTATTATTAAAAGTATGTGTTATTCGTACCAAACATATTGTAGAAACCTCGTGCGTGACACATTTGGTTCGTAAATAACTATTGAGGTATGTATGGCTTACGTATAAAACTGTATACTACCTATAATATTACAATAACATCTTTATGTACTTCTTTAAGTCGTGTATTAACACAGCATTTAATACAAAATAGATTTTTAATATACAGCTGCGGTCAATATAATAGCACCACGCACAAATTTATACTGACTCCGTTTACATCTGTTTAACTGTTGGGCCGATTCAACTCAAAACAAAATAATAAATTCTTTGATGTTAATGGTTTATTATCATAAGAAAATTATTTAGTTTTTTTCATCAGTTTATAATACGCTGATTAATTTAAACAAAAAACTTAAAAACTACACAGTCAAAATAATAGCACTTCAGTTCATTTTTAACAAAAATTAGTGGTCTTTCTTAAAATAAATCAAAAATTTCACTCAGATATCTTGTAGATAAATTAATTGTATGGTTTCAATACTTTGTCGCGTGCCCTTTGTTCGCTATTACCGCGGCACAACGCCTTCCCATGGAATCCACTAAATGCTGGCATCTTTCAACTTTGATGGAACTCCAAATTTTCTGCACAGCCTCCCAGAGTCCCTCAACGCTTGTTGGTTTTATTGTAGATACACACTTCTTTATGTCCGTCCACAGATTTTCGATAGGGTTCAAATCTGGGGACTGTGCAGGTCACTCCATTACATTGATAGAGTTATCGTTGAACCATTTTTTTGCCATTTTGCTGGTGTGTTTGGGGTCATTGTCTTGCTGGACCCACACCAGCGGCATTTCGTAGGAAGCATACGGCAGCATAACTTCATCAAGGATTTTTACATAAACCGATGAATCCATAATGGTTTTGATCCAATATATAGGACCCACACGTTGATACGAGAAGCAACCCCATACCATAATATTATGACCTCCATGTTTGATAGTTTTTGCTGTGAATTGTGGCTTGTATTCGCTGTTAGGTGGCCTACGGACAAAATATCTGGAACCCTTTCCACCAAAAAGAACAATTTTGGATTCGTCAGTCCATAGCACATTTCTCCACTTTTTCTTTGGCCAATTTAGATGTGCTTTAGCAAAAGATATCCGTTTAGCAACATGCTTAGAGGAAAGGAGCGGCACTTTTCGAGGACTACAGGCATTGAGGCTGTTGTCTCGAGGTCTGCGGCGAATAGTTTCTGCGCTTGCCGGCACATCCAATGTTTTTTTGAGCTCCATAGCTGTCATAAAGGGATTTGCTTTAGTCGTCCGTACTAACCGTTTTACCATTAAGGGTGACAAAACTCGCTTCCTACCACGGGATTCAACTTTTCGCTCATAGCTTAGGGCATTTATTATCATTTTATTGGAACAGCCCAGCAATTCCCTTATTTGGGAATACGATTTACCCTCGGACGCAAATTTTTTTATTAGTTCACGTTTTTCCGGCGAACAATTATTACACGATTTTATAGAAAGTATATTAAAAAAATTTTATTACCTTCCGTTTTCACTTTTTTTTTCACAAAATTTTGCAAAACAAATTTAAAAAAGCCTACTGGTGCTATTTTATTAACTGCACGAAGTGATAAGTGTTTACAAAGGATCTTTTATAACTGATTGACAGTTACGAAATTTGACAACAAATGCACACACTCTGAGATAGCATAAAAAATTTAACTGTTTTTTACACTCGAAAAAATAATATAATAAATAGGTGAAAGTTTTACAGCTTTCGAATCAGAATATTGCAACTGGTGCTATTATATTGACCGGCACTGTATGTATTTATGTATGTACCTATGACTATTCTAAGATTCACTCATATACAGAAACTATAAATAAATCTCCGTACATATAATACACCTATCAATCGCATATATTTACAATTCCGCTGTCTAACATTACATAATATTGTTTACCTTTATTTAAAAATAGACTGCATGCTCATTGTTGCAAATGATGATTATACTGTTGATGATGTTTATTATTATAGTAACTTATTTCACTCTCAGTATTCACATCGACGTTAATTTGTGAGTCAACGCCTTGTAATACCGCTATGATATCAAGCACAACAAATCAGCGTCCAGCGTTTACGCCTTTTTGAGTCGATAGTATTGATTACTATGCTTTGATTGAGAATTCTTCTTTTGTTTTTCTCTCCGTTGACCTTGATTCACGAAATATCTTTTTTCTCTATTATATCTCAACGTGTACCTAAACAAAAAAGAATACATACATAGATAAATTATATGGCAAGGACAGCGTTCAGATTTGCATGGATAAGTAAGTAACCTTGGGGAGAAACTGTCTCTAAGGTCGCGTGTTTCCGATTTTTTCCTGCATTTTGTGTCGCCGGCAATAAATGTACATATTATATAGGAATGCTATTAAATAATATATTCTATTGAACGTTTTATGCGTCGCATATAATTGCCATTATTCCATCGTTTTACAGTTATCTGCGTGAAATGTGCAGCGTTCCTTTTGAATCTACCACACATAGAAGTAATATTTATATCGGTCGATTGGCTTTTGAATTTTTATTTATTTTATCGTCCTGTTTACGTTCGCATTAGATACTCATTGGCCTATGGGCGATACAGCTGCGGGTGATTGATTGTTTCGTATTATTTCCTCTTCCAATGGCGTTAGAAATAAGTCTGATGTAATATTTATCTCGTTAGCTTAAGATGTTTTTGCCCTTTCGAACGAGGTAAATTGCAGCGGTAAAGAAGTGTCTATTTAAAAATGAAAGTGAATAGCTTTATGTTGCATAACGCAATCGTCACTAATTTTATGAAATAATGCAAACATTTAGTTTGCTAAAATATCTTTTTGCAGCTCTCTACGATTTTTCATATTTAACCAATTTGTTTCCTGTAATTTAAGTGAGACATGGTCATATTTTCTACTTCCATGGATGCAGGCATTTCGAAGTTTTTGAATTCGGTTAGTCGTTTCCCAGTCTAGCCATGGATGATAAATTATTAAATCTTCTTGCCAGTTTTATTAAGGGTTCCTCGATGTGGATAAAGTTTTTTTAGTGACATATCTATAAACATTGTAGTCTCGAAAGCGATTGATCCATAATCATTCCCAAATTCTTAGATTTTCCATTAACTGGTACAGCATCGTTATTTATTTTAACTTTAATTACGTGCTTATCGGCTGTTGCGTAGCCTATCCAGCGCAGTGGAAGTGTTTCGTCCAGATAATTTCTAACAACACGGTGCCAGTGAGGAGGTGCTCCATCCTGTTGGAACATAAAGATCCCCCCGTTCTCATGGAGTTGAGGCATCAACCAATTCATCAACATTTGATGATATGCAGCTCCCGTTACTGTGTTTTCTTCAAAAGAGAGAGGACCATACACCTTCGTGCGAGATACAGCACAGAACACAATCAGTTTTGGAGTATCACGCAAATGCTCCACCAACACTCTCGGAGGTTCAGTCCCCCATATTCGGACGTTCTGTTTATTCACCTTGCCACTTATGTGGAACGTTGACTCGTCACTAAAAATTATCCGCTCGCAGAACTCATCTTCATCAGTTGGTTGCGGAATTTGTAGTTCCAAACTTGCACGTGTTGTTGACTTTTGTGGAATTCGTCGGTAAACAGCACGAACGCGTTCCACTGTTTCTTCTGGCACACGAGATCTTCCCGGACTTTTGACTTTACATAAACATCCTGTCGTTTCAAATTTATTGTTCCAATCATAGATCGATTGTCTAGTAGGTGGTAGTTGTCCTAAACGTGTTCGAAAATGTCGTTGGACAACAGTTACGGAGTTCGTTTTGGCAAATTCAAGTACGCAATATGGTTCCTCAGTAAAGTTTGCAGCTATCGTAGCTATTATGCTAGCGCAGTACTACCAACTGTACTATCGAAGCTTCTACAGTTCCTCAACCTAACAGCGCAAAACGCAGGTCGATATCAGAAATAACTTTTGCTTTATACAATACCAAAAGTGTCTATTTCTTTTATAGTAACGCTGTACTAATAACGTACGTTTAATAGGCGTTTAGCAATTTTAAAGGGCTATCGATATATACACTAAAATTCTTTCAATATGGTTTTCATGGGTGTGATCCTTTACTTACGAAAATGACTGGTAATTGCTATTAATTATGTATTTATTACAATTTACGGGTTGGGTACATTTCCTTTAGAGTGATAAACATAATATTAAATTCATATTTGAATACCTGTACTGACTTTTGCCGTAATATAATATCTGTTGGGTATGTAAACTGCTTATAAGAACAAAGATATCTTTGCGTATGTCAGATAACGGTAAAAACGCTAGCCTTTTATATTATTGAGATATAATGACTTTGTACATATGCATATTACAGAAGAGGAATGTATGTAATTCTAACTGTATCTCAAATACTAATAACCACTACTAACCTAGAGCTAGGCTATAATAAACGTGCATGTGTGTTGGTGTGTGCCTTGTCACGCCGTTAAGTACTATACAAAGTCATCGGATTTTACCGTTATGTTAAAAGTTCATTAGGTAAGTATACGAGCAGACATATATACATAATGTATAGAGTAAGTGTTTCTTTTAATAGTAAAATGATGATTCCATAAGATGCTGCGGGTTATGAAATAAGAAGATTAGGTTTGCTAACATTCGCAGATGTTATTTTTACGGAATTACATTGGAAATTAGTCAGTAGAATTTGAAACAACCTAAGCAGGAGATTTTAGCAAATAAGTTTTTTAGATGTCGTTAGAATGTGATAAAACTGAAGTTATCATTAATACTAATTTATCTCTAAGCTTCTAGAGAACTTATATTTTTTCTAAATCATTAACAAATGAAGATGGAATTTGCAGAAAATCGTATATCGATCTGGTTAGTTGTGTGCAAGAAATCTCTGGAAACTAATTTATGATTTTAACATTAAATAATATGGAATAAAATCTAATCTTCATAGCATCATCAATCCTGATCAACGCTGGTATTTATACAAAGAAGTAATGTTCTGATTTTTATCCACAATTAAAAAAAAAGATCTGCGGAGTGAAAGGCGAGCATGCACCGAAACTGCTGCCATATATGTATGCATATCATATGATCAGAAACTCTTTGGATTAGGGTTGGTCATGGATTTGACAATCTATCAACATATTATTTGTTTTTTTGACATTTGTCATTTGTTTGACAACCTTCAAGTGAGGAATTCCATACAATTGAATAATATTTCAATTTTGAACGAACAACAGATGTATAACTTATAATCAATGCAAAATTGCCCAGAAATTTGGTGCTTCTGCTAATATCCCCAAGTGTTTTAAATGCTTCATTATATATTTCATACATATGTTCATTAAATGTCGGTTTAGAATCGAAAAGAATGCCTAGGTCCTTACACAATTACTTCATTTAAATTAGTAGTTTGCTACCTTACTTATTTATATTTAATGATAGGCAGTTACGCGAACTCCATCTACAAATGGCTGTTAAATCTTTCTGCAGACTGTAGCAATCAGTCGAAGAATTGATCTGCTGAAAAAATTTTAAATCATCTGCATACATAAGGCGATTAGAATAGTCTACAACGCTGGTAATATCATCATAAAAAACAAGGAATAACAATGGGCCTAAAACAGATCCTTGGGGAACTCCAGATGTGGAATTATATCGAAGTAATACAGGACGGACAGTGTTGCAGAAGTAGCATATTCCCATACGCTCTCCGTAAAAATGTGTTTTTCCAGGCAACGTACTTTGACAGCTTTTATTTTTGTAAACGTCTCGTTTTATACAATCAAAAATTTATTAGATAATTAGGCAGACGACACAAACTTGTTATTTGCTGCTTTTGATTTTCTAGCTTTAATACAAACTGTAAGAGATTAATATCGATCCGTAAAACAAGGGTGTTGATATAGTGAATGAGTTACAAGTAAACGAAATCAAATCAATGAAAGTACAAACACTTCGGTTATTATTTTCTAGATAGGGTAATAAAAAATCAAGCAATCATCATTAACGGATTTGTCACGGATAACACTATGACATTCTGGTTGTTTGTCATTGTACTTATTACTCCATTGTGACTATATTTTTTTATCGTTCAAAACAGCGTCGTTTAAAAAAATCCCATTGGGTAGGGGAAAAGAATCAAGCCATCATCATCATCCCTAACACACGCACAAAAAAAATTCTCACAAAAAACTCGAATAAAAAATTGCCCAGACAGCCCAGTCATGACGAAACAAGGAAGAGGTAGAACGTACAATGGAGAAGGGTTGTATTACTAACCTACCCCAAAGGGGCTGTCCCGTTAACTTACCCCGATATCTTGAAAAAAAGCCTTCCGCATTCCACCGGTTTCAATGGGTTAGTTATCGAATCGTCCGAAAGCGAGGTAAGGTAGAAACGGTGCCTGTACGAACGCATGATAAATTTTGTGTATCTTTCCATATAGGTAATTTTATTTTCTGATAACTTTGTATAGCGGTGACACTTCACCTTTCCAGATCTAATGGAAAGAATAGGAATAATAAAAATAGTAGGAAACCTTGTCCCCGCAATATAGAAGGTGTTTCAGTTAACTGTATTATTGCAATTATTATTTAATACTGAAGCACGTGTTTAAGCTGGGTATCGTTTAATATATGTATATACACACATACTTAAGAGTTGTCAACGTCACTAGTGAAGGCAGGTGGAGGTAAACGTAAATAAATAACAAAGTGATATTGATCTGGCGCCGATAATAACTAGGTAATTACATTGCTATTTGAAAAACGATGAAAAAAAAAAAACTAATTGAATATCGCGTATGTGTCCAGCCGAAAGACCGGTCAAAATATCTAATTGCCTAACAACACCATCGGCAAATAAAGGCAACAGCAAGCTGTGATATTCCCCTCCAAATAAAATAAACAAAAAGGAATAATGCCCGCAGAAAAACAAAGATGAGATGAAAAAAATTAGCATCTTATGCTAGTTGCATGAGCAACAGCCTTGGCATAAGCATTTTTTCTTTTGGTATACTATATGTATATGCAAAGTTAATCTGTGGTTTATTTATAAGATTTGGCAGAAACTGGTTTTTTCCTCATAATTTTTTTTTATCTATTGGAATTTTTGCATTCTTAATGTGCTTTGGTTAAGTTGTGTGTATTAAGGCTGGGATTAAACTTCAGTGACGTATACATATAGGTGTTTTATAGATGCAAGGAGATCGTTTTAATATGCACTAAAATTTCGAATGAAAATCTATAAAATTTAATTGATTTGGATTTGGAGGATCTTTAGCTTGTACATACCCAGTTTAAACAGAAGTGATTGAATATATTTTTTATCGTTTAGATATGTGCACTGCTAGTCAAAGTCATAAAAAGTTTAAGGCAAGATGATTCCTTCTTAACGAAGTTATTTGATCTCATATTGGAAGTATATAGTTAAGATGCAAGATTCAGTTTAACTTCAAAAAAGTACAGTCTGTGCATACGCAGATGATCTAATCTGATTGCCAAGGTCCAAAGTAGAATTAGCACTTTTTACGTTTTTTGGGAAACTTGGAGAAGAAGCAAATAAATTCGGTGTACAAATAAACCAAGATGATGCTAAATATTTGGTGATAAGAGTAAAAGTAGCATATCGGAATGATATAAAAGAATGACAGTGCGAAATTCAATTCGATTATTGAGAAGTAAGAGCGAAAAACAAAAAAGAAAGAGAAATAAATAGTGAAGAGAATCCTGAAAGGAAACTACACCAGCATGGCTGTTATTAAGAATCTCAAGGGCAAAGGTTTGCAAGAAACAAATTAAAAATCACGTGTGGACAGGATTTTTTGCAAAACCATTGTGCAAACTGTTCAACTTATCTATTGACACTACCATCTATCCCAACGCGTGCAAGGTCGCCAACCTATGTCTTATACACAAGAAAGATGATATTGCTAATGTGAATAACTACAGACAAATATTTCTGGGTCTATTATTTATGAAACCTTCTGTAATAATATTCGCTCGTATATATCAACTAATCAACACAGCTTTATACGTGGGATATTTACCTCGACCAACTTAGCTACTTTATCCCAGGACCTGCGCCTACCATTGGACAACAGGATGCAGATAGATGTAGTTTATACTGAGCATATCTCTCGAGCCTTTGATTCTATATTGACCATGTTCTTTTGCTGTCGAAGATGAGTTCTTTTGGGTTCAATAGATCTCTATTTACAACTTATGGATTCATATCTGGAAAATAGAAGTAACTTTGTGTATTATAATGGCTACAAGTCTGAGGTATACGTGTGAACTGCTGGAGTCCCGCAGGGTTCTAATTTTGGACCACTTATATTTCTTTTTGACGGTTTAGTTGTTAGCAATTAGGAATATGCTTCAGTAATCTGGTATCCTTTGTATGATGTTTACACTAATACTATTGAACGTGGACAGCGAAAATACTTTTTTTGATTATAGAAAACGAAGAATATAAAACTTTATGTAACCGCAGCAAATAAAAAAACATTTGTAAATTTAAAAATTTTAACATAGCTTCCATAATATTCACAAAAAATACATCAATAGGAATACGGAAGAATATAAATATTATATATACATATATATAACGTCAGAACATGTTTACAAAGTCTTAAGAAAAATTTCTGCACATTGTCAATAAAATATTAACATGTTTCTTTTTTTTTTTGTAAATAATTTAAACTGCATTGTCTTCATTTTAGCATTGGGGGTGTAATATCGTTGCATCACATTGGTATTACAAATTGTTCAGTTTTCTTTTACTGTAGTAGTGAAAAAATATGATAAATCTAATAAAAATAAAATTATAACTAGTTAATTCTAGCTAGCTAGTTCTAATATCATTTGATATATCTTATTCTGCTTCGTTTTTAAGTATTTATGATAGATCCTGCGTTTTATATCAATTTTTATAATAATAATGACTCCACTACAATACACTTAAATATTATAATCTATGCATTCTAGATTATATAAATTAATTTACGAACTACGTTCGCTAAAACCCGACCGTCATCCACGCAGCCGAATTTCGGCCTCACCCAAGTTCCGTACGGATTCTGTTGAAGTGTGTAAGGGCAACACAAAATAACCTGGCCCAGGTCAACGTCCTTTTAAAACACGGACACTGCCTCTGTTTTTTTTACATAGTTTTTTTTTATCTTATCCACGGAACGCGGGTACTTGAACCGCCTAGTTAAACATCGTCTTCACTATGTGGCATTCGACGGTGCATCGACGTTGTGTAACTATCTGGGAAGTATCTCGAGGCCTGTATACGATTTGATAAAAAAAAGGATGAAAGAAAAGGACGTAGTACATATATCTACGGATGAGAATGGATGCAATAACGAAGAAGAAATTCGGATGCATCAATAGAATATCAGATGATAAAAGTACATACCACCAACTTTTCGAACTGGTTGCGTTTTTCAATGATATGTATCTATTAATTATTAATCGTTGTCAATCTTGCAAATCAAATTAAAATATAACGTATTGCTGTGGTCTGGCAACCCGGTTTGCGTAAATTCAGTTTCTTTTTATTCATTCCGTTAAGCGTTTGTCAATGTTGCGAGAAATTTCACATTGTTTTATTTTTAAATAAGAGAGTTAATGTTTTGGATTGTTTAATTTGTTTATTTTATTGTTCAGTTGTTTATATTAATTTCTTTCTGTTGTACATTTTGCTTTCACTGGTATTGTATATATTGTTTTGTTTTTGCGAGTTCGTCTGTTTGCGGACAGATCTTGGTGCGTTGATTCGCACGCATCGGAGAGTTTCATACATATGTGATTGTTTTAACCTTTTGAGGTCAGTTCCCTGATAACACGTGTAAGTAGATATATATAAAAATGACAACTTTTTTGGCATCCACTTTACGAGTACCCAATTAATCTGCATGATACCTTAGTTTTTTTGTTCTCTGATTATTGAGCTAGAAAGCATGCAGTTCTTAATGCATCCCCAAGATAAGTTATGTTAATTTTGTTCTCTATAGCTCATGTTGTATAAAAGATACTAAAATAGTGTTTTGACATTGTGAAGGCACATTCTTATGTAGATTTCAAATACTGTCGCCAAAATTATGCAATTTTTTTTATTTTAACATTAGTTTTATTTGATTGCAAATACAAATTTTGATTGAATCTGAAAGAGCTTAATTTGCTTATTTCACCCATGTATAATATGTTTATTTGCAGAAACAACAAAATGAATTTCTGTTGTTTAAAAAGATACTCAGGCAGCAGGTACCAGCTTGGGAAGTGTCACTATACTCACTCTAAATGAATTCTGTAACATTCTCTACAAACACTTTTGAGGGATACTGTACAAAATTCATGCTATAAAAAACAAAATCTAATAATAGACTTTAAACGTATGGGAGGAGCAAATAACATATTATTCGTGTGTTGAACGACATACATACACATAAGAATACAATATACCGTCCACTGTCGACTCATATTTTAACTAAAATCTACGCAGCACAAGTGACATCGACCGACTTTGACCGCGAATCGCGCAATAAACAAACATCTTTTAAAGCAGTAAGCGGCAACGTTTCCGAGACACGAATAGCTCATATCTTAATCTTGAAAAGAGATGTCTACAATACGTTCAAGAGAGAGATATCGTTTATTTATATCCCATATGCACAGTGGCGTGTGAATACCTAAGTAGATTTAAAAAAATTGAATCTGAAGTTATAATCATTATAATTGACCATACCAGCATCCTCAACTACATCGAACAGATAGTACTACTATCCGCAAGGGCAGACAAGATTCCGTCCGTCTTCGGCTTCACTAGGAGATACCTTGTTAGATATTTCTAATAGTGAAGCTGCAAAAGCTTACGTCCACAAACCAAGGGCGAGGTTCCCATCACTGGTTTGTGAATGCCTCGAAGACGTCGAGTGGCACAAGGATTGAGATCTGGAGAGATGGAGAACCGAATGACAAAGGCATCAATTTAGGGGACAAGATCCAGATCTGCGCAGAGGGCATCTTAAATTGCCCGCATGAGAATTGATAGGATTGCCCTCAGGACACTGCAGGCTGTCAAATTCGTTTTCGAAGAGGTATTGGGTGTACTATAGGAAGCTCGCAAAATTGGAAGAACATCACAGCATTATATTGAGGTGGATTCCAAGCTACTCTGGGATCAGAGACAACAAAATTGCTGACGAACTAGCTAGAGGTTCAAGTGAACGACCATTCACAGATTCAGAACGGTCGTGTGGTAGTTCTTATCAAAGTTTTATCAGATCTGAATTCGCCGCTAGTCACTCCTCCTATTGGAATGGAGTTGCCGGGGTGAGACATTGCAAAACCCTCGCGATTCATGCAGGCGAGGAAAGACTTCGTCGTTATGAGTTAACTGGCAACTGCGCCCTGAATAAGCACTTTCACCGCATAGGGCGAGTGTAGAAATTGTAGGAGAGCAGAAGAAATTCCTGTGCAGCTCCTGACCGACTACCCGGTAGTGGACATGGAGAGACGGAGTTATTTAGGGGTCGCTCGGTTAGGCGAACCCAGCAAATTTACTCTCGACCAATTTGGGGACCCCTTTGTTCAGGTGCAACCAGGTCGAGACCGCAAATACATCATGGGGGCACAATAGATCTTCTGGCCAAGTTGTCATACGAGTTACATCTGCCGATGAAGATAAAAAAGAGCGAATTGGATTGTTTCGATTTCATCATGTTTTTAATTTACCCTGAAGAGACTGCGTTCGTTGTGTCGGATGGACGATCTATATAAAGCCACAACGACCCAATACCATATACAATATAAAATAAGTACACTTACTAATAGAGATATAAAAATGCGCCTCTATGAAATATGCAACGCCGCTTATAAAAATTATGTATAGCGCGACCATAAACGGCAACAGCTTTCCTTGAATAGCCTGAACGTTCGCATGGCAAAAAATCGAAAATAAATAAATGCGATTGTCGATCGCGGCCGTCCGCGCAGGGAAAAGAGGCAGAGGTTTCACATATGTATAACGTTTTCTGATGTAGGATAACGAATCCGAATCAAGTGTGCCGTGCTTTGTTCGAGATGCGGCTTCGCGTTTAAAATGTCTTAAAGGGAAATTCAACTTTATCCGCAGTGATTGTCAATAAGGAATACTGGAAGCGTGCACGCGGGCATCCGTATTTATTTATGCCCCTGGTGGTCCGAATAGTACTCAAGCGCGCGTTTAAAATTGCGTTGGCGATATGGTAAGAAACGCTAATTTTGTAAGCGTAAGATCGCGGTTTCATATAAAGTTGTTTCTATTTGTACTTCATGGTTGATTCTTCAAACTTTTAAACATTTCACTACAGTAGCAAACCCATGACATGGAATTCTTGACGATGGGTTGAAAGAATATGAGTTGGTGTTGTTTGAGCAATTCCTATCGCGTGTTGGATTGTAGAAATCTGACGTTTCGGCAGTGGCGGCTTCTCAATAAGTGCACATGTGCACGTGTACCCCCAACTAAGATCTTCGTCTAAAGGAATTTATTTTTGTGTTTGACGTAAACCTAACGTTTTCTATTGGGTATTTAATTTTATTTTTCATTTCCGATGTTCGGTTCAGACTCCAGGCGCGAACATGCGTAATGCGGCTCGTACACTGCTCTCTCGAACTGGCCCGTGATTGGAGCAGCAGCTACCCCTGGCACACCCACACCTCCCGTAATAGTCCTCAGTACTTAGCTACCATATGTACACATTTAGTTTGTGTACGGTCGTCTGTCAGTGTGGTGTTGCATACCGGGAACCGGGAAATTACTTTTGTTGTATTCGCGCGCAATTATGGCGGATAATTTGGAGAATCCGATTTGCACTAGCGTACAACATTTAAAAACAATTCGTTTTTCTTCGCTGACAAAACCGATTTATCGATCACGCATGTAACAAATAAATCCCGAGTTACTTCCGCGGAATTACCACCGTAAAAGGGTTTAATCATGAAGAGTTTTTGCTCCGGCGTATAGTACTCCATTTTTAAAATAACCGTTATCTACCTACCAACAACGCGTTTTATTAAATAGTACGAGCGAGTAGTTCTCCCGACGAAATATAAAATGCATCTGACACGCACGTGTGCGACGGCTCAGGCGCCTGTGCGGCGACAGCGTAGAAATGTGGATTTCTTGGCAAATACGAGTGCATCATATAAATATGCTAATGTAATCCAGTCGAATATTCCGTATACTTCTTTACCGTTCTAATGCACGGATACCTCTGTGTATCTCGCTTACACTACAGGATCGCTATAATGCGGACGCAGGCGGACAATTGGTATATAAGTATAAATATTCATAAAAAAAGGGTCCCAAATAGGATCCCCGTGGAACACCTGAAGTATTAACAAGCGAGCTAAATCAGAACTAAATTGCAACCACACACTTACTGAACACAGCAAATAATACAGGTCTACTAAAACAAAAAAAAAACAAGAATATGAGATTTTTTTTACATTATCTCACTTAACGCTTCAGTTGCATAACATTGCAGTTTTGTTCTCAATGTCAACCGCTACTGCCCAAACACGTGAAATTTTATATTTGGTATATTGTATATCGCACGCCTGTGTTATGTAGTGGAACAAATGTTCTTAGATTTTTTTTTTTTTTTATCATTTGCCTAAATGTCAAAACTTTGCAAACACGCGCTAACCTTACAACGTTCAAAAAAATTGACACCGAATTTATTGTCGTAGATGTCGTCACATTATGCCAGCAACGTGGACTGGACGAATTTGCAATTATAATTCCGATAGTAGTAAAATTTTGCGGGATCGTTTAATTGAAACCGTATGAATATGAATGAAGGCAGATTTCATTTCCTAGCATCCTGAATGGTCAACCACAAATTGTCAATACTATATATTTGTATATATTTATAACCAATAAAATTAATACTTAATGCGATATTTTGTTTTAAACATTTCAGGATATGTCTTGGGAAAAATTTTGTTCGGATAACAAATGTAATCTAATTTGGGATTTCATGCAATTTACCTAATTGGCGATATGGATGGCGATTATATCGTAGAGTAGGTACCTAATAATAAGCATGACGTATCTCTGTGTGTATAGCATACTTAACCAGGAACTTGCGTGAATTAATGTAAGATAATAAGTTACAAGAGAACAAGACAGATAAATTTAAATAATCTCCCATATTGGAGCAAGATAATTTAACAATGTCCCACGAGGAGTTCGCCCAAATCATTTATAATCCAATTTAATACAGATGGTTTAAACGATATCTAACTGAAGAACTGTGACGTGGATGTTTCACACCCAAATCTGTTCCATTTTGATTCGTCTCTCAATATTTCCTAAGGAAAATTTCATTAGTCATTAAGTAAGGTCATTTAGTAATTGATCTCTAAATAAAGATGAAACTACTTTTCCTAAATTAGCAGTGAATGTGTGCCAAACTCAAAATTTTTCGTAACTAAATCATAAAAACATTCCCAAACACACAGGAATGAGTATGTGGCGATTGATTCGGCGGGATCTGGTTAACCTGGCCTCTCTTTTCATAACAATGTGCTAGGGTGGTAGGCCCAGAAGAATTTCCAATGCGAATGACGGGGAGGAAGACATTGCTCCTGTGATTGCAAGCCTTTGTATGGATGCAAGTTTTGTTGCGGCTCTGGTTTGCAGCGTTTTCTACTACCAGTTGAACGTTCTACCATCACATAAAGCCAATGGATTTGCTTCGGGGATATCTCTCAAGAGTTCCCACATATTCTTCGGCAAGTCCACAAGGATAACCTTGCTTTGTAAGTAATCTTTTCCACATGTGAATTTCAGGTTAGTGTCTTAGATATTTTACATTATCTGCAAATTCAAGTTCGTCTTCTCCCTTGATCATCTTAAGAGTATCACAATATCATCCGCATAGGCATGCACCTCGGCTCCAAGCGTTTCAATGATAGCCAGTAGGTCGTCTACAAGTAACGACCAGAGTAGTGGGGGTAAAATCCCACCCTGCGCAGATCTCCTGTTCGGCCTGAACAAATTATTATAGTTGTAAAATAATCTACATATTCTACACATCGTACATGGAAAATATAGATTCCATTTTGATTTTTTAACATTACAAATTACAAATGGCCACCATCGAAAAACTAAATTAAACTAGGTAATCAACCTATAAATACTGTGCGTTTGTGTTATAAATGCATCGTTTTCGATACTGTAATATCGTTATTATTAATATTATCAGATTAGACAAAATATGTTTAATTTTGTACAGTAATTATTGCCGTACTCTTGTAAAAATAACTTACTTAATACAGCATTTATTACGTCAGAAGCGAGCGATGATAGTATTTGGCGAAGGAGCTGAAACGGGAGAAGAAAAAGAAGGCGAAGAAGAGATGCAGACTGCGCGTTTCAAGGTCAAGGGTTGCGCCCCACCATATACGAGCACGTGTGCCGTGAGCATCGCATGCCGGACCATATTTGACATTTGATAGCCGTCTGCTAAACCGCGGCGTTTACTAATTTGGTTTCGATCCAAATTTGATACACATACCAGATTTGGCTTAAAAAGAGGCGAATAAAGAGGGGCCCTGTGCCCGCGCGCGCCGCAGCGATACTAAATAGGCAGCGATCTCTTCCCTCCATAAACTTGCCACAATCAGTGGCTGACGTTAGCGGCTCTCGGGGTACTGCATTTTTTATATGTTACATTGCGCGCATCAGCCACGATCGATTTGACTGTCGGGCAGTATAAAAGGGAAGTACCAACAGTGTTGTTGATACCAGCAGCGGTGGAAATTTACATTGTGCTTCCTATTCCGGATGCTAAACAAGTTGATTGTTTTCGCATCAAGATGGCGTAAAATATAGTATTGCGGGATTTGCGGTTATCCCTGATCTTGTCTGGCCATGTTTGTCGTCCAGCTGGAGTAGTAATAGGTATTACTGCATATAAATAGAATTTTCTTTTAATTATGAGATGCTGCGCGATAAAAATAAACATGGACTTGTCGAATTATGGAAAGGTTTACCTAAAACAAATAGTACAACTACATAATGAGAAATAGAAAGATAATTGTTAAATTCAGATCATGGATTACGGTGTGCCACAAGGCTCGATCTTAGGTCCGTCCTTTTCTTTCTTCAATCTTTATTAATGATCTATCTGATCATGTTAATGCAGGCGATGCAGCGGTTATTGTTGAATCAAATAATGAACATGACCTACAGCTAAGGGTTTGTAACACCAGTGAGCAGTGTAGAAATTGGTGCAATAAAAATCAACTAGTTTTAAATACTAATAAAACAACACTTATTCGATTTAGCACAAGGCCTTGTTACTCCAGACACACAATACATATATAATAATGTCACACTAGAGGCAATATCTACTGCAAAGTACATATTTAGGAATTTTTATTAACAACGACTTAAAAACCGAATTAATCATGTATGCAATAAAATAAGTGAAAATATTCAAATATTATTAAACCGTGGGAATGTTGTAGATAGGCAACATCTCTTATCGATGTATTTTATCTTTTCCAGTCTGGCCTAAGTTATGGCATTGTGTTGTGGGGAGCCGGTGTTGACATACATCGGGTTTTTATGTTGCAGAAACGAGCAATCGGAATAATTTTTAAGTTAAGTCCAATTGAATCATGTCAGAAAACACGTTTATAGAAAATATAAAATGTTACGTTCACTCGCTCTATATATTTTTAATTGCATTTTGTTTATCTTGGAGCACACAGAAACGGAGCATGAGTCATGATTTTGGCACCAGACATGGTGATTTGCTCCGGTATGAGAAGCTTCATAACTCTTATTTTGCGAAATCTCCATTGTATCCAGGTAAGAAGTTTTTTAATAAGTTGTCCTTCCACCGCAGTTTTTGCTGTTCAATAATAATGAAAAATCTTGTGTTTTTATACACATTAGTTGAAAATATCAATTATAATAAACTTTAGTGTCTATGTCCACTGCGATTTCCTCCACTGTATATCTACCAACGAGCAATAGGTAATGTTATGAAATGCGGGAGGTGTTATATGAGCAAATCTCATCGGTTACGTATGTACCAGTGTGCACACGAGAGCACACAAAAGCTGTGCTCGCAAGTGGCGCAACTTATTATTACAGTAGACGCATACACTCCGTCCATGTCGTCAGAGTTGAGCGATGATCATTACGCCAGGTCAGTGTTCTCGCGGCGATCATCATTTGTTGCTCTCTGTTGCCGGCTCGGTTTCGTCGCGCCGCGCCGGCCTCCATATACATAAATATTTATTCACGAATTTCGAATGCGCGCACGTCCGACTAATTTAAGTAATATGCATAAAAGTACGTGAGCATATAATTAGGTATAAGTATGAGCGTAGAGCGTATGATTCTGTCGCCAATAGTTCAATTGGTAGATACGTACAAATTGAATCGTAATGACACGAAGAGGTATTAGGTAAACATATCTGATACCCACGCAAAATTATATACATATGTAGGCATCAAATATGATAAACTGGAAATTTGGTTGTATTATAGAAGAGAAGTCTTTTTTTTTTTGTTATTGAATTTTAGTTGTGCGAAGGCAATTGAAGGTTTCGTATTAGATACTTAAAATTGCATTGGCAACTGTTAATAAGTAAATAATCTTGTAAAAAGGAATCATTTTAAACGTTTAACATTAACAATTAAAAGATAATTTTATTCTGTGCCTACAGAGTAAACAATTTTTGTGCACTGCTCGAGATTAAAAAGGAAAAACGAAAAAACTAATTCTCGTTCTGGAATTGCATATAAAAAACAACACACTCTGAAGGCCAATTTTGATGCTAGTTTAAAAACGTTGATGATATCTTGGTAATCCGGCCGCATGGACATAATTCCTTAGACCCCATCTTTAATTCCCAACACAGTTCCATTAAATTCACCATAGAAGTCGAGTCGGAAGGTACTCTTCCCTTCCTAAATGTCTTATGCGCGGTTGCACCAACAGCGGTTCAAAAAGACAGTTCGTCAATCCCGGATCCTTTCATGAAACCGAGATTTCTCTTTAACTATCGCACCGATCCAAACAGTCGAGGATTGACAAATCTGTGAAATGTTCGACTGTAACCGACAACATCGGTTTGCTGATTGGTGAAATCATTTTCGGCGCCAAATCTGTCAAAAGTTCTAACCCTAACCATCCCTAACGTTGCCTATGGTTTGCTTATAGTCCCAGGGCGTAATAACCTGAAAAACAATATGTTTTGATACTATTTTAGAATCTATTTATGTAAGACTAATGTTAAGTACAAAATAGAAAATAATGAATTAGACCTTTAGGCCGCAGTGTTAAGAGTAACCTACCAATAGGCTACTTTATCAAAAAAAAATTTTATTCTAACTAGGGTAGATGAAGCTAAATCTCCCTCCCAATCAACATTACGACCGCAGAAAGAAAGAAAAACATGATGTCACAGTGAGATTTGAGCCTGCGATCCCATGACTGATACTAAAGCGTGCAAGACACTAGACTATCAGCCGGGCTGATTAAACAAACTATTGGCAAAAAAACCTTTTTTTTTTTAATGTAGTGCTTTCAAATGATTTATAGTTTGGGGTTGACAGATCATTTTTTGGGCTTTATTCCCTTTTTTTAAAGATATTTATGTTCTTAATACTTTGACAGCGCTCATTTCAGATTTGAGAAATTAATCTTTTCTCAGGCATGTCTTAAAATCTTGACCTCGCACATATGCAAAATATAAGATTAGCGGATTACAAGCCAATAAATCAAAATTAAAAAAAATGGATTATCAAGCATTTTTGACCCATCTATTGTCGTTTCCATGTTTTATATCAGTATATCAATATATTACATATATCGATTTCCTATTTAGTTATCTGGTTTCTTTGTATATATTAATCAATGGAAATTTTATTAATTTATACGTTTCAGTAAGGCTTGGTAGTTTTTATTATATTTTGCATAGATAATGCATTCCTGTCGAGAATTACCTTATTTTGATCGTATTGCCACGGGGCTATAGAAATACAATTTGAACGTAAATTACATTTTTTGCCGGTCCAAAGGCCAAGACCTGATGGTACTAAATTTTGGGATAAAACTAATAAATTGCTGTCAAAAAAAATCTATGCAAATCTGCGTGCGGTTCTTTTTATTACTAAATTGGAAGAAAAAAATTATGTAGAAGTTCTTGAAGCTGTTTCACGATTTTATATCATCATATGCATCGGTGTGCATTGGGTACGATATCTTCGAACTTTAATCTTTAAACTTTAAATCCATAAAATTTCTAACGCATTTGAGGTGTACCGCAAGGTTGGTATTTAGAACCATCATCTTTATTTCATAATTATCTTTTATTAAAACAGGGTATGATTGTGGTATTGTTAGAATCGACTGTGCGATCAAGTATAACCGTCGCTTACACTGAAACTACAACAGCAAATTATGCCTGCTTAAGACATCCCGTGTAATACGATGAACTGGTTTCAACTTCCGGTACTTAATACGAAACATATTGAGAGCCATATCTAAAGATGATGTAGATAATTTTGTCTTTTATATAGATACAGGTACGATAGTTATATAGGGTGGTCGGTTTATCATGAGATTTGGATCGATTTACGAATTTGCTTAATGTTTTAATCTTGATTGTTTAAATATTTAATATAATTTCTTTATTTTACCTTAATACTTGTGGTTTTCACGAAAATAACCCATTCACATTTATCACAAATCTTACATGGTGACCAACGAAAATAAGTTCTCAAATAAGGTGGCAACAACGCTGAATTTAAAATTTAATTTCCAAGGTAAGTGGCGCATTCTCGTATCGTTTAATCGAACCTCATTAACTCACATATATTTGCATAACAAGCAGGCACATACATATGTATATTAACAACTACTAATTAGCTACTGCAGTCTTAAGGAAACTTTCTGTCTCGTATATTTTAACTAGAACTTTAGTAAACCAAGCCACAAACTACTAAAACATTCTTCCAACTTACAAAAAATATAAGATCACCACTACACAGTGTGGCAACCGTTCATAGCACGATGTATGTATTAGTAACTACTGGTCGACTATAAATGGGCGTGCCACCTTGAATTGCAACGCCTACTTAGCGGCACGCGGATGGCATTTACAAACGATAGCGGACGTATTATAAGTTACACGTATAAATGTATTGGGGCATATAGGCAAATCAACGTCTTTTAGAGTTCTATGTTATAGCATAAGTGATTAATAACATTACATGTGGTAGAAAATACTATTCCTGAAAAATAAAAAGCACTGTTAGAGGTAGTGTGTTCCCGATATAAGTAAATATTTTTAGTTGTTTGAAGCATCAGATAATCACTGATAACATGTCAGTGAAGTAATTCATCACAGCCTCATAAATAACATAAAAAATCAAAAATAAATAATCAGAACTCCTAAACTTTAAAATAAAAACTAAAATAATATTGTTCAACAAGTATCAAATCTAAAAACGCAACTATAATAAAATAATGGAAAATAAAATATTTAATTCTTAAAACAGAATTGTATTCAACATTGCAATAAACCTGCAATTAGCTAAAAGAGAATATTATTCTTAAAACAATAATAAAATTTGAAGTAAATTAATTTATTAAGTGTTCAAATAAACCTCCCTCTCGATAAGAACAGTAACCCAACCGATCATAAAAATTCCGACGAACATTTGTTAACATATCTGCTGCGACAGTATTACTGATTTCAATAATTCTCGCGCGCAGTTCCTCTAGGTTTGATGGCCGTTGATGACCGTATCCGTATATTGTATTATGTAAAAAGGGCCATAAAAAGAAATCGATTGGAGCTAGATCAGGGGACCGCGCTGGCCATTTAATAGGGCCCGAGTTACCGATCCATCTGTTTTCAAAAACCGCGTTTATGAAGTTTGTTACAATGCGTGTATTGTGTGCTGGGCAACCATCTTGCTGAAACCAAACTTCATTTATATTAAATCGCTCCCGTATTGCCGGAATAATATTATTTTCAAGTAACTGTAGGTATCTATTTCCGTTTAAATTACCGTCAATGAAAAAAGGCCCAATTATATGATTTCCAATGATACCCGCCCATACATTTAGCTTCTGTGGATACTGCGTTCGCGTTGGTATATTTAAATGTAGATTTTTACGCGACCAGTAACGACAAACTGCGCCGTTATGATGCCCGTGTAGGTAAAATGTTTTTTCATCTGTGAACAATACGTTGTTAAAAAAAAAATTGGTTATCGTGATATTTATTTATCATTCTTTCGCAAAATTCCATTCGGCGATAATAAGAAGGGAAAGAAGTACTTGTGAACTTGTAAATTTGTATTAACGATATTTATTAGTACGTAAAATCTTATGAACCGTTGTTTTAGAGATACCTAATTCACGAGCAATTTGTCGAGATGACATAGTGGGATTTACTTCAACTAAAGCACATACTCGAATTTCTATATCGCTTACATTCTTATCCGGAACAACTTTATTTTTATTATTTACTAAAGAAAATGTAGTTTCAAATCGATTAACTGTCCTACGAATGGTGCTTGCATTGGGAATTTGACTTTCGGGGAAATTAGCTGCAAATAAATCCCGGAATACGGCGGAATTACCACCGTAAAAGTGTTTAATCATGAAGAGTTTTTGCTCCGGCGTATTGTACTCCATTTTTAAAATAACCGTTATCTACCTACCAACAACGCGTTTTATTAAATAGTACGAGCGAGTAGTTCTCCCGACGAAATATAAAATGCATCTGACACGCACGTGTGCGAGCGACGGCTCTTGCGCCTGTGCGGCGACAGCGTAGAAATGTGGATTTCTTGGCAAATACGAGTGCATCATAGCAATATGCTAATGTAATCCAGTCGAATATTCCGCATACTTCTTTACCGTTCTAATGCACGGATACCTCTGTGTATCTCGCTTACACTACAGGATCGCTATAATGCGGACGCAGGCGGACAATTGGTATACAGTGTGGTATCCACTGTAGAATGTTTTTTACAACGCCTTCTGCATGAAATTTTAAATATACAGGTTGATTCATGTAAATGCAGCAACCTTTTTTTAAATTGAATAACCTGTATATATTTTATTTTTCAAGTCCCCTTAATGAACCGATTCCAACGACCTGTAACATGACCTAAGTGAGCAAATCATTATTTCCAGGGGAGCTAAATTCGGAAATTCTTTAGACGACTAGTAATTTTGTAGAAGCGCAAAAGTAAACACACGCGCTGTATAATAACGATTACAATTTTTCTTCTTCCTGATTATTAATTTCCGATATCTTGTACCTTTATAACGATGATAAAACTTGAGAACCTGTACGATCACATACACTATATACTATCCTGTGCAACCTTGAACTTGGGAACGTCATAAACATTACTATAAAACGCCCAAAGACTGGTCGTTGTTGATATTTATTGTCGGCGAGATACATGGCTATTTGTTAGAAAATTTCTTGCCAAAGAGGCGCATACCATCGCGGGTAGCGATGCCAGGCGATATCGGCCGTTTAGAAGAACTTGTACACGTGGGCGAGACCACCAAAATATTTAATGCCTTGTTGACTCTCATATTTACAAGTGGAATACAAATCTGCAGCGAAGCACGTCTATATTTAGATGGTAATGTGTTTGTGTGTTGAAGTATTTAGGGAAACTTTTAGATAAATTCATGTTTAAACTTTTTTTTTTTTTTGAAGCAATTACTTTAAGTGAAATAAAATATACTTTTTGACATGACATACCTACAAGCTGATAAATGAGGCAAAGTTTTTCACGCTAAAACGATTAATCAACAACTTGTGTAAGGTAGTAAAATTTTTCTGTAATTTTTCCCATCTGTCACACTGTTTCATTAGTTTTCATTGCATTGCTGATTTGACGTAAATTTTTCGGAATAAATCCTAATGAGGCAAGTAAAAATGACCGATCGCACCAACAGCGAGTACGTTGACATTTTGTTAATTTATGGTGAAGTACACCAGAATTCTGCTGCTGCTAGTCGATTGTACGCTGAGCGGATTCGTAAGAGGACAACACCTATTCCACAAAAATTCTATCGCTCTAGTAATCCGTGCACGAGAAACTGGTGTACCTACTGCAAACACGTCAACGTCAATATGATAGACCTTGCCGACGCCAAGGAATTTTGAATGCCGTAAAAGAAATCTTAAATCTTGTTTGAAGAGCATCCTTCTAGTAGTACTCGAAAAATATCTCGACAAGTAAATGAATC
This sequence comes from Cetonia aurata, assembly GCA_949128085.1. Classification (NCBI taxonomy): domain Eukaryota; kingdom Metazoa; phylum Arthropoda; class Insecta; order Coleoptera; family Scarabaeidae; genus Cetonia; species Cetonia aurata. The sequence goes on along the minus strand of OX421887.1, from coordinate 40,934,640 downwards.
AAATCGAATTGTCTGACGAACACTCCTTGTCATTTAGAAAAAGTACAAGCTTTCAACAACTTGAAGATCATCGTTTACAATTTTAGTTTCTACAAAACCATGCAGGAATTCCAAACTTTTCTCTTCATTATATTAGCGACTGATGAAGCAACGTTTACACGTAACGGCATAAACAACCGTCGTAAAGCTCATATTTGAGCTGTGCAAAATCCATATGCTGTTCGTCGTAATCATTTCCAGCACCGAGTTTCGAAAAACGTTTGGGCCGGATTGGTCAACGAACTATTGGCCCATTTGTGTGGCAAAATCGATTGAATGGATCTGATTATCTGTGGTTTTTGCAAAATCATTTGATGGAACTGTTGAAGGAAGTTTCATTGAAAGTATGTCGACGAATGTGGTTTCAGGAATTTCACCTTGGATCTCAAAAACTAAAGAGATTAGGAAAATTCTGTTTGTGGTTTCTTTTGTTTCGCAGAAAAGTTTATAGGAACATTTTCACGAGAACTGCAACTTCTATCTTTATTAATAACGGAGATCACACCAAAGTGCCAAAAATAGGGCACCTGTACATGACGTCAAGGCCTGCTTTACTAAACAAAAAATTTTTTTTTTAGATACATACTTTGGTAATTTATTAAAAAATTTTGGTTCAATACCATGTGGGGAATTTGCAGTTATTTTATATTTTGAAGAAGTCTTTGATTCGTGTTTTTTTACTGTGTAGTGTGTATATGTTTGTGTTTGCCTCCATTGGCTTTATGTAATGGTAGTACGTCTAACTAGCAGCAGGAAACGCTACAAGCCATAACCACAGCAAGACTTGCATCCATACAAAGGATTACAAGTATGGCAATCACATCAATGTGTTCATCCCCGTCATTCGCATTGGAAATTCTTTTGGACCTAGCACCCTTGCACATTGTTATGGAAAAGGAGGCCAGATTAACTACATTAATCATACATGCCTGTGTCGCTAACAAGCTGCTGAAATCGGTCACTTTCGAAGGTCGACGGTCAGAACTTCTCAGCTAGTGTGAGGAACCTGGGGTCTTATACCCTTTCGTCTCTGATAGAGCGGCACGATCAACCCGCGAGATGTGTTTGAAAAATATTAGTAATTAAATTACTCTAATCGGGGTTGGTTGATCGCCATAGTATCGAAAAATAAATTAATTGAATAACTTCATCTCGTAGATGGGTGATTTCCGACAGCATGCTGGGAATAGCATCGGATATGATGTGCACTCGATCAATGATGGATACATACATACTTGACTACCTCCTTTCGATATTAAAATGTCAATATTATAGTCTTTGAAACAGAATTGCAGTGCCTGTGATATTGGTTTCCAAACTAGCACAATTACTTTTCGAAGAAACTATCAAAACAAAATCATCCGCATAGGATATAAACGGTATTGATTTAAGATAAAGGTTTCGGTCATGAACGTATATACAGAGTAAAAAGAATAGGGCCCGTGATTAAACCTTGTGGAACACCTATGTTGGCTATCAACGCCTCAGAGTTAACATACGACTTCCGGCCATCATAAAGGATTTAATACAGTCCTAATCCCGTAATCACAAAGCTCAGAAATCAATTTAAGGTTGATCGACACAATCAAACGCCTTGGTCAAGTAACCAAAGACCACTATTACATTGTGTATAAAATTATAGAAATATATTTGACAAAATTGTTAGGTTTGTTGAGAAATTAAGTGTTTTCTTTGTGTTACTTTGAAAATTTCTACTTTAGTAATAATAATAGCAAAGTTCGGAATCTTTATTGATTAGGCTGTACACTGTACAGTACTGCGATGTGTTCTTTTTGTTTTAATCGATCTACGTCACAAATTAAATGCGTAAAACGATATCCAAGATTTATATTCAACAGATCAACAGCGCTTTAAAGAATCATTCATTCGAGTTTAATTTAGCTGATCTTTGCTCTCATGTTTCGATTACGCAGGTCATAGTCATTTCGCAAAAACGTTAAAGATACCGTGAATCATGATGAAATTCTACGCAAACTGTTTCTGTAAAATAAATATCATTATGTTTGCTAAATATGCAATATTGAATACATTAAGTTTCAAACTTTACAATTATTTATATATGAAAAAAATAATAATAAAAAAAAAACATGTATTGGCAAACAAACGGAAACAGTTTATCCAGTACAAAACAATTTTTTGCTTATTTATTTTGAATTGTGTATTCTTATAGTATAAAACCCTTTACATTTCGTATAACAGAAATATAGTTATATATTCCTAACTAGCGATAATCTTAAACTAGCGAAACTGAAGAAAATGTAGGCGCAAAGCGTGAAGCAGTAATTTGAACGTGGAAGAATTATTAAAATAAATGCTAATCTAAAATTACCTTACCTATGTAGTATGTGGTATAATTGTCAACATTGTAAACGAGTTTCATTTAAAAGCTATGTAATCCAATGTTTGGCTGATGCAATTAATAAAATATATCTACATAAAGTACTATTATGTATTACCAAGGTAATATTAATAATAATATATCTAATGACATTAACCAAACAACATTCTTTGCTAATACAACTGCATTTTTTTGTTGGCACCTCTGCTTTATATATGCGCAGATAATATGAAATGCTTGCTTTATTTAAATACAAGGCTATTCTCTAAATAATGCATATTCATTGAAGATAGTGGTACTTCCACATATGTTTCTGTTTTATTACATAGTATATTAAAACGTTATAATCGATAAAAGTTGAAATAATAAAATGGTTTAATATTAGCTTATTATTTATTAAAATAAAGTCAAATCCATTGTAGATATTATATATCTATATATTAGAAAAGAATTCTCAATTAAAACGAAAATATAATAATACCCGTACGGAGTTCTGCAAGGAACTACTTTTGGTCCTCTGTAATTTTTAATTCCTTAATATTTAATTTTATTTAGTACTGTTTAAGTGTATGTTTCGAAGTTATATTGCTTATTGACACTTTAAATATCTAATGTATCTTTTTGATCGACTATACAGGGTGAATCTCAATATATGCGACAAAATTTAAGAGCTGATTCCTGAGGTTATTTTGGTCATTAAAGTTCATATGAGTATATGTCCAAAACGGTTTGGTTTAAAAGTGATTGAATGTTTAATAATAAATTATGAACTATGACTAACACGATATAATATCGCAGTTGGTTCTTCAAAATCAATTGTGTTGAGAGGGAATTGTTTGTCATTTCAATATTTGACAGTAGTTGTCAGAGTATTCATTCAGTTTATTGTCAGTTTCTGTTTTCTAAAATGAATTACACGAATGCTGAGGTGGGTGATATGCATTTTGTTTACGGTCTTGCCAATGCAAATTCGCGTGTCTTTATGAAGAACGATACCCGAACAGTATCATACCGCATCATTCAATATTTGCCCGTCTTCACCAACGTCTTAGTGAAATGGGAAGTTTTAAAAAACAGACTACTGATAACGGGCACCCATTTACAGTGATAACTCCACAAGTTGAAGAAATGGTACTAAATTAAATTGAGGAACACACACTACTACAAGCACCAGAAAAATTGCGTTTGCTTTAAACATTCAGGCCACAGTTTGGAGAATATTGAAAGATCAACTGTTGTATGCATATCACACTCAATGGGAGCAGGCACTTTTGCTAGCAGATTTTCCGCAAAGAGTGGCTCTTTGTCAATGGGTGCAACACAAAATCGCACAAATTCCTGACTATTTGGCTCAAATATTCTTCACGGACGAGGCTACTTTCTCTAGAATCGCGATTATTAATTTTCATAATAATCACATACGGCCGAAGAAAATCCGCACGAAATAGTGAATGCCCGTTATCAACATCAATTCTCTGTCAATGTGTGGGCCCGAATTGTTCGAGATCACTTGATAGGTGCACATTTTTTACCGATGCGGTTAAATGGCGAGGTATACCGCAATTTTCTTGAAGAGGAGCTACCACTACTGCTGCAAGAAGTTCCCTTACAATTAAGATTACAAATGTATTTTATGCATGACGGTGCTCCAGCGCATTTTAGTTTAGTTGCTCGCGAGTTTTTGAACAATACGTATCCAAATCGGTGGATAGGACGGAGAGGTCCACAACCGTGGCCTCCTCGGTCTCCAGGCTTAAATAGTTTGGACTTTTTTCTCTGAGGTCACCTTAAATCTTTAGCTGATACGACTCCCATTGAAAATGTCGATGAACTGAGAAATCGTATTATCGCAGCTTTTTAAACAATTCGAAATATCTTTGGTATTTTCGAACGGAGTCGCCAGAAAATACAACGGAGGATAGAAGCTTGTATTGCAGTTGGGGGCGGTCATTTTCAGTTACTATAAGTTAATTTTGTTTTACTAATTATTTTGTTAATTTATAATAAAAACATTAATTCTGTTAACTTACTATTAAACATTGTATAACTTTAGAAATAAGCAGTTTATGAACTTTTATAATCAAAATAACCTCAGGAATCAGCTCCTAAAGTTTGTCGCATATATTGTGATTCACCCTGTATATTTACTTGTAAATCATAAAATGAAGCCAAATATCTACCTTCCTCTTATCCAAAAGTGAATTTACTCTTTCTTAAAATTACGTGCTCCATTTCTTTATATGGATATTTGATAAGAAGTAGTAAAGTTGGTACAAACGCACATAAAACGTATTTACTTTCGATTTTACTCTCGCTATGGCGAGAAGAACCTTCAACTTGACCTTTCTGCCTGCCGAAACGACTATAAATTTTATTTTCAGCAGATATATCAACCCGTGTGTGAAGTACACGTGAACTTGTCCGTGGCTTTCGATGTTTACAACGGCCTACTATGTACTGCTGTACTTATGTTACTAACTGAGAAAAAAAAAATTGTATGCGTGTATGCGGTTAGAAGTTCAAAATAAATATATAAATATTTTGTATGTTGGAGAGTTATTTATACCATTATATTCTGTGGATAAATAAAAAAAATCGTGTTAAAACTCCTAGGCATTTACAACTATTACTTTATTTATATGTATGCACAAACATACATACATATGTAGTATTTTGAATGTTAAATACATTATTTTGTTGTCTCTGAGTTATGAAGAAACCAATAAACTGTGATGCAATATCAAAATAAATGCAAATTAGAAACTAAGTATAGGTTTATTTAATATTATAAACAATTAATTTCGCCTGCCTTTTATTCGGAATTCTGGCGAGTGTTTATCGACATAAAAATACCACATCTAAATACAACTAATGCATATTTATTTGACTTTTACCTCAGAAACGTATTCAATTTAAACTCGCTGATATTTAAATATTGATCAACAGAAATAAAAAGAATAAACAACATGTATGAAATAAGTAGAGATCCCAATTCAAAATTTTATTACTTTCCTTGAGAAAACACTAAAAATTAGTGGATATTTAAGACAGATATAAAAGAGTTTTTTTTTTGTATTTGCAGACCTGCTCATCAAGGTCTGCATGCGCCATATTGGAAGATTTATTTCATCTGGGTAATACATATTTAAATGAACACAGATTCTTTCCGTTAAATTTACGACAGGAATTTAATGACCCTCAAATGTTTTTGTGTTAAGTATTTGCAAGCGTTTATTATATAGTAAAGCATACGTTGTATTATAGGTGGTGAATTCATGCTTGTTATTTCAAGATTCGGCCCATCCCAGTTGGCGTTGCAACCTCGTTTTAGGCAACGAATTAGTGAAGTGAACGAAATATTCGCTCTAGGTTACGGAGTGATTAAAATATTGCAGGGATAACCTCGCTTCTGATACGTCAGTATGGTGAACGAATGACGTTAATTAGTAATTACTTAATTATTGGGAATGCACAACAAGTCTTTTATGAGGCATTTAAAGAAAAATTGCATTCTTTAAGGTATTACTATACAGGTCGTTTCACTGGTAAGGAATTCTTATATAACCTCGCGTAGGTTCTCTGAGATGACTATTTTTCCTTCAGAAAGCCGAGTTTCTAGAAGGAGGACATTCGAACATTACGATTACAAAAAAGTAGACATGGCCAACAAAATAATCTTTCCCGTTCAATTGAACCAGTTAAGCAACCACATTTAGTGTACCATAATGAACTGAAACCACGATTTTGCCGGTTGCCGTCGTTAGATACTACAGATAAATTAGGCCGTGGTTTCTCAATGTTTTGTACGATGTGTAATTTCGTCTCTATGTTTAAACAACTAAAAGAATTTCTTACCAACCAGTGGTCAATATCTTGGCAAATTCTAATTTCGTTCATTTTATCCATTTTCTGTGCGTAACCTAACAAAACTCACCCAACGCTTCTTAAGTTATTAATACTGGGTGCTGGGAGTCGCATGGGCAGTTGTGTAGCAACGTTTTACGATCGATAACGCACGATAACATGCCGATCGGGTTGGATCTCACCGCGGCGGCAATCCTCCAACCATACGTATTCGCCGTATAAAGTGCACGTGCACTTACAGAGACGCATTGCTTTCAGCCATGGCATTAATCATCGGCGCGGAGCCAAATCTGTGGCTAGCCTCCTCGCTTGCTATTATAGTGCGTACAGTAAAATTTCGCGCATTATTGGAAATTTGTTTGCATTTTTAAATTAAGTAATGAGTAAATATACTATTGATTATATATTTTTTGCAAAATTGCTTTATTTTAGTATATAACCGATGCTTAAACATTAGTTTAATACATAATAAACGCTACTTATATTATTAAAAATAGTAGAGGAGGCTTAGCCTCTGTAGCCTCCCCTGACGAGCCGCCACTGGTAACGACTCTGCCCTTTGCCAACACCTCGACATCCTCACAAAACTTCCTGAAGTTATCTCGTTTTGCATTTCTGATTGTTTTATTGTAGGAGGTAAGCTTCTCGGCACAGCTCTGCTAATCTCCGGTATACTTTGCCTTATTAAAAAGTCTTCGTGTATTGGATCTGAACAATGATAGATGACCATTCCACCAAGATGCGTCGCTGCAACGTTTATTCCGTTGAATAGGACAACTCGATTCGTATGCATCCAGTATGGCCTTATTCACTTCTTTGAGATCATTCTCCAAGTCCAGATGATGTCTAGCTCTTCTGCTTTCGATAGCTTGCTACTTAGATTGATGTTAGTGTTAAAAATAGTATTATTGCGAAATTTCACCCGAGGAATACTGGAGACCTTGTGGCTATTTCCTTGTGGATAACTCCTATCGATAAGAAAGCACAATATATCGTAAAAATTTTATTGCATTTATGGCCTTATCTCACTTCTTATCAAAATCGCTATTGAAACAGCAAACGTTATAGTTAGATGGAAAATAACTAATTTGCTGCTTACAGTTTTTCTGATGGATAGTATCATATGATGTCCAAAGTATCAAATGATTTTATTAATAATATTTATTAAGTTTTGCCGTTAAGAAAAAAGTGAAGTACCAATCTGGAATTGATCCAGCATGCATACAACAGGATTTGATCCTGTAAAATAAAAAATACCGTTCAGCTACGTACGTACATAATCTATTTGTGTAATTGTTTCATTACAAGCAAATTAATTCCTGTTCTTAATTTAACTAGCAGATTGATCGTCTAGACTAGATTTATTTTAGGAATATGCACCTATTTGCGGTCACTTAGTCATGTTTTTTAACTTACGTTTCATACTCTTAACAATAAACAAGAGTATAATCGGTTTTTTTTCTATAATTTCCTAAACCTACAATTCTCAGAATAAAATCTCGCATTAATAGTGTAAATAACAGAGAACGGATACATTGTATTGTTCCGGAAATGTCTCATAGGTCAAATAGGTGTTAATAGGTAAAATATTTGACGGACGTAATTTCCAACGACAATACTTAGTACATAATTTACAAATTAAGCCGTTTCTACTATTTAGTATAAATACCTGCGTTTAGATTGGTCGTCTCAGTGCGCCTTACGTGTGTAATAGTGTGCCGTGAATAAATAGCTATGCGATACGCTCGGAACAAAGTGCTAAGGTTACGTAACTTGGTGGAATTTCATCTATTGTTATGTATGCGCCCTACATTGTATAAGGTCATTGTGATATAAGGTGAAATGCGTTCGGTAATGCGATGGTAGGAATGACCTTCTGTTCGACCGTGTGTGAGTATCCATATACATATGTTTGAGTCTTCTCGATCGCCACTAAAATTCACTTGCAACAGGTGTTTTAAACGTGTGGAATGATATGTTATACTGGGTGAGTTTTTTTATCTTGAGACAACGGAATATCTCTAAAACACTGCATCAAATCAAAAAGACATCTTAATAAGATTTGTTATAATGTATGGGGCTCACTAAATGGTGCCGAACTTGATGCTACACCCCCCTACTTTCTCCATAGATGTAAATCATTTCAATTCTCTCTTGTAATGTTATAGCCTCCATTACTGTTCAAATATTTAACACTAACTAATATATATTATTAATAATTAATAATCTAAATGGGGATCGGACAACGTGTAAGTATTCACAGCTTGTCAAGTACTGAATAAAGTACGGTTTTGTATCGTTGAATAGCGTTGCAATTGCGAATAAATAAATGTTTGGAAGTGAAGGGGCGCAGTTTCGAACACATGGTTTTCTGAAATGTTAGTTTATGTTAAAATAAAGAAAACACGAAATCATGTTTGCTTGCTTCTCTTTTTTGCATATGTTTTCTAGACGTTCACAATCACGTTTTTTGCGATTACAGCGTAATGTGTTACGAATCGAAAAAAAAAAGTTTCAAACAAAAACTACATACTTGATGTCGTAGAATCCGAATCTGCAATACAAAATGGGGGTTCCCATTTAAGATTTCAAAGTTGTCCCCCTTCTCATTCAAACTTCAAATTGTGTAAAAGCGTGCGCAATGAAAACTTTTAAAACGTGCAAAAAGACATACCCTGTATATTACAAGAGCAAATTACAAGTGATTTGATGTACAACGAATATTCGTAGAAAAACCGTACCTACGTGTTAAATAAAACTTAAACAGAGATAGCTCAGTATATTTATTGACTGGTCGCCAGTATTGCTTAGGAAGTTAGTACTTTTCCTGGCTTGTTATAACTAAAATTGCATCTTCAATATGACCCATAAGTGACACCCACAGGATTGTGGTTACATTATCACAGTATTTTCCACAACTATTCATTTTTTATTAGCATGAAAAGATGATGGCGCGTTTACTCAGCTTGGATGTTACACATTCAAATGCTTATAAGAGTAAGCCTGGTGTGACCATTTCCCTATTTGGCAAATATTCAAAATAATTGACCTTTGAAAAATATTATGATGCGCACATATAATGCAGGATCTGATTCACATCTGATTAAGTGAATATATGAGCTGTTTCTAGATTTGTAATCGTTGTAATTAGATGCATTTACAACACATTATAGAAACAAACAGAAAGATAACAATCGAAAGGAAACCACGGCGATATATCCTTGAGTTAATTTTGCGATGAATAATTTTGACTGTTCTATTGTGCGAGAACGTACAATCCCCTTGTATCTTAGAAATTCCTAACAATTGCACGCGCGCGCACGGATTCAGTCCTCCTGCAAACGTAAAGGTACAAATCTACAACATACGTAACAGGAATGTCAGTAATGCGACTAAAAAACTATTTTATTACGATCGCCTGACCTTTCTTGCCAGCTACTCGTTAAGATCGATCTCCGGTTTCATTATTTTACAATTAAATCCCTGGCGCAACGTTTGTGTTTAAAAATGACAGTTGTATATTTATACAACTGTCATTTTTAAATATTAATATTGATCTGTAGTAGTTGTTCTTCGATTCTAATTGTTTGTCCTTTTTTTCATTCCAGGATACAAATCACGCTTCCAATTTGATTGAAGTTTGTTTTGATTTTTATTAAACAAACTTATTGGACTTGTTCTATTTTTACCTTTTCCATCTGTCAAACTGTTTCGTTAGTTGTCACTCCATTGCTGGAATAAATCCGTGGCGTAAAAATTTGCAGCCTCTAACCATGTACACTCACGGACGCCTAAAATGTCCGATCTAATGCGTAGTCTAAACGCAGCGAGCTGTTCGGGTGCGTTCGGAAGTTTACCAGCACCCGCGCATTCCCCTTGCCTTGCGACTATTCCGTTCTTCTGTGAATTACCCATATTTATGTATTATATTTGCTTCGTAGCGGTTTAGAAAGATATGCGGGTGAAGTTCATTGCGCTATTTCGCAGACAACTTTAGCACAATTTATACTTTTTCCTTGTTTTAATAACTAGTCATGGGCAGAAGGTTAAGCCAAAGTGATTCAAAAGTTGAAACGCGAAAAGTGATTGTGAGTTTGGCAAATACGGATATGTCAGTTAGAAATAGCTAATGTTTATTTATTGCATTCCTTTAAAACTTGGTTAATTGTTGTTTACTTCTGCGGTGGTATAATTCTTATAATGTTTATGAAATCCCAATAAATTGTTTAAGTAGTATTACATTTAAGCAATATGATTAGGGGTTGCAATACCGACCTGCTTTACCAAAACCAATAATATTAAACTAATATGAATACGGGTATTTTGGTATATTCTGTATTTAAAATATTAAGACAAAATGTTATACGCTCCTTCTTATGGGCTTTTTATTGTAATAACAAGTTTTTGTCGGCATTACCGCCAACTCCAGGTGTCTGATTGTCTCATGAAATTTTTTGTATATTGAATAGAGGTTTCGTAATCTGTATCGGCTTTATTTTGCACAAATGTGGAAAGACACACAGTTTTTGTTCTGACGTCTACCGTCGGCAACCTTTGTCCAATATATTATTATTATTGTATTAATATTAAATCTGTTAACATTGTTGATATTAAGAAGTAAAACGTAGGTCTGTAGTTTCGGTCAAAGCCCGGAATGGCATCTAAATGTGTTTGTTTTTTTGTTAATTTCAGCGTTACAGGGTGAAATAACAACAAAGAATAAAACTATCAATAAAATTGAGAAGGAGAGAACATAATTGATTTCTTTATTTAATTTCAACATTAACCAAAAAAAAAAAATTTCTTTCTGACATACATAAAGCCATCCCAAGAGATCTTACGACGGGGATTTTTCATACATCCACATAGTTATAGGTAAAACGTAAATAGTTGCTTGGTATTAATATGATTACTGATATATGAGAAATTAGGCACGAAAGAAATCTTCGATCCCCTTTGTGCTCATTTCGCATCAAATTCGTCGTCGTTCAAGGTTTCGATGTTTTGATGTCCGGTGCACGACTACCTGCAATATTACATAATCCATCTCGCCGGCGCGCAGGCATCGGCCTTGGGAATTGTCGCTTCCTTACCGAAAATCGTGAAAAATCGAAATTTCGGCAAAGATTTACGCGTTTACCCCTATAGGCCCAGCGGATCTATTATTTATTATTTTTATTGTATTTTAATGTAAAATATACTTTATTTCATTATTAGTTTGACTTATTTTTATTCACCTTGAATTTCTTAAGGAATGAAATCCGTTAAAATCTGTAATACACCAACACGTTCCTTTTTGCCCTCTAATTAATATTTTGCAGAAAGTTTAAATATTTTTCTATACCAAAATGCTTTCAAGTTTAATTATAATTTCCGTAATATTCTGAAAACAAAAATCCCAATTCAAAACAGAAGCAATTATACATTTTTTATTTCAATAATAAAAATAAAATATACGCACTTCGCGTATAATATGATCTCTAATCAATAGATCAATTTGATGCTATTAAACGGTTTCTACTGCTATTTAAGTACGACTTGGTTTATAACCTTGACCTACTGACTATATAATTTTTGCAGTTTTTTGAAGAATAAGCCGGACGTTGACAAAGATCAAGTTCTATTTATGAAAAGTATTTATGCAAATTTTTGCGCATTTGATTGAATAAATTAAACTTCTTGTTTTCTATCTTTTATCCTTGAAAATCTATGTCCAGCATTCGTTAGTTGTGCATGATGCGCATCCTTGCTTGAATTTCCATTCAATCAATTTTGTTCGTCCCGTTTAAGAATTGTTAAATAGAAGATGTGTTCTCCCAACTCATGTTTTTATGAAATAAGTTTGGACTATCGTAAACATTACATTACTGATCACCTAATTCATAATCTAATGTAGATTGGATATATACTAATACAGTATTAAGAATTGCTTAAAATAAGTACTAAAGAAAGCTTTCTTAAAATTAATATTTATGTGTATATAATCTCTGACACAATTGAATACGTGTTTTCATTCACGCAAAATCTGCTAATTAGTAATTAATTCATCAGTAAATTACGTCACTTTTTTTACTAATAAATACTACGATTTTCGCTTGTGACATGTTTCTTTTAATTTGGTTCTTGTTTCAGCGCCATTTTTACAACTAAACCTAAACATTAACATAAAGTCTTGTTGGTAGATTTTGTGTTTTGCAAGAAGTAAATTGGCATTATATTTCTTATAAATATATTTACTATACAATATTAAACTTGCATTCGTGGAATTTTATTAATAGAAAGTTTCGGTCCATTGAAGGAATGTTCCAATTTTTTTTTTGACATACAAACATACTAACTGTAAGTAATAGAGAATTCGCCACACTTTGCTTTTTATTACGATGTTATTTAATGAAGGAATTAATTCCGTTATTGATAAATAGAAATGTGTAAATGCGATTTTTGAGAACTAACCTCAGGGTCATCCGTATCTTGTACTCGAATCATATCCTCTTATTTAAATTGTGATTTTTTTTTAACACTGTTCTTTTTTGTTATTGCAGGTACTAATAACTGCTTCCTGCATCTTTATTTGGGAATTGTAGTGAGAGTAATGTGAATTAATTGCATTATTGCTTTTTTATTTTGGAGATTGTGCCATGGGATGGTAAGGTTCCAGTCAAAAGTGAAATTTGTCATCATTCGTAACTCTAAGCTTACTTGGAATTGACACCTCTCATGAAGCAATAAAACAAGAGGACGCCTAGAAGAACCCATGATAAAAACATGTGGGTTAAGACCAACTATGATGTATTGGACAAACATTACGGTGGTTAGAACCATGACCACATAATAATTTTTAAGGAAGTTAAATTTGGAAATTCTTTAGATGATTATTAATTTTCTAAATGCTAAAAGTAATGAAGTGGGAGCCTAAGAATTGCTCCTTTAGAACCAATAAAATGCCTCCAACTTACTACCAAAAAAATGCCTCCAATTTAGCACCAAAAGAATGGCTCCAATTTAACACCAATTAAATGCCTCCTAGACATCCATTCTCTCCGTTTGGTCATAGTAGCAGAGAAAAGAACCCCAAGTGGCAGATATGTGCAGGATTTGGTCACAAATTTGAGAATGAGACCACATGATTCCGACATATCTATTGAAAATACAAGTCTTTTGCCAAATCCCTTTCCAAGACTTCTTTACTGATTGAATTAACACTTTTCCATTGAAATGCACTATTTTTATCCTTATGCCATAACTTGATAGTTCGTCAACAATTTCCTGCTAGATGGTACATCTTTACTTTTAATTAATTAAAACTTATCTCCATAGTTTGAGACTCTAAACAATGTTTTATCATTCATTTTTTTTTACAGATAATGGTGCTAAAATCAGTATATGAACGAATTAAAAAAAAAACACATTTTGCAAACCAAACAATTAATCCAGATTATTTCGGTCAAAATGACTACAGGTTACCAGAATTTCATAATGGGAAATTACAGAAGGTTCCCATAAAATAAACTCGTTGGGGTGTATAAAAAGGAATAAAAAGGCAACAGATTAAATAAAAAATATATTCATATCTTCGTCATATCAGAACATATCAATACATCAATCAAAATAATAAAATAAAATAAGGAGAAGACTTAATGTACATCACTAATACAATAAAAATAATAAAAAAAAAAAAACAGGAAGGTTGTTTCAAGTTATTTACAGGTTTTTTTAAGAGACATCTTTTGCATGGAATGAATCTTAAAAGGAACATACTTAAAACTAATTATAATTTAATAATAACAAAATAATTCTAATAATAAAATCAACAATCATCAGTCTTGACGCTTCGCTACGTACACTTAATTTTTAACATATTGGAGATGGTAACTCAATGTGGCAGTGTGTTTGTTGAAGAGAGTATTCCATTTTCTTTATCTGTAACAATCGAAATGAAAACATTAGTCAGTAGTATTAATAGTATTTTATTCTTTAGTTATTGGTTATTTGTGTATGTGTGCTATCAAGGCGAAATAATTGATATGACCGTATTTCTTCTTAATGAATGGCATTCCGAAAATGCCAATTTCGTTATTATTCCCTTTCATCCAAGGTCCTTCCTTTTTAGTTGCGAATTTTGGAAAGAATAAGTATTGTAGAAGTGTGACCATGATTTCATCAAATACATCAGTTGAAACGAGCTGTCTCAAATAATTTTTTACCTACTGTGATTTATTTAAAATTCCGATTGTCTGTCAATTGCCGTTAGACCTTAATCTCGGTAAATGTAAGGTATTGACTTTCTCCAGAAAAATTGATAAATCAATGTATGACTATCATATAGAAAGTAATGTTTTGGGTCGATATGGCAGCGTACAAGATCTGGGGGAAAGTGGAGGGTACACTTTCGCGTTCCTAGAATTAACTCTCGAACTTGTGATGTTTTTTATTTACAGTTTTCTAAAACACGTCATTTTTCACAGACTCCGATGTTATCAATGTGCAGATCAGTTAGTGAACATTGTTTAAATTTTGATTTATTTGATTGTTCCTTAAGATACCTTAAATCTTTTCTGTTCACTAGATTTAAGTCTTGACGTCTTGTTAGTTATTAGCTTGTTTCTGATTAGTTATTATATTAAACTGCTTTTTTTTCTTTGTTTCCATCTACCTGTAGTACATATACTTAAACTTTGTATTAAGTGTTTTTGATTAATTTTCTTTGCCACTTGATTTCATTTAAACTTTTGTTACCTCGTACATGCATTTTCCTTATGTTTATATAATATTATCCTGGTAAAAGTGTGATTCACTGTTGGATAATAAATTATTATTAATGAGCACATATTCTTTAGACTATGTACTAAGCTAATTAAATCATTAAAACGAGAAATTTGAACGTATCTTCTTAATAAATTAATTCCTCGACTACCAAACATTATATCACGGGCTTGTAAAAACGCAAACGCGGAATAGATGTCAAATCACAGCAGATTTATTTGAGGTGGCTCGTTTCTATTGAAATATCCTGTATGAACGCCTTGAAAACGGGCCTATACAGATATACAATAACCAAGTGTGCAATTTGTGCGATCGCAGCCGAACCCAACTCGCGAATAATCTCGGCAAGGACGAATCACTGGATACCCCTACAACGCGTCGTTTCAAGACGTCGAATTAATGCAACGGAATCGTGCGAACGGTGACATAATCTGCCGGCTCTCAAAACACGAATACGAACGACGCGGATGTATCTACTATATCTATGTATATGCTCGCAGCGCGCGAGCAACAAGTCGACACGCACACATGGAAATCGGGAGGAGAGTAGTCATTACACTACAGTCTGCGTCCATTTAGAATGCCGCCGGCTTTAGAGCGGTGACCTTCGTGAAACTGCACACAGAATCCGGAAATGTAGACATATTATAGCGCGTTCCGTCATCGCGTCAGAGAGAGACCTCTTTGTCTATCCGGATGTTTCGAAACTATATTTGTGTTTCGTTTTTTTAATCTGCGACCCTTATTGAATACTCTTCGCAACATAAGAGTATTCAATATTAAACCAGCGGTCGTTATTGACCGTTTCCTAGATTTGACCTTTGATTATTTAACGTAAATGTCACTGGTCGACATTACCAGTTTACAATTATTTACAATAATAATCGTGCTTGAATACAGTGACAAATAAATTGAGTATATCGTTCAAAATAAGAACGACTTATTGCAAAATTGCTTTGTTTAAACATTTGCAAGATGTTCCTAGGTAAATACCAGGCTTTAATTTCAAAACCAGCCACTAGGAATAACTATTAAAATACCTTGAATTATATTTAACAAGAAAACAAGCCAATTTCGTTTTACGGAGGGACAAATTTTATCTTTATGTATCTGCGACCCCGTAGTTTCAATCCCTAATCGATGGTGAAAATCATATCGAAAAATTCAAAGGCATTGAGTGATACGTCCATTTTAAAAAATTTTGTTCAATATGAAAGTTTCTTAAGAAATTTTAATCTAATTTTCAGAATACTTACAATTGTTTTTTTACATTTGTGTTTAAGTTGCGCCTTTCCCCGTAATTTTTTTAAATAGGAACTCCTACATTTTACTCTAGCATTCGATCAATGAGATTTTTTTTATCTTTAAAATAACATTTTTGTTTTTTTTTAAGTTATATTTATAACTTTTAAAAAAATACAAAAAAAAAACCATGAAAGCATTCCCAATGATAGCATCTGATTTTAGCAAGATCGCCACATTTTAGTGTAAATATCTGGACAACGTTTTTCCTGACAGATGATTTGGGAGACGAGGAAATATTCGTTCACCAGATTTAAGCCCTTTAGATTTTTTTCTTGATGGTGATACGTAAAAATTAAGGTTTATAAAGATAAGTCCGATGACATCGAAGACTTAAAAAATCGATTTGCTAGAACGAAGAAGAAATTCTCAGAATATTTTTTACGGGGTTCTGTAAATCGATTGGATAATTGTCAAATTCATAATTCAAATTGCTTTCTCTTGGAATGTAGAAAAAAAATGCAAGTATTCTAAAAAATAGATTAAAATTTCTTAACAAACTTTCATATTGAACAAAATTTCCTAAAGCGAATATTAACGACAATAACTCGCCGTTTCCATACTTTTACCTCACCCTGTATATTATTTATATCTGTATGTAATAATAATGATATTCATGATATAAACACAGACCTTGGTTGTTATTAGTTATGTAATATCATGTTGTAATAATACTTTTATCTCCACAAAATGTATATTTCAAATTGAATTTATAATATATATGTATATTTCTTATAACATGTGTTAAATCCTCCATTTAATAAAAATTCATATGTCATACATATATTGGTTTTATTTTTCACATTTAAAATTTCTAAAAAAATAACAAATCTCTAACAGAAATTACCCCTAAAACTACTGTTAAAGCTATTACCTATTAAATTTTTAATACCAAAAAATAGATTTGTTAGTAGAATTGTATAATTACATTATAGTCAATGGTATTGGTAAATTCGTTGCCCTTTTAACAAACATCCTTCCGGCATTCAGAGGTCATCCACTTGATTTTGTCGGCGAAATCAATTCTGATACTATCAATGCGTTCTTGAAAGTAAAATCAAAAAAAAATCATTTATTAATAAAACTAATAAGTACAATGTGGAATATATTCAATATATCTACATAAACCTTTTAATATTTAATAATTTTCCTCCAATTTTTAAAATCTGGCATTCTGTTTCATCAGTAATTTAATGTTGGACTTTCTTGATCAAATTTTGGCTCAAATTTTAATGATTCTTTCGAAGATTGAAGACCCACATGCAAATATCTGCAGAACTAATTGTGATAGGGCAAAAATTCTTTAACCAGCGTAATTACCAGATCAAACTATGTAGGAAACGATATGTTGAAAACGATTTTAAGAGATTGCGAAATTTGACAAATTTTGAAGGGGCACCCCTTTGATTTTGACAGAAAATTTCAATTTTTCAAAGTGCGTAAAATCGTAGTTCAAATGGAAGCTATATGCGTGTATTTCATAAAAAAATTGTTTTTGCTTCTGGAAAAGATAATATTGGACCTTTTTGATCAAATTTGGCCCAAATTTTAATGAGTCTTTCGAAGATTGAAGACCCACATGCAAATATCTGCAGAACTAATTGTGATAGGGCAAAAATTCTTTAACTATCGTGATTACCAGGTCAAATTACGTAGGAAACGATTTGTTTTAAACGATTTTAAGAGATGGCAAAATTTGCCAAATTTTGAAGGGGCATCTTAAAAAAGAATTTTTTGATATTCCAAATCGTGGGAATGATCTATGATGTTTTATTTAGAAGTAAATACTTATATATTTCTTCTTTATATATACTTGATTTTTTGTTCAATGCAAGATCGATTTTAAAACCATTTTCATATTTCTGACACAATAGCAATTAAAAAAAAAATACTCTAATCATTCCAGTAAATGCGTAAATTTCACTTAAAGAAGTAACTTACGTTGCATTTATTTCCGAAATTTAATATAAAATATCCTTTTAACCCTTCATTTACATAAATATTAAATCTTAATGAAGCATTTATAGTTAATAGCAGGCAAAATGTGCCAATAAATTAATAGATATCTCTCCTATCAAGTCAGTTTAAGATTGGGTCAAGAAAATAATAAAACCAGATTAAACGAAAAATCTTAAAGAGTCAATCCTACATACATGATGCCTCTCTCTTACTTTCAGAAGAAGCACGTGAACTTCATTCTCTAGGTCATCAACCTATCACGGAGCTTAAACCGCCTATATATAATGCCTATATGTTTAGTGAATGATATTCATTTAAACCTGCACATGAACTATAGCACTAGACGTAAGCCATCATCACCGTTTGAATCTGGGTTAACCAGACCTTTATTGAGTATCGTCCGGATGAGGCAAATGCTACCAATTTACTGCTCGTATACCAGGGCATTTTATATTACCAATAATATAAACCCAAAACATTAGAATGCACTATTACGAGTCCTACATATGTGTTATATTATATTATAATAATTTCTCGAGCTCCCACAAAGCCGATGTTTAATTCTGTATTGTGTCTGTGTGTCGAATGTTTGTGTGGTGTACTTGGTGTCAATGATCCACGCTGCTGTAGTCACATGTACACAAGGCAGAAGAGCGGCGTCAACTAGGCATGCCGTACAACGTATAAAAGCGAACTTGAGGAATTATTTTTCGGCGGTCGCATATGTGTACTGAATTTTTACAACGAGGCAAATGACTGCCAAACATCTTTATTGTCGCGTTGGTAACGCTGCAATACCAAATAGACGTTCGCCAGCTCGAAGAATAACCGCTTAAAATAATTCTTCTATATATGCAAACGTTGTTACCTAACGATGCGAACGTTTTTAGTAACATAAATACAAACAAATGTGCACCTATAACAATCAATTATATTATTTAAATGCCCCCGATGATGTGTGTATACCGAAAATAAATAATCACTGTTACATATCTAGGAATATATATGTAAGCGTTGTTGCTAAATTCTGAACAGATGTTTGGATTTGCGGTTTTAAATAATCTAATATTGATACATGCGAATGTGTTTTTATGTTTACACCATGAAAACAAGATAAAAAATTACTTGTGGATTTCACCAGAAATGTAAAAAATCCTTCCCAGTTCTTAGAGTTGGTAGATGAAGTTAATAGTATGTATTAGAGGCACAGGAAAAACTGAGAGAGATAATATATTTCGTGTTTCTTGCCTATATAATTTCTAAAGCACTTGCAACAAATCTGCAAAACTTTTACAAAGATTTAGAAGCAGGTCACTGCGGTACAAAAATTGAAACCGGTAGTTGAGGCAGGAGTTCTTAAGTTTGATAACTGGATAGTTAACAACATGATCGATACTGTGGAATTATTACACAAAAGAATGATTTGGATCGATGAAGCATAGTTTCAGGATTTGTAAATTCACAAATGCGGATAATTTAGCAGAAATACAGCTTAGAATTGAACAAAGAATATTTGTGAATTCCCAAATGCCGCTAATTTAACAGAAGGACAGCTAAGAATGGAACAAAAAGTTATTGAAATTAATGCTAAAATCCAGAGTTGCTGGACAATGTTGTCAGAAATTTCCATCGCGTGGGTTGAAATGCGTCTATGGTGAACAACATTTTCAGTAATTCATGTAATTTTTAGTGAAATAAACTATAAATGACATTCACATTGAGCTTTGACGTTTATTACAGAATGGAACTGGCGACATCTTAAAATCTACAATAGCTGCAATGATTTGGAAAATATAACTAAGTAGTCATAACTACAGTGGCAAAATGAAAATATTTTTATATTGGAAATATGACCGCTAAGGGGCGCGAGTGTCGACAGTAAATCATAAATCATAAATTTTCTGTTAAAATTTCCAAGATCAGTTATACCTTTAATTGCTTAATTAAAAATCGTAATTAGTTAGGTTTCCACTATTTTGGTTAAAGATTTTCTGCCATATTGTGAATTATAAGTGCAGTATAAACATTGTAGAATCATGAAAAACTAAATTTTTGCTACATACATACATAATCCTTCCTCTTCTACCTTCAAAGGTGTAGAGGTATATATTTTTGCTACAATTAAGTTGTAATTTTACTCTAATTTAAGGAAAAAAGAAAAAACGTGGAGTTGTTTGAAAGGACATTTAGCGCTGTTGCCAATCGATTTAATTTCTGATATTTTACAGAATTAATATCAAATACTTACGTGTGTTAATAAATCATATGAAGTTGTTATAACTCTTAATGCAAGGCGAATAATTCAGATTGTAGTTACTTTTAACATAAAACTGTAGTGTCCTTGAAGCTAAACCTTGAGTATATAGTAACTCCATAAATATGTCAGCTAATTCTGTTGTAATTCCAAAGGATTTTACAACAAACCTTTACGCGTTGTTGAAAAAAAATATTTTCACGATTTATTTAGAAGCCAATATATATTTATTTATATTTGATTTTTTGTTTAAATGCAAGATTAATTTGCGCAAATAAAATAATTTTCCAAAATCATATTTTTATAAAAACAAAACACACAAGCAAAATAGAAGGAATTTACATATAAAAATATTCAAATTTATTTATATCCATAAGTCTATATCTTTCCCCATGTTTACTTGCCTTTAATCTATTTTTTCAATGCAACGCTGATTTTAAAGTTATTGACCTATAAATGACTTACGCGGGCACATTCTCTTGTATTTTCCACGATTACCTCCATATACTTGCGAACATGTATGTATTAAAAGTAATATAAGAGATTTGTTCTAATAATGTTAAAGGATTTTGAGTTAGATTCGTGTGATTATTGTTATTTAATTAACACAATTAATTTGCGAATAAACTACATGAGGTCAACGCGACTTTATCACCACTGTTTCTGGCATGGAAAACATATTGGTACCTCTCATATATCGTTTATTTCAGTTAGATGTGGAGATGGCTTTATCTAAAATATACTCTATTTTAATAATGAACAAAAATGCATGCCATAGAATTTATTTAATACAATTAATTTGCAAATTAACTACAGGATTTTATCACCACTCTCTCCGGTATAGAAAACAAATTTAATGAAAATTAATAGTAGCTGTCATATTCATATATCGTTTGTTTTAGTTAGATGTCGAATCTAATAACAAATAAAAATAGATAGCATACAAAATGGGTGATTGTTGTTATTTAATACAATTAATTTGCAAATTAATTACTTCGAATTTAACAAACGAATAGCAGCTGCCATTATTCATATATCGTTTGTTTCAGTTTGATGGCGTGATGACTTCATCTAATGTATAATCTAATCTAATAACAAACAAAAACAGATGCCACAAAATAGCGTGTTTTAGATGTGTAACTCATATATACTGATGGGGGCGGAACATACGCGTAGGTAAGGTAGATCTCGAAACCCGAAGGTCAACAACCCAAGGAAACGCGGAAGTGAGTGAAGAACAGTGCTTACCGGAGTCTCCTGCGTCGACAGCTGGACGTCTCTTGGCGCCCACCGTCGCCTCCGCCGCGATGCCACATCAGTACAAGCCGGTGGGGTCCAATGATTTACCTCCGTTCAATTTCATCTTGATAGATTTAAAACGCAGCGATTTTTAGCGGGAAATAAGGAAAGTAATCAAGACGAAAATAGGAAAAAGAATAAACTAGGATGATTGGATATTGCGGAAGGATAGAATGATTATTGTTTTGTGTTAATATTGCCCTGTCGGGTCTAATATCTTCTTGCCTCCGTCCATGGCTTCCGCGACGCTTCTTCACCTCCTGCTCGATGGGTAACGTGCCGGAAGAGCACTCCGAATTTATTAATTTAAAAACAGCACTCGTTGCGGTGGTCTCAAATCTCAAATTGTGTGGCGCGATCGGTTTAACGCGGGCAATTCGCGCGTGAATTTTCGAATGTGTTGCTACGTACTGGATGCGTGTATACGAACTAAATAGCCCGTTTCTGTATGGGTGTATTTATAGATGTAGTGTGTGGTTGTGGTGGTGGTAATGCCGCAAGCACAGAAGCGAAACACTCGCGTTCGAATGATCCCGACTCCGCCTGAGTCTTGCTTAAATGTGTCCGAATCGGAGTGGGGGTGGTCTGTTAATGTGTATTGGGCATCGGAGGCCAACCCTGACCCACTCACCGTACTACTGTAACCCTTTGCTAATTCTTTTATTAATCGCGCTGGAGAGCGACACTATATCATTATGGGCGATGCTCCACGCTATTTGTAACGCTGTGATATGGACGATCAGAGATGCGGAATTATTAGTGTTTTATTTTTTATTTATTGGTGTCGCCTACATCGATTCTTCCGCGTTTGTTGTTAGTTAGCATTGATTAATGGGCGATTTTTATACCACCCCTAATCTTTTGTTTAATGCGAGATTAATTTGTGCAAATAAAATAATTTTTCAAAATCATATTTTTATTATACCCCTAATCTTGCCTACTAAAATATACATGGACAGCGGGGCTACGGGAGTTAATAGTATAGGTTGGCAATACATATTACGCATGGATTTTGAATTGGAAATCAGGGCTAAGATACCTTAGTGTTTTGACGTTTTAATTTTCTTGGTAGTTTTGATACATATTCATCAATAATAAGGACAATGGAGACCCCAGCTCATATTACAGAGGTTATGTGTGAAGTTATTAACCATTTATTATCTGTAAAATCTTCCGAAAATAAAATTGAAAAGAATATGAATTAATTAAGAGATTGTGTATCGAGAATTCTGTCATCTGTCATCGAATTTATAATTAATCACAGAAATGTCAGTAATTCGAATATAGTATTGCCAACCATTAGTGGTCTTTTTGCCGGCCTAGGCCGGAGAATGGTAAGTTTCCGGCCGCTTTAAAGTAATGCAAAATCAGTGTTTCTGGACGGAGGCGCAAAAAAAAATATTTCTTAAAAATTTATGCAGCGTCGTAACCACGTGTGGATAAAAATTATGAGTTTTATGAAAAATGCTAGGGCCCATCAATTTTTTCTGAATGAAATTTGAAACAAGTTGCTTGCCGCCCAATATATCAGCAAAGAACGGTGTTCAAAAAGTTTTATACACACGTATTAACCTTTTGCACCTAGCATTTGAAAAAAAAAACATGTCTTGTACGGATCGACGAAAATAAAAATAACCTAGGCAACGAAACAGTAAAATAAAGTTAGTATGACATCATCTACAGGAACAAAAACATTTTAGCAAATTATCTCTTTTTGAAAAACATTCTATCCTTAATAAACAATGCGATATTTAACAGAAAATCGTCGTATAAACATTTCGATGTCCATCGGTTACGGAGATAAGTCATTTCCGAAAATCATTCACGGCTTGTAGAGAACTTGGACAGAAAACTCCATTTGGTAGAAGTCTTAGGTCAGGTCGCAGTGGTTGCAAATGCGACGTCGATACAACAAGTAACTCAAGCATCAGAAGTAAGCTGTTCATCAGTTTGTAGAATCCTTAAAGAGTTCATGGAATTTTGTGAATTACTAATCGAGCGCCCCGATAATAATGGAAACTTACTGTATAATACCTGTTTTTCGGACGAATTATCGTTTTCATTGAATGGTGAAGTAAATCGTCACAACTGCAGATATTAGAGTGACACCAACCAACAGAAACTTAATGTATGGGTTGGTATCTTTAAATGGTCAACTGTATTTGAACATGGTGGACGATACGATCAAGCCTTTGATCACAGAAAAATTTAAGCAAAATGCATATTTGTTGGAGAATGATGAAGTATTTCAAGAGCAAGATGGAGCGCCTCCACAGCGAACCGCTTATTTTGCCCTTTTTGAATCCCATCTTCGCTATGCGCTGTCCTTTTGGGGCAGCAAACTGCAACTTTTTAAACTGCAACAAAATAGAAATTTGCTACACATTTCAACTAGGGACCAGAGATCACTGCCGACCATACTTTTTAAACTATAAAATCCTGACCCTCCCTGCATTCTTCATCTGGGAATCTGTCTCACTAATTCGTAAACATATTAGTGATTTACCCAAAAGACCTGTTCATAACTACGTTACAAAATGCTTAGAACTTGACGTTTACTTACCTGTACCCAGTTCAGAGTTAACTAGGAATTCAATTTTCAAAGCTCTATAACCTTCTCCCAATTCAACTCAAATCGATACCAACATACGTCAAGATCCGCAGAAAGGTAAAATCATACCTTCGTCAGCAACCTCTATGAGGTGTACCACCGATCTCTATATTGGCAGATGAGCAGACGAGACTGTATAGTTCTGGTGGCCGATTGTCGGCATCCTTAAGACAGAGGGAGATAGCGGTAATCTTGAAAAAATGGCAGCGGGAGTGGGATAGACTTGATAGCAGGGCGGCCTGGACGAGGACTCTGATCCGGGACATTACTCCGTGGGCTCGGTGCGGTTTTCGGAGCACCGATTACTTTATGACCCAGTTTCTTTCCGGTCATGGACATTTCGGTAGTTATCTGAAAAGGTTCAAGTTGGTGGAGGATGACTGCTGTCTGGATTGCGGCGCTCCGGATGATACTCCCGAGCATGCAGTAGTGATTTGCGCAAGATGGAAGGAAGATAGAGACCGACTGGGGGGGGGGGGGGGGGGGGGAAACCCAAGAAAGGGACAAGATGAGGCAATAGTACACGGAGTCGGCTGCTTATTCGATGGTATGCTTAAAAGGCAGTTCCCATAGACCCAGGCGTGGCGTCCATAAAGGATTTTCCCCTCAAAAAAAAAAAAAAATCTCAATAAACAATATCAATAATGAATAATAAATGTTTTATCCGTTATCAGAAACTCTTAGTCGCTTGGAGTGAAATAAATTGCTTCTTTGAATATGTTTATTGAGTACAATGTGGTTTCCCTAAAGTCAAAAATGTTCTCAGACTATTTTGTATTGGTTTTATTTAGCACATATATTTTAGCATTATATATATATATATATATTCCAAAAGAAATATGACCTGATGCATAAATCTATATTTTTTAGCTTCGTGGGTGTTTTTTATATGAACTTAATTTAGATGATCAACATCAGTTTTTTTTTCATTAATGATTGCGTTGTATTTTAATATAATTTGGCCTCCTGAATTTGATTGAAAAAGTGAATTAAAATCTTCAAAAATTAATTCTTTTTTGTTTTTAAAATTTTTTCCACTTTTTGTATTATAAAAGTTTTCCAATAGGAACTCCCTATTTTAGCTCTAAACGAAGCATTTATTAATTCTTAAGTAGCACAAACATATTTATGTACAAAGTCTTTGGGGACTTTGGAAAATGATATCCAGTAAATACCCATCTCAACTTTGCTTGCAAATGGTCATTCTTTTCAGGAATCTTTGCATGACATTTTCGGTACAACTGTAGCTCTAGTTGGCAACGGTAAATTGGCCATTTTGCTCAAATTTGCGATTATTTTTACAATGGCTTTGTGGAGCAAATACACCACAAACTTTGCAGCTGTCTCAGCGAAATTTTTACCGTGTCTATAATGAATTTTCAAAATAAAAAAATGTACAATTTGGTACAATAACATAAAAATCAAACTACTGTCAAAACAAGTACCTTCGTATGACTCGAATTCCGTTCTAGATTTCATTAATGTCAAAAGTAGCAAGGAAAAGTTGCAGCATTGCGCAAATGTAGTATTTTAAGATACTGCCATGTGTTAAGGATTTTGGATATCTAGTTATTTTCATCTCATTACAACGTCTTTGCTATAACCGATGAATAACAGATAATATTACAGATATTTCTGATTAAAGAATTTCTAAAATGACGACTCAAACTCAACGCATTAAGTATACAATAAAAAATCCACATAAACCCAACAATGGCAGAGAATTTTTTATTCCCGATCGTGAGTCACATGCTTCATGAAATTCAACTGCAGCACAAGGAGGGATCCGGTAGTGTTTACGAGAAGTACCTGGGATCAGGAAAACATGTTAAACAATAATTGAGAACAAGTCACAGGAAATTAACGCGGATATCACGCTGGCGTCTGTTTGATGTGTCGGTTAGTGAGCGTAGGAATTGCGCTTGTGTTTAAGGTATACGGACATGCAGACTTGGCACCGAAGAACGAATTAGTCCAACCGGATCACGCAGTGACCCAACTGCATTCCCGGCTGAAAAGTATTCGAATATACTTTTCACCAGAAACGGGTGTGTTGCGTTCCTCGCAAATAAAAGAGACGAGCGTGCAAGAAAGTTCTTGCAATGTATGTCCTAGGTATAGCGAATGTACGATTTCTAATTGGCCTTGAGCAATCTTCAAACCCATTGTTGAGATGTTTCTTTTATGCAATTAAGTTATAGAATCACTTAAATCTCATGGAAATACTGTCAAAGGTATTCGGTTGTTTATAGGATGCTGGTCAAAATATAAAGAAATTGAAATGACAGAATTATACAGTGTGAGTCGTTAAGAATGGAAAATCTGGAAACTGGAAATAGTAGAGTCTAAAACATTTGAGCGCAACATGCCTTATACAAATGTAGCTCATTTAAGACATACAGGATGTTCAAGTTAATAATTTTGTTTCTAAATTTCCCAAAGACGCAGCAAGTTTTCATAGAATCAACGTGAAAATTTGTATTATCACGTTTCTCAGCATGATGTATGGGATTTTGTCATCACTTTTACCGTTGCTCATAGAGGGAAAAGAGTAGCAAGGTGATACAACTGTCATTACAAGCGCCTTCACATTATACTACCGGTGAATAACTTATTTAAAGCAACTGCTCGAAATGTCCACCACCCATTTAAATATACTTCTCTATGCGTGTTTTTTTAACCAGTCCTGCTTATTTCTGATTACTTTGGCGGCTTCCTGAATTTTTTGAAGCAACTTTTCGCGAGAATCAATTCTTTCCTTGTAGATTATTTCCTTCACACTAGCCCAAAAAACCAGAGACATTTAGGGGGTTAAAATCTGGACTTCTAGGTGGCTTTCAAAAAAGTGTAAAAGATATGCTTATTCGAAAATGTTTATACAACTCAAATGATTTCTTTCTGTAGCCTTAAGTTGTAATAGCAATTTCTGTCAGTTTGTCCAGTGTACTGTACTGTCAGCTTCAGTTTCCTATGACGTGTTTCATACTGTATGGTATTATGAAATAAAGATCTATCTATCTATTGGAAATTCATTTCCACGGCCAAATCATCGATGTGGAAACCGTCTGTTCAGATCCTGGCTCACAGGCAGAGAAGAACTCCATCGTGTATAAACCACATATTTTGTCTTTGTTCTAGTAGTAGATCTTCTAACATGCCATTTAAATTTTGTCCGAGAAAATTTAAGTATAGTTGACCGTTCAGATTCGGTGAAAGTTCAAAGGGACCAATGAAAAAATCCCACACCAAATGTTTATTTTGAATTCGTGCTGATTCTCAGAATCCTACAAATATCTATTTCTCCAGTTGAAAACTGTACACTTCTAGTAAACGGTGCTCCATCGATGAAGAGCATTTTGTCAAGATAATTTCGTTCTGTTTCGTCTGTAAAAACAACGAAAATCGTAGACGTGCGCAAAAGGATCCTGAGGTAATAAATTCTGCACAGGAGTGAAATGATAATTATAAATAAATAAATATTCATTTGACTTATTCCTGTCATGATAATCCATGGAATAACTGATTGCCCTTCTCTTCTTACTAAAATAATTTTTTTTGTTCCCAGCATTTCCTGTCGTTCTTGCCCCACCTTCACGTTTCCATTTTCCCGTACCAACTTATTACAACATTCCCCTTTGTTCACTATGTGTCGATCTGCTGATATGTGTTATGAGAACATATTTCATAATTCTATTAATAATTTATTATTAAATTGATTTAAATTAATTTTTTTTTCTCACACACATTTTGTTACAAATTCTGTTGGGTAATAAAGAAGCTATTATTATTATTATGACGAAAACACCCCCCCCCCCCCCCCCGTTTCTCTCAGGCGATTATATAAAGATTTATAAAAAGTTTGTGATTTGGTTGTCTCTGGATATAATTTGGATATAATTGTAAATATCTCCGGGATGCAGCAAGTCCATTAAAATCTGTTTGAGCAAAAACGCAAATCATATCGCGCATTTCACTATTTGAAAAGTCATTATGCCGTGACATCTTTTATTACTACTTATTCTTGTACAAATAAGGCAGAAAAAGATAAGGCTACTTGCTTAGCACAAGCTTAACAAACATAAATAACGATAGCTGTCAGTTTGATAAGCCAATTGGGGTGGCAACAAGGTTCAATTGAAATGCTCCTGTATAAACAATACCTACGAGCATTAGACGTGTAGATTAATGCATCAGGTCTTTTGAAACATATTCTTGAACTATGGAAAATTTTAAACTTTCCGAACAATGCCAAACAAAGTAGTCAGACAGCATCGTTGACTTTAGGGAAAACACATTGTACTCAATAAATATATTCAAAGAAACGATTTATTTCACTCCGAGCGACTAAGAGTTTCTAATAACGGATAAAACAGTTCATCTATTATTCATTATTAATATTGTTTATCGAGATTTTCCACTAATATTTCACAAAGATGTAAACTGTCATGTATATACTTATTATTCTACATTCTTTTTCTAAATTAATCTTCGCAGAAATACCGCACATTTAGTACGAAAACAAAAACATCTATTTGCGTTGGTAATCTTTCAGTTCATGTACGTGGTTTTATTCACATGTTCCTCTGTACTTCTTTTTTTTTTTTATTTTTGATGATGTTTCTAGACTATATAGGAACAGATAATCTTTTCAGTAAATTCTAGTTTGTATGACGTTGGTCTTGTAAATATGTTTGTGCGTGAAGTTATTGCGTCAAAATTATTGCTGTTAAAGCATCTTTATACCCTTTCAATCTATGTATTTAAGATTATTTATTATTTATAATGGTTATATTATTGATATAGACTATCGACTAGAAATTTTTTAGAACATTATACTCCTTAAAAGCAAATAAAGGCAAGCGAATGATAAATAATAAGTTGGAATAAACATCTAAAATACACATCTTTATGTATGTACAGTAATCTGATATAAATAATCTCTTTGACGTGCATATGTGCAATATAATCTTTTTTTGTTGATTAGTAAATAGTGTCAATAATGATTCTTAAGGTAAATATTTAATTAAATCAAGCAAATAAGAATTAAATTACAATGCATCCTTGTAATCAACAATTTTCCAATAAATAAATCTATAACAGTAAAGATTAATTACTGCTTTCTTTGCATAGTAAAATAGGTCAATATGCACAGCCTCCTTTAGTATAGGCGTAGGTGTTTGACATTGCAACTGTCCCCTAATATCCGTGAATTGTTTCATTATTCCAACTACCTGTCACCGTGCACGTCACATCGTGTGATATCACACGAAATTTACCTAATAACAATGACGGATGTTATTTGATAAGGCCAAACTGTGAGTGATGTCATTTGGCAATTATAATAATAAAAAAAAAGTACACACGACACACAAAACAGAAGTTAGTCAGCAGAAACGCGAACTCCGATCGCGGTACTCACAGAATCGAAGTGTTAAATGAAAACCCGCCAGTTGAAATTAATCTACGGGAAATTTTGATTAAGGTGAATGGAAGCAGTGAAATACCGGATATTAAATGATTAATATGTATGCGGTTCCGGAAAATATATAAGTTGTTTTGAATTAGGAAATCTGCAGAGTATTCCGTTGGGAAATCCCATATAGTTATATGGCTATTACAGTATAATATTTATTGGTTATTGTCATTGTTATATTTATTTCGTGAATAAATAATATATATATATAGATTTTTTGCATGCACAATGGAGTAAGCCTTACATGAGCATCTATCTAGTACCATTTTTGTGCGTCTGAACAATAAACGTGTGTTTGTAAGTTTGATTTGAACATTTAGAACTTTTTTTTCTCATAGACCACTTTGAAAGTTTTGCTGGTTCCGGTGGACCCCCTGCAGCTACATTTCTAGCATATTCCCGAAACTCGACAAAAAAATGTGAAGATTAGATCTAACTATGGAAATTTGCGTTGCGGCTGAGTTATTGGTTAATTAATTAATTGATTGTGCTGTGAGTGGATGTCAAAAAAGTAAAGTTAGCGTAGTGATTCCATCCAACTTTACTCCTTTGACATCCACTCACAGCACAAGAAACCAATCAATTCTCACATATTTTATTTAGAAAACTCCCCATTCGGAGTGGTAAAAATAAAAAGAAAAATAGTATATTTCCTTGTGTTGTATTTATTCAAATATGTAATCATTACACTATTAATTATTATTGTTATCATATTACAAAGTCGTAATATAATTAAAATTAAATATTAATAACGTAACGTAACTTCTAAAATGACAATCACAAAATAGTTATAATTTTAGTGGGAGGGATGTACTTGATGGATTGACAGCAAATTATCAATATTTGTTAGTTTTGTTAGGAATAACCGCAAATCTCCCCGTTCTGTGATATTCAATCCTGCTCCTTTTTTGTTTGTTAAAAGGTTTATAACGACACTAAAACTTTTCTCGACAAGAAAAAAAAAGCTTTTTCGCAATTCCCCACGATCCAGGATATTTTTCGGGTATTTCTGCCTGCAGCCAAAATGTTTGATATCCTCTTTTAAATTTCACCTTCAGTTCCTCATTAGTGCTAAGCTCGAGTAGCTCCACTTCCGTTTCATCAAGTGGATTTATGATCCATGGTGGTATTTCCACCGTCAGA
The DNA here is from genome assembly GCA_949128085.1 of Cetonia aurata. Taxonomy (NCBI): domain Eukaryota; kingdom Metazoa; phylum Arthropoda; class Insecta; order Coleoptera; family Scarabaeidae; genus Cetonia; species Cetonia aurata. The sequence goes on along the minus strand of OX421887.1, from coordinate 40,903,574 downwards.
ATATCTTCAAATCTGATTTTCATCATGCAGGGCAATTAAATGTTGAACGTATGTGTGAATATCCTCATCAAGGCATTCTACCTGTGACAAGTTTGGAAACTGGGAAAATTCGCGCCGACTAATATTTTGCTTCATAAATTTGAATTTCCAAGAAAAGCTGAAATTACACCCTTTGTTTTTATTAAATTGAGGCTGTCCCCTTGTAATTGTAACTTAATGTCATTCAATTCTTTGAACAAATCTGTCAAATACGCGAAGTCTGCTTTCAAATTGATCAGGTTTTCTTTTAAATCTGGATCTTTACTTTCCAGAAACTCGACACGTTGTACTGAATATAGTAACAGTCGCTGAGCTTCTTAAAATATTATCTGCCTACATTGATATGTGAACTCAAGCCAACATTTTAGTTCTTCACTATCGGAACCAGATAAATTTTCGTGGACACTCGCTTACGAATTGCGAACCCCTTTTTTTGTCACGCCAACGTAGGCCCCCGTCAAGTCTCCCGTGGACCCCTAGAGGTCCACCTGGACCACTTTGGGATTCACTGATTTAGAAGGATAAAACTTAAAGTGGCTGCATTCATTTCATAAATCGTGCGGTATATTTGCAAATAATATGCACCTTTAAAACTACTTGTTCCCAAAAAAGCTTTTATTTCACATAAATAATAGGTACTTTTTATTCCATAGAAATAAATATTTATCCTTGCATAAAGCGTTATGATTTTACGGTAAGTATTACTATTCTTAAAAATATATGATATAATTTAAGAATTCTAACATTTTGCTCCAAGACTAATGCTTTTAATGCAAGTAAACAATATTCTTAAATGGAGACTAAAGGTAGTTTCATCCAAGGTTGCTAACCTCTTACGTCGGGATTGTGCTGTTAAGACAATTTTTTTCTTTCCCTTGAGAAGTTTTTGTCTTGCGGATATTCAAAACGTAGATTTATTTGGTCCAAGACAAATTTATTTAAAATAGGCGTGCATTTTTCTGTGTGTAATACATCAAACTCGGCATGACTTTATCCAAGGAAAATCTACTCATATTGCATCAATATCGTTCTTTATATAATGGTAGGAAAAGTATGGACCTCTTTGTCGATTTGATATTTACAGCGGATAGCGTGACCTCAACTGAACTTACTGTTAATAAAATAACTTTAACATCAGCGGATTGCTGCTACATTTTCAACGCATCTTCCGAAATAATTTCCTTTATCTATGAAGTCAATATTTGCGTCTGATGAAGAATCTTATATAGTCACCACCATAAATTTGTTTGCGCAAACTTCTATTTAAACCCATAAAACTTCTTGCGTCAGTCTTTAACACTACGTTTTTGTGTCAGAAGACACTTTTATCTTAACTTCGGATGCGCCATCAGTAAGTAAGTAACTTTACTTAGACGCTCATGCCTCGTTGTTCGGTTTGTTTGTCAGGAATGCACGCTATAGTGTCTTGTCTGCGTTTGTATGCACGTTGAACGTAATGTGTGTACTCGAGATATTTCGTTTTAATCCTCTTGTCGGAGAGACTGCAGCATCTGAAAGGAGGTGGGAGGAGCTACCATGGCGATCACAATGAAAAAATAAAATTAGACGAAGCGGAGATGTAAAAAAAAGAAGGAAAACCAAAGGTTTCGTCTCGAGTCTAGGAAGTGTCTGTGGGGATTCTGTTTGTGTGTGTTCCGTATACAAGGGCGTTTATGGATTTTGGGACTCAAAAACGATGAAGGATTTATTTGTTTAAAGTGTACCCCAGATTTAATTTAAAAGCAAAACATTCAAAATGAATACTTGTTTTCTAAGTATAAAGTTCTTAAAATATACAATTTCTACAAACGCTATTTTCTTTTTGTCTTTTTGTCAAAACTCTATTTAAAAATTAATTATTAAACGCATGGTCCCCTGTCCCCAGCACTCAGGGGCACATAGGACCAATGCAAAGCATCGAAAAAATAGCTATAGTTGTTTGTGGTTATTCTTTATATTAAATTTACGGTTGGAATTCAATAAAGTAATGTTAATGTACATACAAAGATAATTAGGTTTACTCATCTTGAGTGATCCTTTTTAGAAAATATAGGTAAAAATTCCTTAAGATGTCCCCTGTGCCTTTTCTTCCCCTACATAATTATTCAACAAGAATAAATTCATCTTTGACTATTCCTTATCATAGAATATCTTTAACACAACAGTCTGTTAAATATCAAGCAATAAAACTTTATAATAGTTTGCAAAATAAAATTAAAATATTACCTTTACAACAGTTTAAAAAAGAAACAAAACAAATGTTAATTACCAAGGCTTGTTATAAGATAGAAGAATTTCTTTTATCATAATTATCTTCATGCTATTTTTTACTTTTTTATTTCATATTCCTATAGTGTAGAGTATTTTTCATTTTGTGTTGACTACTCCTAATGATGTATGTTGTTGTCAATTTGGAAATAAACGTTATTATTATTATTATTATTAAAAAAAAACACAAACATTATTTGGGTATTCTTTTCTTTCCCGATTCATTTACAATCCTTTAATATTCCTTGGTTTCCGCAAAACCAAGATATATTAAAGGATTACAAACATTATTATTGTCGTTATTATCTCCTGAATGGATTAAACTTTAATGGAAGAGAAGTGTATTTAAAATAATTGCCCTGGCTCGTCTATTTTCATTCGCTAACTTTCCCGGAAGTGTGAATTTGTGAAAGCTGTGAAACGCAGAGAGAAAGTATCAAGTCGCTTAATACATACATAGCTATATACACACGCATTTTTATAATGAACTTCGTTAACAAGGAACAAGTAGCAATTTTATTTTTCTATGCAGGTGTGTTAGTAAATACTGTGTAATTAAACTTGTTTTTATGTTAAAGATATGTAAAAATATGGTGTTGCGGTTTAGAATTTGATTGGTTATTATCAATGAATTCGTATTGTTTTTTAAAGATGTACTTTATTTGAAGTAAAATATGTAAAAGCATTTTCTAATCGCCTTTAAACATTCCTAACAACCTCTCGTATCATTTGCAATGAATCATCATTGACGTCGAATGGCATATGACATCACACATTTCGTTTGAAATGTATGTAAGATATAATATTCTTAATTAATTTTTGCGAATTATAGAAAGTTATCTTTTCCATACATCACTGTAGGAAAAAAAAGGAAGTTCGGGTTATTTGTAATCCTAAATTAAGCAAGAATGACCGAATTCCTAAAACGATACTTTGAATCGATAAAATTACAAATATTTTTACAATAAATCATTTAAACTGTACCGAGTAGAAACCAAAACAGATTATCCCCGTTTTAAAAGTAACAGGGAGGGATTAAAAAAATCACATTTTTTTTCATCCTCTAATTCTCGGAAACAATAACGTAAATATTAGAACCACAACTAACCGGTGGTTCTAATATTTAGCGCGCAAAATGCATCAGGAAAATAGGTGTTAATTAAAATATTGCTGTTACTACTGTACATACTAATGCAATTTTTGTTTGAAGGTGTTGATCTTGCATACTTTCCTGCAGACGTAATTCCTTCGAAGAATTATAAACCTACATAATAAGCCTTCTCTTCAGATAGAAGGCTATTTAGTTGGAAAAAAAAAATTTGAAGGAAAACTTCAAACTTTTGCAAGTTCGTATCGTTGATTGACGCGGAATAAATGGGCAAAAATAATTTGCTATCTAGTAACCTTGAATGTAAATTATAATTATGTAGAAATATTTTGTTTTCATGATATGATTGATAGAAATAAACTAGGTATGTTTACATCTCGCTATTGGAATCTTGTAAACATCTTTTTTTAGTATTGTTTTAGTGAAAATGTTTGGCCTAGGATTTTTTTTTTAATCTTCTAAGGGGTTATAATTTAATAATTATCTTCACTTAAGAATTTTATGTTTTTGCAATTTTTTTGGCATTCTCAAGAAGGCTATGAGCCTCTGACATTTTTTGATAGAAACGTCAAATCTCTACTTTCAAATAGGCGAGCGATTTATGCTGTCCTAACGAAGGTTTTTTAAACCTTATCTATATTAAATTTTCACCGTGAATGCAACCAAATTATCAATCGAATTTATGGTTTATTTGCAGAAAGATACCCTGAAATCCTCACACCAAATCAGCTATTGGAAAGTGCGCCTAGTTTGGAAGCTTCCATCGCAAGAGAAACGGACAGATGCATTTATTTTGATAGATAAGGAAAACATCCAAACAGACCTGTTGATTTTTTGTAGTTTTTTGCATATCCCAATACGTCATTCTGAGATTGCCGGTTTTGAAAAATAGTTCAAAAGAGGTTTAATTGGAAACCTTATTCTAGCCACACCGTTCAAAATTTGTACGCGAATAATTTCAATCTGTAGGCTGAATTTTGTGAATGGTTTTTAGTAACGTGTGTTATACAAAAACGTAAGTTTGTTTTTCGTAGTACACTAAGAAATGGTTGCTTTTTATCGGTGATCGAACGTCGATCTGGCCTCGGGGATGAGAAAAACTTTCCGCGGGTGAACCGCAGCTTCCTTATATAGCCTCGGTATGATAACAAACCCCCCCTTGCGATAACGTGACGTCAAACACCCAATTAGAGGGTGTGTGGCAACTGAATGCGAGCGAGTCATTAGTTGACGAATGAGAGACGTAGAGAGAGAATCGAAAATAATACCATATGACAACTATACACGGGGATAAAAAAGAATCCGTACAAATATGAAATTACGTTTTTGAGGTGTAACAGTGTGAAGAAGATCTTTATTTTACACTACAACCAAAATTATATGAAGCAAACAGGCAAAGATTACTAAAAATCGTTTATTGAATCGCCACAATAGTCATTTTCGGGCAGATAAAAATCCTCATTTAGTTCGTGAATGGGCATTTCGATACACATGAAATTTTAATGTGTTATTTGCAATTAAAAATTATTTATGTCCATAATTTAATAGGAGAATGTTATGCAAATATAACACATAAAGTTCTATTTCCGCATTTAAATAGGCTGCCAAATAAAGATGTGGGAAACGCCTGGTTCCAACAAATTTAAAATATTTGTAGTTTTGTTAATTATTATATCGGTTAATGATTATAATATCTAAAATTATAGTTAGATAATCCGCATCATATTTTATAGAGAATAATAATATGCAGCCTCTTCCATTTGAATTGCATCAAAATGGCAGCACCCATGTTGATGTACGTCCGCGCAGATCAAACCGCTATCTAATGTGGCATCCTTGTCTACTACGATAATAATTATATCCGGCGACATCTTCGACATCCCTCAAGATTTACGTATTGCCATTTCAGAAGTCGATAAACGAACCCTCAAACTTATTAATATCACATTTATTTTTTCCCACACGACTTCCAATCTCCTTCAAAAACGGCGGCTAATATTTATATTAGAAATTTCCGTTAAAGTTATAAAGCGAATCGGGAAGACCACAAAACAGTAATAATTAAATCCGGCGACATCTTCGATATCCCAGACGATTTTATTTTTCTTGAAAACTATCGAAGATACGTGTAGAGAAGTCTTAACAAAACTTCTTTATGTTAACGTGTGCTACCAGAAAATGAAATAATATACCTACTATATTTAATAGCGTTTTCGACTTATTGCACTTTACGCGTGGAGTATATCTATCTCCCTTACTAATATTATGTATTAAAATAAGATAAAATCAGTGGATAAAAGTGCAGTAAGTCGAAAATGCTATAAGATAAGCAAATTGACATTGGTTCTCGAATGACGGTGTCGCCAATATTTTTACTTGAAAGATCAGTACCGAAACAAATTGACAACTTATTCTAGATTAGTACAATAACATTAGCTTTGTAATCAAGACCTAATAGTGTAAATAATTTAACTATTTGCTTAAATTGTTGTAAAATCAGTTGTACATTTCCTACTGAGAAACGTTTAACCACAATGCAAATCAGAACTGGTAAAGCAACAGCCTTTTCTAAGGTTGCATATTGTTATATTAAGTTGTTATCGCCCAACTTTTATTATTGCCATTTTATCGACCTTTGTGTTATTGCCAAAAATAGTATCGACAATTTTATGGTCAATCGCAACATTCTAGGCGAAAAGAGGGAATAAAATGGAAGGAAAAAGACCCGGTTTTATTACTATTGGAGTATATAACAAACTATAAAGACACAACAATACCTTCACAGCCGGCTGCGGCCAGTTAGAGCAAATTACTGTTTGTTCTCTTATTGCGTCCCATTATGTTCGGGGACACGCCGAATTTGCAAACCAAATTAGATGCAGGTAGACGCAACGGCAGTCTTAAATGGTTGTCGTTGAATCTATTGGATATATGAGTGCGACCCACTATTTTTCTGTTGCTTGTAGCGTTTAGTTTTTAAAAAAGGTGCTTCTAGATTTCAAAACCGGAAATCGACATAATAAAATAAATTTTATTATGATAGGCAAGCAATTCCTGACAAGGACATGAGAGACGGTGACATATGCATATAGTATAAAACTATGGAAGAAAGTGAACTCATATTATACTATCTGAGATTTTTCAATAGTTAAATTATTATTCAGAAAAAATGGATTTTGTCTTTATGATATCTTGTTTCCCTCTAGATTGTAGAAAATTGTAAATTCTTCGTTTATATTACAAGCTTTACTCAAAACTAAATTTAAGGCATGAGCATGACAATGTACAAAAAGAGCTTGAGGGGCAATTGTATTTTTTTAATTTTTTTTTAAATAATATTTTTCGCTGTTATTTGATAAAAGGTTCAAATAAATCTTCAGCTGTTCGACCGGATGATATGTCGAAGAACTCAAGAAATCTTTCAATAACTTCATCGCTCTTGACATAACGTAATATGATTGATAATTGAGACTTACAGTAAATATCTGTGGTTTCATCTACTTGCCAAGAAAAAAACGGAGCTTCTTTAATTTCTGTATCTATTTCTTGTTTTAATACAAAAGAAATACAATCTATTAAATCATTTTGTATAGATTTAGATGTACCCGAAAAAATATTACTACTAACAAATTTATTAAAACTAGGTTCATATTTACTAAAGAGTAGTAAAGAATTGAAAAAAATAATTGTTCAAACTTTTTTCAACAGTTTTAATGAATACCAGATAGATCTAAACACAGAAAATATTTAGGAGAAAACCTTGCTTTGAGTAACCAAAGCAAGAAGCAATACTTTATGACTATGTGTAACTCATGTAATCTTTGTTATGTGACTCCTAATTGCATCATCAGGCACTATAGGGTATTGTGCGAGATAATTAAATAAAATTTACATAATACGAATTTATCTGTTTCAATTACTTAAATCGATAAAAGTATCGGATTTATCACACACCTCGTGGAAAACATTCAGGAATGGTCTCTCTTATCTGAGAGAGGTGAGCTACGATGTTGCTCTCCGTAGTACTCGTTTAGAATCCGCTGTATGTACTAGTAGAGGTTCTCAGGTCTTATATATTGCAACCGGATATAGATACGAACGGAGATAATTAAGATATACGACAAGTAGGCTGAGGTTTGCCGAAAGCAATTAAGGATTTCAAAGGTGATATCTCTGCCTGCTTGATGTGGCACTCCCGATGTTTTAGTGTCGATTTGATCGGCCACACTGCATTTGTGATACGTTGTATACGTGCATTTCTACGCTGACAAATATTTTCTGGTGCAATCCGAGGATTGTGGCGTGGAAGATCTAATGACTAAACTAAAAGTTGTGATGACAATTTTACGCAACGCTTACCTTATTCTTTCGCAATTGCACCCGCAAAGTGTTTATCGTGATTAATCGAAATTCTGTAACACTTTCTCGACCTAGATATGAAACATTGTGAATCAACGGCGTATAGCCGAGTTGTATGATGCACCTTCGCTTTTTTTTTCGCTGATGTAACAAATAGATGATGCGCATAGCATACTTTAGAAAGAAAAAGAAGATGGAAATAATTAGGACATCGTGAAATGTTGTTGCAATAATATTGAGGAGTTTCGTATTGGGAAAAAGATTAATGTGTTAAGTAGAAGAATCCAGAAAACTAACAAGATATTTTGATATATTCTAATAATATGTAACAAAAACAGGTACATCAATACGATAGATGAAGATTGGCATATAATACAGTCAGTAATGGTAGAGGCTTAAGGAAAATTGAACACAAAAAAGGAAAGAGGAACGGTTTGACGATGACTGCAAAGACATTTTAGCAGCAAGAAACAAGGCAAAAATTAAAATGGACCGCAATAGAACACAAGAGACAATAAGAAATCATGGAGACGAAAAGAACATAGCTAAAATGTATCTCTAGACAGAAAAAAAGAAAACACCTAAAAAAAAACAATTAAAAAGTATAGAAGACCATTGTACAAATAAAGAGATTAAAAACTTTTAGCAAGATATTAAAAATACAAAGCAAAACACTACTTCCCAGAATGACTTATTGCAGAAGTGAAAATGGATTACTTCTTGGTGAAACACACCAAAAATTAGATGAAGGGGCACAATACTTTGAACATTTGTTAAAAATGATACACAAAGTAAGAGTTACGAGCAAAACATGCTGTTTGTCGACTTTAAACAGGCGTATGATTCTATTTATCGGGACAAAATGTATGAGAAAGGAATTAGAAGGAAATAGAACAGCCTTGGTTTGCCGAGTCTGATTAGATTTTTGTGTTTTAGGAAAGGGTTGACCAGAATTTTAGCTACGAGTTATCCGAAAGCTTATAGCCTTCCAAAAGGATGTCGATTGTTGGAAGTCACTGCTAATCTGGCTTTTTGAGGCACACAGAGAGGGTTCTGGTCCATAGACATGACTGCTGGCACTTCATTTGGCTAGTTGCTTGGCAATCTCATTACATTTGCTGTAAGAGTATTCTGGCACCCATACTAATGTGACTGTGTGGCCGCACTACACCATTTAAGTACTTCCATATCAGCCTAGACTCAAGGCGTCCGAGCTATTTGATTTTTGAGTGCTCAGTGTTTAGCCTAATTATTTTTGTAATTTTATTTTAAGTTTTTAAAATTTTTTAATTTTTTTGTAACCCGTCTGAATTAGGTAATTTTTTTAAGTTTAAATACCTTTTTAATTTTTTATAATTTTTAAAAGCGTCTCGCTTTAGAAAAACTCGTTTCGGAGCAGTTTTTAATTTAGTTGTTTAATTTTTTAAACGTGTCTTTTATTTATTAATTTTAAAAAATTTTGAACTGATTGATTTTTTTATTTTTCTTTGAAACGCGTCTCGCTTCAGAGAACGCTTTTGATTGCTTTTGCCATAAATTCATCTTTAACCCAAACTACAGCCCTAACAATTGTACAGTCAGTGCTACCACTTAGTCATTTTTCAGTGATTCTATAGATGTTAGCTTCCTTCTTCTTTTCTTGAGGTTTCCTTGGGCCTAAAAAGTCAAAGTGTCAAAGCTATTTGATTTTTGAGCGCCCAGTGTAGCCTAATTATTCATTATCAGTAATTATATAGATGTTAGTTTCCTTCATCCATTTCTTGAGGTTTTCTTGGGCCTAAAAGGTGGTTATGCTCCAAAGCTATTTAGAGATGACAGTTTGGCCCAAAAACTCCGACTTCCACCCCTTGCCTCATCTTGCATCCGTCTATGTACCAAACCGATGATCCTCAAGCTCTATTTTTTACAACTTAGAATTAGTAATTTGAATAGTTTTCTAAAGTTTAGTTTAACGAGCATAACAAATTCTAAGAATGCTGAATTTTCTCAGAAAGTATAAGTTTTAGATACACTATACCCTTGTAATAAAAACGAAAGTCAATGCAAAAGGGGATATGATGAAATAAGAAAATATGGGATGTTCAATTTAAAATACCAAAGTTATAGCCGTTTACATATCGCACAAACCGATTGCTCTTGGTGAACACACTGTACCATTATAGCAAATAGCATTCGATCCAAACGAAAGAGCTATGTTTTCTTAAGCTAGTTAGGAAGTTTTAAAGTTTAGGAAAACAATTATAAATGAACACTTGTGTTTTGAAAATTTTATTGAAAAAAGTTAAATAACTTGGCAACTTCGAACATATGTACTTGTAGCATTTATAACAACAAATCAGCATGGCTAAGACAATAAGGAAGGTTTCATTTGAAAAAATTAAGTTGAGTACAGTCCTGGGGAAACTGATACACCCTGTGTAAGTGAAAATATTTTTAAAACATGCATTTTTTTTTTTTCTGTATTATGTGATGCAACGTTGAAAATCTTTTTATGGTAGATGTTAAAGTCAATATCGACCAATATCGGACTATTGACTCACCCGGGCATAATAGGCAAATTTTAAATATCTGTAGATTTCCTTTTGCCTCGAGCGATTCATTTAAAGATTTCCTTCCCACAAAGCGTCGATTATACGCGCTGTGGAAGCGAGATTCTTTCCCATGTTACGAACACCATGAATGGCACTATATAAAAGCGCCCGCGTCCGTGTATCTCCTCTCTTAATAATATACGTGTAACATACAACACACGAAGGTAATAGTATAGTACTCCGGATCTGGCGTTTGGGTCGTTGCCCTCGGTTAGTCACCCTTACCCCAGTGAACCGCCGGCCACTCGCACACTGACCGCGACTCTAGGTCGTGGCGGACCTCCTCCTTCACCGCGTCCGGCACCTCTACACCCCTCCCTTCACTAACTATATGTAACCAACGCGGAACAGCGACAATATACGCGACCTGACCCACATCTCCACCAGGAAACGGGGCGTCCCGATGTCATCGAACCTCCGTGTGGTGATCAGCTGAATCCGAGGCCGTTGACATGATCTATCTAGGTCCTTTCTTATCCTTGTTCTTCGGCTTCTTGGTCTCTTCGCAACATCAGCTCGACTGCACGTCGTGGTCGCGAGATCCGGCGTCTTTTCGCCATATGCGGCCTGTGGAACTCTCGAGAAGAGAGAATCCGCCATCTGCCACGAATTCCATGGGAACGCTACGATTAATCCTTAGAGTTGGACGATAGGAAGCTTTATAATCGCCTCTGGGTCTGCAAAAGATGTATTCGCATCTGTATTTTGTTCGAAATTAAAACTCGTCTCTAACTTTTCTAAAACTTGAGGTGAAATATTCCACATTTATCCAATATATGGTGATAATTTGGATAGAACTAAAGGATGGCATGGACATAAGATTAATCCTGGTTTTCCATTGCTTTTGGAAGAGTCAAAAGCATCTGTGGAAAAGTTACACTTTATTTGAAAACTGGAAACATTGAAAAACCACATTTAAACACATCTAGTAATTTCTTGTCTACTCTTTCCACGCATATTCAATCCTAAATTTGCCTGTCGTCTTTGACGGCGCTTTAAGGTTTTACAATTATAAAGTTGCTTTTTTTTTTTTATATATTTTCATTATATTTAAAGCGCCCGTGATTCTGTTAAATGTCTTCTCATTCACTAGGAAAATCCTACATCATCTCCAAACCCTTCGTCAAAAAAATCCTTTTCCAAAACTTTCTTCTTTTTTTTTCAATATTTCCTTTTTCATAATTTTAGCTCCTTTGTCCTCCACAATTTCCAAGTCGTCATTTTCAGGGGTTATTTATGACGATTATTTCCAGCACTAATTCACCCTTAGTCAATGTGCTTTTCCATGCTTTCGCGTATGGATTTATTTGTTTTGGAGATATGTACGTATCCAGTCGGGTCATAGAAGTCAAAGGGTTTTGATTAAATTAGGTTTCACCCCAAACTTTTCTGATCTTTTCTGATCTTTATTCTAGAAGACGTTCTCTGACTTAATCATTTTTAAGGGCTATCCTTCTTGCCTATCTAGGTATGTGCTCTGGAATTATGCGAGTCTAAAAGTGGAAACCTGAAAATAGCGTCATCTGCTAGCCCTATAGTGGGCTGTATAACTGTTGTTAATCTATAATAACCAGTTAGTAGATCTACTATCATCTTAATAGTTTTTATGTTTTCACTCAATAAGTCATATGTTTGTACAAAATCTGTATTTCTTCAAGAACTGCTTTTTCTGTAGCCTGGAGATTTCTGTCATCACTCTTCGGACTTGTTATGTATGCTTTCGCTGATGACGTTATTATAATACCTTCAATAAACAGCTTTGACTGGGTACTCAGCTCAATTTTATTTTCCTTTGGATACCCAATAGGAGTACTTGGTGTATGAGCTTCTGGAGGAGAGATAGCGGAAAAGCCTAAAATAGTAATGGCCTCTTTTCTCCTAAAGCAATCTCAGACTTTGAAGAAATATTGTGATCAAAAGAAACCAAGAAAAGGTTTGGACAGTCTACCAATATGTTATCAAAAAACACCTAACTTATTTCATACTGCATTGCACAAGTTACCATGTAAATGTATGCATTGGGGAACACCAGTAAAGCAAGACTTAATAATCCTCTATTTTAACTAGGTACTTATGTTTTGTATACAAAATAAAGCGCCATGTTCTACGAATGATGGCTTTGAATCTGAACCATTTCATCTCAAGCAATTGTCCGAAACTCTTCGCAAGTGCAGAGGAAGATTGCATTTTCAATAAATGTATGTACATCAACAATCTACTAATCCAACTTGCATGAATATCTATCAGAATTAATTGCAGAAATGTTGTCAAAACTTGGTCAGTATTTTCTTCCTGTTGCAACTTCGAAAGAAATCGTCCATCGGATCAATAATCTTAAACCCACTTTGTTTGAACGTGTCGAATAACGAATGAACTTGTTCTCATTGGCAAATGGCCAAGCGGCAATTCTATTAGCATATATTGTTCTACTATTTACATGCAACTCACACAGAGTCAATCGTCCAAGCAAAGCGATCCTATAGCAGTAAATATAAATAAACTTCGTAAGTATAGTCGTTAACTGAAGCTATTCTGTTTGAAAATTCAACGTGAAGTTGGAAACATTTAGGTTGAATACGAATTTTGTCGAAAATTTTTAGGCGAGTTCAGTGTTGGGACTGGAAATAGCATTTTCTACGTATTTTAATCCAAATATTTCTTTAACATTATATTAGGAATTGAAAATAAATAAATAAAAATAAAACATTGGGGTTATTAGGTAGTGAAATATAGAAACTTTTGATGGTAATATATCTTTTATTAAAGACGGTTTAGTAAAAGATCTTTGTCAAAGAACTTTTATAGTGTAACATACGCCTTATTATTATCTATTAATCAAATTTGACACTTGCAATGGCACTAATACAAATCCAACGCTTTGAACATTTTAATCAATATATAAAGAACAAAATATGAGGATTATAAAAAAAGGCAGAGGAGAACTAATAGAAAGAGATAAGAATTAAGTTATTTTGCATATCGTTTATTTATGTATGTTCAGAACAACGCCTCATATAATTTATTTATCTGCCTTATACGTCAGTAATTTTTGTTCGCACTTTAATAATATAATCGCTAATTTTATTCAGAGGATTGGCCGCCATAAAATCCATCCGAATTATGCAATTTTTTTTCGGCTGGGTATCCGAAGTTCAATTTCAAACGGATACGTTACCAATATTAATAGACTTTTTTTTTATCATTATCGTTTCTCGTCAACATGGATCGATAGAATATGCAATTTATTTCGCCAAAAAAGAAGCACGCGAAAGATAATTATCGTGGAACGCTAAAAAATTGTTTTAAGAAATTCTGGAAGTAGATTTTCCCACAAGCAGGAATTTTAGCATCATTGTCTATTTTACAATGTAACCTAGATAACGTCACAAAAGAAATACATTCATACTAAAGCTATATAATATATTAACGTAAAAGATTTGTAGGTATGTAACATACCTGCATATTATGGAGACGAATTCCACAAACGTAGTGATGTGAATATGAATGCACTAACTCCAGTTTTACATTAGTTCTAAAGAAAGTGAACATATTGTAGAAGATCATTTTCTCTAAAATTAAAAGAAAAAAAACTGCAGGAGTTCGTACAGGTAATTATTTCCAGCATTACATCTGAATGTTTCGTCGCTATAATATTTATGGTTTCATCTGTATAATCCTATAATTAACCGGTTAATTACTGATGCGTTCCTCTTCGGTTTAGTGGCGATTTTTATTGTTGAAGGTAGTATTAAACCCACGTATAACGACCTGACTAAATGGGCTTAAGTATACGAGGCTTTTGCTACCAGTCCTGCAGTCGATCATAAGTTATCATTAAGGGCAAGTTCCCGGAGTAAAGAACTGCGATACGGACAGGTTAGTACATGCTCGAGCTTTTATGAGAGACACAAGTGCATGCATATAGTAGATACGCATATACACGGTTGGAATAAAGTATAGAACCAAGTATATTAAAACGGAAGTGTCACACTGACGTTTGTTGTAATGCGAGTACAAGTTTGACGAGTGATTCATTGTATGAGCATTATAAATCGTGGTGACACGAGTTTTTGATAGTATTTTTTCTAATTTGCACATTAATCGCCCAAATTACATTCCGGTAAAACTTATTACTGGTAATAACCATAGAGATGATAGAGTACTGATATTGAACTCAAAACTGCCATCAATTGAAATGCGCCATATTGGAACACAAACGTCATCAATGACGTCGATACAATGGCGGATATTCAAATAAATAAAGTTAAGGATATCAATAAATTTTAATAGCACTCATTGTTTGTTCATTTATTTTCTTATTTATTTTGTTTTATAACCAGTAAGCAAAATATTTATTTGATTACGCTTTTTATGTTGCTTAGATAATCTTTGTATCAACAAAATCGCCGATGGAACAGAAGATATATTAATTATTTGCAACACTATATACGTAACGCCGGATATACAAACACCGTGGGAACAACAGTGGTAAAACATCCGAACAGGCATCATCTACTACATATACGTATATAGAATCTGTATTTACTTGTAATTAGCAATTATGTATCGGCTAGAATACGCATTCTTCTTCCTTGGTCGAACTCTACAACATAGGCCGTGGCATCCAGGTGCTAACCAGTCTTTATGCCGCAGCATAGCACACGGAACCACGCTACTGACATCTATAGTGTCTCTTGTGTACTTACATGCCTCGTGTCCAGCGCTGTCCGCAGCGAATAACAAACGATTTTATAAAGATGTACGAGAAATTATTGTAAAGTCCGGTCAATGGGGGATTATGATGAATATGAAGTGACGACCTTGTGTTAATTGGGATGACATGGGCAAAGAAAAGGTGTGCGCCGATGGTTGGGCGAGCGGCAAGTTGTACGCCGGCTGTTCGCAATCTGCAAGAAGATTAAACTCTTCGGCGTTCACGCCTGGACTCCTTTTAAATAGAGATAGTGCGCGCTGGACACACCGCGGTGGGCAGCTTTAAAAATGCTTAAGAGCGAATTGAGCGTGAAAATAGAATTGTGCCTTGCCGATGGTCAAAAATCCAGTAAACAAACTGCCGACATGTTTCCGCATTGGTATACTTGCACATAACGTAGGTGGTCGATTGTCGACTTTATTTACTTTGTGGTAGGAAGGTACCATAACCGAGGTGTTTAGCCAATAATTCGTTTGAAGATTTCGTCGATAATAAATTATGATGACAGTGTAATATGTTTATGATACTTTAAATGTTTTCAACCACAACAGATTCAATAGTCCTTAAAACAGATAAACGCGGCAGTGTGGGCAACCACTTCTTGAAAAAAATTATATTTAATGTATTATTGTCTTATGAAAAATGCTCGAACACGACAATGAATATACAGGCTTCACTTTCTAAAATTTTATTAAAATTTCTGCTACAGTTTCACATATGAAATGTTCGAAATCTTTTCCATTTACTTGTTGGTAATCACCTAACCTATAGTAAAACCTTTCTCTAATTTTTTCTAAAACTTGATGTGAAATATTCTTTATTTCTGTTTGTATTTTTCAGATCATCAATATTGTCCAGCTTTGTTGCATACACTTTATTTTTGAGATTCCCCCACCAAACAAAAATCCAAAGGTGAAAGATCTTGTGATCTACTTGACCAATCAATTGCACATATTCGACCTATCCATTTATTAGTAAATATCTCATTTAAATAGTTTCTTGGGGTGTTGGCCCATCTTGCTGAAACCAAACATACTCACTTGGTAAAGCTGGATCTATAATATTCATATATAAGTTTGCCAGAACAGGAACAACGTTATTGCCAATGAGATCCAAATATTGGACCCTTATATGGTTACGTCTGGATAGGTATCCAGACGTTTACCTTCTAGGGATATTGCGTATGTGTCTCAGGCATCCAATGAGGATTCTCTGCTGACCAGTTCCGCTGACAGTTCTGAGGATTTATTTCTCCGTTCAACATGAAAGTTGATTCATCCGAAAAAAACGGATAGAATCCAAGATTACCCCATTTCTGTCTCAGTTTTTTCATTAATTCTTCGCAGAACTGATTCTACGATTTACATCGTCTTCAATTAATTCTTACAGAAACGTCACCTTATAGGAATTTTTGCTTATGGAAACATTTTAAAACAGTTTTGGATGGTTAACGATAATTTCTCGAGCTATTTCATGTGACTTTGATGTTGTATTATCTGCAACACTTATTTAAATGTCCACTTTCACATCGTCTTCCAGAAAATGGGGTTTCTATTTTATCAGACGGACATGTCGAAGTTCTCTAAACTGTGAATGAATTTTGGAAATATTGGGCAATTCACAAAAATTGCGTAAAAATTACAACTTCTTGTATATTCAAAGTATTTTATCGTGATGCAACTTTTTCATTTAAATATCAGCTTAATCTTTTGCCTTGCCAGAATTTTATAGAAAATTAATTAATCAATATTGGCAGGGGTGTTGCACCCCTCCAAAGCGAATTTCAGCCATGTATTCCCACCAAGAACCATTAAAAATTCTGAATTTAGCATCTGGAGAAGTTGACTTATAAAACTAATTCTCGACATATTTTATTTATTAAAATGTAAAATTTTTGAAATGGAATTTTTTGACGAGACGTTGCGAATGAGCGGACGTAGAGACTGAATTCGCGTGATATGGAAAGAAAAATTCCGCTTGCTCGAGTCGCAGATATGAGGAAGTGGCCGCTTCATCGCACGATTCTCCGTCCAAATTATCCGCACCAGAAAAGCGCTGAACACCGTCGATAAGAGAGGACATCGCCGACGCTCCGACTATGTATGTATTATGGTACAAAGTTAAACCGGAACGATTGGGCAAGCGACGAGTTAGTATCGGCGGACACGTTGCCAGCGATATTGAACCTTAAATCGCTAGATTTGCACCTAAATGTTAAATTGGTATGGATTACAGAAAAGAATTGAGTGGACACCACGCGATTTTTAATTAAACTATAAATTTTACTCATACTTATTTAATGATATACAAAATCATATCATATAATAGCAGATCAAATAGTCAAACATAAATAATATCCAAAAACATACTTTTTTTTGGCGGGGAAAATGCTTTATGCACACCAGACCTGGATCAATGGCCTGGTAGTGTGGGACTCCAATATCTGGTTACCCACTAGAAACTCTCCTATCACTCCCAGTACAAAAAAAAGACGCTGCCGGAACCACCTAGGCATCTGCATCAGTCAGCGTCAGTGGGTGTCTAAGCCTAATCTCATTATATAGGTCCATTCCTTTGTCTGTCGAACTCCTCAGATTCTTTCCTGCTCATGATATTGTCTATGTGGCCATGTATCAATCACCACTTTTCCCTGGACGAAATCATACACGGGACTAAGTTGTCCGGGGTCAGTGTGCCAAGTTTCGCCTGCACCATCCGTCTCAGATGATCGGCCCATCGAGGACACTCGAACATGGTGGGCTCGGCGGTATCGATTTTTCCGCAGTATACGCATGTAGCCGTATTGTCCTTACCAAAGCGCTTCGCGTAGGATCTGACTGCGCTGTGCGCCGTGAGGGCTTGCGTCAGGTAATACCCACCTTCCCGATGCTTGCATTCGGTCCAGCTTTTAATATCACTAATCAACCGTTTGGTCCATTGCGCCTTAACTTTCTCTTTTTGCCAGATTTTGTAGGACAACTCCCTGGTTTCAAAGCGCCGAGCTTTCGCATCATCAATAACGAATGACATGGCATTCCTTCCATGTACTAACAGATCTATTGGGACAATGCCAGTTATAACCTGCAATGCAACCGCCGACACAGTCCTATAAGCCCACGCCACCCGCAGTAGCATATTTCTCTGTGCTCTCAATAATAGATTTTTATGCTTTTAACTTTTATAGCATCAAACCAAATAGGTGCTCCGTAGAGAAGTATGTTGTGAAGCGCTCCACATAGGACGGGTCTCTTTCTACTCCTTGGTCCACCTACATTTGGTAGAATCCTGCCGATTGCAGCCAAACGCTGATCGGCCCTAACCGTCACCTCCCGGATGTGCTGTCCAAAGTTGCGCTTCTCATCGATCGTAATGCCTACACGGAGAAAAAAAGATGTTACCACGTATTATAAATATAATGAATGATATTAACTCAAGGACAACAATACGTTATCTAGTACCCAGTATTCATCCATGTATTACTGTTTATTAGGAAGATGGTACGCTCTAATATAATTATAATACAACCAACTATAAAGTTAGTTGTCCCTATTGTTACTATCTATTTTTCTCAGTGTAGATACTTGATGGCCTTTCTGGGAATAATTGACGCACCGTCCAGCTTGAAAATAACCTGATCCCTACTTCTTGCACCCTTAACAATCACTGCCTCAGTTTTCCCAGTAGCCAGGGTCAGTTCGTTCTTCTTCATCCACTCGCTTATCTGTTCGAGGCATCCATTACCATTTCTCATGAGAACATCTTCATTTCGTCCTCCAACTATGAGTGCGAGATCGTCGGCAAAAGCGATGGTCATTGCGACAATCGTCAACTCCAAACTCAGCACCCCATCATAAAGCACGTTCCAAAGCGTCGGATCAAGGATCGATCCTTGCGGCACGCCAGAACCACATACCAACAACATGCCTTTATCAGATTCTATTTTCCGGTCCCTCAAGTAACTCGATATGAAATTAACAAGATAACCAGAAATGTTTTTTTTTTTTTTTCGTAACTGTTCAATTATAAACCTGTGACTGGCCGAATTAAAGACATTCTTGACATCGATCGTTATGAGAGCACACCATCTGGTATCACATGCCCGTATCACCTCGACAGCCGCTTTCAAGGCCTGAATAGTAGACTTTCGCTTCCGAAAACCGTACTGATGATCGTGAAGGTTCTCACCATCTTCCAGTTCTTTCCAAAAACATACTAATGTCCACTCAATTCTGTCGGTGACTGTATATACCTTCGATATTTCTTTCTATTTTATAAATTCCATGTTTTTATACGTTTGGTAAATGTGGGCGAAGTATCTCTTGTAAACAACGCCACCTTACTGTAAACTTATTGTGAATCGTCCAGGTTTAGCTTCGTATGATTGTACACAGGTATACCAATGTAATACGCCGTTCGCGCGTAAAGGTTAGTAGCCTTGCTCGTTGTTGCCCGCTTGCGTATCGCTATTTTCGGTAGAGGCGGAGAGAGGCACGTATGCATGTAGATGTACTTATGTGTGTGTGTGTGTGTGTGTGTATCTGTTGCAGATGCTGTGCGCCGCTGAGCGACGCGACGGACGCGCCAATGCTTTCTGCGAGTGTATTGTAAGTATATGTACGGATATTTGTATGTGGCGAGCGACTGATTGTGAGTGAATTTTGGTGAAGTCGATCTTCTCTCCCGGGCGGATGAGTTGTAAATGAGTAAATGACCGGAGGAGGTCTTTGACCGCGGTGAGCCCTGACCCACTAACTTCGCGAGGTCAACGATCCGCCATTCTAGTTTCACCGCGTCGCTCTTTCCTCGCTTACCCCAGATGTCAGATGCATCGCCACGATCAGCATCTCCGTGGTGGGCTGGTTCGATAATCCCCGGATTCGCAACTCGACGACTCATAATGACATAAAGGGTTGAGGTAAAGCATACACCTGATTGTTGCACACACAAAGGCGGATCGTCAACGGAGGCTAAGGAGGCTAAGCCTCCTCTATTATTTTTAATAAAATAAATGGTGTTTATTATGTATTGAAACAATGTTTAAGCAATGCCAAGGGCTCACTTTAAACCTGTCGTTTGCCGTAATGTGAGCAAAAGAAGGATGCAAATATGGTTTCTATGAGTTAACAAAGTCGAGGAATACGCATGCTGTTCTGCTGGGCGAGTGTATGAGATATACCGGGTGTCCAGCCTAAGATGCAACGGTCCCTAGCCGATTTATTATTGTCTTTTTGAAAGAATGTTTCAAATAAATGTTGCCTCGAATCATATTCTACACATGCTAAAATTAGTTTTAGAAATGACGGACTTCCGGTTGTACCGGAAGTAACCACTAACTTTATTATTTTAAATGGAACACCCTGTATATTATTGCACTTTTGGATTCCTTGTTAAATTTAAATAACAATACGTTAGGGATACATTGGGGCTAAATTGTACCGTTTCCGAATTACATGACGTTTTTCGAAAAAAATGACATTTGCAGTGTCTTCGGTGTTTGGAAATACCTCAGGAAATACGAAAGTTAGAAAGATGCGGTTTTCGGTTTTCGCTTCACCATGAAACAGCGCACGTCTTTTATTTTAAAATTGTTGCGTTTAAATTACAGCGTTATTAAATAGGGGTCTGTAATTTTCGAACTCTAAAATCATGGATAACTTGATTTTTTTAAATTGAACGGTATAGCAATTTTTAGATAAATGGAAGTAAAATTTAAATTTCTTTCGATTTTATACGGGTATCATTGTGTCTATTTCCAACGGTTTTGGAGATATTCGCGATTTTTCAGTTTCTCACGATAGATACGTATTGCGAAGCGCCGCCGCCGCCCACCTTCCCCTCGCATTTCACCAGGCTTGGGACTGGCATGCTTAGAAAGTGGAAAATCGCGAATATCTCCAAAACCGTTGGAGATAGACACAATGATACATAAAATCGAAAGAAAATTAAATTTTACATATAGTTTTAAATGGAATGTACCCAATTTTATTAGGTATTTTAAAACTCTAAAAAATTCTCTTTACAACGATATATCATATCTCATAGCTATCTAATCATCTAAAAACATAAATTGAAAAGGTTGGTACAAATGCAGGTTTATTTTAAAATTCTGCAGATGAATTTTTTACTGCTCCCCATTCCACAGTAATTTATTGTAATAATACTGCTAGAATTGTCTCAAAATATCAAATCACCTTTACGATTAAAGGAAGGATTCTTTAAAAACAAAATTAATGCGCCAATAATTTTATTTTTGGAGCAACTTACAACTTCTTATCAGAAAATTTGCAATTTACGTTTGCATATATTTACACACTATATGTAGTATTAATATATCTATCAAGTATAGGAATGCAAGCTATGTTTGCATATAATAAATACTAACACATTATGTCATATGTATTGACATTGCTAGAATTATGTTTATTTCGCATTTTTTTGCGCACATTCGCCATTATCTATTCGTTATGTGTACGCCGTATTTCAACATGTATAACAGATCGAAATTTTATAATTGTAAATTGTATAATATTATGTAATGTATGATGGAATATATAATACTTAAGTACAACAGAATAGAATCAGCGTAAGATAAGCAGCTATGGCATATATACCATTCTGTTTTTGTGCATATGGATATGTTTCCTGTACCCTGAGAACTGAGAACATAATACACCGCATGGAACGTATGTCGTTTCACATTACGCAATGTTAGAGAGGACATTGCTAGAATACTGATGTTGGCAATAAATTTTAAGACGTCTTTGTAGTTTTGTGTGCATGCGTTCACAATAGTTGGATGTTGCCGAAAATAAGCACGGTTGGAATTTATAGTAAGCAATTCTTAAAATACTCAAATTAAATAAAATAAAATAGAATAGACTAATATATTTTGAATTAAATAAAAGAACAGCATGAAAAATAAGCAATAATACATAACTAAAACTAAAAACCATAATCAAACTCTAAAAAAGAAGAAAAAACTGCGCTAAAATAAAAACAAAGTAAAAAAGCTCTAAATAACTGCACTAAAATATAAATAAAGTGGCATGAAAGAAAACAATTGATTAAGGTGAGAAAACAAGGAAAAAAACTCACTTTAATTTCGTGGGGTAAATGATTAAAAACTTTAGCACCCATGCTTTTCACACCCCAAATGGTAATTTGAAGAGTACAACCAACGGGATGCAAATTGTCTCTCTTTTTAGTTTGGTGGTCATCACATTGATTGTTGCGAGTGAACATATGTTTATGTTTGTATTCATAAGTTGCCAGCTCTAAAATATATGCAGCGAACAGATAGAAAATTTAGCCTATGAAATATAGGTCTGCAAAATTGTGTAAAATGACAAACCCATAATTGATTTTACTACTACTTTTTGTTCTAAGAAAACTCTTTGAGCTGCTGGAGACGAACCCCATAAAAGTATACCATACTGCAGCCTAGAGTCTATTTCTGCATGGTACAGTGCATGAAGGCACTTCATTGTCACCTGCGATCTTAGACGCTAATTTCATGCAGTGTTTGTTCCATACTAAATTAGGCACCCAAAAACTTCAATGATGTAGTCTCCAGCTGTTTTTCCCCGAAATTCCAAGCTCCCTCATTTCAGTTTGCCTATTTCTGGTGTGGAAAATCATATATTTGGATCTCCCCAAGGGAAGTGAGAGGCTATTGCTTGCAAACCAGTTTGTAAGTGTATTTGTTAGAAATTCTGTATCTTCAGCGGTGGTAAGGATTGATACATCTGCATACATCGTCAAATATATATTCGAAAGAAACGGTACGATATTGACATAAAGATTAAATAACACTGGCCCTAAGACGGAACCTTGGGGTACTCCCATGCGTACGGGTAAGAAACATGATAAATTTCACAATATCTCTCTCTGTTCATTAATATGCAAACCAAGTCGCAGCGACTCCCCTAATATATGAATATTATTTCATTTTAAAGAATTTTATGCCATATTCTATGGTAGTTAAATTAAAGAATAAGTTAATATATGGTTTTGAAACTTTATCGCGTTGCATTTTTTATTAAAACTACAAAAAAAAAACATTACGTTTTTGCCACATTTTTCCAAAGCCTTTTTTTTTGTTGATATAATTAAATTAAAAGTATTTAACACTTTTATTTGTAAAGATAGAGAAAACAAAATGTTGGACATTCTTTTTGAGTTAGACTTTGCTTCGTGTGGTGGTTGGCCACCTACTGTGCCGTCAAATAATTATCACATATGAAGGAAAAAAAAACATCACCTAACACGAAACAATTTAATAGAAAGAAAAACATTAGATATGTATAAGTATCTGCATTTCTTTTTATTAATAACGAACAAATCCATGTTTGCTTACTAGCTTCGCTTATAAAATTCCATCCATGATTTATTATCCGTATTCCAACAGGTCAAACATGCTAAACAAAATTGCCCCCCATTCCAAGACGATGTTTTTAAGGAACGTTTGA
Source organism: Cetonia aurata (assembly GCA_949128085.1). Taxonomy (NCBI): domain Eukaryota; kingdom Metazoa; phylum Arthropoda; class Insecta; order Coleoptera; family Scarabaeidae; genus Cetonia; species Cetonia aurata. The sequence continues at coordinate 40,880,027 of OX421887.1, read as the reverse complement.
TCGGTCGTATACCCACATGAAAATTAATAAGTACTTCAAACACACCTCCATGGTGAATTTACACAGCTCGCACTTGCTTTATGTGACCTAAATTCTCTGGGTACGTACACACATGGAGATACGTGAGAATACAAAAAAAAAATCCGTTTGTTTCTGCGAACGTGCTAAAGAGCGACCAGTTGCTAATTCAACGGAATAGTCGTTACAAGAGATTATTGAAATTGAAAATATGATAATTGTATTATGACATGTCTAACAGATTACGCTAATATTTTTCTAATTAAGGGATATCTTAAATCTAAAGTGTTCAGCTCAGTACTTTTCTCACTGTAAAAGATTTTTCCAGGATACCGTCAATATCTGAAAACTGTACATGCTTCGCAACAACTGGACATCTAAGAATTACATAAAAAGAAACATTATAAACAATACGGCAATAAACTTCCGTTTATCGAACTCATCTGCTCTAACACAGCGCTATTATTATAACGTGGTTACAGTAATCTTACAGCAGTGGTTAAAAATAGAGCTTTTTCCTGTCAAAACCGCTAAAAAAACTTGCGCTTGGCATATTTTTTCGTTAAAATCGACATTCTCCGCGCGACAAATTACAACGCGAATCCAGTGATTCTTGTTCTTATTTTGTGTTTACGTTTCGCAACAAAGCATTGACATCACAAAACGATTCAAGAAATCCAGAAAAATATTTGATTTGATCCAAAGCAATTTCACCCAAACAAGTTAGAATAAATAAACACGTTTGTATCTAGATGTCCACACATATTGTGTCAGGTACGTACGTATTTACATTTGCTTGCGATATTAGCGAATAGTGAAGTTGTCTCTTAAAAGATCTGGGTCGCGATTTGCCATTGAACTACGTGACGTCAGCGAGTCATTCACCTGTGACGTCATCGCGAGTTGAGGCCACGGAAAACGGCCGCCAAGTTGCTGCCGTTTGTACTTATGTTACATGCGAGACTACAGCTGATGGCCGACACAACATGTGCAAATTGAATCGCCGAATATGCGCTCTCGGCCGCTGAATATATCGTTCGGATTAGTATGGAAGCACGTAGCGTTTGTTGAAATTTACGATGATGAAGTTATTTTTGTAATATATTACGTATAAAGAAATGTAAAATCTATAAAATTTGTCGCCTCTAACGAAAACAGTAGAAACATTGTATAAAATATGGTAAATGAATCTGCAAAAGGTGAGGTTGGATGACGGGAGATATTCAAGAGAGTTCAAGGCATGTCGCTCTAGTCGAAATAGTAGAAGAATTTTTGAAATAGTGCTACGATTTGATATCCTAGCTATGATGTGCCCCTCTAGGGGCGTCTGGGAGCCACCTACGCCGTTTTGGAGTCGATATTCGTACTCTACGGGGTCGAAATAGGGGGTATACAACTTTTCACGCGAATCCATGAGAAAAAAAAATTTATTATTTTTTATATCCAGTCACGAGACAAGCAAAAACTTTTTATAAAAGATGACATTTCTTCGTTAAACTACAAATAACATTTTTTTCCCTCTTGTTCACTTCATCTGGGGACACACTGTATGTATTCTGATAATTAAGACAAAGTTCTTGTTTCAATGTCTGCTTTTATTTATTTTAATTAAAATTTTTGCATATTTTCCCAATTTTTTTTTACATATATCGCTCAAAATTATGCATATTTCTTTAAAAATCCATGCATATAATATATGCCCATATATTTTAATTTTTCTTTGCATATAATCCTGTCTTTACTGACAACATATATTATTGAAAAAAAAAAAATGAGTGTTCTTCGATTTTGTTAAAAATAAATGTGTGCTTTCAAATAGTTTCATTACGGCAATATAACCAACTCTCTTATAGCGTTTTCAGCTTACTGCACTACACGCGTGGAGTATATCTAGCTCCCTTACTAATATTATGTATTAAAATAAGATGGATATACATTCAGTGCATAAAAGTGCAGTAAAGTGCAGTAAGCTGAAAACGCTATTACATTGTCGCCTCATAGATGACCGATTTAGAATATTACGTTTTTCAGTTTTGACAAGCGTAATTGGTAAATTCCGTGTTGTAAGGAAACTATAGGAATAAATATCTTCACAATATTGTTCCGCGGTTGAACAACTTCACTGTAGCAGTCAGTCAGTCAGTACCAACGTGATAATCATACATGTTTCTTCCTCCTCTACTAAAATACGCATTGTTAAGGAAGAAGGCAACACAACTGCCGCTTCTTACACACTTAAAACCACGCGAATACTTCCGCATTATTCTAACACCTGAACGCTTGAATTCTCCTTCCGTTTTGTATGTCGAATTTTTATCATTAAAAAGTCTGCGCCAATTGTTACATGCTATATTATGATTGCACAATATGATACCTGCATATTGTAGGTGATGTAGTCAGTATAGACACGTGCCATATGTTGTTTTGTTTACAAGAAGTATATTCTTTCCTTCCTACGTAGAGCGTATCGTACCTTCCGCTTTCAATTTCGTATATGAGGAAGTATCTATCGATTGTAATGCTTAAAAAAATCATATAAAAAAACGATGGTTACAGACATGTGTGTAGGTGAAACCTCACGTGCTGATTTTTTTTTTCTTTCTTTTACAGGCCATCTGCGAATTAAAAAAAAACTAACGTAAGGGGAGAGTCTATAAGGGCTACCCTTCGCAAAAGATTTCCGATTAGTGTGTGGTGTAATTTTATACTTTCGCATCTGCCCGCCGTTTTTTATTCATTTCCTTTTTAAGGGAGTTCGTCTTGTTATCTCATACGACGATTAAGCCACCCTCTTTAAATACACACAAGAAAGAAAACCATATGCTTCTGGTATTTAAAAGCACTACGCATAAATTTTGCGTAGATGAATGAATTGGGAAATTTAGCTGGACAAGTTTAAGCATTGATAAACTATATGTATACTATTTGGTATTATTAAATATTATATTTTTCAAATTTGTGCATTCTATTATTCACATATCTTCTTGGGAAATATAAGGTTTTCCAATAAGACGTCCCATTTTAATTTTAAAAGAAACATTTCTTTATTTTTGAATAGTATAAGATAAGATAAGAAGTATTTATTGGTTACTATACAACAAAATACAAGAAAAAAAAAAACAAAAACACAATTGAAATTGATGAGCCATAGTAAACCAAATAGACTAATTCGCCTAATTGTCATCATTACATTGATGATGTTCGGTGTGCTACCCTTAGCCAATGAGATAAAAACAAAAATATAAACCACAGACCTGATAGACTGCCAATAAACCGTATGCGCCTCGCTACGGCGCACCATCAAAAGACTAAAGGACATCTTGGAACACAGACGTCATTATATGCGTCATGTTTCATGTAGCGTCATACTTACGTTTAAGATCACTAACGTAAAAATACCGTAAACACCCTGTATACCTTGCTGGATTGTTGGAGCGTGTTTCGTTTTTAATGGAAAATTCTTAATTAAACTTTAAATCAAAATTAAAAAAGAAGCATTTGATTTATGGCGCAAGTTCTGGTCCCCCCAAACAATTTCTTTTTCTATTATTAAAAGGACAAAAAAATGAGGAAAATTGAGCCAATTATTAAGCGTCACTTTGTTTGTATTGTACTTGCACGAGAGGAAATGCAATATATCTTTTTAATAATCTCTTGTAATTCCGATTCTGGACAATTTCAATCCTTACTAATTACGCGCAAACTTTCTAATCCCATACAATGTGGAAAAACATTCCGTCATGCGTATCTCTAATACTTTCCCTCTGCAATTAATGTATCAATCCTGAATAGACTCTATCTACAATGTGAGATCTGGAACAATAATGGTGTATTTCACATATCAAATTATTTCAGTAAATGTATCAACCGTTTTGGGATTAGAAGTAATGATTCAGAAATAATAAGAATTATAAAAAAATTGATTACGAAAAAATGCCGTTTAAGAGGATACCAACATGGATACCACAATTTTCATTCTACTAGAAGAGACATGAATGATATTTCTAACACATCTTTTTTTTTTGGTGCAAAAATACTTGCTTTGCGTCTTATTTTTACAGTGAAAGAGCGTATGCTGATGGGTGATGATTGTTATATAGGAAGTGGCACAACGCAAAATATACAATCATTTCGAACGTATGAAAGTTATACATCTAATTAACATAATTAGCTTGGCTTCAGTAATTCGCTATTTAAATATGAATGCTCCAGTTTGCCCGGTATAATTGGAAGTTTATCTTATTCTTGTTCGTTAAATTAGCGCTTTTGTTAGTAAGTAGTAAATCACGTTTGTTAACCCTTTTGTTAAAGCGTGGAGGTACTCACACTTTTTTTTTTGAAAAAATACCAAATGAACTTATTCTTATAGTGATAGATGCTTGTAAGGATTATGAATTCTTATTCAGTTTATTTGAAGTGCTTTTAAACTCTATTACAGATTTTGGCTTCTGGTATCTTAAATATATTTTATTTGGGAAATGATAAATGTTTCTTCAAAAGAAGTAAATGTACAGGGGGACGGTAAAAAGGCTATAATGTATGGCATAAAAAAATATGTAAACAAAACTAATGGATGTAAGCCTTTTGTCTTCAAGATACAGAAGGTTAAGGGTCGTTCAAGTAGCAAGCTCCAAACCTTAAAAGAACCGCAGTATGCATTTTTAGTACCGCTGGTCAGAGCGACAGCAAGACTTACATCCACACAAAGAATTACGGGAACAATGTCCTCTTCCCCGGCATTGGCATTAGACACTCTTCTGGACTTACCACGCTTGCACATTGTTGTGCAAAGAGAGGCCAGATTAACTACATTCCGCCTATGGCACTTGGCGGAGGATGGTTAATAATCTATCGCTAATCTGGATAGCTGGGCATTCACTCATTCATGGCAATGAGGGAACAGTCACTCTTGCAAAAAGAGTGCTGCCTAGTATTTCCAGGGACCTGCCATTGGCATAGCACCTACCCAGTTAAACAGCAAATCAATGTATGGAATTTGTGCACTTCCTGGATGGATATCCAAAAGATAAGGAAATATAAATGATTACAAATAAAGTGCTTATATGTATGTTTAGACGCATACAGAACCTATAAAAATACATGTATATATTTATATGTGCGAATGAGCTGTCAATACGGTGATTAATTATAAACGCACTCGTGAGAACCGTGATTTATTTGAAATTCCTAAGGTCGGTATAGAAATATTGACATTTACATCATGATGGATTCTTCTGGCGAACCTAGCTGAATTCCGGTAACTAATTTCGATTTTATGCACTCACATCGCAATCCTATGAAATGCCATCACTTAGTTAAACATTAAATTGTTAAATGAGTAACTGTATGAACTAGTTGAAAGCTCTGTTAAATTCCAAACGAAAGATAAAGAACTTACATCTGTATCCCAAAGAAGAAGTTATTAACTCGATATGCAAATCCCATTTATTTTATGGATTTCCTAGATTTAACCGCACAGGGAATAAAATTAAAAAGCTTTATTATATAGAATATACGTTTCTCAGTACTTTTCCAATGTTTTTAATTGCCGTTATTGGTTTTCAAGCAACCTTTTCCTTGCATAATAACAATTAAATGCTATTCCGAAGTGAACCCGCAACCTGCCAATGTCTCGCTTATTGAAAAAGAAAAAAACGCATGCACCGTTTCACACAATCATGTAATAACCTTTTACGTTGCTGCCTATATATGATATAATAATATGTAAGAAGTAGCCTTGACCATTGTTTAAGGTCTAGGTATCTTGGTGATGGAATTGGGCAATTCCCTCAACTAATCAACGGATTCCATTGGCGGGTATCATTTCCGATTCAGCCTTTGGAAACTACCACGTTATCGCGGGAAGAATCGAGCGGACAAAATAAAATCTAGAATATAAATTTGTAAATATTTTATTTAGATTCATTTATATTTGAGAAATCTGATTTTCTTTTCCTATAGTTGACAAAGATTATGATGTTTTGAGAATTAATGATTAATTAACTAATCACATTATCGATTCTAATAGTTTTTTTTTTAGAATTCAATATGAAAGCAATACAGTAGTACCTGCACATCCGCGGGGGTTTGGTTCTGTGCTCTTCCGCGGATACTGAAAACCGCGGATAGTAGCGAACGCTTTATTTCCGAATACAATATGAAATATGAAGCAAAGTTAAAACAATGAAAGAAGAAAAAATAAGTTATATAATATTTATTTAAAATAAATAAACAATAAATAAATAAATATTCTTGTGCTGTGGCACAAATAGAATTTAAGTTTAATAAATATATAAGTTCATACATATGTGCATATAGTACATATTTACATACACACAAGAAACACTTTATCATCGTGAGCTACATATTCATTCATCTTCCTCCAAGTCCAAGTTAGCAGTCGATTGTTTACTTAGATCCGAAGCAAACGATGTTGATGGCTGTGCATTATCGATAGTTTTGTCGACTTTTTCAAAGAACATTTTTATTGGTAGTTGTCGTTTTTGTCTTTTCATTTCAATAAACAAATCCTCCAAAGGTTTCAAGGCGTCTGTTATAGTGCGAGTAATTTTTATACTGCGTTCCATTATTGGATCATATTCGACTATCTGTTCTTTTAATTTTTGAGCAGTTCGAAATATCGCTGAAAATTTTTCAAGCGTCTATGCTGGCGGTTCTTGTTGACCCTCATCCTCATCGTCACTCGCTTCTGGGGAAGATTTCACAAGGTCTACCAATTCCTCGTTGGTGAATACTTGATCCTCTTCGTTTATGTGATCACTGAGTTCCTCTTTGGTTATATCGTTAAATCCCTCTCCATCTATTTTCTGCGCTATGTTAAATATCGTTGTTAGATATGAATTAATATCACGTGTGTCTTCAGAACTAAGAACGATGTCATTTCACAGATTTTTCCAACATGCTATTATCGTTTCTGACTTTAATTCCTCCATCGCTCCTTTGATAAATAGAATTGCGTCAGCAATTGTAAATGACTTCCAGCATTCCATGAGCCCGATATCAGAGCATTCGTTAGCTATTGTATACAGCATTTCGAAAACCTGTCGAATATATATGGCTTTAAAGCATCTAATGACACCTTGATCAAGGGGCTGAAGCAATGAAGTCGTGTTAGGTGGTAAAAAAACCACTTCAACATTTTTATTTTCTGTGCCTAGTGACACAGGATGCCCAGGAGCATTGTCTAGTATCAGCAGCACTTTAAATGGTAATTCTTCCTTTTCCAAATATCTTTCCACTTCCGCAATAAAGCATTGATGAAACCATTGTGTAAATAGAACAGCCGTAACCCACGCCTTTCGATTTGATTGCCAAAACACAGGCAGGCAAGCTTTATCTTTGTATTTAAGAGCACGTGGATTCTGTGATCGGTAAACAAGTCCAGGTTTAATCATATGACCAGCTGCATTTGTACAAAATATCAAGGTAAGTCTATCCTTAATTGCTTTAAAGCCTGGTACACTCTTTGCAGTCTTATGAATATAAGTCCGTTGAGGCATTTTTTTCCACATAAGACCAGTCTCATCGCAGTTAGAAACTTGCTTAGGATGATAATCCTTTTCTGCAAGAATTTGTTTAAATTTTTCTGGAAACAGGGCAGCAGCTACATGATCAGCCGACGCAGATTCCTCTGTCATTTTTATACTTTTTAGATTAAACCGAGTTTTAAATCTACGCAGCCACCCCCTACTTGCTGTGAGTGATTTTCCTTTCTCTTCAGTATAATCTTGGGTCTGCACATCTTCATATAAAACCAACGGCTTTTGTTGTAGCACTTTGCCATCGATAGGAATATGTTTTCTTGTCATATCTTCCACCCACAAATTTAAGGCATTTTCTATCTTAAGTAACACTTTATTACGTATTGTGGTTGCAACTTTTGCAGTTTGGGGTGCACTAGAAAAACTAGCTCGAATCTTATCTTTGTTTTTTAACACTTCCCGTATCGAAGATTCGTTTTTATTGTAGGTATATTTTAGCAACAATAGGTACTGTACATCCAAAAACAACGCCATAAATTTGAACACCTTTAAAACAATGTACTTTATACACACATGTATTATTTTATGGCAGATTTTATTTCTAAAATTTCAAATGGCGTCCCCCAAAAAAAATTATATCGCTGGATAGCCGAAATTCCAAATTTTTCATTGGTACCGCATTTCATAACGAAATTTTTAAGAAAGAAAAAGTTGTTATGGCAATTTTCCTTTCTTAAAAATTTTGCAGCATTGCGATCAATTTGTTTTTATCAATTTTTTTTTTGTTAATGGAACAAAGAGAAAGTTAAAACAAAAGTGGTGAAATTTGGGATTTTCCTAAATTTGATATCAAAAGTGACATCAGAATTCGCGCATATATATGTCGACAACTTTCTCAGTGTAACATACATTCTCTATAAGGATTCTTGTTGACACAAATTTCACAAAAATAACATGAAGTTGAAAAGAAAAGGCGTTTTAAAAAGTATAATAATCCAGACGGCGATATTTTGCAGATGAATGGGAAAATTAGTTTAATTAGTCAATTATACAGTATAATATTTATTGAAATTGCTATATATGAGGAATGAAAGTAAAAATTGTGACTTGTGAAAGCTATTTCTAACATTATAAACAACAAATCTATTCGGCTTGCATCTACGCTTATTTCTAAAGAAAATAATGATTTATAAACCTTTAAGTTGTAATCATTATAGTGTTTACCCTTTGAGTTAAGAAGTTAAATAGATCCTTAGGACGGTTGGTGCCCATTTTTTTTTGCGAGCATTCCAAAAAGCTAACGGTAGTTCGAACGTTATTTACAACCTGGTTTTTGTGACGGATGTAAGTCATTTTTTTGCGAGTAAAAACGTATTTCTCAGAACTGATTTTTACAGCTGAACTGAGCTGTAAGTAGAAGTAACCTTGCAATAAATCCATAAAAAAAGGAAGGTCTGCAAATCAGCACGAGAGTTTGCGAATTTGAATGAATGGGCGCTCCTAAATTAGTCAGATAATTCGCAGGGAGAAAAAGAAATTGTAAAAACCGTGCTTTGCTATTGTAAAGAAAAAAAAAAACAAGAATCCTAGACCATAAAGATGCCCAATCGCTCTTCGGATGCATAATAAAACAAGGACTTTTACCCTCACTTTCGTGTTATTAGACATGCTTACGATTTATGTACCTGCAAAAAAGGGAATGCTACTTAAAAAGTGCCGACTGGTAGGTTGTCTGCGTATTGCACAATAATTTAATAAAATGTACTATTTTAACGCCATAAGTTTCATTGGGTGTCGTAATATTTTTATCTTCTTTATAAAAATACTGAGATACGTCCATAGAAATTTTAAAAAAGGAATTTTACAACTTATATAGACAACCCTTTGGCGATCCTCCTAATGGCCATTATTTCCCAAACGCGGTGGCAGCAAAAAATGATCCCCGTCCATTCACAGCACCGCTCTTTCTCATCTCTTCTTCCGCATAACATATATTAAAAAAAAAAAAAAGAAACCCTTTTACTTTTTACCTGGGCTTTCCTCGATTACGTGGGAAAGGGTTCGGGCTGATGCGTGGCAGGTCTTCTCTAAAATTTAATGATTATTTGGATCATTAAACGCTCTACGGTTCCTATTGGAGCAAAAGACTCTGCCGTTACTTTTTCGCATTAGATTTCTGTATTGGGTGCTGCTCGTATTCGCCATCTGTGCTGCGTTGAGCGTATGAGAAGGTTTATTGTGTAAAAATTTGATTGTTGTGGAATAGATGCATATTCATAGAGAGATAGGTATATCGTAATTATTTCAAGAGATATTGAAGGTTTTTTACGAATATCTGATAAACTATAATTTATGTGTTTAAAAATTGAAGCGCTAAAAATTGCGGTTGCTTTTGGTCTGTTTTCAGCAAAAATCGTAGGGTAAAGGTGACAGTCGTTGGCACAATTAGGTTGTGTCGATTTTTATATAGAGGTCACAATGTATTCCGTGTAGGAAGATCTATAATAACTAAGCCATCCGTAACAGGAAAGATACTACTTTCGAACTACGTCAATTGTTTAGACTCTACCCTTGTTTAACCATGAGCTATCCTAAAGAAAAATAAAGATAGTTATATTTCATAGTGATTGGCAGGGAAGCCACAGTTGTTGGCATGTGGGAGTATAGTAATTGGCATAACTACTTTAAAGAGAGGTTACAATCGCCGGGGTAAACGACGCTGGTAAACTCGGCCGGTCGAAAATTTTAGATTGCAGTTTCGATATGTAAAACTTGGCCAATATATAGTGTTACGTATTATTAACATTGCTTGGAAATAAATTTCACGCCTTGAACGACTTCTCTTTTTGTAATTGCTTTATTCTGAGAATAAAGCAATAATTCTGAGAATTATCCGGCATTATTAAATTCTGCATCTGATCATCCAATAATATACAGGGTGTTCCATTTGAAAAAAAGAACTTTTTCAACTTTGAAGATTTTGTAATTGGTCATGCAGTTTTCGGCACCCTGTATGCAACAAATCAATTGTCAATGTGGATTTCGAAAGTGTCCTTCTTGTGCTTCCATCTACCCTAGTGTGTTTATTACCAGTCGAAAATGGGCAAAGGATATACTGTGTTGCAAATAACGCTACATCTTTCAAAATTTTCAAAAAAATCAAGATATCTAAGTAGCAGTTGAAAATAGGTATAGGGAAACCTATTAGAACTCATCATAAAATTTTCTCAGGAATTTAAAAATTAAATAATATATAGGGTGTTCCATTTAAAATAAGAAAGTTTATGGCGACTTCCGGTATAACCGGAAGCGGTAAGACCCTGAAAATATTTTAAAATGAAAGAGAATCTTGAATAGCCCCGGATTCCAAAAATTCAGAGTTCCAGGTTTCTTCTAACCTCGGAAACTTCGAACGAACGGCTACCGTGGAAAACCCTGTATACGTATCTCAGCTCTACCCAAAGAACATTCAACACATCATCATTTTAAACCATAAGCAGCGCGAGCACCAAATAAAACCTCCACAACCGAAATTGATGTATCATAGGTCAACAAACTACACTAAACCGTCGTAAAAAGCACCGTGGTTTGGTTACCCCACCAGTGATTCTTCTTTCTCTGTTTCATTTACTTGATCTTAAACGCCAAACTTTCTTTATTTTTATACGTCTTTTGTGCCGCGGGGAGTACATTTAAACATATTTAGTTTTGAGTCACCTGCGTTCGAAGAACAAAGCGAAACAAGAAAAAAAAAACTAAGGAAAGAACTCTCTGTTGAAGGAAATATTCTCTCGTTAAATTATGTAACGTTACACAATGTTTTAAATACATACGTCAGTAGACGTAGATATACCGTGTAGGTAAATCAGTAATTGAAGCAACACACGCGGCAATCTCGCGTCCTTCTCGTTTTATCCCGATCAGACAAGGAGACTCGCATATAGGTTATTTATTTTAACAATGTGAGGGTCCCGAAACCTACCAATCATGTAGATGAAGAGCGAGGACCGCCGAAATGAAGAAGCAGCATTTGTTAGTCGAGCGATGTTTAAGTATGTACCGTTAGGTCGTGGAGTTCTTCCGCATTTCCACCCTCAATAATTCTTTTTTTTTTATCTCCTATAATACCGTTCATTTCCTAGAACTGTGCAGGAGAACAAACATCGAGAACAACGCAGGGTGTATGGGATTCTACGTTTTTTTATATATATATGTCGAATCGTCAATAGACGATTTTTTTTTTAACTTTCGTAATGATGTTGTTCTGGAGCGGTGGTAAATCAACTTGTGTGTGTCGATGCGGAGGTCGCTTTTGTTACCAAGGCCGGCTTTGATCACTTGGAAGAATTCATGAAAAGGGAAGTCGATGTTTTTATGTAACTATGTAATAGGTATCTCATAATTAACTCTCTTCAGATGATAATTGTTTATTACATACATATCTGGACGGTTTCTCATGGCGATAACACAATAACCGCTTCCAAATTTCTAATGACACAGACTGTATGTAACTTTGATGAATTTCAAAGGATAAATACTCGAACACCAAAGATCCAAGTGAAACGTCCAACAACCAACAGTGCCTGTGTGTCACCTACACACGCAAACACACAGCCATCCATATGCACTTTTTACATTTCCTTGTTTGGTTGCCAATTAGACCAGTATCACGCTCGTCCATTGTCACGCACCATATTCCACGCACCTCGTCCACGTAGCCATGACTTTGGCAGACAATGCACGGCGGACGATTTGGTACGCGGGGCACGTACCCACTCAGCCCATTCTATCTTGATAATCGTGGTGCAAATCGTTAAAGAGAGTCCCACTATACTGTAGACATGTTAATACCTATAACCTACATTATAGCATATCCTCAGTTACCCGCAAATCTAGACACACATATATCGCCTACCTTCATAGTTCCACAATGCCACTTGAGTTACGCGCAAAGTACTCGCTTGCACATAACGCATGCATGTGCGAGGAATGTCGGCAGGAGTTCGATACTATACCAGGTAATACAAACATATACACATGCAGAACATGTGTGATGTGCTGCGAGTGAAGCAATACGTCTTTCTTGACGGTATTACATCATCGACTGTGTGGCTTCTTCTCTCCGTTTTTAATGTATTCTGTTTTATGCATAGAACATAAAATTTTATACGTTCAATAAATTACTTCTGCGGATATTCCTATATAAATAAATACTTCTTCAACGTAGGACTTCATAGCACGTTTCACATTGTTAATTTAGCAATTATTTTCTGCAATTACACCTAACTTCGACAGTAGTAAACACCAAAACTGCATAATATGTACAGGCTAGGCCAATTTCCATCGGATTTGAAGGTTTAGGGTGCTTTCTGGTAGATAGATCATAACTGTCACCTCCACAAAGAGAGAATTTTGAAATTGACTGGATGCCCGTAATGTCAGTACACCAATAAAAGACAAAACTGCAATACTCTTATCTTATTATCGTAGTGCTTAAAACAGCAATTTTATTGAAAACACTTTTTTTTTAATATCTTCAAAATTCGATTTATCTATCCAATTACTCAATAGAAAATTGCAAGAAAATTTCGTTACTTATCTGTATAAATGAAACCTAATTTGATGTCGATTTTGATTTCATTTTGTTCGTGTATTTTTGATTCGCATAAAAAAGGTAATTTTTTGGCAATTTGGAACACAGATTTTCAAAATGGTTTTCATTTTTCGGCAATTATTTGACAAACTGCTACACAAGCCCAAACTTTGATCATGAAGAAGTGATGATAAAATTCAGTTCAAGTGGACTGATGCTTTTCTTCGCAGCATCCAGTTAGATTTTTTTTTTTGTTCGGTTGTTCCACAAGAAGCAAGAATATTTTGTATAGCCTATTGACCTAACAATAATATATTCATGTTTCCACAAGCCATACAGTGGGTCTTTACAATTTTCGTCTAAATGCCCTTATACAGAGAGACTGACGCAAATTCATTCGCATTGCTTAGGACGAATCACTGAAATAAATTGGGTATATTCCATTTCAAAGTGCATCATAAACCCGGTGAACATCTACAAAAACCAAAAACTAGCTTTTTATTTTTGGGTGTTGACCCCAGCAATTTGACTGCATCTTTTTAAAAGCCCAAAATCCCCAAGCATCTCATTAAGGGGATTAATGGGCGTGGTACCATTTCTATCTATGAACTACGCGACAAATACGTGAAATAAACGAAATTTGTACATTCCTACATACAATATTTCGTTGATTTTTTGTTATATATTCCCCACACATATATTTTCTTCAATCTGCTGAATAAAAACATATATGTACCACTATTTTGCTTTTCTTTTTGAAACTAAAGTCGTTTAGCGTGCCCTGCAGCATAAATTACCCTGTATATATGGTATATATTTTAAAAATATTTGGTGTTACTTGGGGATAATAAAAAAATGATAGACTTTAAATCGGATTTATAACGTTTCGACTACATGCATGTGGTACAATTATCATTCTTCATTATCTCCTACACCCGATACTATTAACATAGCACCTTTAACCATAAAATATTTTCTTATGAGACACATACGAATACATTGTGGACTGCAAGTTAATCTGAACAATCTATAGAGAATATTTATATTCTAAATAAGAGCGTCATTAATCCAATATTCAAGGAGGTATAAACCTCCGATTTTCTATTCTAGGTAAATGACAGTTGTCCCGTAAAAAAAGCATATTTTTTAAATAAAAACTACTAGCGACTCGGTACTCCTTCCACACTCAACTGTCCGTCTCGGGCCATACACCTCGCTCCTCTGTAAGTATCTATGTTTCATAAAATCGAAATATTGCACCTTTGATTTATGCAGCCCGCGTGATTTCGCCAATTCTGCTACAGTGAGCTATCTGTTTACTTATATGCGGTATAAGCCATTTGAAACGTTTAATAAAAAGAACAAACGAACTAATTTTATACTAAATAAATTGTGCGGAATATGTACGTAGTATAGATTTTTGTAAAGGCTTTTAAAAGACGCTTGTATAACTAACCTAACACAATAAAATCACATGTTTTCATTATACATACATACAAACACATTCTCCGTAATAAAATATCGTATAAATTACCGTTCTTCAAATCAGTTACAAGGCTTTTAAACAACAACACAACAATAAGCTCATTTATAAAAGTATTTATTATACTGCAGTTCCTTTTTTTTTCCTTTTGGGAGTGACAAAGGTCATACCCACCTAATGCAACTTTTATGTTCATTTGCAACACATATTAGAGATTATATTTACCACATATCTGATTGATTAGTGTAACTATGTGGCTACACCTCGAACAACGAAGCCAGGGCGGGGACTAGAAGCTATGCCGGCCGGTTCACAACGCATGTTTACTTGAATAAATATATTTCTTGTGTAGAATAAAAGAAATATCACGTGCAGTGTTCTCTCTCTAAATGTGTGGATTGAGATTTTGGAGGAAATTTATGCGCTAACTATAATTTATCGGCCTTTAAAATGCGTTATTTATTAAAAAATCAACCTTGAACTATGGAAAATAAATAGTAAAACGTTTGAATGCAGCTCGCAGTGTATTAAGTCGTGATATGTTTTTGGAAATCATCGAATTATTTATCATATGGGCACTTATACTACCATCGTGTTCCTTACAATAGTAATTATTAAAATATGTAATTTATAATAAATGAATATCTACTTCTGCAATAATACATTATTATTTTAGTGACACATAAAGATATTATTAAAAGACACATGGGAATAATAATAATTAATAAAAGTTCAAGGATTTAACAGGATTATAGAGATTTACATGCGTGATAATTAAAAAAAAAATATTAAAAATTAATGCACATAATTTCAAGGTTATTGTTGTTTCTGTCGTTGTAATGATAATGCATTTCAGGTATCAAGGATACATCACGATATCAACTGTTCCAATAATAGATATATATAGATCCTGTTCCTTATTTTATGCAAGTAAGACCTGCGAACAGCAGTACCGGTCAAGGATAAATATAATATAAGATCTGCAATATGCAAGGGAATTTCGTAGATCGGTTACAGTTACATAATTCGTACAAACGTATGATTCAGTTGAGTATATACATACATAGTTAAAAAGCTTGTTGATTTATTATACTTGCGATGAAGGCGCGACACATTTTCAACTGCATACTCGTATATAAAACTGTTTACATTCGAATCTAATAAATATACCTGGTGATAGATAATTAGTTGAAGAGAAAAAACGTGAGAGAGTGCTTTAACATTTAATTAAAAACGTGATTCCAAGTAAATACATATTAATGCTCCGGCTTGATATACAACACCCTTCTCTGTCATACGACATGGAGTTAAGATATGCGGCCAAGCACGTGATTATGGAATAATTAAGCGAGAATTAAATCAGAATGAATCTCTGTTTTAATATCCCTGCCTTTGAAATGTCACCTATGCTATAAAAGCCCTATAACTTCGCAGTATGGTAGACAAACACTTTAAAAGTAAATCTTTGTTTGTTACGTTAATATTGTGGATTGCATTGTTGCATTGAATACCGATTTTTTGATGAATAAAATGAAATTTTTTACGATTACTAAAGATGAAGTGTGAATGTCGAATACTCAACTAATAAAATGTAAATAAAATAATAAAAAACGACTGAAATGCGTCATAAACACCTTTCAACCAGATGGGATTCTTCCAGTTCTACTTCAGAAAACGCAAGACGTAATTTTGCCACATGTAATTCGGATAAGCTGGAATAGTTTGGAACTGGGATACATACCAGATGTTTGGAGAAGGGCCAAAGTCACTTTCATACCGAAACTAGGGAAGAAGGATACTTACTACACATCGGAATCTCAAAAACCTATCAGCCTAACACCGTTCCTTCTGAAAACAGTGGAAAAGGCGGTAGATAATTATATCAGGGCAGATATCCTGGAGCGGGTGCCATTCCACCCCCGTGAGCAGTGTCAACACGCCTACCAAATGGACAGATCCACTGAGACTGCATTAGTGGAGCTGCAAAAAATTGGGAAATTTACTAAAATACTATTTTCTAATTTTTGGTAAATTTACCCTATACAGTACTGGAATTTTCTGTAGGAATTGCGAATATTTTTTAATGTGTGGGACAAGCCCCGAAACGATATACCAAGGAAGTTCAGCTTTGTGAAAGAATTTACTACAAAGATTAGCACCAAGAGCGAATGCGATAAAGACACCACCTTGAAACTCAATAGAACCGCCATCAAATGGTACATGGATGTTCCCAAGACGGCAGAAGGAATTGGCCTAAAACCAAATATTTATATGTTTTGGTTTTATTCTTACTAACTCATGGTCTTCATCGCTATTAATCTCATCAATTACTGCTTCCGGTATACGGAATATGTATATTATGATTCGAGTAGATACAAAAGTCCTCGTTTGCATCGAAAAACAAAACAATACTTTAAGGAAGTCATTACATACTCGTATTATGTAACTGAGCTTCGTTTGCGTCGTTCACAAACCAACGCATAAGCAGCGAGTAGTACATAGTAAATTCAAACACATGAAGAAGTTGCAAAGTGGCACACGGCTATTTGCGTTCGGGTCAATTGTATTCCGCTGGTTTATCCTGTGATTGTTTATAAGCAATCACGTACAAGAGAATGCTACTGCTGCAGACCGTATAACATACATTTAAATATGCAAGTGCACACATTCGTTCAGGAATAGAACTTACAATGTTAGTATTACAGCCTGGGTTGGCGTCGATAGGCGTGCTTGTCATGTTTCTCCTCCTGCGTGCTGTAAGAAGTTACTTACTTTTGATTTTAAGCCAGGAATTTTACCGAGAATCGCAAACGAACTTCAATTATGTATGTTATAAATTTATTCTCTGCCTGTTGTTATGGGAGATACGGTTGCCCTGTAATCGTTTTGAAAGTTATTCTGGGAAGTTCGTTTTATGAACTAGATTTGTAGATTCTGCAAAGTCACAATTTAAAATGTTCATAGTACTTAAAATAAACCACAAATTATCGTTTGAGGTTTGCAATATTATATCTTAAAAAATGCAATTACTTGTACATATAAACGCTCCTGTTAACTATGAGTTTAGCACTATTCGAATTGTCGGACAAAACAGTGCTAGCAATAGTTTTTAAATAAAGCGAGTAAATTTGAAAATCATTTTAAAATGGCTTCTAAACCAAAAAGAAAACGTGAAATGCTCACTGTTAGTGAAAAAATAAAAATCATTAATATGATTGAAACAGATAAAAAATCTATTGCAACTGTTGCTAAAATATACAATAAAAACGAATCTTCGATACGGGAAGTGTTAAAAAACAAAGGTAAGATTCGAGCTAGTTTTTCTAGTGCACCCCAAACAGCAAAAGTTGCAACCACAATACGTAATAAAGTGTTACTTAAGGTAGAAAATGCCTTAAATTTATGGGTGGAAGATATGACAAGAAAACATATTCCTATCGATGGCAAAGTGCTACAACAAAAGGCGTTGGTTTTATATGAAGATATGCAGACCCAAGATTATACTGAAGAGGAAGGAAAATCATTCACAGCAAGTAGGGGGTGGCTGCATAGATTTAAAACTCGGTTTAATGTAAAAAATATAAAAATGACAGGGGACTCTGCGTCGGCTGATCATGTAGCTGCTGCCCTGTTTCCAGAAAAATTTAAACAAATTATTGCAGAAAAGAATTATCATCCTAAGCAAGTTTCTAACTGCGATGAGACTGGTCTTATGTGGAAAAAAATGCCTCAACGGACTTATATTCATAAGACTGCAAAGAGTGCACCAGGTTTTAAAGCAATTAAGGATAGACTTACCTTGATATTTTGTACAAATGCAGCTGGTCATATGATTAAACCTGGACTTGTTTACCGATCACAGAATCCACGTGCTCTTAAATACAAAGATAAAGCTTGCCTGGCTGTGTTTTGGCAATCAAATCGAAAGGCGTGGGTTACGGCTGTTCTATTTACACAATGGTTTCATCAATGCTTTATTGCGGAAGTGGAAAGATATTTGGGAAAGGAAGAATTACCATTTAAAGTGCTGCTGATACTAGACAATGCTCCTGGGCATCCTGTGTCACTAGGCACAGAAAATAAAAATGTTGAAGTGGCTCTTTTACCACCTAACACGACCTCATTGCTTCAGCCCCTTGATCAAGGTGTCATTAGATGCTTTAAAGTCATATATATTCGACAGGTTTTCGAAATGCTGTGTACAATGGCTAACAAATGCTCTGATATCGGGCTCATGGAATGCTGGAAGTCATTCACAATCGCTGACGCAATTCTATTTATCAAAGGAGCGATGGAGGAATTAAAGTCAGAAACGATAATAGCATGTTGGAAAAATCTGTGGAATGACATCGTTCTTAGTTCTGAAGACACACATGATATTAATTCACATCTAACAACGGTATTTAACATAGCGCAGAAAATAGATGGAGAAGGATTTAACGATATAACCAAAGAGGAACTCAGTGATTACATAAACGAAGAGGATCAAGTATTCACCAACGAGGAATTGGTAGACCTTGTGAAATCTTCTCCAGAAGCGAGTGACGATGAGGATGAGGGTCAACAAGAACTGCCAGCATGGACGCTTGAAAAATTTTCAGCGATATTTCGAACTGCTCAAAAATTAAAAGAACAGATAGTAGAATATGATCCAATAATGGAACGCAGTATAAAAATTACTCGCACTATAACAGACGCCTTGAAACCTTTGGAGGATTTGTTTATTGAAATGAAAAGACAAAAACGACAACTACCAATAACAATGTTCTTTGAAAAAGTCGACAAAACTATCGATAATGCACAGCCATCAACATCGTTTACTTCGGATCTAAGTAAACAATCGACTGCTAACTTGGACTTGGAGGAAGATGAATGAATATGTAGCTCACGATGATAAAGTTTTTCTTGTTGTGTATGTAAATATGTACTATATGCACATATGTATGAACTTATATATTTATTAAACTTAAATTCTATTTGTGCCACAGCACAAGAATATTTATTTATTTATTGTTTATTTATTTTAAATAAATATTATATAACTTATTTTTTCTTGTTTCATTGTTTTAACTTTGCTTCATATTTCATATTGTATTCGGAAATAAAGCGTTCGCTACTATCCGCGGAAGAGCACACAACCAAACCCCCGCGGATATGGGGGTACTACTGTACATGTAACATCCTACTACAAATTAGTATTAATTATTATATTCAAACCTCCTATATATTAATATCGTCAGGTATAAATTACATTCAATTATAAATTTGCGCAATACTTTTTTTGCCCATCCACACAATTTAGAAGGCGCCTATAGTTCATAGAATCGACAAAATTCACCTTGTCATGCCGCAAATACCTCAAGCATAAATACGCTTCTAAATGAACATGTTTGCGATATTTTCTCTTGAAACATTGACAGGTTTATCAATGGCATTCAAAGAACGCGAATTGCACAACTTTCTTCCGTTGCACCATAATCGAATTTCGTCTTAAAATCGAATCGAAATTTCATAGTGCAATCGCGCGCATTGTATCGCCCAACCAGTTGTAGTACGGTCAATTATAGACACTTCAATCAATACTAGAATACGATAAACATTCAAGGATAAGTGAAAACGAAATTGCTGTTCGTATTTTTTCTTTCTATTCGGCGTTAAATATTTTATAAACTAATGCATTCCCTTCCCAGTTGCGGTTTTAAAGGAATATGAAGTTACATAACTATTATTTTTATTGTGGCACAGATTTATACAGATTCAATTGTTTTTGTTGTGTATAATATATCTGGTGTTCATTTAAGAATGGCATCAAGGAATGTATGAGATTTAAAAGTTAAAATAATTTGATGTCTGGCTTAGATCTTTTTTATCGATGAAAATGAGAGACGTCAAAACCAGTGGCGGCTCGTGACTTTAATATACAGCGTTATTATTGTATAGTACGAAATAAAAAAAGGGGAGAAAGATATACATGAGTAATAGCTAAATACAAAAAATTGCGATTCTATGTGCATGTTGTAGTTTTCCAAATTTTTAGGGCCCAAAATGTAGTTAAAGACGGCCCATATCTGTATGTATACCATATATAACACATAAATCTGATAGGAAATGAATTTCATCTGTAAGTAAACATCGAAAAAACTAAATGCTACGCATAGTGAATTCATTCAAAGCAGATGTTATTTACACAAGATGTGATTTTAGAACTTATAGAGATGATCTTAGTAAAATTAAACAGTAACAGTTGATGTGTTTGCTAAATTTTGTTACATCAATAATTGCATGAGGGAATTCTACCATCTTTTACGAGTTATGAAACTGTCTATATAAATATTTGTAAGATATAAAAAAAAAACAAAAGGACACTTAGGGATATACAAAAAAACAGTACAGATATTAAAGTATTGAATATTTATTTATTCCCAATCAATAATAAGTGATAATATATCATATATATGCATACATCATATATAATCTTACGTACAAATGAGCATAACGTATTTTTAGACCGTGATACATAGTTTCCCATAGTTTCACAAACTCCGTATGCATATCCTGGTCATCAGCTCAACAAGAAGGCATTCGCTAGCGCAAGGATAGGCGCTCCTGTCGCAGGATCGGGAAAAGAACCGCCAGAGGCAGCTATGTCAAGGTGACTGTATTTCAATGGAGTTTCACTGCTAGATCCGTGCTTGTCCAAACCGGACGCCAATAACAGAAACGCAGCAGGTCCTGTCAAACAAAAAAGAAAAACAAAAACACTTAACCGCAATGATGTAGAAGACAAGGAGCGAATAACAATAATCTTAACAATATAACGCATTGCATGTGTTGTTCACGATTGTGGGATTTTATTTTTTGCAATGTTCTCGAAATTTTGACGTTTTCACTCTTTAGAATAAAATTAAATATCTCATAAGGTATTAGACATTAAGATACCATACTGATGTGGATGCAAATACATTATCATAGGTATTATTCACGGCCCCAGTAAGCACAAAATCTTATAAAGGCTGTTAAGAAACTCGTAGCGAATATGGATAAACTTTTTTTCTTTTAAAATAGAATGTTGTATTTTTCATTGCATATTTTCAACTTAAACTTGGGAAATTTCTAATGAGCTAATCGGTGGGACACTCCGTATAGATATATAAAAAAAATTATAAGGAAACGAAATAAGTTGGTAATTTTGAGTAGGCCCATTATTCGTTTCTTTAAAGCAATGAATGAATCATATGTTTACACTATGTGCATATTTCATTCGCCTTGCTTTTGTTTATCGCAGTATTCGAATTGAAATTCAGATTTTCTGACCTTATATAAATAACGACGGAGAAAAGTGAGTTTTATGAATGAACAGAAGTACAGAAGGAGTATGTCGTAACATAATCTAGTGTAGGTAGCAGGAATAATGAGACGTATAAACGTTTTGTAATGAGGTATGCGCATAAGTGAAATTAGACTGTTAAAATTTGAATGAAACTGACGGTTATGTATGCAGTGTCATTTGTACTAGCTATAAAAGTTTAACATCTTGTCTAGGCAATTCGATTTAAACGAAAAATATTAAATTTAATACAATTAAATAATCACGAGTGGATTCTAATGAATACTTTTGTATACTAGTGAACGCTACATTGGATCGAAACCAGTTACTACGATGTTTTGGAACCAGTTAGTGATCGAGTAAAAGTTTTGCACGTCAAGTTAGTTCTTAAAGGAACAAATACATGCTGAGTAAAAGCAGCGATACTCTGCTAATATGAAGAGGAACCCCAGTCCATTTTCCGTGCCACTCTATGGGTTGGCACGGATAACATTTTCATTACTGGAGAACTCTAACTAAACTGAATACATGAAACGCTATCAAGGATGATTAATCTAATTTAGAAAGCACTTGAATAGATTTGAAAAGGCCACGATAAAAATCGTAACTTAATTTCTAAAACTAATCTGATTTAAGTCATCTGATGACTTGCAGAATCTAGAATGAGGAATATAAATACATATTGCTCCAAATTTATTGAAAAGTAAGTCTAGAAAAATAATGTTATATAAACTCTGAGCAATTTTACACAGAAAATTTTCAATTTTAAATGCCACTATGCGACATTATAAAACACTATTTAAAATTATGAAAGTGCCAATTACTTTAGAGCCATTTTGGCACTACCATATCTAGGTCTATAAGGACATAAAAAGCTCAGATTATGAGAAAACATCATTTTGCCAAATAATTTAATTTATCGTTTATAAATCAACATCTCAGACATGTTAAAATTCTTCCTAATTTGGTTAAAACGAAGCCAGATTTTATTTAACGCCATTAAGATTTGTATAAATGAGAATTTTTTTCATCCGTTATTACATTTTATTAACAAAAATTTAGTGGATTTAAACCCATAAATTTTATAAAAAAAAAAAACAGTAAATCAAATGAAGGATTGACCAATGATTGATTGTAGATTATAAATGATTATAGATGAAAACTCGAGAACATAAAAAAAGAAACGCTTACCTTGGTGTCCTCTGCAAGTCCTAGAAGACGGCGCATTATTACATTGCATCACATCATCACCTTGAGCCTTGCCTCTGTGGAAGGCAAAATCTTCTCTTCGTATCGTGGAGACTTCAAACGGATCCCCAATCTTATCTCCAGCTATTTGCAGCCTGGCACTTGTTCCGCTATTTCTAGCTGGTCCATTATCCATCACTTTAAATAAATAAATAAATAACATGTTTGATTAGATTTTATTAGCATCGCCATCAAAATAATTATCTGCTGTTAAATGTAAAATCATTTTCTTTTAGAGGTAATACTCCCTAATACTGATTCACCATTTTTACTCATAAATTTATTAATTTCAAATGTTATTTATTATGTACATCATGGTGATGTTTATCCATTTAAAAGTACGATTTATATCTAAAGCATGAATATAAAGAAACCCTCGACTTCTTGCAAGAAAACCATAAAAAAACAGCACACAATGTGTTCCGTTGAAAAATAAGTAGGTAAATTGTATATATTTCTTGGATCTTCGCATTCCTTCCTCGCTAATTTATGCTAATGGCTTGCTCTCGCCTAAGATAAGCGAACGGGTCTGCAAATTCCAGCGTTTGTTTACATTACAAAGATATAGATCATTTTGTGGGTTAATCCTTAAAGCCTGGTCAAAAGAATTCTTCCAGTACAAAGGAATAAAATATGTAGGATCAGTAAAGAATGAGTGGATATAACCTAGATATTACTTGGATCTACAGGGAGCACTTCATTTATGCAGAGTAAGATCATTAAAATAAGGAAATGTTTGCGAATAAATAGATGTGAAGTCAATCAATATCATTAAGCGGTCTTCCTAGTGTGACGGGTTAAAAAAAAAATTTTTTTTGCATTTTCTTATAGTTTAACATCTTGAAAACAAAATCCCAAAGGGATTTAGCTAGATTCGAAAAATTGGAAAAGTTATAGGCTTTGAAGCGGAGCGGGCGCGTAGGTAGAAATCGAAGCGCTCGAAGATTAAGGAGAAGGGATGGCCTTTCAGACCGGTTCTCATTCTCGCACCGGCATTCCGTTATGATATAACCGAAGGAAAAGTTAGGTTATGTATACGGAAGCATAGAATAGATTGTTCTAGATTTTCGTGTCGAGTAGACGCTATCAGAGCAAAGAAAATGGATAAAAAAGGTGACAAAAAAAGTACGCGAAACTTTAAACACGTTTTTCTCAAAATGACACTTTTTAAAATGGCTGCCACGATATCTCAAGAACCACTCGACCAATTTACTTGAAATTTTGCAGATATATTCAGTAGACGTCTCATTCTCGCCCGAACTAGAATCAAGTCGATAGTCACAAAATTCGCAATGTACGACTTAAAAATTACGCAATTTTTTTTGGGGGAAAATCGAAACTTTTTTTTGAAAAGCCGTCATTTTGTTATTTTTCAATTTTTTTCATTTATGCTGGTTCGGGCTATAGCCACATTTACACAGATTAAGAATCTTCTTTAATTTTTTATTTCAGACAACCTGGACAGCTGATTTTATGGCAGCCATTCAAGGACATCTCTTTTTAGACGCTTCCATACAACTGCTGTAACGTCCAACAAAATCGATATTTTTACCTAAAAAAAAACTGGATATTCCTCAAATATAGCTAAACAAATTTGCAAAGTTTCAAATTGATATGCAGAGTTGTTTTTTAAAAAAAAATCCCAAAAATCGTCACACTAGGAAGACCCCTTAAACTGACAAAGTCTCATCAGAATCTCCAATTTATTTATTCAACTTATGGCCGTCCGTTGATAACTTCGAAAACTTCAATAGTGTTTGTCCTGGAAAGATCCCTTAGGAGATTTCTTGAAGAGATTTGAAGAAAATTTTCAGGAAGATTTTGCGCTAAGCTCAAACGGTCTGAATTTATTTGACGATCAATCGAACCACACACACACAGAGATGGATGCCATCTCGTATAGACCGAATCAATCATTTTAGGCACACACATTCGACGTTAAAGTTGCGCTTCCCGATTTAATATGAACGGCATGAGAATATTTGAAGACATGACCGCGTAAAAGCTCATATCCGAGTGCAGTCTACACACAAACGCTGTAATGTCATTACCAACTAGATACTTTGTTTGTGCGTCACGCCTATCGTAAGAATTTGCATCGCATACTGAAAATAACGAGCGTCTCTCGGGTCAAACCTGCTGCGTCCCGTCCGTCATGTGTGTGCTGTTCGTTTAAGAAGCAGGCCACGTTTGACCGCCCGCCAGTCGATTGACTTGCACTCGGTGGCAACTATACAGGACGATTAATTTTCGATCCTTGTTATACATGACTTGCCCGCGACAATGACGGAAACGCCAATGAGCAAATGTCACTTGTTTATATAATCTAACATACATATTTGAAAAAGTACAGCACACATTTCATGTACATATTGTTACATGTATTATGTAATATTAATATGTAAATAAAGAACCATTGCAGTTCTTTTTTGTCTTTTTTCTCCATCATTATAAACATTTTTAAAAAATATGACGTTTTTTTAATCTGCAGAACATTGCATCGATCAGCTGATTTATAAATCTAGTTTGTATTTCGCGCCAATTTCATCTGCGTTGGTAACTTTTGGCTCCGCTTTTAGTAACTTTCACCAGTACCACACGTAATAAACGTCAACATCGCGTCGAAGATAACCTGAAAATAGCACTTTTCAAACACCGTTTTTAATACTTTCTTTTCATTTGTGTATCTAATGAATACTCATTTCGAACTCTAGGAGAGATGCTTTATCCGATAGTATACCTATAAATCGCCAAATCGTCCCCGTTCAGCGCAAAGTTTAGCCAAAGTATCAAACTGTAATTTCGTTAAAGGTAATATTTACAATAAATTCTCAGTGACCTCCATTTTGATTAGACAGAAAGGACGTATTTACGTGTTGTAACATCTCAATGGAAACTGTTTCAAAAGCATGTATTATACGTCCTATTCTGGACCACCCGTCATCCAAATTACGCGGAAGTTTACCACAGCTTTCTTTCTCCATTAGTTTCCGAGTAAATATCTACACATTGAAACATATTTTAGCACTATGCAAATATGAACTTAACCAGTAACTTAAATTTCGATAAAAAAAATGCGTTGTTAACACTTTCCTCCACGGAAAACGTACCGTATATTCCACGTATCCAACGAGCGGTAATAACATTGACTGTTGACCCAAATGTTCCTATCGGTAAACAAAATAACTTCGCACTGTGAAAGCAAACGTGTGCTTATACAATTTTCGCATCACATATTCGTTAATAACGTGCCACGGTACTTCTACGGGAACTGTATATGATCAACCTTTCTCTGTATACAATACAGTATACTTATACTTGGATTGGTGCGCAAACAAGTAGGTTTTTTTTTTTTGGTATATAATAATTGTTGACATAATTGTCAAAACCGAAATAATCACCTGCGAATAGTAGCGTAAAACCGTTAACTAACCCGACAGAGTTTCAAATGAGTTTTCTAGTTTTTGCAGGGCAAACTATGAAAGAGCAAAAATTCCGTTACATTTTTTTTGTTTAACTTGCATGTTATTCCATACAAAAGTCTATCCTTTTCTGCCCTGTGTGTTGAGCATCCTGTGAATCTACACGCGGATTGAATAGGAAAAGAAAAGGTGATAGTATAGTAGTGTCAGTATGTAGAACGCAGTTTCCTTTCACCGTACGCTTATAAACGAAAGAGCTCTTATAATTTCGTACACGTAGAAATTTCTCGTCGACACAAATTCGAACGACGATAATAATAATTATAAAATCAGCGGCGCGGTGTCACATTTTATTTCAGACGATTATTTATTTTCTTTCACGGCTATTGGTTGGTAGTACCATCGCTATAGCGAATAACTGTAAGCGTCGCACCGCGTCAGTGCTATCAACGAAATTATCGTCCAAATCCGCTACTTGTCCCCATTTTATCTGCCAATACGTTCTCGCCGGTCGGTGATTTGTTGCTATGCATCGAAAATTTTATACCGAGAACTAACAGAACAGAAAGTTCCAACGTTGTGCCCAGGGAAAATCGCTGACCGCTTAGATCAAGACAATAACTTGTATATCATGAGAACTCCACATGAATCAAATCCAAATTTACTTTTATATAGCAAGCATGATGTTGTATCTGAACATCAGGCTCCTGTAAATAAACTTATATCTTCGATTACTCATTTGGTATTGCAGTTATTGCATTGATTTTAGGATTATCTTAATAATGTGCCGGTTGAAACACGTTAAGGATAAATAATTCCTTGACAGATACTTATTTAGAACTCTTCCATTTATTATCACCGTTTTTTCTTCACTTCCACGACCAAATGGAAACTGTTCTCAAGCAGAGAAAAATGTGGTGGTGCTCCATCGTGCATAAACCACATATTTTGTTTTTGATCTGCAGGTGGTACATCTTGTAGCAGGTCATTTGAATTTTCTTCGAGAAAATTTAAGTATATAGTTGATCGTTCAGCTTCGGTAGTAGTTCAAAGGGACCAATCAGATATCATCCCACAACAAATATTTTATTTTGAATTCCTGCTGGAAATGTTTTTCCCTTAATGTGTGTGGATTCTCATAATCTCACAAACGACTATATCTCCAGTTGAAAACTCCACGTCTCATAAACGTTGCTTCATCGGTGAATGGAATTTTGTGAAGACAGTTTCGGTATTCGTTCTGTTCCATCTGTAAGATCGTAGACGTGCAAGAGGATCCTGAGGTAATAAATTCTGCACAGCAGAGAAATGATAACGATAAAGTTGCTATTTTCGTACGATTCTATTGAGAGACATTTGACTTATTCATGTCGGGATTTTCGGTAACACGAACTAGAACTTCCTTTCTTTGTTCTACTGAAATGGTTTTTGGAGCACCATTATGATGTTTAGGAAGAAAACACCCAGTTTCTCCCAGGCGATTATAATGATTTCTAAAAAGGTCGTCATTCGATTGTCTTTCGGTTTGGATGTAATTGTAAATATTTCCGAGCTGTCTATTAAAATCATGTTTGAGCAAATCACATCTCGGATTTCACTACATATTTGAAAGGTCACTATACCGTGGCATTTTTTATTACTAGTTAACTACTGATCCTTGTACAAATAAGGCAGAAAAAGATAAAGCTATGCTTAGCACCGTTTGACACAAGCTTAACAAGCATGTCAGATGGATAAGTAAGTCAACTTTGTATTTTAAGAATTAAAAATTAGTAGCACGAAATGCACTGAAACTTTCGAATGCGAATATCTCGAAAACGGAACAACATATCAAAATTAAACGAGTATGTATTTTTCATGTAAAAAAGGTTGCTCTTTCAAATTTTCTATTCCTTTAATGTGATTCTGCATACACAAAAAAAATAAGCTTCGATTTATTTATTCAGCATGTTGTAACTAGCGCCCTCTGTGAGCAACGGTGAAAGTGATGACAAATCCCTATTCATCGTGCTGAAAAACGTGGTAATACGAATTTTTGCGTTAATTCTACGAAAACTTGCTGAATTATTGGGAAATTTAGAATTAAGGATGTTCATTAACTTGAAATTTAGAATTAAGGATGTTCATTAACTTGAACAGCCTGTATATCTTAAACGAGCAACATTTGTATAAGGAATGTTTTGTCCTCAATCCTCATGTTTTAAATTTCTCAATCTTAACGACTCGCACTGTATATGTATGGATACCGACATTATTTTTTTTTATCACACAAGAAGTACCGAAGAAGACAATGCAGCAAGTTTCTGGGCTAAATTTAACCGCATGCCAAGCCGCACGTAGGCAATAGAATTAAAGATATCGATCCTACCAGGAACTGTAACTCATTTACTACAAAGAGTGCGTTATTTTTGTTAGTCATTAACCTAAAAAACATAGCTAAAGAGATATTAATTAATCGTTGGTAACCTCTAATAATTGTTTAAGGTCAGTCAACCGAACAGAAAAATATCAAGAATTAATATATATTAACATTTGCATCTTAAAGATCAATTTGGGTTTTGCATGGTTTTCTGCAAGCAAAAGTGTGTGCAAATATCTATAACAATTGCTTCAAAAACTACTGACAAAGCCATCACTCGAACGTAATACGCAAATTTTGAAAATCCCATGCAGTGGAAAAGATATCTAATTTGAAACATGTGAACTTTTTTGCTAGTGCATCTGCTATTTCCGTAGGATGGAAGAAAAAACTGCAGCTCGGTTCGTAAGACGCGCAAAAAATATTACCTTGAATTTAACGACGCATACCCTAAAAATCTTTCAGAAAAACTTCAAACAGTTATGGGAATACAAACAAAATAGCAATAATTTTAACCTGCACTTTCGATACCTAAACATAGAATAAAATTATATATTTCTCACCGATCGAATAGCCCTCTCCAACTGTCAAATGTGCATGACCGGTTAGCGTTGCTACCGTGAAGAGATGCGGGTTGATTGCATCCAAGGCGAGCTCCTTCATCTGAAACACGACGGCATTTTGGTGCTCACGAAAAGGTAGGCAACACAAAATACAAACTCTCAAAGTATGTATTGTGAATTTTATACGCCTAAATTATGATTATACGATCATCGTTGTGCGCAGAGAAGCTGGAAAAAACGCTCAAACCAGAAGACGGGATATTCTGTTAATTTTATGCATATTGCGGCTTTAATAATTACGAATCTTTTACGGTATCTCCTAGCAGCATAGTTTAAAGCATTTATTTTGGCGTTGTGCCGTCTCTAATCAACTGTTAGATTACTGTTTCTGGAAAACTGTTAGCTTTAACTGTATAATACATGCGTTTTAACTGTGTGTGGAAATGATCCTAACAGATTATTTGATTTTCCTTTTTAATTAAAGAAGGCAAAACCTAAATGATTAAAACAAGCACAAAACAATACTAAATAATTACATGAAAACCGTTTTTGAACCGTTCTCGTTAAATTATGTGTGTGCGGTAATAATCATTTCAGCACTGCGTCGTCGTTTGTTTTAACTTTATTGTAACATCCAATTAGAAACAAATATAAGCGATACCTTTAGGATTAATTTAATTTTATTATAAACGATTGCCAACACTCTTTAAAGCTCCCTCTTAAATATATATAACCCGATCTAATCACAAGTGACTTCAACACATTGTAACATTTGCATGCACAGAAAATAGACATTTGTCATTTGTGTTAGTAAATATTTTCGCTTGTCTCAACGATATAACATAACCTCTAATCACTTAAAGTGTGACATTTGTATGTTTGACGTGAAATGACTAGAAGTCATCTCTGTTAGGGAGTTTTCTCCTTATATATGTATAAAAAAAAATGCGAATAAAAGTTGTTTGTGGCGATTTAAATAAAAAGTTTCCTAATTTTAATTTTAACACCATCACGGACAGTGAAGTTAAGTCCTTGTTTTTCGTCCCTACACGTCTGTCTGCAATTACAGACGCGTCCGTAAAAGTGTTAATAAAAGAAACATTTCATTTATTCATAAATACCACAAAAATATTTACTTAAATTCACAGCAGATACAAACTCTGCGATTATTTGTGGGAAATGATATCCAGTAAATGGCCACCTCGACTTCGTCTACAAATGATCATGCGTTTGAGGAACTTCTGCGTGACATTTTCGCACAACTGCGGCTCTATTTCGCGAATAAGAGCTAGAATATTGGGGTTAGGGGCTGGAATTGTTTGCGAGGGGCATTACCGTAGATTCTTTTCTTCACGTAGCCCTAAAGAAAGAAAAAATCTTACGAAGTGAAATCGCACAATCTGTAGGGCCAATTTATATTCGCATAATTTGAATATTTATTGAAGAACATTTTTCGAATTAGAAACACGTTCTCTTTTAGAGCCAAATTCATAGACGCGCCTTAAGGCTTCCTCATCCTCACCTCATACTCATAGCGTCGATTTCTCACATTTTGGAATTCATAAACAGTTAGCAACTCATCTGTTCCTCAAATCCGACTCATAATTGAGTCGAGAGTGAGTAAAAGGTAAGGCTTGCTAGTAGCTACCTTACCTATTCCTCAGAACCTATTTTTTATTTATATAGTATAAATTGTATATGGGGAATATGGATGATTTCTGAGAATTTGTGAAATATGTAGAAGATAAACCATATATTCGTATACCAAGGTAAAAAAACAGTTGATATGAATTTTTTTGAGTTGTGACACGTGATTTGGTTATAGAAATATTGCGAGAGATATGGAAAACCCTCTTGAAAAATATATAGTAACACGGAATTGTTACAACGGTACCGTTTGAAAGACATTTTAATATATAAAAAGGCATGAATTTGTATGTTATTTGAATAAACATTTTCTTACCAATTTCTCTGTTCTTTCACAAAGTATTGTAACGTTACGATTAATTTAGGCACATCACAATAGATTTGATTTATTTCATTTTTAAGTTTTTCTTTTACAATTTCCAGCAATTTTTTTCGAATTTTTTGCTCCGCAACCCTCAGCTCCTGCTCCTCAATTTTTAATTAATGAGATCTTTTAAAAAAAACTCTCATCGCTAGTAAAGAACGTTATTTTCGAAGCCATCTCGTTAAAAACTTCTAAATATTGAACACGACTAGCACAAAGTTACACAGAAAGTGACCATTTCCCTCTAAGAAAATGCTTAGGTAAAATAAGGGATAATTAGCGCCATAAAATTCCAAGCCCAGTTCAAATCAAATTTCATATTTCACATCTGCCATACAATTGGTTCAACGGAACGAAACGTCATCCATACGTCATTCAAACGTTGACGTAACAGCGCATCGGTAACCCGACGGCTTCTCATCTTTTCCTCAACTTAGCAAGATACTTACTCATGTTTCTGAATACCAATATTGAGGTCACGATAAGGTTTCCTTGAGTGAGTAAGAGATGAGCATTAGATGAGGTGAGGATGAGTTTTACTTAAGTCATGACTATGAATTTGGCTCTTAGAAATGTATGCTATTATTACTGAAAAATCCTTAATTTAATTAATTTTAGCTCTTGCTTTCTAAGTGTTTCATATAATATAGATTAGAAAAGTGTATTTAAAATTTTCAAGTGATAGATAGACGTCTTTTATAATGATGAAATTGAAAATGATGTTATTGACTTATATCGAGATAACATAACCTCCAAATCTTTGCGGTATTACCCAACGTTGTTTGTAATCTAATTTAAAATTAATATATCTGAAATAGGATCTGTGAATACGTTTAATTACAAGAGCAAAACAATTTTTTGTCATGATTTTATATGCCATAATTCCATCAATCATAAATGATATATTTCCTTAATCAGCGAAAAATATTTTTAATTTTTACTTTCAACAAATCAACTCTTAATTATATTAATTAGTTGTTATAACATAAAGCACATCTCTTTTAAATTTACACTATCCGGGCAAGATATACTAACTTTTTTTATTTTTATTATATTTAACGCAACACTCTATATATATCGGTCATAACAACCATCGATAGCCCCCAGGAATGCGTAATTGCACAAGGAAGCGCTAACGCGACGACCACAAAGCGCATTTCTATTGAAAAATAAGTCATTAGCGTCTGTCATTGGGCGATTCCAGTTTTCGAGTCGATAGATTATCGCATTCTTCGATAACTTCTACTATATCATCGAATGCAAGGTTAACGACGTCGAGATTCGTTTCAATTATGCACCAGTTGAACGCAACGTTTCCGTAATAATAATATGTATCTAATCTGTAAATACAGCTACTGTATCTCTAATATTCGTCATTGAGAACATGCTATTAACGTTGAATAGGATATTTGAAATGTCGATTAGTAGTTTATTATTCGAAAATGATATGTAATTGACAGTTGTAAGGCATAATATGCACTATAGAAGGTTTTCCCGTTAAGAAGTTCCATTTCAAATCGATCGATTGTTTAAAAACAGCGAGAAAAATCCGCACCATCTACTGGCAGAGAATCTCATTGAAAAAAACAAATCGTGCAGATTCGCCGTAAGAGGGAGCTTTAAAGAGTGTTTGCGAAAAAGACCGATGGGGACACTGCAATTATAATATTTCGTCCTTCTTATGTAATATTATTCCTAGAGATGTCGCTTTTAAGTTTTAAATGTGGCTAAATGTCGTTCCGGTTACAATATTCTAAATATGTATTTGCTATTGTTGTGTTCCGGTTCATAACAAACCAAAAACTTGGCAATTTCGACAAATTCAATCCTACACTCTATCTTTGATAATAAAGAATAATGAATCACCCTGAATAGTATTATACTTACCTTGCAAATCTAATCAAATTAAACAAAAATATCATACGTGCCATCAAATAAAAGTAATAAACGCATTGCACAACATTTCTCGAACATTAAACATTTCTGTCAATTTGACAGCTGTCAAATTTATCGTACTCGAACATAACCTCAATATAATTAAACATAAACAAGCGAACACTTGCTTACCCTACAAAGAACGTCAGCCATGACCATACGACCCTCCGCGTCCGTATTCCCAACCCTGACCAATGCTCCTGAACGCGCCTTGATCAATTCATCAGCAACGTAACAGTTAGAGCCAACGCTATTTCGTACCAAACTCATAGCGCCGACGACTCTAACGTGATTGGGCTGTATGAGATCGAGCACCTTCATAAAACCCGCCACAGCAGCTGCTCCGCATTTATCCCTGGACATACCAGCCATGATCCCTCCAGCTTTGATGTCCGCACCGCCAGTATCGTAAGTTACACCTTTGCCAACCAAAAATAAAGTTTCCGTGGCCTTCGAAGGATTCGCCGGATTGTATTCTAGGAAAACTATGCGCCCTTGGTGTCTCTCTACTATACTGGCGGCGCGATTTACGCATTCGAACAGCG
Source organism: Cetonia aurata (assembly GCA_949128085.1). Lineage (NCBI taxonomy): Eukaryota > Metazoa > Arthropoda > Insecta > Coleoptera > Scarabaeidae > Cetonia > Cetonia aurata. Next base: position 40,846,021 of record OX421887.1, on the reverse strand, counting down.
GATATTCTTTACGTATCGTATTTATGTCATCGATGACCTTGATTTTTATCGACGAGTTCTTGAAGGCTTCCTCGACGTATTGTTGCACTCTTGGCGGGGCCATCCTTTCCGGATCACCCCATCCTATGTCTTTAGCCAAACGTAAACTTATATCTAGAGTTAACGCTTGCTTCACCAGCGATGTTATCTTGTCTTTGTTGGTGGTGCATATTCCTAACTTCTCTACAGTTGGCAGTTTCTTCGGGTCTAATTCTCGCAGTTGTATAGGCTGGAACAAACAGGAATCGCCGTTTAATAATAAAATCAAACAAATTATTGCTTCTATGAAGAAATTTTATATATAGTCACAACCTTGTATAAAAACAAAGTATATAATTAGTCATTGAATCTGGTTAATTAGTAATCCAGATATTGCTTTATAATGTGATAGATTTAAAACGTGCATCCGCTGGTAACTTTACTACAAGACAGTATACCTACGCGTAATATTGCAAATGATATTACTTAATAGTGTGCAATAATAATTTATTCAATCATTATGTAATCCCAATGCAGTGAGCTCCGTATGTTGCTATGTTATAAATCGAACGTCTCTTTATATCCATTGGCACGATTTACTTGCTATTAGCGATGTAAGATGACCATGACTGTATATTATGTCTGCATATATTGCCTATATGTTGTATATTTACTTCTCGAGTCTGCTGAAAAGTGCATCTACAGTAGCAAGTAGCAACACTCCGTCGAAGTACATTGTTTACGTGACTTTAATTGTTTCAAATTAGTTTGTTTATGTTTGTAATTCGGGTTTATTAATATATAAATATAAGTTGGCAGAAAATAATTATTTTAGGCAACATTTAGCGGAAATAGTTCACACTTTGAGGTTATGGTTCTGCCATAATCTCAATTTTTCGCTGGACTGTCAAATCTGACATTTATCTAAATTACCTTACCTAACCTGTGATGGGTGGAGACTGTGGCTTGAAAACTATAACAAAAATCCCAAAAGAAAGGTGAAAAATCTCTTACCACAAAATTAGATAACAAATCTAAATACGTATTTCGGCAACTAAGTTGTTTGTTTCTACTGAAGATGGCAACTTAGTTGCCGAAATACGTATTTAGATTTGTTATCTAATTTTGTGGTAAGGGATTTTTTTGTTATACCTTACCTAAGTTCCATCATTGTCTGTTTTTTCTTATCGATTCCATGATTGGTTGATATTTTTTTATCAAAAAAATTTTTCGTTAATAAAAATTGTCAATCAAATATGCATATTACATTCGCAATTTCCTTAGAAAGGGATAATTGTTTAAGTGATCCTTTTTAATGAAATTTAGAATTTATTATTATATTTTAATAAGAGTGTGTAATAACACTTCAGCTAATAAGTATAGGAAAAAAAACTACATCAACAGGAAATCATATCATATATCTTCTACATACTTATATCTTTAGAATACAGGTATTAAATGAAATGTTTATCATTGTTTGCTGTAGAGCCGGCTGTAACCAAATATTTTACATTTAAAAATAAATTAAAAACAAATAAGGTGTTGTTGATAAGTCTATGTGTGTATAATAACTTAAATCTATTCCGTCAACAAATAATAAAACATTTTATATTTAGAATCCACCTGAAATAATGTTATCCTTATCTAACATATATTACGTCTAAATCTGACACATCCTTAAATTTTCTATAATTACATTTAGTCATTCATACTGTAGTCTGTAGCTAGCTACGAAATTACGGTAATATATTTTGAAAACCTATATGCAAAAGTTTATACCCGGATGTATGGGAGGTTATCGTAAACATTAATTACTTTGAAATAATATAGGTTTTGGTAAATAATCAACTATCTAATAATGAATACAATAAACAAATTTAACATCAGCATATTTCCCGTACTAATGTACATAAGTAATCTCAATCTATTATAAGGAATGACAAAGTATCACTTGATTCTGAATAAGCGTTAGAGAGAAAAAAAACACGATATATAAACAATTTGTCCTTTGCTGGGAGGTTTTTATTACGGAAAAAAAGTTACCGGTTACACCCTAGCACATGCATAAATATCTATGTATGTATATAGTGTGTGACAATGAAAGGTAGATACTTTTAAAGAATTAAATTATTCAAATAATTTTCGCGTATAACAGTACAAATGAAGGGGATTGTGTATACTTGAAACATTAAAATACCCACACATGTATGTCGAGTTGTACATATGTTCATACATCTTGTACATACACACAAGAAGTGCATTCCATTACGCATTAGAAATAAGGATATAGAGAAAAACAAGGACTAGAAATCCAACCTATTAAATTATGTAGGTACTATATTGCCGGTGTTTAAATTGATTTATAATATTGAGGGTGAGTATCTTTATCAAAACATACGCGTATAACCTTTTTCCAAAGTAGAATTTCTAGTATTACGGTACAATAATCGTAAATATATTCTCATAACCTATAAATAATTGTAATTAAATTTTAATCGGCATGCTTACCCATACCACGAAACAGGAGATGCACCTTTAGTGTAAATGTCAATGAAAAATACTAAATCGTGATTGACAATTGTGCATAAACTAATAAGACATGAATAAGTATGGACCTATCAATATAGACGTGACATGACATAACTGTATATATGACAGCGTATATTACACATGTAATAAATGAAGTAATTTGCAAATAGGCATCGCGCGTAATATATTATGAAATACTTTATATAATAATGACTTTTGTATTTTAATTCTTTTATGCTGTAATGCACTAACATTGTAAGTATGTACTTGTGTTCCTATACTTTATATTAGTTTCCTAGTTCTTGTTCCTTTTTTGCTTTCTGTTTCGAGTATGTCTCATTAATTCTGTCGCTTATATTTAATCGCCAATAATTCCCGCCAAGGTCGAACATGATTATTAGATTTGCAGTTTATTGATACGCTGCATTATAATGAGATTCATCGATCGCGGACACGGATTGCAAGTTAAATGTAAAATTTCTAGAACCGCCAAATATAGATAAAAGGTGTGATAGTCTGATGGTAGTTTATGCGCAAATAACGAAGATGGTGTCATTTAGAGAGCATAAGTTGCTATTCAGAAGTATTTATTGCAATTTCTGTATACCTAAAAATGTATGTAAACCGTTTAAGTAGATACATTCGTGATATTCAATTCAAACTTTAACTTTGCATTCGAATTTATCGAAAGTCATTCATAGGTTTGTTCGATATGTTAAGTAATGTTTACAAAGACGAAATTCTTTGTAAACATTAGCGCAATAGAGCAGAAGTGTGTGGAAAACGGAGGCCAATATGTTGTTTTAAGATGATTTTCTATTGCCGTTAATCATTCTTATTTTATTGTTTGTATGTAGCACAAATTAACAAATAAACGTCATAATTGCTGTTAAAAGTTGAAGTGTTTCAAACTATTTCTAAGTTGGAGGAAGGGTGGTCACATTTTCCAGGGTCAGTTAGAACTGCACGACGACGTATAAACGAAACTGCACTAAGAAATAGGTCAGCTTACGCAAGCAAATAAGGACACCAAAGTTGAATATGCTTTGCAGTATCATAATGAAGATGGCGATTTCTGGAGTAAAGTTGTTCATTCTTCTTTATCATCAGGATGAATAAAGTATGACAATGTCTCATTATTTTTGTGATTTGAATACATGTATACTTTTATACATGTAATCCGTACAACTCGAACAGACCTTACGTAAATTAAACTGTCAAATGAGGCTGCCATCTTGAGGTGCGAATTCATGTAATATAAATGCTACCCTACTTAGCATGGCAACAAACCAATATCTTTCCCAATTTTAAACCGTTTGTTGACTCGCAAATCCGAATTCAATAATTCTCGATGCTAATCATCTGTACATTACCTTATCTCCAATGCTCATTGGAAATTGATAAACGGGCAATGTGTTATCGCTGTAAACAGAATCGTGAATAGCGAATATTAATAAACTAATAAACGAAAATTAGCCCGATCAATATTTAATATGTATTAGAATTGTTTGATTAATTTGCATCAAAATACGTAACCAAATTAAATTAGAATTCGAATTCTTTAACTGTTTTTTTTTTTTAACTCTTTGCTGCAGTTTATGGTTTATTGTTGGTGTGATTATAAAATAGATTGATCCATATAATGTTTGTGTATACGAATCTTTGTTTCAATGATACCGAGGGAAAACATGTTATCAGTAATATAGTTGCCTCGTCTGTTTGATAAAAGCCTATTTAAATTATTATACATAAAATGTATCTATTACACTTTGTTGCATAGTTGCTGCATCATTTCGATTTAAACTTATAAATATTAAATAATATACGATTTCTACAGAACAGATATGCTAATTAGCATACGAAATTTTCTGTTTATATTAGTAATTAGTTTACCTGTGAAATTTGTTAGCTATGATTTTACTAAAAATGTTTTTACGGGTGCAATATAAATTTTATTTCCTTCTTATTGTATTAAATCCAAGACAATAAAATGACGTTTGTTTGTATATCGCTTATACCAGCATACATATCTTTAATACTAGGAATTTAACACATCATTTGTACATATAACATAAATTGCGGTTTGGTGCAATACATATACTATATTGTGTAATGTAAAATCAAGATGGAATCAACTCCTTCAGCAAATTAACTTAATGCTGTAAAGATAATGTTTATATAGTAGCGATTCGGATAGATTTGAGTCTTGATTCAAATACATTGATTTGTTTTTCGAACATTTTTGAAAATTGTAATCACTTGTAAAATCCCAAATGAAACAAATTTGTTTCAACCTCAATAATAACAACTTCCACTTACCACATATAAACCTTCTAACACCCCCAATAAAGTCACCAATTCGGCGTCAACAAAGTTTGCGCTTTCCTGGATCACCAAGAGAGGTCGCCGGATACCAGCCTTCAACGCACGCTGGATTCCTTTCACTGCAGTCTCTCTCAACGACCTGACATCGTCATAGTCCACATCCAACGGCCCAGTGGGCACATAAACAAGCCTCTTGGCCGGGGCATCCGTAGGAAGTATAGCGATTTCCGTTCGTATGGTCGGATCCAATATGTAAAACTTATGAATCGCGCCCGCCAACACTTCCGGCTTCAGTTCCTGCCCGTGCTGGTGTATCAGTACAACGGCGTCGTAGCCTTGGCAGTGCACGTCCTGCTCTTCGCAGATTTCGAACGAATAGTGGCTATAAAAGAATTCTTTCGTTATTGCAAAGCGCTCGTCTTTAAACTTCGATAATCTTTTAATACTCTAATACCGCTTTTTACCTCTTCAAATCTGCCATATTCTTACTTGCCATACTCCAAACAAACTGCCGACAAATTCCGTCGTCGTTTCCTACTTTGTGGAATCTCTACGCTGTGTTGCGCGTCGGTAGTGGGAGTTTATTATTCGCAGTGTTTGTATCGTTAGCCGGTGGCCCGCCAGGGCTATCAATAGATGCAAGTAATCACAGCAGTTGCGGGAACAAAACTATAAAATGTTTGTGGCAACATCGAATAATTCGATATAAATACTAGAGATGGCGCTGCATGAACGATAATATAGTTTCCTTTTCGCAAATATTACTCAACGAAGTTCTCCTACCGGGACATAGATGGCTGATCGTTATTTGCTTGGCAGATTTCTATGAAAATATATATTAAATCCCATAATTAATCATAAAATTTATCTAAACTTATGTCAATTGCTTGTGTTAAGATTAATTCTCAGTCCTACTTCTTAGATTTCATAAACAGAAGGTGTCTCTGAATTCTGAATATCTACAACACAACATTTTTGCGTTAGTCACATTGCAGCAGTCTTTATTGCTACTACTTCAACATGCTTAACTAATTATCAGATCTATTCATCAAAAGATGTCGCTTTTTTAAATTCAAATTAATATCACTAACGGTGAATTTTTATATTTTAAATAAGCAACAAAAGAGTCACCCAACAAGCTTACACTAGAGAGCACAACACAGGGCAAGGATGTTACATATGTCTTGTTCTGTGTAATATCATCAAACACTTTCCAATTTAAAGCAAGATTTATGAAAAAATCTTTAGATTTTGTAGTAACATGTGAGGGCGGATCACTACTCGGTAATGTTTAAAAGTCCCGCATTTCTTGTTAAGGACAACATTTAACAATGAAGGAATTTTTTGAATTTTTGATTGGTACATTACAGTAATTTATTTCGATGATTGTTATTATACAGTATGGTGGAAATGAATAGAATGAATTCATTATTTCCTAAACCAGCGACTTTAGAGAAAAATCCTAAAACCCATAATTTTTTGTTATAAGCGGGGGTTGCGTCAGATTACCTTTTTATTTTTGAATTTTTATTTATCATCTATCTGAGCGTAATGACGCCATCAATAATTTTTTAAATAGAAATGTGTGTGTTGCAATACATCATTTGAAAGGTCTTTTGAATATCTTTTTATATTGTCAAAGAATAAATATTTACGAAAGTCCAGCAGATTTCTTAAAACAAATAAGATGATGGGCCATTTTATACGTAGTTTGGGGTATTTTTTTTTATATATTCTCTATGTCGTTTCTTCTTTCTCTGTATATCCCTGTTCCCTTTAAACTATTCCATAATGCCCTCCCTGGAACACAGTTGAAAGCCCTGTCTAAATCCAGGAATGCTACTACAATATCTTGTTTTCTATTAGTTGTTTGAGAGTGAATATGTGGCCTTGCACTTCTCTCCTTTGAATCCACTTTGTGATTCTTCCAATTGTCGTTAGATTATTTCCTTTAATCTTGCATCTAATATTCTTTCGTATACTTTTGGAAGATACTCAGAATAGTAATTCTTATCAAACATAATGAGGAAAATAGTTGTGTTATTTCTAAATAATTAAATTCTTTTACCACCAAAAATGTACTGATTTTTCACGGAAATTTTAATAAATCGTGTTGACAATATAAAACGCCTAAAGTGTACCACCAATTTAATTTAATTTTCCTCTTTTTTGAAAAATAAGGGTAGTTTACTCTTAAACCTTTATCATTTTTAAGTGATCCAGTAATTGGGTTTTGGAACCTTTGGTGTAAGGCTTTGTTGTTTGTTCCTTGTTGTTTTGTTGTTTGGTGATAGTGGAAAACCTAGCATTGACTTTTGTCAGTGTGATAGTTATTTTTAAGTGATGCTTACTTTGAATGCGGTAAAAGATAAATTGCGTTCAAGGAATCTTAAGTAACAACAAAAAATCCCATACGGTGCGCACCTTCTGACATACGCTGTATATACTTTTAAATAAAATAATACATGCTAACACTATATAAAATTGTTTCGACTGCGTCTAATTACTGAATCATGTAGTAACAAGCAACTACATGACAAACCAAGGAAATGATAATTCGATAAATGTTGTATAACTCCAGAATTTCAGATTTTTACTTAACGCAAAACAAATATTTCTACTTACCCCTTGTCAATTGTGAGAATGGTTCATTCACTTAATGTATATTCTGAAACTGTGATAAAATATACATACGTAACGTATTTAGAAGTAGTTGCAGCTGAAATGCCCATGCAGAATATCACGATATTACGCAAGAGCAACATTTAATTTATATAGCAAGTGAAATTTTCCCGGGTAATTATATGAGATACTGTATCATTCGTTAAAAGCACATCTGCGGGCATTTTTGTCGTTGTTATGTGTTGTTTTGTATTTAATAGTCTTATACGTGGATAGTGGAATAAGAAAAAAAAAAAACGTCTGCTTATATTGTGCGAAGTGGAATAAGGATACTGCAGAGGCTGATCTCGAACATATTTTTAAGAAAGGGTACTTACTATAAAGCATTTGAACCGTACAATATTACAGAAGACAATATATATACTATATGGCTTCTGCTGCAACTTTTTTGAATATCACGTCATCTCATATCATTTTTTACCGATTCATTGCACATTTTTTTAAATTTCCCGCCATACCAGTGGTAAAATTACGGATGCCAAATATAAATTTTAGGGTTCTTAGACATACTGAACCACTTACACACAATATTTCAAATAACTTTCATCCTTTGACATGTAATGCAATTAAAAAATATTACTAATGATAGAAACGGCAATTTTAAAGACGACATCTCCCCCTTCAATGATATTCCTAAAAGAATAGCCACACCTCATAATAAATATTTTATTGCGAAAGTGACAGAAATAAATAATTTACATGAAATGAACAGTTCTTTCAACTAAACTACCAAAAGGTCTCTAGTGGTCTCAAGGTCTATCTGTGGTCGACGATCCAGGATAATAGGCAGAGTAAGCTATGTTCTGTGCGGAATCCGACGAAGACCCAGGCGTCCAAATTCTTGCGTAAGGCCCGCTACCAGACGGCTCCCAACCTGGTTCGTATGAACTGGGCGTTGAGCTCAATGGTGCGCCGTAGATGGGCGCTGGAGGTTCTGGCGGTCCCATTGGACTCATACTCATGGGCATTGGCATACCTGGAGATCCATAAGATTAGAACATTAATACAAATGATGAGAAGTGATTACTGGGTACCCCAGCAGCATTTCAACTTTTGGTATTAAGATAAATATATGTAATATTTTTTGATATACCAGATTTGGTGACAAGTTGGTATATGACGAATCCGAGCACAATAAGGATGGCAAGTTTGCTGAGGATCAGCGCCTTCATCGCTTTCAGTCCGACTAATCCTATGAGGATTGGCATTAGAGCCTTGAGTTTCAATTTCAATAATAGCAACGCTGGGAATAGAAGCTTCTTCTTCAGGAGACCACGAGCAGTATCTGATAGAGAAAAAAAGGTTTTTAAGTTTAAAAATTTCAAATTGATCGAGGTGAACTCACTTTCGTTATCCGAAGTTTGGAAATCCAAACCCCTCTGGGGGTTGTACACCATTTCAGCTTGTCCGAAGATGAATTCAGGTAACCTGTAGCGAAATTCGTGGGTCTTCAGTACTCTAGCTGCTCTTTTGTAGATGGCCCCATCGATATTCTGAAAATTTTGATTAGCATTGCTTTTATGTGGAAATAGTGCTCTGGATGTTAAATTAAAAATTGGGTTTTATTCTGCATGATTGGTATGACATTATTTCTCAGATATAGATTATAAAATTGTGCCAGAAATGGGCGAAAAAAAGTCTAATTGATACTCATTGGTTTAAATTGGATAATTTGGAAATAAAGTTCTGATTATTTTGAAGGTATAGACCGTAAAAAAAAAATGGTATCACCATCACCATTGAAAAAGTGGGAATATCAATTTAATGTTGCTAGTTTTTTTTTATAGAAATTCAAATCTTGGTAGCAATACCCAAATATTATTTTAAAATGTTGAGAAAGATACTCAAATAGTTGCTTAATGTAGATAAACAGATGATGTGGTGCCCTATCACGTAATAATTGTGGTACAGATAAGGACCACCCTATTATACAGAGTGTGCAAATTTAGACTTTAATTTAGAAAATGAAATTATTGCCTCGAAGCATACGATAAAAAAAAAACATCGAAATTTGTGCTCATATATGAAGATCGTAGTGTAAAAAATTTATTTACCTGCATACTCCTGCCAGATTCACTTTCGATATTCAATAGACCGTCCAGATATCGCAGGACTTCGCCTTTAACACATCCCATCTCTGCGCAATTGGTCATCACCGAGCTGAGCAACGCATCCCCCGTCACGGGGTTAGTATCAGCGGCTGCGTCGCTTGCTACCGCCACAAGAACAGCTACCAGTGTTAATCGGAACATTGTCTGCGTGTAAATCGTGCTTGCTGAGCGCGTGGGTGCAGTTATATATTGAGGAGGCGGGTTAGGGGATCGACTGTGCGTTGCTTATTAATTGCCACCCAAATAGCGCGTCAGTTTCTTTATGGAAACGGTTCCGCTAGAAGATCCGGTGCGATACTGCGCGTTCCGTCGCACCTTGTCACTGTTTTGTGACGGAATTTCGTCCTGTACAGATATTTTCACTTGTAGAATTTCCTTTTATTTTCTTCAAAAACAAAACTTAGTTTTAAGTAGAAATTAAACTTAATTAGCTTCCACTTTGCATGGCGATTCTTATATTAGCATTCCTCTGATGTTACCCTAACTAAAATGCCGGCATAAATATTTATATTTATTCTACAGATTGAGTTTCATTTTTAAATTGTTATCTTACATAGTTAAGTGATTATTTGATGTTTCTTTTCAATCGGAAATATTTTTAATAACCTTTCTTGTATTTATTTTATTAATTGCTTGACCCACATTATAATATAAGTCAATCAGTTAATTGTACTACATCGATTCATTAATATTCTATGGAGCTGTTGAAACAGTTTCAATTTATGAACGGATTTAATAAGGTATCACAATTTTTTTTTAATGATTTTAATGGCCTAGTTGTAAAAAAATATTATATATATATATATATAAATATAATGATGATATTACGAATCTAAGCGAAGCTAAAAAACTTATAATAATTCCTATTGTTAGATATATTTGAAAGGAGTATGCTTATTTTTTGATTTAACATTCGATAATTCTCATATAATTCTACCAAGAGGTATTGTAATTTTTGATTTTCCAATTGAAATGAGTTAATGTACTACCCTTGATATGTTAAGGTGATGTACATGGTGAGGAAAAACTAGTATAGATGAGAAAACAACATTTATCAACGTTTAATTCAAGCTTAAAGTCATCACACCACTCTGCTCTCATATTTAGAGCACGTTGACATCGGTTTGCATCGTCAAGAGAGGAAATTTCCGAGAAGATTTTAATATCATCGGGAGAGGCAAGTATAGTAAGATCAATTTGGAAAAGCAAATCATTGGTAAGAGCACAAATATAGTAAAGGACCTAGATTCGATCCCTGAGGGACGCCGGAGGTAAGGATGAAACTATTGGAGTTATACCCATTGTAAGTGAAGTAGCACGTTCTCTGTTTCAGATAAGATCTAAGCAAACACAAAGCAGATGGAGCAAAACCCAAGGAACTCAACTTAGCGAGAAGAATGTCATGATTGATTAAATCAAAGACTTTGGTTAGGTCAGTGTAAATCACGTCCACCTGTCCGCGTCTGTCCGTAAGGGACCGTCTAGGTATGCAGATATGTAGATCGACCAAGAAGCAAACCATGCTGATTAGGAGAAATAACTGTAGGGTGTGACTATAAATACGAACAAATAATACCTTCTCGTAGAAGTTTCGCAAAGTCAGATGTAATAGATATGGGTCTATAATTAGCAATAATATCATGATCACCGTTTTTATGAACTGGTATTATTTTTGCAGTTTTCCAGAGATCCGGGAAGACACCAGAAGAGATTGAAAGATTGCTCATGATTGTCAGAGGATATGCAAGTACAAATCTACAGTAACGAATCAAGAAACTAGGCAACAACTTGTGCGTTTGTTAGTAACAGCAGTCATTAATGTTATTAGTTCATCTTTAGTAACTGATGGAAAGGAATGAGGCAAAGAATTGTCGGAGTCAGTCAATGAGGTATCGTCTAAATTAGCAAGCGTTGACAATATCATTTGGGTCAGTAGCCTTCTAGGTATCCGGGTAGATCTCTTTTTCGCCTGAAGAACTTGCCAATATATATTTTCGAAGGTATTGAGATAACTAGTATAAGTATCATTAATTTGTTCTTTAATTATTCCTCTGATATGTTTAAATTCATTATAGTAGCTAATGTTTCTGCTTTTAATCCATTTATTATGATAGAAATTTTTAGTTTTAAGATTATAAATAATATCTAATGTGAACCATGGAGGATAGTAGTTACTAGAAAAAGATCTGGAAGATACATACTGATCCAGAATTGCCTATAGAGAATTATAAAATGCATGCAAGGCTTCATTCACATCGACGTAGTCCTCAAGAAAGGACCAATCACCATGAACAAGGTGATTATACAATAGTGGATAATTGGCTTTGTCAAAATTATATCTGAAATTATTGGCAAAAGGGAATCTTTCTAATGAGTTGGAATGTATAAAATAAAATTATATTTCTAGGTTAGAATGGTAAGGATCCTCGGGTATAAGAAATAACTTATTTATTTATCAATATTAATATTATGAATTTCCAATATACGAAATGTAGCGTTGCCAAATATATACCTTCGATATTTATATTCGATAAACACCACTTCATTTATTAATGATTACTTGTTCTGAATACTAATTATTTATAACGCCAGAACATAAGATGGGCTTTTTTTTTTAATAAAATCATTTAAATTTTAATTCTTTCGTTTTTTTCTTAACACGCCAGAAATCAGAATTAAACCTTCTTAAAATCATCCAACTTATAAGGTATTAATAGCCAATATATTTGTATTCATGTAATTTTTATTCACTTAATAATAATTTATCAATAAATAACAGTAACAATTCTTCATCAACAAGGTCGTCGCAGATTGGAAATCACACTCATGGAGTGTAAGCCGAATATACCAATTTCTGGGCATCAAAATCGTTGAACGATCTCGCATGATGTACATCCCATGGGCCGTGGGTTGCTATCGGTGGATGGGAGTCCGCTGCTAGTTTCTTACACAGTTGGTAAACGGCCATCGAGATAGAAATCACAAACGTGACGAAGGATAATTGAAGAGCGTTCCAAGTCTTCAAACCTAAGATCCCCAAAGCCAACGGAATCAAAGTGATGACTTTGAGAAGGAGGATTATGAAGATAGGTACAAAAATCTTCTTCAGTTTGTGCTTCTTGATTTTCAGCTTCTTCCTGCGTCCTGCGAAAAAATATTGAATTAGTATGTATGAATCGCGTTTTTATGGCTTGGTGGAGCACCTTCGACCACTTCAGAATCGGCCATGCCAATTTCCAGGTCAGTTTCTTCATCGCTCAGACTCCTTCCGCTTATTGTGATGGGTCCCAAGATTGGTAAGTTGAAAACAGCATCATGTTCTCGTATATAATCCGTGATTATTTGCCCGAAGCCATTTTGACTTCGCGGAGTGGCTTCTAATGCTCCTTCGTCACTCTTTCTCACTTCCAGGAAATCTGAAATCTACAATGGAATTAACGAATACCGCATATCAAATCCGCCAGTAATCCTATTTTCATCTAATTGTTATTCCGTACTCACTCGAAACGCGCTGTCCTCGTCTGGCGAACTTCCTTCGTCAATTGGAGTGCAGAAGACAACCGTTGCAAGAGCAAACGCCAGGGAAATTCTAAACAGCGCCATTGTCTGCGAAATATAACGATGGTTGTTGCTGAACTGATAATTTTCAGCAACGGTGCCTAGTATTTATGCGTTGGCGATTGATCGAAAGTGGTGGACGAGTGTCGGACTAATGTGCCCATTTTCTAGAGGCTTATTTGGTTCGTTGTGGTACAAATACTAAAATAGAAAATGGTCAAAATATTTTACTGTACCGATCGATGTGATATACATATACTAATGAAGAGGAATTGTTTTAAACGATTGTATTGTACATCCTATATTAATTTAGAGTAAATTAGAAATTTAAGAAAGATTAAAGCAGGTAAGTAATCCTGAATTTTATTTCAAACTATGTTTTATAAAGATTATATTTTGAAGGATTATATGTTTGAAAATTATGAACAAAGACAAACTGTCTAAATTTTGTTTGAGATTCATTTGTATTCTAAACTGAGCGGCATTTAACTTGCACTCAATGTGTTTGAACAAAATATAAAGTGTACTTAATAAGTCTGTAATGGTCATTTATAAATTACGATATGAATATAAACGAATAAAGTTAATGATCCTAGTAATTTTAAAGTTTTGTGAATATTTTTTTCATTTATTCAATGTTTTGATCAAGCTATTATTAGAACGGTATATATTTTGCATTTGAACATATAAAAATCCGTGGTTTATATGAATTGAGCGTAAAATATCTTTGGCAACTGCCTTTACAAAATATTTTTTTAGGTAAAAAAATTGTATTCTATTGAAATGTATTTTCAAATTGATTAGGGCCTTATTTTTCATATTACCAAAAATATGATACTTTCTTTGTTATTGCAGTAAGATCATTCAGTTTTTTTAATTTCACGTCGTATTATGCTTTACTGCCTTTAAATATCTGGTTGATATTTGATCGTTTATCAAATGACCTGAACACTATAATGAAGCACAATCAGTTAGCTCATAACTTTGTGTTGGGGTAATAAAAGATTTTACTGTTAATACTATCATTAAAGCTTCAATGAAAAATTTCAATCAAATTCGATAAAAATATTGAGTTGTGTTTCGTTAATTTCTATGAAAATTTGTTGGGGTTGGATAAAATTTGATTAAAAAAAAAATGACAACCAAAATCGACGTGTCAAAAAAAGGTTAAATTCGCTAGAAAAATTCTGTGAAATCGGCTAAATTTGGAGAAAAATGATAAAAGGTTGGATAAAAATCGATCAAAATAAATGAGATTGGCCAAAATCGATAGAAAAGTTCATTAAGATTGGGGAAATTCGACGAGGTTGGATAAAATTTGCCGAAGTTGGTTGAAATATATTTGATGGACAAATACGATGAGGTTGGTCAAAGTTTATGAGGTTGGATAAAATATATTCCGTGAAAAAATTGATTGAGGTTGGTAGAATTCTTTGAAAAAATCGACAAGATTAGCCAAATTCGATAGAAAACACTGATTGGGTTAGATAAAATCCGATTAAAATGGACGAGTGTTAGTCAACATCGATTGTAAGTAAGATTGGTGAAATTTGACAAGACTGAGATTGGATAAAATATAATTAATGGAGAAATATGATGAGGTTGGTCAAATTTTATGAGGTCGAGTAAAATATATTCTATGTAAAAAATCGAAGTTGGTTGAATTCGTTGAAAAAAAAGATCGATAAGTTTGACCAAATTCGATGGAAAAACATGACAAAGTTTTAGTAAAATTGTTTTATCAATCTTATCCGTTCTTATTAGCTAAATTCGATAGAAAAAATCAGTAGAGTTGGAGAAATTTCAAGAGGTTGGATAAAATTTGACTAGATTGGATAAAACAATATATATTGGATGGAAAAATTCAATGAGGTTGATCAAATTTAATTTAAAATGAAAAACCGATAACATGGGTTGGAATCCAATAAAAATGGATGAGGTTAATCAAATTCGAGGTTGGGTAGAATTTGACCAGGTTGTATTAAATAAAAAGTTCAATGAGGTTGACCAAATTCTTCGAAAAAAAAAGAAAAATTAAAGAGGTTGGCTAAATTCGATGAGTTTGGTGAACTTTGATGGAAAATCCAATAAGATTAAAGAAAATTCAATAAAGTCGTCCAATTTCAATTAAAAACTTCTTAGAGTTAATACATATATAAAATATATGCGGTTGGCCATGATCTATGACGAGTAATAAATATATATTTTTATGTGGAGGTTTAATAATCTTCTTTTTTTTTGAACAGGCTAAAATATACCAGAATTTTACTTAATCGTTATAAACTATTCTTTATATATATATTTATATTTATTGAAGGTCACACTAATTTGAGCTAACCTACGAATCCACAAAATTCAGTGCTTTTATTTTTCCTTGTACTTAATAATAACATGCTTCTTATATTAGTGATTTCAGTGCAAGCACACAAACTGATCTTGAAGGATTAATAACAATAGCTGTTTTAGAAATTAATTATGCATTCAAACTATTTTATTTATAACAGCGATAAAAAAAAATAGATGCAAATATTGATTTTCATATTATTGGTTTTTTTTTAATTTAATTTGTAATAGCGTTAACAATATTTACTTTTTATTTTGTATTGTATTAGCAGCAATAAATAAGCACAGAAATTATTAAATTAATATTAAACGCTCAATGCGAAAGAAAATTTGTCTGCTTATAATATTTAGAACCAATATGTAAAACTCATTTCTGATTATTTTCTGTTAAATATAAAAGGAGAAAATACAAGTAAATCCAATTTTCAACGCTCAAAAAAGCTATATTTTCTTTGGTATGAACGACAGATTATTTGCTCGAATAATTTATTATAAATACAATCCATACATATATCTTTATTTACACTTTCATTAACAATCGTGTCCATATCATTGCGTATGAGCGGAATACGCAATATTTTGGGCATTTTCGGCTGCGATATCAATCGATCTTGCTGCGTAGTGGTTATAACCACCATCCCAACCTCCGTGGGCAGAAATCGGAGGTGCGGCGGTGTCAGTAGCCAGCTTCTTGCATAATTGGAAGATGGCCAATCCCACCGAGATCACGAATGAAAAGAATGACAGCTGCAACGAGTTCCAAGCCTTCAAACCGAGAACGCCAAGAGCCAAGGGGATCAGGGTAATGGCTTTTAGGAGGATGAAGATGAATATGGGGATGAGGATCTTCTTTAATTTAGATTTCCGCGCTGAAAATGAATTAGTTAATTAACATGGAATTAAATCGGAATCAAGAAGCTCTTACCTTGGACGTCTGTGGAATCGGAGAAACTCAGTTTCAGATTCATCTGGTCCAAATCTAAATTCTTAGCGTCTAGAGTGACGGAAGATCCAAACGGTAGCTTCAAAGTGACATCGTGAGATTTTACGTAATCTTCGATTTTATCTTCCAAAGTTCCATCGCCACGTCCGGAGATCTCATTGGAGCGATAAGAATTCCTATTGATTTCAACACCATCTGAAAACTGTAAAGCCAGATAAAACGGAGCACCGCTTTTATTAAAGCCCACTCACTTTGTACGAATCCTTTTGGAAGATATTGTTCAAAAACGTTATGGTTTTAAACTTCAAACAAGCTATTGCGTCATCGTTATTACACATCGACCTCATTTCTTCTACTGTCGAATCAAAGGGTGTTCCTTTCCAGAAATATCTGGGGGATGGATTACAAGCCACCGCGCTTACGACGGCTAACGTAGCGCATATTCTGACGAAGGCCATGCTGGATGGTCGAATGACTAGCGTGAAACTGATGAACGATAACTGTCGTTCAAGTATTTAAATGTTTCGCTGTCGGAAGTAAATTTCTTTCGTAAAACCTATTTGGTATTGCGCTGTAGCGACGTTGTGTGTCTCGACTTAAGTCGCATACTAATGACCAACCGTTCAGGAGCGTTGTAAACTTGACCATGATGCCAGAGCATATCATCGATACGTTTAAATAATTGTATTAAGGACAATTGACGCTGTTGGCATGCAGGACGTTGACTTTAACGAAAACGTATTGTGAATGAAGGAATTTAGGTCCTTCTTGCTTTCCTTAGATCGTTTTTTGTTTTCTACGATCTACATACCGTTGAAGAAATTATGGATACAACGAATATAGCGATGCACTGGCAATATTTTAAGCTGGTGTCGGTATTCCGGATTGTCAATATTATTACAATAAGGTCTTGGATTGCTTTTGGGAACTACCTGAGCAGAATTAGTTCAATATAGCCAAAAAAAAAAGTATGGGCATGCATTTTAGTCGACCTTATATTAATGACACAACACCATTTTTTTTTCCTCAAAAGTAATAAGTAGCAAACTTTTGGCCGATTACTATTATACAGGGTGTTTATAGTCTTGTGATTTTATTTTTTAATGGTGATTAAACATTTTAAAATGAGTTCATTAACGCAAAAGTTGCTGCATAATAACAATTTTTTTTTGTACTTTTTATTTTTTTTATTCTTAAGTGGGGATTATTCACCATAAAAAAGGTTGTTAACCCTAAAACAATTGATCAACCACTTTTTACAGTAAACTGTTATTAATGAATTTTTTACAAAGTTAGCTGATGTCAGTAACTTTTTCCATCTCTCTATAGCCGATTCATTAGTTGCCACCGCATTGCTGGTTTGTCGTAGTTATTGCCAGCACAGATTTTCGACAAACCTTGAGGCCAGACTGGTCGACGGACAACTTATTGGCTTATTTGTATTGCAAAATCAATTAAATGTATGTGATTATCTCTTGTTTTTTGCAAAATCATTTGATGGAACTATTGGAAGAAGTTCCTTTGAATCCTCCTTGTAGATCTTGACTTCGGTGTCTTGCATAGTTGCGTTTGTTGTTCGAATTCTTGCGTTAGATAACATATCTTTCGAGTATCCATTCATTCTGAGTGTGTTAGTGATAATCCGAATCTCTGTTTGCATACGATTTTTGAAATCCCAGGTTTTTGATCTACCTCAATTTTATCTTTAGTGCTCCCCAAGAGAGATTTTAATGAACTGCTCGACTTAAATGCAATTTGAAGATCCTGTTCTTTAAAAATGCTGTTCAACTTACGTGTGGATGAGTGATATGGCAAAGAAACAAATTTATTACCGCGAGTAGTAAACATGTGGAATCCTGAATATGATTCTTAAGTTTATGTTTCTTAATTATCTTAGTTACTATTTCCGAATTGAAACCATTGTACTTCGCGATCTTTTTAATTAAACAAAATTCTTTTTCATATCTATCTTTTGTAAGCGGAAAACTTAACAACCGATGGATAAGAAAATTAAAAGAGGCAATTTTTTGCTGAAAACTATGATTTGAGTCCGCTGTTATAAACTTGTTGACATTGGTGTCTTTTCGGAAGATATCTATTTCTATGTTATTATTATCCCTAATAACCAAAACATCTAAAAATGGTAGTTGATCATTGTTTTCCTTTTCTATTGTGAAATTAATTGTACTGAATTTCGAATTTAATTCAACTAGAAAGTCATCCAAATCACACAAGTTAGTATTAAAAATCGCGAAATTATCGTCAACCTACCTAATCCATACTTTAGGGAAATACTTAGCGTTTCTTTTAAAATCGGTTTCAAAGTGACTCATAAACAAATTCGCTATAAATGGAGACAAGCTGTTGCCCATCGCTGTGCCCTGTTGCTGTTCGTAGAAGTTGCCTTCAAACTGAAAACAGTTCTGGGACATGCAAAGAGGTGTCAACTTCAAGTATTTATCTATTTTCTCGGGTTCAACTTTATTCTTAATCAACAAATCGTCTAAATATTTCAATGTCTTCAACAAAAAAAAACTTCAACCATATTATTAATCCATATTTAAATTAAATTTAGTATCAAAATTTTAGATATTGGAATATCATAAATATTCTGTCCAATCGTTTGTGAACGCTTCTTTTTTTTAACATTTTATTATATCCTATGTTCTTATTAAGCATATTTAAGTATTTGCTCAAAAAGAGAATGTAATAATGTAATAAGTAATTCTTTCTGAAGCAGTAAAAGAAAGTTTTTTTAGATATTATTCCAATAAATTTGATAAACTAAATACTACACCCGTTTTATTCGTCAATAATTTAATTTTTAATTAAATAATAATAATTTACAATCGTATCCTAGCAATGAACAGCACAATCATCATCTTATCAAATTAGCCAGCCTTTATACGCTTCCTCTTGAGCCGATCGTCCATATCCGGCATCCCATCCGCTAGCTGCCACTGGTGCAGCGTGTTCAACATGATGCTCAAGATGCTGTGGATAATGTACTACCTCATAAGTGGTCACCTAAAATATTATTTCATGTAGAAAAGGGTTTTTTGAAATGACAAATCCCATTTAGAGACCTTTGGTTTGGATAATTTGAAGATCAGCATGGCACCGGTCAAGACCAACGATAGCAAACCTAGAGTTAGGGCTTTCCACGTCTTCAAAGCGATGAGAGCCAAAGCCAAAGGTACCAAGACAGCTGTTTTGAATTTCAAACCTAGGAGGAATGGTACTATGATCTTTTTCACCGCCTTGGATCGCCCTGTAAAAATAATTTTGTTATAAGAGGTAATTATGCACCAGTCGGATTATGCACCAGTAGCTGCTAATGGCACGGAAACATCATCAGGCTGGAACGATCTTGGTATTAAATTCCCTAACGGTCCTTCGGGCCTTAAAAAATCTGGCACCTTAGCGACCAAATCGTGCGTTTGTAAGAAGGTATCGAATTTATCCAAGATATCCTCATCCAAACCGCGTTGCTCCTAAAACAAATCACATACATTCGATTTGGAACGATTTTCTTCATTCAATCCGCGATTAGGCGCATACTTCTCTATCTCTGGGATTATCCTTCTTGACGATAACCAGATCATCGGTGATCCTTATCACAGGATCTGAAACCACGTCGGTCATCCACGTCAACGCTTTAGGTTTGACGCAACCGATACTGAACTCCTTCAGGCACGTGTGGTAAATGTCTTGAGCGAGGTCGATCGCACTTTGCCGATGCGCTAACGATAAAGTAATCACTGATAACGCGAAACCTAACAGCGCGAAGCGAGCCATCGTGTGCGGTGCTGCTAATTAGAAGGACGCGAGGTATAATGACGCCGAAATAACAAAGGTGCAGTTTTATATCGAACCGTAACGGAAATAGAAACCAAAAGAACTATCGGGGTTGTACGTGCACGGAATTAGAGAAGAGGCGCACAAGAGGAATTCGTTTTCATATAAAGTAAAACGATATTAATTAGACCTACATGTATATGACACTGTTTTAGTTCAGTCGATTTTGTGAATGAATTCATAATACGATTTGGAGAAAACTTATTAAATTCTTAAAAGTAGCTTTGAAAAGAGAGCTCAAAATTAAAACCAGGTAGAATTAATAAACATAGACAACCTGTAACATCAGATTCTATTAGGCTATTTTGATAACCTTAGTCAAATGTAGTAATTTTGACAGTTGGATCTGATTACGTGATTAGGTTATGTTAATTAATTTTTTGCGCCTCCGTCCAGAAACATTGATTTTGCATTACTATAAATCGGCCGGAAACTTACCATTCTCCGGCCTAGGCCGGCAAAAAGTCCACTATTGGTTGGCAACAATATTCGATGACAGATGACAGAATTCTCGTTACACAATCTCTTAATTAATTCATATTCATTCCAATTCTATTTTCGGAAGATTTTACAGGTAATAAATGGTTAATAACTTCACACACAACCTCTGTAATATGAGCTGGGGTCTCCATTGCCCTTATTATTGATGAATATGTATCAAAACTACCAAGAAAATTAAAACGTCAAAACACTAGGTATTTTAACCCTGATTTCCAATTCAAAATTCAGACTCAGACGTAATATGTATTGCCAACCTGTACTGTTAACTCCCTAGCATTAATTTCTTTTATTATTCACAACAAAATTAAGATTTGTCGGCTCAAAAAATAGTGTGTAACACACGGCCAGAAACTCTTTTGCGAGTATTCGCACTCGCAAAACTATAGTGATACAAATAACTATAGTAGCAAAGTGATGTTTTATTTTTATCCTTTATTAATTACATGATTGTCATTCCTAGCTCAGCATTAATTAACTAATAGCTACAGTACCTTATTGTAGTAAATATTTTAAACATATTCAAATACCTACCTATTTACCATATCTATGTTATTTCTGAATAACTTAAAATAAAAACAAATCTATTTGTTCTCCTAACAGATCGAGTTCCAACGAATCCGTACCTACAACACGATAAAAACACTTTCATCACCATTTTCAGCAGGCAACGTAAGTTATTTAAACATCGTATCCCATTTAAGAGGTTACGATATGCATACAAAACGTTTTTCGGGAAGTATTGTGCACACGGACATTTATATCGATTTTTCTGGATTTAGTTCTTAGTATATAATCGTCGAAATCTAATTAGCTGTAGAAATAATTTTGAAACACTTGTAAGTTGTAAGAAAATAAACCTAACCCCTAATGAAGCATCAGCTAGCCTTAATCTTGCAACGGAATGGCAATATTAATTGATTCTACGTGTAAAATAAAATGAAATTATTCGAATCATAAGAGAATTTAGTAGTTACTATAGAAATATTATATGTCTTTGCTTAAATTGAAAATATATTCATGAAGAGTATTTTTTAATGATTAATATAAAAATGTTAGTGCGCCATCTATTCGAAATACAGCACACTGAGATGTATATTTCGTCCATAATGGTAATGAACCAACATGAACAACAATATATAATCTATAACTACTGGCAGGTAGATGGCGCTGAAGAATTTCGCTTTAATTTGATGGTTGGTGCAAACCGTACGAAATCATAACGAAATCTCAGTATTATTTTGTTGTTTTAGTACTATACCATATGGAAATTTACCATACGGAAATTTCCATACTTTTACGAATTTTCAGGGTGTTATGCGGATACGGAGTGGAAGATCATACCATACGGATTTTTCCAACAATTGCAACTATTTATATCTATTATAAATTTATTTTAAAAAGTCCATTACTTTAGGGCATAATTTTAAATATTTTAACAGATAATATGAATCCAATTTGCGAGAAATACATACATACAATCTTTCTGAGATAAATAATGCAAGTAATCAAGTGAAAACATTGTGTAAATCTCAGTATTTAAGCCAGCTTATAAATGTTTATAATTTATTATGATAGTTAATAACGGTAAATAAAACAACAGGCATAATAATCTATATTCTCATATTGACAGTAATTTAAAATTATCTTAAACTATTATAATATCAATACTTGAAAGCCCATTCACACTTTTTCTTCTGTGTTGGTATTTGTTTTAACCTAGATAATAAAATCTCATACCTATATAAAGACATACTAAGTTGGCACAGTAAATTTGAGTATTTCAAAATTGAAAATACGGATGATTCTGAATATGTTATATCATTCATAGTAAAATATATTTCTTTCAATTTGAAAATTATATTACTATCAAAATTTAAAAAGATTAATAAGCATGGATTATTTGGCGCCATCTATTTAAAGTAGCTCACACTGAAATCAAACAAGTCGGTAATGGTGATGAACCTAGCTATGCTGATATTACAGATCTCTGTCATCTCACCTAAGAATAGTATATCTTTTATCTATTGACGAATAGATGGCGCCACATTTTCATCATTTTTCATTTAAATGAGAAAATAAAAATCATGAATTATTAATTATTGTTTTTAGAGAAAATAAACTAATTTTTGTGAGGATTTATTTTTAATATTAAAAATCAGGAAATGTCAAGGAATTTGTGTAATATAATAATTAAAGTATACATATTAAATTACTCTTATTTATTTTTCATACTTAATTGACAATAATAAATAAATAAATTACTTCTACAAAATAAATAAATAATTAGTATAGCGATGTATAGTTTTATGTGTCATTAGAATTTAACTAACATTAAAACGCCATTCAATTTACTTTTATTATATATAAAGTCGTGGCCATCTATAAGATAAAACTAGATCAACTCAAGCTGCTATTAGATACCGCAGGTAAATTAGCAATAAACATTTTGAGCAATATCTATTTTCTATGACTATATTGACTATTCTTCTATGTACATTTTCTATCATAATTATGACTACTGTATGTTATAATGGAGTTTGATTCTATCACTTGGAAACGAATGCTTAATAATTAGTATTATAACAAACAAAGTAAAAATAAATAATATATCGAATAAATTAATATTGCGCGCATATGGAACGGAAACTATAATTTACAACAGTGCATACGGAAGTTACAGTAAAGGAAATGTTCTTCTCTTATGCTTCAGTGTTTATTACGCAAGCTGGGTATAATCGAAGACAATCACGTTGATCTTGTCCATCACGCGCAGCCTGAACGTATTTGTAGAAACGTATTATGGCTGCATTACTGGAAGTGGGCTTTTCCAAATCGTCTCTAAAAATTAAAAAAAAAATCAAGATTAGCAAAATAATATCATTCATAGCCAATAAATATTGTAATGTACGACGTAATAAAATGTAAAATAATCAGTTTTGTCCTTATGTAGAGATAATCTAGTTATTTTAAAAATTTGTTACATCACTTAATAAACACTCTGTATAATATAATAAATAAAGTAGGTTAAATAAAAGATTTTTTTTTGATGGGACTACAATTACAAACATTTATTCTAAGATTTTTTTAGCCGTTTTGGGTTCATCATATTAAATCAGGCTTCTAGGTCAGAAGTGCATATTTTTGGGGATTCACGAAGTTGGAGAAAGTAGATACCACGACCATGTAGTAAAAAAAAAGGATTTCTCAATTAACCTTTGGCTTTATGTATGTAGGTACATATATATTATATGATTTCAATACGTATTTTTTATAAGGCGCTGTTTGTTCATTGTTCTGTCGCTGCAGCATTTTTTTTTTCGGCGCATCTTTAACCCAATCGGGTCCATTTCTTATAAGGATCATCATTCATTAAAATAGCATCAATCTGTATGGTGTTTCTTAAAGTGAATGTTTTATTTATGTGGCCTCGTTGAACCAATAGCTTGTTTGCTCAACTTTCTATTGCCAATATAGTTGTTTAAACACGGCGTATATTCTTACAATTAGGTGATCTTAAATTAAGTACCGCGATTTAAATAAAGGTTGACTATTATATGAGAATCACTTATATTGCATTTTTTGTTTCAATTAAATATTTTTTCTTTCCGTGCAAACGAGTACTGATTTTGCCGTAATATTCCTAATGTAATGAGGCAAGAAAGTGCTCTAAATTGTGCTTTTAACTAACGCAGTATAATGAGCGAATGTTAGCATCAACTCTCTATATAACTCTCTAGCATTTTCGTCTGTTTTCACTTAATTAGTGTTGCTAGTTGTATTAGACTAGACTCCCAAGTAATCAAGCAGTTATATGTAATTATCTACTTTAGTTCCAACAAACCGAATTATTCCAAAATAAAAAAAGCTTCAGTTTAAAGAGTTCCGTTTCAAATTTCAAAGTTTTTCAATTGAACACCATATTCTTTCAATATAAAAAACGAGGGTGCTTTAACTTAAGGAAATAATTGATAAAAACGCAATTCCTGAAGAATGCAAAAAATATTAAGTGGCAGATATGCGACACAAAAATATTGCCCGTCATGTTTATAGGTCAGATCACGTGATTTTGACATATCTATTTAACAGAAACTTCGAGGTGGATGGGATATAAGCTGGTATCAATCCCACTACAGAGACGGATTCGGTGAACTGATCTGGTTTACAGACAGAGCAAGAATTTACAGTGAGACGAGAAACACAATGATCACTATCTCACAAAGGAAAATATGCCAGTGTTTCTCAAGCAGAGTTATACGCAATTTTACTTTGTGCAACACAAATCGAACAGAGGACTTTTAAAAACGGATCTGTATTGCAAGTCAGGTGATGTTAATGGCATTAATGAATTAAAACTGGTTGAGTAAGGCATGCGAGAACTGCATAATTTTGGCAGATCGCAATACTTTACTGTAGGTGCCCGGACATTCAGAGAGAAGTTTCATTTATAGGCCCATAGAACTTGTTCTGGGAGTGTCTAAATACACAGTATCAGAGCAAGTAAGGAGTTGGGTTCAAGAGGAATACCAAGAGAGACCGATAGAACAACACAACCAAGCAAATTCATAAAAAGACCTTTATCAAAGCATTTTTATCAAAAGAAGAAGAGATGGGGAACTAGTAAACCTTAGTAGGAACATCTTTGCATAGTAGCAGGTCTTCTAACAGGGACATTGTGCATTGAAAGGACATCTACAGAGAAAATGGGGATCAACAGATGGGCAGATACCCAATTCAAATTATGTAATGGAATGACAGAAACTACATACCACATATTAAGTGAATGCGTGAATGCAAAAAGGCAGGCAATTTCTGGCAAGCTAATATTAGTGAACGCAGAGGATTATTATTTTGATCAACCAGCTAAAGACCTGTACAGACTAGCACAGAGCACTAGGAGATTGAACTGGCAGACATAATTTAAAGGGGTGAAGGAAATGTGAGATGTAATATGAGAAACCCAGAGGCTGTAGAGTTTCCGAAGACTTCAAATAGCTCTTCCAAAAAAAAAAAAAAAAGGTTTAGTCATTTTCTACCATTTACTTTTTATGTGACCAATTTGTGGTGGCCTACAGATATTTGGGTTGCGTAAGTATTTGTATAATTTAGAAGATTTTGGGCTCTTTTTGGTTTTTTCATATCCCTTTTTCTTTCTGGTCATTTTTTAATGATTTTCCCGTATGCCAAAATGTCTTGGTCCACAAATCACATCTTATATACAACTTAAAAATATAAAAAAAATGTGGCTTTCGTCATATCGCTAATATAGGTAATATTTTGCAAACGACAATTTCTGAATCATCATTTTCGCGATGGTTGGAATTGCTCGAAGCGGGTCTATAAAATGGCTTGCAAAATCGCCGAATCCTGATTTTTTTTCTCTGGGGGTATCTTAAGTCTAAAGTATATGCCACGCGTTCAGCTTCCTCTAAGAGTTATGCCAAAAAATATTGAAGAATGCCAACTCCAGAAATGTTGCGAAATGTTAGGAGAGCATTTGAAGCAGGATTATACTATTATAAGGAGGTTAATGGTAATCATTTTGAACATTTAATGAAGTAAAATCCAAACCATTTCACAACAATTATGCACTTTTTTCCCAGTAATTGAAAAAAGTTACTTTTTTCCTATGTATATAATCAATAATCTTATTTAGCCATAGGGTGTTAAGATACTAAATTCAGTTAGAATAAATCAGTTATAAACAAATGTTGCCCAAACTTTTTTATTCCTTGCCATCCGTATCCCCTCAATCCATTGTACTCCTCGATTCTTTAAACTCTCAGCTATTACACTGTCATATGACTTCCGTGGTCCTCCTCGTGATCTCTTCTGAGTTGTCTTCGCTAGCCATACCCTCTTTGTTTGTCGCTCTTCTTCCATACGTACCACATGTCCAAACCACTTTAATTGATGTTTCCTAATAGTCTCCAAGATAGGCTCTACACCCAATTCTCGCCTTATCAACTCGTTCCTTATCCTGTCTTTTCGAGTGACACCTTTCACCGCTCTCAGATACTTCATTCCAATAGCCTGAATTCTGCTCCTCGTTTGGTTATTCAGTATCCAGCTTTCACATCCATATGTCAAAATTGGCGTAAATACTGTATTATCAACACTTATTTTTGTATTAATTGATATTTTCTTATTTCTTATAAATGTCCTGTTTAGTGTATAGTATAACATCTCTATTCTAGTGTTTATTTCCATGTCTTCTTTTCCATCTTTGTGTATGTTTACTCCTAAATATCTGAATGTGTCTATTTGTTCTAGATCTCTTCCATCTATCTCTATTTTTACTTTTGGATCGTTTTTACTTATTGCCATCACTTTAGTCTTTTCAATGTTTATTTTCAAATTTCTCTTCTTCAGCCCTGTATTCCAATGGTTTAAGTTTATTTGCAAGTCTTTTTCGTTCTTTGCATATATTATGACGTCGTCAGCAAATGCACTCTCTGCTAATTCCACCGTCTGCATGTTCCTGTACCCTACTTGAAGTTTTTTAATAAGTATTTTAATTTTCTTTAGTACATCATCAAGTATCACATTGAAAAGTACCGGACTTAGTACTCCTCCCTGCATTAATCCTTCGTTCGTTATAAATTCGCCTGACTTTCCCGTTCTTACGTAATTTCTGGTTTTTTGATATATGGTCGCTATGGCTTTTCTCAGTTCTTCATTTACTCCTCTTCTTCTAAGACTCTGCCATACTTCTTCTCTTTTAATGATATCAAAGGCTTTCTCCATATCTATAAAAGCTACGTAAATAGTCTTATTTGTGCTCTTTTCAATCAATTGTTTCAACGTGAATATATGGTCTTGAACACCTACTTTTTTCCTACTAATTGAAAAAAGCGACTTTTTCATACATGTTGCCGTAAAGAATATTAAAAAACTTTTTGAATGAGTGGTCACAAGACGCATAATCCCTATTCAAATTTTAATGGCTGCTGCACCACCAGGAATGATTTTAAATCGTCATGCCCCTCATTAAAAGTGGCCCCCCTTGATTGGACAATTCACAGGTTTCGGAATTTTATCTAAATTACAGCAGCTGAAGAGTTATTTGCGGTGGCTCGTTCCAATTGAAAACGTCCCGGATAATTACTAATTAACAACATTTCTATATGCACTTCCAATATTACACCGTTAAGTATACACAGGCACACATGTCATTGTAAATAAACTTCAACGCTGTTATTCTATTATGGTTACCTACTCAGAAATATTCCAAGTTTACTTTGCCGCCTCATACCAGAAAGAAAGACGTTCGTAACACTTCCTCGTGTGAATGTGTTATACTTTCATCGAAATTAATTTTACGTGATGAACGAATGACGCCTCAATAATGCTTTCTGTGATCGTAAAAGAACCTCAGACAAATGTTACCGAGTACGAATCATCGAATCAACAATCTTTAATAATACGAAATCACTCGCGGGCGATTTAAGATTCGCAGATTCGAATGTGGGTCAGAGATTTGACATTGTTGTGTGGTGGCCACGCCGAAATGGAGAAGTGATGTTTTATTTTTATGAGTCGTTTATGCAAATGTGATGGCTTGCTCTAATATTTCTCTTTTTATATGTACGTATATAGGCATATGTTTATAAATGCGATTTGATTTCAAATGATCGATGATGGCTTAAATTTCTCGCGGTTAATTTTAGGGCAAAACATCGTGTGCGATTCGCTAGTTATATATTCTTGTTATTATTCGTCTCGTCCTCATTTGAAATTATCTTGTTTTAGTGCTACGTATAAACGTAAATTGTATTCGAATTAACACAGTATGTTTCTCATTGAAAAAGGTTTGTGAATGATGGTGATTTATGGTGATAAAATTCTCACTTTTATTTTTATGACTGTCCATCTGTAATGCAGATTCGATTTATACACTATGAGTTTCTTAAAACTAACTTTTCTACTTAAAGAGATACACACATAAAAATCAATGCTTAATTTAAAAATATACTGTTCCTAACAAACATATGGTAAGTTCCTATATGCTCGAACAATTAGTTATTTTGAAATAAAAATAAATTTAGTCTTGACCGAAAACGATCTTAGTTTAAATTTCTTTTACAAGCTCTATAGGTCTATTAACTTACCTGCTCAATTCCGCTGACAATAAATTACTATGCGGACTGAACTTCGGTGGGTTCTTGTACATGCTGCATATTAACCTTTCTCTGCAAGGTTCTTCGGTGTATCCTATCTGCTCCAATATCCTGTCTATTTTTTCCAAAATCGGACTGTAGAAAGCGTCATACGTTGGTTGTGGCGTAGTCGTCTGAACCGGTGCCTCTTTGAACGTAGCTTGGTAAACGGGTAAAGCTTGAATTAGAGTAGGTTGTAATAGCGCGTGTTTAACAACAGATGGGGCAACTATGACGTTGCCGGGCGGCGTCAAAGTTTGCGCTGGAATCGCATTGGGGTCGTGCAAAATTCCTGCGAGCCCCAATTTTGGATTGTGTTTCAGAAGGGCCTGTTGGATCTTCAATTTTTCTTGGTTTTTCAGCAGTTGCTTGATATTCTCTTGGATTTTCTTGTTATCGTTTTGTACGCGTTTCTGCTCTTCTTGTAGTCTAGCTTTTAACTGTGGAAAGTTATGCAACGTTAGTTTTACATATACGGTATTTATAATTATGAAGAACAAATTATGAAAAGATTTAGGTTAATAATATCACCTAAATGTTTTATGGGATTTGCTTTTTATGTCTTCTTATAAAATTCCTAGATATTTTAGTTACAAAATGAAATCTTGAATTACGATAATAATGATTATAATGAGGTATTTATTTAATGATTGCATATTTATTGGTAGGCAATTAATTATAGAGAATTAAAAAGTGTTGGTCAATAATCAACTAGCATTTTTGACCTAGAGCCGTTACGTTGGGAAAAACTAGGTATAAGGAAGTAAAACTTTTGACGTTATAAAATAATGTTCTAAATTCATTCAGCACGGTGTTGTATCATTTAAATTAAATGTATGTGACGAAAACACTACCTCCCAGCTTGTTTACCATGATCGTGCACTATTATAAAAAATATGTTGCATGGTGCTTCATCTAGCACCTATGCAGCTGTCGATGAGCAGTTACAAAGTTACAATTCTAAGTAGTAATACAGTAGTTTCAAGTCACTGGCGTAAAAAGAGTACTGTAAATGCGTTAGGCACAGTCTGTTTGTTACATACCTTGTAATTTAAGTCACGCAAGGTGTAGGTGTGCATATATTGTATCATTGTATGTACGTATAAATGTTCCATTGTCACTATACATTTAAACATATGTGTGTAGTTTATATTAAAAGAATGCATTTGATAAACTAATTGTTAATTGTATAGCGAATTTTCCCAACATTAAGTTTTATTTTTATCTCCACTTTAGCAGAAGATGTGTAATGAAACGCACAACTGTTAATTAAATTAAATGAAAAAACTGAAAATTAATGAAATATTAAAGTATGGTCACAATTTCGCTGTAACAACTTTTCTCGATTCAATATTTTTTGTATTTTTAGCTTATTTATAGGATTTTGAGCAACTATTATTAACAAACTTTTTGTTTTCCCTTTATAAAATAAATGAATCATAGATGCAGAATTCTCTTAAATGTTTCTATTTTTCTACGATGAAAGAACTACATTCTGTTAATATGTGCTATTTTGGTGAGGGAGGCATAAAACATGCTTTCCCGTGGGATCAAACAAAGGAAAAAAAAGGAAGATGTCAAGAAATGTTTAGCGTTTGTAGAAGTATGGACCACAAAGGTTTTTATGAAACTATAATAGAGTGGCCAGGTACACATAGAAAAACGCATTCCGAGTTCAAAACAAAATATTGTTTTAACACAATTTTCTGTAAGTAAGTAAATCTTTTATCACTAAGAAAATTGGAAGTTTTAACTCAAGAAAACTTTTGTTTGGATGAATTTTCTTAACAAGAGAATATATTTGCTAAAAGCAAATAAATAGAGAATGCAGCATTTTAAAAGTAACTAAATCAAATGTGATTAAGAGAGTCATTTGTAAGTATCAAGATAACACAAACAAAGTATTATTTTTTCCAATAAATATTTTGAGGCGTTTAATTTGAATACTAAAGAAAACGTTGTTGATTGTGAAAAGAAGAATAATATTTCAATAACAGATGTGGTAGAGATATAACATATCTACATTTACCATATCACTAATGTTTCCATGTCTCCACATTTAATCATCAAAGCAGGCTGGTATTCTTTTTGTTCGCCGGCAAGTTATGCATTAATAGCGTTGTTATTTCTTAAATAAGCGGGCGGCACCCGATTTCAATACCAATTTTGAAACGCTATTTAATGGTAACTAAAAAAAAATCATATTGGATATTTTTAAGTTTTGGTGCCTCCTCGCTTTGAGATAATTGCATGCATTAGTTTTTAATGATCTATAATGTTTTTTATCCCTCCTCCCTGTCAAAATTTTATTGTTGAATTTGCCTTACTCCGTCTACAAAAAAATATATATATATTTATGCTTCAAATTTGTCATTACTTCTCCCTCAGTATTCACACACAGACTTCTCTAGAAGATTTAAATAAGCTCTAATCGAATTTTGAAGTACCTTAAGGACCCAGAAATTATTTATCGAATTCTGGGATGCAGTTCAGCTCTTGCTGGACTTTGCAGTGATGACAGGTTTAATAATTTTCGCCTGACAAAGCTATAATTTCCTGTGGAACTGCGTATTCTCTCAAATCAACTGCGTCAATTAGCCATTTCCGGTCTGTAAGTACCGAAAATGTAACTGTCTGTAGCTCGACATTCTTTTCATTTAGAAAACTGCCCGACAATGAGATATTAAACTTCCTGGCTATAATCAATTCACTCAATTCCAGTACAACAAATCAAAGTGAAGAACGCTGTAATTAGCGATAACCTCCCATCAGACTTACCCGCTGGACATAAATAAATAATTTACCGAATTTATATAGAAAACGCTGTCCTACTATTCTGAATACACTCCTATAAGGTCCGTCCAAAGAAAAACTGGTTTTACTCGCGTCCTGTGCACGTTTGTATTTTGTATATATAAAAAGCATGTATGTATGCGACTTACCATTGCTTCCTTCTCCGCTTTGAGTATCATGTTTTCGATTTCGGTTGGTGTGAGCGGTCTCCTGCTATCGACCTGTGAAACTTTGACGCCGCGCTTATACGATGCTTGGCCTTGACCTCCAAACGTTTGGTCTCCTAATTTCTGGTGTTTCATGTCGTCTTTTCTGTGGAATCTAGAAAAAAATTCGAAACTCAGCGTTTTAAAATAGACAAATAAAAGTGTAAAAGCTGGGACAAAGATGAACATATTTTAAAGATTTGATTTGCATAAGATATATAATGAAATTTGATGATGGCCGACATTGTCCTACTTTCATTTTTATAGCTGTCGTGAGTTTAAATTTAGTGTTCACTTTAGGCGGTGTATTGTTCCTAAAATTTGTTAATCTGTTTCAATGGTGTTATTCCCACAAGTTTTCTTAATTAATTTTAAATAATTAACATATATAAAAATCTATACAATTGTGTAAACTTCAAGTTTACAGGGCGAATAAACAGCATGTACAAGCTAGAAAATACGCCGTGTGTTTTAAGTAGAATATACAGGGTGTCACAGAATATAACTATTCCTACTTTTCGGAAATTTTAGAGGACACTGAAATGAATATTTTTTATTAATAATCTAGTGGCTGGAAATTTATTGTGTAAAAATAAAAAATAAAGATAAACTAAAAGAGTTACGTTAAGGAAGTTGGAAGTTGGTGGTCGCATGTTCGATACACAAGTTGTAACGATTTGCAATCGAATTTTAAACAATAATAAAATTTGAAGTAAATTAATTGTTCAAATAAACCTCCCTCTTGATAAGAACAGTAACCCAACCGATCATAAAAATTCCGACGAACATTTGTTAACATATCTGCTGTGACAGTATTACTGATTTCAATAATTCTCGCGCGCAGTTCCTCTAGGTTTGATGGCCGTTGATGACCGTATCCGTATATTGTATTATGTAAAAAGGGCCATAAAAAGAAATCGATTGGAGCTAGATCAGAGGACCGCGCTGGCCATTTAATAGGGCCCGAGTTACCGATCCATCTGTTTTCAAAAACCGCGCTTATAAAGTTTGTTACAATGCGTGTATTGTGTGCTGGGCAACCATCTTGCTGAAACCAAACTTCATTTATATTAAATCGCTCCCGTATTGCCGGAATAATATTATTTTCAAGCAACTGTAGGTATCTATTTCCGTTTAAATTACCGTCAATGAAAAAAGGCCCAATTATATGATTTCCAATGATACCTGCCCATACATTTAGCTTCTGTGGATACTGCGTTCGCGTTGGTATATTTAAATGTAGATTTTTACGCGACCAGTAACGACAAACTGCGCGGTTATGATGCCCGTGTAGGTAAAATGTTTTTTCATCTGTGAACAATCCGTTGTTAAAAAAAAATTGGTTATCGTGATATTTATTTATCATTCTTTCGCAAAATTCCATTCGCCGATAATAATCATCGGGAAGAAGTACTTGTGAACTTGTAAATTTGTATGAACGATATTTATTAGTACGTAAAATCTTATGAACCGTTGTTTTAGAGATACCTAATTCGCGAGCAATTTGTCGAGATGGCATAGTGGGATTTACTTCAACTAAAGCACATACTCGAATTTCTATATCGCTTACATTCTTATCCGGAACAACTTTATTTTTATTATTTACTAAAGAAAATGTAGTTTCAAATCGATTAACGGTCCTACGAATGGTGCTTGCATTGGGAATTTGACTTTCGGGGAAATTAGCTGCAAATAAATCCCGAGTTACTTCCGCGGAATTACCACCGTAAAAGTGTTTAATCATGAAGAGTTTTTGCTCCGGCGTATAGTACTCCATTTTTAAAATAACCGTTACCTACCTACCAACAACGCGTTTTATTAAATAGTACGAGCGAGTAGTTCTCCCGACGAAATATAAAATGCATCTGACACGCACGTGTGCGACGGCTCATGCGCCTGTGCGGCGACAGCGTAGAAATGTGGATTTCTTGGCAAATACGAGTGCATCATAGCAATATGCTAATGTAATCCAGTCGAATTTTCCGTATACTTCTTTACCGTTCTAATGCACGGATACCTCTGTGTATCTCGCTTACACTACAGGATCGCTATAATGCGGACGCAGGCAGACAATTGGTATACAACATGATTTATTAATTTAATTATGAGAGAATATGCCTATGACATTTGTTCGTAACTGTATGTATTTTTGTTACACGAGGTTTTAATAAAAAATGTGTTTATATGAGCCGAATATCAGATAAACGCAAATGCTTCCCTTTTGTGGTTTCGCGGCCAAGTTTTTGCGTTTTTCATAAAAACAATTTATACCAAATTCATGGAGGACATAAAATATACATTCAAAATAGGAGAGAATAAAACCATCTTCCGTAAATACAGTTGTCTGTACAATTCAACCTAAAAAAATCAAATTGTTAACCTTATTGTGAAGGGAGCTGTACTTACATATTTTTATTATTTGCAGCGTGAAATATGATGTTGATGGTACATTATCATTCTAGAGAGGGGCATGAGGTTATTGGTTCTCACTTAAATCATAATTACTACAGCAATAAAGTTAATCTTATGCATTTTACTACACAATTCTTACTACGTTTAATAGATATTGGATATGCCAATTGTTATATGTATGATGTTTATTTTATATTCTTGTATAACCGCTTGTAAAGTAGAACAAACAAATATGAGATTATCTTTATGAATATCATCATAGAGATATTAGATGGTAATTGCCCATAGTATTATATCCTTGCTTTTAATAGTGACTCCATAATTTATTGTTTGGAGAAGATACTTCAACAACGTAATACCGATTAAAACAAATTATAATAAAATTAACCCTAAAGTGGTGTTGTTGGTGGTAAAAGTGGGCATTGTTAAAGAATTTCGCGAGGTCAGTCAATAGGCAACGCTGTAAAAACAATTATACATTACTACAAACAAAACATAACCTAAGAAAAGAACCAACGGTAATCGATCAAATCATCCACTTTTATTAACAATCTATCGTTTAATCCAATCATAAAATTGCTCCAAAAGTCTTAAAACTTTTACATATTTCGTAATATTATTAAAATTTTCACTTACTCAGAGAAACCAGGTCCTTCAGAATAGTATTCTGGAGGTCCGTCGTAATGCTCATGTCCAGGAGGTGGGTGGTCCAATTCTACAGAGTGATGCAGGCTTGGCAGATGCGACATGTGGTGTATATGCTTAATATGGTGCTTGTGGTGATGGTACTTGGTCGGCGCATAATACGGGCACAGTTTGAATATGTGCGACAAGGCGGGGAACAAGAACAGCAGTAGTTTCAGTAACATTTTCTTAGCAGCTGCAGCGCCTATAAGCATGGGCATGAAGAACAGTAGCTTTACGGCAATCAGTTTGATCACCAACAATATGGCTAAGAGGGCGACTATTAGCTTACCACTGATGAATTTTTCTGAAATGGAAACATAAAATCGGTGTTAATAAATAAAAAGGCTTTATAGTAAAGATTTCAAAACGAAATCTATCTTTCAGGTAAATCTATTTGTTGACAGGATATCTGCATATTTGGAAAATAATATGGTGCGTTTATATAAATGCATTATTTTATAAGCGGATTAGTGAGCAATCTTGCTTAAACAAGTCGATATGACAGAGACGGCAATAGGTTCAGATAAGTCGAGTGATGTCCTAAGACTTAATGTAGTCAACTGTACTTCCAGTATAGAGAAAATTTGTGGCGAGGCGTTCGAAGGCGACACACAATTTTGAGTATTTTGATCATCGTATATTTTTGACATTATGACGTTTTGACTAACGTTGTGAGAGAGTCAAACACTATAAATCTAGATTTCCTGTGTACCATAAGGAATTATATAATAATTTCAGCTAATTCCTTAAATCAAACTTTTTCCTTGAAGGAAAGCAATAAAATAAAATACTTTAAAGATCAATATCACCCAATTTAAACTTATTCTTGAATATCTCCTATATAAGGCTTCCCAAATATCTTCCAATCGAATCCAACAATAAATATTTCCTGTGTCTACTCTTCCTTAGAATTTGGAACATCACGCCTGGTAACAGAGTCAATTTTTGACGGTCAATAGGCTAACGAACCAGATTATTCAAGTGTTTACTTTTACGAAATAAGGATCCTTATGTATGTATTCACAAGTATGGCTACTACGAACGGTGACACGTGATTACGAAAGACGAATATTAATTTGAACTGACCTGGAAATACCACGTTAGGATGCTCATGTATAATACGCGTTTTCGTTCGTATGGGTACTTAAGCATCTACACCTTTGATAATCGATAAATAATTAAAATAAAATTAAACATTTGGGTTAGTAGAAAGATATATTAGGTGAAGGATATATAAAATCCATGATGATTCTAACTCGTATTTGGGGATTGTGTAAATAACTGATTTGCTATGGTGAATAAAAAATTATGTGCTTGTATGTCAACCCGAATCGGGACAAATAAGTTTGCGGGTAAATAACTGACTGCATTCACTCGAAACGAATATTTTCAGCTTGGATAGCAGTCAGAACGCGAAGTAGACATGCTGGCTCGTTTGCTTATGTCAGCCACGTGTTGATGCTGCATGTTA
Organism: Cetonia aurata; assembly: GCA_949128085.1. Lineage (NCBI taxonomy): Eukaryota > Metazoa > Arthropoda > Insecta > Coleoptera > Scarabaeidae > Cetonia > Cetonia aurata. The sequence continues at coordinate 40,809,428 of OX421887.1, read as the reverse complement.
AAGCTACAGGTGTTGCAAAAACTCAGTATTGAATACCAGTTTTTGTTATTGGTGAAATTTGCTTGGAAACTACATTAAGATGACCGGTAGGTGTTTGAAAATTTGATATGATATGGATTGAAGTGTTTTTTAGAACTTAAGCAAAAAAAAAAATTAAAATTAAACAATATGTGTTAAGGCAAAAAACAACATTCTTAGGGGTCAATCGGGATAATGGTCTGCACCTACAAAAAAGTACCTGGTACAAGGTTGTATCAAAACTATAGTGCCAAAACTTTACAAACGGACCTACGATAGATTAGAAGAGGTCAAATAAGCATACGGGACGCTGCCCAAATTTATGGTATTCCAAAGACCACATTATCAAGGCATAAAAGAGGTCAACTAAAAACGCAAGGAGGCCAGACGAAATTCAAGTGGTGGCATCAACATTTGAGATACCCAATGCAGTTTGTGTAATTGTATGACTGAAACCGTATAAAACGACAGGCATTTTTTTTTTTGGCAAGCCAAAGGATTATTTCGATGGACCAGCCAGAGACCTATAGAGGCTACTATGGGGCACCAGGATATTGGAATGGCTGGGCTGATATATAATAAAGGAGATGCAAGATTAAATACAAAAAAAAAACATGTAGCTGCAATGTTGCTTCACGGTTCCATGACAAAGAATTGTAGACAATATAAAATAATTCAGGGGATTAGAAGTAAGAGGGCCCAAGTGCACTTTTTATTGTTTTGAAATAATCAATTCTAAATCAACTAATGCCCCTTAACTTTAAGAATGAATCCTTGAGAAGAACTTGAATCCCATTACTTCTGCCTCCTCAATTATAATTGGGATTGGTGTATACTTACTGATTTTCTTAAGGAATATCCTCCCTTGTCCAGGGAAGGTATTTAACTTGACCAGTGCTCCCCCACCATCAAACGTTCTTGGCGACACCCTCAAGAGAGCACCGTCGAAATAATATTCCGGCAATCTAAGCACTACGTCATGAGTCATTAGGAATTTGACCGCTTTGTCGTGTAAGGAATTCGTGATCTCCTCCAGAGGAGTCGATCTGAACGTTTCGTCATCACCTTCGCCATCTTCAGGTGATAATTTCGATATGGAATTAAAGTCGACGTCATTTTTCTCCAGTAAAATATTGCTGGTCAGTTGGATGTTTTCTGGAGATTCGAGTAGGTTATTCAGATAATCATAGGCGGTGTTTTTGATGCAGGATGTTGAGGTGTTCCTGCAATTATGCAGGAGGTCGTACCAGAGGGAATTCCCTTCCGCTAATTTCGAGTAAGATTCTGGTATTTCTATGCTCGTGGTGTCGTTTTCAGGGATCGATTGCACGACTCGTATCGATAGGACCCCGAATAGGAGGTACCAGATATGCATATTTTCGTAGCGGGATTAAAAAATTCATTAAAAAGCACTCACAGCACTTTCAAATCCGGAGATTCCGACCGTTGTTGTTTATCTCTCCTTTTCTTATGATACAGGCTTTCTCTTGCTTCCTCACTGTTTACGGGAGGTCTTCATCTCTGTCGCTCTCCGAAAACTGGTACACGCGTTAATCAGGACATGCGCGCGCGGTTGATGCACCGTCTTCGATCACCACTACGTGAATAGCGAACAGCGAGACTGGTCTTCTACTTATCAATCGTCGACATACTTTTCTCTCCCTACTAAAGACCGGGTATACGATTAAAATGCTCCGAGAAGTTCGGATTCCGCATGCTCTCCGGCTGCGTTCGATGAGGAAATATTGTCTTGTGGAGAGAGCATGGTGTATTTATGGCTACAATGTCTAGTTCAAGGAAGATGGAATGATGCAAAGTGATGTAATGAAAACACCGACGCAATAACAGCTTAAAAACGAGGATGGAGTTTCTACAGTGTATTCCATAAAGCCGGCAATTTCTTTCTATAATGGTGCTGAATTGACAATCCCTCAGCTTATTGTGGATGTCTTTGTGGATAAGTTTTCCTCTGTCTATCACGCCAGTTCACCCTTTATTACCGATATTTGTCAACCTAATCAAGTACCATTTATTTTAAATGCTGTAACTGGAGATGAACTTAATATATTTGCGCTGAGTCGAATATTCAGGGACAAGTAGACGTTATTTATACTGACTTAAGCAATGCATCTGATACAATCGATCATGGAATATTGTGATGCAAATTATCCTCTTACGGATTTGGTCCAGCATTCCTTTCTCTACAGCAATCTTATCTCAGCTTTGAGTATAACTATGTCCACTACAATGGTATTGAGTCTCGCAGCTTCTCGCCTCCGTCTGGTGTACTTCGAGGACCCAACTTGGGTCCACTCTTGTTTATCCCCTACATAAATGACTTGTTGTTATCACTATCCTGTTTAACTCTTACTTACGCAGATGATTTAAAAATTTACAACACCAACAAAACTTAGGATGACGTTTTGCATCCGTAAAATAATTTAGATTACCTTACTGAATGGTGTTCGCCCTCAAAGCTAAAGCTAAATATTGGTAAATGTTTTCACGTGTTCTACACCTGTAAGGCGGATTGCAATAGAATCTGTTCAGTTTGCTCGATTGGTGTTGAAAACTTAAGTAATGCGGATACTATTAAGGATCTGCATTTTGGTAGTCGTTTTAGCTTTTCCTATCCTGTTACTCAGCTTTGTGCGTCTGCAGTCAAAACCTTAGAATCTGTTATGCGTTCTTGCAAATATTTCAATAATATACATCTTTTAAAAATTGCTTTTTCTTTACTTTTGTCGTTAGTAAATTTGAATATGCTTCTCAAGTTTGCTTTCTGAAGTATATTTATCAGCAGTTATCTGTTGAGAAGTTGCTTTTTAAAGTTTCTCTCCTTTAAGACAGCTGGTGTGTATCCTGAACGTGGAATCGATTACTATACCTTGTTGCAAAACCACAATTTTATGTCTTTGAGTTACCGACGACAAATTCATGGAGACAAATTGATTTGGAAGATAACCAACGGTTGGATTTATTGTCCGTACCTTCTTTTGGGTCTCTCCTTTGTTGTCCCCAGATCCTGGTTCCGTTCCTCTTATACCGGGTGTCCAGCCAAAGATGCAACGGTCCCTAGCCGATTTATTATTGTCTTTTTGAAAAAATATTTCAAATAAATGTTGCCTCGAATCATATTCTACGTATGTTAAAATTAGTTTCAGTAATGGCGGACTTCCGGTTGTACCGGAAGTAGATACTAACTTTCTTATTTTAAATGGAACACCCTGTATATTATTGCACTTTTGGATTCCTTGTTAAATTTAAATAACAATATGTTAGGGATACATTGGGGCTAAGTTGTACCGTTTCCGAATTACATGACGTTTTTCGAAAAAAATGACATTTGCAGTGTCTTCGGTGTTTGGAAATACCTCAGGAAATACGAAAGTTAGAAAGATGCGGTTTTCGGTTTTCGCTTAACCATGAAACAGCGCACGTCTTTTATTTTAAAATTTTTGCGTTTAAATTACAGCGTTATTAAATAGGGATCTGTAATTTTCGAACTCTCAAATCATGGATAACTTGATTTTTTTAAATTGAACGGTATAGCAATTTTTACATAAATGGATGTAAAATTTAATTTTCTTTCGATTTTATACGGGTATCATTGTGTCTATCTCCAACGGTTTTGGAGATATTCGCGATTTTTCAGTTTCTCACGATAGATACGTATTGCGAAGCGCCGCCGCTGGCCACCTTCCCCTCGCATTTCACCAGGCTTGGGAATGGCAGCAATAATACTGGCATGCTTAGAAAGTGGCCAACAGAACACAATAGGACCACTAGAAACAAGCAAACATAGCAAAGATAAAAGATAACATAACATTACTGAAATATCAATAAATCGGCACATTTTTCAAACTACATTACTCTATCCAATGTATGGCGTACGTACACTTCGACGGCTACACTTTAAACGCTAATGTTGTCATTGTACAGAGAATTTGTACAACACTATTATATTAAATGTTCAAAATGCTGTCCGTTTTGGGCACTACATAATCGAAATCTCTTTTGCAAACACTTTTGAGCATGTCTGAGTATTTTTGGTGTGACTTCTTGAAACGCTCTTAAAATACGATGGCGCATATCATCAGGGGTTGTTGGTGGCGTCTCATAAAGCTTATTTTTAATGAAACCCCATGAGAAGAAATCGCACCTTGTAACTGATTTTCATCCGTAAGTACGGAGTTATTGCGGTTCCGTTGTGTATGTGCTACGGATCCAGTACTTACAAATCTACCCAGTAGTGGCAGAAATGCCCTCCTATCTGGATGCTTTCTACATGGGTAATATTGTGCGTGAACTCTTGACGCTAACAAAGCGTTTCTGTAACATTCACCGAGAACGAAAACCATATCTACTAATTCTTCTTGAGTAATCAACATCTTTAATTATCATGTTTCCAAACAGTACTCTGAATGTCAGTTCTGACACTCGGAACACTAATAACGGTTAGATACCTAGTTTGTTTTTCAAGCTTACGTTGACTTTAAAGATGCCGCTTTAGACATCTCAAGTATCTTTTAGACAATTTTGTTTGATTCAAATGGTCCTATTGTGTTCTGTTGGCCATTTTCTAAGCATTCCAGTACTATATTGCTGCCAGTCCCAAGCCTGGTGAAATGCGAAGGGAATGTGGCCGACGGCGGCGCTTCGCAATACGTATCTATCGTGAGAAACTGAAAAATCGCGAATATCTCCAAAACCGTTGGAGATAGACACAATGATACCCGTATAAAATCGAAAGAAAATTAAATTTTACATCCATTTATGTAAAAATTGCTATACCGTTCAATTTAAAAATATCAAGTTATCCATGATTTGAGAGTTCGAAAATTACAGATCCCTATTTAATAACGCTGTAATTTAAACGCAACAATTTTAAAATAAAAGACGTGCGCTGTTTCATGGTTAAGCGAAAACCGAAAACCGCATCTTTCTAACTTTCGTATTTCCTGAGGTATTTCCAAACACCGAAGACACTGCAAATGTCATTTTTTTCGAAAAACGTCATGTAATTCGGAAACGGTACAACTTAGCCCCAATGTATCCCTAACATATTGTTATTTAAATTTAACAAGGAATCCAAAAGCGCAATAATATACAGGCTGTTCCATTTAAAATAAGAAAGTTTGTATCTACTTCCGGTACAACCGGAAGTCCGCCATTACTGAAACTAATTTTAGCATACGTAGAATATGATTCGAGGCAACTTTTGTTTGAAATTTTTTTTCAAAAAGGCAATAATAAATTGGCTAGGAACCGTTGCATCTTAGGTTGGACACCCGGTATATGCAACTTATTGATGCGCTTGGCCGCTTCTTCTTAGAAGAAAATATGACCAATCAGAGCAAATTTTACTAGATTGGTTTTTCACCAAGATGTTTCCATCCCTCAGGCAAAAGCAAAATAAATTTGAGAAAAACTTAAAAATTAACGATTTTGGAGGTTCCACTTGGTAAATACTACTCAACACCATCCAACTAGCAAATGATAAACAGTAGTTAAACAGTTGATGACAAATTATTCACCGTCCGACATTTATAATGCTGGCGAATTTGGTTTGCTTTTTAAATCGTTGCTGTGTTTATGGAAATTGGAGGGCTTTCTAATGATATGGATTTGATTAAAATTTATATGGTTCGCTTTGTAATCAAGTTATGTGCTAATATGCAAAGAAGATACATATATCCTTATATTAAGCAATACCGTTATTATTAAAATATTCTTCAAATTGAAGTCTAACCCAGATCTCATAATCTGATATTTATTAAACACAACTGATTTCTTCTTAAATCCAAGGAAGGTATACAACTATGGGCCTTTTATTATTCTTTATTAATAGCTTCACTTTTAAATTTATTTTATAAGTATACATATATGCACTGAGAAAAATTGGCCAAATAACTTTTTAAATTTCTAAAACAAGTATTTTCCTAATTGCCAGAAGCTAAGAAAAATCTCTGTTGCAAATATAAGTTTTAAATACGATATATTTCCTGACAATCAACAACATAACAGACGCGATTTGAACATATGTAACTTCTGTGTGGATTATTCGATACAGTTGCATTCATTCCCAGATTATGAAAGTAACCTGTCATAATTAAATTCCTAGTTTTGATTTAACGCAAAACGTAGATACACAAGACAAAAATCATTATTTGCACGGCAAGATTTCTAGATTTCAGATTCAATTGCGTGCATTTCATCACATGTGACATTTTATATGAAAGGACTAAATATTTAATTTCTTTCTTTAGATGATATTTAGAGCATTTCATGTCACATATATATGTATATACTATATGGAAACATGTTCGTCCTATATTAATACATATTTAAGTATGTGCTTTTTACTTTATAATACGTCTTGCTTCCACAATGATAAACCTTATTAAATTAAGTTTATTATATCCTAGACATGATGAGAATCTTTTGTAAACTTCCAAACTTGGAAATGGGGCCAAATTTATGGGTACATTTCAGCAATTTCGTTCCAGGAATTAAAACACAGTAAAGCCACTTCCTGTCGAAACAATGTTTATATGTTTATATGCATATGTAAATAGCATAATATATCTAAAGTAGCTTATGGCACTTAGATCCAATTATATGAATTATACGATAAAGATAATAAGAAGTTGTGATGAACTATTTTGTCGCAGAATTGACAATACATATTTAATTTGCCGTATCTGATTATATGCTTTGGAGAGCTGCATTATATTTAATTAAGTTATTATTTCCTTGTAATAAATTCAAATAGCACAATAAGAGTTCGTATCTATTATTTCAATTGTTTAATAGTATAACAGTACAAATAATCGCTTGTTTAGATGATTGTCAACATATGTCATTTATTATTATTTTAAGTGTAATTATGTCAACTATCAAAATTAATTTTCTTATTTACATATCATCGGCTACACTAACACAAACGAATATTGATGAGAATGTTAACTTTAAAAATATAAATAATAGCCTATAGCATTTCTAATAGAAAAAAAAATAATTTGAATCTTCTTTTGATGTTAATATCTCCGGTTGGGTGTAGTAAGTATCTAAATTGGAAAAAAAAACGGTTAACTGTTTAAAAGAAAGCGACATCTAATCGACTAGGCATTTAGTTAGGCGTCATTTATATACATATACTTTCAAATGCACTATATGGATGACCCAATTTGTCTATCTAGAATGAACATGTGCTATCCTAATTTTAAATAATTACCTACATATACAGACGGACTACAGAAACATCTTGTAAACTATATCGGTTATACTCCATCAATCAAAACATGTCGAGGATAATAAAGAAACTGGACAGAAAAAAAAAGGTGTTAGGTATCTGATTTCTGTGGTGTTTTCGTTATTGAAATACGGAGAAAAAAAACTAGGTCCATAAATATTTTATCACTTAGTATATTGTGTGAATGTAACAACAATACAAATGATTATGTTTTGGCTTTATCGTATAGTCAAATGGTGGTATGTGGTTATTCAGTCTCATCAGAGAGTACAATTCAGAGTTCGTAGTGATCTGTAAAAGCACAAACAATTACTTTGCCACTGAATAATGCTTTCAACAACGTCTGATTGTTACTGAAAGTTTTTATTGCTTTGTGTGTCTGATGTTTTTATTCAAAATCTCTCTAGGGCACATCTCAATCGATTATAGTATTTTCTGATCCTTGAACTGCGACAGAATATTTCTCCGCCTGCAATATTGCTTTGTTTTCGAAACGTTCGTAACCGACAAGTGCTTGTGTCGAGTGATCAAATAAAATTGATTATAATAGCAAAACTTATCAAACAAGAATGTCACCTCATTAAAAAAGAAACTTGGAACGAGTACTGTTAATATTTTATATAAACAGAAATTTGTCCGGAAATTAAAATATCAAAAGTTATAAATACAAAGGTAGTAGAACTCTATAAAACTAATTGGCTATGCATCATGCTAGATAAAACGGAAACTGTATATACTTTGTACATATAAATCGTGATTATTTGTTACAGATATCTGTAATTTAAGAATAGCCTTTATTTGTAATAGCGCTTGAAATGCAATTTCCTTTTTAATGGTCTAAATATACAAGAAAACTTGATCCGCAGGCAGCACCATCTATGATGTAATTGCAAAATAGATTGAAAGTTTTAGTTATGTGTGTATAGATGGCTCTCGTATCGTATCGATATAAATGATTGAATTATTACCATTCTTAGGTGGTGTACAAACATTTGACGCTTTCGATTTTGTTAAATAAACTTATTGTGTAAGTAATTATATTGCGATAATATCTCAATAACTATAATAAATTCTACATATTTTTTATTTTACTTTTGAGTATAGAATACTGTTCGAGATTTCATTAATTAGTAGTGGTTTTCGTTATACAATTTCATTGCTAAAAACAAAGAATTTTGCTTTCGTTTTGCGATTGTAATTGTTCTAAAATTATTGTTATATATTATGTATTGTCACTTACGTGTGAAAACTTTCACCCATGTAAAGAGTAGAGATATTTCTATTTATTAGTGTCAATTGATCTTCAAATATGTTTAGATATAACAAATAGCATGAAGGCTATTTTACAGGGTCATAATTTCATTAATAAAATATATATAATATTAGTTTGTCGCATTTTCTATCAGCTGATTTCGTTGAATTTATTTTTTTTTTCTTTTAATTTGGTTATTTTATTTGGATATGCTGCTTTAAATGAATGAATGAAAATGGGTTTTAATTATGTTCTGCATGTAGAAAAAAGGTACATTTTTAACTCAGAAACATTGAAATGATTGCATAAATTAGATGCTAGGTTAATCAAGTGACACTATCGCAGTTCAGCGAAGTAAATGTAGATGGCGGGAGGGTAAATTCTTTTTTAACAATTATTTTTTATTAAAAACATACTAGACTTATATTGCAATATGTAATTTAATAGGAATAAATATGAGAAATGATATATGTATATAGAATAAGCATATCTTAATATTTTTGAGGCCAACATCAATCCCTAGATCAACGGGTGGAACAGAGAAAACTACATATAATAGACATGCGCATGATCAACTAAAGGTATAGCGTGAAATGTATTTTACATTTTCTGGATTTTGGCAGATATGAGTACTAGAGGGTACTAGGTATCTCTTTTTACATGTTGGTTTCAATTTTGCTTGTAGGCAGGTATAGGAAATACTTGGTCTATATACGTTAGTATATACATATATCATTTCTCCGAAATAAATAATATAGTAGAATAGATATGTGTTGTTGCGTTATTGTGTAGGTGCTTCTACGATATTCGTAACACGAGCGCGAGCTCGGCCAGATGTTCATGTTTTTTTGCTTTTTCGCAGGCGGCCGGTGGTGTGCTGGTAGACGTTTTTTGTAACAATTTAAAAGTTTGTATTAACGTTTTATGTTATTTATATTTACATAGCAGTAAAAATACATCGGATAGGTATCATGGAGTTACGGATTACATACACACATCATTTAGGGATATGACAATGTCGACTAGACTAGTCGGTGTACTCCAGGCGATTCTGAAGTCACATTCAGTACAATTCAGTATTGGATTGCCCATCGTTGTTGCGCCTAAGCTTTCTTTATAACTTTGGCGGCTAATCTTATGCCTAATTTTTTTTCTAGTTTGATTTTTTTTATCATACTTATATAGAGTTTATATGTAAGAAAACCAAGATAAAATACAAAAAAAGCGTCATAATTCGTTTATAAGCAAAATCATATTTTGTCAAAGAAAGCCATTATAAATATTATTAAGAAAATATAAATAAATATTGAAAAATGTGCGGATAATATTCTAGCACTCCGAATAAACTCACATTCTTTTAATCTAAAATTTCTTTTTATTAAAATCCAGAATTAGTAAACACATATTGGATATTTGATTAAATTTTTTGATGATACAAATTATATAGGTACTATTATAGAATTAATACCAACAGTACTTTTTTCTATAAAGAAATAATTTATTTAAATAGATAAGTACTTATTTAACAAAGAAAAATGTAGGTTATGTACAACTATCTTACTTATTTAAGGTTGGTAACGCCGATTATTATAAAATCCAGATTTTTATTTGTATATATTCTTTAGTGGAGTGAATAATAAAATAGAGTTTCAACAATATTACATTAAATATTCAGTTACAATTTTTGATGATAAAGTACGACTAATAATAAACCTTTATTTTTATAAATAAATAATTTATTTAAATACAAACATAAATATTCAACAAAAAAATAAATACAACTAAAACGTACTAAGTGAATATCACTTATTTATTAAGGTTGGTAACCCGATTGTAGTCCAAGAGGAAGTGGCATGTCAAAACTGCGACCGTAAGAGGAATGGCCGTATCCCCCATGACCTCCGTGGTCTTCATGCGAAGCAGAATGACTGTTAGAATGTGAATAGATGGGTTTGGCTACGATTTCGTATGTGGTTTGCTTGTGTCCGCCTCCAGATAAAGATTTGAGTCCGATGATTGCTGATAGCATCAGGGAGATTAATCCAGTCATCAGGGCTTTCCCGGCCAGAGCCGCTAAGGCACCCAAAGCCAGCGCCATCAAAGTACCCTTCATCATAGCACCAGCCGCCAGGATCATCCCCATTCCTCCACCTCCCTTTTTGCCGCCTCCAAATCCGCCGGATTTACGTGCCGATTCCACGCTGTTCGGATCGAACAGGTTCAATTTAATGGCGTGGGAGTTCAGATATCCCGTTACTTTCTTCATGAGGAACGCGTCGAGACGTGCGTCTGGATCGTTCGGGAATTCCCTAGCCAATTCCGCTACTATTTCCGCTGTATTGGCCTTGGCACTGGCGTTTCCTTCGCGAACTAAAGACACTCCCGGTAACAAGGCGTAATCGTCCTCTTCGTTCAGTTTCTCCACCCAGTTGACGATGTCCAATTTGAGGCACGTCGACGAATATGTCGAGGCACAGTCTTTGTTTAACGATTTCTTAAAGTCACCGCGTTCACCTTTAGCGGAAGCATCGTTGGAGGACGCGTATCCAATTAATAGAACAACGCACACTAGCACTAAATGATATCTGCTCTGCTTCATCTTGCTGCGGTGATAAGAACAGGACTGCTGCAATTCAGGAGTCTGCTTCCTTTATTTATACTCTAACGATCAGATTATTACAACAAAAAAAAGTGTGATACATTCGTGTTTTTTTTTCTTTCCAAATTATGTCCATCAAGTAAGCCGAGTGTGCTCTAGACTTAGTGGAGCAAGAAGAAGTAATTGTGAGCGCAGCTGACCATTAAGCCGTTCCTAATTATAAGCGAGCATACGGTTGTCTTTCTAAGCAAACTTGTATTCGCCGTCTTGCTTTATTTTTCAATAACCGCTATATTATTCGCGCCTTCGGAAGGTGTATTAGTAGTCCGTGCATCTAGATCCATTCACTTTTCAGCCCGGACGCTCTACCTATACCATTAGATGTTATTCTAAACTCAATTCCGCTTTACGAACGCATGAAAGTAAGGCAAAATAATCGCTCTATATTCATCGAGGTTGTCTTGTTCTACATTCCGCTCTTCTGGATCCTCTATTTGCCGTCTCAATTAAAGAGACACATATTTAGAAAACTTATAATTAAGAGCGATTAGAAATTTCAATTGATACAGTGCTAGTATATTAGATTTGTTTATATTTAGTGGGTATAAATCAAAATCGGTAAAGTTTCTTGGTATCATAGTTGACAGCAACCTGAATTTTGTCGAACATACATCACACGTGTGTAAACAGATTAATCAAGCTTATTTTGCTCTTTTCCAACTAAAATCAGTGCTAGATAGTGACTCCCTTCTGGATGTATATTACTCATTGGTATACTCTGCCATTTCTTACAACATCCTTGATGTGGGGACGAAGCACAGGTTGCAGGCGTGCACCTATTGCTCAGAAAAGAATCTTGCACTTAATGTTCGGATTGGGGCCTCGTGATAGCTGTAGGCATAGGCAGTTCTTGCCTACAAGCTGTTAACGTTGCCAAGTATATACCTACATATACAAGGCATACATGTAAAAAAAAAATAATCATTTATATCTTAGGGACGAAAGGAACTACCACACTAGACAATGTAATATTTGTGTACTACCCAGACACCTTACGGCTCTTTTCGAAATGTCTCCAAAGTATAGCTTTCCCAGATTACACAATAGCTTGCCTCTGCATATGAATAATATTAATATCTTAAATGAATTCAAGCGAAATTGTAAAAAATTTTTAATTGATAAGTGCTAATATTATTAACTAAAATTGCTCTTTATCAAGTGAAAGTAGAAAGAAATTTTACACCACTAATTTTGCGAGTCGTACGTACCTTTTCTCCAAATTGGTGAAAGTAAGACTCTTTTTTAACTTCATGAAGATTTTCAGTTTCAATGATAATTTACGTACTTACTTAAATTCTATCAGCTGGTAATAGTAGGGAATTATATATGAAAAGCTACTTTCACAAAATGGATGTATTACAAATAAATCGCTTCTTTTCATTCCTGCCAAGATTCGTCTAGAAATGCCAAAGTTTACGATACAGTGCTTGGTGATATATAGGATTCTTGAATGTAGTAGCTGTTTTATAATAAACAACAAAACGTGAATCCAGAGTTTGTCAGAAAAATGTGCATGTAAATATATACAATGACGATGTAAAGAAACAGTATTGGTTTATACTTTTGGTTTTTTTATTTAAATGTTAGGCAGTGTATCAATAAATCTTTTTATAAGTACACACGGAGCATCGACATAAAAAGAAATTCAATATGTAGGTACACTCACGGACACTCAAAATGTCCGGTCTAATGCGTAGTCTAAACGCAGCGAGCTATTCGGGTGCGTTCGGAAGTTTACCAGCACCCGCGCCTACCCCTTGCCTTGCGACTATTCCGTTCTTCTGTGAATTACCTATATTTATGTATTATATTTGCTTCGTAGCGGTTTAGAAAGATATGCGGGTGAAGTTCATTGCGCTATTTCGCAGACAACTTTAGCACAATTTATACTTTTTCCTTGTTTTAATAACTAGTCATGGGCAGAAGGTTAGGCCAAAGTGATTCGAAAGTTGAAACGCGAAAAGTGATTGTGGGTTTGGCAAATACGGATATGTCAGTTAGAAATAGCTAATGTTTATTTATTGCATTCGTTGAATAACCGGCTGCCGCGGCGTTGGGAAAGAGTGCTGGGGCGGGTGTTTTGCTCCCGAGTATATCCGAACGGAACATAGTGCTTACACTGTGGCTTAGACCGAACATTTTGGGTGTTGGTGAGTGTACAACATATTGCGTGATTACATCACATTACCTACGACTCTCTTATAGACAAACTCACACACAATAACACAATACTTGCGTCTCTAGTCACAGAGCATCTCTTGACGCACAACCTTGACCTAATCTAACCCAAAAATCGTGATCGCGAGTCTTAAAATTTCCATTAAACAGTGATAAAATGCGCTTTATCCGTCTCCAAATTTCAATAAATTAGTGAAAATCATTTTACGACCATGTATTCTGACGAAATCCATCTCATTAGGAGTGTCTGCTTTATAATATATGATTTGGTTTAATCATCAGGAATGTTGGATGATAAAAATACATTCTTTATATTACATAGTGGTTTCAAGCGTCAAGAATGCTACAATAAAAATCCCATTACTATACACTATCGATGCAGTAGAAAGAAAGCAAGATTATCATACTTAAATGTATTATTATTATTAAACAGATGAAACAAATAAATATTATACAACAAATATGATTTGAGGTCATACTAATTACGTTTGATTTAATTAATAAATAAATTAGCCAGTCTTTTAGTTACTTTCCCTCGCTTAAGTTTATCTTCATACATAATATTATACATATGACAATCGTTTAATTATTAACATAACTCAAATTAAAAAAAAAAAAACAAGAAAGACAGTATTGTACTTCTTTATAGCTTATTGTTACTGTAAACTGTGTTTTAAGTTCAAGGTATCGTGTGGTATCCGTGTTCCAACGGGAAGTTATCCATACCAGCCCGATTCCATAGATGTGCGGAGACCTGAGGGACAACTTCGTAACTGATCTTATGCGGTACGGGGTGGTGATCTGACAAACCTCTAAGTGCAGAACCGATGGTGACACCGAGCACCAAGAAGCTAGAAGCCAACGCTTTAACTGCAGTAAAGCCGAGGACAATCAAGATGGCGGGAACTAGGATCGCCGCTTTTAGTTTCAGGATTAGTATGAGTGGTAGGAGGTATCTTCTCCATTTCCTTCTGCGAGCTTCTGTAATATAAGTTAAATTAAATACGAATTACGTACTGTTGTATTCAAGTTTCTCTCTAATCTTTCTGTATCACTCTTTAAGATTTTTTGCTAGCTTTTGGTTTTGTTATTTGATTTTTTTAAACAGACATTATGTACTCAAATCGTAAAGGTTTCTTTTAATGAACAAAAAATAAAATATTGATGGAGAGAAATATTTGAATGTGTACCATTATTACGGCTAGAGCTGTTTAGGACCAATTGCATCCATGGCTACATCTCACAAATGTGCAATAGCGTAAATTTGGTCTTTACCCCAAAGGATGATGTCAGGCCTTTGGAGGAATCAAAATCTCACCCAGCGACCAGTCTATAATCTTTTCTGTGGATAATAATAGAGAAGATCATAGACAATCATATAAGAAGTGTGCATCTCATACAAATGCCATCAATATGCTTACCAAACAGGTAAATTCACTGAAATTGCCCTACAACATAATCTTGTCAAGATCCCGTAAGAGTCTTTCAGCAACAAAAGGTGGCCATGTATGCGTTCATTGATGTAGATGAAGCCTTTGACTATATCTCCTATGAATCAATCACTAGGGCTATGAAATGCAGATGACTTGAGCCCTCCACCATCAGATGGTATAGCAATGGTATAGTATTGTGTAGAATTCTCTAAATATCTGGGAGTTGTGTTATACTCGGCCAGAAATTGAATAGATTGAATACACAATTAAACAGAATTATTTATAGAGCAACAATGACATTATACGGGTTAAATTAAACTTTAGGCAATCAATTCTAATTGCAAGTCGTTAAGAATAAGGCTTAAGAGAGGCCAAAATTTGAAAGAGGATCTCTGGTTGGGTGTACAAGTGGATCTGACATGGCACAAGGGGTGGGAGCCGTTTCTCAATACCTTAGAGGCAAAAATATTTGCTATAGGTGTTTGTGCCCAAGAAAACCTCAAGAAATATGTATGCATTGATAATCAAACCACGCTCATGATAAGCGTTCTGAAAGCAAAAATCTTTGAGTCTAAGCTGGTATCAGAGTGTTTAAATAAAGACTAAATTTTGTTTTTTGTATCTGCTTAATTGCTTTATTGTAAGTTTATTGTAACAATTATTTGCTTCGCAAAAATTATTAGTAAACAAATTTCATTATCCGTAAAAGTATATACGTTTGTGAATACTTTTTCCGTATTTAAGAACGAAAAAAAATTAAATTCCTACTAAATATTACATAATCAGAGTTGGGGATTATTCGAATAAAACTATTAATTTTGAAAACGTTTTATACATACAGAAAAATACATGTTTTGCTTTTAATTTTTATTACACATAATTAACCATTTTTTGTTTTATTTCTCAAATACTTAATTTAAGTTTGTTTTTTTAAATAACTTAATGCTGTATTTATATCAATTACTATGTAGATATGCCGTATTATTAATTGTAAGTAAAATTCATAATGAATTGCATAAAATAAACAATATTTGACTTCACTTCAAAATATTCACTTCTGTGATTTTTTTCCATTCAAATCCATGTGCCCAGCGTGTATCGCCTTCGGATAAAGATAATAGTTACATTATATTTATCCGGTACTTTATTTAAATAACTTTTTGCCCAACTCTGGTAAGTACCTTCTTCAATGCGATGTTTAAAACACCACAACGCGGACAGATCTGTCTCGATAACCGCACAACGACCGCCTATTATAAACAAAACCCATCTGTGTATACCTGTGAAATGCAACAAGTGCACGAACCACCGCGATGCGACTTGACGCGCTTCCAGCGTCCGCGTGGTGGGGGGACAGAAATACCTGAGCCAGGAGAAATGTGTACGTATAGCCTCAATTAAGGTCACGGACAACCGGAAGTAGATAACTGTGTCAGTAAGCCATTGGTGTGGTCCGTGGAGAGTTGTTCTCTGACGAGCAGGAGAATTTAATTTTTTCTGGTGGTTGCTGGCGCGGGCAGAGGAGCCGCGCGCGCGCGGGAAGGGGGGGGGGGCATACAGATGAAACCTGTTGCGCCGCTGGACTTGTTTTCTAATCATTTGAAAGTTTATTTACTATCGGCGGGCAGATCTGCTCGCGTGTTGTTTATGTACGCGTGTCGAACACTGGAACGACTTTCGACGAACTGATCGTATCACGGCGATATTCTCCTCAGCGTTTAGATGGCTGTGATCGCTGGCGTTGAAATGCTATCGCGAGTATAAAGAATATGATTCTATATCGATCAAAAAAGACCTTAAAATAAACTTTTTCCCTCTATTTAGTTCATCATACATATAGTGAGTTGAGGAATTCAAGCATTACAGTTTCGGTTGATTTATTGTTAATAAAACCGAAGTCCATACATACAAATTATTGGAATAATTTAAGAATGATATCAGTCTTTCGCAGATATCTTTTCCATTATTTTTTATATTACCGACAGCAATGAAACTGGTCTATAATTTTTTAGTTCATTTGCATCGCCTTTTCTATGTAGTGGAAGCAGTCTTTAAAATATTAGGAAAAATACCATCAATAAACGATCTATTTATCAATGCCGTAATGGGTTGAATGAAATACTCTATAACCGGGTGGTCCATTTATCGTGGTCCCCCCAAAAATTTGGAAGCAGTCAGTTTTATGAAAAAAAGTTTCAAGTAAACGTTTTACTACAAGAAGTGTCCTATCTGATGGTTAAGCAGTCGTACACCAAGGAGAACGTATGAAGGTCATACGAAGGTCAAGTTTTTTTTTTTTTAAATAGAACATGGCATTCTTTTTTACAAATTCCGAAAAAGGATGTAATTGCGAGTAGAAAAGTACTAAAACTCATGTGGCCTAAAATTAAGATTCAGCGAAATATTCAATAAAAACAAAATATAAATTGGCAATAATACATGAAAAACATAGTATTTTCAAAGGAATAATGTGGACGTATTACAAATTAATTAATAACAGATTTACATAACAGATAAGTCGTATTTGAAACAGCGGATGTAGGTAATTACAAAGGAATTAAAGGGGTATAAGTTTGTTTTTTATAATTGGATATTAATAGATCGTATGAATCAGTTGCTTGTTGTAATAATGGGTTATTTGTTGCCTCTTAATCCGGGAATACCATCGCAAAAGCCAATAAGCTTTGTATTTGTAATCCCTTGCAGCTGCATAAATACCTTATAACCTAGGTAACTGACTTATTGTCACTTGTATCGCTGTGATAAAACTACCAGTGTTTGAATATCAAGAATGGATCCAGTGACACGTGATTAAAAAAAGATCGAAATAAAAAATTACAAAGAAACACTCTTCTTGAATGTTGGTTTTCTAGAATTTCAGATTATAGTTTTTTTTTTTAATTGTAAAAGCAGAATTTCATGCTTTACGGTTAAACGAAAGTTGTTTTTTTTTTTTCGTTGCAACCTCTCCAACATTATTATCCAATTATTCAGATTTCAAAGCACGCAATCGTGTAGCGAAGTAAAGTTGCTTGTACGTACGAAAAATTAATTCTTACAAGTTTTACGCTGCGGAGCGAAGAGAAAAGTTCCTGTTTAGAAGTATGTGTGTCGCCGATATCCGTTTCAGAAAGGAAATTCAACGCATCCATGTCTAATGACTAATGAGATTAAATTAAGCACGCGTCAAAGCGTGCTAAATGAATATTTTATGTATTAAATCGGTTGTATATCCCTACATATTCTATCTTTAGATTTATAATTAGAAAATGAATTATTAGGAATGGATTTAGGAGATATATGATGAATGTGTTCTTAATTGTATTAGCAGTTAAAAACTAGGACAATTAGAAAGATGGAAATTATAAGAATCCATCGATTAAAGTATTACTTAAAATATATACTTATCGGTACCGTCTGCCACCTGTGTTTAAGTGGGTCAATACAAGTTCTCTCTCGGATTGAGAAAAAAAATAACAATAAAAAAACTAATTAGTAACCCGGGGCTTGAATAAGCGGCCTATAGTAGCGCTGATCCGGATTTAACTACAAGTATAAATGATCTTCGTTTAGGAAAGTATTTTCAGTCGTTTCTGACGGCTTAGATACCACGTATTTACCAGAGTCTGGAATGCTTGGACCGTTATGATAGCTATTGTGATATAACGCATTGTAAATGGTGTTTTTAGTATAGAAAAACACGGGATAAATATCGACCCAGGTGATACATATATGACGTTTCTATGACGCTGTATTAATACCAACAGTAGAACACAAATTAACAATTTTTTGAAATGCATGTTAATTCAGTCATAAATAGTTATGTATACTTGTTTCTATCGGTTTATAGTAGATTATCATAGTTAAATGCCCCATATTACACTATAAAAGTTCTTCGACAAAGATATTTTGTAAAACTTTCACTAAAACTTCTTTTATAAAAGATATTTTACCATCGAAAGTTTCCATATTACACTAAGTAAAATATTTTATAAAATATCTGTGTTGCTGTGTCGACCGGGTTATATAAAAATTGTCCGGGAAGTAGATATTTATTTATTACTCGCCATTCTTGAAGGGGTAATTGTGGGAGAAAAAATAAATATGATTTTTACAAGTGTGAGGATTCTTTTATCAGCTTCAGAAACGACAATACTTAAATCGATGCACTTCATAACATTAGCAGAAATATTTTTTTATAAGTATTACCCGCAATTTTTTAAGTTGAGTGGAAGTTGTGGGAGAAAAAATAAATATGATTTTTACAAATTTGAGGATTCTTTTATCAGCTTCAGAAACGACAATACTTAGGTTGATGCACTTCATAACATTAGCAGAAATCTTTTTTTTATAAGTATTACCCGCCATTTTTTAAGTTGATCGGAAGTTGTGTGGGAAAAAATAAATATGATTTTTACAAATTTGAGGATTCTTTTATCAGCTTCAGAAACGACAATACTTAAGTCGATGCACTTCATAACATTAGCAGAAATCTTTTTATATAAGTATTACCCGCCAGTTTTTAAGTTGATCGGAAGTTGTGTGGGAAAAAATAAATTTTGTTTTGTATAAGTTTGAAGATTTGTTTATAGACTTCAGAAATGACACACGTGTGGGGATGTCAAAGATGTCGACGGATATAATTATTACCATACTGCGCGAACGTACATCAACTTGGGTTCTGTCATTTTTATATGCATTATGCGCTCAGAGTCGTACTTGGAACAAATTGACGTTTTTGTATGTCGGTATATTGTCTTTGATTAACGATTTTATATACATATATAAATGAATTGTAGGATAAATACTGAACTAAATACATATATTTAGTATGGAAATTAATTTTACTATGTCAAGTGGATAGAAGTTATATTTATTATTACCTAGATGGAACATCTCTAAACATTTTCGTTAGATGTGTTCCATTTGTTTAACCCAATGTTCTTGTAAAATTCCTGTCGTTGCTCCATGCTCATCTATTGGAAATAACTTTCGAATCTTTCGCGATATTTTATTAAACTGTGTATATAAATATAGCACGATATTACAACTGACAATCGCGAAAAATGACTGTATCTGGCACTGCATGCACACCAAAATGGTTGCATTGAATATTGATATGCAAATTTCGGATACGCACTTGCCCGTCGGTAATCTAATGTAATATCCTTCTCCATGTTCACAAATCACCGATGTAACTTCACTACTACTACATAATATAGATCGCATTCCCATCTGTTAAATATCTTTTATAAATAAAAAGGTAAAGTTAAAAATTATATTTTATAAAAGTTAAACCATTACACTATAAAAGTTGTTTGTCAGATATGTTTTATAAACCATCTTTGTCAAAGAACTTTTATAGTGTAATATGCGACTTATATTAATCAGTTAATTATTTAAGGTGCTTTATTACGAATTAAGACTTTCTGTACTCTAAATATTTATATGATACTTTGTTTCCTTATTTCTTATTTCTTATGGACGTCATCTTGGAATTTGACACCATCAGAAAGAGGATTTTCTTTTGATACAACCCCGACAAAACAACATAAGTAATCTAATTATATACAAGCCATACTTATAATAATTTGATAATGGAAACTATTGATTGTACAAGAATAAAGATTTGAGTCGCCCATAGGAGCGGTTTATCATATTAAATAAGGTCGATTTTGGCATAATCTGCTGGTAAAAATAGACACGAAATAAAAGCGTTTTTGATGTTTCTTTCCGACGAAATTTTTTTATACGAGCTGTCAAAATATTTACACTGTGATTTGTTACGTCAAAAACTAGATGACGCGTTAAAATCTCAACCGTCATATAAAAAAAAAGAATGACGTCATCACATTATATGTGTCGCTCTGTATATTCAAATGCTACAATCGAAACACGTGGATATAAGAATAAAAATTGTGGTGTTCTTAGAATTTTCCAAAAATTTCTAGCAAAGAATAAAGGTAGATAAACGTACAACCTTTGGTACCAAAAATAATATATTGAGTTTCAAGCTTTCAAATTGCAAAGAAGTCAAAAAGTTTTTCCATTTTATTCTAAGGTTTTCTAGCAAGAAATATCATATATATACCTTTACGTGCTATAATTTATAATAACAAAGAATAACCAACACAAGGATAAAAATTTATATTTACCAACTTCTCTAGCAGTCATTTCTGGCATCCTCAACTTGACTTCATGCGAAGACAAATACCTCATCAATCTATCGAACAGATCTTCTTTCTGCCTTCCCACATCGACTTCCTTAGTCTTCTCTACAATCAGGGCGTCATCCAGAAATGATATCGTCTTTTGCGAATCAATTTTGTCCACCGCTTTGATCAGATTTTCCTCCACGCATTCTAAGCTATCACCACAAGACTTATTAAGTTCGTCCGCCGTAATTTTAGTAGCCATTAGGGCAATTAAGACTACCAGCACGGCTTTGTACTTCACCATAATGGCCTTTAATATAGCCTTGTGTCAGGTACTTGGTAATCGTATGACAAATAGAAATAAATTAATACAAATCATTCGGTTTTGTTTTGCCTTTATATTGACATTTGTGACGTTGGAGGGGAATCTTTTAATAATAATGCTCACGTACGATGTTGAATTCTATGTTAAAAACGTGTCGTCACTTACAATGAATACATGTTGTCTGTGTCGGTGTATATTGGACAAAATCCGAGTTCTCTTTTCTTTTGCATTTCTTCGTTTTTGTAATGAGGAAGTATGTGTTACACTGGGGATTGTGATGAACTGCAATGCAAATGTAATATTTCGCTTTTTTTTTTTACAGAGATCGTGAAAATTTTTATTAAAATTGCTGTTACAGTTTAATGTGTTAAATGCTCGAAATATTCTCCATTTAGTTATTGTTGGCGATAATCTAATCTAGTAAATCTAATAAAATTCTTCTCTAACTTTTTCTAAAACTTGAGATGAAATATTCCCTATTTCAGTTTGAGATCATAAATGTTGTCTGATTTTGTTGCATACACTTTATTTTCGAGATTTTCTCATAAAAAAATCTAAAGATGAAAGATCTGGTGATCTCAAACACAGCAAAATGAAAGTGCTGAAACCAAACATTTTCACTTGGTAAGGTCGGATCTATGACATTGGGATATAAATTTGCCAGAACTGGAACAAAATCATTTCTAATGAGATCCAAATATTTTAGCCCGACTGTCAAAAGCCCAAAGCCCAAAAGCGTCTTATACAAAATGGGATTTTCTTTTTATCGGGCGGACATGTTCAAGATCTCTAAACTGCAAATGAATCTTGGAAACGGTTCCTTGTGAAATATTGGGCAATACAGGACACTTCTGATTAAAGATATCAGCAAACTTATAAAGGTTGATTCCATTTTTAAAAGAAAAATAAGTGTCTACATAGAGGACAATAAAAACCAGTTAATGGAACAAATGCTTTCCATCAAAAAATTAGGTTGAATGGAAAATGAAACTAGGGCATCTATCACTGCTTTTAAAAATATCTAACTTCAATCGAAAATAACTTATAAATATGTAAATCCTCCATAGAAAGCAAACGCAAATGATATTAAATTCAGAATCATTGATATGTATTGGATAACCGGAATTTTTAACGTAGAAGTGAATTAATTTACATTTTATAGACTTTTACTTTTCACAATAAAATTCCAAAAATAGATTGGGATTGATTTTATTAACATGTTTGATATTTTATTTAATATCTAGTATGCAATTATCCCAGTTTTATCAATAGATGTGAGGTTAGGTTTCTTCGTTTAAGGAAGACCAAATGTAGCTAATTATATTAATTTGGTTTAAAGGATGTGCAAGTTAGTGCAATTATGACCAGTGTATTTATTATCGTGTATATATAACAATAAAATGCGAAGAGCACTTGCTCAAATTATAAAAAGATTTATTAAGAGAAACCAAGTATGTATACGTAAACGCGGGTGTTGGAGAAAAACACGGGCTGAGTCATTTCCCGCTGCAGCGATGTCGACGGTCTGATATACGTATAAAAAAAGGGAACTACGGTGTCGAATAAGGTACAATCATAGAGATGATACAGTGTTGATATTAAACTCAAAATTGCCATCAATTGAAATGCGCCATATTGGTACACAAACGTCATCAATGACGTCGATACCATGGCGGATATTCAAATAAATAAAGTTAAGGATATCAATAAATTTTAATAGCACTTGTAATTTGTAATGATAATTGGTAGCATATGTTAGATTTTATCCTATGTATTTTATATGGCATTGTCTTTTTTTTTTTATTAAAGTTGTGGACAACGTAGAACTATAGACAGTTTCTAAACTTGCGATGAATTGGTAACATATACTTCATTCGTTCTCAGGTTTAATAAGAGAGAAAAGAAAAAATTTCTTTCAACGCCATATAAAAATACGTAGGAAAAATCTAATACAAGTTTCATGAGATCTTCACGACTTGTTATAACAATGCAAGATTGTATGTTGTCTTTAGGAGTAAATAATATACTGCAGTAGTTGTTGTATAATTTATTGATGATTAAATAATATTAGTTTACTTAATGCCTTCCATATTGATTTTCCTTGTATTTTTTCTGTAAACTTCTTCGCTAAATTATGAAATCTAATTTTGCTATGAGACGATATTATGGTTTTACTTAAAATTGAAACATGAGTTTCTTCCAGAGG
Source organism: Cetonia aurata (assembly GCA_949128085.1). Taxonomy (NCBI): domain Eukaryota; kingdom Metazoa; phylum Arthropoda; class Insecta; order Coleoptera; family Scarabaeidae; genus Cetonia; species Cetonia aurata. The sequence continues at coordinate 40,785,947 of OX421887.1, read as the reverse complement.
TGACATACCTGACAAATGATGGGATAAATTAGAAAAAATGTTTTGGTGAACATTTCTACAGACATAAACTCTATGAGTATATGCATAGAGGAAAGCAATTAGGTATAAAAGCATAACGGTGAAATAAACTAAATGACTTTAAAAGGCTAGTTTTAATAATTCTGCAATTTATGACGCATTTTCTCAAACTAATGACGCATGATTGGTCGTAAATTAATCCGTTTTCTTACTGTTCTTTAGTACTGTTAGAATGCATGAATAATCTATTTGTATAGAGTGTGTATATATAATCTATATATATATATGGGAAAAAGGATGGGTTTTAATATTTTATTTTATAACCATATATAAAAAAAAATAAATTAATAAATACAAATCGACACATACTGATTACTACACTGTACAAATTCCTTTACTGCTACTATTTCTAAAACTGTTTATTATTTTTGATGCTAATAATGTCCACTTTTTAATCCCATCACTGCTGCAAACAGTGCGAAGAAAAATCCAGCTAATCCCGTAGCTCCAGTTAATAAGACAAGGCCTCCTATTAATACCGGTATCAGTGTGAAGAACTTCAACTTGTAAGCCAATAGCAGAGGTAATAGGAATTTCTTAAATCGTCTGCGAACCTTGAATTTTCCTCTTCTTGCTTCGGCAACATCCTGGTGGTTTTGGTAATCTACAAATTCGAAATAATATGGAGAGAAAACCAATAAAATTTAATAAAGGAGGGTAGCACGGTAAATTCGAACACGAATTCAAGTTTATTTTGATGTGTCTAATGAAATGTGTTTTTGTGCTATTGCTTTTTAATTGCAGATAAATGTAATAATGAATTTATGGATTTCAATTTTTTACTATAATTAATTATTTGGTTTTGTTTCTTATCCTTACAATTATATGTGATGATACAGAATGCAGATTCGTATATTTATATCATTCAGAATTAATTTCATATTTTATATGGTTCATTCTATCTGCGATATAAATAAAATAAATAGCGCATTTTCTACTTCAACTGTATAACGGTATGGAGAAGCAATTAGATTATAAAATAGACAATAAATAGGGCGTATAACTTTGTTGATTCTAGGTTATGCGTACAATAAACACAATGTTATAATCTAATTTTAAAATCATTTGTTTCGTGCAATTTCTACAGAGTTGCGTTGATATAAATTCATTACAGAAAGAAAGTTCTAAAAGATGTTCTTTGATGATTTTACTATACCTGACGTCATTGGGATTCTAGTTTCAACCGACCATGAAGCAGAAGACGTCGGAAAAACCTTCCAGGATCCTTCCCAAGCGGACATCTGTTCGTTCCCTTCACACCAATTACCATCTTTTGACGATAGAGCGCAAAAAGATACCAGCACACACACAAGTATCACGTAACAGTTCATTATCAGTCAAAACCGACACTTTTCTTCCAAACAGAAGACCATTACAACATTTTCCCTTTTGATCGGTATCACAGCCTAAACTCGACTAGTATCGATATTAACAGTCTGCGATGATTGGACTGAGATAACGGGTCACTAAAACGACGCCATGGTCGCCGTTCGTGCACCACTATTACCTATATTTCCGGCTGAATTAGTTCCTTAGATTCTCGCATCGCAGAATACGGTAATGACCATGGGCGAACTTGGACGATGTGCATGTGTGGACATCTGTGCTAATGCCTCGCATGGACGCGACACCACCGACTGATAATATTCATCTAAATGTCGCCGTACACATGACACAACTATCACATTTTACACGGGCTGTTGCTGAAGCAAATTGCCTCATGATTTCAATAGGCATATTATTATAACTGAACTTGAGTTTGTGCATCTGTATGAGTGTTGAATGTATGTACATATATCTGTGATAGATGGAAGGGTTAATGGTCTTCATGATATGTGAATAGACGCATATGTACAATGGATTACATTATTTATGTAAAATGTTATAGTCTTTGCACGTTTGTGTGTATAAACTGCTGTTGTAATTCTATTGTTTGGCGGTCGTGTATGTCACGATTAAAGAAATGGGCAATTGTTGTTGCTGTAGACACCAATTAACTATTAGGAGGAACGGCTTGATCTTACATAATTCTATATACTCATCTAACTAACTAAACTCATGTTATATAAAATGTAAAATCACCATGCAACAAATAAATTTTGAATGATTTTTCTTTAATTTATCTCTAGTTTAATGTTTCCTTCCAGAAGCGAAAACAATTTTTCTATGAAATAAACGCATATAGCTTCCATTTGAAGTACGATTTTACGCGCTTTGAAATTTTCTCTCAAAAATCAAAAATTTGTCAAATTTTGCAATCTCTTGAAATCGGTTAAGACATATCATTTCCTACGTAGTTTGACCTAGTAATTACGATAGTTAAAGAATTTTTGCCCTATCACAATTAGTTCTGCAGATAATTGCATGTGGGCTTTCAATCTTCAAAAGAATCATTAAAATTTGGGCAAAATTTGATCGGAAAGTCCAATATTATCTTTTCCAGAAGCGAAAACAATTTTTCTATGAAATATAGGCGTATAGCTTCCATTTGAAGTACGATTTTACGCACTTTGAAAAATTGAAATTTTCTCTCAAAAATCCATGGGGTGCCCCTTCAAAATGTGTCAAATTTTGCAATCTCTTAAAATCGTTTAAAACATATCATTGCCTACGCAATTCGACCTGGTAATTACGATAGTTAAAGAATGTTTGCCCTATCACAATTAGTTCTGTAGATAATTGCATGTGGGCTTTCAATCTTCAAAAAAATTATTAAAATTTGGGTCAAACATGATCGGAAAAGTACAATATTATCTTTTCCAGAAGTAAAATCAATTTTTCTATGAAATACACGCATGAGGCTTTCATTTGAAGTACGATTTCGTGCACTTTGAAAAATTGAAATTTTCTGTGAAAAATCCAAGGGGTGCCCCTTCAAAATGTGTCAAATTTTGCAATCTCTTAAAATCGTTTAAGACATATCATTTCCTACGTAGTTTGACCTGGTAATTACGATAGTTAAAGAATTTTTACCCTATCATAATTAGTTCAGCAGATAATTGTATGTGAGCCTTCAATCTTCGAAAGAATCATTAAAATTTGGGCCAAATTTGATCGAAAAAGTCCTATTGAATGTAATGATATTATATGTAAAGCTGTTCTTCCACTCTGCAGGATTTGTAGGTTTTTATAAACATGGGAAATTCGATGGTGTCTAGAGAACCCATAGGTAAGTCGTCTACAGCAGTTTTGAATCTTTTGAATCCTGGCGATTGATTCTTTCTTTAAACCAGGAGAGTATAAAACATCACCATAAGTAAAATTTGATAGTACCAAAGATACACACAATAAAGAGTGAGAGGATCGATTTATAAGAATGCTTTTTAGTGCATTAAAAGCTTTTCGAACTAATTTAGATGTATTAATATCAAATTTTTAGGGAAAGAATCCATCCAGTAATTGGGTTTTGGAACCTTTGGTGTAACAATAACTATCACACTGACAAAGTCAATGCTAGGTTTTTCCACTATCACCACTGTTGTTTGGTGATAGTGGAAAAACCTAGCATTGACTTTGTCAGTGTGATAGGAAAGAATCCAGCCAATTGCTCAAGGTCTTAACGCTGTTTAAGAATGGAATATCTTGAGCAGCAATCGTGATTTGTAGATTAGATTTGACGGATTCGCGAGTACGGCGCTACCCGAAAACGATTAATTGAGTTTTTTCCGGATTAACTTTTCCCTGATAATTATTTATAAAATTACAAATCCTTTCGATGTAGCGATCGAGCCTATGCTGAGTCCGCCTATAATTTTCTGGTTTAAACGATAAGTAAATTTGCGTGTCATCCGCGTGTAGATGATACCCGCAATACTGAATTTGAACAGGCAACCCCAAAGTGTAAAGAGAAAAGAGCAGCGGGCTCAGTATAGCTAACTGTGGCACACCATGGCTTATTGGTAAAGAAGATGAATATTGAGAATGAATTTATAAATGGTATGCTATTGATTTTATTTATGTTATTATGCAATTAAGAGTAATTTCAACAAAGCAGAGCTAAAATTTTATAATTTTCCGCGAAAAAAATACAACAATATTTTAAATAAATATATTAGAGAATAAATTACACTACAGTAAAAGTATTGCAACATAAATAATACACAATTAAATAATAAATAACGAAATCCGCATTAATCTTTAACAGTATCCTTATTTGTACAATAATTAAGGCTAAATGACCACGAAAACTGGCCTCAAATATACGTCATAAATAAGTTTTGTACAGGTAGATATGTCAATAAGTCTTATGTTACACGCTATCTGAAATATACTATTGAGGCACGTAGGCTTTGTAAGCTAATTCCTGGGGTTCATTCAAAGATCTCTTATCCCAACCACCTCCGCTGTTCCACCCACCACCTCCGTGACCTCCGCCACCTCCACCGACCCAAACGCTGCTGCTTCCCTGACCTCCAGAATTTTTGGCGGCGACTAATTTCTTCAATGCTATGATGCCAGCGATTAACAGCGCGATTTTAGCAGTTATAAGAGCCTTCCCGGCCAGTAGAAACAATCCGGCTATCGCAACCGGAATCATGGCCATCATCTTGCCAGCTACACCCATCATCATGCCATGCATCATACCTTTCATCTTCTTTCCTCTTCCTGTAAAATAAATAGGTGATAATAGTAATGGTGGATGTTTTAATTTTAACATTATTTACCTTCTTCGAATCCAAGGGAATTAATCGAAATTTTCGGCATGGTGAATCGTAAAGTACGCGAAGTGATAAATGAGGTGATTTTGTCGTATAGTAGATTATCCAATGCGGCATTTTTAGCATCCGGTTCTTTGGGCAGAGATTTTTCGATGTGTTCCTGGTTGATTTGGTTCGAATTATTACTAGGAGCATCTTCCGTCTTCACGATGACCAAATCCTCTGAGAGAGCTAATTTATCCACTCGACTTAGATGGTCGAAGAACGTCAATGCCTTCTTCTTGAGACACGGCGAGAATCCGTCGGATTTCGAGCATTCCTCGTACACTTTTATGGCGACGCGAACTCCGGCCGTATCCCATGATTCTAGGGCCGAAGTCGTGAGCGAGACGCACGCCAAGACGCACAACGTAAAAGTCACTGGCACGGCCATCGTCGACGCACTGTTCTGCCCGACACGGTTGGTTAGAAACTGATATCAGCGTATGCTTTAATCGTGTCTTTATACCGAACCAAGTGACCTTTCTTCCCGCCTATTTGACCCCCTATATAGTGAGATATTCCCATGGAGTAGAGAATGAAAATTGCGTCTTGATATTTGCCGATTACCAACCCCACTGCGCTTGGTGTATATGCCATTGGTTGCGTACGACCTACATAGTGCCATCTCATCGCTCCATTGGTCATTAGATAAGTCGGTAATGCTCGGCGCTTTGTTATGTGTTGTCTCGTTTGCACATCTCGCGGAATAAATAGATTCGTCTTCTCATGAGCATACATGCATACATAGCAAGTACCGTTATTAATTATTCCACGTACAAAGCGGTTTAAGACGGCAGAATTGCTTTGTGGTTACTTAAAGTGCCTCCGTAAACGAAAGTCTACTATATATTTAATATAAAGAACCAATTCTCTATATTAGAATGAAATTGCAAGTGATCCTTTCACCTGATTGTATTAGCGATGTCATTGTAGTTGCTGTGTTATGGATTAAGTATTCGTAGTTGCTTTATGCCAGTTATTTCAGATTTTCATGTGTTTCATAGATTGTGTTTGCTCTTTCATTTATGTTAGTTAACGAGTGAAGATTGAAAAGATGTATTAATTAACTGGAATAAATTAATTTTCTTAAACATATTTATTTTTATAACAAATACTTATTATACAGCTTGTTCAAGAAAAGAATGAGGTACCATTGGAATCTTCGAAACGATAGGAGTCACAATGTTGGTTAAATTAGCAAAACGTTATACAATTTAAATACATGGTGTTTGCAAAACTAAACTATTTTTGATCGATTTCCTTGAAACATTTTTTTGGATATTACTTTTTATTTATTTTTGGCATTATTTTAAAAAAATGAAAAATACATTCTCACGATTGACGATGGTAATGTTGATGGCTGGATTTATAAATATGTAGATGCTATATATTTCATATTTTTACTGCAGGAGAACGTCCTAAAATAAACATACCGAGAAATGCAAACCCCTGGGAAACCTTCCCACTATAGCTAAAGTCTATGACTGGACGAAAAACCAAGCTTCATCGTTATTAACTGATACTATGTTTGCGTCGCGCTTCAAACATGAACCGTTGGACACCAACAACATGTGAAGAAATATAACGACCAAGAGGTCTTTGTATAGTAATGGGCAATATACAGATGCCAAGTATAAAACCCTATTGGAGTAAAAACATTATCATAGAAAACAAACAATTTGTCATTTATTAAACAAAAACATCTTATTTATCACACTTTTTACATTTATTTATTGAAAAACTTAAAAAAGCTTTTAATAAAGCGATACGTCGTTATAGTCATTCATGCTTTTATTATTAAAGACCTAAAAACCAAGAAAAAGAGAAATGAAAATTATCTAGGGGTACCCAGTCTTTAGAAAAGTAATGGCAAGGAATCGTTTTAAAACCATCATTCGCTGGCTTAGATTTTATAACGATACAGAAGACCAGCAACACCGCTTATACAAAATTGATCAAGTTCTGATGCATATTTTGCTGGACATTCATCTAAGAGCGGGAGTGTCTCGTAGAGACAGAATTAGAAACAGCTTGTTGCAGGAGCGGTATGAGATAGTGCCAGTGGTACAAAAAATTGAGAGGAGACAGTTACAGTGGTTTGGACATATTTCACGAATGGACAATAGTAGGAGAGTAAAACATATATGGACAGCTGGAATTGATAAGAAGCGGGCAAGAGGAAGATCGGCTCAAACATGGAACGCGCAGGTTGCTAAAATCTTAAAGGAGAGAAGTACAAGTTGGTGTGAAGCAAAGCGGATGGCTCAAGATCGTGCTGCATGGCGGATTTTCTGCAATGCACCTCTACACTTTTAAAGGTAGAAGAGGACGGATTATGTATGTATGTATATTGCTGCATACATTCAAAGCGGAATTTCTACCTGCAAAGTTTCTACAAATCATTCGGGCTTTTTTGCCTTGTTGGTTGCTTTAAACTCATACTTATTTCACAGAAGTTTATTGTCTAGAATAAGACCTAGCTATTTCACCTTCATCTACCAATCTTGCCCATCTCATTTATGGTCTTAAGATTGGGTTCCCTTTTTTGTTTGTGAGTGCTGCTAAGGTAGTCTTAGAGAAATTGCTTGTTAGGTTACTTTTTCGTAATATTGAGTTCTTTTTGAACTATGTCAAAGAAAAAATGGGTGTCGCGACGAAAGGACGCGGAAAAAAGGACGCGGAAAAAAAGACGCGGGGAAAAAAGGACGCGGGAAAAAAGGACGCGGGACAAACGGACGCAGAACAAAAGAAAACCCTACTACTATTTTGAAGTCCTGCACTCAAAGAAAAATCTATACTTTTGCAAATGTTATAAGTAAGATGGCACAACAGCTTTTCTTCTCTTCTCAACGCTGCACATCCCAATATTTGGAAATTTATCGATTCTCTTAAAAAAGAATATAACTTAAATGTGTTGAAAATAGAGCAGTACATTGCGGGGATTGTACCTCCACGTAAATACAGGATAACAGCTATTGTTGTCGATTTTCCTAACAGGCCAAATTTAGAATATTTGAGAGGCATTCCTCACAATTTTTAGTTGCAAATTTAATATTTCTAGGACAAAATAATCACAAAAACACATGAAAAAAAAATACAAAACAAATTTAAAAAAAAAATTACAAAAAAAAATCACAAAAAAAGACTTAAACATGCCAGCTTTACGCTCATAAAGTGTGAAGGAAAGTTTCAATAAATAATAACGTTTTCCCGCTTCCTTTTTTCCCACGTGGATCCCACCCATGGATTTAATAGGCCATTCACCTTGGGACATCCATTATATAGTATAGCAAACGATAGAAAAGATAGTGCAAATTTTGGTGTTCCTCAAGGATCAGCACAGAATCCATAATTTTTTTTTTAGTCACCTACTCCCTGCAATGAGTTTTATTTGTTTATAACGCAACTTGCAGAGTAAGAACAAATTTACAGACGAAAACATCGATTAGTAAATTGAAAATTTGCGATAAAAATCACTACAAACGCAAGAATAATATTGCTATAGTAAATCCAGAACATTTTACTTATTATGTTAGATACATTATTAATATCAAATAAAGAAAGTGCTTATTAAAGTTCTTGTAATAAACTTGTACATGTACATACATAATTCAAGCTCATTTGTGACTAATTTGAACCAGCATGCTCTAATTATATCGGTATAATATAAACGTAATGCAAATATCTACCTAATATAATTTAATAAGCATCCACATAAACTAGTTTAGCAATTTCTTCAAGACGATGAACGTCAATATGACAGCTGGATAAACGCAGGCTTACATACAGACTGTCCCACGATAAACTGGTCAGCGTACAAAATATAATTTTATTATTATAACATTGTTATTTTATGAGAAATGAAAGTTCTTTACAATATAACATACCTCAGAATATGACGCGACCTACTACCACGTTTCAGAGATTTATTGTTGTATGAATAACCTGGTGTAAATGGATTATCGTAAAAGTTAAATCGTTAAATTTTCTTTATAACACGTTTTCGTAGAAAAAGTGCTACAAGCAATCATTAAAACAATACCTATTAATTGCGTAGGAAAGTGAACAATTGATTCACTGATTCTAAAGATTTTTATATCATATACCTATTTATACAGGATGTTTCCGGTCTTGTGATTTTATTTTCAAGGTGCGATTAAACACCTAATGTTAAGAAGATTTCTTTGTAGTTTTCATTTGTTTTATTTTTAAGTGGTCACAGTCACAGCATAACTTTAGTTTTCCTATCTTATGATGGAATCATAAGCCATATGCAGCATGTAACTGTTATAATAGCAAAAAAGAATCTGAAACCCATTTCGCACGGACACATAGAACCTCCTTTTTTAATTAGAAAACGCAAATTAAACAGCACAGAAAGGTGACTTCTGTGCCTCTGTATAAACTATTGTCTGTTTCACAATATTATACAGCCAAATTTTCACACATATTCATTCGATAATTACCACGAGAGAAAAAAGTATTACTGCCTCAGTGAAACGCATATATCAAGCCTATATTTATTTCGCACATCTGTTATTGCTTTCACAGGTTTTTTTTTTTTCTACATCATGAAAACATTTCTAGCGCGGTTATACCCGCTCTCAAGGAATCTTAAGTGATTTTTGTACGTTTATCGTGTTTATATTGAGTAGATGAGTAGTAATCGGGTATGAAAAGAGGTTTATGAGTATCATATGGCCTACATTAATCCTTTCAATCAAATGAGATATGATTTTTGGTTGTAAAGTATTACTTTATTTGTAGAATATCAGGATCGTTTAAATATTATATCTTTCCAGTAAATTGCCTTTATCTCGGTTTGCTCAGATGTGTATTGGGTGTTCATGTAGTTGTAAAGTTAACAGTTGAATTGTGTCGGAATCCCGGATAGTAAATAGAAAGTTGAATATTTTACGCGCAAGATATCCTTATTATATTATTCTGTCAAAGAAAAAAATCATTGAAATGCATCGTCCATCAAAGGGAAATTCACTACGGACACATTTCGGCGCAGAAGTAACACGAAACACCTTCATTATTAAAACAATCATGACAAACGCAACACGGAGAATATACGGTACGATTCAGCGGTGCAGTTGCATGTTTCGACGTCCAGGAAAAATGAAGCTTGCATTGCATAATTAATGAGGTACTGAATGCAATATGGCATGCAAGTATATCTCGCGTGCGTTCAGGAACGTAATTTTTATACGCTCTAGAAAAATTTGAACAGATAAAAAGACCTGCTAAATCCTCGGATGAAATCCAGTGATTCTGCACGATTCTCCAATGAAAGATGTTCGCATCTAAAGCTGTAATCTTCTTAGTGCTAAGTGTATACGTTCATGGTGAAATTAATATTGGCGCGAAGTTAATCGAGAAGATCTATGACGAGTGCCAAAGCAGCGAATTCCTATTGAAATGCTTCAAGATACAAGCGTTGAAGATCACTAATCGGATCTTAGATTTGGATGAGATAAATCTGGGGAATGGAGTGAATTTAGTGCGGAAGGATAATGTGACAAATTCGCTTTGGTATCCAATTTTATCGGGGTCAAACTACAGTAATTTTAGCCAAGATGAAATCGACCTACTTCTAGGGAAGTCTTTAAACTCTTTATTCACCTCTAAGAGGTTGGATTTTCATTCTTCGTCGGCATTAATGGAAGAAGCAAGAAAAAAAGATAAGAAGACCCATTTTGGACCCCTAATCGCGGCTATAGCGATCAAATCAACGTTCATGGCTCTAGCTTATAAAAGCATCATGGCAACTGCAGGTGTTGCTATGATAGTAGGAAAGATGGCGCTCCTACTTTGCGCTATCATGGGTCTAAAGAAGCTGTTGGCCGAAAAAGGAGATAAAGGCACCACAGTTGAGATCATAAAACATCCTAGCCATTCCGTAAGTCACACACATTCCACTTCATATGAAGACGACCACTATCACAGGTCGATAGCGTCTGGTGAGGAACTGTCATACCCGGAGAAGATGATTTATTCTTATGAACCGCATCGTGATGGTGATAATGAGATTGAATGATGTAAAAGTTTCAATTTAATTTATTGTAAATATAATATTTTAAGATTTTATTATAAATAAATTACTATTTTATGTACATTATATGAGATTCTATTGGGTATATCCATTATAAGCGAGATTCTGTGGATCCTCCTCGTACATTAAACTCCTGTGCCATCCTCCATGACCGTGCCCATCCCCACTGCTCGATGTGTAAACTACGTGAGCGGATTCTTTACCACCGCCGTCTCCTGAAGACTTCTTAAAGCTTGACACCAGGGAGATCATAAGGGCAAGTTTTGATAAGAGCAAGGCGGCACCCGCTGCTAAAGCTAGCTTTCCCATGAACAATTGGGCCATCATTCCCGCCATGGCTACTCCGATCATAATTAGCATACCCCCTCCCCCTCCTTTCTTGCCACCTCCTCCACCTCCAATGCCTCCGAAACCACCTTTCTTCCTAGCTGTGATAGGAAAACTATATTATTCTTGACGAAATAATAAAATTAGAGGATAGATGATTAAAAACAGTTTTAAATGATTAATATTTTTAACAACAAAGGGGTGGGAGTTTTTTTTTTTAATTATTATGTTTTTCTTTTGCATAATACTGTGGGGAGAGAATGCATTAAATGATGAACAACAACATGAGGTGTCTATGATGATTTTTTTTTCAAATATTTGAAGACGGTTCATGTCGTAAGGTAAAAATTCAAGTTTAAAATAAGATTAAAAAAAAACCTTTCATCCTTACACAATTTTATTAATGTGCATCTTCAGCCAGAATATTAAAATTAATTTTTTTAACTATTCCGGCTGAGATGGCTTAAGCCGAAACTATTACCACAATATATTAATAAAATTGCATATGCAATGGTGCAATTTTTCTGACAGTGTGAAATCATTAAATAAATGCTTTTCTGCTTTAACTGTAATTTTTAATATGAGGAAATTTTCTATGTAAAAGATTTTTTACCTCGTGTCGGATTTGAACCAGGCACCTCCCGGTTGCATCGGGCGTAATTAAATTACACTTAAAGCAGAAAAGCATTTATTTAATGATTTCGCACTGTAAGAAAAATTGCATCATTGCATATTTGCCGTCCTGCCAGCCTCCTAAGATCTGTATTTGAGATATTTGAAATTGTGTTAGACCAGACACCTCGTTATCTCAATTGGTGAAGGGGCAAGACAGAATTTGTTTTAAATTATTAATTTTTTTTTCATAATATTGGGGTGAGTGGGGATATTAAATGATAAAATTATTTTTTATGTTTGAACAATGGAATGAACAAGAAGTAGTTTTTTTTAAAGAATGAAATTTTTTTTTTTTAATACTAGAGGGGTAAGGGGTGAGGCACTTATTTTTAACTAGTTTTCTTTTTTTGAATGATTTAATTATTTATTTTTTAATATCCAACGGGTGAGAAGGGTAGAATCATTAAATAATTTTTTTTTACAATACTGGCCCTAGAGGTGAAGGAGTTTTTTTTTAACGATTAAACAATGCTAGGGGGAGTGGCCGTTTTTTTTAACAATATTAAATTGTTTTTTTTTAACACTGGACGGGTAAGGTGTCGGGAGCAGATGGATTTTTTACAGTTATATTATTTATTTTTACTACATTGGAGGAAGTGCTGTATTAAATGATAAAATTGTTTTTTTTTAACACGGGGGTGGGGGAGGAGTTACATCTTTTTAACAATTGGATTTGCGTTTTATACAAGCATTAAAAATGTTTTAAAAGATAAAAGTTATTTAAAAAAAAAATCAGGCCTGAAAGAGGTGATTTTTTTTTTAATTATCAAATTAGTTTTATTTCTTTCACAACACCCGGCAGAAAAGGAGGATTAAACGCAAATTAAAACATTTTGAACGCTCCCCTCTTTCTGGATAATAATTCGAACAAAAAAAGTTCTGCACCTAACCCACAGCCTGGTGTTGTGTGGTTAAAAAAAAGTCAATTATTTAGAAACAAATTCGCGGTATCCCATACCCCGATGAAAAAAAAAATAATCCTTTAATGCCCCCTCCGCTCTGAAGTTAAGAAAAATAAATAAATTATCATTTAAAACACTTTTAATGCAACCTCTCTCCCATTGTACCTATTGCGAAATAAAATGTTAATCAATTCAAAAAAAAAAAAATTATTTAACATTAAGGAAAAAATTTAAAAAATAATAATAATAATTTAATTATTAAAAAAATGTGTTCGCCCCTCCCAACAGGAATATAATATAATTTAATAATATAATAATATAATAATATTTAAAATATTTTTAATACATCCTTATTGTGGTATTATAAAAAAAAAAATTAATCGTTTGAAAGAAATCTTCCCCTCTTCCCCTTCGGTGTTGAAAAAAATAATTTAATCACTTAAAACATTTCAATAGACACCTCAGTCCGGTATTGTGAATAAAGGGATTTAATAATTAAATAAGGTTACCCCCCCTCTCAACCCCTGGTGTTAAAAAAAATATTTTAACATTTTAAATATTTTATATAGTTTCAAGTGGTTACCCCCCCCCCCTCCCTCAACCCCTCGTGTTATAAAAATATTTTAACATTTTAAATATTTTATATAGTTTAAACATTAAAAAAAACTTGCCCCCTAATTATGTGGTTAAAAAAAAAATATGTGAACATTGAAGTTTTATATGAATTATTATGCGAACCCTTTTTAATATATACCTAACAATATTAAAAAAAATTAACTTAACTATACCTTCTCCAATCGAGTCACCGATCCTAAATTGTATTGTTCTAGACTTAAAAAACTCCTCGATTCTATTAAATATAGCCTCACTCAAATCCCCACTCGTTCGAGATGATTTCGCAATCGAAAACTCTTCTGAATATTCAGGCACGTACCCTTTGTTTCTCACAATATCGATACTATTAAATAACCTGATCGGTTCCTCGTTATATATAGTTTCATTTAAAATATCCACCGTTTCTTCTTTGATACAATCAAACGAATCGTTACCGTACAGACAATTTCTAACATTCCTTAAATATAGTGAAAAATCTTGAGCGTAAACTCCGACCAACATCACCAAACATAATGAGATAGAACGATAATATTTGTAAGCGGACATTATGGAGGTTATACTGGCAAATAGATCATTTCTTGACACTAGCGATTTATATACAAACATTTTAGTGGGTATGTCGTGATGTTTACAGCTAACTTAAGTCTTGTGTTCTTCACGAATTCGTCTCGAAATTATAATGACATATATTACGCATCTCTGTGGTAATTAGATCGAAAAAGTGTAGCAGCTACGTACTCATTACGTGGCCACGAAATGCATTAGCATTCGAGTTAATGATGGTTCTGGATTACCGATGGTTTAAATATGTAGGGCTTAAATTAGGTTATGTCAAAAATTCAATGGATACTGCTTTGAAGACAAGAGAAAGTTGATTAGATTTTTAGGTAATAAAAGTTTGAATTAATACATTGAAATTATTAATATTTTCATTATGCACTAACTTCGATTGAACACTTTTTGACATTTGTTATCTGTCATCTGTCATTTGAGTGTAGGTTTAATTGCAGTACTTCGTTTTGTGAATGTTTCATTCTCACCAATATCCAAATACCTTACAAAATAATTTTTGGCATTTTAGCTTTCAGAAATCATAGATTATATTTAAAATTGAAACTGAACACTTCATTTTAGAGTTAGCAAATAAGATTTAAAATAACATGTAATTCTTACAATTGTTAATGTTGTATCGCAAGTGAATTTTGAATTATTACTTGCACAGAGAGAATGGTGCAAAAATTTAAGGATCAAAATGTTTTCACTGTTTTAATATGAATTTGTATATATATAAAAAAAAAAACAATAAAAAACAATAAAAGGCATTTTAATTAAACTTAGTTCCTATATGTACAATTTTGTTGGATATTTTTATTTAAATAATTCAAGTTTCTTTCTTAAATTCATCTTCATTCCAAGCAAAATTCCTTCCATTTCGTGGTTTGTCTTCTCTAGTGAAAACTTCTTCCACAGGGATGCTGCCATGTATTTGCAACTGGTCTACCAAATTATTCTTACCATTCAAATACTTTTCGTTGTAATCTTCATTCTTGTATCTGAAAGATGATGACTTAATTACCACAAATGAATTAATTGCGAAACTTCTAAGATGAAATATCGAAAAATTCCCCCATGGCGGGGCTCATGGTCTATTGTTGGAATCATCGATCAGCAAAAACAATGAAAATGGAGGAATTGACTTGACTAGGAGGAGTAAGCAGAGTTACTCAGAGTGCAAACCTACTTTCATCGCTATAACATCTGAAGCTTTACCCCCATCGCCTGTTAGTTTAAATGTGCGCTCCCTAGAGCACGCAAGCCAAACTCTCAACTCACAAGAGGAATGACGCTGATGACTTGAGTCCCTTTATATTCCCTTTTGCTGATATGGTCATTCTAACCATGAGCCCCGCTATGGTGGCATTTAGATATATTCTCTTTGATGATTATAAAATATTTTAAACATCAACAACATTTTCCTTAAAACTCTCACCTGAAATCATAAGGACCACCAAATGCTGGATTCAAAGTGGATTGATAGTGCGAGCAGGAATTTTGGTTCTTCTGGAAAACGATTTGGCTGAGAGCATAAGCGCTGCTTATAACCAAAGCTAACTTGCTGACAACGACGGCTTTACTAATTAACAAAGCAATTATTCCAAATATAATAGGAACTAAGCTCGCAAGATTGAACTTGAATCCTAACAGCAATGGTACTAAATACTGCCTAGCGAGCAGTCTTCCTAGAAATAAATTTTTGTATCAGCATTATTTAGCGTTGGTATTTTAATTCGTGCAAACGAATTCCCGTTTCGGAAAAAGTCAATTTGCTTTTAATAATAAACCGCGCCCGGATATTTCTAAACGGCAAATATTTGAGAAATTATATCATAAATATACGCATTCAGATGACAGCGAGAAACAGGTGTGTTACGGCAGGTCCACATAACTTTCATATAAAGTATCTAAAAATAATGCTATGTCGCGTTAAGATCAACTAACCGAGGTGTATTCGACCTACATAGTACATACACTCAAGTAGTCGAGGATTGCTCTGGTAGCGAAACCTTGAACTCACGTGCGTACTCGAGACAGTAGGAAGTACGCACAGCGCTATACAAATGTCACGGGCAAACCGTGAACTAGTCAGTTTGGGGTTCGACGTAACTTTCACCTTGTGTCAGGTATTTTCACCGGCTTTTAGTGTCCGTGGAGTTGGTCAAGGTTTACTCGTATAAGTTTACTCGTATCGGTGATTGTCATTTCAAATAGGGAAATACTATTATTTGGTATTTTCTCTTAATGATACTTATATATATATCGTTTAAAACATATCATTTCCTACTTAGTTTGACCTGGTAATTACGATAGTTCAAGAATTTTTGCCCTATCGCCATTAGTTCGGCAGATATTTGCATGTGGGTCTTCAATCTTTAAAAGAATCATTAAAATTTGGGGCAAATTTCATCGGAAAAGTCCAATATTATCTTTTCCAGAAGCGAAAACAATTTTTCTATGAAATATACGCATATAGTTTCCATTTGAAGTACGATCTCACGCACTTTGAAAAATTGAATTTTTCTGCCAAAAATCAAAGGGGTGCCCCTTCAAAATTTGTCAAATTTTGCAATCTCTCAAAATCGTTAAAGACATACCATTCCCTACGTAGTTTGACCTGGTAATTACGATAGTTCAAGAATTTTTGCCCTATCACAATTACTTCTGCAGATATTTGCATATGGGTCTTCAATCTTTAAAAGAATCATTAAAATTTGGGGCAAATTTGATCGGAAAAGTACAATAAGAAAGTGTCAAAATTCAAACTTTTGCCCGCAAGTTAATGACCAAAAAACCATAATGGTTTGCAGAAACTTTGCAGCAAACGAAAAAAATTAGAGATGCAACCCAAAAACTGTGAGAGATGCAGATCTTTCAAAATCGGGAATGTTCACAACGTTAATTTGATATGACTTTGTGATCTTTGGATATCGCGAATCACTCCACAGGCCTTTATATTCGTGCATAGGTGATGCATATTCTATATATTTCTTCTTTGTTTATGCTGTAAGAATATCAGGATTTCACAATATGTATGCAACCCAAAAATAGCACATAAGAAAGCATATGAAGCAAACTCTTAATGTTTTCGTTTTCTCTGTTCTTCGAAAGTGTACTCTTACTTTTGCTAAAATCTAACCAAACACTAGAAATCAAAACAAAGCATTTATATATACCCAACTGCGAATTTTTTACTTTTACTTTGCAAACACTATAATGCACAAAGTAAACCTTTAAACCAGTAGAATATTAACATCGTTAATACGGCACCGCTAAATCTCTAGTATTAATATTTTTCACCGCAAGGTACTAATTTACAACATTTATTTACCTTGTAATTAGCATAATTTTCGAGTAGAATTCAAACTATGTAAAGCCAAACTCAACTACGTAAATATGCAGACTAAAGTAAAGACAAAGGTAAGTATTTAGCCGCGAATTAAACGTATTGACATTGCTGAATGAACGAGCAGAGCGTCATCTACAAGTTCAAGGTTGCAGTTAATGGCTTACCGGCGCCAACTTCCTTCAAACGCTGTTGTTGGTTGATAGCTTCGCGATGTTCGTCTAAGGCGAAATCTAATACGCCACCCGTGTTGAAAGATGGCGCTAGGCGCATCGATAGACCCGGGTACACGAAGCTCATATCCAATTGCATGTTTCTCTTGGAAAATATTTGTTCGATGGATTCGACAATGGACCTGCGATTGGGAAAATTGAATTAGGTGCCTTACCTGTTGACATGAATATAGATATTTGTGACCGTAAAAAATAAAGCTGGACCTTATTTTTCGACTAAAATCTATCCTATCTTATTTTGGATGGCAAATTGGAAGACAAATTATTTTTTTTGCTACACCGGAGATTGGGGACTAAAATTTTGCCAGAATTTTTTTAATAATTTGTTTTCTAAAACACCCATTTTCTTCTCAATACATAAATAAATAAATATTTCTTTTGGCAACGCGTGCGGTATCAATCTTTCGGTAATTTTTAGTTATTTTTTTTTGCAACACCGAAAGCCCTCCCCGCTAATTTTTTTTTTTTTATTAATTCAAGTATTGTTTTAACGCAAGAGGATACAAATTTGTTATAATGAGTAAATAATTTTTTTACAATACTTTAATAATAAAAATATTCTTTTTTGTACACCGAAGAGGGTAGGGCATTTTTTATTCATTTTATTTCACTTTTAATCTGCTGCTTTGTAAGCAGATTAAAAGTGTTCATCCCAACCTCCAAATTTGGAACCCATATAATCAACTGCCAGCAGCTATCGGTCGGCATAAAGATTGAGGATTCAAATTGTAAAAAGAACACGATTGATCAACAATTTTCAGTTTCTTTATCCAGTGCAATTCATTTCCATATAATTATAGCTTTGCTCAAGGCCGTATCTGGAGGGGAAGGTTCTATCAGATGCAATGGATCTGGTGCGCAGAAAAATTGTTAACACTAATTATTACACGTATGTTTGCTAGAGACATTGCACTTTAATGCGGAGACGGGGAGGTTTGAACCCCCAAAACCCCTCCCCAGATACGGCCCTGACTTCAGTCAACAGTAATTTTCTTTAGAAGGCATTTGAGGCATTACTATATACTTTTGATTATTGACAAAATTGCAAATGGAAAGTTACTTTGGAACAAAGATTATCCACTTATGGTGACAGATTATTATGTTAGACATGCAATTATTGTAATGGTTTTGAGTGAAAACGTGTTGGTTCTAATTGCAAGCTTCAAGAACGTAGCTAATACCCATAAGATTATAAATTTAAATTGATTTACCTCAAGCTCCCAGGATCGCTTGTCCCCACAAAATTATACGATTCCCTGTACTGCTGTTCATCCTTATAAAGCCTAACACCATCCACCAAACCGAAGTCTGGATCATTCTCTAACGTCTGCAATTTGTTTAGAGTCCCGACGCCCAGACAGTACCCCAGACCGTCAGACGGTTTCGCAATTAAGCACTCCTTGAAAGATTCCTCGTCAGAATCCGCCATACACTTGACGGACGACGTGCCAGACGATATAAGCACCAAACTAACGAACAATAACATCTTCCCGGTCGTCAATAGTAATTTCCTCTCGTAACCGGTGGCAATTTCTTTTTATACGCCGCCAGCGATATGTCCGAGTGATTTTTGCGACCTAGTGAAAGTGGAGTCCCGTCCTCTCGTCGTAATTAGAGTAATTTTGCTGAAGCTTCCCATCTTTGTTCGCGAAGAAAAGCGAGAGTCGACGTCTCCACTGTTTCCTTTTCCTTTCGATTTTTTTGTGTTCGGTTAGAACGTGGCGTCACGGATTTACGGATATTACCGATGCCTCAGCGATATTTGGCGTTTCTTTTCCTTTGTTTGTTTCTAGAGGATATTCTGTTGGTGTCATAATAAAGATA
Source organism: Cetonia aurata (assembly GCA_949128085.1). Lineage (NCBI taxonomy): Eukaryota > Metazoa > Arthropoda > Insecta > Coleoptera > Scarabaeidae > Cetonia > Cetonia aurata. Next base: position 40,766,634 of record OX421887.1, on the reverse strand, counting down.
AGGCCGATAATCATCAACACCTCTCAGTTTTTCTGTATGTTGTTCTGTGGCGATGTTTTTAATGTCGATAAATTTAAGGAAATCCAAACGAGCTCATGTCATTATGTCTTAGTCTTTAAAAAGTATATATAGTGAGGTGTAAATAATTTAACAGCGGGATTTCTATTTGCAGAAGTAATAACCTAAAAAATAACACTATGCACAAATATAGCCGCATTAGCGGGTATCTTTCCCGAGAAAGAAAATTAATTTTCAAAGTGAAAGAGCTAAATCTAACGTTTTCTCACAAGGTCACGGCTAGAAGAGAGCGAAAATTTGCTGTTTAAGCGACGAAGAATCACACGAGAAACACAGCGACACCTCAAACATAGTAGAGGAAAACAGGAAAGAAGCAACATTATTTTTGGAAACGTAGATTTGAAGTGGAAGACTTTTGTTTTAAAAATGCATCGAATCGAATTTTTTTCTTACATTAGTCGTGGAGCGACGTACACTAATTAAGAAAATTAATCTCTTGCATAGACCTCGGTTATTTTTTGTAACTTTGAATTATTAGCAGAATTTAATTTTTTTTTTGTAAAAACGCAATATTTAAAATATCTCTGAAACGGTTTGGTTTGGCATAGTAGATGTGAAGGTCACATTTATTGCAAATGAGGTGTAGAATCAAATTCTCAAACGAATATGTCCGCTTATAAGTCATCCTATATATATAATCTATAATATTTTTAATACTATTGATTTGCTATTTCAATATGACTTTGCACATAACTAGCACGAAAGTCTCTTTTGTTTTAGAAAAAACAAAAATTTTATACAAATACTCATATTTTTATCAATGTCAGCTTTCTTTTTTTTTTTTCTTTTTCAACATGTAGTTTCCGAAACAATATTGTTTCGTGATGTAGACTAAATAAGTTACAACAATGTTTCTTGTGATTTGTGCTATTTGTTATAAGTATACATCAATCTGAATTGCGGCCATCATCAACCTTCAAAATGGCTGCCGTCATTATCAGAACGACCGCGCATATTTAAAACGCATTCCCCCCACTCTATTTCGATGGTCTTAAAGCAGAGCACGTTTAAGCTTTTGGGCAAAAAAAAATTGTTCATGGCCACCTCATAAGCGCATTACTATTCAGTTCGATGTAAAATAGTAATTTAGTCGCTACGCCAGTGTATTTCAGCTGCACGTGTTCATCGGTCGAGTAAGTATGTTTATCAGATTCTTATCGCCCCCAGTCGGCCAATTCCTAAACCGGCATTGCGCCTAAAATACGGCTCCGGCTTAGTTATAATATAAAAATATTTAGATTCGGTAATACAGTTTACTTTAATAACATAACCTAACATTTATTTATGCATTGACAAATGACATATTGACAACAGTCCAATACCTGATGTTATTTCTGATCAGGCACATGCTTGCGTATAACAACACAAAATTGAGGAATATTTTTTGCACCATTGAAAACAAGTTTATTGACATTGCGATTTTTACACCAACACTATGACTATGCCAAATAAAATAACATGTGTTATAATGCAGTAAACACTCCAAGTTTTTAGCATACAGGACGATCCATTAGTTTCATAAAGCAAAACCTTATTTTGATAGGTGTTTCCATGAAAGAAATACTACTCAAACTGTCATTAGCAAAACGTTATACCGTCTCAAAATGTCTAATGCTCGGAGTAGATTTTTGGGGACATCGTTAGATGCAGCACAACGATTTTCTAGGGCAATCAAAAATGATATCATTTTTATTTTTATTTCTTGTTGTTCACCCCTCTCAACGATTTTTTGAGGTCTATATATTAAAAAATCGTTCTGTATCTTAAAAGTTTAATAATAATGACAAATTGCTTTTGTTTTATTAGTTATTCAAAATATTTGCTTATTATACAATATAGATAATGTTTTATATAAATATCTGTATATCCTGAGTGGAATAAATAAATAAATAAGGGAATTAAACTAGATACAATCTCGCATACTATGGCTACTACATAACAATATGTTTCTATGAATACTAAAGTGATTTTGAACGTGCTGAATGGTGTCCCTTGTACATTTTCTGCTGTCCAAACGCTCTATCCAGAATATGTTCCTCTGTATAGTGCGGATGCGATACCACTTCGTAGGTAGAAGAATGATGTTTGCCCTCCAACAATTTTCTCAATCCTATTACTGAAGCTATGGTTAAAGCGATCTTCGCCACTAATAATGCCTTGAAGGCCACTATACCGATGAGTTTCAAAACCATTGCTCCAATGATAGCCGCTTTTAATTGTACTAATAGAAGCAATGATGTACCTTTCTTGTCTGATGAGTCTTTACTTCTTGCTGCAAACAAAGAAAAAAGATACAGTCGAATAAAATTGAAAAAATATGCTACAAGAATATAAGGATGACTAGTTTAGGTGCCTATAAGATACACCTACATTTGTCATCAAAGGATCTCTTCCAATCCCCCATCGAATTGTTAGGAATCTTGAATTCGATAGTATGCGAGGCCAGGTATTCATATATCCTTTGAGTTAGGGTGTTGTCCAGCATCTTTTCTCGCGCTTTGGGATTCTCCGGCAGTACGGATGAACTGAACCTCTTGTCTGCCTTTCCGTTGTCTGTTCGCTTCACCGTAAACATGCTCCCCACTTCTACATCAGTCGGCAATTGGTCTATGTAGGTCAGAGCCCTTTTCTGAAAGTTTAAAACGTTTCAGTTAGAGGAAAACAGATAAAAGATTTATGAGTGAGTTGGTAAGGTGAGGAAATACAATGTTAGAAGGGATACTTTGTGTAAACTATTTTGTTTTCATTTTACAAAAAATTATGACGCCTATATACATTAAGATATTAGTTTCTTGCTTATCGCATAACCTTTCTCACATGTACAAAGTTACTAAAATCGCAATAAAATATTATAAATGACCAATGTGTTTTAGGTACAATTTTTGCATAATATTTGGACCATATTTATGTATATTTGAATTTTTTATTTGAATTTGCTTTTTGTAAATGTAATAGTAACGGAAGTAGCTATCAGTAGTGCTCAAAGTAAAATGAAAAAAAAAAACCTAACGTAAATGTATATAAAAAAACCAAAGGGTTGTATTTAATACGTACAATTCACATAAGTTACAACAAACCAGTCAATCATTATTATTATTTTGCTCTGAATGAGTTTTTGACGCAATCTAATTTACTCAAAAGGCAGGAACAAAAAAAAGCCTTCTTTACCTTAAATATTTGTCTTTTTTTCGCTTGAGAAAATAACACAGTAGCTGTTTATTTGCCCTCTCAGCATTAAATTCAATCAAAGGGCACGACTCTCATCTCCACAACGGTTAAATCCCGTGAACGTTTAGAAAAACAAAGGAGCGCTGATCCTTGAAATATAATACCTTTTTCTGTCAATTCAATTTCTAAGTGTTCAGCTTTGATTGTATTCCTTTGAGGGAACACATTCAGCCGGAAAAATTTCTTTCTGAACGAATAACAGTTGAGTGTAATTTCCTTTTTCGGGATTTTGAAATAAACTGAAACGGAGGAATAAATATAAAGTTGCGTTCAAAGCACTTTTACTTCAACAGCGATTAATTAGCAATTAAATATTGCCGCTTCAACGCATCGGAGTACCTACCTGAAACATGCAGTGGTTTTCGAAGCGGAAGTAGATACCGTTAGAACTAATAAAAACATACATATATATTTTGTTACCGTGTCGTACAACTCCAGTACACATGTAATAAATATGTAGGCATGTAGTACGAAGCTCGAACCCAGGCAGGCATACATATAGGCGTTAAGTAATTGCGCTCATATTAAAATTCACGAGTGTACTGATAAAAATGCATGTTGGATTATAATATTTCTCCAAATTCTTAAAGCAAAATACGTATTTCGATGTATACAGGTGGCTGACCACATTCCCGTATAATATTTTCAAAATATTTTTCTTAGGGATTATATAGTTTCGCAATGAGAACATTTTAAAATTGTTTCGAAATATACAGAGTGATCTAAAAAAAAATTATGAAAATTTAAATGGAACACCCTATATATTATGTCATATTTTAATAGTACGGACTAAATAAAGGCAAGTTACTGTTACGTTTGCTATACCTAACTCAATCCGTTTCTGAGATAATTAACTAACTCTTCAAAATGTAAACCAAAATTTAAAACGTATGCCTATCTTATATATTGAAGCTAGATATTTTAAATTGCACGTATTTTTTAAACAAAGCACTAGACTTGACAATAAAATTAAAATGATGCTTAGAAATTATACAGGGTGAATAAAAGCCTGCTATATCATTAAAGGCAAATAAGTTTCTTATTTTAAATGGAACAGCCTGTATTTATTATCTTATTGGATTCTAATTTTAACCGTGAAGATTGTATAACGTTTTCTATGCCTATCTCTGATAGTTTCTTAGTAAATTAGAATTTTCTATTTCAAATACTAAAGTCTAGTCCTTCTTTCAAATATATTGTAAAACATAGTAGCCAAAGTTTTGGAATGGAATGATATATAGGCTGTTTTATTTCAAGTAAGATAGTAGGAATGCGTTCATTTACTTTTGGGACATCCTGTATAGCAAAAATGTAGTATCGTAAAAGTGCTTTTGTAAATCTTTTACAAAATGAAAAACTAGTTGGGTGTAAATGTACCTTGACAATGTAAAAATATTAATTAAATTAAAAATACTAAATTATACTTTTAACGTATTTGGAAAAATCGCAATAGCCAATCATCGCTCGCGATGGTGCAAATGACGTTTCTGCGTATTAACAATAAAGTTTGCTACACACTAACACGATCACAGAATTTGTAAATCCATTTTGAAAGACTCTTTTAATAGTTTAAAATCTGCAGGTAGGTACATCTATTAATTAGGGTTTATATAATCTAGCAACTCCACCATACAATTCACACAAATCTTTCTCCACCATGCATGCATATTCAAATACCAACCTTGAGACATATCGACAGACTTTTCGTACCGCACTCGTCCAAGAACCGCACCACGTCTTTCAGAAATCGCTCTTCATCGGCAAAGACGACAACACCAATGTACAGCTGCAGAACCAAGAGCTTCCTCATCATTATCTTCGCACAGATCACAGATCGCAAGTACTGCGATCGTCGCATATATGCGTTCCGGTTTTATCAACTGCGCATTACCAATAGAAGGATCTTTACGGCGAAGATGAATTAGAAAAACTGGTCCAGTCGATTCCCAAGTATGTGTTTACGCACTAGTTTTTAATAGCCAGCGTGTCTGAGCTTGTTTTGCAGCGAAGAAAGACGATACTTATAAGTGGTGTATTGGTCTACAATTGATACCTTTGTGTGTGACATAAATTGCGTCTACAAAGTTGATTTGATGATCTGATTTGTTTAGTTTAGTTGTTAATGGTGTAAGACGCAACATTAAATTAAATAATATTGCGTTATTATGTAGGAAAGATAACCTTAAATATTTAAATAATAAAATATACGATAAATATCAACACCAGGACCGACTTTAGTCAAATTTGTAAATATGCAGGGTTATCAATAATACAGTATGTTCCACAAAGTTAGATCTATAACAGGATCCTTTTAATATTGTGATTGGAAGCAAACTTCTTGGAACTCCTGCTTTCAAAAATACTTGAAATATATCATGTCAAATTGACAAGTGTCATAAAAAAATTTGTTTAAATTTAATATGGAAAAATGTTATTAACATAAATTATAGACGGTTATTCACGCTATACAGCACGGAATAGTGTAGCCAAAATACGTGACATTCAAAAAATTTCACTTTTGAGATAGGTGGGGTGTTATTTTGGATGCTTTGTAAAATTATTTTTATATTATACCGGCCGTTCGAATTATACTAAAAGCATCAAAGTTTTGTTTTTTTAAATGGATTCCCCTGTATATGTTTATTCAATTCCCTTAATTATGCCCGTATTTTTTAAATAATTTCACTTCTAATTACTATTCAAGGCGTAAATACTTTCCCTGACAACATTGTCATAAAGCTACTTCACTGGATCAATTCAGCGATTTGTAATTGCCATTCGAGTTAGCTCCAGAATTCGTCTGGCTTCAGAAACGCGTGTCTCAAATCAAGGTTAATGGTAATAGGTTTATAGTTTGCGCACCTAGACACCTGACGAATTTAAACGGCCACATTTGCTCCCCCACTTCCTTCATTAAGCGCCAGCAACCATACAATTGCTTCGTTTTTCTTCTCCGTCGAATTGTTCACGTCCACAAAAGAACTTGACAATGGTGTTGTCCGCTCTACTTTTATTGGATTAGCCGAACTTGACGTGCAAGATAGATTAGCTCCATCTAACGTTTGGTATATGAATGTACGTCTGCAGACAACCGGAGTGATTAATTTGTCGCACCGCAAATTTTGACTCACCTAGAAGCGTCTACAAATTGAAATTAATGTCTCCTCAGGTTTGCAATTTACTTCTCTCATACTTTAGATGGTGAATTACAGGTAGAATGTAAATCCTCCGGGGGGTGGGTTTAGAATAAATTATTTTCAATAGAGATTTAAAACGATATCCTCGCATCCATGATTTATATTAAACTATGTTATGAAAGGCGAATGTCTTATTAAATTATGAAAAGTATAAAGGGAACTAATTCTGGCAGGTATAAGATGATGATTTTGTTTTCGATCTCGCACGTAGGAAGCAGAAATTTTCATCAAAGCATTTCTGGAGCAGGCGATCCGGAATTTAATAAAAGGGCCTTTTTGATGCAAAGTCACTACCTCGCCTATAGAAGGATTATTATTATCATTGCTATCCTTTGAACGTGTTCTAAATTTTGCTATAATGTAATGAAATATAAAATTTCAAATATCGTTTTAGTACGTTGAAATTTTATCCATTTAGAAAGCTATATATTCTGAAATTGAGTTCAAACACGCAAGCACAAAAAAGTACAATAAGAAGACAATCTATTTTTTTCCCGCTTACAAGAAAACACTAAAAAATTGGGATTTTGATGAAAATCGAGAGACCCAAAGAAAGAAAAAATAAAAAATTACAAAATTACAAAATCACAAAATCACAAAATCACGAAATCACGAAATCACGAAATCACAAAATTAAAACAAATTTTCGACGCGCGCATAACGTCGAGTGTGACGACGAGACGTATTTGGAAAAAAAAGAAATGTGAATCCCAAACCAGTCACAGATGTAGACGGAGGTTAGTGGAAACTGGTACGGTCTAGCCGGTCTGCTGCCTTTGGGCCGTAATCCATCATCGAACGGCAGATTAACTGGCTGGGTGAACGGTTCGCAATTTCTTCTGATTGACCTTTAAACAAGTTTTCCGTCTATAGAAAAAATTAATATTTTTCTAACGTATTTTTTTTTCAATTACCTTTTATTGATTGGTTATTTATTAACATTTTTAAGCGAGCTATATGGGTCAAAACTTGGTCCATAAGAAAAGTTGAAAAGCAAAATATTATATGAAACAAAATTCCTCGGCAGTTGCAAAACATTTCTTTTTCGCTTAAAAATGTATAAGTTTGTTTATTGTACAAAATCACCTCTAAAACACATAGTGTGTGCATTTGTCAATTACTCTAAGAAACATCCTGTATTAGAGCTAAAGTTTTTCCTCAGAATTCCTTAAGCTATTTTTTCTTTTTGATGAATCGTCCATTTATTTTATATTCACTTGTCAGAGGTTTCATTCAGATTTTTCTATCGATAAATATTTACCTAAATTGATGAAAGGGTTGTTTGACATTGTAGCAAATATATATTTACGTAAGTTCAATTCTTAGTTCAAGCGGCATTGTTTAAATTTGAAACACTGTCTCAAGCAATATTGCTTTGCTTAATATTAATAAACCCAACTCCTACTATCATATAGAAACCTTAGTCATATAATTGTATTGTAGCGAAAGAAAAACATTTCTCTAAGGTATTTATCCAAATTGCATCTTGAAAATCTTGTAGAGATACCAAATAATCTTAATTTAAGAAAATTGCAAATTCCATACGAGATTTATACAAAATACATGTATAAGCACAAACGCACATCCACAAAATTTAATCTTAAATCTCTTCGAAATATTTCCGTTATTAAATAAACAATAAATGTTTTGTTTACCGTAAGAACACAATACTGTGGGTGTCTGAATACCTTCCTATTTAAAATATCTGCCTTTGTATACTTGTAAATTCCATTTCTGTTTTCCTATTCTTAGAAGTTGTTTTCTTTCCGGCCTGTACAACTTAAATTTAATTACGCCTACGAAGGCCTTGTACAGTCTCGTATATAATTTATAGCTACCCTTTTATAAGGGTGATATAACGTCAATAATAAATCATGGTGTTTTACTGCTAGGCGGAAGTGACATGATGAAATTATTTCTGCGGTTATTGTGGTTTCACTGATATATCACTTTTCTTCTAGAGGTGTGATATATTCGTTTTGTAAAGTCAATCTCGCGATGTTTAAAGAATTATTATTTTTGACTCTTCTATTCGTCGACTGCCTAAATTCTCAGTACTTCCAAGCTTACAATACTTTTTAGATGTCTAATTGTAGGTTTGTAAATCGATTTTGTAATGTAATGTACTTTCTCTTAAATGAATTTAAGAAGAGTTTATTTGAGACAAATCATTTGGTTAATAGGGACAGCTTGGAATTGGTTTTATTTTGGAGAGAATTAATCTCAGAATGAATGTCCACCTATAGTAAATACACAACATAAATAATTTATAAAGGACTTTGTAGAAATATTTATTTATTTATTTCGCATTCAAGATACGTAAGTATGGGCCAACCGTGTATATACGAATGCAAATGCAACCGTTTTACGTACACCAGTTTGTCATATTATAGATAAAATCAAGACATGTTCTCTCAATTTCCAGACGTAACTAGCATAAAGTGTCACACGTCTAAAGTAATGTAGTAAAGTTTTTGTTTTATGCATCATTTTTCTTAACTGTACTCATATTACGCCATCAGGCAATTTACGGTTTGATAAATGGTTACTTATTCCTAAGATTTTTGTCACAGCTTTGTACGTTACGCGCGAGATTATGTATTTGTTGTTTGTTCGTCTAATTTTATTGTATCCTTATCATCATTTCAAACTAAAATTTATTAATCTAAAAATGACGATAATCTGGAGAATTGAGTTATTATGAGGTTTATAGAATACGAATTGAGGTAAGTTCATATCAGTTCAAATATAATTGCATTATTAAATCGTTAAGCAAATAAAAATTACTTTTATAATGATTACATTACAATAAAATTTATTTTAATGGTATTTCAATTTTATTATCAGAAATAATTATATTCATTCAATCGATTTTGCGACACAAATGGGCCAATAAGTTCTCCGTTGACCCAAACAAAAAGTTATGTATGCCGTTACGTGTAAACGTTGCTTCATCAGTCGTCAATACAATGGAAGGAAAGTTTGAAATCTCCGCATGTTTTTGTAGAAACCATCGGCAAAATTGTAAACGTGATGGATGATCTACAAATTGTAAATCCTCTACATGCAAAGGGTGTCATTGATTCTCTCACAGTGTTCAGCAGACAATTGGATTTGATACATTTACTCGGTGAGATATTTTCCGAGAACTACTAGAAGGATCTTCTTCTCCGGCAAGATTTAAGATCTCTTCTTTGGCATCAAAAATTCGTTGTGCGTCGGCCATGTCCATCACCTCGACCTTGACGTTTTTGCAATACCTACATCAGTTTCTCATGCGCGGATTACTAATTATTTTTGTGGTTAAAGAAACCTCTCAGCGTACAATCGACTCGCAGCAGCAAAATTCTGACGCAGTTCACCAAAAATCACCAACATGTCAACGCATTCACTATTGGCCCGATAGATCATTTTTACATTCCTTATTAGGACTTATTCTGAAAAGTTTACATCAAACCTGCAATGCAGTGACACTAATGAAACAGCTTCACAGATGGGAAAAGTCATAGACATCAGTAAAAACCTATAAAAAATTTTTTTAACATTAATATCTTCTTGTTCAGATAGTTTTACGTTAATGGCCTAATTTTAAGCTGTTTAATCATGAAACGTTTACGACCACAAAGCTGACCGAACCAGTCCATCGGAGACACTTTTATCTTACGCGATCTAATGACCTGCATTATTTTCACGGAATTCGTGAAGTGTTGACAATAGAAAATCTCTCTTAGATTTCACACTTGCAAGACCTATGTACGTACTACGTACCTACATCATAAAATTATGCTACTCGTTTGGAATACAAAATTAGTTTGTAAAAGCATATCGTGTGGTCACATCGTGTTATTACCACCTTTATAATTATTAAACTGGCGGATACATGAGCGAAATTAATAAAGCATAACAGCACGAATGATGCTAATATTCTGGGTGAACCACAATACAGCAGAGTATAGGTCAATAATGCCGTGTAATACGGATAGCAACTAGATCATGATAAGTGAAATTTTTATGTTGATATATGTGTTTTCTAATCTAATTATTATAAAAAAAAAATCTATATAATAACACTCACACAAATCACTTGTACTATATTTATTATTGCAAGAACTTTTTTTTATATTTTATATAAAATTACATTAAATAACTTAAAATTACGGTTTAATAACTAAAAAAATAAATTATATTATAAAATCAGTCAAAATTTATATTTATCGTTGTTTGGGAGCGTAAGCATTATAAGCGAGATTCTGGGCTTCTTCTTTTTCATATGACCTCGCGTATCCAGAACCGTGACCCCCAAGGTAAACCTCGTGCCCAGTATCATGATGTGGACTGCTGCTTGACAACAGCTTCTTGAGTCCGATAATTCCAGCCAAAACCAGAGCTAGTTTAGATATAATCAAGGCTTTTCCTGCTAATAAAGCTAAAGCGCCTAATGCCAACGGGACTAAGGTTCCTCCCAGAATCAACGGGATCAGAAATAGACCACCCATCTTCTTTTTCTTCCCACGACTCTCTTCAGTTAAAGACCTTTTAAGATCTGATGCCGTTGGGAGCTTCACCTATGCAGAAAGAAAGATTAATAACTAATTCAGATTAAATTTTATTTTTTTGGTGAATTACCTGTAAGGTGTGCGTCTCAAAGAAGCTAGTGATCTTATCGAAGATTAAATCGTTCAAAGCCGTGTCCCTTTCGTTTAAGGATCTGGGTAGGGATGCTTCTATTTCCGCTTCGCTTCTAGCAACTTCCTTAGGGGCTTCGGCGGTTTTCACAAAGTTTACACCATCGATTAAGGGCACTTCACCATAGTTCCTGGCGATGCGATCCATAGCCGATAGCAATTTTAATTTGAGGCACGAAGACATGTCAGCGGCGGAACATTCTTGGTAAATCCGATACATATAACGCAAGTCACCCATATAGGATTCCGAAGATCTAGCTGTTTCCTCATCTGGTATCGTATTCTGGCTAGTAGCGGTACTGCGAGCATAAACCGTAGTAGTTACACAGCAGACGGTGAATAACAACACGCACTTGGTTATCGACATAATGTTTTATGAAATATAGTGTATGTAATGTCGAGGGATCTTGAGGTAACTGATAGAGATTCACTTGCACTACTATCTTTATATAGTGGTACTGGTCCCACCTAAGGAATTCGAGGATTACTCCATCCCCTCTGCTTTAGTCTGCTGTGGTCAGTTTAGTGTATTACGTTTAATGCGTACAGGTATTCATGTGTGCGTGTATAATACCATTTATGCTGTAGTATGCTCCACTATACACACCCGGTACGATTAAAGAACGCTTCAACGCTGTTACGGATAACCGAGAGAGAAAAATGGAAATAGTAAACATGTTCATTCGGGGAATATATAATCGTGCATGCTATTTTTTGTACAGGGTGAGTCGACGTTAGAGTAAAGTTCATTATCTCGTTTGTTTTGGGAAATACCGAAACAACGTTAGATACAAAAGTTTTAGATAAAGGACAGTTTAAAATTATTATTGAGTGTACAGGTTTGTGTGGGGAATATAACATAATATTTTTGTAATGAAACACCCTATTTTTTAATTTATTTTTAGTTTCTATATGAATTTTATTTTGTTAGTACTGTTATATACACTCCGCCAAAAAAGTATCGCATAAACTAAAAAAGGGCATCTATGAACCAAGATATTTTTATACGTTCACAAAAAGTTTGCCTCGTGTATGTGAACTATAAAAACACTAACAAAATAATGGAACTTAGCGTTTTTACTTTTTTTTTTCTAAAAGAACACATTTAGAAAAATGCATATGTGTAAGGTTTGTTCAGTTGTTTATTGAAAGTCTTCCTATACGGACAAATTTTAAAGTGCGAAGTCAGAGTTCTGTACCAACGCTTTTAAAACTAAAATGAGCAATTTAACTTCAGAACAAGTGGCTGCTATAGTTGCTTTAATCGAAGATGGACGATCTCAAGCATACGTTGCTAATTTGATGAACATCAATCAGTCAAGTGTTTCTAGAGCCGTAGCCAGATATAGGGAAACAGGCATTTACAGTAGAAGACCTGTACCAGGTCGTCCAAGATGTTCTACTCGCCAAGATGACCGCTATTTACTACTACAAGCATTACGTCGAAGACATGTAACTGCGAGACAATTGCAGAACGACTTGACTAGAGTCAGAAATACTCGTGTGAGTACTCAAACTATTCGGAATAGGTTACGACAGAGTGGATTAAGAGCTAGAGTAGCTGTAACAGCCCCTCGTCTCACTAGGAACCACCGAGTGGCTCGCTTAAGGTTTGCCAGAGAACATGTAAATTGGAACATTAATGACTGGGCCAATATACTCTTCACAGATGAGTCAAGATTTGGTCTTTACACCTCAGATAGGCGTATCTCAGTGTACAGACGAGACGGTGAGCGCTATTCGCAGAGTAATATCAGACCTAGACCTAATTTCGCTGGTGGCTCTATTATGGTTTGGGGAGGCATCTGTTTAACAGGTCGTACAGAGTTAGTACCAGTAGACAGAGGTACACTGACTGCCCACAGGTATATAACGGACATTTTAGAAGAACATGTAGTACCATATGCGCCAATTATAGGAAACGAATTCATGTTAATGCACGATAATGCACGACCGCATGTTGCAATAATCATCCAGGAATACCTTAACGATGTTGGTATTCCAGTTTTAGATTGGCCTGCGGTAAGTCCGGACATGTTACAACAGTTTTTATAGATACTTTTCCTAGATGTATTAAATTTTTATGCATGTTCACGTTTCTGAGACGTCGATTTTTTTTACGCACTGAAAAAAGTATTGCAACTGTATTAAAATCTTACAGAAATGCGACAAATTATTAACATTCTTTATTGAAATACTATTTGTAACACATTTAAATTAACTATCAGAATATAATTCATGGGAAATGCATTATTGGTATAAACTTGTATGGTGTAACTAAACAGGAATTAATTTTGATTAAATTGCGAGCAATTATAGAATTAACACTTTTGAATCATTGTTTGCTTTTTCTATACAAGAAGTAGATAACTACATGAAATTTATAACATTTAACAATTTATTATTTTATCTTTTTTTACGGTGGAAATGTTTAAGATAAGAGCCACTTCTATTTAATTGAAAGTGACCCAATCGACATAATTGAATTTCTAGTGCTTTCTTTAGAAAAAAAAGAAGTGTTTGAACATACTACGTTATAAAGACTTAGACTATCTTAAGGGTGGACTCGAGTAGATACACTTAACTTCGATGCTCTTTGCGTTTCGGAAGAGCCGCTATTTTGTTTTTCTTTGGCTTAATTAAATAGGTTAAGAAATGCGAGGTGAACCCTTCTTAGTTTCTGTATCCTTAAATTCGTTTTATTATTTCGAATCTTGTTCTTGTATAATGTTGTTAACGGTAATTACATGATAGTTCATAGATAGATTCAGAACAGGATTTTAGGTTTAAAAAGGTTTCTTATAATAACACATAAACACTTGGAATTTTTTTGGTTTACCTTTAATATTTCTAAATTTATTTATTGGATTTTAACTTTTACAGAAAAAGAAATTTCTGTTGTAATGAAGATTCTTGGTAATATCACGCATACTAATATGAGGATCTTCAACAGCTACCTCCAGAACTGGCAATTCATTATCAACGGGCAAAACTGGCTTCCCCCAATAGTTGAAGATCTATCCAACACTCTTTGGAATGCACGTGGATTTGCATGTGCTCTGCTCCAGGATACTCGTGATGCCAACAAACAATTCTTGAAACATTCTCCAAGAATAAAAAATCCATGTCAACCATTTTTTCGTGAGTGTTTGAAGCATTTTCGCAACATTTATCACAGAACTATGTTTCTACTATCAGTTTATTCTTATTTTTACTGTTTTTGTTTTAACAATTGCACTTTTGTTTTATCACGATAGATCTAATTTTGGAAAAAAGACATTTTCCAACAACTTTTTCTCTCTTAAAAATTTCGTTATGAATTGTGTTCCTATTAATCATCTCCTGATGATGCTAACTTGGTTAGCGAAACGCGCGTCGAGAGATTGTGCATTGTTGTTTGGTGATAGTGGAAAAACCTAGCATTGACTTTTGTCAGTGTGATAGTTATGAATTGTGTTGCTTTTGGTACAAATGAAAAATTTGGAATTTCGGCTATCCAATGACGTTATTTTTATTTTTTTTTGTGCCTTATGAAATTTTAGAAAAAAATGATAACTTGCGAATGCCTATCAAAAATTATCTTTTTTTCATAAATCACAGAAAAAAAAATATGTGAAGGCACAAGAGGTCTTATGTGCTACACCCTGTATATTCACATACTCCTATGGCTCTTGTTATGCTCTTTTCTTATCATATATAGAAGTATGAGGCCATGCATACGAATGATAATTCGCAGTTGCTGTTAAATATAATTACCATGCAAGTAGACCAAATCTTATAATAACAATTCTCTTTTATATGCGGCTTTGACTGCCACCGGCGACCACATCCTTGCAGTGCTCCCAACCCGCCGATATTCCTGGTCAAAGTGGACCAGATCCGACTCCAACAGTTGATGCCCTCATCCAAGGCCGCACGGTGAAACTCTCGTCGTTCGGTTGTTGATCGAATTATACGGACCGGACGGAACGTGTCCCATGCGGTATCCGTCCACTTTACGCAATAACTTTCTTCGTTTGATCATCGTTCAGAATAATAGACGCTTTCCATTCTCGGACAATGGTACTATACTAAAAAAATTAACAGTACATAGTAGGTACCTACATTTACCGGCATAATGTAGTTATTGGTGTATTTTAAATATCTTTTTTTTGCTAAATCTAAACCGTTCCTATTGAATTTATTTCAAGTAGTACACGCAGAATTTATTGTGATGTAAATTTCTCATTATGGGTATATTTGCTAAACTTTCTCCCGTTTTATTCCAGACTAGATATTTTAAAATGTAACTGTTAGTTTTATTGGTACCTATTACAAGAAAATATTTTATCTCAATTTTCCTTTGTGGATTTTTTTTTGGCTTAGTGGCTGAGTGGGAAGGGGATTTGCATTTACAATTTATTTAGTTTTTACCACGTCTTGCCATTGCGTTGTATTTTATATGTCGGCTTGGTTAAGTGCTTTTGCAATTCAGAATTTTAAAAAAAACATTGCAGAGGTTTTATCTTCTTGGGGCTGCACAAAAGACACAATAAATATTTTCCAAATCAAGTATCTACCACCATTTATTATGAAATACTTTATTTATTAATGCAGCTTCCTTTTAAATAAATAGCAAATTTATTTAAAAGATATTATATGTTTATCCATTTGTGTGGATACGTCAAAATTGTGATTCGATTGCTTGGAGTAGAAAAACATATAGTTAGTTTTAGATAGGTTCATATGCAACTCATTCGCAGAGAACCATCCCTCCAGCTGTACCAATAGCGCAGCCGCTCGATCACCGACATGCGATGGATCAGTGCCCGTAACAAGTGCAGTTGTATCATCAGCATATAAAAATAATGAAAACCTGATAAAATCAATAATGTCATTAATAAAAATAATAAATAATATTGGGCCTAAAACAGATCCCTGGGGAATACCAATAGTGACAGGTAAATGTAAGGATGAAAATTGTTTAACATGATTATTAGACGATGTAAATGGAATTTTAACAAATTGATGTCTACCAGAAAGATAGGAGACAAACCAACTCGCCACGAATACCATAATACTCGAGTTTTTCAAGTAAAACAACATGATTCACACAGTCGAAAGCTCGACTCAAATCGCAAAAAACTCCCACAGAACACTGGGCGCCGCCCAATGCACGAATAACATCTTCAACAAAAGAGTGCACTGCGGAAATGGTGGAGTAACCCTGACGAAAACCATGCTGTCGATTCGATATAATATTATTTTTATCCAGATATTCAAGTAGTCGCGATAGCATTGCGTATTCGAACAATTTTGAGAAGCTAGATCTCACAGAGATTGGTCGATAATTTTTAACATTAGTTTTCTCCCCCTTCTTAAACACTGGGTGCACAGCAGAAATTTTTAATGAATTAGGGAAGGTACCTTCTCGAAATGACAAATTAACAAGCTGTACTATTGGCCTAACTAAACACGGCGCTACCTCCTTCAACAACTTGCACGGCACGTCATCATAACCCGAACTGCTTTTGTTTTTTAACTTGCAAAATATCCGAAACATTTCATCATCATTAATCATTAATTTCTTAATCCAAAGATTTCGTTTTTTTCAATTTAAATATTTCATATAGTAAACTGAAACGATTGTTGCATTTTTCAAACAAATCTTTTATTCCTATTAATGATTAGTATATGTTTAACTTTAAACATACGAATTGTTTCTCTAGAGACTAAGGATCGTTTTAGGTCAAGATTAAATTTATTTTTATTTCTCGCACATATATGTTTGTTATGAACAGTATATTTTCAAATTAAGCATTGATTTTTATGTGTGTAGATTTCAAAATTTCGATGCCCTCGTCACAAAAGCAAAGTTCATGGGCAATAATTAATTTTTTAACATACTTTTCTGATAATGACAGTTACAACCCAAGGACAAAACAAAATAATAGAAATTGTTGCATAGTGTAATTGATTTGCAAGGTATACCAAAATTATCGGACAAAGAAACAAAAAAAAAGACACTTTTCTACGGTAATTACTAATTAGACAATCATTATCTATTAGCTACATCCTTGATCCGGTACAGTGACCGCGGCTCAGTACCATTTTCATTAATGAAATCCTGCGATGGGCGTTTTACACGAACATATATTCACACGTATGCAAGATATATATGTATGTATGTCTTTCGCGTTACTTTCTTATGCCAGCCGGTGAAAGTATTATTCAGGGTTCGAGCGCAGATACAAAGACGATACAGACTCAAGTGCAATGTCCGGTCACTCGTCGACGTTCAACTTCTTTTGGCATTCCATTGAAAACGATCAAGTCTTCACGGACGAACGCTACCTATTGTTTTCGCAGGCTCTTTTGACGTTTCGCGAAATCGATGTGAGTAATGCTGGTGTTAGCTTCGGTGTCCTTTTTTGCGGTATTGCAGGATGTCTTCTTCCGATTGTTCTCGCTCTAGATAAACAAAATTGTTTGGTATTTACGTGATGATAATTCGTCATTCATTGGTATAAAGCTCTGAATGGAAGATGTCTTTATAAATATCATTTTTATGTATATACTTGCAATGTCAAGAGTATTCTTGTAATTAACTAAAATTAAATATGTGTTGTTTATTATTATTCGTTGTCTTCTGATTTCAAAACCTACTTAAATACCTTCGATGCCCAATGTTATAAGTTTTGGATTAACTGTTACCACTTGAATGGAGAAAACAAAAAAAAAAAAAACGTTATTTCAATAAAAGTAATGTGACAACTAAATTGAATCATTTAATTGTAATTTTTGACCATATTGCGCAATGACGAAGATACAAATGCAAATTGACTTTTCATATTTCTTATTGGAATTCGGATTGTATAAATTTTTAATAAATTACAAATTCATATTCCCCAACGTAAATAGGAAAAACATTGGCAGAGAAACAAACTTAAAGAAATGACAAACGACCAACAACAATCACTAATGAAACGAGAATTCCACCGGCTAAGTTTTTTTTTTTAAGCAACGGAAAGAGAAATACTGGAAATAATTGATAGAATGAAAAATAATAAAATCCCTGGATTCGACAAAACATGACATAATAAACTCCAATCAGCATGCTTTTCAACAACATCAGCAGCATACAACTTAATAAACAACATAAAACAAACACTTGATGATAGTAACAGAGTGGTAACAGTCTTTATAGATATGATGAAAGCTTTTGACACTATATCTAATGACAAACTATTTGTGAAAATGAAACAATATGGATTTGTGGAAAGAGAACTGAGCTTGATAAAACTTATTTATATGGAAGACCTCAAGTTACAAAAATAGGCACAGAAACAAGTATCCCTATTGGCTTCAACACATATTTTTTCCAAGATATTTTTAATATTGGAAATCTTCCAATAGAACATCAAGTGTTTTTATGAAAAAGCATAATGTTTGGCTACAATAAGAAATTATTTTACTGCGTTTCTGTTTACTGCGATCGTCCATCAACTTCGAGTATTCGAGATCGTCCTTTAAAGAGTTTTGCTGAAGGTTCTGATGTTATAAAAAGGCGTAAAACCGAGGAGCTCAGAAAAAGTACTTCCGTGGAAGAACTTGTGCATTCTACTGCAATAAAAGTCGAGACAAAAGTACTGCCGATTTGATAATTGAAAGTACTTCAACTACACCAACTAGAGGCAAACGTATAATGGAAAAATGGCGGAGTCCCGAACAAGAATAAAACGCCATGACACCTGAAGAGGCTTTATTATTTATTATCTCGCGTAGTTTTACGAAGCAGCAATATATGCTTATTAGAGCAACAGCTTTAAAACGTGGTTGCAAATTATATCCAAGTTACCACGATATTCTAAAAGCAAAAAAGACGTTTTATTAACCAAGTACCTAAACATGTCAAATTCAATGCATTAAGGGGTGGTTTTGACAAACAAATATTTCGAATTTGCAAACTAAACTGTATAATTTGTATAAAAAAAATATTCTTCGTACTTGTATTAAGTGCTATCAATTTTTCGCATTTAAATGGTGTATTTTAGGGTAGGTTTTACAAATGTGGGGTTTTTTTATGCACAATTTCAGATTCAGCGTACCCAAAAACATAAACTGACTCAACTTTTAATGTAAAATTTGTTAAAACTAAAGAGTAAACTATTTCGATCGCGTTTTTCGCGCCCTGAACCGCTGCGCGTCGTCGTCTGTTGTCTCGCACCACCGTATTTTCTCATTGATCAAGTCATCGTTCCCATTTACGTAACCTTGACACTGACATTTTCATATAGTACACGCATACTCGTTCATACATACCTCTGCTTGGATCTTACCATAATACAATACGAACACAGTAAGTTTAAGAAAGTGGGCCGAAGAAACTTACCTTGAACCCGGCTTTAACAGGTCTGGGTACTTACATAGTATGGTCTCCTTTGTTAAAAGGGTCATATATCCCTCTTAATTTCTACACCTGAGGCAACGTGGTATTTTCTAGATGATATAGTGAAGGGAGCAGGAAGCTCTCTCATTGGTATTTAGAAGAATGAAACACCTGTTCGTCGCATAGGAGAAAAACATATGTTCAATGCGACCCACTTGCATTTAACGTATTTTGATCTCTTGACCTAAACGGTAATCTCTTTATATCCGTATGCATACAACATTAATAATAATAAAACAAGGATTAAACTTAACTTTTATTGTCGATTTAATTATATTATACAAGTAATTATTAGGTACTAGAAGATAACAAAAAAAAAATGGTATTTTTTTTAGTATAAGTCTTTTTTTTAATAAATAATAATGATGGGAAATAACTAACAATAAATATTATAAAATATAACTTAATCATCGCCTCAAAATCGAAGTGATCATCATACTGAAGATTGGCAGGTACATTTCTAGACTAGGACGTTTGGTTATTGCTGTTTAATGGGAATTTGTCCTTTATACGCTATCTGTTGGGCGTCCAAAGATCTTTGCCATCCACCATGACCCGAAGATCCTCCTCCATAACCATCTCCACCATATCCGCCGGATCCTGAACCGCCATAAACGGTTTCGTGTGAAGCCACGTGACTGGAAGAATGTTGCGGATGCGCTACGACTTCATAAGTGACGTGTTTCCCTGATCCGGCGAAGAGTTTCTTCAAACCGATGATCGCTGAGAGCACCAACGCGATTTTCCCTACTAACAAGGCTTTACCGGCCAATAGAGCGATACCAGCTAACGCCAGCTTCCCCAAGATTGCCATCTTCAAAGCTGCAGCGGCTAAGAGCGGGCCTAGGATCCTCTGGGCTTTCTTCTTCTTGCCTCTGCCTTCCTCGATTCCATTCTCTTCTTCGCCTTCTAGGGCCTCACTGAACGACCTCGCTGTGGACGTCAAGGCGTTTACGATTTCTTTCCCTTGGAGGTCGATTTTGACGGTGTGCGTCTCTAAGAATCTTTGGGCGCGATTCCACAGCACGGATTCGATGGTGTCATCAGCGGAGATGGCACGTGGCGCTCCTTCTGGTTCCCCACCTTCGGTTTTGACTATCTGCACGCCTTCAGTTACGGTGATGGTGTCCTTGTTCCCCAACATCTTATCCACGAACGAGAATAGTTTGTATTTGACGCATGTCAGGGAATCTTTTCTAAGACAATCCGAGTAAATGCTATCCAACAGGTCGTTTTCCGTTTGGATGGAGTTCCTGGAGCCTCGCGCTTCTTCTTTCGCAGGAAGGGAGTTCGTGGTGGCTATGGCGAGAGCGCACACTAAACCGATCACTTTCAATTGCGAACGGAGCATCGTGATTTTAGCACTTTTGATGACGGTGATGGTGGTTGTGTTTGTCGCCTGTATGTTTGATCGATGCGGTATGATGATATTGCGGAGATGCGTCGCGGATATATACGACGCGGGATCCCTTCTACTTCTTCGGGTCCAGAGAGACTCGCACGCACACACAGGCACAGAGGTAACAGCGGCTGCCGCGGGGGCATATCTTGGACCGCTTTCTCACTCCGCAATATGCTCGCCGTGTATACGTTAAATGTATCGCGCGTTACTTATTCACTACTACATGCTCACTTAAGCCGCCTTGCCGGTAAGTAACCTCATTCCAGGATCGAGGGAGAATCGGATACGACATGTGCGATACGCAGTGGCGGTGCGTCATTCTTAATCTATGAACACTTTAAATATTATTCCTAAAATAAATCATTGGTTAAAATTATTGAATATACTGAAATTCCCTAAATTTGTCATCGTCAAACGAGCGAAATGACAGAACTGATCACCTACGATTTTGATAAAATATTGCAGGCATATAGAGCAGCGAAACATAATCGACACTTTTTTTTTTTTAGCTGCTCATATTCAGTGATAGGCTAGTCACAGATCCCTAAACTTACATCCCTAAAACAAATTTTTAACGATATCTCTAGAACTAGAAGAGATATCGAACTAAACTAAAAAGAAAAAATTTCTCTTGACCATTCGGACATTTTGGTTTAGTAAGGAGATCAGTGGTGTACGATGGGGGTTGTAGGAAGTTAAAAAAAGAACAAATTTTGACCCCCCAACCACGTAAATAAGAAATTCATATATTTCTGTTCTATTCCATAAACTACATTAAAAAATTAAATTTACAGATTTTTGGATTTTTTCCCAAAGTTACAGTCACCCCAAAATTTCTCTTACACAACGCTTTTCTATCTCAAGAACGAGATATTTGGGAGGATTGATATTAGAAATTTGCGTTAGGTATTCTTAGAAGACGCGACAGCAAGGTCTTGGTTTAGATGAATTTACTCTCACTATTTTTTGGTTTTAGTTTAATTCATACATTGAAGATAGAATGCAATGTGTAGAAACATCCATCAACGGCGAGATATCACGTTGATCAAAATCAGAAAGAGGAGTGCCTCAAGGCTCTATCTTAGGACCGGTTTTATTTGTATTGTACACGAACGATTTGCCTGCTATCACAGATCACTGTGTGAATATCACACTTCCGTTGTTATTACAGAAAAAATGGTAAAAAAAGTAGGAGAACCAATACAAACCAATCAAAACTCCAAGAGTTTTAAATTCTTTTTACGAAATCCAAGATTTTTTTAAGAGGCAGACATTGTAAATTTTGTATTTTCTTCGCAAGACTATTGGGATTAACACTGGTTAGCAGAATCGACATTTATAACATTATGCAACAGTATGAAGTTCACACGATCAAGGTAAAACTTGAATATTCTGAGAATTTTCTCTCAATAAGCAATTATTGACGATTATTGAGAAGAACAAACGAAAATATTTAAACACAATATGTCCGTGTTTAGAACTCAATTTAACGAGAAATGATTAGCTGCATCCAGGACTCTTGAAAAATTTATAACGAAGTTACAAGGCTTGGTTTCATGGAAGCCTAAAATTTACTAAACCCGGCCGGCCAGTAAAATATCTTCAGGAGTCCAGTTAACATAAAAAAAAAACGCAGAAAAATATAAGCACTACGGAAAGATGTGAACTGTGAAGAACTTGCTTTCGCTGCCAAAACGAAATTAAGATCTTGCGGTGAAAAAGATGCTGTACAAGTTCTGCAACGGATTAGGGAATCTTATTCTAAAAGTATTGTGGTAGAAATAGACAAATTGTCACGTTTGGAAGCTCTATCCAGTTTTGTCGAAACCGGGCTTTCGATTAGACAATACAAAGTCGACATAGAAATGTTTGGCAAGTATACTTTAGACACTATGAAATTTTATGTAGAGTTCTTGACACCAACATTGTATAAAAATTGAATACATAGTCTCACAGTTATGTAGAACGCTATAGTACCAATTGGATAATTTTTGGAAGAAGCAGTTGAAGCATGAAATAAACATTTTGGTGCATATCTCTTAGATTACGCCAGAAAGTTCTCTCGAGAAGAATGTAATAAAGACATTATGAATAGGTTGTTGTTGGTCTCAGATGCTCTTTTAACCACAACCTAAAGGAAGTGCCAAGCCTTTTTCTAAAGAGTGTATTAAGTTATTATTTTCTGGTGAAATAAGATTAATAGGCGAATTAGAACGAAAATAAAACCAACGACTAAAAGACAAAGTGTAGATTTGTTAATCACTATTTCCGGGAATAAATGTATGATTTGTGCCATTAGATATGTGATTGTGATAACAAAAATGCTTTTTTTTTGGCTTCACTTGCATTTTATTTTCCCATGACACATCGTGGTGCATGGTAAGTGTTGTTAACCTTAAATATTTGAAAGAAAAAGTAAAAAACATGTGTTGTTGTCTCTTAAATTCACGTTTATAATGTCATAAATTTTACTACAATTGTTCATGATATACGCAACTAAGCACTGCATTAAATGATTTAATAAGAACGCTATTTTTTGAATAAAATCATGGATTGTATTACATTTTATGGTGCATTTGATATATTAGTATTAATTATATTTAAATAACCTAGGGATATTCCGCGTAAGTGTGAAAATATATTTTCAATTTGACCCACTAGCACTAATAATTTGATCCTTCCATTACTAATAAATCCATTGATGTTTTTTTTTATTATCATTACTATTTATTGTACAGAACAAAGGATTATTCCCTTTATTAACACAAAACGTTGGAGAAAATTTGAAATATTTGGGTTCATACCGAGTCTACGCTACTGGAAGTTTGTTATTGTTCTTCCCTTGCGTTGAGTACGTTACATATAGACTCGCTGTCTCGCACGGTCAAGTTCGGGGTCGACATGCATATTACACGCTATAAGAATATGTGCATAGGAGAAGAAGAATACCGGAAACAAGACGGGAATAGCAGCCGCGGCCTATAGGCAGGGGGTCATATGTGAGAGTGCGAAACAGAATTGATGAGTGCGAATCGCTGGCCTACTTCTTCGGCGTGCGCGTTGAAGATGGCCGGTCTGAGAAACGAGTCACGACAAAGGAGAGTCACTTTTACCGATATTGTTCGACGGTGATTCCGGCAGAACGTGCCCGTGAGAATTACCAATGCCAAGAAGAAGAAAATCAAACGTTTCATGTACGAATCGTGAGGTCGTGATCATGGGAATAATGCAAAATAAGTAGTTTCAAGAAATTGGCTTATATTGACATAAATGCGAGAATTTTTACCTAAAAACAAATATGCAAAATTAATGCTGTTTGAGGCAAAAAAATAATTGCTGTACGTAACTAAATTATTTGATACACCACACACTAAAAAATTTTAGTAAATTTACCAGGATTCCTGCTAAAAATTCCAGTAACATTTGGGGGAAAATCACCAAAAACTGGGTAACATTACTTTCTTTTAACAAAATTACCTATACTTTTGGAAATTTGGCACATATCGACCAATATTTTTCAATTGTAGGTAAAAGTGCTACGTAAAAACGTAGTATTACTAAAATTTGTATGCTTTACCAGGGATTTTTATTAAATTACTTCGTGATTTTATCCACAGTCAGGAAAATTACGTAGGAAACCAAATACATAGTTACAATGCACGCATGTTCAATTTTATGGGTTCAATTTGTAAATAGATAGCACATAGCACGCACGGAAGTGGCAGTGGTCGTTCTTTTTGTTTTACCTCTAAGCATATTTAGGTAAGTGACTAATTTAAAATAAATCTCGTAGTTAAATAATACATTCATACTACTGAGGGTGACCTGCAGCTGCATTTTCATAATTTACAAACGTTGAAACATATAGGTTTGTGCATATACAAACACACAATGCACCTAATTGTGTTCCAAAAAAAAAAAACACGTTAATATGCCTCGACAGGGTATATAAAATACATTTGTAGTTTGCGCATTACCGTAATGTTAAAGTAAATGGTTATAGATATTGTTTATTGCAGTCATATTTCGCTACTCTGAAGTAGAGGTTATGAAAGTATTATTCAACTTCTATTTATATTTAGAATATTATCTTATACCTATCTATGCATTTGTTTTTATGGTTAAGAAACCGGTTAGGTATAACAACTAAACAAGCACATAACTATTATACGCTCAGTAACATTAATGATTCTACCAAATTTCGAATGCACAATATATATAATACAGTTAGCCTTCTTCATACTTTATTTTTTATATTCTCTTCAAATAGGTAATTTAAAACCTATATTTTACACACATTACATATTGCATAATACTAAGATACTAATTGATATCTAGGCATTCATTTTTCATCAAAGCTTATGATCTTGTAAGTACATATATCAATAATGAAAGAAGATCGGTTGTTTGTTGCAATTCCTCCAACGCTACATCATGAAGTAGAAAAGTATTTTATGCTTAAATTTTTCTCGTTTTTAAGTGCTTACTCTGAATACAGTAGAACTACGGTCGAGTGGTTTGGGAAATATCATTTTTTGGCTTTACATAAAAAAAATATCAAAGCGAAAATGATTAAATGATTACCCCGTTTTTTATTGACATTTAAATCTAATTTCCAAATCGTAACTAGTAAGAATAATCCTTTGGAAGTAATATTTGATTAAATATTTTTCGAATGGGCGCGTTATTATGTTGCATATTCTTGCGCACAGCTGCCGGCGTAGGACCTAAGCTATTTACTTTTACTTCCTTTCATTTTAGAACCTCTCATAACATGATCCACAGCACTAGAGCTGCATTACATTTCTGCGTTGGTGATTTTAAGTTTTACTTTCAATTCTATTACAGTAATTCCACCATCGAATTATAAATAATATAGATATGCGTGGATAACGGTAAAATAATGGTGATATAGCAAACTATAATAAGCAATAATCCTTATTACAAGATGACACCGTTATCGTATGGAGACAGTAATATATCCTAACTGTAAATTTTATTGAGACCTACTGCACTACATATTATATTTAATTGATTGCAAAGAAGTAGTCACAATGCTTTTTTTTGCTTCCATAAATTCCCAGCCATCTCATTGTGTGAAAAAACAAGGCGAGCACCGTGAGTGAAAGACCATAATCTAATTAGATAATATCTGAAGCGCTTCGTCATTGTTTATTAGCGAAATGGGACGATTCTAACAAGCGTAGGTTTCTTTCATTCGAGTAATTCGAAATTAGAAACAGATGTATCTCCCTAGCGGATCGGATAATTCATTCTACTGGGGGGAAACAGGATATATATTTGCTTGTATGTGGGAGTGCAAGTTTCAGATTTCTCGCTGAGAGTGAATAAAAGAGAGACATAGATAAATGCGGTCGGTTTACTTATTTATGTTTGCTATGTATACTAATATCTGGAAAAATTGCATTTAATACATGTCGCTACAAAAAACAAACACATTTCCATAACATGAGGTAAGTAACTTATAAAAGGCATGGATTTATACAAAATTTAAATATTCCTCAAGAATGTTTTTGATTGAAACTTCAACTAACATTGGGTAGTAAGATTTTTGAAACTTTGACCGTTTGATGTACATACATAAAAAGGGTGACTCCATTATCATCAACTATCGACTTATTTCCATATTGTCATGGATATCCAAAATCTTAGAAAAAATTGTTTTCGATAAAATATTTGCTTTTATTGAAAAAAATTAAATATTGAATCCCGTTCAACACGTATTGATTAAAGGTAAATCTACCCATTCGGCCCTCTTGGCTACTCTGCTGGACATCTATCACCATTTAGACAGTGGAAAAAAATGCTATGGTTCATATATGGACCTCTCCAAGGCTTTCTACCTTGTCAATCATGAACTACTGTTAAGAAAGTTGAATTACTACGGACTGAGGGGCGTGACAAATAGAGACTTGACAAATACAAAGCAAATAGTGGCGATTAATACCCCTTATTAAATCACAAACACTACGGATACTTTCAGGTCTACCACAGGGTTCGATATTGGGGCCTCTATTATTTCTTCTATTATTATTAATGATTTACCAAGTATAAGCAATGCGGGTAATTTCACTAAGTACTGCTTTCTGCAAGCTGGCTCAAACGCTGTTGAACTTCTAGCAAGTATTTAGAACAATATAGATAAATTTGTAAACTGGTTTTCCACCAACCACTTAAAATTAGATGTCGATAAAACAGTGTTTATGAATTTAACAACAAAATTGTCAGATATAAACAGCGGTAAATTGCTAAGGGTCAGTGGAAAGTCCATTCAACTAGTTCAATCCGTGAATTTTCTGGGATTACATATTGAAGCACATCTTGGTTGGTAACAGCACATAAATGAGGTATGCAAGAACCGCTCACAAGCTTGCTTTGTATTATACAGATTGTCCGAGATCGCCAGTGTCGAGATAATAAAAAATTATTATTATGCTTCCTTTGAGTCACGCATCAGATATGGTCTTATGTTTTTGGGACTTCAGAAAAAAGCTAAACGTATTATAATGGGAATGCTAAAGCGTCATTCCTGTCGGTTTCTGTTTAAACAAGTTTTTGGTGTAATTCTTGTGAGGATGCTGAATGCGTGGCATTACCTTAGACTTAAGATGCCCCTAAAGAAAAAAAAAAGAATTACGTGGTATAAGATTCAGCGATCTGGCAGGTCATTCTACAGCCACCCTTCGACTAATCAAAAGTTCGCGAAAGTGATGATCCAGAAACTGTCGCTCGATCTATCGCATTCTCCAAAAAATCTGGATCTTGTTCCAATTTTTCTGTGATCAAAGGATTGATTGTATCGTCCAGCATGTTCAAATACATATGACCATTTGAAGTCTAATGGATGAATACAAGTCTTATGAGGTGATCGCCAAAGAAGACCAACCCACGTATTAAGTTTCTGTAACCATTATGTATGTATTTTCCGCGTCCAATGAGAGGTTGGTGTCACTCCAATATCTGCACTTGTGAGGATTTATTAAAAGATGATTCGTCCGAAAGACAGATATTGTACAGTAAGTTTCGATTGTTCCAAATTTCCAACCAATAAATCACATCAGCTAAAAGTTATTTCCTATGTTTAACTAAAATTCAATTGAACCATTTATAAAGTAGATCTGTATAAATATAGTTTGTGTAAACAATGTTTCTGGCTAGGGTTATTCAAAAATTAAAATCATTTTATTCTCATCATGATCATAGCTTTATTCGCTGGTATGTACAAATTAAAAACAAAAATAAGTAATTAAATAAATTACAAATAAATAAAAAGAAATACAATAACGTATTAAACGTAATGATAGAAAAACGCGCGAAGATCATCTAAATCCTACGACGTTTCTGAACTCTGCGTATTGTGCCCTCTATACGCCATCTGTTGGGCATCTATAGATCTTTGCCATCCTCCGTGTCCTCCTCCGAAACCACCACCTACGTCACCGCTATACCCGATAGCGGATCCACCGTATCCAGTATCATGGGACACATGGCTGCTATGATGAGGATGGGCCACGACTTCATGGGTGACGTGACTGCCGCCTCCAGATCCACCAGATAACAGCTTCCTAAGTCCTATGAATCCTGACAGGAGTAAAGCGATCTTCGCGATGAATAGAGCCTTAGCAGCGATGAACGCTACAACCGCCAAGGCGATCTTGCCTAGGATGGCCATCTTTATACCGGCAATAGCCATGATTGGTCCAAGGATCTTCTTGACTTTCTTCTTCTTGCCACGACCTTCCTCGACTTCATTTTCATCTTCTTCCTCGTCCTGTAAGGCATCCCCTAAGGAGCGTGCGGCCCCGCTGATCGTATCGACGATTTCGCTTCCCTTGAGTTCGACCTTGAACGTGCGCGCCTCCAGGAACCGTTGGATCTTGTTGTAGATTAGCGATTCGATGGTGGCGTCCCCGTTGATCGAACGCTGCTGCGTCTCCTTGGACGGTTCACTGTTCGCGGTTTTCACTAACTGTACGCCATCGGCCACCGAAATCGTATCGCGTTGACCGACTAGTTTATCGACGAAATTGAATACTTTATATTTGACGCACGATAGGCTGTCTTTCCGCATACAGTCCGCGTAAACACTGTCCAGTAAATCGTCTTCGGTTTGCAGCACATTATTCCGCGCACTTCGGTGATCTTCCTTGGCCGCTGGTATCGAGTGGACGACGGCCACCGAAACACACAGTAAACCCACTAATACTGGTTTAAACGAAATCATGATTTCCGTTATAGAACACGGGCGAATCGATGTGCGATGATACGGCGAATCGGGCATCAATATATACTGCCGAAGAGGTCCCCCTACTTTTTTCGTTTTGTCAACAAATTCGGCTGAGGAAAACTTTTATAATGATGAACTTTGTATGTAAAATCCATCGCCCGCGTACCAGTTTACTGATGTCATCTAGAAAACGCGTATATAAAATAAACAATACGTTTCCTACGTGTAATTTAGAAAATCGCACGATACAAATAAACTGGAGTAGCTAATTAAAAACTGCCCTCGACGCTGATGAGAGATCCTAAAAAAAATCTTTGTATGTAAACACGCATATTCTCTTTGCTCGTTAATTCTTTGCGACTCTCTTGTCCCAGATTCGATATTGGGTCATATATCTACGGCAAATAACCTAAAATATTCATCTCATGCATACGCACATATCCGTATATAAAATAAAATTTGATAAAACATCAGAAATAATACCATAAAATTGTTTCTCAAATCTAGGACAACTAATCTGCATATACGCGCGCTGTACACCCAGCGCTTTACTTTAAATTCGTGTCGTTGAAACGCGAAGAATACAAAATGGTATTATTAGAAAACCATGTCATTCCATTTAGATTAAATTAATTTAGCAGAGGAAGCAAATCATCAATATCATATCACTTTTACTACATACGAAATAACTGATCATCATCAAAGCCTCGTTACGCTTATTAGTGCATTAGAGAGTGGTTGTCTGTTACAGTTTTTTTTAACTAACTAAATAGTTCATTCACTATATATATAATATATATACATATTTTTTTTGAACGCCCGGCTTATTCTTCAATGGAATTTTCAAGCGGTCGTTGAATGTATAGAATGCGAGTGCACAAAAAAAAATTGTAATAGCGGTAGCTTATAACGTAATTAGTCGGTGAAATTGTTACGAAATCTGTCTGCCGGCTAGTAAATGCAATGCTGTAACTTAGTATGTTTTTTTTTTTTGCTTCGATACGGTATTATACATTTTTTTCACAGAATTTTCCAGTACAATTCTTGAAGGTCGCTTTTTTATTATACGGAGTATTTCAATCGAAACAAGCCACACACACAAATAATTCTTTATCAGCTGTGATTTATATAAAATCGTCATATCAAGGAGGACAAGTTTTAATGGCAGAGTTGATGGTTTAAAATAAATCCCACCTTTAAAATTTGTCTTGTGACCACTGATTCAAACTTCTTTCAATTCGCTTTACGGCAATATGGATCAAAAAGTCATGTTTTTTTAATCAGTTCCATAATATGCAACCTGTTATTTTTGTCACATTTTGCCACATCATTTTTGATATCGTTTTTCTACACTTTTTTGCCTCTGTTTCCAGCTTTAGAACACTTATTTTATATTAGTTAATATTCGTTAGTGGAGTTTACTTTTAGTATAGCTTCCTTACAACAGTTACGCCAAAATATTGTTGAAGAATACCTAGGAATAATGTTGCGAATTGTCGGGAGAGTATTTGAAGCAAGATTGTACTGTTGTATGGAGATAAATAGTCATGATTTTGAACATTTAAGAAAGTAAAATCTAAACCGTTTCATTCTAATCGTATTTTATTACGCAGGTTGCAAATGCAAATGCGCTTTGTGTTTACTGGTTAAAAAAAAATTAAGAGAATTAAAGAACCCTTTTGAGTGAGTGGTCACAAGATCCATCTTCCTTATTCAAATTTTAAGGGTATAATGGTTTTTAATCATTGTTGTCCCCTTTGATAGCATTTAAAGCAAATTGTCTATAACGTAATAGCTTTAAAACACGAAGATAGGTCTTAACTCCCTTTTTTTACTATTCAATAAATTTTTTTTTTGCACATACATAATTTTATTTATAATGTTATAATAGCTCTGCACACATTAAACCCATAACCCTCACCCCTCTTGTTGTTCAAGATCACAGTGTCTAGCAAATTTTAACAGTAATACAATAATTTATAGGCGCAGAATCTGTCTTAGGAGTGGCCAAAAACACAGTACAGGAGCTAAAGATGTACAGATTTGTGTCTAAGCAACATTGGGGAAACACAACCAGGCAAACTCATGGAAAAACCTTTATAAAAAGCGAGCATCAATGAACAAGATTGGAGAACTATGAAACACAATTTGTTTAATAATATTAAATATGATTTCATTAAAATGAAAATTAAAAAAGTGCAATTAAAATAAATTTTGTTGAAAATTATTGTAATAACGCATTTTGCACATATTAGTTAAGAAATACATAACTAACAAGAAGGCCCAAATGCAAAATCGCGCTCAAAGCTTAGGAGTGTATCTTATTACAGCATTACAAAGGAGTATAAAGTTCTGTATATACAGAAAAAAGTACTGTGTCGAATCAGCCAATGTGATGTTTATTAACATGTGAATTTTAAAAATGGTGGTGTGAATTTTTTAATTAATTAAATAAAAAATAGAATAGTCTATAGCGGGGCTGATTTTTTTTTTCTTTTTAATCACCCCAGATTAGTTAACATTAGATTGTTAAAAAGGAATTCTACCTTTAACTTACAGTATATTTAGCATTTTAAAAGAAATTAGATGATGCAAAACGTTTCTATTTGTTGCAAGTAATAAAACATTTGTCAACCTCAGCTATAGATCCAAATTGTCGAAAAGGATAACTATAAAATAATTATTATATTAAACACTATATTTACAGAAATAAATAATAAAATGCTGTTTTGGCAGTTACTAATTTTAAATTCCAATTTAAAAAACTAAACTGAAATTTTGAAATTATATTTTAAAATTCCGTTGCAAATATTATTATTAATTGGATTTCATTTATACAATCTATGGATCGTTATGTGCAGTTTTAATCTAGTTCATAAAGAAATTGTCTCAATCTCTTACGAGTTTCTACGTTATATACTTTTGTCCTCCACTGTATACGTAAAAATATAAAACTGTCCTAAATTTGCGTCCCAAATAATCTTCGTCAGTTATTGTAATTCGTATTCAAATTTAAAATCGAACCAATGGATGTGAATGGCACGAATAATCAATAAAATCTATGTCCAATATTATAAATGATATTGGAAAAATCGATTATTTATGCATATATGCGCTTTTTCCCCCGATATACACTGATTTTCATTTTAGAAAGTAGCCAATATTTGGAATACTAATTAAAAGAAAAAAAGATCGTCCATTTTGACCAGGAGAAAGAAGTTTGGTATTATGATTTTACGCAAACATTGATTTCTCTTGATTCTCCCATTCTTTGATATAGCCGACAAAAATTGCCTGAACGATATATTGCATATACATAATGTATACTTTTACATACATGTATATGTGACAGATATACGCATCTTGCGCGGAGAAAGTTTTTAAATTTTTTTTTGATAATCACTTTTATTGCCCGGTAATTGTTAATGATTTTATATACTATATTATCGCTGGCACTTAAACTGGATTTATTTTTATCTCACCTTGTTAATAACTTTGATTTAAATGTTCGTTTATTTACAAACAAAGAGAGAGGTAAGGATTTTTCTACTATACAAACCGTAACACCATTTAAGGAGATTTCGTGTCAAGGTTTGAAAGTATAAGTTCAAATGTGGTGTACAAACATTGAACCTGGAGAGTCTTGCGATTGTGTACAATCGTCTAAGTTTCTCTACAAATACTGGTTGCACGTTGATGTTAATTGTTAAGTACACACACTCAGGCTATAAAGTAAAGAGTAAAGTAGACGGATATCCTATGTAAAAAGTACATATATGTAGCACACCTCACTAGCGATGATTCTTTAGCTAAGTAAATAATTAAATATGTACTAAAGCAATGGGAGATTATTTCAATACGAGCTTAGATTTTTTTTTTCTTCTGTCAGGGTAGCCCGCCTTGATCACACTGAATTCATCCGTCTCTTTTTGTTTTGTCATGTTTATGAAGTTGGAGATATGAATCTATTCCAGGCGGGCTTTTTGGCTAAATCTCCAACATTTGTGGCTGGCTGAGTGGACCTTTTATCAAGGTCACGGTGCCATAAGAAGAAGAAGAAGAAGAAGAAGAAGATCCGTCTCTTTTTTACGTTTGACAGTAAAGGCCCTGATGGGTAATTATATTCTCTGTTGTATCATTTCTAATTTGCATAAGTAGATCCTTTTCGCGTTGTTATTTTATCTTTTGGTTGGCTGAATTGTTTGTTTACAAGTTTACGAATAATGCGACAGACGTTATCGCGAGCAAGTATGTGGGTCTATATTAAAAGTGACAACAACTGAAGAGGTCATATCAAAGCTTTGAATGAATTTCATAAGAGGTATAAAATACATGCAGTAAGTGCCGAGGTATAAAAAACGGTCGATGATAATATACAGGGGATTTCAATGAAACGAGCCACCCCAAAGAACTCATTACCAGTTGCACACAGAAAAACGATTACTTGATACAAGTGATATCACTCAAGTCAAGTAAACGGCACATTCATATACAGCGTTGCTCATTAGTGCGTCGAAGTCCAATATAGTCTGTAAAAAATAAATGTGAAATAATTTATTTTATGAAAAGTAGTACAGTAACCAAAAACGCACATTTTAAAAATAATTTGATGTATACAGGGTGATGCCCCGGGGCACATTCAACAAAATTTTTTTAAATGAAACGCCCCGTATATTATTAAATTTTTGGAATGGCCCATTAATTGCGCTTAATTTTTTTTATTAATAATGGCCTATACCCAAACCCAATAATTTCAAAGTTATTTTCAATTTTTCATTACAAACCGCGAATTATTTGTTTTCGACTCGATCTAGTGTACTTACCTATCGGGCGAACGCTTTGACAAACAAAAACAAAATGTGGCAAATGTGTCAAATCTTAATTATGGCTGTTACTTAGGCATTAGTGATTTCTTAAGTTTCTGCCTTTAATATTGTCATTGTATTATTTATTAATTGGATTAGTTGGTACTTAGTTTTCTTGCACATTTGTTATTTGTCACATTCTAAAAGTTTAAAACAAGAAAAACATAATAAATATTTCTGTAAATCCGTATATTTCTTATTACTCTTTGCTTTTGGTATATCACCCATTTCCAAAGAGTCTGAACCATCATTATCTGTAATATCATCTAGACTGTTACATAACAAATTATCAGCAGGCATAATAGATGATTCTCCACTTAAATGTTTATCAAAAAGTTCAAGTATTAATTTTCCTCCACCAGTTGATTTCTATTTTTTTTTTATTTAATTTGTAAGTTTGTTGTAAGGAGATTCCGATATTTCTGTTGGAATTCATCAACAGTAACTATGCAATTATGCTTTTCTAAGTCTTGTTTGGTACTGGCCCATAATTTAATTGTCTTACATTTGGGGTGGTGGAATTCTGCTTCTCTCTGAAGACGTAATTGCAGCTAACAATTTAGCTTCCATTTCTCCATTTCTTCTTTGGATTTTCTATTGCGGAATGTGAGGTATTTCCTAGTTCCACCTCTGCAGCAGTTAAAGATTTGGCAATTTTAATTTTATTAAATTTTGCAATGTATTTAGTATGATCTGCAATATAAACAAATTATTTATTGAGAACATCCTTATTAAATATACAATATATCAAATGGTGATATTATTAAATATACACCATTTGACATCTCTTCAATTTCATCTGTGTTAAAGCTGCATAATACAGTTTCTCCGTCGAATTACAATGATACTTCTTCCATGCTTTCGTATATCTAGTCTATAAATAATTTATCTGTAATCCAAATTTCAAAAATCCGCAAGAAACAACCAAGAACTGGACAGGAAATGATTTAAATTAAATTGAGGTTATGTGGGGTGATCTGTCAAGCTTGCGAACTATAAATGCACTAAACCGTTTTTACAAAATTTTTTGAAACTGTATGGATTTTGGGTTGATGACGACAATTTAGCAATTTCCATCTTATTACTGCGTTGGAAATAGAAACGCTACATTATAGTACTTTAAATACTTGAATGAAAAAGATTATTGTTTGGTTTCAATAGTATTTCAACAAAATAAAATATTTTATGCCAAGTGGTTTAATTACTTAAACCTACAACATTTTCTTGAACGAAATGTTGCAAAATATTTAATCCTAGCACTGTCTCGCGCATTCAACTGCACAAGTGGGACTCAGGACATGTTTACAGGGCCGGATTAACACAATATTATTGCAATATATATAATATTAGGCAGTTCTGGCAGTTAGAAATGGCAGGTTACTATTTCCGAAATAATTAATGCGAAGGGATAATGATGTTAACGACCAGTGTTGCATTACTCTCTTTTGTGATTATATAAAATTATGTATTATGTTATTAAAAAAAACGAACAACAATCGCTAGACAATCCATTCATATACATAACGTAACATAACGTAACAAGCGACACAATTACTTTTACCCATAACCGTAATCATCTTTGTCTAGGAAAGGCGACGTTTCCTCTAGTTAAAATAGCAATTTAATCATAGGCCAATATACGGCGGGCAAAAGTGAAAGCCATATCTTCCGACTCGCTTTACACCGCAGGCCCAGACCGTATTTATCTGGCCGGCTTATTTTCCTTTGTAATAATAGACGCTATTATTAGGAGACGAAAAAGTAAAACTCTATACGGCTACTCTGTTACGTTCTACTGCGGTAGATCTTCTTGATGTTTTATTGGTTCTTTTACTTGTTAGCATGAAATCGTCCGTTTTTTAATGTTAAGTCTGGATCTTTCTTGCGTTCTTTTCGGGTCATCTACTAGCATCTTCCAAGCGCTGACCTACAAATTCCAATGTGGTGATGATAAGTTATTTTACATTACCGAAAGTAACTGTACATAGAAGTATGTGAATTCGGGTGTGTTTCTTTCAACCTGTGCATGGAGTGTTTCACAACGATAATGTAATGTAACAATGGGAGGAATTCTAAACTTGCCACCGCAACAGATTTATATAGGAGGAACTGCTAGGTCATGGTTAAGCATCGATAAGTAATTCGCGCGATGTTGACCATCAAAAGGGCGCACCTTATGGGGACGCCAAGTGATGCTAGAGTTCAGAAATTTAACCTGGATAAAAGTGATACCAGATAAGAAGGACTGGATGAAAGGCCTTCCAGTATAAGAGCGGACTGACACACAAACGCCTCTAAAATAGATTATACTGTAAAAATGCCAGAAAAATCCCTTTCGATAAGCTTCAGCAAGGTTATTCGTTAGAACTGACGCAGAAGAATACAGATTGATATAAAAAAGAGATCAAAATAAACTATAATTTATTGTCTAACAAGAACAATGTACACACAGAAAAATGCATGCTTATCTTGAATAAATCTACGTTTTGAATATCCGGTGTCCTCGAATGCTTCCATAAAAATGTTAGCTAATACTGGAGACAAAGGTGATCCCTTACGTCAAATACAACTTCTTCAGAAGTGAAGAAGATCTTCTTCACTTCTGAAGAAGATCACGACAAGATGATCGAAATGTCAAGTAATTCAAACTTTGTACACTGCAGAGAACCCGAGAATCGAAGAGCAGCCAGCAACAACGGCCGTGAAAGCCTAAAGACTACTTTAATTTTAGTCTCCACTTAAGAATATCGTTTACTTGCATTAAAAGCACATTGTCTTGGAGTAAAATATTAGAATTCTTGTATTAAACCACTTTTGATATTTTTTAAAAATAGTAATACTTAATTTAAAATAATAACGCTTTATATAGGGATAAATATTTATTTCTATCAAGTACAAAGTAGTAAAATTCCATTAAACAACTTCCGCAAAAGAAATTCACACAAACAACGAAACTACTTTGCAAAGTGAAAAACGATCACACAATTGTTCGACAAATACCTCAAATTATTTTAAACTTTTCATGTACTGCTTGAAGACACTTTTAAATGAGTCTCCGATATAAATATACAGCGTCGGCTGTAAAACATTTAAACAAAGTATTTGACACCGAAAAATAGAATAAAATCACATATTTATTTAAATGAAATACATTTAACAAACAGATTTCTATTTCTAACCTAAATAACTTCATTTAATGACGGTTTTTCTATTGGTAGTCTTTTTTTTAACACCGGTACTAGAGAGGAATGTGCATTTAATAGCGCCGCGACATTTTCTTGTTTTCTTCAAACGCAAATGTAGGTATCCAGGTCCCCATCTGATACTTATAAAAGCAGTAGACACCCTGTGCAGCGTGGCAGAAACAGTTGGCAAGCCGCGGAGTAGAGTATCTTCAAAGCACTTATATGCTGTATGGGAATATAGTCAAGTGTTATATATCATATAAATATATAAAGAAAAATGATGGTATTATTTTAATAAGAGCAGAATTGTCTTTGAAAATCTTAAATAAAAGACCCATTTATTATAATTTTTTTTTTTGTTTAAATTAGTCCCAATTAAAATTTCTTTTCGTATCGTAAAAAAATATTTTCTAAAGTTATTTAAGGAATTCTCTCGCGTTGACCCAATGATCCGCTTTTATTTCTCACGAAAGGAACTTTCTTCTATGCTCAAGTACACTTCTGAGTTGTATATTTAACTCTAAGCACACGCACCGTCCGCCTTTCGAAATCCATTGATGCTTGTAAGTCGCCCCCCTACTTCTTCACGGAGGTGTGCACGCCCATAATGAGTTTCCCCATTCCACGAATCAAGTCTGCGTTTACGATAACGAGGTCAGTGTATTTCTAGGTGATGCGGAGAACTTGATCTTGAAGAAAGAGGAAGAAAGCACACTGCTTGCTTGGTGGCGTTCCAAAAGGGAAAATCTTTAATGAAATACAACTAGGTTAATCTGGTCGCAATTAATTTCTAAAGATGGTGTTGTTGTTTCATCTGTTGCTTTTTATTGTGGCAAGTTCTTTTTTTCTATTTTCATTTCTAAACAATAATTTTAAAACAAAACAACCTGGTGAAATATATATAATACATTTGTTTATGTGTACTTAAGAGGAATTAGAAGAAAACAATGATAATTTAGTAACAAAAAAGGAATTAAGATTGCTATAGAAATAAATAAAAATAGTGGTTCTTAATAATTACATTAAACTATTGCATTTGGTATTAAAATAAAACCTATTTAAAACAACCATAAAATAAATATGGTACCATCAATTGTATAAATACAACTATTTAATACTATTACATTTTAAAACAAAAATGCACTAATAAGGGAAAAGTATGTATATGTAAAGTACAAGTAAAAAAAATTCTATTTAATTCGCTTTAAATAAATAAATAAATTAAAGAACATCGTCTAATCTATACAGGACGAAACACAGCCTAGCTCTCTTTATATTCACTCCACGCATGGTAAGCCATATCGGCAGCTCTTTTCCTCCTGTGGTCATATCCTCCGTATCCATGGCTTGGATTGGCGTGGATGACAGTATGGCCGCCGCTATCGTCATGATCTGAAGACACCAGTTTCTTCAAACCGACGATCATTGAGAGCATCAACGCCATCGCCGAAACCATCAAAGCTTTCATGGCTAAGAGACCCACACCACCTAAGCCTAGGGCTGCCATCATCTTGCCCATCATTAGACCCATCATGGCAACGGCTCCCATACCTCCATCACCTTTCTTGCCGCCGCCGCCTCCTCCAAAACCGCCGCCCTTTCTGGGAGTTCCTGTACACATAGAAAAATGCATTCTGAGTTCGACACAAAATATTGTTTTAACACAATTTTCTTATGGAGAAAATAAAATAATTTTGTCGTAAGTAAATCTTTTGGCGCTAAGAAAATTGAAAGTTTTAATTCAAGATCTTTAAAGAGACCCTATTCTAAATCACTGTAAGTACATACATGTTGTAATGGAGATTCTCTTCATTGCTATGCGATAAACTATGTTGGTTCTTTTACTGAGACCTTTTTATTTCTATAAACATTAGTGAATAGAACAACTAAAGGTAACGAAAACATTTGTTAGATCTGAAACTCGATAATTTGTACATACACAGGGGAGTAAGCCTTACATATGCATCTAGTGCTACTTTTATGTTTCTGAACAATAAAGGTGTGTTTGTAAGTTTGATTTGAACATCTAGAAGGATAAAACTTAAGGTTGGCCAGTATTTTATCATTTTTAAAACTTCCTCCTTATTTGCAAATAAGGCACCGTTAAAACTATTTGTTGTTACCAAAAAACTTTTTCAAACAAAGCAGTTATTTCACATAAATAATAGGCACTTTTTATTTGATAAAAATAAATATTTATCCCTGTATAAAGCGTTAGGATTTTAAGGTAAG
Source organism: Cetonia aurata (assembly GCA_949128085.1). Lineage (NCBI taxonomy): Eukaryota > Metazoa > Arthropoda > Insecta > Coleoptera > Scarabaeidae > Cetonia > Cetonia aurata. The sequence goes on along the minus strand of OX421887.1, from coordinate 40,727,086 downwards.
CATTGCTATTCTTAAAAAGATATGAAAAGTGATTTAATTTAAGATCTCTAACATTGTGCTCTAAGACTAATGCTTTTAATGCAAGTAAACGATATTCTTAAGTGGAGACTACAAATAGTTTCATCCAAGACTGTTAACCTCTTACGTCAGGATTATGCTGTTAAGACAATTTTTTTCTTGCCTTAAGAAGTGTTTGTCTTGCGAATATTCAAAACGTAAAAATATATATGTAAGGAAATACCAAACAAGTAATAAAACGTTTTTTTAAACACCTTCCTGTGTGTGAAATTTGTATTGCATCTTCTTCAAATTAAAAACAAGCACATTGTTGTCTTTTTGTGTAAAGTAAAAAAAAAACTGGGGATTAGAGTGAAGCAAAAAGCGTAGTATTCGATAAGGGTCACTCTCACCTGCAATTTAAAGGAATTTATTTTATTTTAGTAAACGTTTTTATATGCCTTAGCGATCTTTCTCTCAATACTAAATACAGAATCGCATGTTTCGATGTATTAAACCACATCTTGTTATCAGTAAACAATGTCAGAAATATAACAATTGATATGGAATAATATTATTTATTTAGTTATAGATCTTAAAGTAACTATTCATTAATAAAGATTTTAAGTTTTAATTCAAGATTTAACAGAACGTGAACAGAGATTCTTGTAACACTTTCTATTTAATGAACAGCAATCGGTTACAATTACTAAGTGTGAAGATTCACATTCCATTTATGTAAAGCGAATAATAAAAAAAAATATCCTAAATTAATAATAATCGAAGAATATGTATATTCTATTTGTAATTTTTATTTGCCGAACTGATGGGTCTAATAAAAGCTCTATATGGTTGCAGTATAGTACGAGTTTTCTAAATGGGAAAATGGAGATACGACTGCAGTTCTGTTTAAATTGCATGTAGGTGTACGTCTATATTGTAAGAAGATATTGATAACAAGCTTAAAACAAGTGAATGGCACATTATAAAAGTTGATAGTAGAACCACTGAACATCAAACTCATATATGGTATAATTGAAAATTGATGGTTTATATAACTATAGTAGCCAATCATTTTTTTTTTTGTATCCCATTGATTTTCCAATCAAATTTTCATATGAAAATCAAGTCTGTTTGGATGTTTCCCAATTTTGAAGAACTTTCAAGTATTATGCAGCAATGTTTTTAACCAAAGTGGAAATAGGTTGGCTTATTTTTTTTTCCCAAAATTTAGCTAAGTTGAGGCCTCCTTCTTTTATTAAAATCGAGGTAGTGTTTGCTCAAAATTGTGTGTTGGCCTATCTATGCCCAAAATTCAGGTAGGCTTGCTTATTTTTTGTCCAAAATTAGTGTTCTTCTAGTTCACCAACTTTTATTTAAAAAACATGTCAATATTTTATACTTTAAAAATTTTTAGATAAAATTACTCTTTTCATCATGTTTTTTTTTTTCAGGTTGTCTTTCAATTAATTTTTGCCAAAAATTGCGGTTAATTAGCATATTTTTATGCGAAATTGAAATAGAATGGTTGGATTGGATCTTGCTCAAAAATTTAAGTAAACGAATCAAAACGTCGCTGTGAAATTGTTTATTTAAGGTTGAGGTGAGTTGGCCATCCTAAAATTGCCTAAAATTGAGGTAGATTGACTTATCTTTTCTTGTCAAATAATTAAGGTTGGTTGACGTATTTTTGTTCAAAATTGTGGTAAATGAATCTAAACGTTGCTAAGGAATTGTGTTTGCAAAAAAAATTAGTTTATTTTCTGTCTAAAATTGAAGTAAATGATTCGAAACAACACCAGAATGTTGCTTGCAAAACAACGTGTCCAAATTATCAAAAATCCAGATAGTTAATTTATTTTTTGTTTGCTCAAAATTGAGAGAGCTCCGTGCTCTTATCCAAGATTGTCTATTTAAAGCTGAGGTAAGTTGATTTACGTTTGCCCGAAATTGAGATAGGTAAGTTGATTGACTTTTTAATCCAAAATTTGCGATTGCTTTGTTGGTAAGCCTGTCTAGTAGGTGATGAGTAAGTCTGTTTCTACCCAAAAATGAGATAGATTGGTTTAATTTTTGCCCAATATTGAAGATAGTTCGATTAATTGTTTGCGCAAAACTGAGGTTGAATAGGGTGGGATTAATTTTTTTGTCCCAAAAACTATTTTTATGCTAAATTGGTATATTTTCTTTTATCAAACTAAAGGTAGGTTGGCCTATTGTTTAAGTACTCAAAATTGAAGTAAATGGACCTGCTTCTGTCGAAATACGGGATAGATTGGCTTAACTTTTGCTCAACATAAACTGTTTGCTCAAAATTGAGGTATAGGGTGGCTCTATTTTCTTGCCCAAAAAATACTACGAAGTCTCCATTTTATTCTCACTAATTTCGTTGGAAGGTAAGTTGGTGTATGTTAATTTATCAAAATAAAGATAGGTTGGTTAGTGTTTACTCAAAATTGAGATGAGCGGGGTGCCTCCGCCCAAATATTTGATAGATCGGTTTAATTTTTGCTCAAAATTGAAGACGCTTGGATTAACTGTTTGCCCAAAATTGAGGTACACATCGGTATCTCCCCGAGAATGATTTGCTTAATTTTGTGCTCAACATTGCACAAGATGTTTGGGTTAACTATTAAATATTTAATAGATTGGTTTAATTTTTGCTCAAAATTGAAGACGCTTGGATTAACTGCTTGCCCAAAATTGAGGTACACATCGGTTTCTCCCCGAGAATGAGACAGATTTGCTTAATTTTGTGCTCAACATTGCACAAGATGTTTGGGTCAACTATTCGTCGAAAATCGAGATATAGGATGGGCCCCCAAAAAATACCATCAAACCCCTATTCTATGCTCACCAATTTCGTTGGACTCGAACCCCTCCATCGCGTCTTTAAGCGCCCGTCCGATTCCCTCTTTGGGCATCAATTCCGGCAGTTTAATCTTAATCTCGTGCGATTTCAGATAATTCTCGAGCAAATCGACGACGCTCCCATCGCTGGTGTAAGCCCTGCCGTCACCTTGGACGCTCCTACTGCTCACGAGATGCACGCCTTCTCCGATCTTCAAATCCTCCGCTTGATTATTGAGATATTGCTTCACCACCTTCGTCAGTATCTGGAATCCGTTCGTGGCGAAATCGGCGCCCTCGGACGCGCCCGACGCCGACGCCACGACGGCGAGGACGCAACCGAACGCGAGGAGTTGCTTGACACTGCACATATTACAGCTATACGAACTGGACGACGAATGCTTGCACCAATTCTAACGCCTAGCTTATATATTTACCGGGAGTAGTAGAAAAAAAAAAACTATCGCTAGATTATCATAGATTAATGGAGCAAATCTTCTCGCAGAAGAGGATAGAGAGATGAGAGGAAAAAAAAAACACGAGAGGCGAAATAATAACATTTGGAATGGACAGAATGGGATCGAATGCGCGCCTAAGGATTCGACCCAATTGCTCCTTTGGTAGATCCTCTGAAAGTCGAGCGGCAAAAGTGCCATTCTCGCGAGCCACAAGTGACGGTAAAATTGAAATCTGTTACTTCTGTTTTTCTCCCGCATTTTTTTATATACGTGTATGTGTGTCTTTTGCACATTAGCCGGTGTTAAAACTAGAACAAGTCACGGTCAACAGAAAGAGGACTACGTCTGATAATACGAGCACCAGCTGCAACAAGTGCTTTTTATAATTAAGGTGAATTAAAGACCGCCTTTCCTCGGCGGACTCACTTGCGCTGGAGATTTTTTTTTTTTTCGTTGTTGTGGGCAATTACGGTGAGCGGATCGTTTCAAGTTCAGTGGGGCAGTTAGTCCTCTTTAAAACTAGACACGGTAGCCGAGGAAATGATTATTTTCGTACTGGACATCAACAGATTCGCACAACGATATTACTGATAGATACTGTCGAATGATTGTGTATCTCTTATATTGTTTCCCTTTCGTTGAGAATTGGACGGTTTTTCGTTTACTTTCGGAAATGTTATAGACGTGCATGCTCACTAGGAGATTCGATTTCATCTTGTGTAAATGACGATTCGGTTTTATGATCCACCAATGATTCATTTAACAACATTCAGATGAAATCAAACCTCGATATTGTTACACTTTTATATGCCAGTTTCTAGACAGACGTGTCTGATGATTTAAACTTTTTATTGCTTTGTTTTGCAACATAATACTCAAAAAATAAATTGCAAATAACTCTTATCTGCGATTGTATATCTCAACACGCAACTCTTTTATAGTTTCAATAGTAAGAAATTTAAAACATTGCATATTTGAAGTGAAAGCAGTAAGTGTTCGACGTGCGTATCCAACTTTTCGGAAGCAAACTTACTTACTGCCAAATGTTAGAATTAAAAAATTACCAAATTCAAAGAAAGAAACTTGCCTATCCACTCAATTCCATTTTGGCAGGACATATATATACAATGTGTCCCGTATCGTTTTATTTAAACTTTGAGAGGATAGAGTATACCAAATTTAATGACTCAAAATAGCAAAAGTGGTAGGTCAATTTTATCCACTACCATCATTGTGATTCAATTTATTACTTATAATACTTATATGTTTAATTTATTTACTTATTCAATTTGTTTATTTAATCATTTATCTTATATTAAACCAACATATTTCTGTAACCAAACACAACTGACTACAGTGGCGGCTCGCGACATTTTGTTCAAGGGAGGTCACTATAGCCTAAGTAACCTTTCTCGGTCAATAAATTATATTTTTATAGTTATTATTGTAGGATTGTAAGGGTAGAATAAAAATTGAAATCTTCGGATGTTCGACCGGATGATACGTCAAAAAAATCTTTCAATAACTTCACCGCTCTTTACATAACGTAATATGATTGATAATTGAGACTTGCAGGAAATATCTGTGGTTTCATCTACTTGCCAAGAAAAAAACGGAGCTTCTTTAATTTCTGTATCTATTTCTTGTTTTAATACAAAGGAAATACAATCTATTAAATCATTTTGTATAGATTTAGATGTACGCGAAAAAATATTACTACTAATAAATTTATTAAAACTAGGTTCATATTTACTAAAGAGTTCGAGTAATTCTTTATAATTTCCACGATTAAAAGAATCTGAAGTCTCATTGTGTCCCCGAAAAGCTAAATCTTGTGATGCTAAAAATATTGTTACGTCTATTAATTTTCTTAAATTTTTGCGGTTTTCTCTAAATTCATTATTATAGGCAATAATTGCATCTTTGCGCGCGCTGTCTACAGCAGTAGCAATATTTTGTTTTCCAAATAATTTAAATTTGCACAACGATGAAATGTGTTCTTTAGACTTAGAATGCCGTTCAATAGCGCGCGGTAGATTTTTTTAAATCTGTATAAGCTAATTTCGACCACGTTTCGGTTTGGTTACAAAAAAGTAGACATGGCCAACAAAATAATCTTTCCCGTCCAATTGAACCAGTTAACCAACCACATTTAGTGTACCATAATGAACTAAAACCACGATTTTGCCGGTTGCCGTCGTTAGATACTACAGATAAATTAGGCCGTGGTTTCTCAATGTTTTGTACGATGTGTAGTTTCGTCTCTATGTTTAAACAACTAAAAGGATTTCTTACCAACCAGTGGACAATATCATGGCAAATTCTAATTTCGTTCATTTTATCCATTTTGTATGCGTAACCTAACAAAACTCACCCAACGCTTCTTAAGTTATTAGCACTGGGAGCTGGAGGTCGCATGTGCAGTTAGCAACGTTTTACGTATAACATGCCGATCGGGTAGGATCTCACAACGACGGCAAGCCTCCAACCATAAAGTGCACGTGCACTTACGGAGACGCTTTGCTTTCAGCCATGGCATTAATCATCGGCGCGGAGCCAAATCTGTGGCTAGCCTCCTCGCTTGCTATTATAGTGCGTACAGTAAAATTTCGCGCACTATTGGAAATTTGTTTGCATTTTTAAATTAGGTAATGAATAAATATAGATACTATTGATTATATTTTTTTTGCAAAATTGCTTTATTTTAGTATATAACCGATGCTTAAACATTATTTTAATACATAATAAACGCTACTTATTTTATTAAAAATAATAGGGCCGTAGCCTCCCCTGACGAGCCGTCACTGATTGACTAACCACTTTTGTTATATTTTATTATAAAGTACGTCTAGTTTACGCTCATAAAATTTGGGTAAAGCGATGCGGCATTTAGGAACTCTATTTTATATTCTATCAAGAGCATTTAAAAAATATGTATGTATGGTCAAACTTATCTAATTGAGTTCAGAATTCAGCGGGAAAAGATCCATAAGAAAAGTAGCCCTTCATCAAATGTACATGAAACAAATTTGATTTTGTAAACTAGTGTTATCAGTGTTACTCGAAACCATGCCATTGGAAACAAGAAACCGTTGTCCTGCATGTGAGAGAAAGATTAAATGAAATGTCAAATAAGACTCTGAAAGAGCAATTAAAGAGACGATACCCAAACCGACAGCGCATCCTTACAATTTCAAATTAGACCCGATAAAATATCACCAAAGCAAACCGGACTAACAATAATAATCCACTAGAATAACTAATCAAGTCAATAAACACCAACTAAACTAGACATGCACTTCCACATGCGTTTTTGCATTCCTCAATACGCACTGACTTACATTTTACGCGGACAAGCTCAAGACTAATGCGTTAATTACCATTTGCTACTTACTTTACGCGAGCAGAACACGCGAGTGTCAAGGTCTATCAACGACTGTGAAGCATATAAGTCCAAATGACTTAATTTCCGGGAATATTCTTTATTATGTATCGGACAGGCGTAGTGCTGCTGATCGCAGTGTGCTTCTCCTTCGCCCATAGCGGATGGCTGGAAGATCTCACAGAGACGGATTTGGGCGGAAAATTCGGCCTGCACCTGGATGAGATTGAAGATCGAAATTTGTCGTTGATAGAACGCCATAAATTGAGGATGGATTTGGGCGGAGTTGGAGTCAGCGTTTCCAAAATTCCCGGTGAGAATAAAGTCGAGGTTGATGTTTACAGTGGAAGTGGAGAACAAGGTAATTGTTCTATTATCTAGTATTTTTACTATATTATGTTATGTTGGTAGTTTATAATCGGAAATTTATTTTAATAAATTTTAAATATAGAATCTTTGATCATTGGCTTTGAGAGGATTGTTGATAAAACTCTACGATTACCACCTATATATATTTTATGTTACTGGCTAATAAAATGTCATATCGCTTTTGTAACTCCACAGCTTGGCGGTCACTAATACGCATCCCAATAAAAACCACCGCTGTTTATATCTGTACATGTGTGTTTTACAAAAAGTATGTTATCGAAAAAACGATCTCCGCAAAAAAAGTTAAAAGCCAATAACAGAAAGGGAGCTTATCAGAAATTGTATCTACAGGATTATTTCGTTTATTTGTTCTTAGTAACATTTAGAAAAAAATACCAGTAACAAACCCTTTGTCTTCTCATATTTGCTTTGTGATATATTACAAATCAAGGTTAGTCATGTAATATCACTTGTAACTATAATAAAAATTGTTATGTACGAAGTAATAAGATGTAAAGCAATCAATTTTATCGCTGTGGATTTATGAGGAAGAACAATACGACACTTGAATCCCTAGAAAAGGCCAAAGCTGTCTTACTGATTTTACTTATTGTTAGATCAAATTAATAGTTCTCATGGCACAATTTTTATCGGAAACTTTTCAATAACAGATGTGGGAGATAAATAGCATACACACATTTATTACTTGACTAATAATCCATGCATTTACTTATCACAGCAGGTCGGTAATTCTTGTTTCTCTCTGGCACGTTATGTATTGCCGATATTTAAAGATAATTTTAAAAATTCCTATCTCAGTTGTTTTATGTTTTGAAGCTTTCTCGCTTAGAGGAGATAACCGCATTATTTCTTTAATGATCTGTTTATTTTTAAAGCTTCTGAAACGTTCTGATGTTTTTATTATCCAGGAAGAGGCAAGAAGATGGGAAAAATGGTCGTACCGATCTTGATCGGTTTCAAAGTCATGGCGGTCGTTGCTATAATGTTCGCTGCAATCGGAGGATTGGTGCTACAAGCTCTTGCTGCTGCGAAATTATCTCTTGTTTTATCAGCGATTCTGGCTGTAGGTAAACTCTTTGGAAAGCAATCTTATGCTAAGCATCACAAGCAACCATATATTAAATATCAACAATTGCCTCCTTTGCATACGGTTTCGTATGATCTACCAGTCCATACAGGTAAGCAAATTATTCAGTTATATAACGAAAAAGCAGATTATCAATTATTCATTTGAGGTATCGCTTTTAACTGAAATATTTTTTTCAGAAAGTAGGTGAATTACGATAGCAATAAATCATGGAACGTCGTTATTTAAATTATTTTAAATTGAAAAATTGAGAAATTCAGAAATTAAGAAATGGAAAAATTGAAAAACCAAAAAAATGGAAAAAATGAAAAATCGAAAAATTAAAAAATTGAGAAAGCCAGGAAATAAGAAATGGAAAAATCGAAAAATGGAAAAATTGTATGATCGAATAATTGAAAATTCGAAAAATGGCAATATTGAAAAATCGGAAAACGGAAAAATTGAAAAATCGAAAAATCGAAAAATCGAAAAATTGAAAAATTGAAAATTCGAAGTTCAATTTTTCAATATTCGAATTTTCGAATTTTTCAATTTTACAATTTTTCAATTTCTCAATTTTTCGATTTTTCATATTTTCCATTTTTCGATTTTATAATTTTTCCATTTCTTAATTTGAGTTTCTCAATCTTTCAATTTTAGAATTTTTTAATTTTCAATTTTTCGATGTTTCAATTTTTCTATTTCTTAATTCCCGAGTTTCTCAATTTTTCCATTTCTTAATTTGAGTTTCTCAACCTTTCAATTTTTCAATTTTTAATTTTTCGATTTTTCAATTTTTCAATTTCTCCATTTCATAATTTCTCAATTTCCCAATTTTTCAATTTTTCAATTTCTCCATTTCATAGTTTCTCAATTGCCCAATTTTTCAATTTTTTAATTTCTCAATTTTTCAATTTTTTGATTTTTCTCAATTTCTCAATTTTTTATTTTTCCATTTTTCCACCTGGTAAAGGTAGATGTGAGCTTATTTTATATTTTATATTTCCTATAAGTTTGGTTGTCAATTTATATTAAAAATAATTTAAAAAAGGACTGTAAATATACGAACAATTTTTTCTATATTTTCATCAAGCAGTTTCTATGCGTTAAAGAATACCTTTTGGCAAATATTTGCAATGTCATTTTTTTATATTAAACTTATTTTTGCTTCCCCTAATACGTATACGCTACTACCGTGTTTCGGAAACCTTTTAAATGAAATGAAACGAAATGAATGCATAAAACACAAGTCGGTAAAAGGCCAGGTATATATAAAATCCCAAAATTCAATTTCTGAATCCAATCCCGCAAGCGGTGCTGAAAAGAGATGTTTCATAAAGAGTGTATAAATATTTTACTACATATGAGGTTCCCATAATATTACGTATGTATGAATGTATATTTGCTTCCACAAATTTTACCAATTTCAAACGTAAAAGACTTAAATACCAAACGAAAATTCCCTTACTCCAAATCTACGTTCTAAAACATGAAATAAATTAAAAAAAACAGTAAACATATCATCATAAAATCATTATTTATCACACTGACATTATAGATATATGAAATTACAAATTGCTGACATCTAGTATCCATTTCTCTAATTAAAAACAACAACAGACACGCTATCATTATTCCCCAATTTATTTTTTATTATAGATACTTAAATTTATTACGTGATACCTGGAACAACGTTATAACCGAATAAGTTTGGATTTACTAATGTTATGAAATTCGTTGCAGGAATCCAAGATTTCGGTGGATTTCCAGGAGTGGGTTTCGACGCTTATGCCTCGCCTGAGGTGCAGGAAATCTCCGGTGCCATTGATGTGTCAGCTGTTAGCTCCGATAAGCATCCAGTGATTAGTTTGGGCGAACAGCCAATTACTGTGCATCGGAGACAGTATAGCAAGCCGCAATACGGTGCCACTACTTACAAGAAGAGAAAAATGTAGAAATGTTTGAAGGTTTGCTTTTGTAAAGAAAATTATTCAAGTATGTACAACAATTGTTTAAAAAACAAAACAAAGAGATAAGTTTCCTTTGTCACAAACTGTTTCTTCATGAGTTGTGATTAGCTTAAAACGAAGACTGTAGTAGAATACTTAAGTTGTTGAAATCAAACTCTAATCCTGTATATAATATGTTGGAAATATAATATTATAGTATTCCAGTATTTAAATCCTATTTACCTCATATAATATCCAATCCAAAAAGTATTTGATCTATCCTCATACCAATTATTGATCTATAAACAAGTATTTTAAGAATACAGAAATAGCTAATTTTATAGTAATTATCTAATCACAAAAACTCTTTATTTTGAGAAATTATAAGTACCAAATTGAAAAGCATAATTAATTTAAGCCTAAACATCATTGCGACCGTGTTAATAAACTACACTCCGCCAAAAAAGTATCGCATAAACTAAAAAAGGGCATTTATGAACCAAGATATTTTTATACGTTCACAAAAAGTTTGGCTCGTGTATGTGAACTATAAAAACACTAACAAAATAATGAAACTTAGCGTTTTTACTTTTTTTTTTCTCTAAAAGAACACATTTAGAAAAATGCATATGTGTAAGGTTTGTTCAGTTGTTTATTGAAAGTCTTCCTATACGGACAAATTTTAAAGTGCGAAGTCAGAGTTCTGTACCAACGCTTTTAAAACTAAAATGAGCAATTTAACTTCAGAACAAGTGGCTGCTATAGTTGCTTTAATCGAAGATGGACGATCTCAAGCATACGTTGCTAATTTGATGAACATCAATCAGTCAAGTGTTTCTAGAGCCGTAGCCAGATATAGGGAAACAGGCATTTACAGTAGAAGACCTGTACCAGGTCGTCCAAGATCTCCTACTCGCCAAGATGACCGCTATTTACTACTACAAGCATTACGTCGAAGTACTCGTATGAGTACTCAAACTATTCGGAATAGGTTACGACAGAGTGGATTAAGAGCTAGAGTAGCTGTAACAGCCCCTCGTCTCACTAGGAACCACCGAGTGGCTCGCTTAAGGTTGCCACAGAACATGTAAATTGGAACATTAATGACTGGGCCAATATACTCTTCACAGATGAGTCAAGATTTGGTCTTTACACCTCAGATAGGCGTATCTCAGTGTACAGACGAGACGGTGAACGCTATTCGCAGTGTAATATCAGACCTAGACCTAATTTCGCTGGTGGCTCTATTATGGTTTGGGGAGGCATCTGTTTAACAGGTCGTACAGAGTTAGTACCAGTAGACAGAGGTACACTGACTGCCCACAGGTATATAACGGACATTTTAGAAGAACATGTAGTACCATATGCGCCAATTATAGGAAACGAATTCATGTTAATGCACGATAATGCACGACCGCATGTTGCAATAATCGTCCAGGAATACCTTAACGATGTTGGCATTCCAGTGTTAGATTGGCCTGCGGTAAGTCCGGACATGAACCCTATCGAGCACGTGTGGGACCTCCTTCACAGACGGATACGAACCCAAAATGTTGCCCCAGCGGACCTGCATGGACTAGCAAATGCTCTCCGTGACGAGTGGGAGAATTTGGATCAGGCTTATATACGTAGGTTAATCGAATCTCTGCCAAACCGTATGCGAGCAGTCATAAGAGCCAGAGGTGGCAATACTCAGTATTAAAAGCTACTGTTATGACATTTTTCTTTCCAAAATTATAATTTCTTGTTTTAATAAAAATCTCAAGTATGAGTTCTTGTTTTTATTTGGCCTGTATTTTATTTAAACAATCATAGAAATTATATCTTAGAGCGCATTAAAGTATATTTACAACTTTATGCTACAAACAAAGATTATGCGATACTTTTATGATTCAAAACTAAATTATGCGATACTTTTTTGGCGGAGTGTATTATAGTTGAAAATGAGCGTATATTATATTTCATCTATATAAATAACATACTGAATGGATTAATTGACACAGTATTAGAACAGATTTATGTGTTTATGCACCTACTTTAAAGAGAAATTACAAAAACCCATCTCGTATGTCGCCTAGCTTACTTCAAGTGTAAGTAGATCCTTTATACATTTTATAAAACAGATGTTTCGGTATGTGGTACAAACGTACTCGTACAAATAAATCGCGCACGCTTACCTTTTGCTTCACTCTAACAGATGTTGAAGTATGCTCAAGAAAGTAGATTAAACTTATCAATAAACATCTTAAAGTAAGTATTAAGTTGGTCACTCTAACTTGATGCGTGTTAAAAAAATAGAAAATGGTATCTTTATTAAATACAAGTTTTTTATTTTATTATTTACAAGATAAATACAAGAATCAACAAAAGAACACAATAAACTACTAGGCAATAATAAATATCAATAAATTATAACACATGAAACATCAACATCACCAATATGGCGACTTTAATATGTAAATCTCGATTTTTCTTTTCGCACTCAAGGCGCATGTGCGCGGTAAGCTAGTTTATTCCCTTCAAAATTCCTAGACCAGCCACCATAGGAGTCATGACCACCTCCACTGCTATAAGAATGTTCGTGATGTGACTCGTGATGAGGATGTGCCACTACTTCGTAGGTGACGTGTTTCTCTTGTGAGAATAACTTCTTCAGACCTAGTATGGCAGCTAGTACTAATGCCAGCTGGAAAAAAAAAGATATAAGCGGGCAAAATTTTGGAGAAACATAATTCGTAACGCTAATAATGCAGAGGGGCGGATATAACTTAGATCATTTTCTTGTGAGGATCTAGATGAAAATAAAAAAATCGAAGATTAATAAAAAGGCTAAGTTATATACTTACAAAAGATTGTGTGTCAATTTTGTTTTTATGGATAAATAAGAAAAATTTTAGTAAAATATGTAACTTAGAAAATATATCCTTTTTTTCTAAATGTTACCCAAACATTTCTGCAGGGATATTGTTTAAGTTAATTAAAAACAAATTTCAACAAGCTTCTAAATATATTTTAGACTCGCGAAATAGGGAATATTCCCACGAGCAAACGAAATTACAAAGTTTGGACTAGCATCCAAATTGCGTGGTTTCACTTCGACCTCAAACTTAATTCAGTGTGCATGCATCCACCATATTCCTAGAGTATCCTAGAGTAATATCAATTCCTAGCACATATACGGCGCTATAACCGAATATTAAATCAAATTACTTTTCATACTTCTTGTTTGTATTATTTGTTTGAGATTATCCCTGTTGTCTAGCTTTATTGCATATATAAACTTTATTTTTAAGATTCCACCCTAAAAAAAAAAATCCAAAGGTGAAAATACTGATGACCTATCCATTTATTGGGAAACGTCTCATTTAATTCTTACAAATACAGCAAAATGGAGTTGCCCCATCTTGCTGAAATCAAACATTTTCATTCAATGTTAATGGTAAGGTCGAATCTACCACATTGGGATATAAATTTGCCAGAACAGGAACAACACCATTTCTAATGAGATCCAAATATTTTACCAGTGTCAAATCCCCATCAATAAAAAATTGGATCAATAGTTTGGTAAACAATGATACTTGCCCAGACGTTCACCTTTTGGGGATATTGCGTATGTCTCAGCCATGCAATGACGATTCTCTGCTGACTTCTCCGTTCGACATGAAAGTTGATTCATGCGAAAAAAGGATAGAATCCAGTGTTACCTCATTCATTCATTAATTCTTCGCAGAACTGTATTCTACGATCTAAATCGCTTTTGGTTAATTCCCATACAAACAACATTTTGTAGGAATGAATTTTGAACATTTTAAAACAATACATACTCGACTTCACAAGTAAAGCAGTAAAGATTTGAGTGGGTGACAGTTGATAAAAAAAAACAAAAAAATAACGTTCAGATTGTTTTCCTGCCTTGTTAGGATTGAATTTATTTGTTTGCGAATTACCAGAGTCACTCTTCCAGTTTTTTTTTTTTATTTGGGCAAATTGCTCGGGGAACTCGAATACAAAGCAGGTAGACACACGATGTTTATTTATATTATATGAATTTGTTTATTCGCCAGGAACTGTAAACATGTTTGCGTTCAAGCAATTATTGTTAAACGTAACGTATATCTGTATAGGAAAAAAACGTATAGGCACAACAAAACAAATTGTGTACACTGTGTATCAGCCAAATGGAATGAAATCGCTAATAACTAAACGTGTTTGAAGAAACGCCGTGACACGTCGATTAGTATTTTTAGTTGTGCATTTTTTTTCAACAGAAACCGTTCATACATGGTGTGTCATGCATATATGTAATACCACTATATTGCTGACACATCCTGAAAAGTTCCAAAATCAAAGGGAGGTGGATATATATCGGAAACTCCTACTTGTTCTTGACGTAACGTGCGCATGCGCGTAATTTTAACGTAATAAACATGAAAATCAGTTGACGTTGACAGTTCAAATTTGTGTTATTTGATTATTTATTTATATATTCTTGATTTACTCCTTACACTGAAACCATATTTATCGAAAACTTTTGATGTCATTTGTTCCAAAGAATTTAAATTATTATTATTCTGCACAATGTTAAAATATATTCAATAATATACTTTAAAATAATCTTTATTGTTTACATACACATATATGACTTGTGTATTCTCACCAGAGATAACCTATATTCTGACCAGACCATAGACAACTATTCTGACTTTTTACTAAACAAAATCTGTCAAACATAAGAACTGTCAGAGAACATAGTTAGACAAAGAAGTGTATCTTCCATCCCCCTTCATCGGTGGAAATTTGTGCCACTGGTTCTATATGAGACCGGCAATATAGTAGTCATACATATATGGTATCATGTAACAGTGGCCAATACCAACTTTTTTATTTTAAATGCCTGTATATTATTCAATTTTTGGATTCTTCAGAAAATTCTAGACTTTCATGGACATTTTGCTATACCTATCTTCAACTGTTTCGGAAATATTTAGTGTTTTCAGTTTTTTGTATGCAAAAAATAACATTAAAGAAAGAACATTATTTGATTATAGAAATTCCCTACAACACACTCAAAAACTAATAGGTAAGTAATCTGTTTATTTCTTAACCAATAGCGGCAATTTTAATGATTAGCATGACCAAAGAATTTACATTAAACCCACTTTAGACAACTCAGAAATTATGTCGTCTCTCCTTGTAAATTCAGCGGTATTAAACGCACGTTTAACATCAATCATTTCAACACGTACACAATCCGCCTAATACATCTTTATACAGAAATGTGCGAATATATACTCTATTTGAGACACCTTTGCCCTTACCTTGCTCACTAGAAGCGCCTTTCCAACCAACAAAGCCAACGCTTTGAAAGCCAAAGCTTTGAGTAAACCGATCTTCAAAGCAGCCGCTGCTATCAGCACTCCTATTCCGTTATCCTTTTTTTTCCTGGCGTCCCCATCCGACGGCTTCGTCGGTTTGAATGATAGACCAATCTTGAAGGCGCCATCTTTGTCATCGTTACCGGTAATAACTACTTCTGCCTCCTCTGTTACCTGAAATACAATGGTGGCAAGTCTAAACATTTAAAACGCATCGGATTTTATATCTAAATTAGGAGTAAAATCAAGTTGAAGTAATTATTCCTTCTGGGTATAACACTTCTAATGTCACGCAGTACAACATATGAGAAGCAAAAGTGTAATATTAAAGGGGAATTGTCGTCCGTTCAATTAGCAATGAATTCAAACAATGTAGTTACAGCTTTAGTTTATAAAGCAAACATCATCTAAGTTTATATGTATGTATGCATAGCTGTTCTAGGTTTTGATACTCTCTGTTAATATGGGTATGCGTTTGTTATGCAAATATCAAAGGGTGATGTGTTTTAGGTATATATATATATATATATACTGTTACAGATAGACACACGTGCGAATATTTATTCTGATGTTTGGAAAATGCATTTTAATTCATCATCTGCAACTCAGTTAGTTCCATTTGTGCATATTCTAGGGCCGATTGGACATTAACATGAAAGAGATGTCATTCATTGAAATGACTTATTTCATCAACGAACAAATACTACAGATTGAGCGGTGTCAGAAATACAGTCTGTCAAAAAGTACCACAATCGGCTTATAGTTTATTAAATACAAATTGCATGAAAATTGTCCTTATAATAAAAGATGGTTTATTTGAAGGGGATTTATTTCTTTGGTATTTCACCTTCAACTTTTTTTTAAACCGTTATTAACTTTTTTCCTTTTTTATTTTGAAATATTTATTTAAAAACGTTTGTTAACATAGTGTATCTTTACTACCTACTTTGATCCTTTTTTACAATGAAATGAAACTTTAACGATAAATTATAGAATTAATGATAAAAATATTAGAAGTGCACCAGGCGACTGAAACATTTGAATACTGCAAGGTAGACATTTTAGATACTACATTAGATGAAATTCACAATAAGATGTAGTACAAATTTTTGCAAATATATAGTAATTTGCGTAAGTATATACTACATATATTAATACACAAGTTGAAACTTATCCACACAATAATGTAGTATGAAGTTATATATCTTTTGTGGATGTTTCAATGAAGATAAGTAAAATTTATTATAAAATTATAATAATTTAAAATAATGAGTGGAATAAATATTACTACAACACGTGTTAATTTTTGCTCACCAGTACATAGAAAAGTCACACAAAATTGTATACAATTTTACTACAATAAATACTACTTTATCTTACAACGTTGTTGAAAGAAAACTAACTGTTCATTCTTGTTTTTCATACAAATTGTAAGAATTAAAACTACAAACTTAGTGCTACAATTTCATGGTAAACATTGCTACAAATTGTACTTGTCCCTATATGTACTACAATGTGTAGTATAAATGCTGACAATTGTAGTAAAATTTCCTACATTTTTCTCATTGTGTCACCTTTTAAGGAATTATGTGGACCAGTGCCCAATTAATTATTTGACAATTGTCAAATTGCCACTTGAGTAGATACAATTTCACTACGTACTGACCTTTGAAGATTGCTACCTACAATTAGCCGTTCATTAAACAATACATCCCAACCCACGCTTGAGGCTGGGATATTGTTTAATCAAGAATGAATTGCCAATATGAACATATCGACACATGCTATAAAATTAATTCTCGTAAATTTTGTAAATAAGCGATTTTACTTAACTTGCCCCAACAATATCGGATAATTGCGGTAGCTTCGAAATAAACATCATCTATTAAGGTTTTAATTGTAATTGGAACTATGTGAGCTTCCATTGTTTTATTTTTTTCCTCTTTAACTTCAAGTAATAACTCTTTGTTTATTTCTAAACGCCTTTGAATTTTATATTCCTTAAGCTTAAACAGTATAACAAGAAATAAATAAATAAAATTTAATCTTTCATTGAGAATTTACAAACAATATCCCTAGATGTATAATTTCTTCCCCATTATAATTATTACAACGCTCAAATCCCTAGGATATCTTTCTTGTACCACGAAACAAATTTACGATAGAAGCGGACAGTTATTTTCTTGCAAGAGTTTATTTATATTCGGGTGCAAAGTTGAGGGTATACCCCATTGTGGAGATTTAACGCCGATAAATTCAGGTAAATTACCCACAGTAGATAGAACTTAAAGACCAATTCTAAAGAGCCCGTCTAAATGAAATAAATGTCTTGAACGCCTACTCCGATAACGTTACCTTCTCACGAAACTCATTTGAAAACGGAAACGCTGTAATTAATTAGCTGGAACGCTTAAATCAATAATTAAAGATATCGCATTCAATCATACTTTGTTCCTTAACTGCCTCAATTATTCTCATCTTGTTGATGATTCGAACAGCTGTAGATTTGTCACAGTTCTCTACATCTAAACATTAATAGTTTTTTCGTGGTTAGCATTTAATTTTTCCGAAGACTGCATATTCTTTATTTAAGTAAAGGTGACCTTGAATAGATCAACTTATATTAAGCCTTTTATTTTCATGATTTCCATATAGAATTTGTTTATGTTTAGATAAAATATTACAACATATTTCAGGGTTCCCAGAAACTTGTCGATTCTTTCTTGAGTAGAATAAATTAGCATTTTTTGGAATGATTTTAATCATAAATTTCACAGGCGAACTAAAGTAAGCTTTGATTACTTTCAAACGGTGATAAATTCTTTGCTTTTTATAAGTTGCTCCATTCAAGGCCACTTTTATTTTCGAATCCCTTGTATAATTGACAATAATTTTAGATTGTACATACAAAAGTCATCCATTCAACTAAATAAAACGCATTGCGAAAAATCTTGTGCTTTTCCACCCTGAATATATGACATAAAAGATTCGAATAAATATCTAGAACAGTTTTTGAGCAGAAATTATTTTTGAAATATCAAACTTCTTCACCGAAACTGCGACTCGCTCGAGTTGTTATTTTGCTAACAAATAATCAGCACCCATTAGATTCTTGTAAATATGTACATAATAGAAGATATTTTATTTGAGGTGCTCACCTTCCATTTGAACGATCTCGTCTGGATGAACTTGGACACCTTATCGAAGAACAGTCGCGTCAGTTGGTCATCTTCTGGAGTGTCTTCCTCGTCCAAATTCCTGGAGAATTCATTTGGCGAAACCGCAACCGTTTTAGTCTTGGTGATCTCAAAGTCGCCAAAATCGATTTGCGATTTCTTCAAGAGCAAATTGAAATAGTGCACGGCCTTCAGCATCAAACAGGAATTTATATCGCCCTCCTTGCATTTGACGTGGAATTTCTCAACGATCGTCTCCTCCATTTTGCTATACTCCATCGGCTGGACCTTCAAGCAAAATTTGACCAAATAAAATCTAATGTCCAACAGAAAAAATCAGATGAGTACATACCAGATTTTCGATGTGATTCTTCTCTCCATCGATAGCTGAGAACACATGCACTAAAAAACACAGTAACACCACTAAAATCTTCTTCATCTTGTTCGCTCGTCGTGTGTTTATTGGTGTAATATTTGTTGTTGTTGTTCGTTGGTTGTATGAAGCTTTACATAGCCGAAGTTCGCAATTCTAGTGAAGTATCATGCGGAAGTGGTAAGATTATATATCGCTCATTAAACACCGGCTTGTGTTTTTGCAATGTGTGTCGCATAGACCAGTTTAAGTACGGAATAGGGTTAGCGCACCGCGTGGTTTATATACGCCGGACAGGCACTCATAGTATAGGATATATGTTCGTTAATGTTGTCTACTTGTGTGGAATTTAAATGGAATGATTATAGATATATCTAAGTTACAGATGTATAATTGAATGTAGAAGTTAATATATGGGTATTACCTCTAATATGAATATTTAAGTAGGTAATCGAGGTAGTCTAGTAATTTCTTTTATTAATTATTGGAAAGAAATAAAATATAGATTTGATCTTGCAATCTGTTTTAAATTTATTTGCTATCTTTGGAAATTAATAAAACCTATAGATCAAAATCCAAATCATGAATAGAAGCTGTCCATTTACAACTACTGTCAAATATTGAAATGACAAACAAACAATTCCCTCTGAAAACTACTGTCAAATATTGAAATGATGACAAACAAACAATCCCCACTGACAACTACTGTCAAATATTGAAATGACAAACAATTCCCTCTCAACACAATTGATTTTGAAGAACCAGCTGTGATATTAATCGTGTTAGTCATAGTTAATAATTTATTATTAAAGATTCAAATAACTTTTAAACCATACCCATTTTGGACATACTCATATGAACTTTAATGATCAAAATAACCTCAGGAATCAGCTCCTAAGATTTGTCGCATATATTGAGATTCACCCTGTATATGTGAGTGATGCTTCACCATTGCATATTGAAAGATTCGAAGAGATTCTTGTCAGTTCTCCGTCATTCAAGAGGGTTACTTCTGCATTAAGAAGAAACTCTACAAGTTCTAAGCCATTTCTGTTTTGAACTCGAGTTGCCCCATAGAGGGTGATCAGCATTCATGTCTCCATAGATAAAGAATGGCGCCGACAATTCATCTATTAGTGTAGACCAAGTATATACAGTTATGTCAGGGGGTACAGACAGTGAAACTATATAGATAGCTATCATCTGAAATCTAGGGTGTTTCGGAATATCAAGCAATATTTTATCAAATGACAGATTATTCTTAATAAACATAGCGTTTCCCCCCTGGGTATCTGCTCTGTAATCACAAATCATAGTATAACCATTAATTTGGAAATGTTGCGTATCTAAATTTATATTTAAACCTGTCTGCAGTATACTTTTTTCGCATTAAAATACCCTCCTACGTTACGTTAGATGAAGTTCAAAGCACACATTGTTGATTTTAGTTACAGACCTTCGTCTAAACACCTAACTTGTTTGACCTGATCTACAAACGACAAAAATCCGACTTAGAGACAATGCAAGAATTGAAATGGACTTATTAACACTCTCTGTGACCACTTTCTCAAGAAAACAGTTTCAGAGCATTTGCCCCGTGAGCAATTATGAATGATATATATGCATATCTCGCTTTACAATTAACGTTCCACATAAAGTATGTATATAATGACCGTAAACACATAAACCATTACGCATATTGAGTTTGGAATATGTATATTTGTTTGTATAGGATGCGTGGTAGGATGTTAGCTTGTGATGTTTCTCATTTACATATATATATATCTATTATACTCATATGGTAATATAAACTACTCACATAAAAGTAGATTAACTTTCAATTTATGCATTCCATTGATTTACTAGGCGGATATGTCCATTTATAGGATTAACTGTGATCACCCATTAGTTATTTTTACAACTTTATCTACGTATCATTTTTTATTTTATGTTTTCAGGAAATATGCATATATTTATCACAGTGCAAAATAAGACTAACCAAAACAGATCCAATATACAATTTTTTGGATTCTAGAGGAGCCGCTGCAGTAAAGTTTCACTGTAGACGTACATGAAAACGTTCATAAATACAAGTTTTCTTCAGTTTTCTCCTTTTTCTATCTTATTTTAAGAGGAGTAAAGTTGCTTATGGAAACCGGATCACAGAGGCCAGTTGTACACTTACATACATGCGTCTGTTTTTTTACCATAATATTTAACAACACCGTGAAAGCGACTACTATAGTTGGTAGCTTTTTTCTTTTTAATTTTACTCGTAAGTATAATAGAAAGTGGAGTATTGGGGCGTGCGACTTTGAAAACAAGTTACAACTTAATGATAATTAAAATGTGCATCTGTTTCACGCCGCTAATGGTGCAGCTTAGCTGTTATATTTTAAGGAGGAAGTATGCGTTTCTTAAAGTTATGTGTATTGTGTGATTACATACAGGGCATTTATTTCGAACCTAGCCACCTCATATGACTCTTTACCTTCTGTGGCCAACAGAACACAATAGGACCATTTGAAACAAACAAAATTGTCTAAAAGATACTGAGATGTTTAAAGCGGCATCTTTAAAGTCAACGTAAGCTTGAAAAACAAACTAATCAGTTGTAAGCTGCGATTTCTTCTCATGGGGTTTCATTAAAAATAAGGTTTATGAGACACCACCAACAACCCCTGATGATATGCGCCATCGTATTTTAAGAGCGTTTCAAAAAGTCACACCAAAAATACTCAGAAATGCTCGAAAGTGTTTTCAAAAGCGATTTCGATTATGTAGTGCCCAAAACGGACAGCATTTTGAACATTTAATATAATAGTGTTGTACAAATTCTCTGTACAATGACAACACTGGCGTTTAAAGTGTAGCCTGTTGCGAGCATGATGCTCGAAGTGTACGTACGCCATACATTGGATAGAGTAATGTAGTTTGAAAACTGTGCTGATTTATTGATATTCCAGTAATGTTATGTTTTCTTTTATCTTTGCTATGATTGCTTGTTTTTAGTGGTTCTATTGTGTTCTATTGGCCACTTTCTAAGCATGCCAGTATTATTGCTGCCAGTCCCAAGCCTGCTGAAATGCGAGGGGAAGGTGGCCAGCGGCGGCGCTTCGCAATATCGCGATATCTCCAAGACCGTTAGAGCTAGACACAATGATACCCGTATAAAATCGAAAGCAAATTAAATTTTACATCCATTTATATAAAAATTGCTATAGCGTTCAATTTAAAAAAAATGAAGTTATCCATGATTTTAGAGTTCGAAAATTACAGATCCCTATTTAACAACGCTGTAATTTGAACGCAACAATTTTAAAATAAAAGACATGTGCTGTTTCATGGTCAAGCGAAAACCGAAAACCGCATCTTTCTAACTTTCGTATTTCCTGAGGTATTTCCAAACACAGAAGACACTGTGAATGTCATTTTTTTCGAAAAACGTCATATAATTCGGAAACCGCACAACTTAGCCCCAATGTATCCCTAACGTATTGTTATTTAAATTTAACAAGGAATCCAAAAGCGCAATAATATACAGGATGTTCTATTTAAAATAATAAAGTTAGTACCTACTTCCGGTACAACCGGAGGTCCGCCATTACAGAAACTAATTTTAGCGTATGTAGAATATGATTCGATGCAACATTTATTTGAAAATTTTGTTCAAAAAGGTAATAATAAATTGGCTAGGAACCGTTGCATCTTAGGTTGGACACCCGGTATAAAATTCCGAAACATTTTATTAAATAAAATGGAGCGGTGTTAAGATAAGAAACGAAAATATATTAATGTAAAAAAGAAATGTTTTACATATATCATCAGATATATCCAATTTCATGTATCTATAAATCATTTCTCTTTTCACACAGTGTAGCAGTAACTTGTATATTTTCCAGATACGTCTTAAAATACGAAGATATACGGCATTTATATATTTTCAAAGGATATTATATGTAAAATGTTTCTTCCCTGGATAGCATTGTATGTTGTACGAATTTCTTTTTATATTTCGCGTAATATCATACCGGCTGTCTGATAAATATCGACTTACAGCCCACTTCTCCCTATAAGCTCTTAGGCACCACGACTGACTCAAAATAATGTCGTTAAAGCATTATTCCATTATCGTCCTCCAATAAATAACACAATGGCAGAACGGAGAAGCCACCAATGTACCTCGGTGCTACTCATTGTGTGCTTAATAGCGAAACCTCATTAGTAGGGTGCTAATTCCATTAATTCCGTTGCCAGGAAATTTGATTATAATCTGATGATTCTGATGAGAGGTACATCGACCGCAGATTGTCAGATGTAATGTATCGTTATTGAAACTGAGTAATCAGTTTTGGCCCGCTCGATCTCCAGATTTAAATTCTCTAGATTCTTTTCTCCGGGGTGACCTAGAATCATTAGTTTTGCACGATTCCCATTGAAAATAATGATGAACTGAGAAATCGTTCGGTATTCTTGAATCCACTCACCGATGCGAGACTTCCTTAACATCACAAAGAAGGACGATGAAGATATGAAATCGTATGTACCTTGGATATAGGAAAAGACGAAGCTGCGGGTACGATTTGAAAGTCAGAGAAGTTGCTCCGGTGATGCTGATGGGATTGCCGAATATGTATGAAGCACTCATTCTGAACCTCGAGCAAGACCGCGAAGCCTTAACGACGAAGAAGGTGAGAACAAGGCTGCTCTTGGAAGAGAAGAGAAAACTCCGACGCGACGAAGACTTGGAAAGCAAATTGAAGGCAATGATAACGAAGTTTCAACCCAAGGAGACGCAGAACCAAAACGCCGAGAAGAAGAACAAGCAGCCAGCAACAACCAAATCAGCAAATGAAGATAAAGCAGATGATAAGAAGAAGTTGCAAAGGGAGGTCAACAAGTTTGGCCACTTCGCCAGAAACTACCCTAAAGTGAGTGCTAGACGAGCAAAACAAGGCAACCAGCGAACCGAAGTCGCATGCGAAGATGGCAAGACGCAGGGCCCTAGCTGTTACGAAACCGACGACGTCGAATGACATCAACTGGTACCTCGATAGTGCGGCTACTGACAACATGACATCTGACAGGAAGAAGATGACTGACTTCAATCCGAACGAGACAGACGTGGAAGTTGCAAATGAGCAGAAGATTGTAGCCACCGGAAGTGGAAAAAGCAAGTTCGTGATGGCAAAGATGAAGACATGCACTTCACCCTCAACGACGTGTCATGTGTGCGGGCGCTAAACGACAATCTCATATCAGTTGGAAGGCTCTCGGATATTCCATAACGTTTGGAAACGGGAAGGCAGTGGTCTCTGAACAAGATGGTGAAGTAGTGATGACAACGAAGCGACGAGGCAGGTTCTATTCAATAGAAGGAAGAACTCCCTCAGTAAGAATCGCGAAGACGATCGTCAAGTCTCTGGCACAGAAGGCTAGGACACTTACATGCGGAGGCATTATTCAATAATTTTTTGGCGTAACTTTTACAAGAGTTAAGCCGAATGCGCGGCATATAACTTAAACTTAAGATGCCCCCAGAGAAAAAATGAAGTGGTCCAGAAATTGTCGTACTTCGGCAGCGTAAAGTGAAGGCGCTCCATCTCGCTGAAATATTATATCATTCTCCGACAAATCCGAACCTTGCTCCAATTTTTCTGTGATCGCAGGATTGATTGTAGCCTATGAGTGGTCACAAGACATGTACATCTCTTTAAATTATAATTTATTTATAAGATAAAATAATTATTAGTCAATCCTTTGCGTAATTCTATATTACATATAATAGCGAAAAACAGACAACCAGGTTATTCACCACAGTTCACTCTTAAATGCTTCGTAAAAGCATCTATGGTAAAAGTAAGAGTTAATGTCGATTTCAATTAAAATTAACAGTCAGTAGGATTAAATATTTATACCAGACGACTAAAGTAATTTGAAAAGTTCCTAATTTCGTGAACGAACGAGTTTACTTACATCGCAATTGCGAAGGACTTCTCAACTTTGGCACTTCGATATTTAAACATGAAGAGTTTTTACTTTGGCCAAGTTCTCGGTACTTAATTATATTATGGGCCATGTTAATAACTTCTGAACGTACAAAATTCCCTCAAATTTCATATTACAGGTCATGACAAAAACTTGCTTTTCTAGAACTTGATATTAAGAAAAGTTCTCTTTAATGGCGCAAAAACCCAATAATCCGGGATAGCCGTCATCGGAGACTCGATAATTGGCGCTGAAAGTACAAAATGGCAGCGCCCACAGTTGAGATAAACGATATTTTTGTCTGGAAGTAATTACTTTTGATCAATTTTGTTGGTCGGTTTAGGTATTAAAATAGATGCATTTTAAATTGGGCGTTTGCTGTTTATTATCTAAAAAGATGACGCAACTTCTCATTTTGTCAAAAAAAAACGAATTTTTATTGCCGTTTACAACAAAATAAAAATAACCTAGGCAATAAAGTCACTATGGCATTATCGTCTACATTGATAGGAACTTCAATGATATTAAAAGCCAGAATTGTTACTTCCAACAAGATGGAGATACTCCCTTTTTTACAGTTAAAATATTGGACGTGTATGATCCCTTAAACGCCAAAAAAAAAATATTGGACGTGACTTGCTGAGTGTTAGTTCTTTTTTATACGTATACCGCACCATCGACATCGCTGCAGCGGAAGATGACTCACGCCGTGTTTTTCTGTAACATTTGTATAATTACTGCAAAAAACAAACTCTCCAGTAATTTAACCATCCTTGCAAAACCCCGTGGCCTCCACGTTCACGTGATTTGACACAATGTGACTTGTTTTTATGGCCTTACATAAAACACAGCATTTTTTAAACATCTGTGGATAACATATACTTAAACTGACGTGCAGCAAAGAATTGAACGAAACATTGTTGAAATTAAGATGCTAATCCAGCGTTATTGGACAATTTCCACCACACAGAGTTGGTTTGCATAGAAGCGGGTGGTGAACATATAAATTAATTAAATAAAACATTTTATTCATTTGAAAAAAGATATTACTACTGGTAAACTTTAGTAATTCATTAGGTTTTATTTCGGCACCCAACGAATATTTACAGCAGGGTATAAATGTACATTTAATATGTCGGAAATGTACTGATTGGAGATTTTTATTGCCTTTTCCTACTTATCAAGCGCAAGTTCTTTTATAGGCATTTTCGCGCAGCAGTTATTTCCCGATTTATTGTATCATCATACGGTTAATTCGTATTTTCTTTTAGTGGTGATCATAAAGTTTTGGAGATGTACGCCACGGCAAAATTACGACTTACTGGATTTTTTCCCCAGCTATATGTCTAAATATTAACGGTCTTTTATAGAAGTCGTATTATTAATATTTTCATCTGCCTTTAACGATGCTTGCAACCAAGAAAAAAAAACCAGAACGAATTAACAAACCCACAAAAGCTTTATAAAAGATTATTCTGTTATATACGTGTCGAGTTTGAAACTGAAGGAGGTAAAGATTTTTTTAAGGGACTTTGGGGCATCTTAATTTTAATAGAAATAAATTTGTATTTGTAATAAAAAAGAAATGTTGTAGATAATTTTCATTTTCCACATTTTAATACCTTGAAATCCATTTTATAAGTCTTTATTCCATCGTATAAACTTGACTTCGTTATGACGGTAAAACCTTCGAAAGATTTGCACAATATTTAAATCGAAATGCTGTAAATATAATCTAATAAATTTATTTAATACGGCCGGAAAAAAGATTAGTCTGCTAGATAAAAAAAATGTTTTTACTTGAATTACACAAGCATAATAAAAAATCGCTTATTCAACCTTATTTTGAGCATACATCGCGAGAAAAATTTCATTGTTAAGTGAAAATTGGTTGGAGTTACAATTTATTTACGTTGCTCACAGTGAAAATCGTACAGCTGTACTTTAAGCTATATTTTAGAAATAATTAAAACAAAAAATTAATAATTAATGTATTTCTCAACATCATGAGAATAAAATGATCACAGATCAACTCAACTTCCTATCCTTCATAATTGCAAATTAAATAAAAATAAAAACTGTTCCAAAAATAAAGGTCACATTCAAAATCGTACACTTCTGAAAAATTACCAAAACAAGACAAAGTAATAAGTTAATATTTTGTTGAATAACCCCGATTATCAAGTACCGCTTGTAGTCTTCGAGGCATCGACTTGACTAAATCTGTAAGGTACTCCTCATCGATATTTTGCCATTCTTCCTGAAGGACTTGTCTTAATTGTTGCTTATTGGAAATTTCGTGTTTCCGGATGCCGCCCTCAAGTTTATGCCATACATGCTCAATCACATTCAAATCTGGTGATTGTGGCGGTGTTTGAATGGCTTTTGGGCAATTATACAATGTCCATTCTTTCGCAATGCCTGAAGAATGTTTCGGATCATTATCAGCATAGAATCGAAATCTATCTAAAATCCCCATTTTTTCAGCGCTGCTTTTCAAATTCTTTTTTAAAATGTCCAAATAACCCCATTTATTCATAATACCTTCCACAAACACAAGATTTCCTACACCACTCGCAGAAACACATCCCCATACCATTTGTGATCCACCTCCATGTTTTACGGTCGCACGCAGATTTTTCACCTTCATCTCTTCATTTGGTTTACGCCAAATTCTAACTTTACCATCATATCCAAATATATATTATACTTGGACTCGTCTGTAAAGATGACGTTTTTCCAGAAGTTAAATGTCTCGTTTATATATTTTTTAGCAAATTCTATTCTCCTGTTTCTCTTATTTATGTAGGGCTTATTTCGCGCAATCCTACAGTTATATTTGTGTCTTCTCAACACTCTTCGCACCGTTTCTGGGTTTACCTTTTTGTTCAGATATTGTTCGTTATCTGCAGCTATTTTTGGTGCACTAATTTTTGGATCTTTCTCAACTTTTCTAATAATCAAACTTTCATCGCGATCATTTAATTTTTTTCTTGGACTAACTTTTGCTTTATTTACAACACGATTATCAGTTTTATAACGTTTAATTATGTATTGCACCGTGGAAGAACTACGATTAATAATTTTTGCAATTTCTCTATATGATTTTCCATTTTTAAAATGATGAATCGCAAGTTCACGTACTGCAACGGTAGTTTGTTTCATTTTAAAAACGTTCTTGCCGACTTGAAGTACAAATTTGAACTAATCTTTCAAGAAGGTATTTTGTGAAACTTATACAAACCTTCTACTATAAAAAAAAATCCTTTGAAGTTTTCATTGCATCACGACGGATTCATGATGTGAGAGCTATCTTTGTTTGTACGATTTTGAATGTGAGGTGCACGACTTGCATGTTACTATTGATAAAAAAAATTAATAGGATACACCATTTATTTTCTTCTATATCCGGTATAATATCGACATACAAGTATTATACGATCGAAAAGGTGATTTGTCCGAATCAACAGAGATATTATAGCAGTAAGTTCCGATTATTGTTATGGACGTTCCGTCATTGATTCACAAAATTCCAATCTCCTGTCAAAATTATCCTAAAGTAATTATAAAAGGGATGAAATTTAAACTTCAAGTATTCTACGGCTTACTCTTGATGCTTGAGATAGCTGTCGTATCGACGTCGCATTTCCAAAGCACTGCGACCTGATTTAAGACTTCGGAATTATAATATCTTCATTATATTGATATCAAGAAAATAGTTTTGTTAACAGGAATTGAAGTATAATTAATAAATTTTATTTTGTCTTAAATTAAATCTTAAACGCATGAATGTGTCGATGCTAATTCAGCGCCGCTTCTACCAAATTTGTTCACCGCAAGTTTAACGTCAACCTTCTTATATATAAAACCCATCTCCGGTTTTCTCCAAGCACTTCTCGATTTCTAACATACCGGATGTAAACTCGTAAAATTAAAAAAAAAAAATGGACGAAGCAGCACGTGTAAGGTATGCTCTTTACTAGGTCAATCGGTCCGAGAAACTTTCATTCGAGAGTTGTTACTGTTGAGACTGCCCCCTGTACGGTCGCGTCGTATAAACCAGATGGAATAGACACATCAAAATTTGTCGGATTTCAAGGTGATCTGGTGAGTAGAAATTTGGGTCAGATGCTGGCGAGCCCTTCCATTTGATTTTCACGGTCAAGGTCGCACCTATATGAATAGAAGTGACCCCAACGTGTTCCACATTTCCCCTGGCGGTTCCCATTGGCTCTCTCAGAATCTTTTGGTGGATGGAGCACGATGCATATGGTCACGCCCATCTCAATTATTAATTTAATCCTAGTTTGTGTTATTCTGAGATGCGTTGTGCGCGAGTTAGGATCTTTAATCCTGGAAGGTTACTTTTCATTTTAGTACATTAAGGTTAGTCTTCGTCGACTGGATGAACTCATTCAAGAAAAAAAATTTGAAAGTAAAAAATAATAATTTTAGTTAAGCATTTTATTAAACAATAAAGAAAAAATAAAAGATGAAAATAAAAATTCTTTTTCTGTCTTAAAATTCGATTTGAATTTGAACTCTTTTTTTAGTTTTTTCAAATGAATTAACTTTTTAAAACAACAGAAACTTAAAAGATAAAAATAAAAGTGACTTATTTCATATACACAGCCTTTAAAGATCAGTCAAATAATACAAAGGAAAAAAACATTTTTAATTATTAGCCTTATTTTACGCATCAGGCACAAAGTTCAACTTTGTTATTCATCACAGATGCTTTTCTTGCATATATTACATGTAGTTTTCGTCATTTTGCGTTTGCTATCCGAACAGAGGCGACACCTTTCACGCTTTTGTTTGGTCCTTTATCAACATTTTCGATATGCTGTTTTTATATAAAATTTTATGTAATGGTCTGGATAGTCTTGTATTGGTAGCGCTTATTATAGGGAAGGGGATATATTTTGGGGCTTATTTCCCAAAATGAAATAAAATAAAATAAAAAATTAATAAAAATTTTCGACAGCTTCTTGCGGATTAGGTATTATATTTTGAATTTCTTCTTTAATTGAGGTCTGCAAGATAGGTATCTCGAATCTGCCTCTCAAATAGAGAGCCACGGGAGATTCATAAAGATCTTTCAGTCGACGGTTTTTGGGTTTTCGACCTGAACAATAGACACATTGGTCACCTGTTGGTTTTTCGAGTACAAGAGACAATGCTGCACATTTGATCCAGAGCGTGGACACCGCCTTTTGTCTGTGTGGGGTTTTCCAGTTTTCGGATTTATAGTTTCTTCGTGATCGCAGCTTAATAAAAGATATACAAGTTTATTTGGTTTTTGGCTTGTCGGATAGCAATTCATTGTCGTAACAAAACATGGATGTTTTGCATTGCTCATTTCCTTCGGCATTTCTCTCTTGTTTGACCGTAAAGTGCCAACAATAGTCAATTTATAGGTTTCTAGTAGCAGTAATTTGGCAAGGGTAACTGATGTGAACCAGTTATCCATCGTAATAACGCGATTCGTTGCATGAACAGTTCTCCCTGAGAAGTTGCTGTTATAAACGCAAAAAGTCACACTAATGTTACTCTTCGTAGTTGCGACGACCTGTGAAATTCAACTTTAAAAATGAGAGTATCCAGCGTACATCCGCTCACTGCAAGCTTTCGTCATCAACTAACGTTGTTGACAAGGTGAGCGTAATTTAAACACATATAAAAGAGTTATATGATAAAGAATGAGCTTCGAACAGTAACCATCCAGGGTTAACAATGAGTGTTTTTGAGTTGTTTCTATCTTGACCAAAATTATTAATATATGTAGTAATGTTTTCTTGGTCAAGTATTTGGTCTTTTTAATAATAATACAGAGAAATATATAACACAACATTTCAGTTTGTAATAAACGTTATTGTTGTTATTGAAAATTGTAACTTTAACTGATTTTTATACAGATTATTTTGTAAATTGTGTTTTTTTTTATGAAAATCTTTAGTTTCAGTTTGTACAATTCCTTTTTTCATGTTGGATTTCTTTAAAAAGTGTGTGGTGGTGTAGTTATTGTTCATTAACATGGAATAAAATAAAACGGTAAAAAAAAGGGAAAAAAAAGTTAAATCATGAATTTACTTTAATCACAATTTCTTAAAAAAAACCGTGACTTATTGCTATTTTGAATTAAATTATGAATGAAAGAAAATGAAAAAAAATCAAGCAATGCACCAGGATAGATGAGGGAAGGGATAAATAAAACAATTTTATTTTATTTATTCTCTCACTCAATGCTAATTAATAAGCTTCAAAGAATGAATTGCTTAAAAATTATCTTTGAAGAAAACGAGCGTGAGAAATAGCTACAAGCAGGTGTTCCACAGGAAACTGTGTAATTGATTTCTTGCTTTTTATACTAAATGAAAATTTAATAGATATGAGGAGGCATACATTACCAATTAAAAGGGAATATTGTATATTTTCCAGTTTTACCGAGGCAATCAAATCCAGTTTTACAGCTGGGCTACCCTTCTATTGATATTCAATTTCCAATCCACCAATTTATTTCATTTTAATTAATAAATTTACAATAGAATATCGTACTAACTGAGCGGTGTATAAAATGCAATTAGAGAAATATAATAATCCACAAAGGATGAATGAACAGCCACAATATTAATCCAGTTATATATGTACAAAGGTAGTAATTGTAAAATATATTCGCAATCGATGCACAGTGTCAATGTCATTTTTATGGTTATATTTAACCTTAAAGGATTATTCCATTTAGAGGCCGGTTTTTCAAACCCCTAATAAAAGTTTATTTATTAGTTGAATAATTGAAATACCTTACATTTTTCCATATATATATTAACTAAATTGTTATCACACAAGTATGTTATGCTCTTCATAATTTAAAAAGACCTTGTAATCCGCATATACTGAAAACTTAGGTACTTAGGTAAGAACAAAATCGCGCGGTCAATTTCACAGCTAAGGAAGAATCCCTCCTCATATCGCTAGTGAAAAAACACAGCAAAATAGTGGAGTGTAAACAAACGGACACCCATACGAATAGAGAGAAATTAGAGTGCTGGAAAGTAATTGAAAAAGAGTTCAATGCAGTTAGTGGCGAATGTTACCGAACTGATAAAGTTTCAAAAAAAAAAGTATGACAACCTTAAGAAAAGAAGTAAGGACATATTTGCTGAAGAAAAATCACACATATTTGGAACTGGAGGTGGTCCTGAAGAAAGGATAAAGCTAACAGATACGGATATGCGAATACGAGAAATTTTAGGACCTCGAATAGAGGGAAATTTCAGTGCAATATTAAAGAACTGCTGATTGTTTATTTGACAGTCTTCTGCTGTCTCTGCCATTTTGATAAATAATCTGCCTAAAGTTGCGATTGCTCGACTAACTTTGTGAACTATGTGGCATGCAGTGGCTTTACTAATTCCTATAAAATCACCTACTGTTTGCAAAAAAGATCCGGTAGCGTAGAAACGTAACGTTACAAAAAGCATATCTTGTGGTGACACAGCATTATTTCTGCAAAATATCAATATTTATAACCCAATCTTGAATAGAAAAGAAACGTACCTAGCTATCGTGTGTGATATTTCTTCTTGTATATTTTGCAAAATGAATCGTACAGAATTTTTTCAGAAACGAAACCTTTCCAAAAATTCTCTATCACTCCACTTTGTAAAATGATTTTCTCCGAGTCGGTATACTTTTGGTGCCCGAGGATGTTCCGCTACGTTCAATAATTCTAAAAATTCTTCATCATCTGTTAGAACACCTACTAGTTGATCCATTTTATGACAATGAACGTCTGACAGTAATGACAATACATAGTAACAATAATTTGAAAGTAAACAAACGGTGTTGGTTGTAATTTATTTTGTTGAACCAGCTTTAAGCCTCCGTAGAACAAGCGTTTAGTTGAACTTCATTTTGAGCTTGGTTCACATACTAAACCGGGATTGTAAAACCCGTGTTTTAAACTCAAGTGAGGTTCAGCATTGAGCCCACCCTAAACCATGATTATAAAACCGGCCCTTAGAGACACAGTACAAAACTATATGAAAAGCAGTTTTAAAAAACGTACTTATCACACTTTATTTACAAAATAAATAATGTACAAAATATATGTTAATATTAATTCTATATACAATATCGTATGCTTAGATATACTTAATTAAGTCTCCTACTAGCAGTATCACAAGGAGAAACAGATTTATGAGTCTGGTAAAATAGATTTTTTGGGTGTCGATCGTGCATCTTCAGCTTCGATATCGCCATTCTTATTCCTGTAATGGGAATACCCAGAATATGCGGTTTCTTGGGCACGGTTTCCATTCCCGAATGAAACTTTTCTACCAGGTTCTTCATAATAGTTTTCGCTATAATCATTCGCATAACCAGACTGATCCTTGTAATAAGGATGGTAACCTATGCCTGCTGGAGTGTATTGAGCTGGATAGTGGCTGCTTTGACCGAAAGGATTGGAAATATTCGGTTTGCACAGTTTAAAGAAAGCTATTAAACCCGGTATGATTATAGCGAAGAATCCCAGGAGGTTCTTCAGCGATGACAGGCCCAAAATGAGTGGCAAAAAGAGTAGGAGCTTCAGTTTGAAGAGTTTCAATATGATGAGGAGTGGTATGAAGAGTTTCTTCAGTTTTTTGCGATCTGAAAGCAGAAATAATGTAAAATAATATAAGTGATTTTCTTCTTATGAAAAAAATAAATAAACTTACTGAATAAAGTATCTCTTTTGTCTTCCAGTACGTCTATTTCTTCTGAAATTTCATCTACGAATCTTGGGGTGTATCTTCCCCTCTCTGTAACATCGTTTGAGAACTCTACTTCAAAAGCAGTGGACTTTAGAAATTTCTCAACCTGAAACAAGCATATGATAGAAAATAAAGGGCACTCAACTCATTCAAATCATAAAAATCGCCAGGATTTGATGATATTCATCTAATTATGCTGCAAAAGGATCCGGAACTTGTTGTTAGTATCTTACTAAGAGATAATCTGTAGTTATGTACGAATTTTGCTTTACATTGATAATTAAATAAGTTAAAAACAATATTTTTATGTTATACTTCAAGTTAGTAAAGATTTGGTTGATGATAAAATTGTTAATATGTTTAAATAATACCATTAATAGCCAAAATATCACTTAATTTGCACCAATGAAATTCGAAGAATTCCCGCATTCGATAATGTTAAAAGAATTATTTGGGTCAAAATTTCAAAATCGGGAGATTATAGCGCCCGCACGCTTTCGAAATTAATTAAATTTTGAACGAGCCACACTCGGCTTATAACTTTTAAATAAGCACATCCTAAATATACAAAGGTTAGTGATTGTGAGTATAGTTCACACCTACGTAAGCACATCTACGTACCTTTCGCATTGCGAATTTCACTAGTTGATCCCACTCGGGCTCATCAGAACGAGGCGACTGCGAATATTCGTAGGATTCTCTGGCTAGCTGTCTTAATTGGGTCTCTGGCATTCGGACAATCCTAGCGTTGTCGTTGATCTGGTATTGTGGCTGTGGTTGTTGAAAAACAAAAAAAAAACTATTAGAAAAGTGCGAAAAAAACAATGGAATTTAAGTACTGTGGATTAGTTGTAGTATTTGAAGCAAGCAAATATCTTTTTTTAGGGAAAGTCATAGCAAATCGATGCAGAATTAAATTCTGCATCTGATCATCCAATAATATACAGGCTGTTCCATTTGAAAAAAAAAACTTTTTCAACTTTGACGATTTTGTAATTGGTCATGCAGTTTTGGATACCCTGTATGCGACAAATCAATTTTCAATGTGGATTTCGAAAGTGTTATTCTTGTGCTTCCATCTACCCTAGAAGTGTTTATTACCAGTCGAAAATGGGCAAAAGATACTGTGTTGCAAATAACGGTACATCTTTCAAAATTTTAAAAAAATCAAGATATCTAAGTAGCAGTTGAAAATAGGTATAGGGAAACCTATTAGAACTCATCATAAAATTTTCTCAGGAATTTAAAAATGTAATAATATACAGGCTGTTCCATTTAAAATAAGAAAGTTTATGGTGACTTCCGGTATAACCGGAAGTGGTACGACCCTGAAAATATTTTAAAATGAAAGAGAATCTTGAATAGCCCCGGATTCCAAAAATTCAGAGTTCCAGGTTTTTTCTAACCTCGGAAACTTCTAACGAACGGCTACCGTGGAAAACCCTGTATATTAGATCATACCACTACAGTATCAATCGCCCATTTGGGGATAGTTTGAGTTTCCCACTACATACAATTTTTGTCACGTTGGTTACGTGTGCGTGTTAAGAAACATTACGTAACCAACGTGACAAAAATTTTATACAGCGGGAAACTCAAACTATCTTCAATCATTTACAATGACTCTGCATTGTAAGGGAATAAATTAAACCGTCAGAGGAATTACCTTCTCGAAAAAGTCGACGAACGAAGACAAGGCGTGTGATTTGAAGCATTCGGCTAAATCTCCTCCTAAGCAACCCGCATTCGTTTTCGCAATATAGGGGTCCGTCTCTGGGCCGGTGCCGAAGCCGATCCAATCCAATAATCCCCTACCTGGATCATACAGCGAAAAAAAAAATCGATTAGTACCGTCATCAATATCAGTCAAAAACGTCAACGGAGTTTGCCTGGATAATCAAATTACCCGTTTTTTGTTCCATCGTTTATCTCTGGTAATACATTTTAAACGTTCTGAAATTGAATTGAAGGTGATATACTTAAACTAGGCAACAATTCCCCCGTGTGCAATTTGGAGCGGTTACGAAAATACTGCGAATACACTACCTACGGAGAATTTTTGTAATTAGTAGGTATAACAGCCCAAGTGGGAAATAATTTTTGTGCCATGACATGCAATCATAGTAACTATGTATATATAGTCGAGGAATCACCCCTCCTCATTTATACACACCCCTTATTATTATTATCGGATAGAATTTCATTCCTGCAAGGTGTGGCCAAAAACTTGAAGCCTAGTTCTCATACCGCGTTTTTTTGCGGCATTTAAATAATTGTTTTAATTTTGTAAGTTTTCTAATCGCAATATTATTTACGATCTATATAGAGATATTATACAAGTGATTCTAAGAAACGGGAAATTTTGAAAATTAAATAATTTCATGAAAATAAATTTTTTTAAAAAATTATTTTTGTCATGTAATACTAAAAATGATGCCATTTTAGAATACAATTTTTTTTAAATGAAATATGTCAGCTGAGCTAGTAGTAGTCTCTTCATTACATTGGTCATGGTTTGACGTAGCATCTCAACTGGGATTTCGGCAATTTCTCTCAATTCTTCAATTGTAGCAGGTCGACTAAAGAACACTTTCGCTTTAAGGTCACCCCACAAACAAACAGATCAGTGGATCTGGACAGCCCTTAAAAGTCACCATATCTTGAAGAAACACTCCCCAAACAATTGACATTACTACAGTATCTGACGTTGCTCTATCTTGTTGAAACCAGGCTGTGCCAATAATTTCTGAAAATCTCTGTAGTTGTTGCGCAACAGAGGTTTCAAGAGGGATAATCCCTCTCCTTCCAGAGCTAAAGCGCTGCAAAATTTTAATTTATCCAGACTCTCTTCGACGGATTCATTGCTGGGTTTCTCCAAAAATGGAAATGTTGATATGTCGTTCAAACCCAGGATATCATGTGTAATAAAATAAGGAATCTAAAGATACTAAATGTATTTCTGCCGGCGTAAATGCTTCAAAGCCCTTAAAATCCTCTACAGAATATAGACGGAAACAACACTTTTTTTTTTTAGTAAACTCCCCGTCCTCGTTTATCTTTTGAAGCATTAATTCGCAGAATTGTCGTCGCATAACATGATCGTTGGGTTTCAGTTTCTGGAGAATCTGCAACTTGTATAAGTCTAATATTTTTCGAACACTTGAACTATGCAAATGTAAAGATGCTGAGTGACGACGGATTGACCGACGTGGACTTTTCATGACAGCTTCTCGAACAGCTTGAATATTGTCTTGTGTACGAACGGTTCGCACACGGTCTGGAGTTTTTTTTGTTTTCATGGGCAGCCTTCACCGAGAGAATCAGCGAACGAAGCGGTTTGTGGCCGTCTCAAGGCGATCATAAGCCAACCTCTCGCTCCTGCTAATCGCGTATATGATTCTATCATCGGCATATATAGCGAAGTACATGCCAGACTCTCGATGGAGCTCTGCCAGAAACAACAGAAAGAGGCGTGGCCCCAACAGCGATCCCTGCGGCACTCCGGCGAGGATATCCGACTTCGGCAATCCTACCACAGAAGGACCTGTGTTCGAGATAAGATCTGATAAGAGAATTGATGCCAGAAACGATCAATTTGTGAACCAGCCCTTTCTGCCAGAGTCAAAGGCACGTCTAAAATCAAAGAAAACTGCAGCTACGGTTTCTTTCCTCTCGAAACCGTTGTTTATCGCCTCAGTAAACCTGGGGAGCTGTATTCAGTAGACAGCCTCTTCTTCGTCCTGAACTAACTGAAGGTCGTCGCTAGTGAAGGTTAGCCGGTCGGGGATGATCGACTATTTTCGAAACATTAAACACTAGGCTGATCGGGCGATAACTCTCAGGGAAATGGGGATCCTTCCCCCAGGCTTGGGGATGTCAGATAATATCACCAGATAAAATTCGTACGAATCCGCAAAATATCTTTTATACATATTACTTCCCACCTTGTAAAATTCGAAACGTATTGTTACAAGTTGTGAAATTTAAACAAATTTTTAGGAGTGTATTATTAAATCATTTTAACCAATCACAACTTTTCCGTAAAATAAGGGATACACCGCGGCGTTATGGACACTAGGCTTAATGACGATGATAACAGCGTTTTTTTTTTCTATGCTATATTTGGAAAACAGCCAACAAAAGTAACGAATATTCCCATATATTATAATGAATTAACTTTTGTTTTGAATCGTTTCATTTTTCTTTTCTCTGTGTACGTATTTAATTAAATAATATGTCACCGTGTTTACCTAACTTGATTTTATGAAAAAACGGGTATGTTTTCATTAATTGTTTTTTTTTTATTTATTCTAAATGCTACTTTTTAATAGGGTTCCTCATTTACATATTTACATGATTTCGCGCGCCACCTAGCGTAATATAAATGAGTGTGTGCCTTGATATAATCCTGCAATGTTATGCGTGCTGAATATTATAATTTTATCCGACTTGCATGAGATAATCACAAAGTATGCATGATAATTAAGAATTTGTTATAAAGGGAAAATTAGATAGTACCTCTATGATAAAATAAGCTCTATTTTAAGTTATAAGTTCATGTTTTGATTAGTGTACACTATACATATTAAAATATCATAACCTAAAAGCACCACAAACAAAATGATCGGGGAAGGAATCGTTAGGCATAAGCCTCAGTCTCCTGAAAGTGACCAAACCTGGGACATGCCTCGAGACGATAATAAATCAAATTATATATATTTTTAAATTTAAAATAAGTTTTCTATTAGACTGAAAGTAGATTCGAAGAAATATAAAAGCCTGAAAATATTGAGAGTCTGTCAATGCAATGTAGCAAGTTAAACTTTGGAATATTTATGTAATTTCAATTTTAGCTTTGAATTGACTAAATGATCTGTTCAAAGTGTCTATGCTAAAGAGTTAATCCTTCTAATGAATTGTTCATATAATAAACAAGGTTTCAAAGAAAAGAATTAAATACAAATATGTATAAACGAAAAATTAACACATACCTTGTCCATTGTCGTTCTGTTGGAGTAGATTATTCTGCCCGTGCGACTGTAGCGCCACCAACGAAACTGCGGTCGCCAAAAATAACCACTTAGCCAACTCTAACATTATCAACGATAACGGATATCGTGAAAATGAAGAGGCGATAATTATTTCCGTATAATAGTAAGCGAAGCGGACTCTTCGAAGTTCGAATGAGAATCTTGACGTCTACGAAGACTCCCGGCCGGTTAGGTAGGTCACTTAACTGTATAATTCTTACGTCGTCGTACAAAAGGTTGGCTTATACGTGACTTGTAAAGCGTAAACTCGATGTTTCAATGGCAAATGAAGTTTACAACGCGTCCGTTGCAGATCGAATGCATTTCTTGTGTTTCGCGGGGGCAGTTTTATATTTGGAAGGTTTGAATGTATCGCAATCTCCTTCTTCAGGACGGATATTCCAGGATTGTGTAATGTTAACGTATTTGCCCAGTCTTATAACATCAGGAGAAAGTGATTGCAACAAGCCGGAGTTAGACTTGAAAAGATTACTTCTGCGTTGCCTGTCAAGTTCATTGTCTGCTTAATATGGTTTACGCTCTCCACAACCAGCGGTGGAATAGTCGATGCTATGCAGCGCTGGTTTTAGGGGTCAATGTCCCCGTGTTTTTGACATTGTGTGTTGGTGTTTACGTTTATTCTCATAATTATCTTATACGATCAAGGACAATATGTTGTTTGTAAAGTGAACATTTTTTTAAAATAATTAAAATAAAGCTTACAGTTTGAGCGCTGTTGTAAAAGATCATTTCACAGGAGAGGTTCGATTCTACACGCTTTCAAATATTTTACTACAAATTTCATTACTTCCAGCGTAAATAATGTAATGGTAAAGTGTCTAAATCGCTACCATTAAGATGATTTCTGATTCTGATATTTAAGGGTCGTTTTCGTTCATATTAGCCATCCAGAATATTAGTCGTTGAACAAAAGAAATCTAAATCAATACGGCAGCCCAAAAAATACATCAAGCAAGGCAGGGAAAATAAAGAAACAGTAGAAGCTACGAATTCGATCTCAACGTGGGACACGTTGTATAAAAAATGATATCAATAGTTTAACAGCGATTCTATAAGGATATCGACGCAGAAAATTTGACAGACAAAAATCGTATTTTCCCAAAACCCCTTGCAGAATTACGTAGTAGGTAAATAGCTAACATATAAATTATGCATAAGTTGCCTGAGAACACGTTAAACTGCGAGTTATCCGTAAACTTCCAGCCAGTAAAATTACCTAAATAGTTTCGTATATACAAACTTGTCAACAACACTTCTACTTATCGTAGGCGTAACTTTGGAGGTTTTGGTTTATCCGGAATATCGCGGGGACCGCTCAGATGCTGGGAGAAAGTTTTGTTGATGCATCCTAACCGCCCAAAAGTATATGGCAGAGAAAGTTGTGTAGAAGCCAAGTCCGGGTGGAGTTCATTCCACTTGGGCAAAACCCCTTCTTATGTCACCAATATACGAGTCATCGGTTGCTTGTTATACAATGATTTACCCAATAATATCTTGTACGATTTATGCATTCTAATATCAAGGCATTGTAGCAGTGAATGTATGTAATATACGACCCAAAAAACTTTTTG
Source organism: Cetonia aurata (assembly GCA_949128085.1). Taxonomy (NCBI): domain Eukaryota; kingdom Metazoa; phylum Arthropoda; class Insecta; order Coleoptera; family Scarabaeidae; genus Cetonia; species Cetonia aurata. The sequence continues at coordinate 40,686,701 of OX421887.1, read as the reverse complement.
CAAATTCCTGCTGAGAATAAATATACAGTACTACCACAGATAAGTAAACAGACTGACATAACTGTAGCAGAATTGGCCAAATCACGCGGCCTGCATAAATCAAAAGTGCGAAATTTCGATTTTATGAAAGATAGTTGTTCCCGGGAATATTGTGGCTAAAACACGTGGCGCTCAAAAAGTTTCACTTTTGGGATATACGAGTTTTATTATGGTTACCTTTTAAAATTATTTTTATGTTACACAGGGTGTTCCAAAAGCCATAAAAGTATCAAAGTTGTGTTTTTTAAATGGAATAGCTTGTATATTATTGCACTTTTGGATTGTATAATCAAAATAAGTGTTTATTTTAATAAGGTTTATAATAACTAAACTTTGAGGTTTTTAAATAATTTGAATTTTGTGAAAATCTAATGTAAATATCATGTTTCAAATACCTAAGAAGTATTTAAGTTATATAAGCGACATTTCTGATAAAGTGTAACAATAGACCATATTTTATAACCCAATTAGAATAATTTAAATAGAACGCCACATTTTTTAATTTACCAGCAAATGCCGTTTTTAATTACCTATCGATTGGTATTGGTAGGTTAAGCTTTAAGTCTTCACATTTTTGCAGAATACGCCAAATAATCGTTTTTTACACCATTTGACCATTTAAATAAGGGTCCTGTTGTATCTAGTTGCCTATAGTATTTAGAAATGTCAGATAATTCATTTAATTTACCGGTGTGAACTTAGCAAAAGATTTTTCTTTGGTAAAATCGATTCCAAAGGTAATACAATCACGTTATTTAATCAAAGTTAGTTCACAGAGGGTTTCAAAAGGTTGAAAACACAATACTGTTACAAATTGACGATCTCCTAACAGTTCTTAATCGTCCCAACAAAATATTTATATAAATATTTATTTTGACATCGTTCGCCACATTTTAGTTCAAATTTCTTTTTACAGACGTGTTAAGGGATGTTCAGAAAGCATATAGAAAAACAAACAACAAAATTTTGCGAAGCAGTAGCAACATTTTTTTTCTTAATAGAGAAAGCAGAATTACTCGTAATAAATGCTAACATATTATTTGATATTATTATTAAAAATGCTTTTTATTCGTACACAAAATATTGTACAAACCTGGTGCGTGACACATTTCGCGAATTCGTGTCCATTCAAACTAAATAACTACTAGATCGTTCTGTACATTTTATTGTAGCTTGAAACATCTTTTTTTTACTCTAGTTTACCCTTTTCTCTCGGGACAATAATTCTAATCTAATAATTAATTATTCACAGTTCTGCTCAATATAAACATGTAGTGATTTTTTGAAGTTATAGTCACCAAATTTGCTTATATCCTTCTTAAAATTGCAAACATTTGTAGTTTTTAAATAAACAATCTCTAACAGTAAATGTTACGGCAATTGTTGGCCATGAGCAATACTATTGACAGTCCAAACATCGCTAGAAAAGGAATTTATAAAAATAAATAAATATATCTAATTGGTCGTTTTTCAATTCTCTTCTTTAATCACCCACGGATGAAGAATTTCAATGAAATAAAATAAAAAAAAAAACGTTATGTTTCAATTAGTCAATTCGCTTATATTTTATTTTTATACACGAACAAACAAATAGGTTTTTCATTTTGTTATGTCACATATCTTCTTTGTTAACAAAAACAAATAACTTAACTACTTAACAACTATACAAAATAAATAGGTAAAATAAATAATTTAAGATCTAACTATTGTATGGAACTACCCTAACAAACTTCGAGACGCTAGACGCTTCCAAGTTTCCTGGCTTGCACCAACTTATTGATATCTTTGAAAGTCGTTAGCATGGCCGGACTGGAGTCTTGAGCGGACAGCATTGGGCAGCCTACGTGAGCCAAACATTCTTCCCCGTCTTGGCCGTCCTTGGCCGCTTTCATGTACTTGAAGAAGCGCAGAATCTCCGGATTATCCGAAGTCGGTTTCCTCAGTTCGTTCAGCTCCCTAAGGAGAAGGGAAACATAAGATTGGAGAATTTAACTTTTTACGAGGAAATGGGTCAGACGAAACTTTCCAGACGGTTATAACGGAATTGAAATCTGTTCTCTATACAGGGGGATTGATCCAGACCGTCCATTAGAAAGATTGGGCCTCCTAGTAATAATTAATTTCTGTAAAGTTGCATACGTACATAGTGTAATAAAGTCTATGCCTTGAAAATATTTTCAAGATGGCGGCACTTCCGGAAACACCGGAAATTGACATCAACTTTCTTATTTCAAATGGAATGGTATAGATTTCTTTGCACTTTTGAAATCTAAACGTTATTCTAGAGGCACTTTTACTAGTATTCCCTATACCTAAGTGCAGCCGTTTTGGAGATTTTTCGACTTTTTGAAAATTTTTGGATTTACATCACGATGTTTAACATTATGTACTGTCGCGAAATTTTAATCGAGAACGCTAAAATTAAGACTATCGATGGAAGAAACCCTGACGTTTCTGTCGAAGTTTTTAGATTTGTTGCATTATCTACAGGGTGTCCAAAATTTAATTGTCCTTTAGTGCAACTTCAGACCATCAAAACTCGATTTTTTCAAATACAATGCCCCATTTTTTTTTTCCTCTCAATATTCTGAAATCTTATTAAATTTTGCATCGAAATGTATTAACGTTCCCCATACATATCTGCAATAATTTTCAAGTTATGAAGGTTTTTGATACATCTTAGAGGAAATTACAAAATGTTCTTAATAAAAACCCGATTTTTTTAAATATAATGCCCAATTTTTTTAATATTGTGAAACCTTATTAAATTTTGCATCAAAATGTATTACCATTCCTCATACATATCGGCAGTAATTTTCAAGTTATGAAGATTTTTGATATATTTTAGACGAAATTTTAAAATTTTCTTAATAGTAAGCTATGCAAATGACAAATGTTCTTATAAATAACTGTCGCCATAGTCTGTCAAGTCACGATTTGCTGTTGCGGCCACTGAAATGGTTTTTGAAGGGTATTCAAACATAGATATCTTAAACTTATTTTATATTCATGGAGAATGTCAGAGGATTATTGAAAGAACTTGCCGTGTGTTCAATGAAAGATACCCTCATTTGGCTGCAATGACAAGAGGAAAATTTAGGCGCATAGAATTGAATTTTTTAGAAAATGGGAAAGTGAAATACGCTGGTGTTCGACGTAAACCAATTACAAATGCAGAAATAAATGAAATCAATGTCCTGGCATACTTTAATGTCAATCCACAGCAGTCAATCCGATTGGCAGCCCGAGATTTGGATTTAACATTTTTTGCGGTTCAAGCAATTTTAAAGAAACATAAAATGCATAACTATTCGTTCACAAAAGTACAAGAACTCCACCCGGGGGATGATGTTAGAAAATTGGAATTTTCTGTTTCTGTCAAAAATTATCTGGACAGATGAAACAAAATTTAGCAGAGAGGGAATAATTAACAGGCGCAATTTACACTACTGGTCTACGGAAAATCCTCATTTAAAACAAGACGTTTACTTTCAAACTAAATTTAGTTTTAACGTTTTTTGTTTACTAATGAATAATCAATATCGCTTTATAATTTATGATGATAATTTAACCGGCCAACGGTACGTGGAAATTTTAAGAGGACTCCTGTCGGCATTTTATCCTCATTACATTTACAAGGCTTGCACAAAAGAAGTTTTTTCAAAAATTTTTAAAAAGTCGAAAAATCTCCAAAACGGCTGCACTTAGGTATAGGGAAAACTAGTAAAAGTTCCTCTAGAATAACGTTTAGATTTCAAAAGTGCAAAGAAATCTATACCATTCAATTTTTTGTATAGCAGATGGTTTGCCCTTATAATTTTTAAAGCATTTCTAATACGCTGAGAAAAATACTAAAATATTGTTAACTTTAGTTTCATCGATTCAATGTATAGTTTATTACCGAATCAATTCTTTTGTCATTTAATAAATGAACTAGTATTAATGCCGTATTTCCTGTGAACAATATTTTTTCAGGACCCATTTTTGATTCAGTGTAATTGAATTGTAACTGTTGGGATCTTTACTGCGTCCTACCTGCTCAACTGCGCGGAAACCAAGTTGCTGTAAGGAGCATACTTAGCCGGGTTGGCGTACATCATGCACACCAATCTCTCTCTGCATTTTTCCGTTTCGGGCAGTTTGAGATCGCCCAGTCCGAGTTGCTGGAATACGGAATCCAGACGAGACAACAGCGGACTATAAAACGGATCGTACGACGTCAACAGCATAGACGAGGGCGGTATCTTGTGGAACACCTTATAATCGGTCTTCTTGGACGGTTTCCGAATATAGTAGTTGTTATTGTTGGAATTTGCGGCGTAGGTATCGTATTGGGTTTCGATTCCGAATCTGCGGAAATTAGATTCTAGTGAATGTTGTTTAGTTTTATTGTAAGTAAATTATTATAATTATTGACTTGAATTGCAAGATTTTTCATTTAAAATAAACGCTTGTAGCTCAAAATCGCAACGATATGGGTATAGGAACGCCATACATGCTTTAAAAGTAATTGATCACTAAGAACACACAATATTCAGCTTTATATTCATGGTTTTATTTATTGTATAGACCTAAGCTATTATTTTGCAAACGATCTTATGTTGAGGGGCACTTTGATACAAAAGGTAAGGACCACGTTGAGTATCAAGGAAAAAATGTTTGAGGTGATAAAAAATGGTACCTACGTACAAGAGAAAAACAGACCGTGCTGCCATATCTACAAAAGACATTATCGCTGCAGTTAGATACGTTATTGATGGAAAGTTATCAACAAGAAGTGCTGTATTAAACTATAATATCAAGAAATCCACCTTAACTAACAGGTTGAACAAGATCATAAAGCGCAAAAGTAGAAGAAAACGGAGATGCGGAAACAAGGGAATATCTTGCTGAGCAACCGATTGAAGATGATGAAGGAGAGGAAAATGAAGAAAATAACAACTTGTCGTCTGAGACCACGAATCGTGCCACAGTAGAAAATTATGCAAAAACGGTATTTCAGTCACTCCAAATATAGCACCCAACAAGTTTTTACCGCAAACCAGGAACAATAGCGGGTTTGGATTGGATAAAATCTGTCATAGAAAGGTTTAGAAATCTGAGTTTAAGAAAACCTGAAAGCACCAGTCTAGCCAGGGCAACAGCATTTAACGAAACCAACGTGAAACAATTGTTTGATAATCTTTATTAGAAAAATATAACACCAGAAAATAGTTATAATCTTGACGAAACAGTATTTCTTGTTTGTTTATTTTTTTTTTTTAAGTTAGAATATCCCAAAAACTATTAAGTTTTATCATAGTATATATTAGGGTGTTATTATTTGTGTCGAGTCAAGAAATTCAGAAAAGCAATGATTCATTAAAGCAACATCTTGGCCACTACTTTTGTGTGACAAAAAGTATGCTTCCCTCAGCACTTTATAATAGGTGTAATCTCAAAGTGTCACCAGCCAAACTTGTAGATAATTGTGAGCTAAAAATAAACTGATTTTTTAATAAATACTAGCATTCTCATGAGCACTCCCTTTATTAGAGAAAACTGTTGTTATAAGTTAATTAAAAACATTATAATCATTTGTTAAACATAAAAATAAATGAAACAAGACTGATTCTTTTTGTGTGTAAATGAATGCAGGACTTGTCACTGCGTTCCAGAGTTGATCACCAGATGTCGTTGCGTTCAATGTCTTTTAGAAAAATATTGATAAAAATAAAACATTATACAACGTGCTGAACTTTTGTAAAACTTTTTTAATATAATTTGCTCGCTCTTTGCCCGCATTGAGAAACATCATTTTCATATTTTATATTAGCGAAACTTTCCACTTTCCAGACATAATAATAATAAACAACGGCTCGATCGCTCCTCACCCCTTTATTAAATATTATTTCACAGTGTGTGCTCGCCGGAAGAAATGTATTAGAAGACCGAGCAGCGTACAGCGTACAGGATAAAAAGGAAAGTTACATAAATTCTTCAGGATGACACTTATCTGTTCCGAGCATAAGCGATATTATATCCCCGTCTTCACACGCCAACTCTAAGTGGAGTTCCACTCTAAGAGGTATACTGCGTATTTCTTGTTGCCATCGTTTCTGTGGAAACAAGCGATTCCGACTCACGGAGGAAGAATATTGGAAAAGTTGAACTCCTGTATAACGTATGCGAAGGGGCGAGGCATATTTAACTCAAAATGGTCCTCAGGAGGGCATAAATTCCTTTCCACTTGAGCGAGCGTTTCCACTAAGTTTCTTGTTGGTTAAAACTTAATAGGAAATGCAGCAATTTGTTTTGAAACAATATTATTAATATTGTATTATAAATTAATGTTTGCTCTATTTATGTATATAGTTGTCCAAAATTCATACTGATCATGGCCCATTATATATATATAGAATTGAGATAAAATCATTACAAATTATATTGAGGAAGGCCAATAAACATCTTTGCAATAGAGGGGTTGTCAAATTTAACGTGCCTACTAGAGAGTAATTGTTATTGTACTCACTATGAATCAGTCTGTTAATTAATAAGTTTCTATTCGGGGGTTCGGTTATAGTATTTATGAAAACATAATTTTGAAAATGCCGAAACCTTCAACTGTACAACAGCAATTCTAACGTTGCACGAAGAAGGATATTTCGTTGTTTGTATGATTGGTAGAAAATGACAAGTTTTAAAATCAATTTACCACAGGGGTCGCATCTGGGTCCCTTGTTATTTTTGATTTGTATTCATGATATAGGTAGGTGTTTTAAATGGTCAAAATTTTTACAGCGGTCCGTACTATTGACAATTGTGTACTATTACAATAGGACTTGGATCGGTTCTATCAGTTCTGTCTAAATAATAACTTATTTTTAAACTTTAGTAAATGTCAGAAGATAACAAAAAATAGGATTGTCTATACGTATAAGGTTTCGGGTCATGAAATAGCTGCGGTGGCGTCTGTGAAGGATTTGGGCGTAGTGTTCGATGATAAACTTCTTTATGAGGCCCATTTTTGGCTTAATGGGTTCGTGAATAAACAAAATGCCCGTATTTGGGGTGATGAACAACCCGAAGAGGTTCAAGAGTTGCCATTAAATCCAGAAAAAACAACTGTTTGGTGTGGTTTATGGCCCGGTGAAATAATCGGTCTATATTTCTTCAAAACAGAGGCCGGCCGGAATGTTACTGTGAATGGTGACCGTTATCGCGCCATTATAACAGAGTATTTGATGACAGAAATTGAAGCCCGTGGTCTCGACGAAATTTGGTTCCAACAAGATGGCGCCACTTGCCATACAGCCCGTGAAACCGTGGCTTTACTGCGAGAGCAAGTTTTGGACCAGTGACTTGGCCGGCTAGATCATGTGACATCACACCTCTTGACTTTTTCCTTTGGGGCTATGTAAAGTCCAAAGTATACATGGATAAGCCAGCTACAGTTGAGGCATTGGAGGCTAATATTACTCGAGTCATTGTCCAAATACCACTCGAAATACTCACACGCGTCATTGAAAATTGGAACTTCAGAATGGACGTTGCTAACCGTAGTCGGGGACAACATTTGAAAGAAATTATCTTTAAGAAATAATTGTAAAGAATGGTTCTTTTATATGATAATAAAGATTACAAAATAAAATTGCTTTTATTTATTTTTTTTTTTATTTAAAAAAAAGTACCTCTAAATGAATCACCCGTTATATAGTAACAGTTTTGCGAAACAATTTTCTATAGTTAACTGCCACTACTCAGATTTTGCTGTTCCTTAGTGAGAAAAAATTTCGGCCCAGTTAATTTAATCCAATTAAAATCACAAAAAGATGCGGTAGTTAGGCAAAAAAACACGATACAACCCTCATATTCCAGCATAATTACCTATTGGCAGCATCTGGCGACTCGCTCGAAGCTCCCGCATTCAAACTCAAACCGTTATCGTTCATATTGTAATCTTGTCCGTCCGTGTCTGTATTATACGGCCCCGTGTCCTTAAATTCGAAATCTTCCACGGTCTGTCCGCCTCCGCCTCCCAGGCCACCCAAACTCCCCAAACCTCCCGATGATCCTGAGATGCCGCTGACGGATGATAGACCCTTTCCCAAAAGCTTCCCTAAGCTGCCCAATATGGAGGGCAGGAACATGGCTATGAGGAGAGATTTCACGATCTGCGCCCCTATGAAGACCGGCAGCAGCAACTTCTTCAGGGCGAACGCCAGAAATCCAGCGCCGAAACCTGCCATGAAGGAACTTCTACCCCGTGTTTCCGCTGGAAAAAATAACCCACTTAATTGGTGTGTGATTGTACCCTTGTCACGTTTTACATGTTAAGATTACGAATCGCAAGTGATTGATATTGTTATAGCATTCGATAGGGACTTCTTCCAAATCCTTTTGTGACGTGGGATTTGTTATTTTAAAAATAAATGATGCCTTAAAAAACAAAAATATAAATCGCTTTCTATCTCCTAATGTTTTTTTGCAGGATATAGATATTTTAGACACGTAGTTACAGCAAATAATACTCCCAATATATAAGAAAGGCGACAAAGAAAAGAGGAAGACCCAGAAAAACGTGGGACGACAGAGTAAGAGAAGCAGCAGAAAACAAGGGAATACGATGGAAAGAAATAAGAAAGATAGCCGAGGATAGAAAATTATGTAAGGAAAACATACTCAACCCCGCTCGCCTTACACCTAACGGTAGAAAGGCCTAAGATTAAGAAGAAGAAGAAGACGTTACAGCAAATGCTTCAGAATTGTTTCATAAATCACATTGTGATATTAAACACTTTAAGATTACGTTTTGTCTTAACTTAACTTTCTAATTGCAAAAATCCTTAATTTGTTGCTAAAATTATTTATTTCTTACTATTGTTATCGTTTATCTATTTTCTTGGATGATCATGTTTCAGAACCAAACGATGTCTTTGCACCAGTAAATCTTATAAAGTTACCCAAGCAAAACAAAAACTCAATGGTAAATATACTTACGACTTAAAAATCTCGAAGTTTCCGACATGTTTACAGCGAGTACGTGATCCTCCATATATTGATCCAACCTCTTGTAAAAATAATCGCTTACATCGGCGCAATCTACTCCTTCTTCTCCTCCGCAAACTGCAGACACCGATGGTCTAGACAGATTTGCTGTCGGGGAAGATCTCGCTTCGAAACTGAGTCCGGGCATTATCTGCAATTTATCTCCGCCGAATAATTCGTCCACATAATTTATGAGCTCTGCCTCATCTGAATTGCCCGTTGAGGCTATCGAATCCGCCAGTGTACGTATCGAAAGGAAGGATAACAGCAATAGGGGAAGAATAATAGTCGTGGTTTGTATGAAGCATCTGCTTTTCCCACACTTCCATGGTATCATTTTCTCTTCAGCATGTCATTCAAGTGTTTATCTCTGGAAATTAAGAAATTAATTAAGAAAATAATTATATTAAAAGTGTTCTATAGTGTAGCGATCTTTTAAATTGCATCACTTTTCTATATTTGGGATTGATGAAGGCGCGGAGTTTTTCCCCATTGTGTATGCCTACGATTCTTGCAAATCTGGATATGAATACATAGTTAAACTTATGGTAAATTTTCTTAATGACATTAATTGTGAACTTTATTAGGATGCCCTGATTGCGTATCTACAGTCTTTTGATGGTACTTTAATGACTGGCTGGAGCTCAGTAATCACATAAAAATAAGGAAATTATAGAATACAAGCAATATTACATAATTCAGAGTTATAATTTAAATAGTCATTCATAGAATATGGCTCCACATTACAAATGTAGATATACGTTTTGTTTCTGTTTTTATTGTGTTCGGCAACTAAATATGTTGTGAAGATTTATCGTCAGAAACAATTACAATAACATCATTGACTTGCATGGTTGCTTTACAATTTGACTAACGGTTACTTCAATATATGTAGGTGATGCAAACCTGTTATTTTAACTAAACAAAATACGATATAAAAGAAGCGCCCGTGCAAAATTCGTTCGCCTCTTCGGCTTAATAACATATATTTGCTTTTACGCACCAATTCTGGGATTTGTACACCGTATCACAAAACAAATTACTCAAGCGCATAATGAGCTATACAATACAATGTATTTCCCATTTTAATGGGCGTGTTAAGTAATCCACATTTCAAATGTCGAATAAGAAAATACTTTACTGGGTATATATCGTGTCGGTCATTTAGAATCCAGTGGCGGCTCGTGTACTGTAGCCTAAGTAACCCTTCTCAATCAATAAATTATATTTTTATAGTTATTATGGCAGCATTGTAAGTGTAGAATAAAAATTGAAAAAAAAATAGATTAAAATAAAATATAAATTATTGTCTAGCAAGAACCACGTAGAGGAGAGTGAAATCCTGCCTGGATAGGAAACAGGATGAGGTGATAGGTAAAAGGGTATAACAAAAATCCAAAAGAAAAAGTGAAAAAATCCCTTACCACAAAAATTAAAGATACAAATCTAAATACGTATTTCGGCAACTAAGTTGCCATCTTCAGTAGAAAACGAAGTGAAGAGCAGTGTTAAACTTAGTGTTTTCGGCTAAGGTAAACCTTGGAAGATATGCTCTTCACCAAATCACTAGTGGAATAACACTGAAGTGTTATTGCCAAAAAAAAAACGGAGCTTCTTTAATTCTTGTTTTAATACAAAAGAAATACAATCTATTAAATCATTTTGTATAGTTGTAGATGTAGGTACCTGAAAAAATATTACTACTAACAAATTTATTAAAACTAGGTTCATATTTATTAAAGAGTTCGAGTAATTCTTTACAATTACCACGATTAAAAGAACAAGTCTCATTGTGTCCCCGAAAAGCTAAATCTGGTGATGCTAAAAATATTGTTACGTCTATTAATTTTCTTCAGTTTTTGCGGTTTTCTCTAACTTCATTATTATAGGCAATAATTGCATCTTTGCGCGCGCTGTCTACAGCAGTAGCAATATTTTGTTTTCCAAATAATTTAAATTTGCACAACGATGAAATGTGTTCTTTAGACTTAGAATGCCGTTCAATAGCGCGCGGTAGATTTTTTAAATCTGTATAAGCTAATTTCGACCATGTTTCGGTTTGGTTACAAAAAAGCAGACATGGCCAACAAAATAATCTTTCCCGTTCAATTGAACGATGTTTTGTACGATGTGTAATTTCGTCTCTATGTTTAAACCACTAAAAGAATTTCTTACCAACCAGTGGACAATATCTTGGCAAATTCTAATTTCGTTCATTTTATCCATTTTGTGTTCGTAAGCTAACAAAACTCACCCAACGCTTCTTAAGTTATTAGTACTGGGAGCTGGGAGTCGCATGGCCAGTTGCGTAGCAACGTTTTACGACCGATAACGCAACATGCCGATCGGGTAGGATCTCACCGCGGCGGCAAGCCTCCAACCATACGTATTCGCAGTATAAAGTGCACGTGCACTTACGGAAACCCATTGCTTTCAGCCATGGCATTATTCATCGGTGCGGAGCCAAATCTGTGGCTAGGCTCCTCGCTTGCTATTATAGCGCGTACAGTAAAATTTCGCGCATTATTGGAAATTTATTTGCATTTTTAAATTAAGTAATGAATAAATATACTATTGATTATACATTTGTTGCAAAATTGCTTTATTTTAAGGCGTTTTTTCGCGACTTAAGATTTTATAACATATATTTGAAGCGGTTTCGTCTTATACGTCATCAATTTTACGTTCGCTAAAATGCATAACTTTTGAAACGGTTTTGAAGTTGTTAGCACCATAGAATAACCTGACGTTAGCACATAACAACGCCTGCGCGCAACGAATGTTTATGTTTGACTTTTGGCGGTGGTGTCCTGCTTGCACGCGTGATTATTTTTGAAATATATGAATCGTTTCCTTCTTGGTTACATGTGTGTGTGTTACATGAAAAACAACAAACGTCAATTGTCATGTTATTTATCGAGGTTAGGTACAGCGCCTCGCCCGCTTGAAACGTATTTTGAAGTGGTCTTGCAGACCGGTTCAAAAACGCTTGAACCAATTTCAATTTTGACGTCATTCTTTGAAGCGCTTTCGTCGCTCGAATGACATGTTTTGAAATAGTACGCAGCGTTCTCGTATCGCTGCGTCGCGAAGTCGCCTTTAGTATATAACCGATGCTTAAACATTATTTTAATACATAATAAACGCTACTTAATTTATTAAAAATAATAGGGGAGGCTTAGCCTCCACTGACGAGCCGCCACTGTTAGAATCAGAATCCTTGATACGGCGTGTCCCTTAACTACAGGTCCATATGTTCAATGCTTTTTCCATAATTATTGTAGTTAATATTAAATTATTATAGCCAATTTAACAATAATTTATATATAATTTCACAGTAAAAAGTTTGCACTAAGAAAAAAGTATATTTAGAACAACAAACACTGTACTTCGCTCTAAAACGCAAGGTTATACTATCCTATTAACTTTTTCCAAATTAAATGGTATTTGAGATTTTCATGGTTTTAGCTATTGAAGACAAAATTTATTCTGCAAATAGGTATAATAATATTCCTCCACAAACTTAAAAGGAAACATATCCCCACATGAAGACGATATGATTTCATTTATTGGTCAGTAACGTCGACCTTTCATTTCCATGTGTCCGGCAAAACAGATGGCCTCTCTATTAGATTCCGTCGGAAACTTTTATTAAGTTTCCTTTCTGCGCTATACGTCAAGAAGTAGAGAGGCAAAGAGATCTCGAAAGAGTTATTTGTCTTAAACCAATGCGTCTGGTGGCAAATTGAACAAAATTGTTTTATCGCGCAAGCAATTTCACTCGGGCAATGTTAAGACCGCTATGACGGATTTCTAAGATCGGAAATACGAGATTGTATAACGAGTTTAGAACTGGATTTCATAAAGCAGTTTAAGAAAGTTTTTAATTTAAACTTCGCTGTCCGAATAAAATGTCCATAACAACTTATTGGCCGATTCTAAAACTTATTACATGCTACTTCAATTGAATTTCAATATAAAGGTCAACTGTATTATAGGTATGTATTTTGATGAGAATAAAAAAAAGTAATGAAAAAGTAAAATAGCTGGAGATACTTTTTTTTCTCAAATCTTCAATATAAAAACCAGTTTGTGTAATGAACCCATTAATGGTATGAAAAAGGCGTTGAACAAGAGAACATAAAAGGGTCATATTTTACTTTCCCACAGGATTTAAGAAATTTTAAAATCAATATTATGAATGTCCAATTTTCCAACTTTAGTATTCCCTAAACATAATAATTTCCATGAATATGGTCATATTTTATTAAAGAATATTCATGATGCGTAACGGAACAATACAATAGGGACGACAAAGTTGTAATAAATTTTAAAAATGGGGGAATATACGATAGGTAATACTTTCATACGTGCTTCAAAAAATACCATTACCAGTATTTATACCTTATACTTGATACTCGTTTCTCTTTTCTATAGAATATTTTTTTTATTCTACTCGCGGTTATCATACCTAAGTTGCACAGTTGACGCCAACAATTAATAAAAAAAAAAAATTAGTCGACAACATTTTGAAAGCTTTCACATTCATATACACTCATATATAACAGTAATTTCAATTTATATAGACACAAACTTTCTTTCTAATCGCTAACACAGTTATTAATTGAGAACATGTCATCATTATATCGTCGCCAGTGGCTTAAACTCGTAAAACACATACATATGTTCGCCTAATCCGAAATATTTAAACGCATAAAAGAAAAGACGGATAAAAATTGTTCAGAAATCGTTTTGCTTTTTAGAATTCTTTATTGCATTTTGTTACGTCTTTGTCACTATTACATAACGTATGCGTAAGAGACAAGGCGGATTTATACACGTTATTGCTTGGTTTATCTTTGTCTGTTCGCCAAGAAAATTGCTTACTTACCATCAACCAACAGACGCGTTTTAAAGCTTTTACGTCTTTTGTTTTATGCTTTATGAGACAAGCGTGCTTTCAATATTGAATTTTGTAATAATCGTAAAACTTTTGCATCGTTCTGTACGCTGTGAATTTTAAGTGTCGCTAGACTATGTGGCAAGATGTAGAAAACGATCTGACATGACAATATTCTTCAGTGCCACATACCGGGTGTCCAACCTAAGATGCAACGGTACCTAGCCAATTTATTATTGCCTTTTTGAAAACAATTTTCAAATAAATGTGGCCACTTTCTAAGCATGCCAGTATTATTGCTGCCAGTCCCAAGCCTGGTGAAATGCGAGGAGAAGGTGGCCAGCGGCGCGGCGGCGTTTCGCAATACATATCTATCGTGAGAAACTGAAAAATCGCGAATATCTCCAAAACCGTTGGAGATAGACAAAATGATACCCATATAAAATCAAAAGCAAATTAAATTTTACATCCATTTATGTAAGAATTGCTATACCGTTCAATTTAAAAAAAACCAAGTTATCCATGATTTTAGAGTTCGAAAATTACAGATCCCTATTTAATAACGCTGTAATTTAAATGCAACAATTTTAAAATAAAAGACGTGTGCTGTTTCATGGTTAAGCAAAAACCGAAAACCGCATCTTTCTAACTTTTGTATTTCCTGAGGTATTTCCAAACCGCGAAGACGCTGCAAATGTCATTTTTTTCGAAAAACGTCATGTACTTCGGAAACGGTACAACTTAGCCCGAATGTATCTCTAACGTATTGTTATTTAAATTTAACAAGGAATCCAAAAGTGCAATAATATACAGCCTATTCCGTTTAAAATAATAAAGTTAGTATCTACTTCCGGTACAACCGGAAGTCCGCCATTATTGAAACTAATTTAACATGTGTAGAATATAATTCGAGGCAACATTTATTTGAAACATTTTTTCAAAAAGACAATAATAAATCGGCTAGGGACCGTTGCATCTTAGGTTGGACACCCGGTATGTCATAGTCATGACCATTCGTCTTTGTTTTATAAGAAATTATTAATTGAAATGTATAAAATTAAAATTTGAAACGCTTAATCTAAACACTTTTTCTTCGTCTTAATTTGGCAACCACGTATGCAGACGTAAATACATTTTAAAATAAAAATTCCATAAAAACGTCAGTTTGCCTATATTAAGTTAAATTAACTTCATGCTTGCCTGCCTTGTACATACCTACCTATATAAACATTACTTTCTCTGCTGCCATTAACGAGGTGCCAACCTTTTAAATACTTAAATGGACTCTATGTAAACGGAAGAGAACTGTCGCCTCGTTACATACCGCGGTTGTTAGAAACTTTTTTCGTTTTCAGCGCGAGCGCAAATAATCTCGACTCCTGCTAACGATCACAGCAAATAGTGGACGACACCGGCACCGTAAGGAAAAGTATCAAACGCCATCGTTGACCGAACATCAGCATTAATAAGGTTTCTGGCCCACATATACGTATGTGGAACGGCCAGTTCTGTGTAGCATAATTTGATTCGGGCAAGCCGATACTATCTCATCCGTATTATGAAAGCTTGCTGAGCAGTGATTATAGATGGCCACTTACAGGAAAACAATTTCATTCACTTAAGTAGTTGGAGGTTTTGTGGTTCGGATTGCGGTTGGCTATTGTATTGGCACGTAGTGTATTTATATCACCTTCAAAAGCATAAATATGTAATAATACTTACAATTCATTATTTTCTGTTACCACATCTGATTACTTAATTAAAAACCAGTTGAATTTCAAACTAGATATTTAAAACACGGTTTCAAATTTAATGCCTAATAAGACATGTTTTGTTTTGAACAATTACTTATTTAAACAAACACAAACTATACAGTTTACAAAATGTATGTATATACACAAAAATAAAAATTGCAACTCGTATAGCAAGCGTTGCCATGCACTGTTTTTCCGCCTTCATTCTTCATCCGAGCATACGAGATGGTGCACTCTTCTCGAACTAACGGTATCGAAGGTCGTTTGGTCCTTCCTACATGTTGTACTGCCGGTATACCTCCATCGTTATCTTGCTTTTAATTTGCTTTAAATTTAACGTGTTTTAATGTCTTTGTGCGTTTTGGTAGTTTATTGTATGTTTTGATCGCATCTGGTGTTGGAAATTTTTCATATTTGTAACTTGTGTTTTTTTCTGTTCTTAGGTGTGAATGTCTTCGTGTTTTGTGTGTGTGTGTATTTCTGTATTGGGTGTGAATTTGCAATCAGTTTTCATTAATTTGTTGTCGATTTTATGTATTGTAAGGAGATTTCTGAAAGTTATCGTTGGAATAAAACAGTTACATAATCTTTGTTTATTAGTCCAATAAAATTGTATTTTTATTAGGAAAGTTGTAGTTTTGATTTCTTGTATTGTATATGTTTTTTTGTGTGCTGATAACAAGTAATAGAATTTTGTCTAATTTCGGAATGGGCCATCAAAGTAAAACAAATAAAGGTAAGCACAATTTATTAAAAACAAATTTTGTCAAATGAAAAAGAATTTAAGATCAACATAATTTTGCATCAATGATTCATAATTATTATAGATATGTCCTTAATTATAAAAAAATCATAGAAAAAAAAATGTAAATTGGCTTTTACGTCACCTAGAATAATTTGGAGATATTTAGAAAGAAACAGCTTCAATTTTATTAAAAGTACAACGGCATAAGAAAAGTAGCAAGTTGGGGATCTTTTACAAATACTTAAGGAGCGTCTATAATCGTAAAAAAATGTTTCGTCTACAATGGTGTGACTTATCTTTAATAAAAGACAAAAAAGCTTCCGTCATCAGAGCTTTCCTTAGCTTCGATTTAACAAAACTATGACCACATATCACTTTCTATATATTTATCAACTTAAACACCAAGAATAACCGGGTCGATATATAAAAATATAGGCGAAGAAATCAGGTTAAACAACCAAATTTCCACACCATTAAAAGAAGTGTTCCTCATCACGAATTCAATGGCTTTAAGTTATTATAATTAGAAGTGAAAAACACATCAGAACAGACACACCGAGTAAAATGAGGTATTCGCAGAGAATCGCTCGTTTCTGTAATGGTGATGATTCATCCGTTTGTATAGGCTATTTGCATATAAAATGTGACAGTAAAAGACATTCCTACAAACATTTATGTAAATAATGAGTCGCTTAAACGTGCACGATGTGATGAACTGGTTTCTCATGGAAATGGGGTCTCATTACCAAAATAAAAGCTGCATAGTTCTACTTAAATATTATAAACGCAAGAAATTTATTTATCTCATTCATATGTTAGAACTTCAATTAAAGGTCACTCATTTATCACCATCCATTAATTAAAAATTATGATAAGCGAAACTTAATTACTGCAGAGCCAGTAAATATAATTAATTATTAATTGGATGTTAATATATTAAGCATTACCTACAAGTCATCTAGCCAAATATGGACAACTACTAACCAAAACTTTAAGTGCACTATCGTTTTAGTTTGACATTTACCACACAGATGGCCATGATCGCATTATAGTTTTTAGTAGTGGTTGTGCTGTGTTTATATAATTAGCCATTCTATGAAGAAATCTATGTGTTAAAATATTATGATGTAAACAAATAGATCTTTTAATAGCAAAACATAAAGTCTGCATTATACGGGAACATTAATGACAGGTAACTTTTGCCTTTGCCTTTTGTTTGTGCTTGCAAAATGATGTGAAATGACATGCACCCAATCACATTATTTTTTTCAAATGTTAAATTTGTCGTCCATTAAAAAAAAATGATGCACGGTTTATTGAATAAATGTTAAACTTAAAAGTTAAAGGAAGTAGCGTGATTAATTTTGTAAGGATTAACCAGCAATGAAAAATAATAGTATTTTTTTCTAATTGGATGTTGCCATAAAGCTAAAACAAACGACGACGCAGTGCTGAAATGATTATGACCGCACACTGTGCTGTAATGAGATATTAACGCACTAGAGGGACTCTTGCCGGAACGTAATATAGGCAATTAATGTGCAAATTAGAAAAAATACTGTAAAAAACGTGTGCCGCAATGACTTGTAATGCTCGTACTTTGAATCTCTCGCCGCTACGCGGCTCGAGATTCAAAATTCTCGAGCCGCGTAGAAATTCAGAAATTAAAAATAGAGAAATTGAAAAATTAAAAAATCGAAAAATCGAAAAATTGAAAAATTGAAGAATCGAAAATTTGAAAAATGGAAAAATTGAAAAATTGAAAAATCGAAAAATCGAAAAATCGAAAAATGGAAAATTGAAAAATTCGAAAATTGAAAAACTGAATTTTCGATTTTTTCAATTTTTCCATTTTTCGAATCTTCTCTTTTTCAATTTTCGAATTTTTCAATTTTTCCATTTTTGATTCTTCAAATTTTCTATTTTCCGAATTTTCGAATTTTTCAATTTTTAAATTTTTAAATTTTTCCATTTTTCGATTTTTCAATTTTTCAGTTTCTCAATTATTCCATTTTCGAATTTTCAATCTGCAGTTTTGATAGGCTAAACTGTCATAGCGTTCTCATTTTTCTGGATTGATTATAGTGATACCCATTTAATTTGATTCCTTCGAGAAAATCGCATAAATAGGGCAAACGCCATCTAGTTACAACAACAATATAATTTACACTCTTCACGGATTTGATGTTCTCTCAATAAAGAGTCCAAGTTTTTGAAAATCCGTTGACATTCACTAAAGTTACAGAGATTTTTGTGTGACGAAAAGTATACTTCCCCCAGTACTATACAATTATGAATTGCTTGCTTTACATTCATTTCTTACCAACCTTAATGCAGGAAAAGTATGAAAAAGAATAATAAAAGTAAAAAGGAAACAAATTACGCCATCTTGCGGGAACTTCAAAAACTTAAAAATATTTTTAAAAACGCGTTTATGACACATTTACTAGTATATTTTTTTTGCCTTAAATTCTAGGATCAAGGCCAGTGATCACCCTTAATTAATCACTTTGTATATTAGATATAGGAATAAGATCCAGCAACCTTAAAATATGAAGTTCACTTTACAAGAGTGTGCTTTGTAATCTTCTCTCGCGCACATTCTCTCCTCATTTGTACGTTTTGAATACAATGTTAAATAAGTGGAACGCAATCTGCTATACTAACTATAAACCTCATAATTGTAGATACATGATATATAACATATGTATAGCAAGACGCGTAAAATAGAAACCAAGTTTACCAACACCTCTAAATGCGAATTAAATCAAGTAGAACTCACCAGAAAGCATCCAAATCCATATTCTCAAAAACTATACAAGGCCAAGATTCTATATCGCCAATTCGATTGCAGGAAAATTAATCTGATATGAACAACACGTCCTCGCAGAGATATCCGACAGAATCTATCTGTAACACGTGCTCGAGTCGCCAATAAAACTGGTGTTTTTGTGATCGGACCGAACTAACTATAGCGGCAGAAGTGAGCCACACGAAGAGGCACCTCTACAGTATGTAATCTAACTGAAGACCGCTCGAGTTGAAGAATGTGGGTCAGGAGGCCATTGGTCCGCGGCGATTACGCTACCGGCCAAAGCCACGATTCCTTGCTGGCGATGGTTCCACCAGACTGTTAATAAGAAGTTTGCATCATCGAGGATGTTTCGTCGTATCTCTGGTGCAAGGTTACCCGAATTTGTAGTTTAACGTTTCAGTATAAGTTAAAAAGAGGTTAAATGTAGATGGCTGTTAGTGTGCGTGTTAATGTTTCTATCTTCTTCCTGCTGACGAACTTGAACTCGATAATTTAATCATGCAACGTGGAAAGTTATACAGGGCATATGACAATTGACAGACAATCGGAATTTTATATAAAGAGTTATTTGAAGTGGCCCGCTTCAATTGGTATTCCCTGTATATACTTCATGATCTTGAACCCCATATAAGTTGAAAGTACGAAATAATGCTCATAGGTATGCATCTCAGCTTCAAATCGCATTTAAATAAATACTATGTAAGTAGTTCTTAAGATATTTCGCACGCTAACATTGTAAGGAGATCGCTTTATATTATTTCCTTTGTTTTGAAATTAGATTACAGCGCAATGATTTTAAAATATTTTAAAGACAACAAATCGATTGGACAGTAAGTATACCCACATTCCTTCATAATGATTTTGAATAAACTACAATTTAAAAATCCCTGCCGTAAATTTTAGATCATTGCACATTATATATAGATATAATGTATATCTATCTAATCATTTTTAGATAATAAATTTTACAAAAATAATTTCATTAGCAAATATACCAATTGTCCGCCTGCGTCCGCATTATAGCGATCCTGTAGTGTAAGCGAGATACACAGAGGTATCCGTGCATTAGAACGGTAAAGAAGTATACGGAATATTCGACTGGATTACATTAGCATATTGCTATGATGCACTCGTATTTGCCAAGAAATCCACATTTCTACGCTGTCGCCGCACAGGCGCAAGAGCCGTCGCTCGCACATGTGCGTGTCAGATGCATTTTATATTTCGTCGGGAGAACTACTCGCTCGTACTATTTAATAAAACGCGTTGTTGGTAGGTAGGTAACGGTTATTTTAAACATGGAGTACTATACGTCGGAGCAAAAACTCTTCATGATTAAACACTTTTACGGTGGTAATTCCGCGGAAGTAACTCGGGATTTATTTGCAGCTAATTTCCCCGAAAGTCAAATTCCCAATGCAAGCACCATTCGTAGGACTGTTAATCGATTTGAAACTACATTTTCTTTAGTAAATAATAAAAATAAAGTTGTTCCGGATAAGAATGTAAGCGATATAGAAATTTGAGTATGTGCTTTAGTTGAAGTAAATCCCACTATGTCATCTCGACAAATTGCTCGCGAATTAGGTATCTCTAAAACAACGGTTCATAAGATTTTACGTACTAATAAATATCGTTAATACAAATTTACAAGTTCACAAGTACTTCTTTCCCTTCTTATTATCGCCGAATGGAATTTTGCGAAAGAATGATAAATAAATATCACGATAACCAATTTTTTTTTAACGTATTGTTCACAGATGAAAAAACATTTTACCTACACGGGCATCATAACCGCGCAGTTTGGCGTTACTGGTCGCGTAAAAATCTACATTTAAATATACCAACGCGAACGCAGTATCCACAGAAGCTAAATGTATGGGCAGGTATCATTGGCAATCATATAATTGGGCCTTTTTTCATTGACGGTCATTTAAACGGAAATAGATACCTACAGTTACTTGAAAATAATATTATTCCGGCAATACGGGAGCGATTTAATATAAATGAAGTTTGGTTTCAGCAAGATGGTTGCCCAGCACACAATACACGCATTGTAACAAACGTTATAAACGCGGTTTTTGAAAACAGATGGATCGGTAACTCGGGCCCTATTAAATGGCCAGCGCGGTCCCCTGATCTAGCTCCAATCGATTTCTTTTTATGGCCCTTTTTACATAATACAATATACGGATACGGTCATCAACGGCCATCAAACCTAGAGGAACTGCGCGCGAGAATTATTGAAATCAGTAATAGCAGATATGTTAACAAATGTTCGTCGGAATTTTTATGATCGGTTGGGTGACTGTTCTTATCAAGAGAGAGGTCTATTTGAACACTTAAAAAATTAATTTACTTCAAATTTTATTATTGTTTAAGAATAATATTCTCTTTTAGCTAATTGCAGGTTTATTGCAATGTTGAATACAATTCTGTTTTAAGAATTAAATATTTTATTTTCCATTATTTTATTATAGTTGCGTTTTTAGATTTTATATTTGTTGAACAATATTATTTTAGTTTTTATTTTAAAGTTTAGGAGTTCTGATTATTTATTTTTGATTTTTTATGTTGTTTATGAGCCTGTGATGAATTACTTCACTGACATGTTATCAGTGATTATCTGATGCTTCAAACAACTAAAAATATTTACTTATATCTGGAACACACTACCTCTAACAGTGCTTTTTATTTTTCAGGAATAGTATTTTCTACCACATGTAATGTTATTAATCACTTATGCTATAACATAGAACTCTAAAAGACTTTGATTTGCCTATATGCCCAAATACATTTATACGTGTAACTTATAATACGTCCGCTATCGTTTGTAAATGCCATCCGCGTGCCGCCAAGTAGGCGTGGCAATTCAAGGTGGCACGCCCGCATCGTGCTATGAACGGTTGCCACACTGTATAACTTTAGCCTCACAGAGGAAAGCAAGTGAATAGAATGATCAAACTGAACAACAATTTCTGAATACTACCAAATTGTTTCAATTAAATTCAAATCAACCCGTTCGAAATGTTGTATTCCGTCTTCTTATACTATAGATGGTACTTATATTGAGCGAGTGACAACTTTTAGGGATTTGGGTGTTCTATTTGATTACGGATTGTCTTTTAGACCTCAACTAGAGGATGCTTGTGCGGCTAGTTGCAGAGCCACATTTAAAACATGTTTTATAAGTTGCCACTTTTCAACAAACTAACTTTTTTCAAACTACTGCCGCCATCTATATGTCAGGTCGGCTAATTTTGGGACCGCGTATTTTAATAATTAAAAAAAATGTTTCCCTGTCATTATACAATTATTTTTTTCTGTAATTTATTAGCTCAAATTGGTGCACTATACATATATATTTTTCTTGTAAAGTCTTAATGTTGTCATCGACTTTTTATAGCGGTGGATGATACATCTATATCTGATCTAGGTTGTATTATAAAAAACTAGTTTTTAAATCTGTCTTTTATTGTACCCTGCAGTTGAAGTATTACCTGCCTCTTAATCCGCACTCTTAAGTGAGTGCAATAAAAGCAAACATCAAGAATAAGTGTCGTATTATTTTAAAAGGACTATGCATGTGTTTCAGGTTTGCAATTAAAACACAATGTACTATTGCTCATGCATGGAGCTGTCGACAGTATAATTAATTAGACGCTGTGGTGCCTGTTTGTCAGGAGATATGCATGTTGCGAGCAACAGGCTCTCCAATGGACATTAGTTGACAAAGGAAATAACAAGTATATACGGTTGCAGTAGTGACAATGACTATCATGCATACTAAAGTATGGTACTGCTGTCATACAATCGCAAAATATCTCAAAGCGTAGTGTTGTGTCTCTTTGTTCTGCCCTATCATTATGGAATCGTGTGCATGTGCGCAAAGTTGCGGTTCGCTTTGTATATAGAATACATGTATGTGGTAACAAGGTATACTTTGAATATTGAGGTTTTTTTTTATTATACAGGGTACACACTAAAAAATATTTGCAATTCCTACAGAAAATGCCAGTAATGTATAGGGTAAATTTACCAACAATTAGAAAATATACGTAAAGTTTTCTAATAGATGGATTGTTACTCGAATTGTCAGATATACCAAAGCAGGATGGCATTTAATAATAATATGGGATGACATTTAGTAGTAATATTTTTGATAAAAACAATTACACGACAATGTTTTTGACTACCCAACTCTTTTTGCATTCGACTGTATATAATATAACCTAAAAATGTTGTGAATGAATACTACACGTTTCTCATCAGTATATATTATGTACACCTTTAGCTATTGTGACTAAGTAATTTTCTTTTTTTCCATAATCATTATTAATCATATATCTATGTCTACAATCATGTTTATCAAAGTTAATGGTAAAAATATGATTGAAAGCTAACAAGGCATGCGTTATCAACACCTTTCACTGTATAAGTACTTTTTTTTATAATATGTTTGCTAAATACTAATGGCGCAACATATGTTATATATGCAGATAATAATTGAAATTGCACGTATCAATATCTAATACCTTTTTTCCCATCAAGAAATATCCCATCATCTGCCAATCAAAGTTTTCAAAAGGAACAAAGGGATAACCAAGTCCATTACTTAATCAACAAGTACAATAATTCAACTTAAATATTAGAAAAATTCTTTTTTTATATTACTGCTTGTCACTTACATTTTTCTACACAATTTGGATATTATCGACAGTAGCAGACGCATGTAGAATGTCACGTTATTGTCAACAATTCTGTTAATACTATTGGATGTCTCTGGATACGAGTGAGACAAGTACATTATGCGAAGTGTCCCGAACAGGGATGTTTCCATTTTGTCGTCGTAAAATCGAACGGAAGTTATTTTATTGAGAGATATCGCGCGTAGATATAAAATAAGTATATAAAGGTGCAAACCTCTGAATAATCACGATGTGGAACTTGGTATTTTAGGGCAATGTGTTAGTCTTACAACAAGAATGTGTAATAATATGTGCCCCTGTTTGCTTCGAAGATATACTTTATTTAATAATAGGTGAACAAAAATGCATGTCAACGACAATCTACGTCAAATTCATCACTGTTTCTGTTCCGAACCAGTTCAGTGCCGCCAACCCAGAATGGCGATTGCCAACCTCTACAAATGCCTTACAAATGAACGAAAACATTTGCAGGAAATTTTATTTACAAGGTATAAATATCAAATCAAAATTCATAGGAATACAACATCACCAACTAGTAGGTACATCCGGTCCCTACGAATACAACAGCAAGATGGATGAGCCTTTTATTAAAATAGAGACCGTCCAGGGATGCATTTAAAACGGAATTAGTTCTCGTAACGTGACAAGAAACAAATTGTAACTTCCACCGAATTCATTATAATTCGTAATCTAATGATTATACTACATATATGTAACGATATGGAGGTTGGCTAATCCACAACGTTCTGCAATTATATTCGAAGTTGCTCCAAACAATTTAAATATTCATGTAATTGACGCATCCCATCGGGTAACCGCAGATTGTACAATTATCCTTCGTAATGATTGCGTGTCCCTTTTCCGCTTTGCCCGAACGCCACTCTCGCGCAACCCCCTGGCTGGCGTTCCGATTAAATATTAATTTTAACCTCGACAAATATTTGCATGCCAGAATGAAGTATTTGCTACCGACATGAAAGCGGGAAAAGATAGCAGTAATACATTTTCTGTTTAGGGCAACAAGTTTTTATTATTATAATTTGAGGAAATATTCGTTTCATATCTGCTCTAATATGCAGGGCATTTCAAATTGAAAGGAGTAACCGCAAATAATAACCTGCTGCGATTTATATAAAATTTTGAAACCTGTCAAAACATTTTATTTTGGAGCTTCTTAGATTTGTAGTTTACAATAAAAAAAAAAAAGTAAATTTACGTATATTTCTGAATAGTGGGTCAAGCACTTTCGAATAAAGCAGTTTCCAATGAACTGTTTGTAATTGATAAATTTAGCTGTAGTTAAGATGAAAAAAAAATAGAAATCGTCTGTGCTAATTTAAAAACGCAAGCGAATTTGACACTATCAATAATTAGGAAAATTTAAAAGGAATAAATAAAGATAACCTACCTATTACCGGGTGGCAATAAACACTTTACAGAATCTGATTTTACAGCGTCCGTAAAGTGTCATTAGATTACATGCTACAAGCAATGGACCATCCGAACGGGTAAAGCCGTTTATTCGGTAATACGGTCCAAAATCACAGCGTTAATCGCCTATATGCGTGATTAACAAGTCCAGGGATCCAGCCAATTTGGGATGAGGTCATTGTTAATGTGCGTCGTTATATGGTGAAAAGTTATTTTTATGTCACTGCTAACGGTATCATCGGAGCACACATCAAATATTTATTTTTATAGACGTCCCTCAAGCGAAACGTTATTATTATGTGTCATTAGAGAAATTATTGACTATTAAATCTTGCTGAACGAGTAAAACTTGTACGATATACGTATTAAACTATTTCATTCTAGCGTTTAAATTGTAAAATATGTTTCAATAGGTTATAGGAAAATCACAATCACAAAATAACATAACGACATAACCTAAAATATAAGTGGTTCGTGGTTGCGGATGAGTGCACCTTTAATGTCTCGACTATATAAATAGGTACTGTAAACAATCACATCAAATCGTATAGTAATATTATTATTTATTATGTTATAAATATGAAAAACGGATAATATACATAATATAACCACAAAAGAATCAACTAACAGCGCATACAATTCATCAATTTCCTTAGTACAGTTCAGAAAACCTACATGATTTTACAGTGCCTCCTATAATTAACAGCAAAACGTTTATAATCCCGGGTTTAACGTGATATTGAGCGGCTTATAAATCATAACTTCTCCTAATTGGTATTAGAAGCGACCCTCGACTTTCCAAGCACACACCAGTACAAAACACACTCTGAATAACTGAATTCAGATTAACGATAAAAGCTGTTGCTACTACATAGTAAATTTAGATGTTCCCTTAATGGGAGAGTAAATCCTATTAACGTAGTTCCTATATATTCCTGGCATATTTTACAAGATGGAATAACCGTGCTTTATGAGTTTATGTTATTAGTGTTGGTATAAACGCATTTGTACATATTAGATAGGTGATATTAGATTAGTAATCTTGGCATAGATCAAGATATTCTTCTTATTTGAGGTTATGTTAGTTTTCGTTTGTCACACGGTCACGCAAAGCCGATTCCGCTTATGTACGGAATAACTATGATTGACTGAAATGCTTTTATGTTAGAACATTATATGCTGTGAGTGCTAGATTTTAGGCACATTGAATTGTATGTATAATAGGTGAATTAAGAAAATACAACGAAAAAAGACAGCCAAATTCCTTCTTGGTAAATATTAACACATAAGTTCAAATCTTTTACTTTATGTATTTGTTAGAACTAGTATATCTAACTGCTTTCCTATCCTGGCAATCAGATAATGCACCGTCTGCATCAGATTTTGACGTCATATCCTTTCACACTCATAAACCATGATTACGAATCCGATCTGCGCCGATAAATTACTTTACCGATTTGAATAATGCGGTTCGATAAATCAGACGACCAGCTCGATACCTTACAGGAAAACATTTGTAATGATTACTGGCATAAAGCAAAGCTGCTATACGAATAAACGTTTGAAATATCGTAAATATGAGAGTTGTAAACACGCTAGCCTAAAAACCAATCGTCGTTTACTTACCTACATAAAGTTTTTTTTTATTAGTGTTTTTACACTTATAATAAAAGTTTTTATAATCGTCGTTTTTTTCGCCGAGTTTCTTATTTCTTAGGTTGACTAGCTTGGGTCAATATCTCGGCAGTCGAAAATTTGAGGTTATGTTTATAGATTGGAGATTGACTGTCAATAAATATTTTCTTATATTTAAAATAAATATAATACCAAACATTAAAAGGAATTGTTAATAAAGAGTTATATTTATTTAATCAACTAAATCAAGTTAATATACTTAGAAAATATTGTATAAAAAGCACATTTTTCCCATGCCATTATTAAAGAATTTCTCCATTAGCATGTAAGTCTTATTAGATAAGTTTTTTAAATAAACAATTAGTTATATGTAGGGACATTATTTAGATAAACCGATAATACTTGAATGCCATTTCTACAAATATTTTATTTTAACAACAATTTTAATAGAATTTCAGTTTAATTCTTAATCTCCTAGTAAAGTTAATATACATAGATATATTATGCTATGTAAAAATGATTAAATTGTTTTTGTAGAATGCCCTCGTCATAATGTGATAATACGCAGAACAATTTTTATACTATAGAACACCGATGCACAGACCGCGGCCCGCCGGCCG
Source organism: Cetonia aurata (assembly GCA_949128085.1). Taxonomy (NCBI): domain Eukaryota; kingdom Metazoa; phylum Arthropoda; class Insecta; order Coleoptera; family Scarabaeidae; genus Cetonia; species Cetonia aurata. The sequence goes on along the minus strand of OX421887.1, from coordinate 40,659,026 downwards.
GTCGAATACTGGTGGCCCGCCGACAGCAAAAATAATACTCTCGTACATTCGAAAAATATTGAATTCTATTCCAGAATAAAACAAAAAAAAATATGTTCGAAAAGTAATTTATAAAATAATAAATATTAAAGTACTTTGTTTCTTTTGATATTGTGACCGACGTCCATAAAACTTATGAAAATCATTCAAATACCGCGGCAGTTCATGAATGAAACGCCTTGCAAATGAAAGTTTGGAAGCAGTTTTACGTGTTGCTACAAGTAAATTTCAGCCAAATATAAAAAAGCTTGTAAGCACTATGCAGTGCCACGCTTCAAATTAATAAATTCTTTTTCAATTTTAATACATTATTATCAATTCTTTATTGTCTTTAATTACCTATACTTCTGGCGGCCCGCCATCAGTTCATGATTTGCCCGAGAGGCATGCTATAGAACAAGTAACTTTCAAAAAACACTTGCGATTAAAATGTCTAAATGTGTGCAACCATGATTACTGCAGTGCATACGAAAGCATAACTTTCCACGCGCTAACTTTGCCTTGGAATATCTTAGGTAGTATTATTACGGAGATGTAGCAAGTGCTAGAATCGACTAACTTTATAATATGAATAATGAATGAACTTGCATCGTAACTCCCAAGTTGTAATGTCATAATCCTGAACTTGACTTTGTATTGTACCGTAATGTAACGTAAATTTTTGTTGTTGGTGAATTCCTTGGATACGTTTGACACCTAGTAAGTATTTACAATAATTTCTTGTACTGAATTTCGTACATTCCCTACAATTCTGACGAATTGCATACAATGAATCGAAACATGCTCTATTTAATTGTATGCAGTTAAGACTGATATTGTACTAAATCGTCGCAAACTGATATGGGAAAATTGTAATTTGAGATTAGGCTATTCTTAGGGATAGCCAAATGTGGTTGTTTCTCATAGTCGAATACAAATATGATAATAAACAGTACGAACGTTAAATTAATCAGATCCTACCACACTTAAGACCAATTTGTTGAGATTGTGATCTAGAAATTTAATAAGCAAACTATTAGGTTATGGAACTGCCAAATAATACTATGATAGGCAAATAAACGAAGACGCGAAACATAACCTCCACTGTCAAATATTGCACGTTTTTACCGACAATAAGTACCAACACAAATATCTTCTAATATGTAGAAATGAAAAGGTTACACATATTAGCGGATAGTTTTAGTAATGACCTGAAATTGCTAATAATGTCATATCTACCTCGTCTATTAACGTAAATAAACTATACTTGCATATCTTTTTATTATATGCACAATTACTGTTCAAAGATATTGACCCGCATAATAACTTTGTTATTATGAATACCTTAAATGTAAAACAAATATTGTTTATTTAATTTGAATTAAAATTGAAGGCCTTGCATCTTTTACAATGTCTTGAAAGATAATGAAATTTTTGTTCTAGAAGTTTTTACACGATGTTGAAACAACTATAGTATAGCTTTAAGGAATTTCAGTTTAATAAGAGAGATAGTTTTAGTAATTTTATTGTATTTATAATCTTTATAATGTAAGATTGTTGAGAATTTTATGCAGAAATTTACATTTTTCCACTATCTTACTTATTAAAGTAATACTGTATTAAAATAAACAAAATAAACTACCCTGTCTTTAATATATTTTCCAGTTTAAGAAAATAGGATACTATACTTCCTCCTTTAATAATAAATGCTCGTACAACATTTTTTTTTTTTTTGGATAAAATAAACGTTATAAATATTATACGCTCTAGTAATCCGTGCACGAGAAACTGCAAACATGTCAAAGTCGAGATGATGAACCTGGGTACACCAACGAATTTTGGATGCCGAAGAAGAAGTTTTAAATCTTGTCGAAGAAGACAAAAACATGCAGAAATTCCAAACTTTTATTCCATTATATTAGCGACTGATGAAGCAACGTTCACACGTAACGGCACAAATAGAAGAATGATTTTTACCAATAAAAACGTGTTATTTATTAACAAAAATACATAGGAATTCCCAGGAAAGTAAGAGCTCTAAAAGGCAGATTCAATTACTTTAATAAACAATATAATTATTAAACCTTTAGATCCAGAAATCAACGTTTAAAATTCACAAATTTAACCAAAATTTATTAAGTAAAAATTGAAATATGTCCATAAAGGAAATCTTTAAATTATCTCTGTAAAAAAAAAATATTAATTGAAATTTTGAGACTTAAGAAAAATCGTTACTAAATTGTCTGTCTAGTTCGGTGGTCTGAGGAAGAATGAACACACAAGTCTTGTTTGAAAAATAACTGTCGCCTCTAAATGCAATTCTGCATAGCAACTAGTTCGATTGTTTCCTCCAACTGTGAGAAATTAATCTGCCCTGAAAACACTACATTTACTAATTATAAGAATAGAGTGGTAATTTGAAGTGTAGCCGTAACTAATAAACATGATTTAAGGGTAAAGATATATTATTTACCTGGAGTTTAAACTGTTGCTTGATAATATTTCTCGCAAAATTACCTTTTAAGGAAACAGTTAAGTACGTTAAGAGAATTTTACGCCCTCTAAAGTATCAGAAGAGACTCTGCGATGTAAGCCCGGAATAATAATAACGAAGTAAACACAGATTTCACTCCGATATAAAGACAAGTAAAATTTATCCCTTAAAATACATCTAGTTTACACTCTTGTTTATGAGGAAACGATGCTGTATAGGACTTTAACACGTTATCTGTATTCAAATAATCTCAAATTACGCTGCAACTCGCTGAATCATATCTTGCAAACAGACAATAAAATTTATCTCTCGACAATCTCGTCACATGATGCAATAACGAAGCGAGCGCAAAATCCGCGCGGATCTTAAGAAGCCGTACGCCTTACACAACTACACAGGGGTGTCTACAAATAAATTGGGTATTTAAACTGGGGATACGGAGAGACAACGCGACGAACATAATAATGGGTAACGAGATCTTGTTTAACGAAAAACAACTTTTCCCTCTTCGCTCCGGGAATGCGATGTTATCTCTCCACGTTTTGACTATTTCTTTCTTCGTTTCCACGCGTACAGCAACGTTGACATAACGGACGGAGTTCATAACCATTCGTAAACAGGGTGGCGCCCTCTAACGACTTAAATTGCGCTCATCGTTGTAAATATTGGAAATGATATGGTTTTGATATTTCTTTTTTTTGAGGTAAAGATTTTATTTCTTCCTTCTTAAATATCTAGACTTGAATATGTTGGGAAATACAAAAAGAGGAAAATGTGGAACGGATTTTAGGGATATTCATACCGTTGTTAGAACTTCGACCTTTATAAGCAGAGTTCATAAACTAAGCCGCTAGGTTAGAAAATAATAATTTGGTGATTATTTTAGGTACAGTTAATACATCATCTGTTAATATTTTTTTGCGGAAGCGACCTGACATCTAGTCTCTAAAAACGCTGCAGCCTCTTGGCTTCTTATATTTAATCTCCCATTTCTTTTACTCATTCAATCACACCAGCCAGTCGATCGAAGTAATCCTCATTTTTGGCTTGTCAAAAATTTCATTCACACAGGATGTGATATGCGGCCTCTGTCAACCTATTACACAGTCTGCAATAAGTATCTCCAGTGTTGTTGATTCCAATTTTCTGTAGATGTCTTTTCAGAGTGGAGTGCAATATTGTTTGTAAAACTGTGGCACAGTGGAAGAGTGATCACTGTATCTCTCAACGTAACAACTTCACGCCCAACGCCAACTTGATGTCATATACACAGATTCAGCAAAGCTTTTGACACAATTGATCTTGGTATCTTACTACAAAAACTATCAAAGTTTGGCTTAAGTTCATCTTTATTATCACTTGTAGAATCCTACTTGACAAGAAGAAGCCATTACATTTTCTATAATGGTTATAGGTATAAGGACAATATTGACATGACTTGTCAATATTGTCCTTCATCGGGGGTACCGCTGGGGTCACATCTAGGGCCACTGCTTTTCGTTCTTTTTATTGACGATTTATTTATTAGCTCCCTATCTTGCTCAGTACTCGCCTACGCTGACGATATAAAAATGTATTCAACTGTTGTAACATGGGATGACAGTTTATTGAATCTAATACAATGGAATTTAGGTAAAACAGCTCGATGGTGCTCTAACTTTAAATTAAAACTCAATGTGAATAAATACTCATATAGTTGCTATACCGGGAAAGTAAATTCCATTGATTCTGTTTATATATTGGATGGGAAAACTCTTGTACGTGCCTACATCGTAAAAGATCTCGGTGTTTTATTTGGCTACCGTCTTATATTTGTGCCTCACATTACAAACTGTGGATTTTCCTGTTTGTTACATATATCGGTAATGACCGATCATCCCTTGTGTGTGTCTATCTAGCAGATTTCAAGACTCTTTAGTATAATTGACATCATACTTATTGGTCTCAGAGAATTTACTCTATCATCTCTCGTTTGCCAGGTTTTGGTATTGAAGTAACTCTGTCATAAGTGAAAGTTTTGGTTCCTTGCAGATCAGAAAATTTGAAAAATGCAGAATGATTTTACTCGCCCAGAAATATCCAGCAGAATCAAGTTCTTTCACGTCATTTCGAGACACTAGTATAGTAGTAATCTAAAAGTAGGAACTAGAAAAATAAAAACTACTACTATGCAGTCGATAGTTACGTTTGAACTCACCAATAGGATTCGATCGGTCGTAAATTATTGGAACGACTCGACCGAACTGAAAGCGTATATACACAAAGAAAATATAGCGATGGTTTTGCGGCTTCCAACATCCTTTCCGTTCCTAGATGAAAGGGAGCGCCACTCCGACGCCATTAATTCGCAATCCGAAACCTGGGCAATTGTCGGAGAAGCAAGTAATTACAATGCAGGAACTCCACTCGACCAATTGAATGGAAAGCCTTTTGGCTGCGGTTCTCTCTTGGATATTTAAAGATTGAATTATAGTCACGTAGGGATATGGAAGTCGAGAAGAAATACGAGCTATATAGAGCTCTTTCGTTGGCGTTGAAATTGAAATAACGTAGATCGATGAATAGGATTTAGTTGGAACTATTCAAATCCACTTTGAATTCTCTCCGATTTCTGAATGTACATGCTGGTTTCAAATGGCATTTATTTTTATCATAAAAAGGGATTTACGGCTTTCAAAGTCTGTGTAGTCTGATGGAATATCTTTCCTCGTGCAACCTTAGAACAACCCATCATTTTTATAAATAGTGGTTTTCTTTTGGATATCTTCAGTGTATTATTTCCATAAATACTGTAAGCGAACAATCGAATGAAAACCCATTCACTAACAGACTGATTCTAATTGTTCTAACGCTCAAACCAATGAGTCAAATATCTTTTCTCCTGAAGACATTAGAAGAAATAATCGATAATAAGGCATATCCACTATACATCCAGACCAGTATGCGTAGCGTACCAGAACCTCAATTGAAAGAATCCTTCGTTAACTGGTCAGAAAAGTGTAGGAAATATTGGCGAGCAAAGATGTTATACTAGGCGCCTTATTTGACATTATATTCCGACAATACCTGCTTTGGTTCGATAATCAGATTACTGAGCATGGTGTAAATGGAGCAATTACATGCTAAAGGAAACAGTGATGGAGACAACCTTTATGGGTAGTAAGGCGATGATGGCTTGGGTGTTGGGGGATGTCCTACAGTGAGAGTTTTATCTCCTCGAGCTGTGCAAAAACAACGCACTGAGAGAAATAAAATTTCTATTTCAACAGTTTTTGTAGTCTTAAATGTTAAGCATTAATCTAACCGTTAAAGTGTCAAATACACGCGCAAAGATGTGTTAAACCAAATACTTTTAAGTTTACAATAACGTTTTAGGTGTAAATTTAATATTAAAACGCCTTGCTCATATTTAAAAAGAAATATGCATTTAGTTAATAAATGATTTTGATGATAGATGATTTTCTCTCGGTGTGGGCACTGATGATCTCGTTATCATCACCAGAGGCAAATTTAGTACTACAATCAGAGATCGCATGCAAGAGGCTCTGAAACTGGCAGTAATTTGGAACGGCTCAGATCTTTAAATGTAAAAATAAATGAAAATAATGTACAGATTACAGATGAGGTGAAGTATCTGATTCGAGACTCATTTTCTCGCTAATATTTGGCATTGCACGATGTTAAGCAAATCATTAATGTAAGCTATAAAGAGCTGAGGACCTAAATTAGAGCCTTGGGGTATGCCGGATGTTTTCTCTACAATATAATAGTACATTCTTCCATGTGATTTTTTCCGTGTGTGAATAGGAAAAAATAAACCGTCAAAACATTAAAGATCATCGAAATTTCCAGGGTAGATACAGCTCTAATAGAAAATAAACTGCATCCCTTTACAAAGAATCCATATTAAAATCTTCCAAAGAAATTGTAACCCCTTCACCCGATACACCTTGACGTAGTAGCACCTCTTAAAAGCTTCACTAATAAAGATACCAGCGAAGAATACCCAAACATTAATATTCTTATCCTTTTTAATTAAAAACCCACCAAACAGATACGCTACCTGAATTGTTTACTAAAATTCTCACCGGTTCCAAGAACGCCAAAGGATATTTGCGGGGACTTAAAAGATGCTCCCCTTAAGCACCTTTCACCAGGACTTTCCCGGCATATACGCTAGAGTAATTCAGTTAAAGCACTGCTCGAGTCTCTTACCTGATAGAAACGAAGTAGATGCTATTAGCAAGGGGATAAAATCTTTTAAGAAGTATCGAAAATTGCAATAAATGAATATTTTGATTCACACCTTCTTGCTTTCACGTTTGATTTGAAGTAAATAAAACACATCTAAATTCGAAATATTTCCGTTTATTCTCAAATCTTAGGTTTTTTTTTTTGTAACATAATACAAATGTTTTTCATTGAATACAAACGCTATTCTAATCATGCCGCGATGACCTTGAGGAACAGATCGCAGTGCAACATAAGCACTGTGGACTCTTCAGTCTTACGATGCCTTGCAAATCAAAAAATTGTTTTTTCCACCAAGATCATTGCAGAATTGACAGTGAAACAATTACTTAATAAGTAAATATGTATTCTAAGTTCTTTGGTGGAGTGGTCTAGTATTCAACTAAATAAAAAGGATTTCAAGAAATCATATGCTTTTCCATACAGAGCCGGCGCCGTATATGGTGGCCCACACTGTATACTTTCTGGATCAATTATTATTGAAAAAGTAACAGTTCAGAGGTTTTTACATGAAAACTAAACCGTTAATGGCATGGTAACTTGCGCGCAAACAGTGCCACACTAACTAACTGAAAGACGTAAACAATCATTGCAACTTACCAGCGCTTATTCGTAATCAACTTCTACTAACTGCATGCACCCTAACGAGCCAAAACTTGTCTACAGCTCGATGACGTCAGAGCACCTAATCGAATAAACTGTACCTGCAATAAACTATCGTATTCTTTTGGCATAAATTCCATCGCAGTTAGATCATGCATACACAGATTTTCCCAGCTGCAACTGCTTTAGGAACACCTTGAAGGCGACCTCGAAACGTCAGATTTTAATGCTAAACTAAAAAGCGCGATACAATCCCTTTCCGGAAACTAAACGAAGGATTAAAATGTCGAATAAAAACTTCGGGGTTGCAAATTTAAATTTTATTTATTTAGATGATCGCGATAAAAAAAAAACGTAGAATTGAAATCCACCAAAAGAACTATTTATTTATGCTCGTGTTCGTTCGTGCTCGCTAAACTCATTAATTTTCGTGGCAAATCGTTCGTTGTTTGTTTCTTTTCTTTTGATTCTTATTATACGTATAATATACAGAGTGTTACAGATAGCTTAATGTATTGACTACGTACATGAAGGACAATTATTTTATATTTGTTTATTTATAACATGCGACATCGTCAGGTGGAACTTATTTCGTACGAATTGTGTTTACAATGTGCTTATACGTTAGAATGTCCTAAACTCAATTTTTATCATCTATTAGTCGTTTTAATTTATTAAATTTAAATTCTTCCTTACTTATATATGTGTAGATATATAATATATACATTAATTACACGATATTACATACAGAAATATATCCGTAAAATGACTAGACGAACTACAAATGGTATAAAATCGTCTTTCGCATTTCCACCGTTTCACTCACAGCACTTACAACGAAGATTTTCCGATCACTTTCGCGCTATTTCCGCTCGCCTGTTTCCTCGCGAGCTAGCTAGTCAGATTCGTCATTTCCGTGCTGGTGTTGCCCGCGTGGAACTCGCCCGCCGCGACTAACACATCCGGCGTCTCCTTGGTCAAGATGGCCTTGCGCGAGGCCGCCTTGAACGACGTCTTCCTCGCGGCGAGATTGCTGTCGGACGATCCGGAAGACAGGCACATGATGTCCTTGAACTCCTTCCAGAAATTCTCGTTCAACCAGCCGTAGAGGACCGGATTCGAGCAGGCAGAGGACATGCCCATCATGTGACAGACCGCGTAGATCACTATCCCCGTCTTCTGGCTGAACACCTCTGAGGAATAAATGTCCGCTATTAAATTGAAGAGGTTCAGGGGTAGCCAGCTGATGCAGAAGACCAACGCTATGGATATCAGTAGCATGTTGGTGCGTTTCAGTTTGCGACCGCGCGTTTGACGTCTCGTGGAGTTTTGGCTGAATTCTTCGTTGCTAACGAAGCCTCCAGCGAAACGGTAGCGCAATTTGAGGTATATGCTGAGGTAAGCGGTCTGAAACAGAAAGAAAAATCTGCATGTAATATTTTATTTTCTAATTGAATGTTACAATAAAGCTAAAACAAACAACGACGCAGTGCTGGAATGAGATATTGGAATGCACTGGTGGGACTGGATTAATATACAAATTACGAACTAGCCAAGGAGGGCTCTAAAAGACACTTCATAGCTCCGGTTTCGTGGGATTACCAAGGATTCTGCTAAAAGGGAGACTTGGACCTGGAAAATACAAATAAATCGAGGACGACTGAAGGTCAACTCCATACCAAAGCGCTAATAGGGAATTCTTTGATAACCTACTTAGACGCAGCAAGAAAAAAGCTGAAACCATTACTGGGGTGGTAACTGGACACTGTCCCCTAAAATAGGATCCCTCGAAGGTTCTCAAGTTTCCACTGGGCTTTAGAAAGAACACCAAGCGGCTCGAGTGGAAGTAAGAGATTTAATAGGGATGGTACATTGATGGTACAATGGTCAAGTGCCTGGACTAAAGTTGTCCACCCTAACTTTATGAATGAAATGATTGAATTCAAAATTCAAATTAGAAAAACTGACACTGGTGACACTTGTGTTTTAAAATACTATTATATAACGAAAAGCAAAAGAAATGGAGAAATTCAAAAATTAAAAAATTGGAAAAATTGAAAAGTTGAAGAATCAAAAAATGGAAAAATTGAAAAATTCGAAAATTGAAAAATTAGATCCGATGTATGCAAAAATGCAATAATATAGTCTGCTGTTCCAGAATAATGTTATAGCAACAATCTCACAGATGAGCACTTAGTAAAAGTATTCAATCACGTAGGATGTTAATTAACTAGGAATATTGAATTATGCAAAGCTATGTACCTATATATTCAAATTAAACTCCCTCGATTATATTATTACTAACTAGAACCGGCTTCCATACAATAAACTTTAAAATTTAATTACAGTTGACCTATACACAAATCCTTTAATGTACCGACATACTACATAATACGAATTCCATGTTCGATGAAAGCTGACCATTATTCCACGAACTAACTAATATAACTGGCATAATAGTAATATGTTATTGTTTAATACGTATGTATGTAGATTTCTAGCAATACGGATCGAGCATATTCAATAGATATTTACCTATAGATCCATCATACGTACATACATTAATAGTAAATAGGGATTCAATTTATACAACAATTTTGGGTTTATTGCTAAGCGTCCATCAACTAAGTTTGGTGACCCAAAATTAATTTGACTTTCATAATGTTCCACAACAAATTATCCAGATAAAATTACATTATATTCATTAGAATCTATATGTTATTTCAGTAATAAGCCCAGATTTACATTTATTCAGCTCGTCAGCTCCCCTATTATTTTTAATAAAATAAATGGTGTTTATTATGTAATTAAAAAAAAATGCTTAAGCATCGGCTATATACTAAAATAAATTTTTGTTGTTTTGATTAAAACATGAGACGGTTACAACACTTGTTCATTTATTTATTGAATATACATCTTGAATTCAATTTCTTACCACAGAGTATAAATTACAGCAACAACGTGTTATCCGTATTTCGCATGACTCGTATTCTATTGCACTTGTTACTACCAACCAAAGAAAAATATAAAATCCTGATTTGATTTAACATATTCTGATATAAAATTATATTTTAAAGCAATATGCTTTACTCGGCGATTGTTTTCAGGGTTCTTTATTATCGATATACAGCCTTGATTGCCCTCAAAGAAATTTTTTTTTTACACAGTGATACCAAAACCATTAACCATAACCCACTACAAACTGCGTGACACAATGCAAGTTCTGCTTCTGTAATCGACAACGCTACATAGTTTTGATTCCGAGTTGTCCACAATATAATAACGATCAATGAGAACAAAACAGAGTACATGGTATTTACAAAAAAAAAACATATAAACCCACTTTTAACATCAAGATTAAAACACAAACCATAACTCAAACCTGCCAAATAAAATATCTAGGATTAACCATACAAAATTACCTAAAATGGGATACCCACGTAAAAAATTTGATAACAAGAAACACCATGATTATAGCAGGAATGCAGAAAATTAAAGACATAGTACCAGAATAACTGAAGAAGTCTGTATATCACAGCACATTTACGTCCCATATTAGCTATCTAATAAACATATGGAGCCATACAACTAAACAAAATTTAAATGAACTACAAAGACAGCAGAACAAGATACTAAAGACACTGTATAACATGGACAAATGGACACCATCGAAGGACGTTTACGAGAAGACGCAAGAACTAAATTTACAACAATTAATAATATTCAGAAATCTTCTTACAATACACAAAATCGACAACAAATTAATGAAAACTCATTGCAAATTCACACCTAATACAGAAATACACACACACAAAACACGAAGACATTCACACCTGAGAACAGAAAAAAACACAAGTTACAAATATGAAAAATTTCCAGCACCAGATGCGATCAAAACATACAATAAACTTCCAAAACGCACAAAGACACTAAAACACGTTAAATTTAAAAGCAAGATAAGGATGGAGGTATACCGGCAGTACAACATGTAGGAAGGACCAAACGACCTTCGATACCGTTAGTTCGAGAAGAGTGCACCATCTCGTATGCTCGGATGAAGAATGAAGGCGAAAAAACATATTGCTATACGTGTTGCAATTTTTTTTGTGTATATACATACATTTTGTAAACTGTATAGTTTGTGTTTGTTTAAATAAATAATTGTTCAATACTATATTGTTGTAGACCTTACATAAAAATCCAGTAACAGATTTTCTATCGCTTTGATCACTACCCCAGTATGAGTTTACTAAAGTTAGGTTACAATAACCTCCCGTGCGCAAAACATCAGGAACCGGCAATGCATTTATTCTCACTTTGCTAAAAAATTATGTTGAGAATAATCAATCCATTAATTTTCTCTTCTCTCTAGTATATAGATATTATGTACGATGTTCATGTCAATACAACAGTAGTAGTTCATGTTATATACATGTCAGATACCTTACCGGTTTCTCTACTTGAATTGCCAGTTAAACAAGTGAATTGTTACTATTCATATTTATTCTTTATTTCAATAAACAAGTGTTTATACATACTTGCGTTTTGCTCAACAAATTAAAAAGAAATTGTCACAAAATATTGTGATCGCCGTCACATATTTCATTCATATGCATATTTTCCCAAATATTGTTAGCCAAAAAAAGAAATCGACCCACCAGCACTGAACACAGGTGTTGCTACGATCGATTGTCCTGAAAGTAATCAATGGATCATGAAACCTGGCCAAATTACACAGCACACCTCAGCGTGCTTATATAATATCACACAACGTCTATTTCGCTCTGTTCGGCAGCGTAAGCACGCGCGAGCACCAACACCTGCATCCTATTCGTGCATATCAAACAAATTCTGTAACACCCACATCCATGCACAAACTGAATGCATAATTCTAAGCCTGTTTAAAATTCACGCTGGCGAGAACATAAGGGTTCGAGTGTGCGTTTTAAATAATGCCGACGCGATTTCCCTGTTTCGCAAATGGATGACTTTATTGTTGCTACTCTGCATTCGCGGAATTCATCAAACAAGAATTCTCTCTTTAAATACTACATTGAGAAAGAAAAATAGTGCTGACAAGCGATTATTCAGTCCTACCAATGTGAAATAAGAGAACGTATTTGCTGTTATATGTATATTAGGCAGAAAATTTGGTAATTTAAATATGATTACGTTCAATTAACTGCAATTTTGGTTAGTCTAAAACATGCAATACGTTTCCTTGAAAACGCGGAATGATTGTCTTTACCTCCACTGCTAAAACCATGGCATCACTTTAACCTTTAACCTGAGACAATGTTCTAAAGATGGGTAAGTTTAATAGGCCAAAGTGTTAACAAAAATTGGTGGTGAACGTTTCTAGATGACCCTATAAGTACAAATTGGTATAAGTACAAAGTTGATTTGTTTAGGTTGTATATAAAATTTAGGTTGGTGGTTCTGTTTTTTACAGTTGCATCATGGTTGTATCTTGCATCCTTTTTCTTCATTCATGTGATTTGTTGTTTTGTGGTTTTACTACGCGTCTGTCACCTATTTGCTATTTCAATACTAATTATTTTTGTGTTTTTTTAAGTATTAGTAGTGTTTTAATTTAATTAATTTACTTTTGGTTTTATATTCGACAATTATTTACAAAGTTTAATGAATGTTTGTGGTTATGTGTTATAAAGTTCACTAAATATTCTCTTAGTGCTTTGTGTTTATCTGAAGAAGAGTGCATCAGAGATATCGTAAAATTCTGACGGCCAGTGTGACTGCGTCCGTAAAAATTCATCTATCGACGCCGACGTTTAGAGTTAGATGAGTTTATATCCAGCGATGCAGAAAATCAAGAGATGGCCAATTATTGCCTTGTCATAAAACGTATGAGGTATGAAGTGTATTATATATCTGTATCATAATTTCATGAACTGGCAGCCTGTGGCGTCTCTCTAAGGTGACGGTTGCGTGAAATTGTCTACTTCTGATATCTGACATAAGACAATACGGCTTGTAAAAAATGAAATAGACATGGCATTACATACCTACGTTATTTCTGAACGTTTCTATAACGAGAAACCAATCAGGACTCACGTCAGAAATGTGTAATATGGTTCCTTTGGAGAGTCAATATCAGTTCTTAAAATATAATAGATAGAAATAGATGTTTAAATTTGTTTAACCATATTTCTTTGATCAAATAAATAAATATTCCTAATGAAAGACAGTATTTTTTTATATTACTCTGATAAATAAATTAAATTAAAAAAATTATATGATTAAATCAAAAAAAAACTGTCACGATTAAAATATTTATTTTAAAATTAAAATGGGACTGCTCGCTTGGCAGATAATTTTAATTTAATTTCTTCTTTTTGTATCTACTTGCAATGAAACGCAATACATTTTTTATTGTTTATAAATAACAGAATGTAATTTAGTACCTTTGTAATGTTTTGTTTTTTACTGACCGCTTTTCAATCGAATTTCCTGTAATCGATTTCTGTAAATATCGTCGTAAAAGTCTTGATATAAATTTTACTTCGTCCTCTACATAAAATGTAAATTCTCGCGAACATAATGTTATTCACAATCCATATTTTCCTACTTTATTGCAGAATCTGCAGAGTTATATGAAAGTGCAAACATATGCATTTTATTTGATCACTAAAATGTGCATACATTTCTACAAAGTAGTCGTGAATTAAGAATGAATGTCAAAGTTCAAGCGAATTCAAAAGCACTTACTTTAATTGCATTTGAGTATACACAGGTAGACGGAAAGTTAATTTTTAATTCATTTGAAGCAATCAACTTAAATGAAAGAATTTGAAATTAAGAGCTAAAAGCAATTATTACTAAAAGTAATATCACAGACAAGAGAACATGACAGACCATCAGCTAGTCAGGGCGACTAGAATTGTTCATAGGACTGATACCAAATGTCACTATAAGTAACGTCTGTACCCTGTACATAATTTTATATATCGCTAAAATGGCGCCAACAGCATCACCCCCGGACACAGTACATTGTTGCCACTGCTCTTGTAGACGGCGCGCCGACAAAGCTGTTGCATCTAAAGGATACCGCCGCTAATCCGCTTATTTAAAATACGTCGTATTTTTTTATAAAAACATGGCAAATCTTGGTATCAACTTTCCTTTGGCGAATTTTTTCTTCAAACTCGGTTGTTCAGGTTTATTTCTTTTACCCTGCCATTCGTTTATTATTCCCGTTATTAAAAAAAAAAACGGGCATTTTTTGCTTTAAGTTATAGTTATTATGTCGCATACATCGTTCACGACTATTGTCGAATTACCATATTTTAAAAACTATATACCTACCATTAAAAGTTTGAATTAGGTGAACATTTATGTCGAAACAGGAGTTTTACATGGGAAAAATTTGATTTTTAGTATGGCAGGCATAGCACAATGAGCCCGGTAAGGGTGGCCTAAGTGCACGTGGTTACCACCTTCCCCGGCCTAGTATGGCAGGCAATAAGTGCAATTATTTGAATTGTGGACGATCCAAGAAAAGAATTCCGAATTTAAATATGTTTAGATTTCCTGTGCGTGATGAGAATTTACTTGCACAATGGATTAAAAACTCAAAAAAATCATATGATATTTTCAATTTTATTCAAGAGTATTCGAAACAATTTATTAACAGTCACTTTTAAACATGGTACTTCAACAATAAGTTTTGATGGTCTACAGCAGACTTATTTCATAGATCGGAATTCCACCACTGCTAGTGCTCTAACGAAAATAACGGACAAGCATATTAATCCAACTTCTTTCGAAAAAATATCGCGGAAATTGGCATTACAAATTTTTTCCAACACATTGGCATAGGCCGTAAGAACGTGTGCGGTAAATTGGCAAATTAATTCTAAAATCGTCTTAGATACCGCATAGTTATTACAATAGATGAACAATTTGTTTGATACCTTGGATAATAAACTGATGTACCACAAGAATCCGTACAGTTGCAGATTAAGTGATAGGAATCCCAAGATTATAAATATTTTAATTTGAGCAACGGAATTTCTCAAAAGTATGACAAAAATTGACAGGAATGGTAGGGAAAGTATACTGTTTTGATGGCATGATTCAAACTACAACGGCATTTCTAAAATTGTATGAAGTCGAGAAGGGCAAAGGTATACATTTCATCTTAACTAACAGACTAAATCAGGATGCCATAGAAAATTTCTTTTCCGTCATTACACAACATGGAGGATAGAATCTTTACCCAACTGCAAAGGCTTTTCGTTTATCTTTTCGGATAGAAACCATTGCAAAACTTCTAAAACCTCCAAAATCTTCAAACTGCGAACCAGATTTGGTTGTTTGTTTACATGTAAAACACGATCTGATTACTACTAATCTAGTAGTGATTATGTTAGTGTTTTTTCAATGTTTCACAAAGATGTTTGGTCGTTATCTTAATATATTTTTTCATCTTTACAAATTTGATTCGTTATTTTCACAGAGAAAAAAGTGAATTTTACAGTGAATTATTTTTGCTGTACCAGCTTAAAAAAATTGTTAACTTTTAACAAGGTATAAAGTTTCTCGGTAACAATTTTTTGTGGGCCTTTTGGAAAAATAAAATTTCTTTTTTAGTTTTTTTTATTACCGTGTAGCGGAAACTTCGAGTTTCTTATTTCCAAAACTTTCCAGAGATCGAATTTGATTTAACTACTTACCGATACGATGATGATAGGCACGAAATATTGGAAAATGATGGAGAATATCGAATAGAGGGCACGGCCGTGCCTGAACGGCCAATCCTCTATGCAGAAATTGATACCCAAATCCGTGCCGTTGATTCGGATGTCGTGATGTACCAGTTCCGTGTAGATGAAGAGCGGAGATGCTAGAACCGATGCGATGATCCAGATGGCGAGCAGGATAGCGCCAGTCAGGCAGAGATTCAAACTTTCCCGTGTCGGATATACGATCACCTGTAACGGAATGAAGCGGATAGGTAATTAGTTTCTCCGTTTAATTCGTCTTGCAACGAAAGGAACGATCATTAGGGATTTATAATGTCTGGAAGTAAGTATTGAACAATGACGCAATTAGGGATTGAATAGTGTTGATAAGTGTCCTTTTGCAATGGAAATAATGGAAGTTTGTGGCTTGTATCGATTTTCTTTAACTTAATAATGGATGTACTAAGAATTTTAGTTTATTCTTTCAATTATATATATGTACATTAAAATTTATAAATGTTATACAGGTGTGCTCCCGGATGGACTGAACAAGAGGGAAAAAAATCTTATTTGTAGCTTAATGAAAAAATATCATTCGTTAAATTTTTTTTTTTTTTGCTTGTCTCAAAACCACCAATTCTGAAACTAAATATTCTTTTGAGCGTTGAGAAAATTTTAAAACACATTTGAGCTAAAGAAAGACCTTTTATTTTTTATATTTTTATTTTTATAGATTTTGAGATAAGCAGAAAACTTTATAAAGAATGACATTTTTTCGTTACGCTGCAAATAAAGTTTCTCTTGTTCAGTCCTTCCGGGGACACAGAATTTAGCACGAAAACTACGAAAGATAGAAAAGTAAAAAATTTTGTAAAATTATTCACAAATATACAGGGTGTTACAAATTCTCAGAGCCACTTTTAACTTTTTTATTTCAAATGGATCACTACGATTCTGAGTGATCATTTCACACCTTTGCAATGATATAAAGTTATGTGCCCTTCCGACAATTAGTTTAGACGATATTGCAAATTTTGTCAAAATTTGACAGTTGCGATTTTAAGTTTTATATCAAAAATCGCTGTAGCGTCGCGCGTTATTCTTTTGTTATCGATTTATATGTTTCACGGTGATGTTACGTAAAAATATATACAGGGTGTTAAATATGTCGTGGCACATTTATCGATATTCAAACTCCTTTATTTCGAAATGGAACCTACGCCGAATACCTTGCAAAATAACCTTCAAAATGATACCAACAATATAACACTTATTTCAAGTACTTTCAAAGATTTTACAATTTTATGAAAAATATGTTTACAACCTTCAATACGTGGGACACCATTTGCTCAGGTAGCCATAATTAAAAAAAAAAAAAAACTAAGAATCTAACGAAATGTCAAATCTCAAATGTCGTGTTTTGTAGTTTGTCTTTGGTATCGTAGTGTTTTATAATTTTTTATACTTTTATTACCGCTCATTGTTTGCAATTTGAATTAATTATTTGTGGATCATTAGTTATTAAGTATTACTTTAATCTGGTTGTTAATTATATCATTTTGTGCCTGTTACGTTTTACCTACTTTCATTTGCTAAAAATGAATTTCTCTAAGGAGGAATTCGTAGATATGGTATTTGTTCTCGATGCTTGTCACAGAAATCCACTATTAGCATCAAGAATGTGTGCAGAGGAATATCCTACCCAACAATTTGTTGCTAACGTTTCTTTGGTCGGGTTTTGTGAATTACGACAAACGTGAAAGAACAAAAACTATGGTTACAGAAAATAATGAAGTCAATCCGCAGTGGAACATCGCACGTCTCTACAAGGACAATTTCGCAACAACACGGAATTGCAACCACCGCCACGACGAGAATTTCAAAGAAACATTCACCCTTATAAAATTAATATTCACCCTGTTGCGAAATTTTTTTTTTTTTTTCAAAACCTTTCAGAACAAAAAATATCTGAAGGTTGTGAAAAGGTTCAATCAATAAATATACCCAATATTTTTGCAAGTTGTATCAAATCTGCGTTCCGTTTCTTTGACAGCAGCGGTCCAATTTAATATTTGCAAAAGGCTCTAAACTTTGAAGCTCCGGCACTGATAGGGCACTAGATATAGCTTCTTTTTTTGAATGCAGATGTACAGTAGTATATATGATTCCCAGCAGAACTGTATATCTATTCCTTGATATCGTAGCAACAATTTTGATTATTTCAAACTAAAAAACCCAAAGTTTCTATTGAAAAGTTGTAAATTTTGGTATATGTCAGTTTTTAGTATTAATATCAATATATAAAACATACTTCTAACTCTTGTATTATTCTTGTTTTTAAAGAGCACTTTAAACACATTTATTTCGACATAAATAGGTACCAATTTATTTAACTGCAGCACGTTATACAAACTACCAAAAACTTCTATAAGGGGGATATTTTTAAAAGCAACACCTGTGTTCTTTATCCGTACTATATGCGTAATATACAACTTGTATTCTGTCCTCTTCATTTCTTGCTGACTGCGCGTTTTCCTTTGTACCTTTTAACATTTGACATCATTACACCTGACGCTCTCTTCTAATTGTGACAAATTGCCTCTTAATCGTAACATTTGCCATAGCATCCTCCACATTTCAGCGAAATTAATGTCCAATGTAATTTGATTAGTGTCTCCACTTTAACAAATTCGCAGAACGAAATTCTCGCGTTCAGCAACCAATCGCTTCTTTTCCTAATTAAACGCGTTTAATATTTCTTTCTCATTAATTGGCATTCTCGTATATTGAATATCTAGGGCGGGTCGTTTGCGAAAAAATCCTGAGAGGCGGCCTCTTAAAATTTCCGAAATTACCGTATACTTCCACGATTAGAACTAATCAATCCCATTCAGATTTGTCCTCGAAAAGAAGTTTTTTTAATTTTAGATTCCTTTAAATTAATGATTCGCGTAATTTTTTCCCGTAAAATTAAACAAGACGACCTGAGGTAATGAAAAATTGAAAGAGTGCTTTGAATCCCGACAATCGTCGTACAATTTCAATCAAAGTTTCCGGCCTGAACTGCGAATCTATCCCATTCCGTTCCGTTTGGTAGATACAAAGCTTAGATCTCAAAATCAACGGAACCCCGATCGTCCACTCAAGTACAATTCCTCTGTAACATCGATGAAAGTTTAATGAAATAGTTTGGGGACCAAAGGCGATAACCCTGCAAACCTGCCTAACCTTAATTAAGTGTTCAACATGGACTAAATATATATGCATAATGGATACATTCGCTTTGCAGTGTAGATACGAAAAAACCGAATCGCCAGTCCAGGGCTACCTTATCGTAATACATTCTAAGCCGATATCTCCAACCAACAATACGGTAAGTATTCAAATGAGACGCCTCATCTCCCAATCGTAAGCAAACCGAGAATACAATACCAAACAAACAAGTACCTAAATAAGAAGCAAACTTACTTACCCTGTACCTATCTAATGCTATTGCGGCTATGGTAATGGTGGTTACGAATATGCTGGTCGCTTGCAGCGCGCTTTTCATCTTGCATAATATTAGGTAATTTCCCAACGGCCAGTACTTAGTTAGGATCTCCATTAGAGTAAGAGGCATCGTAACGGTGCACAGAAGAAAATCGGAAACAGCCAAGTTGACTATGAACATATTTCTAGGGGTCCTCATCGCTGGTTTTCTTACTACCGATACTATCTGCAACAGAGGAGAAGCATAACATTATACGTAACGTAGATATGCAATAAAATGCAAAGTGGCTACCGGAAATGCACACGTAAGGAAGTTGTTAAGCGTTTGCATTGTAGGGCGTGGGATGTGCAACCAACTTGAATTCTATTATAGGTTACGAAAGTCCCCAAAATGGTTTTTCGAACACAATGTAATACATATTGGTAAATATTCTTTCCTAGTTTATATTGTTAAAACTTTTATTTTGGTTTCGAATTTCTCCATACCGAGAAATCTTCGAAATAAGCCTTGTGATTCTCATTATAATAATATCGCCTTCAGTTAAAGGATTTTACATTTAAAAATGCAATTTTTAATTTGTTCAATAGCAAGGCTAGAATTTTTGACATTTGTCAGAGTATACGATTTAAGATACGCATTCCAAACAACGAACAGAAATAGTGAACATTCGTTATAAACACAGTTAAAATTTTGCCTAGACAGTTCGTAGAGTTCTTGGTGTACCTTCTCACAAAGTCATTGTAAAACTAATCGCAAAGTTTGAGAGAAACGGTCAAGTTACTAATATAAAATTGCCAGTTCGAATTCTTTCTGTCAGATCAGCCGAAAACATGTTATAAAGTATCTTCAATACTTTTATTGTGTTTGTAATTTATTTAGTTTTGTGATCCCCTTCATTGTGGGAGATAGAAAAAACATTCATTAAGCAGAACAAGTAGATGTGTTTTTTATTATGCGAATCTTCTGAGCTTTTTCCCCTCTAAACAGACTTGTATTAAAAGTTGCCTTTAACAACAAAAAATAAGGGAGAGGAACATGAAGTTAGAGTGTCGTGATATTATGAATGGCTTCCCACTTATTATCTACAAAATTACCACAAACTTATACGTTTAAAATGATCGATGGTTGAAACGCTCTCAAAGTTTTTCCTAACCTCCGCGATTTTTCCATCTACACATTTGTCAAGTTAAAAATAATTAGTTCCGCACACTAATTAGCCAGTAAAACTCGCACTTGCATCAGATGCATCAACCAACTCATATAAAAGGTTTCTGTTAATTAACCTCCGACGCCATCATTGTAGAATTACCAATTATTCCCGGTGCTATTAGTGCGGATTCCGCGATAACCTCACATACCCGACTTAATCAATGAAAAAACAATGTTTATTCAGACCCGTTCTTCAACAATTCGTATACGCAAACACACATAATTCAAATACGACTTTGATTAATTAGATACGCCACGTAATTTCAGTTTGATTTGTGGTATATAATTAAAGATAATTAAATATTTGCAGGGGGGATGTTTTATGGTTACCAACGCTACGGCATTAAAAAGTCAACAGCGAGCCGACTAAACGGTGGAATATGAATCGGGGAAGACTTAGAAATACGGCTTGTACCTATAGTCGATGTTGCTAACTCGTTCTAAAACTCTTGTTGATTACATAACCTTTAACTTTTCGAAGGATGGTGAATCATGAATTGTAAATATGGGGTTTCAAGGCTTTTTTTATTAAGGTAGATGAGTTTTGTTTACTTGTTATTTCGCACAATATTTAAGGTTGAAGTAATTTGCATATAATTTTAACTTGTTATGGGAGCGAATATTAATTTTACAACCCACATTTTCATATATTATAATATAGTTAATGCAAATATTGTATATTGTAAACGGGACATTAAAAAGTTTAGTTGGGTAAATGGGGTTTTTGGTTGGGGGAAAGAAAAAGACAGTTAGTATGACGTTGGTGTGATGAATATTAGAGCCGGTTAGAGCTAAGAGATCGTCTGAGTTTGTAAAGTTAATTACGGCGTTTTAAAAATAAAGTTTGTTCTTGTTAAAAAGTGGCGTGTGTTTTTTTGGAAGAGAAAAGCGACTCGGTCATATCTACCGCAAAGAATTTCAATTCAAATGTGCTACCTCAAATAATTGTTTACCTGTTGCGATTGGAATTGTGTCAATGGTCATATCGATGGGGTACAACTTTTATATAAATCACAGCAGGTAAAGACTTATTTGAGGTGATTCGTTTCACTTGCAGTGCCCTGTATATATTAAAATGAAGACCGAAAAACTCTTAACTATACTTCGACCGTATAAATACTAACAATTTCTTACAGTCGAGTCCTTATAGAAGCCGAGTAGACAGTCCCCTGCTAACTATGCAAACTTATCGACACTTCTGCAAACTGTGTTGCGAAACTTTAGTCGATTCTCTTATCCAGGATCACGATAAACGCGGCTCAAACTTCAAGCCATCCAATAAATAGACTTCCTCGCTTGTGCAATAAAGCTATATTTTATAGAAAGTGACATAAGAAAGCGTAATAAAAACCAGGTGAGCTTAAACGCAATCTAGATCATTGAATAATGAGATTTATGTCGTATTTCACTGAAAGCACCGGCGAATGGCATCCTTAATATATTAGACTATATTTAAGTTTTGCATCTAAACATCGCATTTATGGCACAGCTTTCAAGTTTTTAGAGGAACTGCGATAAGAGAAAGTTTATAAAGGTAGGAAGCTTTAATAGCAATACCATACAATTATTACATTATCATTAATTTTTTCTTCTTTTAACATAACGGTAGACGATTTTGACAGAAGGGAAAAAGTTTTGTGAACAAATTACCACTATGATTAATAAATAAGAATGCATTTGTAAGAAATATTTGCTTCAGTGATGAATGTGCGTTTTATTTACATGGATTTGTAAATAAACATAACTGCAGATATTTTTTTTTAATTAATAATAATAACAATATTTATTGCTTCATGGTATCATACAAGATAAAAGAATCAGTCAAAAGAACAAAGAAAAAAAGCAGAAAACAAAATTAAGAAGTACTTTTACAGTAATAATAGTTTGAGAATTCCTAAAAATTAGCGGAAAGAAAATATTCAACGCTATAGCAACAGTAAAACTGCTTTTACGTTTTGTCTAAATCCGACATTAGTTTTTAAGTTGTTAGGCAATTTATTATATAATTTCTTTTCAATATAAAACACCCCCGTCGGTATTGCTTAAGTCGCATCGTGGAATAAAGAGATCATTTCTATTACGGGTGGAGTGATCATTAATGTCTTTTACAGCTTTGTATTTATGTCTATTTTTATGATGATAGCCTTCAGCTTTATAAATATAAAGACAAAATAAAAAAAAATAAAACAGTTTAAGCAGTAAAAATGTGTTTTTAAAATTGATTTTTGTTCCAATGCTCCTAACATAAATTGACCACCTAGGAAGAGAAAACAAAGCAAACAGATTTTCTTAAAAATTTCGGAAATGAATCGATCAGTTTCAAAAAACTAAACGCCAAAATGTAGTGTTTCAAAAAACAGATAAACCAAGGTATTACTCGATGCGTCAAAAGTTCGATCATACTTACATGTTTCAGGAAATTCTTCATAAATTTCAAGATTTCCATAAACTTGTTGTGGGAAGTTCTAAAATAAACTCCTGCTATAATAGTCTTGACCAAAAAAAAAAAAAAAGCCAGGACGTTTCCAACAAAGAAACAACAGCCATTATTCCAAAGACGTGGGATCGTTTTAATTATTCCTGTTTATCGCTTCAATCCCGTAGGGAAGTGAGTAACTGTTATTTCCGCGTAAGCCACAACGGACTTTTCTCGCTCTTTCTTTTAATTAAAAAGTTATGCCGGACCCAGGTCAAAGTTTAATAAGAATTCCCAGAAAAACTCGTTTCACACAGCAAACTGAATATATCGATTAGACATTTTAAAAGCGCTCTCTGGTGGACAGATTTGAAACTGATGGCAATGAAAACCGTTTGAGCGGATATTGTAGTTTCGTGGTTGTAATTAGGACGTTGTCCAAGTTGTCAGAAACTGTAATTAGTACCGAAGCCAGCACATTTATTTCCTGTTTCGATAAATTACGGCGAACACTTAGATTAGTGTGGCATACGCCAATATACAGGATGTAGCATGTAAGATCATAGCGCCTCTATCACACAAGACATCGAAGAAAGTCAAAGAGCAAAATGTCTTTTTCCGAAATTAAGTTATGATGATAAAATAACAAAAGAAGTGCAATTGTCAATGTTACTATGCCCATATCGTACCAATATATTTAGCAGGCTTTGCCTGATTAATATACAGGGATGTTACATTTAGAAAAAATATACTCAAAGGAGTTTTTCTAACATGCTGCCTAAGGGTGACTGTGTGAAACGCCCTGTATAATGTAACTAAAATCGAATGATATAGGAAGTTAGTCCAAGGTTTTTTTAAACCACGTTCAAAAATTGAACTTTTAGCTATTCCAAATAACGAACATATGCGTACTTTTGTAGGGGTGAGATTTTCAAGAAAAAATATTGAGATTAATTAATATCTTTCAAAAGATTTTAGAAACGTAGTTCACCTTGAATAACTTGCACATACAAAAATTGAATTAGTTCTGGTGATTCCTTCTCCATATTATTCTGACAATTGTCAAGTGTTCGATTGCAAGAAGACAACAGAGTTTCTTCTTTATACTTCCTCCAAATATGTATCCAAATACTATATAAAAATTGATCCATGCGATTTCTTTTGGAAATAAAAACGAAAATGTGAATTTTGTTCCATCAGTGTTACATCATTAAACTGTAATTTCATTCATAGTGTTAATAAACAACAGGACACATTCTGTCCAAATAGAATTTCCGCCCTTGTTCATACATGTTCCTCAAACACTAATTCCCTTTGTTTCAAAGGAAGAAAGGCCAATAGATAGAATCCGAGGTGACCCTTGGGATATACCGAGCGGAAAAAATTATACATTCCTTTTAGCTGTACCAAGTAAATAGAAATTTCTTTCTTTCTTAGAACTACATGTTTCGTTTCAGAGGTATTCTAGGTTCTTCTATAGAGCGCTGTTTTAGCGTAACGTACCGACGTGAAATCCATCGCAAACTTAAAATAACTACCTCACATGTAATTTAATCAAGGCTCAATTGTCTTTATTGTTGAACAAAGGATCGGTTATTCGGAGTTTCCGTACATAAAATCCATACAATCGGGGCCTCACTCAGAGGGATATGAAATTTCGTGAAAACTGGGTAATACAATCTCCAATATGAACGATAAGACCCCGCTTTAGAGGGTTCCATTAGGGACTGTGCCGATCCCAATGGGATTTACGCTTCCGCCTCCTGCTCAGATTAAAAACAAGTTAGATAGATGACGTATTACTGCTAAATTTCCAGTATACTAAACAACATAATATAGTCGCATTAGAACTTCACTATTTGGTGAATTGGAAATAATCAAGATATTGATCGAATGCTTAAAGCATTTTGAGATGTTTATTTAGGGAATAATATGCAGGGACGATAAAAAACGCATTATAATTGAAACGTCAAAAGAATGTATGACTTCAATCTAATGATATGTCGTTTCAAGTCAAATTTTTTAAATTCGAATTTTTACAAACCCTTTTATATCCACTTTTTTTTTTAATTATTATTAAAAGCATCAATGTCACAAGAGTGACTTTATGATTATTAAAATTCGGTTTGAAAGTTACTATTGTTTAAATTGATTTAACTAAAAAACGTTGCTGATCAACATTATTAGTTAACACTTCAATGAATCTATTTAATTTTGAAATGGAACATAGAATTCTTACAGTTATTAATTGTAATTCCGTTGACTTCTTTAGCAGTTGAGTTACTCGTAACGTGAATTGACAAGAAAATAAAATCGAGATAAGAAACGTAGATTTTTTGTTTTAAAAAAACATTGCACTGGATCAGCTGGAGTCTAGCCTTGACCGGGAAGCGCTGCATGTTTGTTTACATTCTTCTACGGTTACAAAAAAAAACGAAACAGATGTTTAAAATATTAAATTTATGCGTCTTTTCCTATTATTCAACACAAAGCACATTTACGGCGATACAGTGGGGTGCTGGTAGCACTTGATCCAAAACACGAAACATGGATACGAAACTGACATATTTTATACTTCTGTCTTTAAAATAAATTTCTACTTATTTACTTACTGCGTTTCGGACAAACTAATTCCGTTTCTGGTTATGTGTGTAACTGTCTGCGATTAGTAAAATTTCCTTACCGTTTTTATGCTGAACATATTATAACCTCACATTTTCGTTTGACACCCGCATTGTCACCAGTAGCTTTATTTATAATTTTATCGTTTTTATCATCACGATCTTTTGACATTTCAAACGATAACGGAATCGTACAGCGAAACGAATAACTTTAACTTTTCGTTGGACGCACAACGCCTATATGCTTTCAATTCGTTTATTTCGTATTTGAAATTGTAACGAATTGGCATATGCACAAACACGTTAGTAGGTTTGCTTGTTAATCGCGAACTGTCAATTCGATTATGAGTAATCCGAAGCACGTTCATTTAAACGGATTTGATTAACGGTGAATTATAATCGAAATTTGTCCCAGTCGAATTGTGCCCCAAAGGACGATGATAATACTGGAGTAGAGAGAGATAGAGGGGGCAAAATAAAATCCTGATTTTTAGGCGTCAAATAACAGGCCAGTATACAATGTGAAAGAAATATTTTGAAGAACAGTTAATTATCTCAGAAACGGATTGAGTTAGATATAAGAAACGTAACAGTAACTTGCCTTTGTTTAGTTTGTACTATCAAAATATGACTTAATATATAGGGTGTTCCATTTAAATTTTCATAACATTGGAGTGTAATTTTTTTTTTGTCACTATGTTTCGAAACAACTTTAAAATGTGTTCCTTACGAATCTAAATCCTAATAATAAAAATATTTTTGAAAATATTGTACCGCTTTTCGTATATAAACCGACAGGGATGTGGTGAGCCAGCTTATACAGCCATAATCCCTGCAAAGTCAACGGTTATACCACGCATGTGCGTCTCCCGCTCATTCTTCTTACTGCAGTAGGTATTCCCCTATATTCAGTCATTCGTCATAGCCACTCATAGCTCACAACGAATACTGGCGCGAGCGCAGCGGTTGCTTTACTATTCAATCTACACGCAGCAATGTGTTAATTTTTTGTGACCGTGAAACGTATTGCATTTTTATTATGAAAATGAATAAATTGCAATATGTATTACTTTGGACACACGTACTTATAAACTCAAAAGGTGTAATGAAAGCGTAAAACAGTAATTTATAGTATCTATTATGTACTTAAAAATAGTCTTTGCTAATGACAAGAAAATTAAAATAATTCTAATGAACGAAGAACAAAACCCTCATAAAGAAATAATAAATTTAACGAAGGAAAAATAAAACTTAATTCTGAGTAAATAATTTTAAAAAATTAAAAGTTACTCTTAATAATAAATTAAATAAACTTTAACACCAGCTCGGTTACTATTCTATTCGTAATAGTAATAAATAAAGAAATATAAAATTAGGGTTTGTTCATAACAAGGAAATCAAAGTCATTCTAATCAATTTAGGACAAAACCCTCAAAAAGATATAGTAAATTGATGAACAAATAGAAATTAATTCTGGGTAAATAAATTTAAAAAATAGAAAACTAAAATAAGCCTTAATAATAAGAGGAAATAAATGTGAATTATTTTAAAATCCTTGAACCTTCAAACAAAAGGTTCAAATATGCCCCCATCTTTGGCTAAACAATATCCTAATTTGTTGTAGAAATTCATTCTAACATTCTCCAACATTTCTGAGCTATTGCTGTTTGACGTGTGAACGATTTTATTGCGCAACTGCTCTACATTAGCTGGTCTAATGTCTTCATTGCCATAAATTTTTTGTTTCAAATATCATATACATACAAGTTCAATTCACAAACAGAATTCCATGCAATTATACCATAAAAGAGATGTTCATAATATTTTCCGTGAAATTTCTACCGAATTTCAACTGATTCATGCCTCCACATTTAATATTCCGGAATCTGAATACCGCGCGTTCTTAATCCGTAATTATCCGGTGCGTCTGCACCGTATAATTACATTTATCTGTTCGGGAAGTTGACAATGGGTTCGCAAGAATTTACTCGCGCAATGGAGATTATACGAACGTATCTTAGGAATTATGTAAGTATCAGGAATTTAACTGTGATTGTCTAGAAATACAAACTCGCTTCTCCAAAATAAATAACTCAAACACAAGAAACAATGGCTGGTAGTATATACATATATATAACATTAGATGGAAATGGAATAGCGTATTGTGTTCCAGCATTAGGGCCATTGTTAATTTTTCTTTTTATTTTGGCCGAAATCGATAATATATAAATGAAACTTTATAAGAAAAATGTGGTAGTTATTGTTATTGACCGAGAATGATGTGCAGATATTCTTTTGGATGTAGGAAGATTGATTCTGACGTATGCGTGATTAGATGCGCCGAGAAATATCTTTATGATACTGATCATCTTTCTACAATAAATGATTTTTTTGTTTTGTTATTTTAAATGCCAGTTTTATCTTGTACGAAATCGTACGTTTTGATATTAATGCACGGAGTTACATCTTTTCAAGTTTTATTGCACAAAATTCGTCCTTTTTGTTCAGTTTTTCTATTTTTTTCCGTTTAACTCAAGAAAATATTAAATAAATTCTTTTCTGCTAATAACTGTAATTAATTTGAGGCAATTTTTATATTAAAAATTTTACCTCGTGTGGGATTTGAACCCGACATCTCCTGTTCACCGGACGGATGCTCTGCCAGTTGAGCTAACAAGGTGTTCTATAATCATGTTATAGTTACTACTGTAAAGTTTTTGATACTTATAAGAAATTTTATTGAAATCCTAAGAAACAAATACACCTACTTGCACATAAAACATAAAAGAGAACTTACCACAAGGCTATTTCCTGATGCACCAGTTAAGATCAGCAGGCTGTACATGAAAATCAGCAAGCTATAAGCCGGGTCATTCACAGCACGATTGTTCATATAACTCGCGATTAAGTCTGGATCCACTTCATTGCTCTTATTAATAATGTCTATCACCATAGAAGAGTTTATGTTCACCTCCATGACTGCTTGTTAATATCGTATGTCCCAATATACATTTCACGATATTTTATAATGATATTTCACGGTTTAATTGTCTCTATAATTGAAAGAAACTGCAGTTTTTTTTAATGTGATATCAGTTGTCAAGTCTCGGCATACTAGAGCAGATTAATTCGGGTACCTGAAACAAAAATACGTACAAAAATAACAAACTTAAGTTATTAACACTTCAAAATTACATTCATTCATTAATATTTTTCTCGAATATATTTTCTCGAATGGTGATGAATAACTGAAAACAAAAAAAATGTTTTTGGTGGTCTAAATTTCTAGTAGTGATTAAATATTTGTTAAATTACATGGCGAAGTAAGTGATTTAGACAACATAATAAAGTTTCTACCGCTCTAATCACTTGTAGGCATCCATTCCGACAGAAACAACTACAAAGTGTAATTAAACTGTGATGTAGGTTAATGGCAAGTACCCAACTGTCAAAGATCCTTGAAAAGTTGTGGCTGGGAGTGTATTCTATTAACACTGGTTTCAGACAGATCGATACGACTTAATTATTTTTGTGAGATACGCTTTAAAACTCAACTAAAAGTATATCTGACTTCAGATCCTAAATATATTTAGCACGATACAAGCCGCTACTTATCAAAATTGTATGCTTTTAAAAGAGACAACCAGTATTTTATTTAATATTTAAATCCGACACTTTAACAGAAACAAATACAGATTCGGGTACTAAAAGGATTTTGATTATGAGTTGTTTAGTTATTCACTGTTTTATCCGAAAAAAAGGCGCACTTTTAACGATTATTGATTTGCTATTTTTAAAGGTAATTCTGAAATTTTACCTCAATCCATTCAATCGATTTCGATAAACCAATTGAATCAATCCATTCAATTGGTTTACCGTAACGTTTTTATGCAGCGAGTATTGTGATGTAGTTAATAGATTTAGCTATAATTTAAAAATGTCTGACGTATAATATGTCGTCCTCTCCTAATGCAATTCACAGGAAGCACTTACAGATTACAATGGCCCTTCCAATATTTACCTTGTTATTATTAGTCGTGCATACATCCATTTGCGTTTATATCTAGGGTCATTTAAATTGATTACGTTTACGTAATATAAAGACTCTATACTCTACCGCACGGAAAATACGACACTCCAAACACTACGTCATTATTTTTAATGTAATACGTTATGCCACAAGGTAAACATCGGGGCCTTCGGTCGACCCAGATATGTCAATCTTGCGTTTGACAGCTCTTTTTCACACCCAACGGGAATGGAGGTCCTTTCTATTCTTTTATTTGCTACAAAGAAAGCGCGAGGGGGCACGGGCAGGTACTCGAATACGATAAAAAAGCTTTCACGGACAAATGTCCTGGCGACATCAAAGGAAGGATTACTGAAGCGTTTTCCGTTGCGGAATTGCCGACAAATGATTCTTCTTCCGGTATTTTGGTGTTGAAGGAAAAAGATCGTTGGATTTCGATCGGAGGTGTAATTAAATTTAATAGAACTCGATTTGTAATTCTGTTTCTTTTTATTTGTTTATTGTTAGTGAAATCAATCGAGTTGGTTTTATAACGGTTTTCAGCGATATTTGGGATTAATGAAGATTAATATAATGTCTACAGTATCTTGATTGTACGTTATTGACTAGCTGGAATTGTTGGCGCCAGAAGCAAACAAGGGTGATTCATTATCACCCAACTATGCATTGCCCTTTTTAGATATCAAATCAATATTGTCAAATTATTTCCCTTTTCAGTTATCAAATGAGTATTGTCTTATTATTTCCCTCTTCACTAATGCTAATGTATATATTGAAATGGAGACGTGAGGAGTCAGTTTGCCGGTTATCAAGTTGATTTCGTTCAATCTTAAATATAGGAATATAAACTTCCGTTTAAAGAAATTATGAGTTTTCTGTGGAACCCAAAGATTTTTTGATTTAATAGTATATTTTCTCAATGAAAAGGAAACGTATGATAATTTATGTGAATAATCGGAACATAATTTAATACCTGCTTTTTTATCTTTAATGTAAGCAAAATTGCTTTGCAAGAAAGAAATATGCTTAAAAAATTAATATCCCCGGCTTTAAGAGTTCTTTCTGTCAGTGTATCTTTAATAGTATTGTATTGCAATTTAATCTTTAAAGTATGACGTGGCAAATATCTTTTCTTCTTGATGTATTTCCCGATGTTGTATATGTATATAGGTCGATTTTTATCCGCTATAAAATGAAACTCGCGTCTTACACAGTAACGAAAGTAAACCTACACTAGTGTATGTACACGTAGAACCGCACAATATACGTTACAAACGTTAAACAAATTACTTTTATACACACCTCTCCGCTTTAATATATCGCAACTATAAATTTTCATGTCGCATTTTACGTTGCAACAAGACATCACGGACAGGATCTTCCAAACAAATTCCCGAACAAGCTTCGCCGAATTACGAACGGGAAAATTTATTTTTATACCCGTTTTTGGTGACCGTTCCCTTTCAATATTCTATAACATCCCGGATTATGAACGTCTAAAGGGGATAGGTATGTTTACATCGTAACTTTTCAACGGAAATCGTTCGGATAGCCACATTAAAGTGTATACGCCCAAAGTTTACTTCCAGCAATTATATATGCGTTTTATCATTTATTTAAACGTGAAATATGTCGTGTTAAGTGTATGATATTAAACAAATTGGTAAAATAATTTGAAAGCCGCCTACCGCGTTATTTATATTCGTGTAATCCGTAAAACGGATGCTGTCCGAGTTTCTACACCAATAAAATTCGTCCTGTTTACCGATCGTCAAAATACGGAGATGCCGTACATTTTCAAACGCGTAAAAGTTAAATACTTTTCGATAGTTTCTGTAAAAACACATTATATCATCACTAAAATTGAAATAACACCAAATGACTTTACATTAATACTTTTAAGGGTGAATTATATCAGCTGATCAACTCTATTAATTGAACTGCATTTATTGGTCGCTGAAATAGTAATTTGTTCGTTTGCCGGAAGAACAACATTATATATCTTTCACCCTGCTATGTGCATTAATACAAATATACACAGATTAAAAGCGGAACATTACAGATACTCGTATATCAGCGGCAAGTGGAATAAATAAACTGAAATGCACTTAAAGGCTGTAGGTTATTTGCGTTGAACGTGGAATGTTTGCGCTTCAAAATTTCGCTTCGTTATTTTCGGGTCAATATTGGTATTAGTATTTCTCATTTGAATGCATCCGTATGCGAAGTTTGTCGAGAAATTTGATTATTACTCATTGACTGTAAACTATAAAAAAAGAAATAAAATTTACAAAAGAAACACATGTCGCGTGAATGAAGTTTTACAAGTTAGGGTATGTGTTCTTATTTCACATAGTATAAAATGATAAAAATAATTATATTGTGTGAAAATGTGAAAATATACAGAAATTTAATATGACTTACTATATTTCCATAAAATCACATAATTTTACGTTGGTTTCCTTAAGATCACATAATTACGGTAAACTTAGGCCAGCATTTATGTAATTGCGCGCAGTTTTTGTCGTGCGCAAGTACAGTGCATCAAGAGACTCATTATCAGGCACCGGACAAACGCCGGCAGTATTGCATCACGCCGACGGTCGCACAGGGTCGCCCGTGCATTATACGGCTCCGATAAGCGAACTGCAAGACTGCAAGTTAGTATGCCAACGACAGTCAGCAGTTGTGCACGTCCGATCTTGCTCTATACCGTGTCAATCGTTGAATACACAATTTGTCTCGTTTTTTTAATATATAATCTGTATTAGTGGGAAATTTAGAATTAGTTGTATCTACCTATATATATCTTTGTTGTTTTCTCGTTCGTTAGTTTGGTTTCTATTTGTATTTGTTCTTCTTTGTTTTATATTCGTATTTATTTATATGAGTATACGCAAAAAATGGGTGCTGTATTAATTTCGCTTATACGTTTTTAATATCTTGATTCCATTTTACACAGTACATCAAAAAGTATACCAAAATGCCTATTCAAATTTACACATGAAGAAGACCTCGCAGACTTTTTTGTAGCGCTACAACTTTCGTATACTATAGCTTCAGTAGCTTTGCAAATATTTTCACGTGCTCTACTTTTTGGTCCAACGTTTAGCGGCCTTTCCGCAGATTTGATTAAAATACAGCATATTAACAATCAGAAAGGTTCAAGCTTTCCAACGGTAAAGAATTTTGTAAATTGGTGCAGTAGTTTTTGAGATATTGAATTTTATTTATAACGCGCCAGAGCGAACCGATTTTATTCTTCCGCATAATACCGCTACGCCACTGGTAAGTTCATCTTTGTCGCGGCGTCGTTCACGTCGAAATTTGAAACAGTTAGTCAAACACATACATATAATGCAAGCGCATACTCGGGCCGCTCTCGATTTCACATACCGCAGCTGGGCCAGCAGGCGACTGCGATTCAATCAATGCGCGCGCAATAGTGCCTGGGCGTCTGTCCGGTCACTGCTCATTATGTCTTTGAAGCGTCGCCGTCGTATACCTATGTATGTCGTTAATGTTAATACAAATACGTGAATTCAAAGTGTAGTTTAAATAAAATAAAGGTTTTGGTCAGAGTAAAATATGGCAAAGCAACGTTTGTTTTAGTTTTTTATGCTAAATGTCATCCCATAGTCCGTGTCCGCGAATTTCCTAACCTCTGTATAGGTATATAATATCTATACGACACATGATGACAAAGAGAGAACATGAAAGGTACAAAAACATTAATTTATCATTCTGGTGCGCTAAATTACATTTTCGCGCCCTATATATTTGTTTTATTTCCACACACCATATTTAAAATAGTTTTCATAAAATTTCAATTGTAGAGAACACTTTTTCACGAATGTACATCTGATAATATTCAAATATTGCAGGATTTACGTTACGTAGGTAGGTATATGACATATGATAATTGTTTCTTGCTTCACTGTATGTTACTTCAATTACACATTCTATACGAGAGAAAGATACGCGTAACATTACATAACAAATATAGTTATTTTAGTCATTGCAATGCCTAAATTCACATTATATGTAATGTATTAGTATATCAAACAGCAGTAAATTTAAATAGCGGTTACTACTACGTGATGTGTACTAATACATTTAATTCGCAGTTTCTTACAGTTAAAATTTCATATTATATCAAGCCGTTGAGGAAAATTGATGTAAATATACTTGAGTTTTCACCTATCTTTCCATAAAATTTCCTAAATAGGTAAAGTAAAATAAGGTCTGTAATTTGACATAATACTCTGTAAATTTACATTACATGAATTTAATTTTACACAACCCACTATGGCCACATATAACCCATGTGGCATTATGTGAATTTACAGAAATGTGTTTATAGTGATAGTCGTTCAGTATCTCCCATTCAAAATAGTTCCATTTGACAGTTTAAAATGTCATTATGTGCTTTTGCAATCATTGTTAATTTTTAAATTTTTACAAAATTGATAATAGTCGTCACTATTACGTTTGTTCAAATTTTACGTTTTCATACCTGAAGAAGATCTGCACATAGTCAAATCATTTTATGTTTTGATGAACCAATTAAATGGATGCACTTAATTTTTTTTCATTTTCAAATTACTTGCTGTATTCTATTGTCTATCTATTAGAGATTGACATTTAGATGAGGGAGTTTTAAATCTGTTATAAGATAATTTTATATATCTCTCGTGTATTTTTTTTAATGTTTTTTTATGTTTAATTCAACAAAATTAAGCGTCGGATCGCCACCAAGTTTCGACAGACAGGCTAAAAATAGGTTATATTAAATGATACACTTATTTTGGCTCAGTAGCGCCACCTATCTTCCAATCCGGGTATTCATCAAACAGCCCTCATAGATCGCTGCCATTCCTTGTCGACGTGCTCTCCGAAATATCACTGTTTCTAAGGAATAAAGCACTATGTTTTCTGTAAAACAACAGTTTATATGTATAGTGACGCTAATGGCAATATTTCTAGTTGTTTAAATATAGGTCGATATCATGATCTTGCATTTGTTCTAACCAAACATCTAATTATTCTCTTTTGATAAAGAAACAGCTTAGCAGCGTAAGGAGACGAACCCCAAAAAATTATACAACAACGGAGGCGCTATTTAACATAAGCGTAGTAGACCGACTTTAAGGAACACAGGTTAACGCAACTTAAAAAAATATTCTAACGCCATAAGTGCAAAAGAAAGTTTGATTTCAATACCCGCGCAGTGCTCTTTATTTTTTTTAAAGAGGGATTGACCGTTAATCCTAACAAATTGTAATTAGGTAACTCTGGATTTCCCGTTTATACTTATAACATATTTGCTACGATCATCGTCGGTAATAGTACGGAAACGTATCAGATCAGTCTTATCGCAGTTCAAAGTCAAGCGATTTCTCCTACAATACGTTACCTCGTAGGAAACAAGACTTCTCTAAGACCCCAAAAGCTCCGACATGAGCGAATCAACGTCCACCCAACTTGTATCGTCCGCGAATTAGGACAAAACACTCGGTATTACAGCAGCAAAAACATCGTTGACATAAGTAAGAAACAGCATCGGTCCCAACACCAACCCTTGAGGAACGCCGGTTGTAACACTAATCACCCTCGAGAAGAATGACTTTACAGTGTTGTGCGCATCATCTCTTAAACGAAACCGGTGTTTTGTTTATCGTGGAGCTGGAACACTCAATTTTTAAAATTTAATTATTTCTGAAATCTCTCTTAATGAACTGTTTCGAGCATTTTTCATTAAACATAACATTAAAAATATGTTTACTCCATAACTACATTGTATATGTATGAGATAATAAATCATACAAAAGAGATTATTGGGGATGTTAATATTTATTTGCCACAGATTTCTCATATTGCGGTTTTTAGTACGGGCAAAATGTTTGATCAACTTTTAATTACACTTCGGAGAATCTGTAACCCGGAGCACAACATCACATAAACGACTGGCCGATAGCCATATGAGATGTCGAACGTTTGTAAACAAGCTTCTGATTATGAAGAGAATCACCCGACAAGAGTAATCCATATTAATTACTTCGACCAGAGCAACAAACATTAGATAAGCCGCGATTATCAAGTCATGCGGCAGTCTATTAGCCTGATCCTACACATTATCGTAATGAAAATGCTGTATAAATATGGGTAAGTACTTTAAAAATGTCGGTTGTGTAACAAATATATTTCACCAATTCCATTAACAATTTGATGTTAGTTCCTCGTACGTAAATACAAGAAAAAACCGACTAGCTTACAACAGAATGAACAGAGTAGAGGTAAAAGATATTTTTAAGAACTGCAAGAATGTATTTATTAGCACTAGAGCTGATATGGGAAACAGAACTGTTACAGTTAAAAAAGCAGAATATAATTCAAAGTTGACACATCTTTTATCAGATCGCAACACAAATATTAAAATTAAATAAAAACCCTATCGCTTTAGCGAAGAAAAATATCCAGAATTAGATTGAAAATTTGCATTCAATGGATTATACATATAAGTAAAGATCTGTCAAAATCTGCAATCTACAAACTAATAACAAAATAAATAAAAACATCCAAGGAAATAGAATCTGCACGCTTCAAACATCGTTGCTCTCTCATCCGTTCTACTTAAAAGTAGATATATTAACTCTGTGCCCTGACAGTTTGCTTAATGAAAAACGTCTTACGCACGTAATAACCTAATTTGTCAGTGGAGAAAAACAATAAAATTCTCTGAACAGAGTCCTCGTTTCTTACCCTTTATCTCACAACTGGGAATACGGTAGAAAAATATCGAAGACGTGACGCCTAAACAGGTTTGAAGTGTTTAATATATCAATTAATTGCGTCTTACTCAAAGTGACTTGGGCGACAAAGAAAAACAGCGTTCTATATAACACTTCCGTTGTCAAACACGCTTCCCTGAAAAGTCATTATTCTGTGCGGAAGAAATTACCGATACGAAATAACGCCTTGCTTTTCCCAACTTACGGTGCATTTCCAAGATGTCCTTTAGTCTTTTGATGGTGCGCCGTAGCAGATCAGTGGGGTCTATGCACTTGGTTTGACTATGTGATGTTTTCTATTTTACTTTTTTTTTTAATTTGACTCCCTGCAGAAGCAGTTTTAGTATTTTCCGATGTTAAAGGTAATTTTTTATACGGTTAACTTCTATACAAAGATGAAAGAAGTTGCGGTTATTAACTTCACCTCCTGCGACAATATCGATTGAGGGAATTTAAAAATATCAGGCCGCATATGACGCGTTATTGGAATAGATATGTGCAGATCATCACTCACAATCAGTCAAGCTCTGCCGTCGAAGATGTTCAATCTTTTATCGGGAGCCCAGCAGGGTGTACACAATATCTGGGAGTCAGCAAAATCTCTGTAAGTCAGAATTTAAATGAAGTGTTTTTAATAGCGTTCTGAACCTTGTGTTACAAGTAAAAGTTTTTTGCGTATTGATTACGCCTTGTAATTAATTTCTTTATATACAAATATTAAAAAAATCAAATTGTCAAAACTGCTGTTTAAAAATATGTGCAAAATAAGTGCAAAAAAATCTGAAAAAGGCGACATTGCTCCAAACTATAATTTATTTAAAAGCACTACATTAAAATAACAAAATCTTTTTGCCAATTGTTTGCTTAATTTGATAAAGTATACTATAGAACACTGTTAAGTCTTTAAACATTTGTATAAATTTTATTATTATGAAGGTCGCCCGTCATATCTGTTTTACGTTAACACCTAACCTTGGCTTATATGATAACGAAGCGTGCTTGGCATTTCACAAAGCAGAAAAACCTGGCAAACACTTTTTATTCTTTGAAAATCGTGCGCTCCGGAAAATAAAATACAAGAGCTCCAAGCAAACTGGGAAGCCCTTCATGCGCTGCGTGTAGAAAGTAGAAATATCCGCGCTCTGCGTTGCTATGCTTTGAAATTTCCGACCCGTGTTTGATACAAAATCGGAAACACATTTACACCGAGTTACGTGATTGGAATGCGGCACAGCGATACAGCGAATAACAGGTGCTTTGAGAGGAGTGCTTTTTCAGTTTCAACTCAGGTATAGTTCGGTAAGAGAGGTGCCTATACCGAAAGAAATAGAAGTTGCGCGATTCGTATCATTTTTAATGTCCAAAGAAGTATGCTGCAATTATCCGATCACCCAGGATATCGCACCACGTGTTTACGCTCCATTTTTTTTTTTTGATTATTTGATTTGCATAAAGTGTGGATTTTCGTGTGACCAATAATGCAAATTGGGATGACTTACTTCACCTACACTTTTAAATTTTGCTGGTTTTGAGGATTGTCCAAGCTACTTGTCTTTTTCTTAGCCCATTGCAAGAAATGTACTGACATTTTAATAGATAATTAAATATTGGTTAATATCTCAACAACGACTACAAATATGCATATAAATCCTTAATACTTCATGGGCCAAGAGAGAGAAGGTCAAACAGGTGCAATACTACAAAGTAATAAATAATTTCCGTCATTTTTTGACAGTTCATCATTTCGCTGATGAGTTAATTATATTTTATCGAGTAAGCCGTGCGGATCTAGTAAAGTAAACTAGCATATTGTAAATCAGACTTATCAGATCTTTTTTTATAATACCAAATATAATAAGTACCTAATATCTAGGATTAAGTACGTTGTTATCTTCAGAGGTATTAGGTATTAATCGAATGATTGGCTCTTTATATTAATATTTTGCTGACGTACCTAATAATTTAAATTGTGCAGCGGAATTAGTGTGGAGAATGAAGAGCAAGAAACAATGTTGCCTTCATGAATATTTCATGAAGTTTCGTGGAATTTGGTGTTTCATTTTTCATTTTTACGTACTTTGTGTTATAGAAAGTCAATTTTATAATATAGATATTTATAATTTTATTTAATTTTTATTATAGCTTTGTTTAAAAGATTATATGACGACCAAATGAAGACACAAAAATGTTCAATAAAAACTATGGTGACTTATGATAAGTCATTCGTGCGTCGTACTTAGTTGCTCTATGTATAGCTAAAACTAAAAAACCATTTACGATCGCTGAGGAATTAGTAAAGCCTTGCGTCTTAGATATTGTACAAGAGATTTTGAGACTTGAGTCCATTAAAAAACTAGAGGCTATACCCATGTCGGATACCACCATTAGAATTGTTGATATGGCCGCGGATATCGAAATTCAAGTTGTAGAAGGGACAACCACGATATCGCTCGGGAGTAGTCGCTAGAATAAAGGAAGTTGGGCACCTAGAAATATTGTCAACTCACTGCATAATCCATCGAGAGCAACTAGCTGCAAAGAGACTTTCTCCTGAACTTAACACAGTGATGAATGATATGGTGAAGATTGTAAATGAAATTCGTAGTCAAATTCCAGGTTGTTCACAATACTGTGTGAGGGCATGTACTCACCCCATCAACATCTTCTTCATGCAGAAGTGAGGTGGTTATCAAGAGGAACAGTTCTTGCGCGTCTTTTCGAATTAAGGGAAGAGGTAACGCAGTTTTTACGCGATCGGAAATCTAATTTACTAGAATGGATGGCTAAGCTTGCATATATATTTAACATTTCAATTCAGGGATCTTGTACAAATATTTTTTCTGTTAGAAATAAAACGGATGCCTTCTAAAAGAAGCTGAATCTTTGGGACAGTCGAGTACATAAGAAAGATATTGATATGTTCCCAATTCTTAGCGATTTTTTAATTGTAGGTGATATCAACCAGAAAATAATATTGAAATTAATAAGTGAACATTTAGGGGTATTAGCTGAAAGCTTTAGTAACTATTTCCCTCGTAAGGGAAACCTTTGGATTCATAATCCTTTCCTAGATGTTCAGTCATGTGGACTTTAACAAAAATCCAAAAGAAAAAGTGAAAAAATCCCTTACCACAAAAATTATTGATTGTTTTTTCGACATCTTATTTGTACGAGAAGCTAGTCAATAGTAAAAACAGCACAGAAATCGAATGGATATTAACGCACGTATAAATGATTTGTTAACAAACAAGCAAGAAGTCTCACTAAATAATTTTATATAAATTTTCAAGGTCTGTTCAATTTATAAAAATATTATTCACCTTAGTGTTTATTTCACTTTTGATAGTCTGCCGGTCCAGAATATATTTTTTTGTTTTTGCCGGTCTACAGGTATAAAAAGGTGTTCTACACAAGTGCTTCAAAAAAACTTTCCTTCATAACTCGAATTTCGCACTAGATTTTATTAATATCGAAGCTAGCGGGAAACGTTGCAATTGCACACGAACCTGGTCTCTATTTATTGTAATGCATCATTGTATAAAATCGAAATTCAATTTGCACCTTCCATGCACTCAAGCGTTTCGCGTTTCACGCTATGCGCGCGCTGGCATTTCAATACGCCTATAAGAAGCTATTTATCCATCCAAATACCTTAACTGCGTATGTAAATGTCACTCGTATTTAGTCATACACCGAAATGAACCATGCGGTAGCACTTGAGAGTCATGTTGAAGCAGTTCGTGCACGTGTGAGAGTAATTTTAATGCTTTCAGTGGATTAATTACGAAATTGCTTGCTATTAAGCAGAAGCTTATATCGTTTCGGCAAGACAAGTTTCCGAATGTGCTTCACGGAAAATTCTACAACCATACTCCAAGCAGCAGCGAGCGTTTATCGCAGCATAGTTTATACCATCGTCTCTCGCTTGATGGAAATTTAGACATATTGTGCTGCGCTGTTGACATTATAATAAATTAAAATTAAACGCTGAAGTTTATGAGCAAATTTACGCCTGCAATTAAGTGTCAGGGGTTGTATACGTAGGATAGCATAAATCTTAAATGAAAATCATGATTTCTTAGAGGTAATTTTGTGGAGTAAAAAAAAGCTAATAAATTTTACGCACAACATTTCTTTTTCTTGACATTATTATGGTTACGGAATCCCACAAATACCGCCTACTAATATTTATTCCTCACTTTCACCCCCTTTGGAAGATAAACAAATCGGTTATGTAAAGAAGGGGAATAAGCTATTACTTCGTTTTCGAAAAACAAAAAAAAAAAGAGCGCTTGCCTACTGACATGGCAATTTTAAAGCTATTGCTTTTTTAATAAGTTGCGAGCACGTATCCTGTGGTTACGCTACAAACTTTCACAAAGGGTCCCTCTTTAACTCCATATGAGAATACTTTTCGCGGCTCAGTCACTGTTTTCTGTTCAACTTTTCAAAACAGATGAGTAAAAAGTTGTTATACAATAAATAGATAAAAAGAAAGTTCGTTCAAAATATGTTTCATAATACAAATAATATATATAACAAGCAATGAAACTTCAAAACCTGCGAAAAGGTTTAATAAAGATAAATAAAGTCATATCTAACATAATCATTATTTCTTTTTATTAATTCAGTATTTGCAGTTAAAATTTATAATTAAATTTTATATGCATTACCGTTCACGAAAATTTGATTAAGAGCGAAAGTTTTACAAATATATACCATAATCTATAAGCACTGTGCGGAAAAGGCGTATCCCGTATCAGATGTGATTCATTCGTATTAGTAATGCACAGTCGATCAGCTCATACGTGTATATAAATGTTTAGCGAGATCGTATTGACGAAAAATGTTTGTTTGTACGCCTTTTAATGTAAACAGACGGAGTTGTGAAATATATTTCGCCTGGGTCGTAATAAGGGCATAGGAAATGTATATATATACAAAATGCACTTATTTCACACAGTGAAAAAATCTATAACTATGCTGATATTTATTGCGATAATATCCTAAATTAAAAACTAATCAAATAATCTTTTAACATACTACATTTTTCCAGATGTGTGGAAGGCATTTTAGTAGAACCAAGTAACCTCGTAATAAATTGTTAGCTAATAATGTAATCTTTGAAATTTCTTTGATTGTTGTTATAGACGTAGCATCTTCTTAGTGATGAAGCAAACATTCATGTAAACAAACACAACTGAAGCTGCTGGGCCAACGAAAATCCAAGACAGAAACATGAACGACCATTACATAGTGCAAAAGTCATTGTGTGGGCTGCCATGTCTGGTGAAGGCATCATTCGGCGAGCACTTACGGTAAACAAACAACGGCCTCAGCCTCCTACAGGTGACCAAATCTGGGACATGCCCCGAGACGACATGCCAAGGAAGTTAAACTTTGTGAAAGAATTTACCACAAAGCTTAGCACTAAGAGTGAATGGGATATAGATACCATTTCGAAACTCAATGGAACCGCCATTAAATGGTACACAGATGGCTCCAAAACGGCAGAGGGAACTGGAATAGGGATATATGGGCCTAGTATCTTCCAGGCGGAAATACACGCTATTGAAAGATGTGTCCAGGTCAACATTGACAGAAGCTATGAAAAGCAGGAGATCATCATAATATCTGATAGTCAAGCAGCCATTAGGGCGCTGAGGTCAAACATAATCAGCTCCAAAATGGTTTGGGAGTGTACAAAAAAGTGAATGAGGCAAGCTAAAACTCTTCTGGGAACCTATAACCAGAAGAGATCTGCAGAATGCATCAACCTGAGTAAAAATAATATTCGGATATTGACAGGGATCCTTACAGGCCATTGTAAACTGAACGGACATCTAAGCAGGCTTGGAATAGCGAAGGAAGCCGAATGTAGATTTTGTGGGGAACAGGACGAAACGTCCATCCATATACTCACAAACTGCGCTGCACTGTGCAACTCAAGTGCGCTGCACCTGGGAGCATGTGAAATCGAAGAGGGAGAGTTACCTTATCTAGGGCCTTCGGACATTCTGCACTTTCTAAAAGGAATCAGACTGGACGGCCAGCTGTAAATACAGCGAGAAGAGGGAACACAATAGATCTTTCACGTCGCAGTGTACTATCACCCTAATATCACACATACATACATACATATATACAAACAACGGTATTGCGATAGAAGTTTTTAGTTCCACAACTGCAGGAGTTTGAAGGTTTTAACGAAGAAACATGGTTTCAATAAGTCACACCTCAAACCAATCACTTGGGGTTGTCAATCAACTTTCGAGTGATCTCTTATTTCTTATGGGAATATCTTAAAGAGAAAGTGTTCGCAAACAGACCACGAACTCTACTGCAAAGCACAATATCCGCACTGAA
The DNA here is from genome assembly GCA_949128085.1 of Cetonia aurata. Taxonomy (NCBI): domain Eukaryota; kingdom Metazoa; phylum Arthropoda; class Insecta; order Coleoptera; family Scarabaeidae; genus Cetonia; species Cetonia aurata. The sequence continues at coordinate 40,616,032 of OX421887.1, read as the reverse complement.
ATGGCCGCCGTTTCCAGAGAGATGTGTAGACGCACGGCGGCTAATTTCCATCTTCGGTTACAGGAGTTCCAACAGCGCGAGGGTCAACATTTGGACAACCTAATCTTTGGGATTTAATTTTCCAAAACTTTGTCTAAAAATTAATAATAAAAAGTACATTTTCCTGACTTGTAGTGTTTTTTTTATTGAATTTACCTTCAAACCTTTCTGGACACCTTGTATATACATACCACACATTAATAATAGACGTCCCTATACATCAATTCGAGGCAGAGCTGCTTTTAGTTTGATAAATCCATATGTCGAAAAGGATACATTGCCATTGGCATTTCGAGAAGTGCAATTTACGATACAGTGTATCTGTATCCCGTGTATATCATTACTGACAGAATTTATAAGTTGAAGGAGTAGGGAATATGTGTAGCGTGGATACGACACCAAAATGGCGAGTAAAATATGATAGGGCGCTGCCATATGCATACGATGTAATCGGGGGTAATAGTTATGTATTTTGTCTGCTTTTCTGACATTCTCATATTTATGATGAAGTTGTACGAAACGGTCATGATTCTAACTTGTATAGGTGGTATTACTTTAGTTTGGCTAAAAACATGTACTATGTAATTATTGCAGAGCGATATAAGTTATGCTAATGCAATTGTTGCATATCTTTAAATATAGCCGGTATGTAGACGAATTAAATTCATGATTGTTAATTTTTTTTTTTTTTTTTCTTATAAGAGAGTGTATACAGCTTAAGCATTTATTATGCTTATCAATCACCACTGCGAGCCAAATTTCCCTCCTAATAATCATTACGACCCCAGAATAACCAGCTAGCTTCTTTGAATAGAGCGAGAACCTCACGACTAATAGCCAAACGTGCGAGCGACTAGACTAACAGCCGGTGTGAAAGTTAATTCTTGATTGCACATGTTGCATATTTAGACAGCATCTTTCAGCAATTTTTTATTTTCAAAAGCAACATTTTGTACACGTATTTAGATTGTCGTGTTTTCTCCAACTTAAAATAGTAAAAAATGAAGTTTCTGGTAATTACTAACAAATGCCGTAATTCAGTAATTGGGTTTTGGAACCTTTGGTGTAACAATAACTACCCCACTAACACTATTAATCATCTCCTGATGATGCTAACTTGGTTAGCGAAACGCGCGTCGAGAGATTGTGCATTGTTGTTTGGTGATAGTGGAAAAACCTAGCATTGACTTTTGTCAGTGTGATAGTTACTAACAAATGGACAATTCTTTAAAAAAAAAACCTGGCGAACACATGTATACTTGTATTGGAAGACCAAAAAGGCCAGAAAATACTCGATGATAGACCGTTCAGAAAAAACTGTACCTCAATAATTGTAAAAAATTAAGAAAAAAAAAGAATTTCTGGTAATTTCATTTATGTTACCATTGATCAAACAACTGATCCAAGAGAAAAGTATATTTATGCTGTCGTGGTTGGTATTCTTAAAGCATTTTTTTTTTATTTTTCTGTTGACGACAGTTTTTATCCGATCCCTTTCAAACTACCACCTATCAAAATAAGATCTCTGGTTTAGCTAACGGATGTGTTAAAAACTGGTAGTAAAACATTTCCAATTGCAAAATTAACTTTGGACATCTTCATTCTTTTAAATTCGAAAATGTCATAAAATTATTTAAGCTCGTGCAGCTTTAAAACAAGGTATATATGATGTTACTAAAAGTAAAATTTTTATTTCTTATCTCATAAAAAAAACATTTAAAAACGCACACGGCAAAATCAAACTTTATGAATCTAGATTCGCATTTTGCCTCATCGTAAAAGAATCGCGAAACTACTTTCATGAATAGAAACTGCGAATAAAATTTACCTGTCAAACACGAAGCACATACACACAAGGCACATCGAAAACAACCAATAACAATAATAACAGTTTCGCGTGGACGTTTACAGTGTCTAGCTTCCGTTTTTCACCGTTGGAAACTTTCGCGCGAACCGGGCGACCGTTCAAGCGCGCGTACCAAAACTGAGTTCGCTGTATAGGGTATGGAAAGCGACGCCCGACATCCGTTTAACTGCGGTGCCGACGACGTAAGACTTCTCTTATATTGGACGACGCGCGAACTCGGGGTGCGTTCACCATTGCGAAGCCGACGAACTTGCAGCTGCGTTGGAATGATTCATTTTTCACCCTGCGCTCTCTCAGCGTTACATCCCTACTTTACTCGCGATCGGTTCATTTGGGAAATTGGTCTGGTCGTCAGACCAAGACGTCTGTTGGAAGTAAAGTTGGGGGGCGTGGGTCAATCCAATATGCATCACCGTCAATGATTTATGATAAATAACAGACTGATTGTACGGGCTGGTCCAAATTGCTTGTCAGAATAGGCTATCTCGTTAAACTTATGGGATAGGAAACAATGAGTGGCCAAGTCTCGATCGAGATATTGTCAATGGTGAAAACGAAAATTAGTTATATTCTTTTGTTTTTGAGATTTACGAATTTTCTAGAATACTTAATATGTGCTTGTTTTTATCGATATTTTTAAGTGTAATTCGTAGTAGCGTCGGGAACCGCTGATTTAAACGAATTACCAGTATTTGTATTGGGTTCAATATCGTTATTTGCCGCTCTATGATGGCCCTAGCGAGTAAAGACACTTTTTACTCCCTATAAGGCTTTAAAGAGACGTTTATGACATAGAAATTCGTGTATAATTGATGATATATCCCTGCTTAAAATACATAATAAATGTACCTAAATACAAATTGACCCACCAATAACTCGATAGGCGGACCGCAATAGAATGTGTTTATTTCTAAACGTTTACAGCATATTTCCATATGGTTTCTTTCCTATGTTTTAACGCAAGAATTTCATTTAGTATTTCTTGTACATATTCTTTGCAATAAACACAAACATTTATATTTGGTCCTATTGAAAATATTATTCAAATAAAACGCTGAGTTTATCGTGTAAATAACTAGAACCAATAATTGATTTTTAAAGGCACGTGTATGTATGTAAAAGATTTTTTATTGATTTTTATATACCTGTTTGTATAGGTAAACCACTACAAACCCTGATAGAATCATCTTGATTTTCATACTACTGAAGTACAATCTATCTGTATAGTAGAAAAATTTGTTTATCTGTCATAAAAAGTATTGTTGTTCTAAGATCTGTTAAAACAAAATGGTAATATCTGTAATACAATTTAAAACGTTCCATTTTAATATCTTTAAGTATTGAAGTGTTATAAATAACTGCATTAGTATTTAAATATTGTTTGAGCGTAGAAAAACTGTCAATTGCAAATTAAGGAATAAATTTATTTCATTGCTAATCCAAATCATAATTAAATATAGCTTAAAAGTACAAAAATAATTTGGATATGACGTCTTGGCATCATAATGATTGTATGGCCTATTGGCGTAATGTTTTCTGTACTTTCTCGTCTCAATTTACCTGCTCTGCAGCTCAATAATCCTACGTGTGAATCACATCTGGATGAAAATGATTCGTAAACGGATCTGAAGCGGACCTCACATATTAAGGAAGTCCATATAAAAATATTTATTGTTAGCGCGACAAAATTCAAGGTTCTATTAGGTGGATATACATATATACAGGTCCTGTATGAATTTATGAACAAACAAACCGATAATATGGATACGTAGTATGTTACACGCTAAAATATTGGTTTCATATTTGTACCGATAAGTAGTAGTTAAAGTTAACAATAGCAATTGCACATTCTTCCGAACATCAGTCAATCATTCGGCGACGAATCATTCGCCTGCATTTCGTTGCTACCCACCCTCTGATTGGCGTTTGATGTTTGGTTATCGTTGGGGGATTGATTGTGGCCCGGGAGTCTATATAAGGAAGTGGCAGTTCTCCCGCGTAAGTTTTTTTCACCCCTGACGCCATCGATATTTGATCGTCAAAAGACAATGCAACAGCTTCTACGCACCCAGTAGCCGTATGGCACAACCTTCGTGCTGATTTTTTAGTGTAGAGGATTATTTTATCGATCTTTTTTTTTTTTGTTGTTGGAATTATTTGGGAATTCGATCGATAAAAATACATATCTAATACGAATATCTTCCTTGTGTTTTTTAGGATCCCCAATCAGCGTCAACAGACATCCAAGGTCAGCTACTGTCCGCTTCGTCTCATCAACTGTGGAATAGGGTAAGAACCTTTCCTGTCCGTCAAAATTTATTTATGTAAATTAGTTTCAGTTTTTTTTTTTTATTTGTAACGAACTATGGCGGTTGTTCTCCCACTTTTCCGGAAATAGTTGCGTCGAGCCAAAAGACAGCCTGAGGAACCAAAATAGTTACCACACTAAGAGTCTGTGGATGAATACAAATGAAAGGAAAATTTAAATAGGAAACAAAATTATAAAGAATTTACCATTGAATAACCAAGAAATTACTATACTTAAGACAAATGGAGATACTCTTGACCGAAAGATGCCGGAAAGCTCCAAGCAGTGACGATAATTAAACCTGAAACCTACAGGGACTAAAATTACATTTAGGAAAATGAAAAGAAATACAGCAATATAAAACTAATTGGGAACATCGCCATTTCGAGGCAACAATATTTGGTTCAGAGTAAGAAATGAAAAAGATACACTTAGAAAAAAGACAATTGAGGCAATGCAGAACCTAATCTGAGACACGAAACTGTCGGACATCGAACCAAATTTTAAATACCTTTGTTCCATCAAATAGCCACAAATATTTTGCCTTAAGACTAACGAGAAATTTAGTTAACAATAAGACCTAGTTTTATTAATTGTGACTGTACCTATATATTTATATTTAAATTGTTCGTTGTCATTATTCCACACAGAAACAAATTTTAACAGCAACTTTATTTTATGTATATATTTACAATATCACAATTATTACGCAAGAGGTCCGGCAATTTCTTCTGGTTTCTAGAGAGGGTTTACAAAGAAAAAGAAAAAGTTTGTAATAAATATGAAGACTACAACTTGACCATAATAGTTTAGAAGATTTTTTCGTATTTTATCTTATACGTTGTACATTAATAAACTTGGAATTTGCAAATAATGCATGAAACGCATATAAAAAAAAATAATATTATTTTATAATATAGTTATTTGTTATAACTAAACTCACATTTATGATGAATGAAATAAAAGTATTTATAGCATCTTTGACAGCGCTATTATATTTATATAAACGGCTTGTCACGGTAAACATCTAAATGGGCTATCGACCATCCACACACCAACAGTGAATCCCTCCATCTATCTATCATAAATCGTAATATTGTAAATGACCTACTTGTCACGCGATGGAAAAATATCTGGATGGTAAGAAATTCAATCTGGGTAAACTGGCAGCTGTCTCTGACGGTTTTAATATAAGAATAAGCGTTCCTCTTCAAGCTAATAAACGTTTTGGATTCGAGTACGAGTTCAAAATAATTGAAAAAATTAAAAATAACAAACCGCCGGTTGCTCTCTATTTGCATGAAATAGAATAAAACTCACAGGAACTCTTGTATTTCCATTCTTTTTATATAATATGTAAACCTCCTGGATAAATCTTCGCCTTATCCACCGCTATATATTCTAGAGGGAGAAAATGCTCCGCTGTTATAGCTTGATTACAGCGTAAATTGCGGGCTTAATACACTTGGGTAGTTAGTTTTAATGTTAAGCGGTACCGTATTCTATCTGTGTGCAAACACACATATATATATTTTGGGGAAATAACACTGTGAGCTCCACATTAGAGCCCCATTTAACGTGACGTGAAACTGGTAAAATTATGAATTGAGGAAATTCAAAGTACACAAATTACTACCAGACAATTACCGGCCCCGTAGCTCTTACATCTTATTTCTCAAAAATATTTGAATATTGTTTTTTAGATAGGCTGGGGGCATTTATATCTCACTTTAATATTATCACAAATTGCCAACATGGCTTTAGAGAGAATTTCTCTACTTCTACTGCTTTAAATACTTTTATTAATGAAATTATGGCTTTAGTTGAAAATGGTAGCTGTCCAGTGGGTATTTTTTTAAGTTTTGAGTAAGCATTCGATCGTGTTTCTCATGATATTCTTTTAAATAAATTGCAGGTCTATGGTATTAGAGGGATTGCTTTTAATCGGATTTGAGTCTTTCTTGCGAAACAGAACCCAATATGTCAATTACACAACAACATTACTGCCTTAAAAAATTTTGCTTCGGAAGTTTTGCCCATAAATGTTGGAGTTCCTCAGTGCTCAATTTTAGGCCCTGTACTTTTTTTACTTTATATTAAGGATTTTCCTTTGAACTTAGACAAAGCTGCAATTACTTTATATTCAGATGACATTGCTTTAGTAGTGACAGATAAAGATGATCCGATTTCGACTGACACTTGTAATAATTTATTGAGTAATGCATCTACTTGGTTTACAATGAATAGGATTCTTGTCGATGAAGATAAAAGTAATTATTTACGTTTTCATCCCTATCAGCTTCAGCCGGCGCCAGGTCTTTACCTAGACTTGTCTCTGGGTAGCAGACAGCTTACAAATACAGACTATACTAAATTTTTGGGAGTGTTGGTAGATCGATCTCTCAATTGGAGGGTCCATTATGAGACTCTACTACCCAAACTAAATTCACTTTGTTTCTTATTTAGAAACTTAAAGCCGATTTTAACGCGTCAGGAGATGATTGGTGTGTATTACGCTTCCGTTTTTAGCAGGAATAAATGAATGAAATAAATATTTTTCATTTTTTATCAAATCGAACAATTTCAAAAAAAAAGACGATAAATACAAATTCTATGAGGGTGCTCCGCTTTCAAATGGGTCACACTGTATAGAAGATCAAGATAGAATAGTTATTACTATTGCCAGATAAATTTAAACGCATTTTACTAATAAATTCAACTATACTAAATTTTTGGGAGTGTTGGTAGATCGATCTCTCAATTGGAGGGTCCATTATGAGACTCTACTACCCAAACTAAATTCACTTTGTTTCTTATTTAGAAACTTAAAGCCGATTTTAACGCGTCAGGAGATGATTGGTGTGTATTACGCTTCCGTTTTTAGCAGGAATAAATGAATGAAATAAATATTTTTCATTTTTTATCAAATCGAACAATTTCAAAAAAAAAGACGATAAATACAAATTCTATGAGGGTGCTCCGCTTTCAAATGGGTCACACTGTATAGAAGATCAAGATAGAATAGTTATTACTATTGCCAGATAAATTTAAACGCATTTTACTAATAAATTCAACAAGTATGTTTTCACAAACCTCAAACGAAATTCATTTCAAAATAGCGTTTATTATATTTATAAGCGCCATCTTCATTTTGGTAGATTAAACGTATTTGAACACCTTAATTGTGGCAACCGTATAAACAAGATTGTTTGAATAGTCACATAAATGTACGGCCAATCTTCACATAAAATGATAAATAATAAACCGATTGTTAGAGAAAAACACGGGCCGAGTCATTTTCCACTGTAGTGATGCCGATATATACATATGTAATGTATTTTGTCGACTAAATGGAGAATACAGACCTATCAGTCAAAGTATTTCATTTATTAACCAAATACTCCCGATCAATCCTTAATACTATGTATATATTGAGACATCTCGATAATGAAATGAGAAATTCAACTCAATCAACTGAGATAATATATATCTTACGATTCACCCTACAAATATCTTTCACCGTTAACTTCTGAATTATAATTAAAGATAATCAAAAACTTGCCAATATTCCCTGCCAGGTGAATTCAAGTATATGATTGGAAAAGTTCTGTAAACGTAGCAAGTTTAAACAAAATCAAAACACTTAAAATATGTAGGTATGTTTCTTGCAAACTTATTTCAACATAAAAAAAAAGTTTTAGGTTATAATAATAAGTTGCGAGTTTTGAGAACATTTCTTATGAGAGTTGGTGTGGGGATAGGTATAATTTCAACTAAACAAAAGTGTAAAAAAATATACATATATATAGTGTGACCCATTTGAAATGGAAGCATTTTCGTAGAATTGAGGAAGAGGTGATCTGGACCATATGGTTTTAGATTACTTTAGAAATAATCCAAATCCTAGTCTGAAAAGCTAAGCCACACAACTGATCACACATGATTTTGATGAAATATTGCAGGCGTTTAGGGAGCAGTGAAAAGCAACCGACCCGTATTTTTTTTAGCTGGGGATATTCACTTATAGGGGGAGACACAGACCACTAGCGTTACACCCCTAAAACACATTTTTAAAGATATATTTGGAACCAGACGAGATATGGAACTGAACTAAGCAGGAATATGTTTTTCTTTATTGTTCGGGTTAGAGTTAGAGTTTTGGGCCGTGGCACTGTTGCCTTTTGTCACTGAAACCTAAGTAGGTCTATTGTAACATTGGCCTTAATTAAATTAGTTTAGGACTTGCTTCCTGGATTTCAGTAGGCCTCAGAAACGACCTACTGAAGTACGACTGATAAGAACACATTCACACAAAATGTGTTCTACCGTCTCCAGATCTTCTAGATATAGATATGGCAGATTTGGTCGTCATCTTCTCCCAGTTTGTATAGTTGATATTTTACAGGACCTATCAGTAGTTCGAGGTCCCCTTTGCTGAATGATAGCATAGACTGGTGCTATCATTCAGCATCCATGAACTACATTAAAAAATAAAAATATCCACAGTTAAAAAAAAATATTGGTGAATTATTTTTCACTGCTATACATGCCTACAATACTTTATCAAAATCACAGGTGTCCAGTTGGGTAACGTTGCTTGTTAAGAGAGTTTGAGATATTCAGCAATGTCTCAAAAAGAAAAAACTGAAGCCATTTAAACCAAAATTTCTACAAACTCTGGAAGAGGGTGATTACAAAAAAAAAACGCCAAGAATTTTGCTTATGGATTCAAGACGGAAATCGCAATGACAAAAATGTTTTAAATAATATTTTATTTAGTGATGGAGCTACTTTCATCACCAATTTGGTTGTATCTTCACAAAATATCACTGGCACCGATATTCCAAAAATGGATGATTAACTGCAAATGGCAGTACTCAGAAAAAATTAACATTTGGTGCGGAATATTGAGCTAAAAAATAAACAGCTTATTTCCTTTTTGACGGAAGTATCAATGCAGATAATTTTTTAGTACAAATTTCGAATACCATTCTTAGATGAATTTCCTATTGCAGCAGGCAAGCTTTTGTGCAGAAATTGCACCTCAACGGTTAAGAAATGTTTTGATACACATTCGAAGTAGGTATGATAAATGTATTGAAGTAAATCGAGGTTTGGCTAGGAGCTTCCTTGAAATTTTATAGCCGTATTTCTGCAATATTGTGTTGATGTAGATTTTTTGCAGCTACAACGCGTTCAAAAAAAAAATGGTTTCATTTTAATGTAAAATCTAGATCCTAAAAGGGTGCTTCCCCATTTCAAATGGGTCACGTTGTATTTTCGATTAGTTTATATTTAAAATATTACGTATTTGCCAATTTTACAAAATATCGTCTTAAATATGACGCGAATTTTTTCTCTGAACTTTAATGGAGTCTCATAAAGTGAAGCTTTCAGCAGATAGATGACGTAATCATCCCCCCCTTCACAGTTTAGGATTATGCACTATCTATGTCATTTTAATCCCTTTCATCTATTTCTTCCAGCACCCATTAAACAAACATCTCTACTTGTACGAGTGTAATAATTATTCTCTTTGACTTTCTTAAAACTAAATCTTCTAAAATATTTATATATTTACAGATGTCTGCATTAATTAATTCTAACCGTTGCTTCAATAGGTAAGATTCGCTTTCCGCCAAATATGTTATTTATGGGTGGTTTTTATCGTTGCCGTCAGCGCGTTTACGGTGTCGTTTTTTCGAAACTAAATTTACCTTAGACTCTAATGAATCGTCGTAAAAAGAATCTACTTTAAGAACGGCATCAGGCCGTGGTGCCTAAGTTCCAATAAAGGCGACCTGATTTACAGCCGTACTGAACCACACACGTGTTGCATTGTGTGTAAGGGAAGCTGTTTCCTGGCTCAGTTTTCCTCGGGGTTTATAGGTCTGTGGGGATTATGTTTATTTTACTGTGAATTTCTTTGCTCGGGTTGTATGGCTTTGAAACGCTATAGAAAAACTGGGAGATGTTTTTTTCATTTGTACATTTGAATCTAAAAAGAGTTGTCCATAGTATTAAATAAAAGTTTTATACAATTATATAAACTACACGTTTTGGACAGGAAGTAACATAATAGTTATATTTATTACCTACCAAGCAATCAAGAAAAACATACATTTTGCTGATAATTCCAATATCAATAGAAACGATCCGACGTACAAATTGCGTCCTCTAATGAATAAAGTGAACGTAATTTTTTTTACAATAGGGTATTGTTCATCAAAATCTTCGTTTACATGAAGCAATGCTTAACTATTACGGGCATCATAGAGCGAAACAGTTTATAAAAGGTAAACCGAGTGGGTTCGGGTACAAAGACTAGCAAATTTATTGCTATAAATTTGAAACATATTGTTATGCAGAAGCTTGTAACAATTCATCCTTACTTGGACATCCTTTGAGTTCAAGAGTCGTTTTGGAATTATTGGAGGTTGTATAAACGCCCAGTGACCATATCATCTTTGATAATTACTTTACTAGCCATAGTCTAATAACGTCCCTCAAATTTCGTAATCAAAGAGTCGGTGTCCATTATTGTTGCCTACAGAGGCAAATAAAACAACATACATACAAGTATGGTTCTCAAAACTCTGTACTTTTGTGCAATTAACTCTAAATAGCTTTGTTCGCTGTGCAGTCAGCAACTATCCACAACTGAACGACGCATGCTGAACAATTAAGCGTTCGCAGTGCTACAATTCCGTATTTGGACCGTTTGCAATTTAGAATTTGGTGTTCGCACAGTGTCAAATTGTAGTCAGTAACAGTTCGTGATTAATCGAAAAAAGTTCACGGATTTCTTATGGATTTCAAATCCGCACATGCGTATTAAACGAGAGAGATAAAACAAAGCGTGTTGAAATATGTTTTCTTGTGTTTGCGAGGGAATAATCAAAAGATCGACCATACCCAAACCTGTAAATTATATTTCTTGAGTGGCAAAGCAATCAATAAATACTTTCATATTAATCCTGTTATTTTCACAAAAATATAAGCCAGTATTCAAATTATTATGTATCAAAGGCAAGATGACAAACACAAACTTTAGGTCATACCCAGTTATACCGCAGTTCACGCTGCGCGCATAAATTCCAATTGTTGAACAGAGATGACAGTACTGTCGGTTTTGGACGTGTTCGCAGAGTAAATTAACAAACTAATTTCAAACTACAATCCCTTTTGGAATCATGCGCACTGGAAAACCGAAATAGAAACAGCGAACAAACCTATTGTCGCTTATGCACGTAGTTTTTCTGCTTCAAGCTAGTCTGTCATTCTGCAGGTGTTGATGTAAGTTAGCGGTGAAAAACTTAAGGAATATTTGCAAAACGCTAAGAAATATGTCAAATACTTTGTACTATGATCGTAGGGTAGAGTTTTTTCTACATGTAGTTTCTTTCTTTCGCGATTAATTTTGAGGTTATCACTTTCCTAAATTAGACCGCACGCAGTTTCTTAAATTGAACTGGTTCAAATTAGGGAACTCAATTTCAGAATTAGTGCCAGTCGAGGGAAGTGCTACTGTAAACGGTCCGAAGCCCAAATGGAAAGCGCGCTTGCAGCTTTGCGTAATAATGAAACCGGCTTAAATGCTGCTGCAAGCCAGCATAACAAATAAATACGCAAACGGAGCCAAGAAGAAACTAGGGCGTGCCGTTGATCAACCTCCTAAAATAGAGGAAAAAATATTAAGCACTATTTGCATGCTCAGAATCAGGATGGATTACCTCCGAATTATTTGTTAAATGGATGGAACATTTCATTGCAGTCGTTAGACCGAGTGTAGATAAGAAAATGATCATTTTAGGACAAGTGAACACTAATACTTCGCTTTAAAATGCAAGTCTAGACAATCGTATTTGTTTATTCCAAATTAAATGGTATTTGCAATAGATATTTATTTTAGTTTCAGGCAATTAAAAAAAAATACTAGTTCTAAATATATAAAGGCCAAATCTACTAGTTATTTGTACAATTTTTCTCAGTGCAGATTCAAAAAATAATAAATACGGGACCAATGCAATTAGACCTAGAGCTATTTTTAACTGAGCTATTGAACGCGATGTGCATTACTAATTCCATATTGCGCGTTTGATAAAAATAAAATAAAATAAACTAAAGCATGTTTAACATGGTACAATGTTGGCGTGATCTCGGTATTTCGTTGTCACGTGAAAACAATCTCTTTATCCTGTTCTGCGTAACAAACGCGACGTGGATTTTTGGATTTACATTTTAATTAGAATAAAACACTAACCAACACAACAGAATATTTTAATAAATTATACGGCGCATCATAGTTTTGTTACATTTGACATCAATTCTACGCAGAAGTAAATATAAAATTAATGGTATTAATTCATTTGTAGGCAATTATATATTCAGTGCGATGTAGTGCCTCTCATATTAAAAAAAAGAATATTTACAAAATAAATATACATAATATAAATAGATAAGTTATTTAAAACTAAGATTATACACATATATAAATAAATACAGTTCATATAACTTAATAGGACTTAATATTAAAGCTATATTTATTCAAATCTATTTACAATATAGGTATATGGCTAATAGTGATAAATCTAGTTGATTCAGTGCCTTCTGTGGAACGTTGTATGCCCTTTATCGTATCCACCGTAATGCCCTCCTATAATGTTAAAAAAAATTATTAGAGATCATAAAGTTTTTCCATGCATCACAACTATACTGACAAAAAAAAATGAAAACAGATTTCTTCTATAATTGTGTATATACACAAAGTGAATAAAATGTGAGGATATCACATTAGAAACGCGGTGCTTTGTCGCTATAGCAATACTTGGAAAACATGCGTAACATACTTCATGCAGACAATGACTATGCAATATTAGTTAGTATTAAATTGTAGCGTAAAGCAAAGACAAAAAGACATGTCCTGAACGCAACGCTTATGTATTTCAAGAAGTAGGTAGTAGAGAACGAGAACATATGAAGCGTGTATGTAAGAATGAAGGCACTTGACGTTGTGAAGGCAATCTTCAGATTATTTTCGCTTCATTTATTGGTTTCGCACTGCAATATTCACGCATATACCGGGTGACAATAGGAAGTGGATACACTCAGTAACTTTTTTATTATTTCAGATAAAAATTTAAATTTTGGAGTAGATATAATAGATCCCGTTGTGAAATTTTGCAATAACTTTGAATGTGCAAGTTACCTCCGGTTTGACCGTAAGCGTTACCAGCTTTTAATTTTTAAATGGAACACTCAGTATTTTTTTTTACATTTTTTGAATCAGTTGTTGTTATTATAGCCATGATGAAGCCATCTACGGATTTTCGCTGTAAAATTTTTGGGGAGCTAAATACAATCAAAACAAGAAGTATTTACACAAGTTCACATGTTTTTAATTAGAAATACAATGTAATTATACAAACACTTAAAGTTATGATACGTATTTTTGCTTACTATCAGTAAATATTCCAGTATTTCATATAATTTTGTTTTCAATATATGTAGTACCTATGACAACCCAGAAGTTATCTAACTTATATTAGATGCTATTCAAATTTCGTTGGTTATCTACATTTTATTTGTAAGACATTAAATTCTCTTTATTTGTGGTTTCCTAGCCAAAAAAAAAAGAGCTCGCACTTTAACCTTTAAACAACATTCATCAAAATAAACTCACATAACGTAATTAATTCCGCGAGCACAAAGCATAAAATTTATGCTAATTTCTCAGGTATGAAACGTATGAAAGAATATAAACTGAAATGTGGATCTTTCACTGCTTTTATTACTTTTTTAAATTAACTAGAATGGAAGGTCATAATTAAATTCCAAATTGGAGTTGTTGACTGTAATTACCTCATGTTTTATGATTTCATCCTGAATGGCGTATGCATGTTCTGCTAACGCTAATGGTTTAAGCGGCTTTCTTTTAGTTCATTATACGAGCGAATTGTGCATAGAAAATTTTAACAAGTTAGTTTGGTAGCGGTAGCTAGCAAGTTTATACAATAAAATGGTAATGATGATTCATAAATCAACAATATCAAAAAGTCACGAAAAGAATGTGATTTATTTTATTTATTTGCCGCCAAGTTATGAACTTTCTAAATCCAGAATTTCCTGGATGGTTGATAGGAACAGGAGGCCCAGTACTATGACCTTCTCCTTACCTTTCGCCTTTGGACTTTTTCTTTTGGGGCTGTCTGAAGACTTGTGTTTACAATAACGGTAGGTCAAACACGCAAGAAAAATTTATTGAAAGGATAAATGCAACAGTAGATTTTCTGCGAAATGAACTTGCCGGTATTAACTGGCACCACCATATGGGTTTATAAAGAAGAGGCATTTCGAACCAGTAGATATTATAATATTAGTTGTTATCACTACGTATTCCAGGAAGACGACACATTTCATTCAAGCGTCGGGCCCCCAGTTTATTAAGGCACCTGTTGACTGTTTAAAATGCTAGAGGCAATAAAAGCTAATAGATATACAACCAATCATATCATATAGTAATACAGGCACTCATTTTTAATGCAGTTGGTATTTAATAATACACTAGAGATGTATTCATCAAGTATACCTATGTGATTATAAAAAAAGCATACGTACGTACAAGACGTACCTTTGCGATGTTTGCATGTCCCGAAAAACATTAATTAACTACACTTTATTTTGTCTTTTTTTTTTCAATTCATATTTTTCAAGTATTTACATCAAACAAAAGCAAACGTTGGATTCATATGTATACACAGATGGCCCAATTAGCCCGCTCATAATTGAGATCTCTTAAATTATAGTAAATAGAGAGTCGTTTAAAAGAAAAAAAAATATGTTTACTTACTGGGTGATGTAGAAAAAAAATTGGAAAACATGGCAATTAAAAAATTGAAAATTAAGATAAATTTTATTCTGGAGTTTATTTCCTATATATTAATGATGCTTACATAATGAGGTCTTGTTTTACAACCATTTATGTATGTTTCGGCAAAAAAAAAAATAGAAAAACAATCAAAAAATGCTTAAAATACAACGCCATTTAAAACTGCCAAGTCAAATATCTCGAAAACGGAGAAAGTTATTTGAATTTTGTAAATAAAATGCTAAAAAATTTCACTGATTTCACTTTGCTATCACAATTGTGTTTTATTACGTAGAAATAAAGATGGCAGCTACGAGCAAAGGAATTTGTTTTGAAGGATAGAATCTTCCATCGTTAAAACATGAAACAAATTTTATTATTTATGTAGTAGTTTCGAAAATTTAAGTTTCGTGGATATTCGGGTTTAAAGAGATTATTTTTAAACAGATTAAAAATAAATCATAAAGATGTTTAGAATTTTCCGTGCAGTGCCATCTAGGGGTCGCCAATCGAACCGAGAAATGTAGTTTAGTCATAATTATTATTAATGAAATGATTATTATACCAAACATAATAAATGTTTATACCTTGTAGTTGAAATTTCCAAGTCCAAACAAAATAGATCTTATGACCTTGTACCGTCAGTATTTTTACATGAAAATATTTTTTTCCGACGTTTTGTAACAATTTTAATTGCTGTATAAAATAAAATTCAAAATTTTTTCTTGCAGCCCCATCTAACAATCACCAATCGACCTGAGGAATGTAGCGTAGTTGGTCTTATTTTTATTTTTTTCCCTATAGATATTTCAAAGTCAATAAATCATGCTCTTTCTCATGCGATCAAAACCCTTTAGGAATTGTATTTACCTCATAGGAAAGGTACAACACCTCAATTATACATTTTCCACTAACGTAAGTTTGCCTGAATCTGCATAATTTTGTCTGAGGAATGTGTGGCGGGTTTTGATCAAGATTTTTTTTATAGAGGCTTCATATATCTTTGGATTAATGTATCTCTTACCGATTTCTGAACTTCCGTAGCCTGTGCCGTAACCAACGAGATCGCCTAATACGCCTGAATATGGAGGTCCCTCTTCTGATGGATGCTCCTCGTAATGGAAATGGGATTTCGCGGCAATAGCAGCCGCTTTGCAGTGCATCTTTAGATTGTGGATGATCGACGGTAGTAAGAAAGCTCCTACCAGTAACACTTTCTTAATGATCAATATTGCGAGCAACGCTAACGACATCAGCACCTTTATCTTGAACGCCATAAAAACCGTGATCAGTTGTAGGAAGATTTCGGCTTTCTGCTTTTTTCCACGGCCTTCTACGACTGCACCTTAATAAAAAAAAAAAAATTGCGTTATATGCAGGATTGGCATACGGATATCTTGCTACCTCAACCTAATCAAATAATTGAAATATGTGCAAATAACGTAAAACTAAATTAAACCTAGGAAGTAACTAGGGCTAAATGCAGAGGTGACGGGAAGATCACAAAGGATCTAAAAGCCAAGCAAGCTATCTACCCATCTGTTTACTAAAGAAGTGCTGACGTAATTTCTGCATTTAAGCAGCATTCATTCTTTATATACATAGATGGGTTTATATTCCATGGCTACGCGATCCAAAAAGGTTTTGATGTTATTATAATTAACTGGTATGAAAAGATAAAAACAGTCCAAACGTGTATGAGTAAAATGGACGAATATTTCCGCGTGCCTGTAATT
Organism: Cetonia aurata; assembly: GCA_949128085.1. Classification (NCBI taxonomy): domain Eukaryota; kingdom Metazoa; phylum Arthropoda; class Insecta; order Coleoptera; family Scarabaeidae; genus Cetonia; species Cetonia aurata. Next base: position 40,599,215 of record OX421887.1, on the reverse strand, counting down.
TTAATTTTTACCGCGTAATTTTATGGTAGTTCTCGTAAAGTTTTATGACATACAGTAACTAGAGACCCTTGAGGATTGGAATTCATTAGTTTTTATAGTCGCCTGTGAGGTTTACATTTGTGCGTAATGAAATTTGAGAATCATTTTTTTTTCAAAGAGAAAAAAAAAACAAATAAGTTATATTTTTTATGGTTACAGGACAAATTTTCTATTCGTTCTAAAATACAAAGATTATTGTCAAACCTGCTCCAAGAATATTTAGATTTATAATAGGTACCTACTAAACCCGCACTAAAATTTTCTGAGTACGTTTGTATTTATATTTTCTCCTTAAATTTGTGTTATAATAATAAAAAATTTCAACTTACATAAAATCCTAGCTAGTTTTAAAACTGCCACGAAAAAGTAGCTTTGAAAAATTTTATTGTGTAAACGCGTCTTTTCATTTTACTCCTCCTAATTAAAAAATAGACATAGAGTTTATTATGTTGAAAGTTTCGTCAAAAAGCAAAAGACGCAACATTTCTTCGTTACCTTATAGGCCTATTAATTCTCAAATATAAAGATGCAAATATTATAACAATTTTTTATGCTAATGCGTTCAGCATGACTTGTAGACTAATCTTTAACTAGCTTACTTCAATTTGCATAATAGAGAATCTATACGTAAGCATCTTAAAAAAAGAAATAGCTATGACGACGCCATAGATTCGCGTCAACCGTTGAAGAATTTCAATCTTCTTTTTTTGGTTTCGTACACGCATTGGAACGATCATCTAGAACAGCGACGCGGGGCATTTTTTTTTTTGCCACCGAACTTGGACTATATGGTAGATGTATTGCGTATAATAAATACACATCCAGATAATGAGGAAATTTCGGGTCAATCTAGAAGTTCAAATTAATTAGATTTTATATCTTGCAGGTGAAATTTTTGTATAGCCAGAAAACGTGAGCTTCAGTTAGGTATAATATGTTTGAGTATAATTAAATGGCTCGTTTTGGTTTAGAGAGAGAAAAAAATGAGGACGTTGCATGGAATGCACTGTTATATTATTTTTAAAAATAGGTTGGCATTAATATCTTTTTTAAATTAATGTTGTAATGTCAGAAATTTTTTTTTATACGACTATGTATTCCAATTAAGTTAAAATTGGATTTGTTAGATAAATCAGACGTTTGTACCTATTGCTACTTCTAAATTTGACTTTCAAAGTAGTACAAATCTCTTTATATGTCCCGTGGGCAATACACTTCCGTTTATTGAACTTAAAATTGGTATAATAATTTGATAAATGTATATTAACGAAAATAGTAACCTAATTAGTAACAAAAAAACGGTATTATCATTTCAAAATTCAAAATGAAAAAAAAATATAACTTAACGTACTTGGTTTTACTTATTTTTCCAAAATTTCATTCATCATTTTAGTATCGCTCGATATGTATTGGGGGTGCTATGTCAGGAATGCTACGGACAAGTTAAAGTTTATAATAATAGACAAGGTGGCTACGAATTTTAATTGCGTGTTCGAAGAAACAATAAGAGAAGAAAATGCATTCCGTCGACACAAATCATTTTGTTGTAAAAATATTATGGTATCGACAATATTTTTAATCAAATTTTGCAAAAAATAAGATTACAATAACGAAAACAAGAAAGCTGTTAACATCATTTTGTTAATTCAACAGTGTATCCTTCGTTATATTTTACATACTTGAATGAATTAAAAACATTTCGTTGTATTCACTAAATCATAATTGTTAGAGGAAAGCTTTATGTTAGTAGGTACATACTGAAATACGTTAATAATTAATTACCTTAACAAAACTCATTGTGTACTGTAAAAATATAACATGATGGTCTGTTTTATATGGTTTTGTTAATTGATGCTGCATTAACAATGGAAAAAATAACCATTTATTTTATTAAATCAACATGGCTTTTGTTGGAATTTAGAATAATTAATGTAGCTAGTACTTTAGCTACATACTGAGAAAAAGGATTAATTACAACAAAGAATTGTTTTTTGCAGCTATGTATTTAAAACAGCCAAATCTCAACATCCTTCAACATTAGTATTTGGTGTACACTCACGGACACCCAAAATGTCCGGTCTAAGCCACAGTGTTAGCGCAATGGTCCGTTCGGATATACTCGGGAGCAAAACACCCGCCCCGTCACTCTCTTTCCCAACGCCGCGGCAGCCGGTTTTTCGCTTATGCGAATTTTAGTAGGCTCCCGGAAGAAAAGTAGATGTGTTGAGGGGAACTACGTATTCTCTTGGTGAAAATGTGATGTATGATTATGTTTTGAAGGATGATAAACGTTTAGTCACTTATCTTTTATCTTGTTTAGCATTCAGACGTTCTTTTCATTATAGTTCAGCAGAATTATTAAGGTTATTTTAATAATTCAAATTTTAAAATTTATTATTGAAATAAAAAATGTTTTCAGTAATATTACGGAAATTATAATTAAACTTGAATCGGTTGTAAAGCATTTTGGTATAGAAAAATATTTAAACTTTCTGCAAAATATTAATGAGAGGGCAAAAAGGAACGTGTTGGTGTATTACAGATTTTAACGGATTTTATTTCTTAAGAAATTCAAGGTGAATAAAAATAAGTCAAACTAATAATGAAATAAAGTATATTTTACATTAAAATACAATAAATATAATAAATAATAGGTCCGCTGGGCCTATAGGGGTAAATGCGTAAATCTTTTCCGAAATTTCGATTTTTCACGATTTTCGGTAACGAAGCGACAATTCCCAAGGCCGATGCTCGAGATGGATTATGTAATATGCAGGTAGTCGTGCACCGAACATCAAAACGTCGAAACCTTGAACGACAACGAATTTGATGTGAAATAAGCACAAAGGGGATCGAAGATTTCTTTCGTACCTAATTTCTCATATGTCAGTAATTCTATTACTACCAAGCAACTATTTACGTTTTACATATAACTATGTGGATGTATGAAAAATCCCCGTCGTAAGATCTCTTGGGATGGCTTTATGTATGTCAGAAAGAAATTTTTTTTTTGGTTAATGTTGAAATTAAATAAAGAAATCAAGTATGTTCTCTCCTTTTCAATTTTATTGATAGTTTTATTCTTTGTTGTTATTTCACCCTGTAACGCTGAAATTAACAAAAAAAACAAACATATTTAGATGCTACTCCGGGCTTTGACCGAAACTACAGACCTAAGTTTTACTTCTTAATATCAAGAATGTTAACAGATTTAATATTAATACAATAATAATAATATATTGGACAAAGGTTGCCGACGGTAGACGTCAGAACAAAAACTGTATGTCTTTCCACATTTGTGGAAAATAAAGCCGATACAGATTACGAAACCTCTGTTCAATATACAAAAAATTTCATGAGTCACAATCAGATACCTGGAGTTGGGAGTAATGCCGACAAAAACTTGTTATTACAATAAAAAGCCGATAAGAAGGAGCGTATAACATTTTGTCTTAATATTTTAAATACAGAATATACCAAAATACCGGTATTCATATTAGTTTAATATTATTGGTTTTGGTAAAGCAGGTCGGTATTGCAACCCCTAATCATTGCTTAATATTTGTTAATTTTTTTAAATATTAATTTAACATTATGTGGTAAGTAATTTTGTTATTAAGTGTTAATACACATTTTTATTAGACAAAAAGTTATTATTAATATCGGTAATTAAATTCTCTTTTTTATTTTACGTTTGTGTATCATTATTATTGTTAATATATTCACTAAATTTTTGTTTTCTTTTTCAACATGAACCTTTTATATTTACCTACATGAGTTTAAAAATTTGTATATATCAATTCTTGTGCCTAAAGTTGCTGCAATTTAATTCCTATTATATAAACAAATGAGTAATTTTATTTATCCTGTGGATTACAAAACCAAGCAACAAGTCAAACAGACTAATAGCGTTTTCGATTTATTGCACTTTATGCGTGGAGTATATCTATCTCCCTTACTAATATTACGTATTAAAATAAGATGGAAATACAATCAATGGATAAAAGTGCAATAAGTCGAAAACGCTATAATATTTTTATAAAATCCGGAAACACCCATTGATAAACAACACACAACATCAAAGCCAACATTAAATTATGGTGGTTTTGTGCGGCAGCAAAAAATTTAACTCGGGAAGTATATAAGTTCACTATTATACATAATATACATTCGGCTAGTGCGATATCTGAAAAAGATTTCGTTTTATTTTTATTCTGAATTTTTCATTGTAAACGAATGATTTTATGTTATTGAATGAATATTCGGTACAAATACTCCGTTGGGAAAACGATTTTTGCATTCACTAAGGTAAGAGATTTCGAAATCTCGTTAGTTAACGAAAATTCATTCGTTTGTTCTTATCGAATGATTTTTTCATTCGATTCGCCCAACGCTAGTTTCTATGCAGAACGTTTTCCTAATAGATGAGCACCATGTTCGGTAACATTTACAAGATTTCATCTCAGGTTAGAGGAAACACAGGTATTTACTCAAACACTCGTAAACGCAATCTTTTTAAAATTAATTTTTACATCCTAAGAGATAAGAATTTATTTATTATTTAACAGGTCCGTATTACCGATTTTTGCAAAATTAAGGTACTCTTCATCTAAGACGTCTACCAATTAACTAATTGTAAAGTTTAAAATTGACCCAAAGTACTCTAACCCGATATTAGAATATCGTTTGGCATTAATTAATAAAATGAAGAAAAAAATTTTTACACCCCGTATCTCGAAAACAAAGCGACAATCGAAAAAATTTTATATCACATTTTCGTGATAAAATTTGGCGAGGTATCTCCTCATTTATTTTGTGACAAAGATTAGGAAACACCCTGTATATTTATTTAACCTCACCACTTTTTATTTTAATAAATTTTTTTACATCTTCTTCGCTCAGTGGATGATCACATTTAGTAGTATATTTTTTTCCTTAAGCTCTACGTTCAACCATTACCGAGATATGTCCGCTAGCCACCCTTAATGAATCACCCTGTACATGTACATACACAAAGGCGCCAAATCACTTACCCGCTTTGTAATCGAAACCGCTATCGATCATTCTCACACCAGGCGGTAAACTAATCGCTATACCCTGGCGATTCAGGAAATGATTTATCTGTCTCTGAACGAACTTGAAAAATTTCCTAAACTCCCCGTCATCAGAAAGATATCTCGGCGCGTTTCCGAACATCGACTGCTCCTCGTCCAAGTTCTCCCCATCGTCCACGCGTATCAATCTTAAAGGCCCCAACTTAATATCGGCCATTACACTCGAGTCGGTGTAATTGACGATATACTCGAGGGCCCTGTACTTCGCGCAGGACAATAAATCCTTTTTAGCGTCGCAATACGTTCGCGACTCCGTCACGTAATAATCGGAATGCGTCGTTGTCCATGCGAAACATAGCGGAGTCACACAGGAAAACACCAACGCGTAACTCGCGGGGACAAACGCGAAAGATTTCGGCATATTCGTTTTATCGACTGTGGTGATTTTTCAAAAATATCCTAATTATTATCTTGTCGAGATTATATACCGAGGCGTAAATTAAGGTCAACTTGACCAGTAGGAGTGTGCTTTGATGGATATGCTAGCCTCCACGAATCGAGAGCGTTTCAGTCCCACTCACATCGGCTCGAACTGCAAGAAACGAAATCAAATGTGGTTAATGATATAGCAACGGCGTTTTCACTGAATTTTACCGGCGTCTTGGTAGTGAACTGATAAAATGAGTAGTCTTGTTCGAAAATAGTAAAACTTTCAAGTCGGCGTGCATCTTTCAACCTCAAGATGAAAAAAAAAAATGCGAAAACTAGCTCCACAACTTGATGTGCGTGCAAATTAGATATTTTAAACGACATGACCTAGCATTTTTTTTTGCATAACGAAATTAATTTCTTCCATTTTTTTTTATCATAATTAGAAAAGGTTGATTTATGCCACCCGATATGCACAGTGAGTTAAAAAAGCCCGGAAACAATCTCTGACGATCATGTCATAGGATCCCTTTTCATTGACGGGACTTTAAATGGTCAAATGTATTTGAACATGCTGGACGATACAATCAATCCTTTGATCGCAGAAAAATTGGAGCAAGATCCAAATTTGTTGGAGAATTTTCTTCAGCAAGATGGCGCGCCTCCACATTACGCTGCCGGATGACGACAATTTTTGCATGATCACTTTTGCGATCGTTGGATTGGTCGAAGGGGACCTAGAGAACCACCTGTCAGATAGCCAGATCTTACATCACTTGATTTTCCTCTCTGCGTGCATCTTAAGTCTAGGTATATGCGTTCAGCTTCCTTACAATAGTTATAACTATCACACTGACAAATGTCAATGCTAGGTTTTCCACTATCACCACTAGCATTGACATTTGTCAGTCTGATAGTTATTGTTACACCAAAGGTTCCAAAACCCAATTACTGGATTACAATAGTTATGCCAAGGAATTGTTGAAAAATGCAAAAGAATAACTCCAGAAATGTTGCGAAATATCTGGAGAGCATTTGAAGGAAGATTGTACTATTGTATCGAGATTAATGATAATCATTTCGAACATTTAATAAACTAAAATTCTGACCAACCTGTATAGTTAGCATAATGGCTAAATAAATCTGCAATAAATATTTCTGATAAAAAATTTATATAAGAAAGGATGAACATAATTTCATTGGAAACAACTACTGACCGTTAGGTAATACAAACACAAATGTCTTTTTATCCGCTATCCTTTTATTTGACTAAAATTTTTACATTCTACGAGTTTATGTCAAACAGCGGCCATAAAATCCGGACAGAACTGTTGTAAAGAGGTCTCACGGTACAGAGTACAGACGTCCAGTCGATTACTTTAAAATTTAAAAGGGTTCAGGTCACCCTTTTAGCTCTAATGTACGCTGTCGACGGCCCTGTGGTGCAAAAAACAAGCGACCAGTTGGAGTCAGTATATTGCGTTGTGACTCTTGTGGACTACCCATATTAAATGATTTTTTTTTGTTCGAAAATTCAGAAGGGATATTGATTTATTTAGATTAGGGGAAATTTAGGAAAAGTTGTTCTAAAATGACGTTTAAGTAGGAATAGTGCATCGTTTCTAGTTATAATATCAATACATAAACGTATTCATTTTATGCAAATCGAGAAAAATTATTTTGAAGTCGGTAAAGTCAATACTTTCCTGATGATCTCAACAAATTCGGCCTTTTTCGCTATTTCCTTCAAAATATTTCATTTCGTCATATCTGTCACTGATTGTGAGAATAATTTGTTTATTTATTTATTTGTTGGTTTATTCATATATTTATTGTTCAAATCGGATTTTTTGAAAAAATATTGATGGATGGTCTATATTCTTATAGACCTAACATTTTGTTATACATGTACTGCTCAAATTTCAGTCGAGCTAGTTGCACGATAGTGTCTAGAGATTTTGACTGTTGACTGTCGGATGTATATAGGGCATGACTCTTCCCAAACGCAATATCTCACATCTTGGTCCACTAATTTTAAAATTTTGACTGAGGATAGGTCGGTATGGAATACCAACAGTGCTACTTAGTTTGGCAAGATTATCAACTTTCTCATTAAATGTGATACCTGAATATTCTTGAGCCCAAAATAAAATTTTGTAAGAATATGCATTTTTTTAAGGCAACTGTAAACTTAACGATTTCTGCAACTATAGGATTATCTGCCTGTAGTGTGCTGCTACTTATAGATTGCAAAACACTGGCGGAATTTGACAAGATTACAATACACCGGCAGTTTGTCTTGGCTCCATAACGATAGAAAATTAAGTATATAAATAAATTTAATCTGCTGTCATCATCTCAACATGGATTTAGACCAGGCAAATCTACAACTTCTGCACTGTTAGAGATTTACAACCGCATTCTGGAGAATATTGAAACTAAGTCTTATCCTGTTGGTATACTTTGCGACCTGTCAAAGGCATTTGACTGTATCCAACATAGTACACTTCCGCAGAAACTTGACACCATGGGTCTTAGAGGCAAGGTAGCGGAATGGATTTCCTCATACCTATCTAATAGATTTCAGTTTGTGGAAGTAAGCACTAGTAATGCTAATATTAGGTACAAAACAATTTCTTCTCACTTACCGATCACTGTTGGCGTCCCTCAAAGATCAGTCTTGAGGCCATTATTATTTTCATTGTTTATAAACGACATAGTTGATTTTGTCAGCGATTCCGCTGTATGTGCTATGCAGATGACATTACTGTTATAGTTTCAGACAAAGAAATTGATGTTAAAGCTACTGCGAATTTGATTTTGGATAAATTATTCAACTGGTTTTGTGCTAATAAATTATCATTAAATTTTAACAAAACAAAATATATTCTATTTCATAATGTTCAAAAAAAGATAAATAACTTTTTTAAATTTACAGATTTCAAATAATACAGTAAAGTCCACTTATTCAAAAATAAAAAATAATAATTGTATTGAGGAGGTCGATACTTGGTGAAAATTCATATTAAAATGAAGAAAACTTCTTATTTTCACAAAGTTTGTGAAACAAGTTTGTGAAAATAGTTTCTTCATTATAAAAAATAATGTATAGAGTGTTCCATTTAAACAATCATATGTATGGTACTACACCTAAAATAAAAAAATTACTGATGAAATCAAACTAAATGGCATTCCATTGTCTGAATTTCTTCACCAACACCCATAGCAACTGAATTCCCCAAGGTGTTTGAAAATTAAAAATGTTTAATTCCACCCTGCATCTCAAAAACTAGTGGGGCTGGGAAAATTCTGTTTGCCGCATTTTTTGTTTCACAAAAAAAAAAAAAATAGAGCACTGTCACGAAAACCGCTAATGTCTATCTTCATTAATTACTGAGATATCCTGCCAAAGTGCTGAAAATCCGAGGTCCTGCACATTCCAAATAATAGAAGACGGCTCTATTATTGCTGTACCCTGTATATTGTTTTTCATTGTACGTAAAAACTAGATTAACATATATGCAGGCAAGTGTAAATATTAAAAAAAAAGACGCCCAAGTTTTTACTTGCTTTTGAAAGAGAAATTATAGAACAATTAACGGGGCAAATAGTAGCAACTCAGAAGCTACTGAAGGAATGAGAAAAGCAGCGGTTAATTGAAAGGAATCGTAGCATTTCAAAAATCTGCGCTTATCTTATGTAAATATATGTAATGGTTTAAAAATAAACGGATGAATAATGCAGAAGTCATTAGAACTCCTCTTTAATTGGGGCCACTTTATCTCTGGGCAACTTAAACAGAATTAAAACGCATTAACATGTATTTAAACCCCATTGGACATTGTTAGGATTCGTCCGAAAGAGGATTTTTGGTAAATGGGAATTTATAATTGCTCTAACTTTCTTCGCAATGCGCTTAAACTTAATCAAGAAGCTGATGGGACTTTTTATGCTCTCATTGAAACAAGGATTTTCTTAAATTTTTTCTCATTTTAATTTTTAACCCTTATGTTACTACCCGGGTACACGTGTACCCATTCTCACCTTTGCATTGAAACCAAAATATTTCTATATAAAGGATCGTTTTCTCCGGTCAGATCCCCACTAGTTGAAACTTTTGGAGACGGGTTAGATATTTATAACTTTCTTTTATTAAACACTTATTAATTCAAACGCCATTGAATTAATGTCCACCTCTAATTACTACCCCGGTGCACATGTATCCATTTTAGCTGCACAAAATTAAGTAGCAAAAAAACACAATTAGATATGTTTAAATTATAACATATATATATAATTTATTGTATTTTCGTACAGAAAATGTAAGAAAAAGGTCATTTTTTAGAAGGTGATGGACAATTTTTACAAACAGAATATGTCAAAGAATGCTCATTACAAATAGGTTTTTGACATTGTACACATGCCTTGCGAGACTTTCTCCTCCGCTTATGTGGTGCTGTATGACAAATGTAACAAGAACCTAGGACCATTTTGTGACCACGTGTATCACGTTGTTCCGGCATAGACGTAGATGTGGAAGCAGTTGACTGAGCGGTGGATGTAGCTTGTATGGGATAAATTGACTTCATTAGCATGTTCTCAATTGCCAATTTTGAAGATAAGTTTCTTGTGACCTGTACGTTGAAAGAACGTTCTTCAATGATTGGAAGACAGAGTTCTTCTCCTAGTTGTCTCAGAAAAACTCGGCGTTGATTGGTTTTTTTCTTTAGCATAGAATTATTATCAAAATAAATAATATATGCCGCCAGTGCCGCAATATCCACTATATTGAAGAACAAAGCAAGTGGCCACCTGTTTGTACGCCTTTTTACAGTATAACGACTTACTAGTTTGTCCATAACGTCTACACCAGATTTTGTTTTGTTATAGAAATCGATTATGTCCGGTTTACCTTTAGGTCCAATAGTTGTGCCATCGTGATGCATAGACGATAAAGCTATAACAGTTTTATTTTTTCTTTGCATATACGAACACATTGTTACATTGGCGTTATATACAAAAATTGAAGAATTTATTTGTCGAGATTTGGTTTGTATCATTTCTATAGGAATATATCTTTTATTGCGCTTCAGTGTACCAACAATCGTCAGTCTCCATGATAGTAAATGTTGGGCTAGCGAGAGAGTTGTAAAAAAGTTGTCCATTGTAATATTTCGGCCAGATCCTTTGAATGGCGCCACTAGCTCTTTTACAACTCTCTCTCCTTGATTTGTTTCTCTACCCGAAGCTAATCGTCCAGTATATATTTGACCGGTGAGAGGGTAGGAGTTTCTTGAATCGCAAATCCACCATATTTTTATTCCGTATTTTGCAGGCTTTGACGGAATGTATTGCGTAAATCGAGTTCTTCCTCTATATGGGAATAACTGCTCATCAACAGTTAGGTTTGCCGTCGGTCTATACATCTGAAAAAGTTTGGAGTTTAGCATTGCCCATATCTCACTTATGGGAGCAGCTTTATCTTCCTGCAGACGTTGTTGTCGCGTATTTGCGTCATCAAAGCGAAGAAATCTGATTATATTCGAAAACCGGTTGAGCCCCATTGTTGCTCGATATAACGGGTAAGATTTATGTTTGAACAAATCGTAAACATGGTCTGTATTCGAATTATTAGCTCCACTTGTCAGTAAAACCCCCAAAAATGCATAAAATTCTTCAGAAGTCATATCTTTCCAAATAAGAGGTGTCTTTGTCGGATTTTTGGAATTAAATGTTTCATATACACTCCTAGCCTTATTATTGGTATGGTGTACAATGATATTAACCATTTCTGAATCGAAAATACATTTGAATGTATCACACTTCGATAATCTAGCTGTTGATACATGTGGACCACTGCGTTGCCTAATAATGTTGTGCGTTGGAGTTTGATGTTGAACCGGTGGCACTTTACTCCACATAGTTCCATCTTTGGCTCGAAAATGATCTGAAACTGCTGATTCATTACTTTCGGTATCATCTTCATTATTGTTTTCTTCTCCTCCGCTATCTTCTTCTCCCTCTTCTTTTCCATATTCTGCTTCTTCCTTTTCGATTCGGCTTGTACCTGTTCTTGATCTTTCATCGGCACTATCATTGTCTGAAATTTCATTTGGTTCAGCTGTTTCAGGGATCCAATGTTCGTCGTCGCTATCGGAGAAATTCTCGAATTCTGACGATGTTTCGTTGCCTAATAGCTGATTCAGATAAGCTTCCTTTTCAGAAGCACTCAGCCTATAAACATTACATTACTGAACGTTAACGTAAGCGCAGCCTATAATATAAAATATTGGAAAAATCCTTATTTCACTACATATTACCTTGCGTATTCCTCTTGCGACAATTCATCCATTATGAATTTTAAATATGTAGAAGTATAAATACAATAGTTACAGTCTCTTTGTATAACAGCTTCAAAAAACACAAATAGAAACACGTACAACACCCACGAATTCCAAATTCAGAATGAAACAAAATGGTCCGAGTACAATCAATCCTCCTTTTATGTACTTACGTTCCAAACAGTCGCATAAAAATAAAATCGCATAAAAGTTAAATTTACTTAAAAAAAACAAAAATAATAAAATATAAGCAACTAATGCATACAAAATCGTTTTACATCAAAAATGTGCGTAAAAACCACATAAAAGGCATGCCGATGCTTTATGTAAATAATAAACTTTAGTCAATAAACAGAAAAAATATACGTCGCCCGAATATACAAATTCAGAGCCGCAATTATGACATTTCGTGATTAGGTACACGTGTACCCCGGGTAGCGATCAATGTGAAAAATTCCGGGTAGTAACATAAGGGTTAATTAGGCATTTTAGAAATTCTCAAAGCTCGAGTGCCGTTCAACGTATAATATGGACCTTTTTTATATCTGTCTTGCTTTTTAATAAGTATAATACCAAAGTATAGAAGGAGAATAATAAAGTAAAAATGAAATTCTACCTCATGCATATATCGAAATTTTTAAAAGAAACACAAAAAACCAGCCAGTAATATAAGTAATATTTAATCAGATGAAATGAATTGTAAAAGAAAATATTGTATTGTATTATTTCTATTTTCCTTTGTATGTATAAAGAATATAATCTGTTAGCTTCTCAATTTTAGGGTTTCATCGGGAAAATTTAGACATTATAAATGTACTCCAGGTATTTTTTGAGAGAATTTTGTTGTAATAATATGCTACATAGTTGTATATGTACAATCACACAACGCTAAACCTAGACGATTTACAATAAATATACAGTAAACTGATGTTGTTTACAAAAGATATTTTGCCTCATCTTCTCAAAATTTAGTTGTTGCAAGCATTGCAGCCAGCAGATTTTGAACGAAAAGACTCATTGCTCTAATGCAATAGTGCAATACTGTCAAACGATATTCCTAATATTACCAATAACATCTTGTGGACTGACGAAGCACACTTTCATAACAATCAAGTGGTGAATAGCCACAATTGCCATTCCTGGGCTCGAAATAATGCTTAATGGATGTGCGAGACTCATTTTCAAATAATATAGGATGTGAACGTTTGGTGCAGATTACTTAATGGACGTACCATTGGTCCATACATCTTTGGAGGAACGTTGACTGAGCAACGTTATTTGCATTTTTCACAAAATGACCTTCTTGAGTTAATGGAGTGATTATCAAAGCGTACTGATTTGTCGTGGCAACTCGGCAACATAACTCGAGATTGGTTGCAGAGTATTTAAATCATGTACAGGTGTCTGTGTCTTTGATTACCGCTCTATTTGTCATTTTAGAAAAGAACTTCTACAAGAATGTTATAGAATCCAATGCTGCATCACCCAAAAATATTTTTGACCATACAGAGTGTCCCAGAAGTAGGCAAACGGATTTTAAATGGAACATCTAGATATATTATTTAATTTTTCAATTCTACGCAAAGAAATAACATGACTTCATATAAATTACTATATGTCTATCTTTAATAACAACGTTGTTATTCACTCTTTTGTCAAAAGTGGTCCCGATGCAAAGATTTGATTAAGGCGGCATGGTTTTATATTTGCATTTGTTTTAGACATTCATATTTTAAATATCATACACACATACTTAGTCTGATTCAACATTGAAATTAAAATCGATGTAATTGTATACAGGTGTCCCCTATAGTCCTGAACATTTGCTTAACTTTAATCCAAGGTAAATCGATTTTTTTAAATAGCATCCTATATTTTTGCTTGTGCCAAATTAACTCTTACCCGAAACCCTTCCAATCCATACTAAACATTTATGATTCCTCCCTGTAGAATTTCATAGTTAATTAATAATTTTGAATAAATCCAATAAATTTTTCGTTGATTTTCAAGTCGCGCTAAATTCACATCCTGCGTAAAACTAACCTAAAACTAAAAGTATCTAGCGCGAGTTTGTGCTCCTTCTGGATTAGGATAGGTCAGCGTCAATCATACGAAATTTAGCAGTCTCGAGGAATGGAGACTGAATTACCGACTTAAGCAATCGACACAGTAGAAGCCAAGTCAGTATCAACCTTAGTTATAACGCTAACGAGTCTTTTTCCGCCGAATGCCGATTAAAGAAATTCGTATACATGGTAAATAAGAGAGGTCCTAAAATGGAACGTTGTGAAACACCTCGGACAGTAACTTCAGCCGAAGAGATGTCGTCACTAATTTGCGCAAACTGCGATCTCCCACCCAAATAACTACGGAAGATTTCGAGTGCTGAGTGAGATAGCCCGATATGATTCAATTTTTTAACGTTGAATTTGGTATATCTGAGACTATTATTTTTCACCCAACAATTGACCATTAGATACGCCCATTCGTACATTTACTAACTAGAAATCCGATATACCATATACGACTAACAATAAGTAACACCAGGTATATAAGATTAATTAAAAAGAATACTAACGCAAGAGCAGTGTCTCCCACTTTCGCGCGATAGAATTTCAAATCTTTGCCCCTATTGTTTACGCAATCTTCTCTTACGCTACTTGAGGGTTATTATCCTACAACGTGACTGGACTATTGATTTTCATCATTCGATAGCCTGTGTGCTGAACTTTGTATCTGTGTATATGGTCGAGTTGCTAAGAAATTTGAGATTTTTGTTTATGCTAGCTATTCTTAGAGACGGGTATTCGTCCGTGAGATGACACGGACATTTTAACTTTAAGATATATCGAAATGTATTGGATATTTCGCTATAAAGAAGTCGCAGAAGACAATAGATAAAATGGACGGATGAAAAAAGTATCTTTTTATATCGTTTTTACATTGTTGAAGAGTGAATGGTATCAGCCGATCGAGTCAACAACCTGGTGAGGGATCCTTTATGTCACCATGCTAATACACAGGATGTCCAAAACTGAAACGAATGTTTCTTCACCGTTAGTTAATCTGAACATTTTAAAAAATAAAAAATACAATGCCTATGTAAAACTTTTTAATATTAAATAACTGAACATTTATAATACATAACACTTTACAGCATATTTCTCAATCGAATTGTCTACCGACAGCAGCATTTGACATTTACTTATTTTGCCTTCGCGGATGATTTGGCCCTGGTGGTGGGAGCTAATGATGAAAATACGTTAATCAGAAGATCAGTAGGTGGACCAAACAGCACCATATGAGTCTTGCGCCAGATAAGACTGAAGCCGTCATAGTCAGAGGTAGTCGGGTGAGGGAGCAAGTCACTTTCAATATAGAAGGACAAACACTAACCCCTGTAAAGTACCTAACCTATCTGGGTGTTGGCATTCACGATAGACTGAACTTTAGACAGCATGTGGTGGCCAAGGTTGAGAAAAAGCTCTCTGGATTAACCAGGCTGATGCCGAATGTCGGGGGCCCGGGAAGTTGTAAGCGGTCTGTGCTGTGTAGTGCCATGCACAACATGGTTCTCTATGGAGCTCCGGTTTGGGGTGAGACAATGAGGCTTCATAAGTACAATGGACTCCTCCAGAAACTACAAAGAGGTATGCTGTTACGCGTGGTGTCGGCATTTAGAACAGTGCCTGCGGCAGCGTTACAATTTGTAACCGGCACAGTACCTTTGGACCTTATGGTAGTGGAGAGGTGCTATCTGCACAAGTTCAGGAAAGACCCAGACCTAAAATCCATAAAGAGAGGTGCGAGAAAAGCTACCCTAAACGCCTGGCAGAGTAGATGGGTGAATGAGAACGATAAAGCCCAGTGAACCAAGAGGCTTATACCAAATGTGATCTTGTGGGATAACTGCGGCCACAGAAAACTTGATTATTATCTGACGCAGGCTCTGACGGCGCACGGAGTATATAGGTCCTTCGCTAAGCGAATTCAGAAAGACCACAGTGATGACTGTATATACTGTGGGAGTGTGGATACCGCTGAGCACACTATCTTTGAATGCGGTAGATGGAAGGAAATTAGGGAAGTCACCCGGAGCTTCTTTAGTTTCTGTATCTATTTCTTGTTTTAATACAAAAGAAATACAATCTATTAAATCATTTTGTATAGATTTAGATGTACCCGAAAAAATATTACTACTAACAAATTTATTAAAACTAGGTTCATATTTACTAAAGAGTTCGAGTAATTCATTATAATTTCCACGATTAAAAGAATCTAAAGTCTCATTGTGTCCCCGAAAAGCTAAATCTTGTGATGCTAAAAATATTGTTACGTCTATTAATTGTCTTAAATTTTTGCGGTTTTCTCTAACTTCATTATTATAGGCAATAATTGCATCTTTGCGCGCGCTGTCTACAGCAGTAGCAATATTTTGTTTTCCAAATAATTTAAATTTTCACAACGATGAAATGTGTTCTCTAGACTTAGAACGCCGTTCAATAGCGCGCGGTAGATTTTTTAAATCTGTTTTCGACCACGTTTCGGTTTGGTTACAAAAAAGTAGACATGGCCAACAAAATAATCTTTCCCGTTCAATTGAACCAGTTAACCAACCACATTTAGTGTACCATAATGAACTAAAACCACGATTTTGCCGGTGGCCGTCGTTAGATATTACAGATAAATTAGGCCGTGGTTTCTCAATGTTTTGTACGATGTGTAATTTCGTCTCTATGTTTAAACAACTAAAAGAATTTCTTACCAACCAGTGGACAAAATCTTGGCAAATTCTAATTTCGTTCATTTTATCCATTTTGTGTGCGTAACCGAACAAAACTCACCCAACGCTTCTTAAGTTATTAGTACTGGGAGCTGGGAGTCGCATGGGCAGTTGCGTAGCAACGTTTTACGACCGATAACGCAACATGCCGATCGGGAAGGATCTCACCGCAGGGGCAAGCCTCCAACCATACGTATTCGCCGTATAAAGTGCACGTGCACTTACGGAGACGCATTGCTTTCAGCCATGGCATTAATCATCGGTGCGGAGCCAAATCTGTGGCTAGCCTCCTCGCTTGCTATTATAGTGCGTACAGTAAAATTTCGCGCATTATTGGAAATTTGTTCGCATTTTTAAATTAAGTCATGAGTAAATATACTATTGATTATATTTTTTTTGCAAAATTGCTTTATTTTAGTATATAGCCGATGCTTAAACATTATTTTAATGCATAATAAACGCTACTTATTTTATTAAAAATAATAGGGAAGGCTTAGCCTTCAAAGCCTCCCCTAACGAGCCGCCACTACTGGGATCGTGCTAGGCTGTTGACTGCATGAAAACAATGCGAAAAAACTATTTTGTGTTATGAATTTTCAGCTATCTGGTCGCATCTTCGCTATACATATAACTTTAGCTTGTATACTAATAACGATAACCATCAAGTAGGCCATACAACTCAATTTATCTAACATCAAAGAGGTAGCCAGACCCCAATTCCATACACCTAAGTTAATCAATCATAATTTTCGGAATAGAAAAACAGCAATTACTTGAAACATCCTGCCACAGATATGTATGCCCATTTTAGTGTAAATTCTATCCTTAATTAAAACGTTATTAAAACACTATTTCAAACGCTTCCAAAGAACGATAATTTATTTAAGTGCAGGCTGCAATATAAGCACTTATAACACAGAATTGCTACAGAAAAAAAAATCTATAAATGACTTATAAATATAGTAATTATTTAAATCAAGTTTAACATTCAACGATATCTTTTGTGTCTGTAATTCGTTAATCATTGCATGCAATTACTATTTAACCGATAACCGAAGAACATACATAGTATGAAAGTACCTACTTACCGCATCTTTTTGACATATTAGTACACGATGCATGTGTAGGTATTATTGCGCTACATATTACAAAGATAGGTGAGTTATTTATGCAAAAAAAGTAATTTTACGTTTCAATAATCACGCACACTTGACGTAAATGTTGGAAGGAACTAGTTCAATAGATACCTACGTCAATGCATAAAAACTAAATGTATAAATTAATATGTAAATAAAGTTCCCATTTTCTCTCACTTGCTTGTACTTACATATATTTATCTAATTATACAGGACGACATTAAAAGAAGTTGCATTTTAAATTTCCTTTCATGAAAGAAAGTATTACTAGGTTCTATACAGCATTAATTGATACTTACAATTGTTTTCGTTATTATTAAAATGAGTCAGTGAAAGTAACGAGATAAAAGTAAAACAAATTATAATGAAATCATTTTTACTTAATTGATTTATCTGCTTTCGTACGATGCAAGAACCGCAGAAATAAGATGAAAACGATGCATGAAAGCCATTGTTGTATATACACATACATGCGAAATTTTTTAGAAAAAAAAATGCATTCTGTGATAGGTTGAAATCTTTTCATATAGTGCGTCATAATACAACAAAATCATTTTGCATCAGACAAACATTAATGTCAAAATAAACGATTTTAAGATTATTTTAAAATCTTGTATATGGAACTATTACTATATAAAAAGGCACTAAAACCTGAATATATAAACGTTAAATTAATCCTAATTGAGTTATAGCCTCATTTTAATTCATAAAGATAAACAATTTATTTTATTACTGCCATTTAGATAGTGAACATCATCTACATCTTAATATTTTAATTCGACCTTAGCGCTTTTCAATAGTTATCACCATAAATTACAATTTACTTTAGAAATGGAAGACAAAAATCAACTTAATTTCTTAGACGTTACAATAACTAGACACAATAATCATTTAACAACAACATGGTATAGTAAATCAATTTCTAGTGGTAGATATCTCAATTTTAACGCAATTGTACCACTAAACCATAAAAAAAATGTAGTAATTGCTTTAATTGATCGGGGAATACAACTAACAAGTCCCGAAAGTAGACAATAATTTTAAATAAAATCAAAACCATCTTAATCAATAATAATTATCCACTACAATTTATTAACAAAATTATTAAACATCGCTTACATAAATTTTATAATACATCTAAAACTAATCATAAACTTACACTTCAAAACAACAATAAAAACTTTCTCACAATTCCTTATATTCAAAATTTATCAGAAAGAATCAGTTCTATATTTAGTCATCATCAAATAAAAGTAGCCTATACAAATATTAATAACTTAAATTCATGTTTCACTAAACTTAAACCCAAAACCCCTATTTTTCAAAATTCCAACTTAATTTATTCTATTCCATGTAATAATTGCAATAGTGTCTACATTGGACAAACCAAACAATATTTAAAAAATAGAATCGCAAATCACAAATCCTCAAATAATGTAACTGCCCTTAAAAAACACGAAACTAAATTTCAACATTGTTTTAATTTTCCCAACACTAAAATTTTAACAAAAGAAAGCAATTACTACAAACGAAACATTTTAGAAATGATTTTCATTAAAAAAAACCAAAATAGTATAAACGATCGGACTGACGTTGCATTTTTATCAAAAATTTATTCCCCCTTAATAACAACTTTAAACTAATACCTTGTATACTAACATACTTTCTTACTTCATATATTTATGGCCTTGCCCAGTTTTTTGATACCATGACCTTGTTGCACTTGCTTTGTGATAGCGATTTCATTTATCATACGATTGTAAAGTTATACGTTTGTTTGTTCTATAATGTTTGTAATTTATCGCCTTTTACACTTCTTTTAACGTGTAAAAAAAATTGTTATTGTTAGTATTATGTGTTTGACCTTTGGCGATAACGTATACAATCAGGTAATAATTTTTTTAATAATTTATATATTGTCCGTAAATATTAATTACTTTATAATTGTTCTTTTCATCACAGTTTCTGATGAAGGCTTAAATAGCAAATAAAGAAGCCGAAACGTAAAATGTAAATCTTTTATTCGATTACTAGCCACATTCCAAAAAAATAAATTTCGCCTACAATATTTTAATAGAGAAAATGGATTATTCGAAATGTCTTTTACGAATGCAAAATTATGCACTTTTTGCTTACTGATTAAAAAAAAATGACTTTTTGATAGATGCATGTTGATGTGACCTATTGAAAGAATGGTCACAAGATCCATTTTCCCTAATCAAATTTTAAGAATGGGCACTGCTACGCAAAAATGTAATAATATACAGTACGTTCATTTAAAAAAAAATTAGTTATAAGGTACTGATAAAATCGAACATCCTGTATATGTTAAAATAATTTTAGATTATAGAGTACTTGATTCTTGGTCACTTTTACTCTCAAATTGTAACCGTAACCGCAAATTTACTTTATCCAAAATTAGCAAAATAATTTTGGATTAGTTGAGGAAAGAAATCCGTTTCATTCATAAATATCGATTGGAATTCCCTTTGGCGTTGTCGAATGGTCTTCTTATTCACTTACCTCGTCGCTAATTTCAGCCAGAATGAATAGATGAACACGAATATTTGAATAATAGAATACAGCATCGAAATCCCTATATAAATAATATAATTATGAACGGTGTTGTCAGCGTCGAAAGTACCCATTGTAAGTTTGTATGTATTACGTGTATCTACAATAACAAAGTTATCCTGCTACTGTATCCTTGTTAATTACGAACAAACTCCCAAAAGCACGGAGCTAATTTACTGGGATCCGTAACGAAGTTGTTGGGACAGCCATTTCCTTATTTATAAGAAATTATATTGAGGTATATTAGAAGAATAAGGAAGGTAAGTTTGTTATAAAACGTTAGTGTAGATATAATAAGTCTTTTTGTTGATGAGTTTTAAATTTGGCGCTATATTTTTCAACATATTTTTAATGTAACTGGTTTTCTCCTAAAAATCGTAGATACATTTTCTGAGTGCCTTTTAGTACAGAAAAAGCGCGATTTTCGGGGTTCCCGTTGATGTTGGTTAGCAAATTTTCTCAGCTTTCAGAATATGTCTAGCTTGATATAGATATGTTACTGTGTATGACCGAAAAATATAAAAATATGAAAGAGGGCTACTATTTGATATCCTAGCTACGACGTGGCCCTCTAGGGGCGTCTGGGTGGCATCTATGCCGTTTTGAAGTCGATATTCGTACTGTACGGGGTCGAAATAGAGGGTATACAACTTTTCAGGCGAATCGGGGTAAAAAAAAAATTTTTGGTTTTTTTCGCTGACTCGACATAAAAAATTGAATTTTTTTTGTTCTCATGGATTCATGTGAAAAGTTCTATACCCCCTATTTCGACCCCGTAGAGTACGAATATCGACTCCAAAACGGCATAGGTAGGCCCCAGACGCCCCTAGGGGGCCACATCGTAGCTAGGATATCAAATCGTAGCACTCTTTCATATTTTTATATTTTTCGGCCGTACGCGGCGACATATCTCTATCAAGCTATACATATTCTGAAAGCTGAGAAAATTTGCTTTCGTACTCTACGGGGTCGAAATAGGAGGTATACAACTTTTCACGCGAATCCATGAGAAAAAAAAAATGTGTTTAACCTGAAAAGTTATATACCCCCTATTTCGACCCCGTAGAGTACGAGTATTTTAAAATAATTTAATTCAATAGAGCACGTCGGCTTTAGTATACTGCGAAATTTTCAGAATTTTCCAATGTATACTCCTTCATATTTCCATCGATGCAGTTCCTCGTGAGACACCTCTATATATGTATGTATATCAATAAAGGAAAAGGTATTCCCTTTAGGCTGGCTACAATTTCAAATCCAGCAAAAAATCTAGCTCGTATCTGGTGCACATTAAATTTATTATTTCCCAGCAGCGGATGCCAGTATCGATAGGTACATTATTAGTTGACTTTTTTTCTTGTTTAACTTCAAAAAAAAAAAAGACTTCACTTAATATACCGTTAGCGGTATTTCGACTAAATACGCTTTCACATCAATAATCTATCTGACAGAATACGTAGACATATGGAACACCGTTATTTATATACCACTACAATGTTCAAAGTGCGTGCCTGCTAACCAAACTGATGCGTGAAATTTCTTTAATTCAGGCCCATCGATCTAGAACGATGTTATCAAGTTTGAAAAGACGAAACAAGAAAAAAGTGGAATGATATATAAAAGGCTGAAACTTTCAGCGCGGCTACACACACAGTACATATTCAAGGAAAAAGAAGAATTAGATTATATTATATAGCTACTCTCAAAAAGGCGTTCGGTTTAGCACGGGATATTAATTAGATTTTTCCTCCGAGCGAATGGAGAAACGTTATTGAAATAAAAATATGTATTCTCTTAGAAAAAAACAGTTCGTATTAATTATACATATGTAATAAATAACGGAGGATATTTTCTCAACTAAAATCGAAAATAAAGCATAAAGATGATATATTCTCTCATATTCCATTTATTGTAACACCACATTTAGAAATCAAGCAAGAAAAGGTTTTAATATAGGATTAGTATTAAATACAATTTATTCCGGTCGTTCTTGAAAGGAAAATTGAATATTAAAACTTGTTCCAATTCCGATGTCTTCGTGTTGACAATCACAATCGTCCTATTACTAAGAGTATTGCAAAAAGAAAACAGAATCCCAACAATTTATCTGTCAACATGTGACAGTTAACCTAAAAATAATTCATTGGCGTTTTTAATAGATGAATCCAAGTTTTTGAAAATCGGTTGACATTCATTAAAGTCACAATCACTTTTGTATGCTTCACAATTCTTAATAACAGAATTTAATTGGAAAAAGAAAAATAAATATAGAAAGAAAATAAATTACGCCATCCTGACGGAACTTCAGAAACTGTTTAAGAATGATTTCATGACATTTACTAACGTACAATTTTTTCTCTAAGATTTAGGACTAACCGTTACTGAAATATGTCACCAGCCTTAATGAATCACATTGACTAACCCCAAATATTTTATTATATTAAAAAGGTTAAAAGGACATTCTTTCATTTTGACAAGAATTGTCAATAAATAATGTAGTGCTCATTTAATCGAACAAATAGAAAATACATTTTCTAGACGCACCCAAACAACACACAAATTCGTTTAATAAAAACAAATTTAAAAAGGTTCATTACAAAAAAACAAAATAAAAACCACTTCTGATATGTGCGTTAAGGCACTTCATCTAGGTATGCATACGAAAAGCAACCTTTCAAAGTTGTCATTTCATAATCTGCAGATCACGTATATCAATCCACGTGATTATCTGATCCGTTAAACATCTACTGGTTATGGTTATGGGTAATTAATAAGCGTCTGGTTTGATATTTAGATTAGATCTACACTCAATTTATAATTGCCTCCGTAACTTAATCAATAATCTCATGCATGACTTGCAATACTTACCGATATAAACCTTCTACTATTTTTTTTTCTTTTAATTTCGACTATGCACAATTCAAATATTAAAAAAGAATCCTAGAAGAGTAATTAAAATTAAAAAAAAAGTATTTTCCACTTATTTAGAGCCATCTATTAGAATGATATTAACCTTAGGATTACAGAGATTCCTTTTTTATTTTAAAGTTCTGCATAACAATCTATAATAAGATAAGTTCCGCTATTTGTCTTTAGATGTCGCTGTAATTCTAGATCATTATTGTTTGTATCAATTTATTATTTTCTATTTTTAACTTTTAACTATTTTATTTGAATTCCAATTTACTATTTTAGGATATTAAAAATATATATATTTTTAAATTTTTAGGAAAGTAAACTATTTTTAAAATGTATAGAGCCATCTGTTAGAAGAATACTAAACAAAGATCCTTTCTTTTCTTTTAAAGTAACATATAGAAATCTGTAATTACATATATAGGTTTTGCTATTTATCCTTAGATGTCACTTCCATGCTAGATTGTTTGTATTAATGAACATATTTTATTATATCTTATTTTTTGACTTTTGACTATTTCATTTTAATTAAGATTTACTAATTTACGATATAAAAAATATTTTTTTTATAATTTGGCAGCACTTTAATTCACTTTAATTGGTGTGGTAGCAATTCCAATTCGACCCGTCAAATTTGACAGTAGCAGTCCATATTCAAGATGGCATTTTGTTGATAAAGATTTTGATCTCTTCAGTTGCATTTTATACAGTTTTTACATAATTTACCATTAAGAAACTGCAAATAGTATGAGTAATCATCACAATAACGGCGCTAGAGCCGGTGAAACTGAACAAATGGCGCCCTCGCAATGTCTGAAAGTGTTTATACAAAGGGACTATAGTGAAGGTACAGTTGTAAAATTCCAAACCAGATTCCCATCGGAATTGGACGGCAGGGTAAAAAGTATTCTCTCAACGATTCATATATGATGTAATGATTTTCGGTATGTATTTGTAGATAGAACGGCAAGCTTTCGAATTAACCATTAATAGATTAAATGAATACTTTGCCGAAGCAGAAAAGGCATCATGTTCTGCTTATTGCGAAGGATGTTTAGCTTGTTTAACCGCGTATTTAATATATATTTGTAAAGAAACCCACTATGAGAAGGTATTTAATCGTTTTCTGTGTTGTGATTTTATTTAAGATTTTGAAAACGTTTTAGTGCCTGCGAAAGGTATCGAAATTCGTGGCGGAACAAAACGAACGGGTTTACCAGCCTAGGGGATTAACGGTGACCGATCCCAGTTTGAGGGGTTTACGTGTTATTGAAATTAGTTGTCTTGATCGACCTCCAAACGCATGACTTACATTGTCGCACTCCACCCAGGAGTTTTTTATGTAATTATCCCACGATATAAATATTACATTTAGGATATTTAACATTATATTGTAAGATCTATCGTTTAGGTGTAATTATTATTATAAAATTCTTATTTACTTCTTTTGTTTTTGTATAATTTTATAATGAAGATTCTAAAGGTAAGGTTGTCAAAAAGTTTAGAGACCGAAATCGAGCATTTAGTTCACTCGATCCACAATTTTAAAATTTTGAATACTAAAAATAGAAAATCTATTCAATATTTTGCTGTCAATAAATTTAATATGTGACAAATGATGTTGCTAAAAGCCGTCAGCCTGGGTTTTTTTTAAGCCGTTAGACAATAGATTTTTGAAAAGGTTATTATTATCAAAAAGAAAAATTAAGATATCGTATTTCCCTCAAATGTGCGTTATTTTGCATGTTAGGGGTATTTTTTTGATTATGAAAATATAGTAAAATTTTTATGGCATGTCTAATAACACCAAAATTCATTTTGATTATGGCACGTGATGATTAATATGGCGGTAAATTTAAAAAAAAAAATGTCAATTGACAGAAAGTGAGGTTAGAAAACAAGATATCCAAAGAAATTAATTAAGAAAATTGCTCAGAATTGATTTTTGAGGCTGTATGCAAATTTTTGTAAACAAAACCACTTTTTTTCAAATGGTTTTGAAATAAAATACACATTTCCGAAAAATTTTGCAATATTTGAATAATAAAAAATTTACATATATTGCAACATTTATATCTGTCACTGTATATTTAAAAAAGTTTTCTATAAAAAAATTTGCATGGCACATGGTTTATTTTGCCTATTATTGCATGCTTTATAGCATTTTTCATTATTTATGCAAACTATTCGGAAACTCGGTAAATGCAACTGCATACTGTATATCATGTCATTCTTTTAATTTTACATCAAAAACAGCTTTTTTCACTACTTTGTGTATTTTTGAGTATATAAAATGTTTATATTGTGGAAGTTATCTGAGTGCACCCTTTCGAGACATTTTGACAAGCCTGTATACAGGATGTGTCAATTGGGACGTTTTTCAATATTCACCCATAAAAAGAAAACGTGGTTATGTTGCTACTCCAACGGTTTCTTTTTCCAATTTCACCAAACAAAATGTACGTTAGCTGTGTCTATTAATTTAGAAATTTGTCACTTGTTCAACCGGTTAATTTTGAAACGATTTGGTGTGCTAGCACGATTCAATCGATGTAAGAACGATATTGAATATTGAAAAATGCCAGATGTGTTCTTTTGTATGTGGGAACTCAAAAACGGTAACGATTATTTAGAGAGTTTTGTATCACCAATTGGGGCCAAAATCGTAAAAATTGGAATTATTGTAATGTACTGCATATTTATATTCCTAATCAGTTTTTGAGATGCTAACTATGAACACGTCATTTTGATACATCTGTATATAATCATCGTGAAATTTTAATTAATCTTACAATTAAGCATAAATTCGTATTTATTTATTATTATAGAAGTTAATATCATTATCTCTAAGATAAAAATCAAAGATATTTTTATACTTCCAGATAATCTTGCTACTGATTAGGTAGTGCCAACATATTTTTTTTTTGTTATTCTAACCTGTTCATGTGAATTGGATGTTGTATTATTTTTATCATCCCTTTCTATTGTAAAATTCTTCTACATATGTATAAAATAGAATAGCATAGTCAACTATCGATATTTATTTTTCTATAAGAATCTAATATTTACAGAAAGGAAAATTCATCTGGATTGTTAATCATCAGGGGCTTATCTAATTGCCCCCCTGCTATAGAGAAATTCCCAGGTCCAACAAGCGTAGGACCTGAATTCTACCAATAAACTTCGATTTCAAGTTCGAACTGCGTCTGTCAAGGTATTATTTATTTGAACCCGTTACCTGTCATTGAGAATGTTGTATTTACCCGGGCAAGAAAAACTTAGCTTTTAGCTTGAAATGGAGCTGTAAGAATACAAATTGAATGGCTTGTTTTAGCTGGCAAAAAGTGCTAGATGTGTTTCAAACTATTCAAACGAGAAACTTAGAGTTGTAATATTGTAACGAGAATTCTACATGACATTGTATATATGTTACTTTTTGTCATATTTAATTTTATTTTTGATGTTAAAGTTTAGACAGAGCTTCCATATGAAATGGCATCACTCGATATTGTTTGTAATATTTGTAGGATTTGATTACACTGTTTTTACTTTCAATTTGTCGGTATTGGGCTCTTATGAGTGATAGTTTTATTAATAAATGTTAAAAAGAAACTTTAACACATCTTATTTGGTATAAGTCATTTATTAAACCAAAAATTTTAAATAAATATAGGTTATATTATTTATTTATTTAAATTTTAATAAATTAAAGGTTGGAAAAAATAAACAAATGTTTAAAAAAAATGTATTGCCGATAATAGTTAATTAAACTGCTTACCCTAGAAAATAACCAGCAGATCTACCGTTGAATGCAAAAAAAAAGTAGACAAGGAATGTCACATTACCACAAATGTCAAAAACTGATTTCAGTGACATTTTACAGGAATACAAATATAAAAATTTAATTGGATTCAAGAATATATTTTATCAAACAATAAATATTAATCAAATAAAAGCTAATATCTGTTTTAAAGAATATAATGATTATCTCCGTCAATACTTTTCCGTGCTGTTTAAACAAATTCTATAATTAAGTTCTTTTGAATTTTGAGGTCTCTGGTTTAATTATTTCATTGTATTCATTAATCCACATACGTTTTCTATGAGGTTCAAATCGGGACTTTTTCAAGGAAAATCCAACACATTCAAATTATTTTGTCTAAACCATGTTTTAACCGTATTAATCGAATCTAAATTGGACAATTATTGTGTGTTCTGCTTTGAAAAACTGTCTGACAGTGTTCTTACCATTTTTTATAATCTTGTATTGGGGTTATTTCTTGCAACTATTTCCTTTATTTTGAAATTGTCAACTTTGACAGATGATTAAATTTTCAACAAAAGAATGATGCAGCAACACATATAATAGCATTTTTTATGAAAACGATTACAAGAATCGGCTTTTTATCTATTTTTTTTTTTGCATTTGACCGTACGCTCATATAATATTTGTTATTTTCTAAATAACTTCCTGAAAGACACAGTAAAACATTATTAAAAATTACCTCTTGTATAACCTTAATTAATTGATACTGGAAACCGGCTTTAAGTGTGTCTATGAGGTTATGTTTGCTGTCACAATTTTCAAAGTGACATTAGCGGTTTAAAGTTAATGAACTGTCACTTCACTTAATTCTATCAATTTTGTTCATTATCTTTTCGAATTAATTTTGATTTATTAATAAAACTAAAGTTACTAACAACAATATCACTGTATATTTGTCTTTTTCATTACTTATTGATTTCCTTGCAAGTTATTATTACAATGTACAATGTCACTTAAAATAACGTATTAACAACATTTTCTGTTTTATTTTTAAATACATAGTTATTATATACAATCACATTCTATCTTATTAAAATGTCTTTTTATTTCAATTAAAAAGCGTTTAACACTATTTTCTCTCTAGATTACAATTCCTCCATTTTTTTTTTTTTATTATTATTATTACTTTACAATAGAAAAGAGTGCCAACTACTAAAAAACGTAATAGTGTCAGATTGTCCATCCATACAACTTAGTATCGTGAGCATTTAGTCGTTACTATATAAAAATATATATACTGGGGGTTAAAAGACGTGGGAGTGGAAACAATAAGATGAGTTGTCACAAGAAACAGCAGAATTTCTGCCTCCTCTTGGGTTTCTGCCCCTGCGACGGGAGATGCTGGTTGTTAGGCGATGAAGGATGAAATGTATGTACAGTTAGTTCTATGCTTTTCGTCTCTTCCGGATCTGAAATACGATAGATATGCATAAATAATTCCCAAACAGTTTTTGGCTTCATGTATTTACGCAGTAACTGAAAAAGACTTTTTTTTACATATTTATATATAAGATATACACCAGAGTGATTCAATCCCTTGTAGCTTGCATTTTACAAAAATCTCTGGCCATCACTTATTAGAGATGTACCTAACAAAAATCACAGATTAATTTTCCTTTAGTATATTTACATGAACTCTTTCAGCAGACAAAATTGTACTTTTGTAAACTTACGTAACTATACCTTACATGTTTATAGTATTTAAATTATTGAAATACTTTTTGTATTATGTGTATTTTACTGTTTTGACAATAAACTGTCTTTTTGCGACAAAAATCCGTTTTAAATTTATTTAATGTTTCACCAATACCAGAGATCTTAACTGGGTAAGTCTAGTGAGATATGTTTTCGAAGCTAAGAATCAGTTTACTCCTAATATTAACCTAAACAAAATTTTAGTGAAAAAACAAAATTGATTTGTAATAAAGAATTCTTTCTTCGGAAACTATCTCATACATTTAATTCAAACATTTTGTAGGATTACTGTTATTTTACTGTTTTTGTAATGCTAATACATTTTGATGCAAAATTTCTCAAATCTAAAAACTTTGACAGAAACGTCAGGATTTCGTCCATCGATAGTCTTAATTTTAGCGTTCTCGGTTAAAATTTCGCCACAGTACATAATGTTAAACATCGTGATGTAAATCCAAAAATTTTCAAAAAGTCGAAAAATCTCCAAAACGGCTGCACTTAGGTATAGGGAATACTAGTAAAAGTTCCTCTAGAATAACGTTTAGATTTCAAAAGTGCAAAGAAAACTATACCATTCCAATATTGAAAATATTTTCAAGGCATAGATTTTATTACGCTATGTACGGATGCAACTTTACAGAAATTAATTATTACTAGGAAGCCCAATTTTTCTAATAGACGGTCTCAATCAATCACCCTGTATATTGTATATCGGAAAATGTGGTTATGTAAAACTGGTTTATTACCATTATTGGCGGGAAATTTTGAATTATAAAGATTTATTTGAAATGATAATAGTTTCCAAAGTTAAATTATGGAAAATTACACAAAAAATGTTAATTAAATCCTTTTCAGTGTTGCTAGTCAGCTTAGCAACTATCTGTTTCTTTTTACAAAAAAAATTAAGAATTTTAGCGTTTTTTTTTTAACGCTTATTCTAAAATGGCTAAAATTGTCAGATAAATCAAGAATTTTGTGATCTCGCGAATTACGTCACAAATATGCGACGTTGCCACTCGCACAAATATTTCAGTAGCTACTACTGCGATAATTGGCAACACTGCAAACAATTAGGGATGTAATTTTCTTTAATTTCTGCTTTTGAAATGTCAATTACATCAGTTAAATACAAAGAGTTGGGACGTATCATAGTTTTTAAAATTCGACAGTACAGAAAAATTTTTTTTTGCTTTTTTTTAATTCACCGAAGTTACGACGCAATAAACCTCTCATTAAAAACTAACATTTTCTCGAATTGCGTCAAAAAAATGAGGTATCGTCACTTAAGAAAGCATTTCAGTAGCTACTGGAATATCTGGCAACACTGCAAAGCACTTATGTGTAGCCTTTTATTAGTTAAGTGATTTCCTTTAATGTCGTTTTCGAAAAATGCAAGTAAACAAGTTAGCTTATACCAGTGCAGATATTAAAAATCGATATTAATTATGTTTTTTATCTCATTTAAGTTACAATACAATAATTTCTTTTCTTTGACACTCACTAGAAACAATTTTTTTTTTTTAATTACGTCAAACAATAGCGGTGTTGTCATTTAAGAATACATTTCAGTAGCTAGTGGCATATCTGGCAACGTTGCAAAACAGTTATGCGTCACATTTTCTTATTCCTTTAATTTTGCTTTTGAAAAGTCGGTCATTTCAAGTAAAAAGGTTTGCTTATACCCTGCAGGTTTAAAACTCGATATTTATCTTGTTTTTAAGAAATAATTTTAGTAGCTAATAAGCTTATTTGGCAACGGTGCAAAGCAGTTATGTGTCACTTTTTCTTGGTTAAGTGTTTTCCTTTAATGTAATATACATAGACGAAAGACCAATCTTGTTTATTTGAAGTAATTAAAAAGGAAATAACGAAGAAAAAATGGCACGTAATTCCTTTGCAGTATTGCCAGATATCCCAGTATATAGCTACTGAAATGGCAACACCGCTCCTGTTTCGACGTAATTAAAAAAAAATGTTTGTTTTTATTGAATGTTGGAGAAAAGAGTTTATTGTATTGTAACTTAAATGAATTGAAAAATAAAATTAATATTGAATTTTAAAACCTGTGGTTTAAAACCAAACCTTTTTATTTAAAATTACCGATTTTTCAAAAGCAATAGTAATGAAAAATCTATTTTGTTTTTGTTTAACTCCCACCGAAAACAAAGCTTTTGTTATTAAATTATATTTCTATGTAATGATTAAGGTTTGGAGAAATTACCTGTAAAAGCCTCTACAGGGTTATCTATTGTGTCGTGATCGATCCAAGTGAGGCCCATCTCGACTTTCTCGGCCAAATCTTGCCAGTGTTGCCGATTCTCCATGGTGCCGACGTACAGCGGTTTTACCCAAGGAAAAGTCTCTGATAGAACCTTGTACAGAGGCAGACATATGACGTCGATAAATCCTACTTGCATTTGAGGTAGCTCGTCTTTTCTCTCCCTATCCATCATTGCCTGCGAAATAACAAATCCCCTATCACCACCTTCGTTATTCGACGCAAAATATCCGCAAATATATACAAATCGCTCCCATATTTTATACGACAATTGTTGTGTATGTTGTGTAAAATAAAAACTGATACATTGTTGCAATTAAATTTACTTTATAGTGCTATATGGACTGTATTGTATAAGTGAGATATGAAACGACTGAAAACTGTTACAAACTTATTCTATGACATAAAACGAACGATAAACAAACTGTTGCCAACTGTAGAGAGGGTTAACAGTCAGCCGGTAGTACAGAATTCTACAATTCGAATATATCTAGAATATACCGAACAACAATCGCTTCTGTACTAATGTAATTGTACGTAAATACTTACCACGGGTTGCTCTTTCAATTGTAGCTTCTCTAAATCTCCCTGGTCGAAAAATTCGTCCGCTACCATCTTGGCAACACGGTGTTGGACGTCCCACGGTTTCGCTATTGCGCTGACGTCACAAGCTGTCATCATCATACCTGATAATACTAAACAAAATTGGAGTTCAAGGATAATAGCAGCGGCATCTTTTAATCTCAACAACTTACGCTCTTTTTTCTCATCACTCTGCCAGTCGAACTCGCCGTCATCCACAAGCTCCAAGAACTTCGTCTTCTTCTTAAAATACATCGCTAAATCAGTCGATAAGATAGCACTCTCAACTATCTTCATCACTTTCCTATAATCATCCGGAGATAATGCCTAAAAAAATCGGATACGTCGTCCAAAATCAAAGAGGCATTTCCATATACCAGACTTGATGTCTGTAAAAAGTCTGACTACCACATATTCCGAGAGTTTACTTAATTATATAAAAAATATGTGACATACTTTTTTTAAGGACCTTTTGCAGACACCTGGTATATATTTAGATATGCATACTCTATATATACATATGTACAAGAAATGTTGACATTCTACATCAGTACATACAAACCCACCTACTTGGAAAATATTATTGCTGTCGGTGTTCAAAATCATGACGCACTGGTCAAAATGGTGGTGTTCCATCGTGCTGGTGGAGTAGAGAAAGGCCAGCGGTGAATCCGTCTTAGTTTGGAAGGCGTTGTTGGTACCTCTGTGATCGAGGTCGTGGCAAAGACAGGCCACTAGAAGGCCGAGTATCTCCAGTTCGGTCATGAAGCGCTCCATCTTGCCCGTTTTGAACATGGCGAACATCGTCTGAGCCACGTTCAGCGCGTGCCGCCAATTGTGGTACTTGACGGGTCGGTAATTTTTCTTGACGCTTAGCACCCATCGACATAATACCTAACAAATTTACGTTTCGTGCAGTCTAATTTACCTGAATATGAAATCTGTCAAATTTTGACGTTTAAAATGCTAGATTTATAGGTTATGTGGATTCAATGTTGCTAATTCGACGTTAAATGAAAACCTGTCAATAATTGTTGTTTATATTGATTCAATTATTACCACGGATTACTTGGTGAACAGTTCGGAAATAAAAATCAAAGAAAACGGTAAAGAAATCTCCTGTATTATTACTACTAGCATAAGCAAAGGAAATACATACAAGATTGGATCATATGTAAAGAAAATCCGAAACTCGACCTACTGGTAAGTAAGCCTTCTATAACTGAAAACAAACAAGGATGAGATATAAAATCACGTTGTGCATATAGTGTTGTGGCGGTGAAATGGAGCGAAACGTGTCTCAGAATAATATCATCGTAAAGAAGAATCTGAAGTTTATATCGACCGCAAAACTGCTCTATTTATATTCGGTATGTGATGCGATTTTTTATTGGAACAATATCTACATTCTGTAACGAAATTATTCTTGCAAAAACCGCCCGCGTCGTTTCTAGTTTTCGTTTATAAATGCTAGGAATATTAAAAGGTTTTAAAGAATTGTTTTCAACGGAACAAACACAAAGTGATTATTTCTTATTGATAATAAATTAATAAAATTAACATATCTTAAATTATAGAGCAAATAATCTGATGTGAAACACTTATATATTTTAATTTTTAATATGCTCCTTTCTTAAAATGTTAATAGAAACTTTCGTTCTTATTGTTAGCATTACTAGAGGATTGATTTTTCGAACGGTTACGAAGACAGTAAACAAATAACTTTTTTCTTGTCTGCAAGTTAATGTAAAATATCTATTACATCAACCACATAAATTTGATTTTAATGATGAAGTGAGATACTTTTGTGTTGATGATTGTTAAAGCTACTTGTCTTTTTCATAACCCTACTGCAAGAAATCGACTGATATTTTAATAGATAATTAAATAATGGTTAATATCTCGAAAACGGCTACAAATAGGCATATAAATCCTTTATACTTATCGACGCAGAATACATTTTTGCTTCGAATTCGATAATTAGAAATATAACGTTACTATTGAAAAAATTTAATTTTCTAACGTTAAAGGTATCGAAGTTTGCTATCGATTTATGAACACTCTGTATAAAATGTAGTGGTTTCTATGACAGTATTTGGTATGCACGACTATTTTCCTGGTGCCGTAAAAAAATGAAATTATTATCTCCAATGGTAAAGTGGCAAAGTATGGAATACTATAGAAGGAGATGCAAATGTCAAAATTTTGACAAAATCGTTAATATCTCAAAAACGGTTAAATTTAGAGATAGTGAACTTCAGTAAAAATTGTATTCAAATAATGTGTAGAATTGATTGAAATAAGAAAAAAACATGATTCCATTTAAAATAAGAAAGTTGCTATCGACTTCCGGTATAATGAAACGTTTCCGGAAGTTGAAAATATTTTCAGAGGATTCTTCAGGTAGGATTTTGTTATTAAATTTTTTGCCGCATGAATCTAGCTGCCATATATCCCGAGAGAAAGATAGTGGACGAGTACATATTAAGAAAAAACTTACTTCATACGGTATATGATACTCCTGTACCAGATTCAGCTCCAGAAACATCCTAATCGTTGCCTTGCAAGTATCAACATCACTCAGATCGAAATCGATAAACGAGAAACTGTACAAGTTGTAAATCTCGGCAGAAGGGATCGCCTCCTTAGATAATTTCTCCGTGACTTCGTTGCTAGCGGTGGCGTGATAGGACAAGCACTCCAAAGCGACCTTCTGCTTCGCCATCAACTTGCACGCGTTCTCATACATTTGCGTGTTATGGATTCCGAGTCCGCAAAATATAGCGAACGCCTCAAACAAGGAAACATCGCAATCCGTGAAGGGCGTCGCGTTACTTTTATTTATCAATTGCGCCACGCCAATCAGAGTTTTCTGCCCGTTGATTATCGGCATGCATAGAATCGTCCTAGCCGATTCTGCGTCGCCTTCGCTGTGTTGCTCATTCAACCAGGCGGCCACGTCTCCGATGTTTAAGATTTGACCTGTGGCCGCTGCGTATCCGGCGATTTGGGCTAAAGTGGACGTTTTCAGATCGAATTGCGACGGACGCGATACGAGCGTTTGCGTTCCGGGCGCCCGGAGTTCGAAGATCATCGTGAACGTGCACGGCTTCCTCAATCCGCTTTCCCGCATATCTTCCGGGCTCACGGTGTCGCTCTGCATCCTGTTTAGTGGCCCCAAACGTTCGATAATTTTACCTGGTCGCTCCAATATCCTTTCTAGATGGCTCTGAAAGGAACGCAGTTAATTAAGTCGGTCGGATTATGACGGTTTGTTTATGTCACGGAGGGATGAGGATTGTCAATTAATTAGCGTCCTCTGGAGTTGAAGGAAGCGAAGGAAATTTAAAGCGAGCCCACGCTGTGTTTATATATGTGCCTATAATTAGTTGGATTAAGAATCTTCGTATCCCATAAGGAAATAATTTATTACCCTTTCAGTTTTAGTTTGTTAGAGGATTATTTTATAAATAAAAATCTTGGTTTGGCAGTGAGTACTTCCTAATTTATTTTCTATATGTACTGTGGAGCTACCGGTTTCGACTTATGTCTTCATCAGGCTATACTGCCACAATAGTCAAAATTTCGAACATTTGTAAAACTACAATTGTTAGTGACGTAGAGGAAAATTATGATATATTCGGGTGCTGCAGGCGGACCTTCTCCAGCATCCCGACTCCACCACGATGTACTACACACTGGTGGTGGAGTCGGGATGCTGGAGAAGGTCCGCCTGCAGCACCCGAATATATCATAATTTTCCTCTACATCACTAACAATTGTAGTTTTACAAATGTTCGAAATTTTGACTATTGTGACAGTATAGCCTGATGAAGACATAAGTCGAAACCGGTAGCTCCACAGTACATATAGAAAATAAATTAGGAAGTACTCACTGCCAAACCAAGATTTTTATTTACCTAAATACCTAATTATGGACATACACAACTTGATTATTTTATAATTTGAATTTGGCGCGCTAAAAATGCCGGGATAAGAGATTATTCTAGAAGAATATTATGAGTCGTCTTATGTTATGTCTTATGTGTTATGTGTATGTTATGTGTTTTTATGTAGTTGTAAGAAAATAAAACGCTTTAAGAAATAGTAATTAAACTAGTGTGTTTTCATTAACGAACAAACAAAGAAAAAGAGAACAAGTTATTGACGAGAATGACAACGTTTCCTCAGTATGCAAGACCATAAAGTCAAAACCAAATCATATTTTATTACACAGGTTGCAAATTATGCATTTTCGCTTACTGATTAGAAAAAAAATTACTTTTTTATACATGTTGCTGTAAAGAGAATTAAAGATCTTTCGAATGAGTGATCACAGGATCGTCATTAAAAGTTGTCGCCCTTGGTATAACAGTTAACAGGTTTCGGAATTTTATATTTATCACAGCAGGTAATAAAGAGTTATTTGAGATAGCTTGTTCCAATTAAAATGCCATCTATATCTAGACTAAAGCATCCCTAAGAAGGGTGAACGGGAAAACTGCTAACCGTTGGGAAGAAATATTACTTTTTCTCTTATTGGATTTTTCCGTAATTGGATAAACCTTCCGTAATCCCAGGAATTGGGAATAGATGCCCTGGGAGCCCGTCTAATTCCTTCCCGGAAAAACTCGTTAATACTGTTTCAATTTGTAATAGAATCACTTGCGAGCATAAATATCTCATCCCGTGGATTTGGTTGTGGGTCGCTCTTACAATCTTATCTCTTATAGTTGTGCTAGAGTGGTTAGTGAGGCTTGTTATCTTGTAATCTACACAGGGAGAAAAATGTAGGAAATGTTACTACAATTGTCAGTATTTATACTACACATAGTAGTACATATAGGGACAAGTACAATTTGTAGCAATGTTTACCATCAAATTGTAGCACTAAGTTTGTAGTATTAATTCTTACAATTTGTATGAAAAACAAGAATGAACAGTTAGTTTTCTTTCGACAACGTTCTAAGATAAAGTAGTATTTATTGTAGTAAAATTGTATACAATTTTGTATGACTTTTCTGTGCACTGGTGAGCATAAATTAACACCTGTTGTAGTAATATTTATTCCACTCATTATTTTAAATTATTATAATTTTATAATAAATTTTACTTAGCTTTATTGAAACATCCACAAAAGATATATAACTTAATACTACATTGTTGTGTGGATAAGTTTCAACTTGTGTATTAATATATGTAGTATATACTTAGGCAAATTACTATATATTTGCAATAATTTGTACTAATTCTTATTGTGATGTTATCTAATGTAGTATGTAAAATGTCTACCTTGCAGTTTTAAAATGTTTCAGTCGCCTGTAGCACTTTTAATATTTTTATCATTAATTCTATAATTTATCGTTAAAGGTTCATTTCATTGTTAAAAGGATCAAAGCATGTACTAAAGATACACTATGTTAAGAAACTAGAAACATATACTCTTAAACTAAGCAAATTCACAAATAACAGACTTTAACATAACAAAAATATTTAAAACAAAACAGCAGTCTTCTGTAGTACTTTCTAATTCATTTATTACAATTTTACTACATTACTACGCTACCGCATCGCGGGCGCACCCTCTCCGAAGCTGCAAACGACAATTGTATTCTACTTTCGGTAATTTTCACATTTTCTTCCATTGGCAATTGACTATTAATACTATTACATCACTAGGTAAGTGCCTGAAAACGGTTTATTAACTGAAACCACCACAGTAATATAGTAAGATTGTAATAAATAAATTGGGAAGTATATATATATTAAAACATCAAGAGAGCACTATTCTTCACAACCGCACCTAACACAGGTAAAACCAAAAGAGAGGACAATTGCAGTGAATTACACATGTGCATATCAGTGCCGCGTGATCGAGAACGCTAATCGTGGATGAGCATGTCAATGCAAATTGGCGCGTTATGTAAATGTAATTGGGGATGCGCAAAACAGCGCTATCCCCGTTATATCTGTTTTCACCCATTCCATGTCGAACAGTGATAGAAAATATTGTATGTGAATATATAGCCAAATTAAAAACAACTACAGTCTCTCCAAATATAAACATAAAAAAAAAACCTGATTAAATTATTAAAATAAAGAATGTATCAAATATCTATTCACCAGACATTCTAATATGTATGTATATGAAGCGTAGAAGATTATTTTTATTACGAATTATAATTGCCTGATATAAATATCTATATTTTAAAGTACGAAATAGGATGAATTTTAAACATATAGTCTTTTTTATTATATGATCTTGTGGGTTTATTGGCACATTGTTGTGCAATGGTAGATATCACAGTAAGGTACTAGTAAAAATATATACTGACATTGTGAAATAATTACAGAATGTGTGCTAAGTTTTCCTACAATAGAGTATCAATTTTTGCTACTTCCAAATATATACAAATTTTAACAAAATTGTGTTACTATTTCAAACAAAAGTGGTCCTACAAACAGCTGTAAACTTTTCCTACAGCGGCTAGTATTAAATGATAAACATGTACGTTAGAGCCCACTTGTTTGTATTACTTATTTCTACAAAATCGTTAGTACTGCGCCACGTAAGTTTTTTACTACAAAGATTTCTC
This sequence comes from Cetonia aurata, assembly GCA_949128085.1. Classification (NCBI taxonomy): domain Eukaryota; kingdom Metazoa; phylum Arthropoda; class Insecta; order Coleoptera; family Scarabaeidae; genus Cetonia; species Cetonia aurata. The sequence continues at coordinate 40,560,966 of OX421887.1, read as the reverse complement.
TCAGTGTAGAGGCCCTGTTCTGCAATGAAGTAATACCGCGATAGACAAACAATGCAGCTAGAAGGTAAAAACATTTGATGCTTGATAAAGGGTTATTGAAATTTTAAACGACCCAAAGGAAAGAACAAAGGAAGCTAACACCGTTTGTACTTATACATATTTGGATGTGGGTACCTATATATAATAGCCGACTATGAATTTTATCTATAATTAAATTCGGCAAATGCAGATAATGGGGGTTATACTCTAGGTAAAAGGCGAAAATAGGATGAGGGCACGAAAATTGGAAACTTCAGTAAACGTGTACTTCGGTGTAACGATGTTTAGATTAAATTCCCCGTGAAATTGAAACTAAAATCGGATTATGCGGGAGCTCTGGACATTCGAATATTACAATTTCGGCCACGCAATGCTGTTATACTCTGCATCACAGAATAATAACTATTTCTAATTTTCGGAAACAATCGAGGACACTTAAATAAACATTGTTTTATACAAATAAACTAGTTTACGGAAATTATTCAGTATTGAGATGCAAAAAAATTTGAATCAAAGCAACCTTTGAAAAACAACCGTTTTCGTAGTTGTCATTTTACATCTGTCACAAATTAATCGTTTGTATTCCATGATCACTGTATTTTTAAATTAAAACTGTTGGATAAAGCATTTTTCATTTCTCTAGCTGTAATGTCACAAAGAGATTATTAAACAAATACCTATTATATTAAAACTATATAACAATAACTAAAGGCAACATAATTATATCATTTTATGACTCTAATCATTATTATAAAGAGACCACCGGGAGGACACATTCTGTGACAGCGTGAGTTTGGGTCTATTCAATTAACCATATAGGTTTCGGGACACGTAAGGCGATACCGATTCTAAATTAATCATTATAACAATTAAGTCGTTTAATGGGTGCGATATAACGGGTTACTTTATATAGTCGAATTTAATTGACGTTTTATATCATAGCGAGTTCCCAGATCTGACTGGTTTCCATTACCGGATATAAATAATAAATCTGATATAACGACATCAATAATACAATGTTTTTAACTGACTTTTATGTATGTTTCTGATGTGATTTGTCTGTCAAAGCAATAAAATCGTTAATTGTTCCACCCTTTATTTTAGAAATTGTTTCAAATGTCAATAAGTGTAAACAACATATGAATGACACTTACTTATAAGCAAATAAAAATTGCCAATAGTATTGTTCGTTACCAAATCACAACAAGTTTTAACTAATGATATTTTGCGGTAAAGATTCTTACATGCCAAACACTGTATCCGAGAACAAGATATGTTCTGCCATTCCAAGAAACGTCAATTTACATTTTTTTTCAAACGTCTAATCATATATGATGTTGTGCTAAGTATGTTCCCTGAAGTATGTGTTAACAGTTCATCCTAAGTTTAACCTGTAAATGATCTGTACTTTCAGGATAATAAGCGAAATTCAAGTGCTAGTCATTTCATGCAGACTAAATCATGGATAAACATACGAATTTTCAGGTTTTAAGAAAACAAATAGTCGATGCCGTTTAAAATAATTGCTAATCGAAAAGACTTATTTACAGAATTTGGTATTTTACTCCTTTAGAGCCAGAACACAGTTTTCTAGGTTATGTTATAATTTGTAAAGGTAAATTTTCCAAAAATGTTGCCACAATATTTAATGCCTTTGGTTTGCAGGCTAAGATGATCACCAAACATTTTATTGAAGTATCGATTCTTTCAAATTTCTTCGATAGGAAGCAGCTAGCACGAGGGGAAAATGGTTTCGAATGCTCACGCTTTAAATCGAAACCCAGCAATATTAAAGGGGAAGGTGCGTACAAGTATGAAATCCAAAGTGTACAATGTGGAGGTGAAAATAAAAATGAATATATCAAAACAAAGTTATTAACTATATTAATTTTCCATGTAGGTACATATTGATAAAGATGACGGCATCGTTAAAGCAAGATGCGAATGTCCAAGGGGACTTCTGTCATGTCATCGACGATGGCTAGGAATCAAATATAGATATCTTACAGAAATCTTATTTACCAAAGTTTATAGAATTTTTATTACACCAATAAACTATCTGGCCACTTTCTACTTATTTATTTCTTTAAAGTTAAAATTGTTTATTATCTAGGTATGTTATTGCAATAAGAAATTTACGATTTCACAATTGTAGTGCCGTTCTCACTAAGAAAACAAAATGACCATATAAATATAGTCGATGACTATTTTCAGATTTATGTGTTCTTAATTTAACCTATGCTCAGTTATATGTATATGTATAGGTACCTCTAATATAAATAAAACAAAATACTAACCTAAATGAAATTTATTAAAAGTAAGTTATAAAATTGTTGTACTTCCTTTATTCACTTCCTGGCTCTGGAAAGGAAAAGAATTTGTACTCTTCTCTATTATATTAATAAAAAAAAAATGTATTATCGATGCTTTGCTGCGCGAACAATGACTACTCCTCGAATATCACTTGTTATCCTGAAAGTACAGATAATTTCCAGGTTAAACTTGGGATGAATTGTTAACACATACTTCAGGGAACATACTTAGCACAACATCAGTCCTTAAACTTCCACCGATTTAATAAAAATAATAAAATAAAAACGCACAGATTTAACGCCATATAAATAACACAGGATAAAATCCAATATGGCGGTTGTTTGGATCGCAGACCGTGACCTGCCTCAATACTGACGTCAGAGAATTCACGCGTGTATTGTTTTCTAGCATGATAATACACTTTGGATTAAACTGCCGAAATTATCTAAATGCACAAACGCAAATCACAACGCATACTCGCAAACCAATAACGTAAACAAACAAATCCTTTTACTTGTTTATTTCCGTAGATATTTTTTCATTAACTTCAACCTCAACCAGTTCCTGCTTGCGAGTCTAAGCGAGCGTTCGGTGAGGTTCGGTTTACCGCAGCCCATTATTTAGCCAACAAGGAATCACGACACGACACGGAGCGGTTGATTAAGTTTAGTCCATGTTTAGTCTACTCACCGCTTCGCAGCAGTCGAGGTCCAGCAGATACACAGCGCATCGCTCGCACTTCAGCAGATCCTGCGCTTCCCTCATTATCTTGGTGACGAGGCACTCTAGATTGTTCTGCTCTTCGAAGATACTGCGCGCCAAATTGAGCAGAATCTGTAATGGAAGGAAGCGAGAACGAAGTTTCAAGTCTTATATCGAATTAAGCAACCGGAAATACTTCGATGGGAAAACCGTGTTGTCAAATGGGTTTCGCGTTATGGGTAGAATTTGTTTTTCTTTTTCTTTTGGTGTGAAAATATCGTCTTTGAGACGATCAACTACACGGAGAAAATCACTTGGAAGAATGTACTTGTTCAGATCGTTTAGAATTTGAATATGTTTTTGTTCGCGCGTACAATTGCGCATGCGCAGTGTAGGAGAAGCTAAGTTAGAATATATATGTCAAAATATACGTTGTTACACACGTTGTACTACAATTGTATCATCATTTTCAAAATAAATAGTTTAGGAAAAGCAAACGACAGTTTGTACGAGAAAAAACGAATTCATAATCCATCGGGATTAACAATACTACAATATCGTGTGGCAGCAATTAACACAAATATGTAACCTCGTTTGTTAATCATTATATGTTGTTTTCATAAATAATACTTCAAAGTTGTGGTTATATTTTTGTTGTATAGTTTCACACAAATATAATATTTTTTTCCAACAATGTTTGTATCGACTGGTACATGACAAAATTGCGGCAATTTTTAACATAAAACTTCCTATTAAATTACATTTTTTTTTCTAAATTAGTGGTTCAATCCAAAACACCAATAGCAAATTAGATGTAGACCGTAGAATCTAACAATGTTGGATATACTTAATATGTCATTGTCATTACTGTTGCTGCATTCGGGTACAGCGCTATCGAAATTTTAATGGACAGTTAGTTTAGTCAGTTTACACTGTCAGTTGAGCTTGCTGATGTGTTTTGTGCACTCATTAAATATGATTTCGGAACGATGGACGCGTTTGTTATAAACAAACTAAAACAATGAAAACTGGAAAAACTACTGGATGTTTTTAAAGGTAAGATAAAGCGAATTTATTATTAGTATCATAGCATAAATATCAACAATATAAGTGCATGCAATACAGATATTGTCTCCCATGAATAGGTGCATACATACGAAGGTAGAGTGTCGATTTAATTGCATGTATTTATTCGGTGATTAACGTACACATCACCACGAAAGTATAAATACATTCTTAAAACAATTTTTTCTTGCAATATATTTTATAACAAACACACCACTTAAAATTAATTAGAAAATAATTCCAACAAATCTCTAATCGCGCCACCAGCTGTCACTATAAATACAGTTTCAGATGGTAGCCAATAAGGAGTCTGCATTCAAATTTTAGAAAGAGCTGCATAGATATTTCTATACGCCAAACCAAGATTTGCCTGTATTGAGAGAAACCATCCGCCATAATATCACTTTATTTGTCATTTTGTTGCTTTGTTACGTCTAGGTTACAGTTTAATCCCGTTTATTTTTGTGTATGTATTGCAATGAATTGGATTTTATCTGCTCATTTGAAGGTATGTTGAACTACTTTATTGTGCGTGTAGATATATATCTTGTAAAATTATAAATTATAACCTAACTTATGAAACGATTGTCGGTTGCAAGTTTACAGTTTATTTTTTTCTATTCAGAGTTGAAAACAAACAATTTCAATGAACATATCCTTACCTAGGAGATCGAGCATCATACAATTTCAAAAGTCAATTGTGTTTAATATATTACTCGATTAAGTAAATTCCCTGTTTATTTAAATATTTAGCTCTGGCCTTTTACATCGTCATTTCTACATCTAGGTTTCGAATTATAGATGAAAATTACCTCGATAAATCTCCCATACAAAGTTATTATCACGCAAATTGAATCGTATATATAACATGCAGAAAGAAGTAATTATTAATCGCGCTCGAATTTGCTTAGATCAATTGTTCTGATTAGCCCTGATTAAATTTCGTCCTGCGACGAAACAACGCGCAGATTAATCAAAATTCTAATAACTAACGAATCCGTCACGACTCTTTTGATGTATTGGGAATTTATAGCTGCAATAACATTTTTAATTAGCTAATGGAAAATTAATAACAGTATCGGAGATATATATGATCAACATTAATTATTAAACGACTTGGAAATAGACCTTGGCCACGAGAACTCCTCATTTTCTCTGCTTTTATAACTACAATTACAATATATTCGAGAAAATTTCTTTAGGGTTAAAAAAAAACCGATTTAGTTATTTCAACGGCTTAATGTAACTTATAAATCCTGTTTTTTTATGTGCTATTCTTTCCAATTAGGAATTTTAATGTCTTTTTTAAATGTGATACTGCAAAGAATTATGTGGCGCGCAGTTGGTAAGGTTCATAAATTTTAATTTCCTATCTAGTTGCCTAAATGTGCGTCCCGTCGGCAATTTATTTCAACATGAATTTTCAATTATCTAATCAAGAAGGAAAAAAAACATGGGATTTTGTACTTAAAAACATTACCTAATTCCTTATTAAGAATATATGGAAATCTATATATAGAAACTGATAATACTGATAAATAAGGATTCTGGAACGGATAACAAATAGTATAACTACTTTTCGAATAGGAATAAACCACTGGTTATGGTACTACTTTTGGAAATACCAGAATAGAAGTAAGTTGTAAGTTCTATAATTTTTAATAGTAAAACAAACCAAGAAAAAATAGTTATGTGTTGGTATTGACCAATGAGATGAACTATGTCACAATATTTACCTGATTCCTCCGATATTCGAGCACGGAGACTTCGAACAGCTGCGCGTTCTGGATTCCGATGCCGCAGAACGTCAAATATCTGTGGAAGATTTCGATGTCGTGTTGCGTGAATTCCTTCGTATCGTCAACTTTGTTTATTATCTGAGCGACGCCGATGACTTCACCTTCGTAGTTGCAGATCGGCATGCAGAGTATCAGATTGGTCTTGTAGCCCGTCTTGTAATCGATTTCGCTGTTGAATCGGGGATCCTGCGACGAGGCGAGAAATGCGAACGGTTATTTTGCGATTCGTATATACATATAACTTAAATTAAAAATTGGAAAATGGGAGAACGATTTTTTTTATATTATTTTGGAAATACTTTTAGGTGATCTTTTGATATGTGTTTGCCTTAAAAAAAAATTGACTTTTTTTTATTTAAATACCCCAGGATCGTACTTATAAACCACCATTGGATTAATAATATCGTAACTTATTAACCATAATGGCTTTTTTCACTGTATAAGAAATTAAAAATATACTTTTGATAATACAAAGTATTTTATATCCAGTAATAGTATATAATTATCTTTTCTTATTAAACTATAGATGAACTCGAATACTTATTTAGAAACATATTATAATAGATATTAAACGAACCCAAATTATATAGGTAATATTATCGCGTGCGTAAGGTATTCTTCTGCTGTAATATCTTATTGTAAAATTCAATTTTCTCTTCGTGAAACCACGTTGACTGTGGGAAATTATGTCATATTTATTTTTGAAACAAGACAGGCGACTCAACACGATGCAATCTCCAAAATTTTACAAACAACAGAGGTTAAAACTATGGGTCTATAGTTTGACATGCATTCTGTGTCATCTTTTTTATGTATTGGCAGAATAACGGATGTGTTCAACACAATAGGGAATATTCCACAAGTAAAACACAAATTTATCAAGTATGTCAAAGTGTCTGCAATCTTTATTTTTCACAATTATGTTAGGTCAACTGATTGCGTGACAGTTTTAGTTTTAGCATTTTAGAAAGTAGTTTTGTTTAAGTATGTGTTTGTGAGAACTAGAAAGTGTTAAATAAAGAAACAACAAAAGACAAAAATAGTTTTATTTTACTCAACAGCCATGAAAGTAGCTGCTGAGGCAATTGACAAGTTTAGTAGCGTCCGTTATGTGTCCTCATCATGATTTATAGTCATGTTTTCAGGTTGTGCGGTTGTTCTGCTGGTCCATTTTACAATTTTTCAAGTCGCAGATGTATTTTTTTTTTTTGATTGAACAATTATTTATTTAAACAAACATAAACTATACAGTTTAGAAAATGTATGTATATACACAAAAAAAAATTGCAACACGTATAGCAAGCGTTGCCATGCACTGTTTTTCCGCCTTCATTCTTCATCCGAGCATACGAGATGGTGCACTTTCTGTTCTTAGGTGTGAATGCCTTCGTGTTTTGTGTGTGTGTATTTCTGTATTAGGTGTGAATTTGCAATCAGTTTTCATTAATTTGTTGTCGATTTTGTGTATTGTAAGGAGATTTCTGGATGTTATTAATTGTTGTAAATTAAGTTCTTGCGTCTTCTCGTAAACGTCCTTTGATGGTGTCCATTTGTCCATGTTATACAGTGTCTTTAGTATCTTGTTCTGCTGTCTTTGTAGTTTATTTAAATTTTGCTTAGTTGTATGGCTCCATATGTTTATCAGGTAACTAATATGGGACGTAAATGTACTGTGATATACAGACTTCTTCAGATATTCTTGTGTCTATATGTCTTTAATTTTCTGCATTTCTGCTATAATCATGGTGTTTCTTTTTATCAAATTTTTTACGTGTCATTAGGTCATTTTGTATGGTTAGTCCTAGATATTTTATTTGGCAGGTTTGAGTTATAGTTTGTGTTTTAATCTTGATGTTAAAAGTGGGTTTATATGTTTTTTTTTGTAAATACTATGTACTCTGTTTTGTTCTCATTTATCGTTATTAGATTATTATAGCACCAGTCTTCTATTTTTTCCACATCTTCTATAATGTGTTGCTGCAGCTGTTCGTCGTTCTTGCTTGAGCAAACGATGCATACATCACCTGCGTATTCATATATTTCTCCGTGGATCTTCAAATTAAAAATGTCATTTGTGTAGGCTATGTACAATATCGGTGGTATATTCCCTCCTTGGGAGATTCCATATTCCGCTTGTAGATGTAGACTGTCTATTTTGTTGACTATTGTTGTTTGTTCTCTATTTGATAAATATGTTTTTATTAAGTTTCTGTTGGCGTTCTTTATCCCCAGAGCATCAATTTTTTCGACTAATTTCGTTTTGGAGATAGTGTCAAACGCTTTTTTGATATCTAGAAAAAGTAGTACTACCGTATCGTTGGAGTTATTGATAAAATCATTGCAAAACTTTAATTTTTCAATATGTACAAGATTTTAATGACATGCTTTCGCTTTTGTAAATGTATATCGCTTAAATGAGAGTGTGCCTTTTATCTCACGGTTCATCCATGACCTCCAAGCATCGTTCTTCTAGAAACGCAAGGTAGGAAAAGCATTATTATAATGGTTTAACAGTAAATTCATAGATGCTTCGAATTTTGCGTTTAAATCCTCCTCATCATGTACACCAGTCCACAAGCGTTTATTGATAAGTGCCTTTGACTTCTTGTTCTGTAATGTAACAGTACAACAAACTCTGAATTATTGTTAATTACTTTTGTCATGCAAATATAAGATTCTACAGCTATAGAGTTTAAATATAGCTTTTGTATTGCTCAATATCGGCTAACACACGCATAATAAAACGTAACCGGCTTGAACCTCATGTATATTTCGGGGTAATTTCATGGAAACAGACCCCTAATCCCGTAAGCTTCTTACCATCGTATATAGCCTTCCATCCTATGTATGTACTCCAGACTGGTTTCCCATTTCAGTCCCATTGCGCTAAATTATTCAAAGCTCCCTTGTCTTCCATCGCACCGTAGAAGTAAGAAGGTAGTACATAGTTAATTTCGTATATAATCCAACAGATGGGGAGTTTATTCAAACGTATTTATTACACTTATTTCTTACTTGCAGAAGATAGGATCTTAGCACATACGAACGAGATCGAGTGATAACAAACTCTTGCTTTAATTAAAAGATAAGATTTATTTATTCACTGATATAGGTACTTGTCCAAATAATATTCTTATACGTTTAAAAAAATATACTGCCGGTTAATATTTTATATTTTTCGCAATGCGACAATTACAACACGCCCTCTCAGAACTCATTTTGTGGAGGATATTAAAGATTTGTGCAGTCTCCCATGCAACCCTTGTTGGTTTATAAACTGTATCCACGCAGTACAGATTTAGAGTTTTACAGCAGAAAGAGATTACGCAGTATTAATAAAAAATATTGTTGTTCTGTTTGCGCTGGCAAAAGTAATTTAAAAACTGTCGTTTTAAATAAAGTAGGCCTTCTTGTATCAAAGTTAATATCTCTCATAATTACAGCAGACGTTTCACGAAAATAACTGAATATAATATTTCGCCTTTTTCATCTTTTTGCGGAAAATACTTTTCTGTTATATTACGAAAAGAATATTACAAAAAAAATTAAAGTTTCGTAATTTATAGTGTTGTTTGCTTGTTTTGCGCTGTTTTAATTTATGGAATTACTGAAGGAGTTGACAAAGAACTATTTTTCGAAAATGAATCTTAGTTTGGGGGCAAATAAGCCTTCTCGAGTGACTTGCAAGTTATACAGAGCAATGTGTCGTTAAGGAGAACAGACAAATGTACTGAAGATTCATTTGAAAATTGTATGTTATGTCTAGTTTTTTGTTTGAATCTCCTGCAACATTTGCGAGGCAGAAGAACAGTCTATGAAACGGTCTTTAGACTTACACCACACTACAGGAACAGCAAATGGCATGGCGCGGCGTTTTCCTTTCAACCATTCAATTAAGATAGTATAGTACAGGTTATGCAGTATGCAGACAACATGAGGATCATCAAAATATAGTTCATATCCCTTCTTAAATTAATGATTAGTTTTCTTAAGGATTTTAGGGTGAATGTCCCACACAGAACAAGTTGTCGGGGTGGTTTAGACAACAACGAAGTTGAGAGAAAGAAACACTCACGTTAACAAGAACTCAGAATACATTATTAAGCCAAGGATGGTCAAGGTAAGCATAATAAGAGTTGCACCCTACGTATTTCAAACTGTACGTACTACATCAAAAAGTTGCCACCTAGTGAAAAAGTTTTCTAAAGATTTTGTAGATCTTCTAGCACTCTTATACCAAACAAATTAAAAGATTACACATCTAAACAAAAGAATAGAAAACAGTGAAATACTGAAAAAGGACGCAGATGATGCTAAAAATGGTAGATTGCGATTTTCCACAACAAAACATATTTTTTTGTGAATTAATCTGACCAATAATCGAAACTGTATAATATCTGTTTTTCGGACGAATTATATTTTTCATTGAATGGTGAAGTAAATCGTCACAAGTGCAGATATTGGAATGACACCAACCCCCATTTGACGCGGGAAGCACATACACAACGGTCACAGAAATTTAATATATGGGTTGGTATCTTTGGGGATCATCTGATAGAACCCCTATTCATTGACGGGACTTTAAATGGTCCAATGTATTTGAACGTACTGGGCGATAAAATCAATCCTTTGATGACAGAAAAATTTCAGCAAAATTCAGATTTGTTGGAGAATTAGATAGTACTTATATGGAGATTAATGGTCATCATTTTAAGATTTAATAGCAACCTATTATTTTTACATCATCGTATTATTAACGTAACATTCTTTTATCAGAAAATCCCATTGCAAAATAATTCAAAAACACTTTTATTACAGTGTCCGCCAGATGCAGATAGCATTTTAATAAATCGAATTTGCAGTGTTTGTCGTCTATTGTACGATCATGGAATGTATTTTGAACACGTCTACGAGCGATTTTAACGACAATATCGAGAACTGGATGGAGGCGGTGAACATTTTTTTTTCGTGTGGTCCACGAAAGTTATACGGCCCGATTAAAACTTTAATGGCGTTGTAATAATTCTCGCTAATGGTCGATAAAAATACCGTGTTAGATCCCCTATTTAGCGCTCCACAAACGAAGTAGGGGGAATCGTTTCTATTAATAAATTCCTTGTTTATTTAAAGCACGCCTGTAATAAAAAAAAAAGACAGTATTCCAACGACAGTAATGTCGTTTTTAATGGGCCAATTGTTTTGCTAATGTACTTGGGATAAGTAGAGGCAGTTATTACTACCATTTTAGCAACATAATACATAGTTGTTATTATTATCATTATTCTAATGTAAGTATGACAAGAAACCATTAATATCCGTTACGTTTTACAGCATGAAGTAATTTTGATCAATACATCGTTGTTGAAGTGAAACCACAATAAATTACAAGAATGTACAATGCCATAGTATAATAACATGAAAAATGCCTTTGGCAGTGGAAATAAATTTATTTCAAATCTTTGCATCCACCAAATTTACAATACATCATCCTCCTTAAGAGTTAATGATGCGATTCATGATATATTGGCTTGTTTAAATAGCCTTTTTCAAAGTATAAGGAAAGAATCATGCCAGAATACCCTTTTCTGAATAAACAGATTTCTTGCATTCTTCTGTCTTTTCATAAATAACAGGGAATCATTTCATGTAGGTACAGTGTGTTCATGCGAAAACTGACCATTTCCTTTGAGATATTTTCGAAAAGAAAAGCCTTTTATCCTGAATCTAAATATATATTACAGTACTAGGCTCTTCCAAAACTATAACCAACCAGCTTATTAGACTCCTCTTTCCATTAGATAGCTATGACAATAACTACTGAAATTTAAACAATAGAACATGTTTTTAGCGCGATTTTTCTCGTAGAATCCGATTTTGGATCATATTTTATATTTAGAAGATTGTGGTGTCGCTTATTTTCTTGTAGTTTTATTCTAACACGCGCTATAGATTTAGTGATACTTGTCATATACACTATCAATTATTTTCTCTAAATATAAAAAAGATAATACTTCTGATGTGTACCAATCCTAGACGTTCTCAACTGTCAAAAAATCAAATCAATGTTTTAAGCTTAATTGGCTTAAAACATAGTGTAAGTAAATAATAAAGCTGATTACAGTTAATAAGAAATGATTCAATTAAATATTACTGTTAAACTTGAAACAAATACAAATAAAAGTCAGAAATAGGACAATATAATTGTCAAAGCCGCATTTTTATGTATGTAAATATTTCAAACAACAATTCTCTCACTTACCAATTTGACAAGGAAATTGACAGATAGTAGCTGTCAAATATAAATATTACAAAAAAACGGTTCTCGCATTTGCCATTTTGACAGAGCTGTTGTTATCGATTAGTTGCGCATATGAAAGTCACCAATAGGAAAATTACAGATAGTAGCTGTCAAAGTGACATTTTTATATATGTAAATATTCCAAAGAACAATCCTGGCATTTATCAAATTGATAAGGAAATAGTGGCTGTCAAATGTAAATATTTCAAAGAACAATTCTGACATTCGGTAATTTGATAGGGTTATCGATTAGTTGCATATGAAAGTTGCCAAATTGGCAAAGTGAAATTTTGTGTAATTTTATAGCTTGATTTTTACATACGTTTTCGTATTTGTCAGTTTGAAAGAATTGTTGCTATTGTTTGCTCACGTATGAAAGTCACCAATGGGAGAATGGCAGATAGTAGCTGTCAAAGTGATATTTTGATATATGTAAATATTTCAAAGAATAATTCTCTCATTTACCAATTTGACAAGGGAATTGACAGATAGTAGCTGTCAAATGTAAATATTTCAAAGTACAATTTTCTGGATCTACCAATTTGATAGAGCTATTGTCATTTCTTACTTAGATATTAAGAAAGTCACCCGTAGAAAAATGACAGATAGTAGCTGTCAAAGTGATATTTTGATATATGTAAATATTTCAAAGAATAATTGTTTCATTTACCAATTTGACAAGGGAATTGACAGATAGTAGCTGTCAAATGTAAATATTTCAAAATACAATTTTCTGGATCTACCAATTTGATAGAGCTATTGTTATTTCTTATTTAGATATTATGAAAGTCTTCGTAGAAAAATGACATATAGTTGCTGTCAAAGTTACATTTTTATATATATATGTAAATATTTTATACGTGTAAATATTTCAATGGACAATTCTCTGAAGTATGTTATTGCTCGCTTACACATTATGGAAGTTACCAATAGGAGATTGGCAGATATATAATAGTAGCTGTCAAAGTGACATTTGTGGTTTCTGCGTGTTCTTACTTATTACTTACGTTGTAGGCATCTTTAATATTAATGAGGGTTTTGTATTGTGCCACAGTTCCGGCGATTCCCACTCCGAATGGTATTTTGATGTCTTCAGCTCTGGCCTGTTTGACAGCCTCCTCCAGTTTCGAGTCGTGCCTGACGTCGAACAATTTGGCGACGAGATATCTGTCATCGGGCGGTCCTCGCGCCAAAAACAACGACCCCCTATCAGCGTGCGTCAGCAGACTGACGTTCTTCAGTATCTTATGACATAACACGTCTATATCTAGTTCGTTCGCTACGTCCCGTATGAGTTCCATGAACAGTTCGGATTCGCCCATGGACTCGAGGTCGTTGCGCTGCGCTGTCGGACGGACATTCTGAGATTGACTCTGATGGTGGTCGGTTTTGGCGGGCGACGCGGCCAGCCACAATTGAAAGAGATCGCTGGTGACCGAGGTCCTCTTGGACAGGGTGGTCGCCGGCAGTATCGCCTTCTGAACGCGCTGTCTGAGTTCGTTGGTGGCGTGTTCACGAAGCCAACGTTCCAGCACGTCTGCGTTCGTCTCCAGCCAGGACCCCACCGACGCCAAGTCGTTCTCGGCGTTGGGAGGTGGCGTCATCTCGCCGCATGTCTACGGCCACGAGGTGTTGTGCGGCGGTCTCGTGGCGATCTGCACGGAACACTGCTTCATACCGGACTGACACATGAACACGATCCGGACCCCACAACAACCCAGGATGCGTACTGGTATTGATTGGGGTTGCGCACCGTATAGTATACCTTCTGGGTTCTTGTACTATCTCTCCGAATCGTTCCCCATGCGGCGTTTACGCTAAATATCCTGATTACGTAATTCCCAGTAATGCGTGCAGATACTTTGACACGTCCTTAGCGCTTGGACGTCTGCATGCGAACTGCTGGGAGTTCACGTATTGGTTATTTGCTGTCGCCATCGGCGACGTCTTCATTACCATGCTACGCTCGCAACATTTCACGAACGTACTTCCAATTAGTTTTTATTTGGCCAATTTTATTACGCGTACCGATTTCCCATTTGGTATACTTGCATTCAACAAGACTTCAATGAAATCGCAAAGGACTACTGGAACCTCTTTGGCATGCTTGCCAAAATTATTTCGATATATTGTTGTATTCATCCAGATCATTCAATAGAAGCGCTTTTAAAATCAAAGTAATGGACTAATTAGTACAAAGCATGAATAATTTATATGGTAGAATTCTCGTGTTCCCAAGCTTTCTTCTAATTTGCTCTAAATCGCAACTAGAAATGTCCGCACTATAAGTTCACTTTTCCATCAGATCTAAGGCATAAAAACAGGCAAAACTTAAACTGCTTGGACTACACAAAAGAACACTAATCTTTGGAGATTTTCATTTATATTATTTTTCATACTGGTGTCTGCATATCATGTCGGTGTTATCAAATCAAATACAATAAATCCAAAGGATTATGCAAGAGACATTGCACCTAGACATTAATCTAGCAAAACAGCTCACCCATTACACATCCGTACCTATTACGTTTCTCAAGTTTCTGACACCGTAGTATGCGGAGCTTAATATACCTTCCAGTGTATTACAATGTTCCTCAAACTTAAGAAAGTAGTCTACTGTTACTCCCAGAAAACGAACTGACTTACTTTCAGGAATGGATTTATTATTATATCTGATGTAAGGACTAGCAATTGTTCTTTCACTGGATCGAAATTGTAATAAGGTTGTCTTTGTGCCATTCAACCTTAGTCCGTTATTTTCACACCACTCACTCATCTTCTTCAACACGATATTTGCCTGAGCAGACGCTGGGCCTAACGTAGAGTCAGTTATAATACAACTGACATCATCCGCATACTGTGATAATAGACACGAAGATAGTATATTATTTAAATCGTTTACGTAAATAATAAACAACGTTGGACCAAGAATAGATCCTTGAGGCACACCACAGTCAATATTCACTGTAGAAGAGAAATACTCACCGTCCACTCCCCCAGCAGAATCTCGAACAGCAAGCAGAAATCTGTTGTGGTGTACATGGGGTTTTGCTGAACGTTTTCATCGCCACTAGTGCCCTCTCTTCATGAGGGGGTTTTAAGGAGTGTTTGCGAAAAAAACCGATGGGGGCACTGCAAACGTTTATTAGTATTACTTGCTAATTTGAATTAAAAATTAATTAATTGCCAAGTAATAGTCGTTATAAGGGCTACCCTGATGAAACGTTGGATTTCCAAAATTCAACAGACGAGGGAAACAGTTCAAACAACACATATTCTTCTAACCCATCCTCAAGAATTTTACGTCATGAGTTTTATAATTACCGCAATCTTCCATAATTTATCACGTGTCGTGTGTTATCATGACGTTTTTAAAATCTAGAGATGGCTCTTAAAGCCGAAAGAGATCTTTAAATAAAGAAATGAATGGAAGGGATTTTATATTATTTTCTCCAATTTTACATAAAAAAATTTGATTGGATCTTCTTCTCTCGGTGTTGTTTGTGAAGAAAAGTCATTTGATCACTAAAAAAAAAATTTATTTCCACCCCTACTCTGATATCTGGGGGGTGAGCATTAAAAATGTTTAAACGAAATGTGTGTACGAGAAACCTTGAACAATTTCTGCCTAATCTAATCAAATCATCTTCTGACATTTTACAACAGATCTGGAGGTGGCATTCTTCAAAATTTTTTTTTTATGTAACTCTTGTAAAAGAGGCTGAACGCGTGGCAGACACCTTAGATGCACCTAGACAAAATAATGAGTGTCTAAATCTGAAAACAGAGGCAAAAAGTGGAGAAAAACGACATTAAAACTGTGACAAAAACAAGTTGGAGTTACCTTGGCCCCCAGTGGTTAGACCCGTCATTAAAAGTTGTTCCCCTTAATATGACAATTGACAGGTCTAGTTTAAAAAAAAACAACTCGAAATATTCTACATTTTATTAAACGAATTCAATGAAAAAAAAAATTCCTCCTATGCACAATACATTTATCGTCTTATCATTAAATTATACAAGCAAGAACGAATAAACCAGAAGCATCAAGGTCTTTTGACGGTACAATTCGTGATAATCCCTTGCGTTTCGGTATAATAGAACTGACAGACGGCCGCGTTGTTCTCCCAGCTCATCTCGGGCACCTTAAACTCGGGATTGACGGCGACTTTGAGCGTGTAGACTCCAGGTTCCAGCTCGCTGATGTCCACCCACTGGCAATCGACCGTATACTTGTATATGTCCGTGCAGTTGACCGAAATACCTTGGTCGCCGTAGTTGGCACAGGCGTATCTCGGCTCCACACCTGGCAGACACTGATTATCCTCCAGACAAAAGGAAGCTTTGTGCCCTTCGGCCACGCGGCGCCCCTTCGCGTCGAAAATGTCAAAGGTGGCGAACACCTCCATGCTGTGATAATGCCTGGAATGATAAGAGAACGGAAACGGATGAGAGCTCGTCCCAGGAACACGGTAGAAATGGAAAAAACTGAATGGGGATGACTTGAGAACGGGATAAGGAAGGACAAAGGGATTGGAATTGGGCATTCGTAACTTTTCCCTCGTGTTTCGTGGAGGGGAATCCGTTCAGGGGAGCAAAGAAGGGATTATCTGAACAGTTTGATGATTTCAACACGGACAAATAAACTGGAAAAAGCTGCTTACGCAGTATTAGTGTTGATAAGAGAATCACTCGCGCAAATCTAACAATTGAGAATCAAGAGAGAATCTAAAAACCGGCTTTCAAAAAGAAAAAAAAATTAACTTTAATCTTCCACCCTTAATGCATTAATAAAACGTTAGTTTCCAAATATTTCATTTATGACAATCAGTCAAAATCAACCTGAGACCGGTCCGGATCATTATTTCTATTAACATTATCGGTGAATTTTAATATTTTCCATTATAGAACCCATAGTCTTCCCAAAACAGGGGTTTTTCAAAATTTTCGAAATATACATTTCAAAATTAGAGGTTCTGCCTCGATGTGATATTCCAGTTAGTAATTTACCAATTACATCTAATTTTCTACCATCTGGACCTGATATCACTTCATCACATTTAACTAATCTATCTTTAAGCTCTTGGGATATAATTCTATTCTATAGGGTGAACGCATGATGTCAGCTCCAGGATCTCCTAGAAACTTAACTGTATTATGGATACCTCTCGATTTTTAATAAACAGTGCCATTTAGCTGTATCATTTACATCTAATACGTTACCTACAACTAATCCTATGAAGTGATTATTACTACTCTTTTCATTTTGACTTATATTTTCCAGTCTTAAGAATGTTTGGTCTTGCAAACTTTGTACCAATGTCCCATCTACACTTAGAGCAAACAGACATTTTTCCCCTCGAATGATATTCGTTCCCGCTGTAATTGCAATTTTCTTTTCCCGGAATTTTCTTTTGATGATGAGGTTTGCTAAGTTGTTTTTGATGACTTCTGAGGATGTACTTCCTTGCCTTAAAATCACTATTTGTTGAGACAATAGTTCAGGCTGTACTAAAGCATTAACTGCATCGGTCAATGTCAAGTTTGCCTCTAATTGGAGACGTTCCCTGGTTTTCTTGTCTAGTATTCTAAACTCGAATAAGTTCTTCTCTCAAATTACAAAATTCACAATACTCCGATAACGCATACAGAGACGTTATAAATGTTTAATCAGCTGACTCATCTAGTAACTGAACTGGGGAATTAAATTTATACTTTCAAAAATAATATTTTGGTCAAATTTTTCCAATGCGCCTTGGTGCGTGGTTCGTGGTTTCGTGCACCATTGAACAATTACTTGTTCACTTTCTTCCCCTATAATATACAAAAGGATACCAATCATTTCTTCATCTGTTTTTGCGCTGAAACCTGATACCGCCATGTAACGACTGAACCTTTTCCTCCAATGAGGCCATAAGGTTGTAGTTGAAAAGTTAAACTTTTCTGGCGTTGCGACATTGAGACGCAGTCCCACACTCCCACTACTCGCCAAAGCTAGGGCACTCGCTGTGTTACTGCTTTATTTAAGACAGATCGAATAATAACAACATTTGTTTATTAGAAAAACTCCTACGACGCCACCTTCGTTTAATCTCTATGTCTTAACTAACAAAATGTCTTAAAAGATGGCGCTCTCATAAAATGTTTACCTTATACAACCATATATGTAATAACTTACATATGTACATGGGTACAACACTTTTCCTATGCCCATTTCATTAATAATGACGGTCCAAATGGTCTTGGGTCTGTTCTCCCATCGTTCAATTGTTGAAAATATCTTTTCCTTCATTGTTAGTACTAACTCCTTTCTGAAATCACTCTTCAAACTTCTCCAAAGCGAAGGAATATTCGTATTTAATACGTGAAATATAGAAACTGTTTTAGACATTTTCAAACCTATGCTTTCAGAACGATAACCAAAGCCTTACGCTAGCACAAATCGGAAATTGAATAGATAGATAGATACCATACCTATTTCCGATGTTTTCATCCCCACATACCTCTAACATGTCTATCGATCCTCGAGCACATTCATGCCAATCCACCATTATATCTCGATATAGATATAAAGAATACAAACAACTAACTATTAGATACAATACCTATACAAGCATTAAATATGTATGCTATACTATACTATAGAACAACCCGATTCTCTATTGATCGAACCAGGCACTGTATATCGACCAAGCGAACACAGCAGGCACATCGTAATTTCTATTAATCTCCTGACAATTTTACGATGTTGCCATAGTCAATAAATAAATAAGGATGATTATGCCGCCTACGCAGGGGGTTCAAACATGCGAAAACCAGCGACTCAAGATCGATACGACAAACAAGCCAGATACATTAATTTTGTACTTTACGCCCCGCTGCTGGAACTAATTTCAAGTTATTATACATTTTAAAGTGCGAATGTCATCCTGGTATATAGCGCTAGGTAATAGGAGGTATGTGTACGCGATGCAAATGTACTTTGTCGGAGGTTTACGAGTGAAATACTTCGATGTAGTCGGTAAGAGAGATTATACAATGTTTTTAATGTGCCATCTATGAAGTATTTCATCAATTTCTTTTGAGGACAAGCCAGATAGAAGCGTTCGCATACACAGAACAAAAAGTCCAATATTATCTTTTCCAGAAGCGAAAACAATTTTCCTATGAAATATACGCATATAGCTTCCATTTGAAGTACGATTTTACGCACTTTGAAAAATTGAAATTTTCTCTCAAAAATCAAAGGGGTGCCCCTTCAAAATTTGTCAAATTTTGCAATCTCTTAAAATTGTTTAAAACATATCGTTTTCAACGTAGTTTGACCTGGTAATTACGATAGTTAAAGAATTTTTGCCCTATCACAATTAGTTTTGCATATATATGCATGTGGGTCTTCAATCTTTAAAAGAATCATTAAAATGTGGATCAAATTTTATCGGAAAACCCCAACATTATCTTTTCCAGAAGCGAAAACAATTTTCCTATGAAATATACGCATATAGCTTCCATTTGAAGTGCGATTTTACGCACTTTGAAAAATTGAAATTTTCTCTCAAAAATCAAAGGGGTGCCCCTTCAAAATGTGTGAAATTTTGGAATCTCTTAAAATCGTTTAAAACATATCATTTCCAACGTAGTTTGACTTGGTAATTACGATAGTTAAAGAATGTTTGCCCTATCACAATTAGTTTTGCATATATATGCATGTGGGTCTTCAATCTTTAAAAGAATCATTAAAATTTGGATCAAATTTTATCGGAAAACCCCAATATTATCTTTTCCAGAAGCGAAAACAATTTTCATATGAAATATACGCATATAGCTTCCATTTGAAGTACGATTTTACGCACTTTGACAAATTGAAATTTTCTCTCAAAAATCCAAGGGGTGCCCCTTCAAAATTTCTCAAATTTTGCAATCCCTTGAAATCGTTTAAAACATATCATTTCTAACCTAGTTTGATCTGGTAATCACGATAGTTAAAGAATTTCTGCCCTATCACAATTAGTTCTGCGGATATATGCATGTGGGTTCTCACTCTATAAAAGAATCAATAAAAATTAAAAAGTTGAAGTGTAAAACTTTAAAAAATGTTTTTCAACATTTCGTCTTTCTGGGGTATATATCTATTTTATTATAAAGACCTAGAAAACCAATTAGGTAGTATATATCTATATATATTACATAAACTTTTGTAAAATAAAAACACGTCTGTTCTGCTCAAGAACTATGTATATTCAAACTAAACTCTTAAGAATTTTTTTACATCTAGTTATGATTCGTATTCTTTGTTGAGAATATGCAGGTAGAATTTGGATCCCGCGCGATATACCTTGGGATCGATGATTCACAATAATATGCAAGGTCATCTTATATACTAGTATGCAATAAATGTGATAACAATAAAACCTTTTCCCACTACCCAACAACAACTAAGGTCCGTTTTTGTACGGCAGGTTCTGGTTTAGTGCATTTTCTATCTAGAATTGTTACTGTAGAAACAAGCTCTATGGTTGCGTAAAAAATTTGAGTGGGGATTTTTCCCAGAAAACTGTTTGTAGGATTTGTAAACGGGAGTTCTCTGGTCGACTATCTTGTAAGTAGACGTATTTTTCTTTTTAATAAATCAATTTTGGCCATTTTGTTATTCCAATCTCGTGTGTTGAAAAATTTTAAAACATTTATCTTTTAAACAAAAATAGTCAATCAGGGAATCCTTATTTTTGTAATTCATTTTATTTTTATGTGTACATTGTTTAGAGATAAGTTTCATCATTATTTTTGTTTAGGAAGATTCATTTTAGTTATTCACTTTGTTCTTTTTTAAGAGTTAATTCTTCGGTTTATTCTTTCTGCTGGATCATTAGGTTTCAATTGAAAAGGTCTGTATATACGGGCAGACTGGGCAGTTGCCCATTTTTTGTCTACCTTTTTTTATCATCCCTCACCGTTGCCCACACATATATCAGATTTAGAGAATCCTGTATTATATTTAAACTTCATACTACATATCTCATTGTTATGCCGAGTTTTTGTTAATATCCTGCTGAAACCGAGCACAATGGAACTAACAACATTCGTGGTTACCGGCGTGGAAAGTGACAGATTAGCGAGTCACCTATATGGTTGTTTTGATTGACGTAACAAGGCTCTCCACGCAGTGCCTAACAATGAAAATCCCTGTCTAGCAGCGATAATTCATGCGTTATGAATTCCAGTTGACATTTCCATATTTCCCTGCATTATTACATGTAATGTAGGTAAGACACGTTCACTACACATTTGTATGTTAATATAGCAATGATTTTGTTTTCTTATTTAAGAACGCCACTAAATTTTAGGGATTAAAAACATTTATTTTATGAAGAAAACAGATTACGCAATATGTCACTTTAATGATTGTTTTGAATTTTAGGTTATGTTAATAATATGTCAAATGATATCATAGACTGTATACTTACATATGGCACATGTGCCATTCCCACAAATGTTTCGGTATGAACGGTTTAAAATCAGCATTGCCAGCGTTGAAAATCCGAGCGGTGAATCGCAACAGCCTCCTAGTCTCTAGATGCCACGAATTCGACTCTTTCTGTATGACGTAAGCTTGCGACGCTAAGCAATTCTCCTCCATGGCGCACTGTAAGAAGAACATCTGCTTATCTTCTAAGAACGCGGTCCGGGTCAACTCCAAATGATCTATGACCAGATCCGCCATGCTATGGGTGCAAGAAACTGCGGCCACGTCATGGCTTTTGCATTCACCCACTCGGTGTTTATCGTAGAAACATTCGGCTAAGGAATTCTCGTTGCCCACGCATTTGATGCCGGCGTAAGAGTCCAAGGTGATGTTGCCGCCGAAATAATCGGTTTGCATGGCGTCGTTTGCATAACCAAGACCTAAGGTTTTGCAGACGATTAGAGCTTCTAAAAGGGACCAACCGTCTCCGCAAATCGTTAACCATTCGCCTGATTTGGTTTTGATTTCTACTCTGCCCTCTGTCGGTGTTCTGCCGTCTATAATTCTGACGTTTAAATTTTTGGGCAGGCGAACCCTGTAAAGTATACTTATTCAATACATTCCAATAGACTAGAAACGCCTGAACAAATGAAACGAGAAAATCATAATACACCTACAAAAATTTAAAAGAGAAACGAATATTTAAAACGATTTATAGCGATTTAATTTTGAAACTTTTTACTGTTTTCCTTTTATCTTTCAAATAGCTATGGAGCATGTTTGCTTCGTTTTTACTAGTGCGTAAAGTGAAATTGGCACTTACTGACGTATACGAATGCATTGACATTTCTGGTGACATTTAGTAAAGTAAAGTAACTAACATTATAGATATTTGACAGTGCATAAGTAGAATTAATCGTAATAACCGGTATTTGATAGTATTATTATTGAAAGTATGTATTATTCTTACAAAAAATATTCGTGTACATGAAGGGCTCGCGCTTCAAACTGGCCTCTCATTCGCGAAATGTGTTTTCATGCACTTGATTCGTAAATAACTATACAGGCTGTTCCCTCGTTGGGTTGCATAACTTCATAGGGTTATTCCTTGTATCAAAATTAACAAAACACTTCTCGTCAGCATAGGTCCAATTCTCAACCGTTTTCGAGATATGGGTGGTCAAAAGCGCTGAAAGTCACTAGTTACGGTAACTAATTTAGACGGATCATAGACGCATTTGGCTCGAATTTCGGCATGATATGGTTGCTAAGGAACGATTAACTTAAATTACAGTCTTACTTCCACAATAGTAAGCAGAAATTGTTTTAATGATTTTAATAAACAAGCAATGCTGTAAACATTTAAAGCTGCTCAAAATGGCAACCCTGGACTGCCAAACACAACTCTGCTCTTTGACTCAGTCCTCCTATCCAGTTCACATTTTCCATATTTCCACGAACTTCCTGAAATGCTCGTTGGATTTTACCTACCAGTTCTTCTTTGGTAGCCGGCTTCTCGATAAACGATGGTCTTAATATTGCCCCAGAGGAAAAAGTCGAGAGGCGTCAGATCCATTCCGCCCTATCCAGCGGTTTGGAAACGCAGAGTTCAAAAAGTCGGTTGCCACTCTTCCATAATGTGCCGGAGACTCGTCATGGAGAAACCACATCCTATTACGGACGTTCATGGGTATATCTTCAAGAAGAATGGAAAGCTCTTCTTCTAGGAATCTCCTGTAGATATGGCTAGTCAATGTTCCATCAAAGATTTTCCGTCCTAGGATATTCCGATTATTCCTGCCCACAGATAAACCGAAAATCGGTGCTGAAATCTACTTTCTGACAAAGCATGGGGGTTTTCGTCGCTCCAGATGTGCTCGTTATGTGAGTTGTTAATCCCATCACGAGTGAAGGTGGACTCATCAGCGAACAAAGCAATTGGGAGGAGATCCTGGTTCTCTAGGATCCACGAGCGAAATTCTTCCCGTTTTGCATAGTCGGCAGGTAAAGCCCTGTGAATCGACGCTCTTTTCTGTCCTGTGGTGGCAACAATTCTTCTTATGCTGGTTCTCCGATTCTCAGAAACTGAAGAACAGCTTCAGTGTGGTTTCTTCGCGCAGGCTCTCGCTCATTAGTCTTTTTCGGGAAGGATCGTGTTTGCCGGAGCGATATGAAACAGTTCGTGATCGTTGTCTGACAAGGATGTCTTCGGTTCGGGTAGCGTTCTGCGTACTCTCTTGCCGCTGCTGCAGCGTTTCCTCCACAACAACAACATACAAAAATATGTCGGCGTACTCTTCCTTCGTAAAAAGAGGCATTTTTGAATGTTCTGCGAGCGAAATCCAAAACTGCCAAACCTACAACAAAACTGCTTACATGACAACTATCCAAAAGCCTACGTGAAGTGCATTGGATCTAAGTTACCAGTCGAGCCAAATGCGTCCATGATTCATCTAAATTAGTTACCGTAACTAGTGATTTTCAACGCTTTTGACCACCCATATCTCGAAAACGGTTGAGAATTGGACCTATGCTGACTGGAAGTGTTTTGCTAATTTTGATACAAGGAATAACCCTATGAAGTTATGCAACTCAACGAGGAGACACCCTGTATAACGTCGCCTCTCACCCCATTGCATTGTTGTAAACTTCAAAATATCTCATTGTATTTCATTCTGCGTTGGTCAATATCACAGTAAAATATAACAGAATTATAATTTACCAGCATCTTGATCTTCAATCAACAAATCAATAAATTGACAGTTTAAAGTTAAATCGCGGACTATAGAAATATTTAAATGCTAAACTAATCGTTAGATTTTTTTCAATTCACTACCTGCTTACATCAGACTTTCACGCGCTGTGAGCTTGTGCTGTTCCCTGTCCGCTTGTTCGACTTCGTTCTCTGGGCAAATAACGCCAGCAGCTTCGGTGAAATCGCAATCGTTATTAGCCCATCCGTCAAATCTGCACGACGTTATTTCGTCCTCGGTGCCGTCGCAGTAGACGTTATCCATCCAGTAGCGTCCTGCAATAAATCGAACGGGGACAAGAATACGTCCATATATTTCAATCGCGAATATCAATTTCTATCGTCTTTCAGCGAAACTTATAAAGGAGGTGAAATGAAGGACATCCAGTTCTTTGTTGTATTTCAGTAATTAAGCTACTACTAGAGGGTCAATATTATACTGGCAATATATTGTAAATTATTACAATTATTTAGGTAATATTGTAAAATTTTGACGTTTCGACGAGACGCGCAGCGTCGAGTCTTTTTTAAAGTGGGACGCGTTTAAAAAGACAAAAATTAAGAAAATTTCAAAAATTCAGAAATTACAATTTTTTAACAACAGCGAGACGCACAGCGTCGGGTTTTTTTTAAAGTGGGACGCGTTTGAAAAGACAAAAATTAAGAAAAATTCAGAAATTACAATTTTTTAACAACAGCGTCGGGTCTTTTTTAAAGTGGTACGCGTTAGAAAAAAAATTAAAAGAGAAATTCAAAAATTCAGAAATTACAATTTTTTAACAACAGCGAGACGCACAGCGTCGGATCTTTTTTAAAGTGGTACGCGTTAGAAAAAAAAATTAAAAAAAAAAGAATTAAGAGAAATTCAAAAATTCAGAAATTACAATTTTTTAACAACAGCGAGACGCACAGCGTCGAGTCTTTTTTAAAGTGGTACCCGTTAGGAAAAAAAATTAAAAAAAAAGAATTAAGAGAAATTCAAAAATTCAGAAATTACAATTTTTTAACAACAGCGAGACGCGCAGCGTTGAGTCTTTTCTAAAGTGGTACGCGTTAGAAAAAAAAAATTATGAAAAATTCAGAAATTACAATTTTTTAACAAGTGGGACGCGTTAGAAATAAAAATAAAAATTGAAAAGATATTAAGAAAACAAGAAAATTCAGGAATTAAATTTTTTTTTAACAACAGACTCATATAAGCAAAAAAAAAAAATTGCTTACGAAATATAACTTCACATAACTTTAACTTAAAATGAATATTCTATCTTTCGCATCTTATTTACCAACGGCAATAATGATAAACGACCTATTCCCACCCTCTCTCCTTTATGAGCCATTCATCATCGTTCTGCAGGCCAAAACTTCGAAGCTATCTCGGCAAACTTTTCCCCTCCCCAACTCCTAAACCAACTTACGTCTGGCCGGTCCGAATCTGGAACTGTGTGTAGCCTTCCCGACTCCTTGAGCATATCCAAGCTGTCTACAGATGACGTCGGCTTCGCTGTCATCCCATTCGTCGTCACACACCGAACCCCATTGGCCGTCGTGCAGCACTTCCACGTTCCCTGCATTCAAACAACTGAATTTCTAACTGGTATACGAAAGGGGAAAAGTATATACAAGATACGTTTTCGTTTCCGTGAAAACTAGGTTAATAAGATGCTGCTGCTTTTCGCGTAGTTGGATGGGTAAAATTTGACAAATCGACAACGGAAACCGTCAGGTAAAAGTACATCCTATATCATTTGAGTTTTCTTTTTGGAACAAGAAGTAAAAATATGTAATCAAATTTATATTTAGATTTCCGATTTCCTTAGTTAAAAATAAAATCAATATGATTACGCATTTTCCTCGTAAGAATCTTAAACTACATACATCTACAGAAACGACAGAAAAAGCATTTTACAGCTTTTTCTGTCGTTTTTGTAGATGTTTCTAAGCAACGAGACGAAAACATGATGCCAAATTCGCTTGCAGCACAGAAGAATAAAGAATCTAAGAAAAAAATCGGTAAAAACCACATGCATTAATTTGTTTGACAATAATAATATGATATAATAACTACCTAAATATGATTAGCGCTGCCAAACAAAAAACTGAGTTGTTTACTTCTCCTAAAATTCCCTTTAGAAATCTATAACTGACGTACGACGCATTTTTACTCTTTTTATGTTCGTTTGAAATGGTCAAGGCAAGTAGTTCAAATACATTCATACATTAAATTAAAGTATGGGAACACCCCCCATTAGTTTTGAACAAATCTACATAGATATAAAGTTGATATTTTGAAAAGTCGTATAAGATCCTAAAAGTCATGTTTTGTGCAGGATGTCTCGGAACATGGCCTCATATCTTTGTGCTTTCGGATTACCTTGAAAGAAAAATTACGGTAAATATAAATGCTTTGTACGGCTTCGATTCTTTAATTTTCACATTGGTGGTCGATCTGTTCAATCATTACAACCTTTGTAACGCAGCGTTTATAAATACCAATATTTTGTCAATTATACGGGTATATCGCTGACGCCATCTATATTGTAAAAGTCGTATTACAAGTTATAAATTCACCAGCGACATCTATGATACAATAGCACAATTACTAGGTTGTAGTCCAAGTTATTGCTATTACTTAAAAGATGGCGCCACATATTTTAAATTGTGATTATTTAAATATTTTAACAATATAAATTAACAAATTCATTACTGGAATAATGATATAGAAAAGATTTGATAATTCACATATAATATTACGCAGATATGTATATTTATCAATGGAAAATGCTCAGATTTTTGCCAACACACATTATATTAATGCCAGATTATACTGTTATGAAATATTGTAGGGTTTGCCTTCAAATCCTCATTTTCGGGAATATTTTTGTATGGTCTTAAAAACTTTGGGATTTATATTCATCTTAAATAACTTGTATAAGTACTGAACAGAATATCTATTGGGTGATATTGTGGTAGAATAGACGTTTACTGAATAAAATATCCTTATTAATTTTCATAATTGCGCCAAACCTATTAAAAAAAACAATAATAGGTTATTTGCACTCTCTTAATAACACGGCTTAACATTTATTAAAATTAGTAATCGTTATAATATGAACTGATTCAAAAACACAACGCACTGCATGTATGTAACAAACTTTTTAAAAGAAAATGTTGCTTGTATGTGCTTGTTTTCGACAACTGACATTTATAACCTTATATTGTCTAATATTTGTTATTGTTCTGGTTGAAATACTGTAATAAATATATGGATTTAGATTATTTGTGATAAGAATAGTATTTAAAATAACAAAAGTATTTCGTAACTGACTGGTTCAGATCTATTTGGTCATTTTCACAAAAGCCTATTGATTCATAGGGGTGAGGGGATTGCTATTAATGATATGTTTGAACACAGCTGCACCACGAAAGATAGAACACGGCTTATACAAAAAATTAAATAAAGCTCGACAGTTGAACGGGCTAGAGATAATACAAATGTAACTGCTTCTTTCTCTATGCTTCACATGCACTCGTATTGTCTATTTACAAAGAAATTTCTTATTGAAACCAAAACAGAAACACGAAAACTACTTCATCTCACTTACCTTCATATTCCTCACGACCACCCACCAACTTAATAGCACCCTCGACCTTCTTCAACCGTTTAAGGTGTTTCTTTATCAATCGCGCCTTTTTCGCTTTCAACTCTTGCTCGGCATCGCACCGCAGGCATACCAACACGGCAACGAAAGCGATTAAAAGAATTAACGCGCGATCAGAAGACATCTTTGGTCTACCGTTTGTTCACGGAATGTTTCGCGGACCACGTGCGGCTTAACTTCCATGATTTTGTGTAACGCATTCATAACAATTTCATGACCTACACTGACACCGATTATCACATCAAACAGCCGTCCGTATTCGTCTTCTAATTGGGACAAACGATTGATTAAACGATATAGGCTGTCGCTACCAAGTACAAATTGCGTAATTTGATAAACATATTTTTTTTTATGTTTTTGAGCGGTACGTGCAGTTCCATATGTATACAGTTTCAACGTGGGCTATCAATACACAATATTATTTGGTTTGAACTGGTCAAGTTCTTTTGTTACTATACGTAAAACCCTTGTTGATATATCTTATAGTTATTCAACCGAGCTGCGTAAGGTGCTGATATCTGGCGGCGATAGTATAAAAGTACTGATGAATGAAATTAAATACCGCCAAATATTCATTGGAATGCGAGCTATGTTGGTTACAGATTCTGAAATAAACTTGGCAGTTAATAACAAAGTAAAACCAATCAAAATTAAGAAATTACAATGCAACATTATTAAAAAAAATTAATGGGCACGCCAAACCTGACACGCCATCTGAACGCCAACCAAAGGTACTTCAAACCGGTTGAATAACTAATAAGATATATAAACAAGGGTATAACGTACTTACGGTCGACCAACCATTACTAAAACATCCATCTACGGGTCGATTGCGAGCACACTGTCTAAAAAAAAAAGGGAATTGCACAAAAAAACACAGAGATAAAATATCACAATAAAACAATATAATGGTCTTTTTTGTTTTTCTTTTTTTTTTTTGTTTAAATACATCAAGTACTAATCAGTAATAACGATGCTTATTCAAATACATGGTTTATGACTTATATGACGAGTTCATGTGGAATGAGACAAATTCGACATCCATTTTGTGCGCAGAATATACGCTACCCTTTATAGAAGAGACCGCTAACCCTTACGATTATTACATATTACATTTATATAATATATATTATTAAATATATAATTCGAAATTCAATTGTTTTAATGGATTTCAGTGCACAAAAACAAAAATAATAAATACTTAATCGCTATGAAATAGATTATAATAATAATAATAGTAAGTACCATACAATGCTTGTCGAAATCGGATAAAATAAAATGTTTTTAATATTTCCTTTGTTCGCTTTATAAAAATAAAACCTCTATTTACAAATAATTGAGCTAGGCGACAAATATCGACGTACTGTCTGTTTTTACAAAAAATATATATTGCACATCCATACAAAGTTAAGTTTTAGTCGTTATCAAACAAACGATTTTTTTTTCTCTCTTCCTTTTTTAAAGAAAACAAGATCGTTATTATTATTCATAAACGGTTATAGAACATTATAAAAACGTATTACATTTCTCACGTTTATTCTAATTGGTTAATATTAATTCGTGTGCGCGAAAATTACAAAAATGAAAGAAACACATGGCACATCATCGCTTTTTTTATATTATATAATATATATAAAAAAAAAAATTGTGCGTCTTAATATATTACAATATTCTAATAAATATTCCTCGATAATTCTACGAATATGTATATTTTCATTAGGCATAATATTTTTAGGTCTAGATTCCGAAAAATTCACTTTTTCCTACCGCTATTCCCGCGAGAAACATCCAAAGTTACGAACACGTACGATTATTATAAGTTATAGGATAATCTGCCCGTTATCTCTCCAGGAGATTCGTAATTGTACACTGAAACGTATCGCTATTATGTATGTAACAACGGGCGCTGATGATGGGCAAAGAATATTTACAAAAAAAATAATAATAAAGGAGATGGGATTGAGGAATTTAGAGAGAGGTTAGCTGAAGTCGGTGTTGTCGTCTCGGAATTGTTGATGATTGTGTTGTTGTTGTTGTGGAGGAGGAATTTGGGAAGACAGAACGGTGTCGTCTGAAACTGTAGTGAGAATATCCAACGATGACGAGATTGATGAACAGAGGCATCAGCTCTCGGCCAGTTGAGGTAATAGACGCGGATTGATAGGTACGGGCCTCAATCTAGCCGGAGGTTTTTTCTGGAAACGAACAGAATAATATATTTTAGATACATTTTGTATTTCTACTCGGGCATTAATTGCATTGTTTTGTTTTTGTATCTTTTTTTTATTTTTTGAACAATTATTTATTTATTTAAACAAACACAAACTATACAGTTTACAAAATGCATGTATATACACAAAAAAATTGCAACACGTATAGCAAGCGTTGCCATGCACCGTTTTTTCGCCTTCATTCTTCATCCGAGCATACGAGATGGTGCACTCTTCTCGAACTAACGGTATCGAAGGCGTTGTTGGTTTGGTCGTTTGGTCCTTCCTACATGTTGTACTGCCGGTATACCTCCATCCTTATCTTGCTTTTAAATTTAACGTGTTTTAGTATCTCTGTCTGTTTTGGTAGTTTATTGTATGTTTCGATCGCATCAGGTGTTTTTCATATTTTTAACTTGTGTTTTTTTCTGTTCTTAGGTGTGAATGTCTTCGTGTTTTGTGTGTGTGTATTTCTGTATTAGGTGTGGATTTGCAATCAGTTTTCATTAATTTGTTGTCGATTTTGTGTATTGTATGGAGATTTCTGAATATTATTAATTGGTGTAAATTTAGTTCTTGCGTCTTCTCGTAAACATCCTTTGATGGTGTTCATTTGTCCATGTTATACAGTGTCTTTAGTATCTTGTTCTGCTGTCTTTCTAGTTTATTTAAATTTTGCTTAGTTGTATGGCTCCATATGTTTATTAGATAGCTAATATAGGACGTCAATGTGCTGTGATACACAGATTTCTTCAGATATTCTTGTACCATGTCTTTAATTTTCTGCATTCCTGCTATAATCATGGTGTTTCTTTTTATCAAAATTTTCACGTGGGTATCCCATTTTAGGTCATTTTGTATGGTTAATCCTAGATATTTTATTTGGCAGGTTTGAGTTATGGTTTGTGTTTTAATATTGATGTTAAAAGTGGGTTTATATGTTTTTTTTTTTTGTAAATACTATGTACTCTGTTTTGTTCTCATTTATCGTTATTAGATTATTATAGCACCAATCTTCTATTTTTTCCACATCTTCTATAAAGTGTTGCTGCAACTGTTCGTCGTTCTTGCTTGAGCAAACGATGCATACATCATCTGCGTATGCATATATTTCTCCGTGGATCTTCAAATTAAAGATGTCATTTGTATAGGCTATGTACAATATCGGTGGTATATTCCCTCCTTGGGGGATTCCATATTCTGCTTGTAGATGTAGACTTTCTATTTTGTTGACTATTGTTGTTTGCTCTCTATTTGATAAATATGTTTTTATTAAGTTTCTGTTTGCGTTCTTTATCCCCAGAGCATCAATTTTTTTCAACTGATATCGTTTTGGAGATAGATCGCTTTTCTCATATCTAGAAAAAGTACTACTACCATCTTGTTTTTCTCTGTTTCATTCTTTATTTTATTTATTAAGTAGTTGTAGCAGATATGGTTCCCGAGTTTTTTTTGAAAAGCATATTGATTTTTATGTATGATGTTATTACATGATAGATATTCACTTAGTTGTATTTGTATGCTTTTTTCCAATATTTTGTTTAATGTGGAAAGTAGATATATTGGGCGATAATTTTCTATCTTTGTCTTTTTGCCTTTTTTATGGATAGGTATGATTATTGTACGTTTTAAGGAGTCAGGGTAATGTCCACTTTTTATAATGTTGTTGGTTAATTATACCAATATTGGTAAAATTAACCAATTAATCTGTGTCATTTCGAATAAAACATTTGGCTTTATAGTTTGTTTCTTTATCGAGAATGATTGTTTTGCTGTAATCAAATCGGTGACCTGTATTTAAGATATTATTAGAGGATTTATGCCCTCTTATCCCTTCTTTTAAATATTGTTTTGTTTGACCAATATAGACTTTTTCGCAATTGTTACGTAGTATCTGGCCAGACAACAATTATTGATCTCAAAGAAGGAAAAATAATTAAGTTTTTTAAAAGGACAGAGTAAAAATTATGGCTTAAGAGAAATTGCTGCTCTAAAAACTGCCGTCGTGATAGTGAACATATTTTTATGTTTGTATCCATAAGTTGCCAGCTCTAAAATATATATGCAGGGAACGGATAAAAAATTTAGCCTATAAAATATAGGACGGCAAGACAATCCACAACTGATTTTAATGGTGCTTTTTGTGCTAAGAAAACTCTTTGAGCTGCTGGAGACGGACCCCATAAAAGTATACCATATTGTAGCCTAGAGTATATTTCTGCATAGTAGAGTGCATCCATTGTCACCTGCGACCTTAAGCAACATATAACATGTGCTCGATAGTTTGGACGATAATTGCATGCAGTCGTTCGTTCCATACTAAATTAAGCTCAAGAGTTACATCCAAAAGCTTCAACGTTTTCTCCGTTTATTCCAAGTTCCCCATTGCAATTTTCTGGTGTTGAAAATCATATATTTGGTTTTCTCCAAGGAAAGTGAGAGGCTATTGTTTACAAACCAGTCTGTAAGTGTACGTGTAGCAAAGTATTTGTTAGAAATTCTGCGTATTCATTGGTGGTAAGGATTACTATGCCATCTGCATACATCGTCAAATATATATCCGAAAGAAACAGTACGATATCATTGACATAAAGATTAAATAACACTGGCCCTAAGACGGAACCTCGGGGTACTCCCGTGCGTACAGCTAAGACGTGAGATTTAAATTCCACACTCGCACGAATTGGATACGATCGTACAAATACGATGCAAACCAACTCGCAGTGACACCCATAATGCCGTACTCCTGCAGTTTCTCCAAAAGGTTGTAGTACTGCACGCAATCAAAAGCTTTCTTAAGATCGCAGAAAATTCCCAAGGCAGACTTACTATTTTCGTCTAGCACAGGACCATAGAAGTCGAGTAAAGCCGTAGTTGTAGATTTTACTTTGCAAAAGCTATGTTGCGAATCACTCATCACATCACATTTATCCAGAAATCCAATCAATCTGTCTAAAGTACAATACTCTAGTAGCATAGAGACGAAGGACGTTAGGGCAGTAGGTCGATAATTTGAAGCGTCTTTAGTATCACCTTTCTTATGTATGGAGATAATAGCCGGTAACCTCAACACACACGGGAAACATACCAGCTGAGAAGGACAAATCTACTAAGTATGTTAGAATGTCTTTCAAGTACTTCTTCGATTCTTTAATAATGGTAGGCGCTGTCATCCGGTCCAGCAGAAAAATTGCTTTTAATTCTACCAAGACCTATTCTGAATTTCATTATTCGAGAAGGGAAAGATAAACATTGATTTGGAATTTGGGCAAATTTTCATATCACTACTTGTGGTAGATGTATCTGATATATATCGCAAAAAATACATTAAATGTATTTTATCCCACCCTAAAATTACACTTTAGGTTCTGTGATTCCCTGCAACATTTTATCAAAATCCCATATGACCAGTTCGGTGGTTTTGCTTGTAAATATACTTATTTCTTTACAATTAATTGTGTAAGATGACATTATAATTAAAATAAACAATTGTGAAATATGTTATAAATTAAAATTTATTTCAGCAAATCGTTTTAGCGCTAGAACAAGTCGAGGTTGTCGGTATTTCTATTTTTATTTGTCAAAAAATTCCCTATACCTTATGTAACACTATTAAATACAAAAAAATGTATTTAGTAGTATTATTATAACAACAATCTGAAATTTTGTAGTCCTTGTGAATAAATAATTAGAACTTACCTTTCTTCTAAACGGAAAACAACCGGTACTTTCTGGAGTGGTAGCCGGCGTCAGTATCAGATCCGGACTCCTCGATCCTGCAGGTCCGAAAACGTTCAACTGCCTAAAACACTCAGTTTCTATCATTTCTGTCTGCCACGGTATTGAGACACACCCTGTATTAAATTTACTATAAAACGTCGAGTCTGTTTCGTCAATATTTACACCTTTAACGGTCGAAAATTGCTCTATATCCAAAACGTCCTTTGCGTAGACCGCGTGCGGCTGAAAAAATCCAATAAATTCACGTATAATAATTAGAGATAAAAAATTCAGACGGCTTACGTCCGGCACGAACGGAGGATCGACCATTCCCGCTTCTAACCGCCTCCAATTCACCGTTTGGAAGAACGCGTGCTGTTTGACGAAGGTAGCACCGTTCCTGGTGATCTTACCGCCTAACCGCTGCACAGGAACTTTGGCTAATAATTGTTGGCACAGGGATTTGGCATCTTCGCTGAATTTATTTGAGTATTTCTCCTGCTCCGTCTTGACTCTACGGTCGACCTCTTCGCGTTTTACCTTCTCTTTGCGCGCCCTGAACGGCGCCTGGCCCTCTATCATCTCGTACAGTAGACAGCCGAAACTGAACCAGTCCGGCGAATACGTGTACTTCTCGTTGTCGATGATTTCTGGCGCTGCGATATTGAAATTCGACGATCAGAAATTGGGATTTTAAACGCGGTAAACTTACCCATGTAACCTACAGTGCCCACTCTACCTCTAACCGACTCTCCTTCAGGTATTTCTACCGCTAAACCTAAATCTGAGATCCTAACGTGTCCTGTATCGTCTAAAAGGATATTCTCTGGTTTGCAGTCTCTATATACAATTCCCTGAAAAATATAGATAGGTATTGCTGTGATTTTTAATTTACTTTACCTATTTAAATTTGAAAAAAAAGTCTTTTACATAATGTCTGTCGTTGCTTAATAATAGGCGATGAAAGAAGATCCCTGCCATGTACGGTAAGCTACTCACTTCAAAGCTACGTAAGTACTTACGCACCAGCACGCCAGATGGAGCGGTAATATAAATTTAATATGATTTAATTAATAAATTATATATGCTACTAATTAAAAAAAAATTCCGTAATTAATAAACTAAATAACTCTAATTACAATTCCAGGATTCAGCGCTAGTGGATTCAGTGGTCAAAACACGAAACATACAGCTCTCTAGTGCATTTATACTCATTCGGAAATTCAAAAACAGTGTCTCCTAAAAAAATTGTAAGATGAGAAAAAGGTTATGTCTTGCTATATTCCCGCTTATATATAGGCTGTTTACGGTGTTGTGATTTTATTTTCAAAGGATAATTAAAATAAGGTTTCCTTTATTTTATAAAATTACAAGTATTCTCACTAAGAGATGGAACTGATTCTCAAGAACGTCCCCAGGATACGATAAATGTGACCACATAGATTCCACCTAACTTTGGCACCCAGACGATGCTAGGTTAGGGTGAGTCGCTTTAAATTTTTTGTTCCATTAAGTGCGTGCAGACACGAACATCAGTTATAATATCCGAGTGTATTGTTAACATGGATGTGCATTTTCACGTTATTTATTAAAAAAGGGATGAATTTTATAGGTACTAAGTATTATTTTTCTAAAAAAACGATAATGCTCTTCTAAGACAGTAAAATATTTATACAGGTAGGCTTGATTACTTCAATAAACAAATATTTTAAATTTCTTCTAAATCCGGCAAATAACCATTGAAATTTAAAAATTTAACCAAAACTCGTTCTGTCAAAATGCAAAAGTATTTACCATGTCGATAAAATACATATTAAAATCTTCTAAAAACATTTAGAAGAAAAATAACCCCAACAAGCCGTATCAGTTTACCAACGGCACCAACTAAATTAATTCAAATTACATATTAGTGTCTAAAGCGGCGAGATATAACATCGCATTTAACGTAAATACAACAGAACACTTTACAATAAAAGTTTTAATTATAAAGGTGTATTTAATAAAGGAAATTGTTACTCCTGGTAGGAATAAATACTTATTATAATCTATTATATGCCAGGATCGTCAAATAGGATTTATCACATAGAATGAACTGGAACTTCTATATGGAACAGGATCTTCACCAGGGTTTTTCTTCAGGACAGGGCCCCAAGATACTCGATATAGAGAGATAAGTGAATTCAAAATAGAATACATCGTTCGACTAGGAATTACTTGGAATTTTGAAATTTAAACAAAAAAATCGTTACTATATTCGGAACTGACGTCTGTCCCTTTTGGTGGTCTGACGAAGAATGACCGGTAGACCCAGTAGAGAATGACCAGTACCTTGTTTGAAAAAAAAACAACTGTCCTTTCAAATTAGCCTGAAACTAGTACTTATAAATATATTGCTGCTTTTTTTATACGGTTTATGTTAGTTAAAATTTTTAATATATACAAATTTTAACAGTAAAAATGATTAATAAATGATTTAACATAGCGATATGTATTACCACTTTGAATACCCGTGAAATATTACCTAATTTTTCATCGGATATCTTTGATGCTTAGGACTCTTCTTATCAGTGATCTAGAATTTCAATTCTACAGGTAAGTAATGTCATTTAGTTTTAATATATTATCGCATTATACCACAAATAACAAAGCCATCGACGTTTGCGTCACGACAACACAACAATTTCGCTCAATCTCATATATAATATCACAGACCTGCGGTACATGACATAACCGCAACATAAATTCGATTGTCTGAAAATGCGCAACATTAAATGCAATACGATAGCAGATACATGTATGCAGACGGGATTTTCATTCGGAATCGGTGACTGGCACTGTTAAAAGCGCGATTGGTAAAAGGTGGCACTCTTTTAATAATTAATTCTACCCCTGATTGTCGTCATCGCCGGTCGAGATAAAGAGGTTCCGGTAGTCGATCGCCAACTGTGGAAATGGCATTGACCAAGTTACCTTGATAAACTCCATTAAATACACAGGATGTTTCGTAAAAAGAAAAGCGTCTGGTTTTTGTTTAAGCATCGTTCATATTATCTGTCGTTGCAAAACGCTATGAACTAAATTTGCATAAAAACTGACTTTTTTTATAGATGGTGTCTACAAACTGTCAAAGTTTCATCGAGGATCTGCGACATTATAACCACCAAGCAATCAGCTAACAGTATTTAACGTGTTCATCTGAAATGTATTAAATGTAATTCACCAGGGATTATTATCGTAAGCATCCAGAACGCCAGAATGCTCGCTATATTTGCAATTCCAACCGGGTTGACTGACTACATTATTCAATTAAGATTCTAGCTCCTACTAGTTCGTCTCGCAATTTGTAATAACATACAAGTTGAGTAATTGCCCGTAAATCATTCGCGCATAATAATCAATGGAAAGCGGAGTTGTACGTTATATTTCCCTGTATCGTATAAGTGAAACGTAATATACTTTAAAATGTTATATTATTGAAGGAATGAGGTGATAAAGTTAGAAACTAAATTAGTGTGGTTTCCAATAATTTTTAATAACCGTGCTAGCCACACACGCTAAACTTGTTCTTCCCCTCAAGAGCGCTTTCACTATTTTTTTTGTGACGTTTCGATTCACAACCGCAGCCGTATGACGGTCAAGATTGAATGCTAATTAATGATTTAGTATGTTAGCGCTCCGACGTGCGTATAATTACGCGCTGGCAATCTAGTTATGCATAAATTAATCTGATATGGGCACAACACGTCGATTTACGCTGGGTTGAATGAAATCCGTTTACCATTTTCGGTGATATATTATATGATATGAGAGATTAATAAGAAAATTTAGATTGTTTCAAGATGTGGAACACAGGTTTGTTTGTCGCTGTGTGACACACATAAATAAACAAGTATCATAAAAGTTAAAAGTAACGTATTTGGCTTAACATTAGTTTTTAAGAGTTTCTTTAATGTTTGAATTAAATTTCAACAACTTTAACAATCGTTTCAAATTATATTACATAATTTTAATTTCACACCAAAATCTTCATAATTCAATAGGCCAACATATGAAAGAGAGCATCAAACTATACATAAGTGGATGATATAAACACGTCTAATCTAGAAACGATCTTTATGCATTAATCTCCAGTTTTAAATCGTTTTGGTAAGTAATTTTAAAGTTTCTTTCCGATGATTGTTCTTAAATTATGATATTGTGTAAGTGTAATAAAGTATTACGGTCTTTATCGATATCTTGATTGCAAATTCACACCTACTACAGAAATACACACACACAAAACACGAAGACATTCACACCTAAGAACAGAAAAAAAACGCAAGTTACAAATATGAAAAATTTCCAACACCGGATGCGATCAAAACATATAACTACCAAAACAGACAAAGACACTAAAACACGTTAAATTTAAAAGCAAGATAAGGATGGAGGTATACCGGCAGCACAACATGTAGGAAGGACCGAATGACCAAACCAACGACGCCTTCGATGCCGTTAGTTCGAGAAGGGTGCACCATCTCCTATGCTCGGATGAAGAATGAAGGCGGAAAAACAGTGCATGGCAACGCTTGCTATGAGTTGCAATTTTTTTTTTTTGTGTATATACATACATTTTGTAAACTGTGTAGTTTGTGTTTGTTTAAATAAATAATTGTTCAAATGAATGTGTCGTTTTGAACGAGCTCCCAAGAAAACATCAGACGATGCTGAATACACATTTTCAATTGTTTATTACGCTCAATAATCGTTCTTATTCACGAATGTTTGATATTTTGCTTCGATAACACATTAAATCTTGGTAATTCTCTTATTTTTAAACAAATTAAATTAAAACTGATTACAGATACAGACTGTCAACCTTACTTTTTCTGTTTCCGTTACTCTGCCACTAGATGACTCTAGCTTGACAAGTCAAATTTTTAAATGGCAATTAAAATATTAAAAATGGATTTTGTAAGACATAAATAAACTCAAATTGTAACTTATTTTAATATACAACAATCTGAAATAAACGATTTTAATTTGTAAAGTTTTTAAAATGACATTTTCTCTTAATACAAAAAAAAATCAATGAATATCTTTGCATTTTTCTTGTTTGTATTCTGAATTCTGTATTTGTATGTGTTAATTCTTATGCCTGATATGTTTTTATATCACAATATGTACTTTTACATACATCAGCAGACATTCACGACTATTAATCAAACATTTGGCATCGTAGCAACGGATTTGTCTCTCCCTTAGTATTTCGAATACGAAATTAAAATTTGTCTTCTGTGTAATGTGTGGAAAGAATAAGCTAGTATTAAATATAAATCAATTCCTCCTTCCTTACTTCTGATTCATACCGTATATCTTTGACGTAATAAACTCAAATAAATCAGTTTGAAACGGGAATCGTTTAAAAATCGAAGGCCGTCTGTCTATACAGCCTTTTCAATTAATTAGATATGTATTATGGCTGTGTACGCGTTTACACTGTATAAAGTCATTATAAATCTTGTTCAAATGGCGCGTACACTTATATCGCGCTGTTTCTCCTTCTCGACAAAAGTACTTCGTGCAGTTCATAACGTAAGATAAACGGTATGACATCATCGATGTTTTTTTCTTTTCTTCTGTTTTTTTTCTCTTTAAATATCATATGGTTTCTTTGACGTCAATTGATTGAGTGCGACGTTTCGCTATTAAAGAGCCGGTTTCCACGCGTGCAGCAATCAGCATCCGTTATTGGAGGCCCGCGATATTAACATCGTATAAGACGGGATTTCATACATAAATATGTGCATAATGAATTTCTGTTTCTGAGTAACCGAGTACTGGATTTGATAAATATTACGTTTTGTTCCATGAGAGTCTATATTAGGGAATATTTCGGAAATGAAATGTTTTTGATCGCTTGTTTACTATCAAAACTTGATAAAACTGATTCTGTAACGTAGGTTGTCGGTGGAGTTTTGACATACCCTCCATATGTCTTTTAAAAAGACATTAATACTGTGTCGTCATTATTGAGGTTTTCCCCCTTAAGTTAAGAGGTTGAAATAAATCAACAAATATTGTGCCTGTAGTCAATTCCATTTTCCACACTTCAACCTAAAATACCTTCATTTTAAAGCTAGCCACGCGGAATAACTTTTAAATTACCTTGAATTGAATTTAACAAGAAAACGGGTAATCTTTTAATAATAATAATAATAATTATGATAATTATGATAATACAGTGAAACTTCTCCAACTCAAACCTCCAAGGGACAGGGAATAAAAGTCGAGTTAGGGAAATGTCGAGTTATGAAAAATTACGTAAAATTTGAATCTTAAAGTTTATTTATATGTATTATACATTTAATACTACATATTAGTAACTTAGAAAATTCGTTAAAACGTCAAATTGGTCGGTAGTTAGCTATTTCTGACGCATCACCAGTTTTATGCACAGGTGCAATCTTCGTAACTTTCCATATATCAGGAAAAGTTGCAGTCTGCAACGTTAAATTGAAAAGTGGCACAGAAAAAAGCCCACACAATCCTTAATAAATAAAAAAGGCAGGTATATGATCATCACCCGCAGTCGGTCGATCCTTCAATCTCCTGCTGGATAACGTGACATTCTCCTCCTCCTTTCAGATTGTTAGATAAAATGATACTTGTCACAAGTAGCAGAAAATTATTAACACTACGTCTGTACGTAATTGAAAAAAGGTACAAATGTAAACACTGATGTAAAATCT
Organism: Cetonia aurata; assembly: GCA_949128085.1. Lineage (NCBI taxonomy): Eukaryota > Metazoa > Arthropoda > Insecta > Coleoptera > Scarabaeidae > Cetonia > Cetonia aurata. The sequence goes on along the minus strand of OX421887.1, from coordinate 40,520,215 downwards.
TAACAAAAAACGTTTAAAGGTATTTAATCGCAAATGTTTTCGCACGAAGATACCCGGGCAACTACAAAAAAAGATATCGTTTCCAACGATACGACAGAATTACAATTCCAACTTCGAACATTCATCGAAAGACACAAACATGCCATTAAAACCATGGTTACAGGCATTAAATGAAAATTATACTATACAAAGTAAGTTGTTAGTCGAAATTTTTACATAAATTTACAATAATTAAATAGATAAAAATACACTTTTAACAGTTTTAACAATTTTGATTGTCATAGATTCTGTGGGTTTCGTTAGGCATAACCACATAGTATAACGCAGGGTTGGGAAAAATTTATTCAGATTAATAATAAAAAGAAATGAATAATGTCGTTATTATTATTCAGAAATAATAGATAACTTCTTATTCATTATTCAATTATTCAATAACGAACGGTAACATTTATTTCATTCATTATTCAAATAATTATTTGGATAATTATTCTTTATTCATATGATTTCCCATAGTTTTATTCAACAATAACTTAATACGGAATAAAGAATAACAGATGAAAATTTCATTCAAATAATTATTTGAATAAAAAATTATTGAATGATGCCCAACCCTGGTATAACGTAGCAGTATATACATTGACTAATCACCTAATCTATCAACAAAATTAAATTTTTAATTCTCCTTAATTAATCTTTAAATCGTTTTTCCATCGAATTTTATCAAAACAAATTTAGTTCTTGGTTCCAAGTATTTGTCTTAGTCAATAAGCAAAAGGCACTTTTCCTATAATATGTACTTAATATGTACTTTAATAAAAATCTCTGGTATACAGCATCAACTAAGTGGCAAATCCTGTTGACCTCAGCAACCCAATTTCTACTCCAATTTCGCACTAGCCAATTAATCATATTTTTTTCTAGTTATATTATGTAGTTCTCAATGCGATATGTGCTGTTGCCAAATAGCTGATCTTAAATTTATTCTGAGAAGTGAAAGGTCAGGGTGTACGCTAGCAAATAGAAGAAAAAAAAATAATAGTAAAAAAAAATAGGAGGCATGACCTCATTCTCGAACGAATCTATACCCAGGTAGGAAACTTTCTATTATTGTAGAATGAAGATGATCTTATCAAAAGCGCTTCAAGTAACCTTTTCCATTGCATTGAATAAATTTGAATTTGCTTATTTCATATTTCTATCCTACAGTATGTTTTCTGGCGGTAATACTCTGACAGAGTCACTTAAATGTAGACATCTTCACATGGGCACCGATAAAAAAGCTTATTTCATACGAAGCAATACATTTTACCTCAAAAAAATCTTCAATACTGTCTCAATAATTTTTTTTACCCTCTTATCGCAACATAATTGAAATAGATGAATGAAATTGAATATCTTTTTTCTAGTTTTGAAAGAGTGTCATATAATCACTCTGTCTTTGATTACAAACAATTTAATTTTTCGTCCTGGGAACAATATTTTGTACAAACTTTATAAATTGCGCACAAGCTAAAATATACAAAGTGTTGTCCCAGAAGTAGACGAATTTACTTCCTCCATTATTTTAAATGGAATATCCTACATAAATCAATGACATTTTCACCGATATAATTGTATACAGCTGTTCATGATAAGGTGATAAACATTTACTTAACTTTAACGCAAACTAACTTATTTTTTTTTTTAAATGGCACCCTACATCTTTATTTATGCTAAATTATCACTCATGCGAACCTCTTCGAATCCATATGAATCATTGACTGACGATGTTTCATAATACAAAATATTATGAATAGTTCAATGATTTTGTATACATTAAAGAAATTTTATTGTAATTTTTAATTATGCTTTCATATGTATATATTGATTTTAAACGAATGAAAAGAATAAATCATTAGAAATAAATGTTCCCATATAAAAACGTAAAATCGACAACAAGTCTGCCGCATCAGCGCATTTGACCATTCAAAATTATAATGTTAATAATGAAAAACAATTATATACTCAAGCAAAATAATATAAAACTACTAGAATGAATAATTTATAAAATAAATTATTAAATAAGATATTTATAACCGCTCCATCTGTAGTGCGAGCGAATCTGCATCAACGTGGCTAAAGCAAGTAGCTTACCGCATTTATTATTATTGCTGAAGATTTTAGGGAGATTTAAGATCTACTCGATTATAATATTCTTCTAAATGGAACTTGGATCATGTTCATAATCTTCACAGTGCGATTAATTAAAAAACAAATAAATACCTGCTGATGCAAATGATCCAAACCGCACACAACTTCGGCAGCGTAAAACCTCGCCCTGTTGATATCCAGACCCGGATCTCCGCCCATGTTGTAGATGTGGAACTTCAAGTCGCCACCATTCATGATGGTCAACACCAAACACAGGGCGTCCTTCGTTTCGTAAGCGTACGCCAAATTCACTACGAATCTAGAGTTGATTTTCTGCAAAATCTGCTTCTCCAACAACACCATGGCTTCTCCTTTCCTCTTCTTTATTCTTTTCTTCTCCAATTTCTTGCAGGCGTACATCTTACCCGTAGCACGGACCTGCAAGTTTTTCCAAAACCTAAAGAAATATCTACAAAGATCGCTAACGGAATCTTTTAGATTATATTAAGTTGTCTGTCATAAGGCCTAATAGTTACGGGTGCGAAAATTTTGACTTGTAATGCTTATGAGAGACCAAAGGACTTTGGATTTTCAAGAAAGAGACTCAAAGGAGAACTTAAAGAGAGGTAACTATAGATAATTAATTATGTCGGAGCTTACCAAATGTTTTGGTTAAGTCAATCCATTATAATTAATAATAATTTTCTTTAATAATCATAATTTGAAAATAATAAAACAAAATATTTAAAGGAAGTTCGATAGGATGGACAACGAAAGCACCCCCACCCTTAAAATTTTAATAGGGAAGATCATTCAAAAGGTTTTTAATTCCCTTTACGGCGATATGTATCAAAGAGTCATCAGTAAGCAAAAAAAGCATAATTTGCAGTCTTATTACAATTAAATATTGTCTGTATTAAAGAAAAATAAAAAACAGAAGAAAAACACACATTAGAATAACAAATAAATACATGTTTTCATACGAGAATTTGTACATTTGCAATTGTGCTGAATATTTACTTTTATCAACTGACTGGGAACTCTGAACTAAACCCGACCCGTTGAAAGGTTAAACAACGCACTTATCGCATTTTTAACGTTTGTATTTTCCTATCGATACCGAGTGCTTACAAATTACCGTTGAGAATGGAATAATTAAACGAATTAACAACCGCTGTTGTCTGCTCTTATTGCATCTTTGCATACTACTAACTAAAGAACTTTCACTAGATCCAGACATCATATAATGTAAATAGTTTGATTGATTTAATAAGAATTTAAAAAAAAAAATTGGTTTTTACTCGAAGACAGTTTAATATTCAGATGAGCTGAAAACTTGACTTTACGCCACTTCTAGGAAATCAAACATATGCCTCAATTTTCTGCCAAAAATCAACATATATGGATATAACTGTTTGTATAGTTGGTGCCTATAAATTTAATATTTATATTTTTAAATCCATCCATCTCAGCAAATGCAACCTAACCTCAAACATACATCATTTCAAAACAACGGTTTTCGTTGACAATCCTAATATGACAGTTACGAAACTGACAGATCGAAAAGATCGCGCTAAAAATCCATTTAACATCAATAATAATTCGTTTTAAGCGTTTGTCACGATATTTTATAACCGAACACAAATAAAATAGAAGCGCATGCACGCACGGATCTTCGCTAACTTTTCTATTTATATGTACTTATCTAATTAGGTTAATTTAGTGAATATTTGCTCGTTATGTGCGTAAACTTGCATATATATCCATACGTATGTTATGTACACTCACGGACCCCCAAAATGTCCGGTCTAATGCGTAGTCTAAACGCAGCGAGTTGTTCGGGTGCGTTCGGAAGTTTACCAGCACCCGCGCCTTCCCCTTGCCTTGCGACTATTCCGTTCTTCTGTGAATTACCCATATTTATGTATCTATTATATTTGCTTCGTAGCGGTTTAGAAAGATATGCGGGTGAAGTTCATTGCGCTATTTCGCAGACAACTTTAGCACAATTTATACTTTTTCCTTGTTTTAATAACTAGTCATGGGCAGAAGGTTAGGCCAAAGTGATTCAAAAGTTGAAAAGTGATTGTGAGTTTGGCAAATACGGATATGTCAGTTAGAAATAGCTAATGTTTATTTATTGCATTCGTTTAAAACTTGGTTAATTGTTGTTTACTTCTGCGGTGGTATAATTCTTTTAATGGTTATGAAATCCCAATAAATTGTTTAAGTAGTATTACATTTAACCAATATGATTAGGGGTTGCAATACCGACCTGCTTTACCAAAACCAATAATATTAAACTAATATGAATACCGGTATTTTGGTATATTCTGTATTTAAAATATTAAGACAAAATGTTATACGCTTCTTCTTATCGGCTTTTTATTGTAATAACAAGTTTTTGTCGGCATTACCACCAACTCCAGGTATCTGATTCTGACTCATGAAATTTTTTGTATATTGAATAGAGGTTTCGTAATCTGTATCGGCTTTATTTTGCACAAATGTGGAAAGACATACAGTTTTTGTTCTGACGTCTACCGTCGGCAACCTTTGTCCAATATATTATTATTATTGTATTAATATGAAATCTGTTAACATTCTTGATATTAAGAAGTAAAACATAGGTCTGTAGTTTCGGTCAAAGCCCGGAGTAGCATCTAAATATGTTTGTTTTTTTGTTAATTTCAGCGTTAAAGGGTGAAATAACAACAGAGAATAAAACTATCAATAAAATTGAAAAGGAGAGAACATAATTGATTTCTTTATTTAATTTCAATATTAACAAAAAAAAAAATTTCTTTCTGACATACATAAAGCCATCCCAAGAGATCTTACGACGGGGATTTTTCATACATCCACATAGTTATATGTAAAACGTAAATAGTTGCTTGGTAGTAATATAATTACTGACATATGAGAAATTAGGTACGCAAGAAATCTTGGATCCCTTTTGTACTTATTTCACATCAAATTCGTGGTCGTTCAAGGTTTCGATGTTTTGATGTTCGGTGCACGACTACTTGCAATATTACATAATCCATCTCGGCGGGCATCGGCCTTGGGAATTGTCGCTTCGTTACCGAAAATCGTGAAAAATCGAAATTTCGGCAAAGATTTACGCGTTTACCCCTATAGGCCCAGCGGACCTATTATTTATTATTTTTATTGTATATTAATAACTTTATTTCATTATTAGTTTGACTTATTTTTATTCACCTTGAATTTCTTAAGAAATAAAATCCGTTAAAATCTGTAATACACCAACACGTTCCTTTTTGCCCTCTCATTAATATTTTTCTATACCAAAATGCTTTACAACCGATTCAAGTTTAATTATAATTTCCGTAATATTACTGAAAACAAAAATCCCAATTCAAATCAGAGACAATTATACATTTTTTATTTCAATAATAAATTTTAAAATTTGAATTATTAAAATAACCTTAATAATTCTGCTGAACTATAACGAAAAGAACGTCTGAATGCTAAACAAGATAAAAGATAAGTGACTAAACGTTTATCATCCTTAAAAACATAATCATACATCACATTTTCACCAAGAGAATACGTAGTTCCCCTCAATACATCTACTTTCCTTCCGGGAGCCTACTAAAATTCGCATAAGCGAATAGCCGGCTGCCGCGGCGTTGGGAAAGAGTGACGGGGCGGGTGTTTTGCTCCCGAGTATATCCGAACGGACCATTGCGCTTACACTGTGGCTTAGACCGGACATTTTGGGTGTCCGTGAGTGTACCTGTATATCTAGATACGTAAACTCCCACCTTTAATGATCGCTATTGTTACAACTTCGCACACAGGACCCATTCATTAGGCCAGGTAGAATATTTGACGTATGTAAAGAGACTGATGTTAACGTAATGCACACATTCTAATAGACGAAGTTTACAAATAATGACGGTAAAAATGCGGGTTAAACGTTTCTCTTACGCCAGAGTTGACGAGTGGAAAATATGATTTTTAGTTGAAATTTATTTATCGACAATTTTGTGTTTTTTTTCATACATTGTAGAAACGCCCGATTCCATTTCAATTATACAAGAAAACAACAACGCGTCAGTCCATATTAAACACATCTACATAATTACTAATGGTGAATTTATGAAGCGATCTAATTAAACTAAGTGCCGGGACATTTAAAGATAAATGTGTTAAATTCCCACATAAATAGGAGAGGCCGATGAAGTAAAATTTATAGTTCGACAGGGAAAATAACTTCTAGATATAGCTGTCGTAATTTCTAGGTTATGTATGTTTAAAAATATTGAACGGTTTTATCCCTATTAGTTATCCGATAATTTTCTTTTTAATTCCGCAATAAAAACTCTTTTAAAAACGTAAAATATTAATTTTAACACTATGATATTCATTATATGATAACACTAATCTAATTGAAAATATTAAAAAAAAAAATTGTTAAATTTAGGGAAAGAAAATCTTAAAATACAAACTGGCCACAAATGATGTGATAGTTAATATTAAGTCAGTCGTGACTTCTTTGAAATAATCCAAAATCAAATTCCTACTATAGGTTACATCTCTGTCTAAATAATAAATTAAAATAACATAACCTAACTTTATTATTTGGGGTTCCATTTCCTCTCGCGTGATTAATCGGAAATATCTGTCAAGCTTTCCGAACATTGATAATATAATAAACTCAATTGATTGAACGTTAAATCGACATTAATGGTGTTAGAAACACATTAAGATCAAGATTTATAAAGCGCACGTAAGTTCGATAATTAATAATGCGATTCGTAGAATTAGAAAAAAAAAATTCTTTAGAAAGGTTAAGCGTTCAATAAAAAGCCGGTTATATGTGGTCGATTAAAGTAAGAAAGTTGACGCTGAGTACTTTTAGATAATAGATATTTTTAAATATTGCAGCAATAAAAAAATTATTTAATTACGTCAGTTATCACGTCTGGAATCTTCGTTTATGCATAACCTCAATATTCTCGGACAGGTTAAGTTAGAATTAGTAGCGTCAATATAGTATTTATTACAGGTAAAAATGATAAGGCAAAATTCTAATATCTCATTTCATATTTGTATTTGTATGAATGAGAGACTGTAATGTAAGCTGTCATTCAAGGAAATCGCATTAAAATAATGAGTCATATCTGAATATAAATAAAATGAATTTCATAGGTATATTTTAGAGTTTTATCTGCTTCCCAAAGGTCAGCGCAGATATTCAACGACTTTTCAACATGGAACACCCACAGACATGATAGACTGCCAATGAACCGTATGCGCATCGCTACGGCGCATCATCAACAAACTAAAGGACATCTTGGAACACAAGCGTCATTATATACGTCATGTTTCATGTAGCGTCCTCCTTACGTTAGTTTTCTTTAGGAAGTATTTGCGTTAAGTCACGTTAAGCTTTTTTGCAATTTGATTATTTTATTTACTTTCTTTGCTTTATTCTTTAACGGACTGTTTCGAATTATAAGTTTAGAAACTGTCTATAGTTCTAAGTTGCCCACAACTTTAATAAAAAAAAGACAATGCCTTATAAAATACATAGGATAAAATCTAACATATGCTACCAATTATCATTACAAATTGCAAGTGCTATTAAAATTTATTGATATCCTTAACTTTATTTATTTGAATGTCCGCCGTGGTATCGACGTCATTTATGACGTTTGTGTTCCAATATGGCGCATTTCAATTGATGGCAGTTTTGAGTTCAATATCAGCACTCTATCATCTCTATGGGAACACCAGAAGAAGGCATTTAAATGAGAACCCCGTACTTACTTCTTTAAAAACCGATTCCCTCACAGAATTAATAATAAATATTTATTAAACAAGCAAATCACTCACCTGGCATGCACAAACCTCACCGAATCCCCCCTTGCCCAATACCCGATACATCCTAAACGTTTTATACGTAACCGGTTGCGACTCTAACCACTTCCATTGCAAATACCTATGAAAGTACATCGATTTGACGAAATCCCTGAAGGGATCGCCCGCGAGGCACGTTTTAACCGCTTGAACACACGGCGCGAACAAGTCTTTGTGTCCGTTGGTGAGTTTATCACTGGCGGAGAACTCGAGGCCCAGCTCCGGGAAGGACAGGCAATCGGAGTCCGTCTGCCTGTTTCCGAGCATGAAGTCCCTCTTGATCGTCTCGGCCAATTCGATCCGTTGCTCATCGGTCTCCACTTCATAGCGATCGGCCGCTTCCAGGAACTTGATGCAACGATGGAAGTTGGTACGCTTCGCCTCACACCATTGTTGGAAAAGGAGCTTTCCGATGGGTTGTTGGTCCACTACATACTCATAGCGGAGGTCTGTAATGAAGGACGAAAAAGAGATGAAAATACATAAAACTTTTCACGACTAATTTTGATCGGGAAAGGAGCCCTCCGATGAACAGAAGAACATGCCCGACATGAGAAACGGCATAAAAAATTTGGAAATAGGTTAATTATGATTCCAAAAACACTTTTTCCCTTTAGAGGTGGTTAGAACACCATTTATACAGAAACAAATAAACTGGTTTTGTTATATTGTTAAGTTTTTTATATACAATGTGTCAAAATTAAATACTAATTGCATGGAAAAATGTTTGGTAATTTATTTCGGCAGTTTTATCTTACCTTCAACATCAACCTTTTCTTTCTTTAAAACCCATGTCTTTTTCTTTATATTCAGAAAGGGGATTATGTCTTCTATGCAGTCATGATTTTTCTCTATATCATTTATTCACTAAATTTACGAGAAAACTGGCTTAGTTGATTCACCCATGTGTGTTACAGGAAAATACAAATTCTATCTTAGGCATAATAATCTTATACTAACTTCAATCCCATTTTCAATGACATTATCACCCAATTTTAGGCGTCAACTGCAATAAATTTACTTAAAGCTTAAATAAAGATATCAAGGCTGAAATGAGCCGTGATATCTTGGCAACGTGTCGAAATTCTGACGATAGGACTATAGTTTGTATGATATTTAAAAAGTTGTATCCATTATTAATTCTTCAACACTGATTTGGCTCGTAAAGAAGTTTAGGAACACTGGTAACGTCAAATATGCCGTAAAATATGGAAGGCCAAAGACTTCAATCGGAGGAAACATGGCTTTAGATATTCTGCAATCCATCGAAGAAAATCCTCAACAATCATCGAGTGAGTTTGCGATGAACTTCAATGTGCCTCGTCAAACAATTAATAATTTGTTCAAAAAGGAAAAACTGCATGCATACTTATAAAATAAAGCTGATACACAAACTAAACGTGGATGATTATGATGGAAGGGCAGGATTTTGTGAAATTATGATGGAAAGATGCAATCAGGATGAGGTTTTGCAAGCAATATTTGCTCTGATGATATAATTGCTGCTATTGGTACAGACGACACCTCGATTTGGCGATAGAAAGCCACACTCAATCCTATTAAAATTACAGTATAGTCATAGAATTGTTGGAGAGCATATTATAGGTCCATTTTTTATGGTTGAAAATGTAAATGCCCAGACGTATTTATTTTTATTACGAAAGCAAGTAGATCTATCTTGTTCAGGATTGTTTGGAAATGAAAATAATGTAACAGATCAGCGTATTTAGTACCCATTTTGAATTAAATGTCAGAGAGTATTTGAATCAAGCAGATGGATTAGCAGAAGAGGTTCTATTGAATCGCCAGATTTAACGCTAACGGATTTCTTCTTGTAGAGATATTTGAAAGGATAAAGCTTATAAAAATCGTCCACAAAATGTAGAAGATCTGAAAGCCAGAATTTCAACTAAAATGCTGCAGATTTTAGATCAATCGACACCTTATTGCCTCATTTGTGTTGCAAAATCGATTGAATGGATATCAATTATCTCTTGTTTTTGCAAAATCATTTGATTGGAATTATTTGAAGAAATTTCAAAACCTACTTAAATATTTTCTAAGGGTAGAATTTAGAATAAAAATATTTGTAAAATTCATTTATTTCTATCAGATACAGCACTCATCAGTACAACAACTGAAACATATCGAAAACCTACTTCTTCGAATTAGGCTTGCAAATTAGTTACGCAGAAATTGACAGGATTGTTCGAGTATCAAACAGGTTTAGAGTTTTACTTGAGTTAAGTCACATTATTTTTTAATTTTTCTACATCTAGAAAAGAAAAAAAACATATCTGACAGTATATATTAATAAATTCCAAGAAAATATCTTTTAATTGTCAATTTTATACTCTGGTTATCAATCAAGAAATTGAAATGTACATATTTAAAATGTATTAAAAAGAAATTATATAATATAAACTAAAGTGCCTTTTTCTGTTGATACCGTATCTTTTTCTGGATTTATGAGATATATTTGTTAAAATTACGTCAATCCCAAGCCGATCCAAACAAAAAATTATATTTTAATAATAAAAAGAAATCTTCATTTATGCACGTCACTGCAGAAATATTACACTTTCAATTATAATTTTAAAAATTTTTAAATTTAAATTAATTCCGCCAAATAGTTTAAAATCCGACAGCGCCGCCTTCCTTCGTTTCCGCGAACTACGCGCCCGCGAACAGCTGGAAATGGGAGCCGTGTAGCACCGCAATACCCACCGAACGAAATTCTATTCGAAACTCGACTCACCTATCTTATTGATAAGATCGATGCATTGCGATATATGGGGAAATTGCAATATCTTCCTCCACTTCTTGCTCTTCCCTTTGTTAGTGTCGGATCCACCTGAAACCGACCGAATGTTTACAACACAGCCCGAGAGAGTAACCTTAACCTCCAAAAAAACGTGAACTCTGTGCAATGCTCACCCTCTCTCGCTTTCAAATACACCGTATTCGCGACAATGTTTTCTAATTCCATGAGTTCCAGCTTGTCTGATTGCGGTACCCGTCGGTTCGGGCCGTGTGCGACCCTCTTCCATTTAATTACGATTTGATAATCGACCAGACTCTCCGATGTTTGATAAATAATTACAGCCGCGCACGTACACTATTTAAACACTGCACGACCGCTACTAAACTGTTGGTGCTGCTGCTGCTGGACCACCGTCACTAAACTACTTGTGTGTTGTGTTGTGATGATGACCTTACCGTTCAATGCACCACTGGATTCTCTATCTGACAACAACAAGTGTTGAGATTAATCTCACTTCTCACACGTGAACTTGAAATTCGGACGCGGCCGTACGTCGGTAAAGGAGATTACAGGGTGTGTCTCACCACCCATCCGAAAAACCCTCATGAATAAACACTCTCCACGCAATAATACTTTCCCCTGTTGAACTTGACTGTGCGAGCGTGTGTACGCGTCTTCTGCCGCCGTATGCGCCACTGGCCGTGCCGTAATGGAAACAGCGAGGGAAAGCTACCGGGTCGAACAAAGAAAGCGATATAGGCGCCTGATTCACACGAATCCAGTTGTGCGTAAAAGCGGTATCGACAAAATCTCGATAATACAATAACACATTGTTCATTTAAACAGAACCAATTTACGAAAACGTATCTACGAGAACGAATTTAATAAACGACACTGTATACAATTGACTGACGACACACGTACACACATAAATTAAAATATCTCCACTTTAATGAATAACCTATTCTCATATTATTTTACTTTATTATTCTTGAGAATACACACGGGAGTATCACACGGCAATTTGAAGCGGCAAAATTACAAAAGTACGCAATAATTATCTATTTTTAAAGCCGGACTATTTTTAAGTTTCCATATTTTTTTTTTTAAAGCTAGACGTTCACTCTTGGCGCGTTATAATAAATATTAATTAATAAGAATTTAGTTTCTCAGTTCGAATAAGTGTTAAACCACATAAACAACGGACGACCATGATATTTTAGAAATGTGATAACGTGAAATATATTTTCATTAGAAATTATTATGTAAATTGCTTGTGTTTCTTTAATAATGACATATTCTTCATATTATAGCATGTCGCTTTAACTTATTATTATACACGGCATTTCAAATCACTTTTTACTTAACTTCTTTGCTGTATATATAAAAAAATTGTTGAAGAATAGCAACGAATAACTCCAGAAATTAGGCGAAATGTTAGGAGAACATTTGAAGCAAGATTGTACTATTGTATGTAGGTCAATATGGTCATCATTTTGCACATTTAATATAGTAAAATCCAAATTGTAAAAGTATTCTGTTACACAGGTTGCAAATATATGCAATTTTGCTTACTGACTAAAAAAAAATGAACTTATGCTACATGTTGCCGCCTATATAACTAAAATGGGTTTAGCAACCTATCAGTATAGTATCCTTTTAATTAAAAAGGAATCCATATATATGATAAAGATTTAATATGCATTTTAATAATACTAATCCTTGAAATTCAACAAATAATAACTCATATTGTCAACATGCCATTTCCTATGTTGTTTTATCGCAAGAAAAACTAGATATGGTCTCAATGCCCTCCCTGTGACGTATACACGAACCGCCGATGGTTTCATCACATTTTTTTTTAATAAAACAAATCCTGCAGTCATATTAGTGCATTTTTTAAGTAGCCTGCTCTGTTTCCTGTGTTAATCCTACTTATCACTTGTCAGTGATTGTCAAAAATCCTTATTATTAGTTTGATAAGTTGCTTTAGCTTTAGCCGATATCCTCATATATAGGTTAAATTGTTGTTTGTTTTTCTTTCCGTGCGCATTCAGTCGAATACCCATATATGTCCAATACAAAAGAAAACAACTGATATTATCAATCGTAAATTTGCGGAAAACTTCCAATATATCGCATTTACCAGACAAACTTTTCTCCGGATGGGCGATATTTTACTGTCATCCATGATTATTTACCGTATAAGCATTCCGTACAAACATTTCTCTTCCTTTATATCCTTCTGAGAATAATCAATCGAACAGAATTCGTCTGTTGCGAAGCGTTCAATGAATGCTGTTTTGTCACTCCGAAAAAAAAAATATATATTCAATTATATCCGTGATCTCATGTACACAACATTATTGTATATAATGTAATTAGAATTTTGTAGTTACAGCATCATAAATACAATTAATTTAAGTTACTTGAGTAGTTTATTGATACATATATAAGAATGGTTTTCCGGAATATAATCTGTTAAATATTGGCAGTTAGTTGTGGTTAAACTGTCAAATTTTATGACCTAAACTATTCATTGACGTGACAATTCCTGTTCTGTTATTTTTATTACTATTAAAATAGGTTAGTAGTTCATTATTTATTTACAAAAATTATTTAGAACACAAATTGTAATAATGGAATGATAAATGGTATATTAAATTATTAATCACTAAACCACTAACTACTTATATCACGTATATTTTCACAGCAATTTCAACATAAACAAGCCCTCTTGTATTTATTACACTTGTAACATCAACAGCTTTGATAACAATACGTGCAAAATAGATACATATAATATGCGATTAAAACGAATTTTTACAATCGATTTGACTTTTCCTCTAGTACCGTGTTGAGCTGGCGAACAAATACCTATGTATGTTGTGATAATCCCCGTAATTTCCATGAATCCACACACAAAATTAAAATTACTACTACATAGGAGTGCTCTTGCTGCTACTTGCTCTTGTAAATACATACCTGATGTGATGTTGCTTATTGCTTTTCATATTATTTACAATATGTACTTGCTTAACACTCAATATAAAATGAGAGGCTATGCTCTGATACTACTATGACATTTTTAACGGTTTTAAAGACTGTATTAAACAGGCCATTATTTTTAGCTCCACTAATGCTTTTTCGTTACTTGGATTTAAAGTGGAGTAGGTATAAATCTTCCACATTAGTAACGTAGTAGTCAAAACTATTTATATTTAGTGTGATATAAGTATAATTTGATTTCAATTTAACAACAGTAGGTTAACTACATACCTATACTTACCTGAAGAGACTGCATTATCAAAGTAGTCATGTGAGTGTATCTATAATTGTTTTATTGACGGAACATTTACCGAAATCTCTTTAATTAAATCACATTGCACGCACCAATAAATCAGTAATTGATAATTGGAGGTTGTGTTTTTGTAAGTGAATTTACAATTTTTAGTGACTGTCACTGTGTGTGATTTGGATTTTGGTGAGTGTGCTGTGTGAACTTACTTAGGGTAAATGTGGATAAAGAAGAGCGTGATAGATGATAGATAGTGATTCAGTTTTCAGTTCTATGAGAGAGTTAGAGACAGTTTACGATGGGTTTATGTGTGTGCGTTTCGTTTATTTAAGGTAGGACACCTAAATTTGTACTTTTATGCATGTTTGCAGCCACATGTAAGCTTGATTTAATTTTAACTGAAACTTTGAAGGCGATCATACAACTAATGTCATTTTCTAATTAAAACAAAATGTCAATGTACATATACAAAAAAAAAAGATTTATTTGACCACAGGAAAATATGATAATCAATTTATTTGCAAAATATACAAGTACAGACCGAATACAATAATCATAATTACAAAATAACACACAGATATCATTAAATTGTACTATAAATGATATTCTTCTATCAAGTTCATCATCCAGTGATCACCACAGCTTTGTACACATAATTATTGCGTTGCACAAGAGCCGGCCACAGGTAGCCCTTCACGTCCTGGGAATTTCTGTCGCAAGAGTGATGTCTCTGATGTTTATTCGCTTGCAACCTAATCGGTATCTGAAAGTTGGTATCCAACTCGAAGGGCGGTTCCTGATTGATCAAAAACCAAACATTCCTAGTTACTTCCGCTATATAGGTGCGCAAACCCTCACAGGAGTCCAAGCACTTGTATTCTTGCAGTGTATCGCAGACTAGACAACGAATCTGTCGCTCTACGTCTTGTAAAGGATAGGTGTCCGATGTGCTGGCTAAGCACTTGGTTATATAGGAACGTAAGGAAGCAGGCGTTTGACGACAGTCGACATATAAAGATTGGCAGATTTCCCTGAATTTCGAATCCTTAAGTTGTCTACACGTCCTAAACGACAGCTAAAGAAATAAAATTAATTTGTTTCTGTACAAAAGTAGGCTAATAAAAAGAAAAAACAAAATAGTAAGTTATCAATTATGTGTCACAGTTAGAATAAAATATCAATTAATATTGTTGAAATTTCTTATACTACAATTAAGAATCAAATTGCTTTAGCTAAGAATTTAAACAAACATGCTCTTAAAGCAACACAATAGTAAGTTTGACATGTGTCAGAATAAACGCCAACGTTATTGAAATTTGTTTTAATATATTCAAGTACCTATCAAATTCCTTTTGCTAAGAAGCAAATAAGCATGCTGTTAAAAAAATTATTTTATTTAACTGTATGTGACATATGTCACAATAGGAATGAATGTCAACGTCATATTCTTCAAACTTATTTTACTACATTTAAGAGTCGCATTTCTTTATCTACGAAATAAGCAAACATACTATTATAAATAACAAAATAGTAACTTGTAAATTTGACATGTGTCAAAAGTAATGTCATATTGTTAAAATTGATTTTACATCGTTTAAGAATCGAATACCGTTAAGTGCGCGTAATAAATAAACGCTGTTAAAAAAAATATTTTTGCTAACAGTATGTGACACGTGTCAAAATGGGAATAAATGTCAATGTTATATTCTTCAAACTTACTACATTTAAGAGTCGGATTTCTTTAGCCGCGAAATAAACATACACGCTATTACTATATAGAAAAGACAAACAAAAAATCTTGTAAATTTGACGTATGTCAAAAGTTATAATGTCAATGTCATATTCTCGAAATTAATTTTACCGCATTTTTAAGAGTTTAATATTTATAAAATAAACAAATAGCTACTATGAAAAAAAAAAGTAAAATGAGAACTTGTTCATTTGACATGTGTCAAAAGCTAGAATAAATGTCAATGTCATACTGCTGACATTTACTTATTAATTAATCTTTACTTATTAAAATCATTGGGATACTATTTAATTTAAATTTACGTGTGTTGGTCTGAACTGTCTTTTTGTATTTGTAGTGGAAGTTTGAAATATTGCATATGATTCTACTTACCACAACAACAGATAAAAGTATTTTAAATTTCAGTTGACTGGCTCGTTGTAAATCTGGTAGAGAATCTAATGATTGTAAAGCTCTAGTTCGACTTTTATAATATAATGAGGCGTAACGGCCGATTGCACTTTTCCTGTAAATAAAATAAAGAATTACATCTTAAATTAAATCTTATGCCCGTTCAAACTTTATCCTCCCCATTAGTTGGTATATATAAAAACTACAATGAACTTATTATTACAATAAATATTTAAAGCACAACTAGCTGTTCTTGAAAGAAAATTAATTGATCGTAAAACGTTACAATGGGAAGGTAATTTATTTACGCGTACAGAATTAAACGATATGTTTTCAATTTACCTTTTTTAGCACGCGAAGAATGTCCGCACTTACATATCTACAGGTATAGACAATCAAGCAAGAGTATGGTTGACGCGTTTGTAAGTAATTTTGTTTCATATATATGGGTTAGGCATTGAAGAATTTATTCTAAATGTAAGTAGGTGTAATTAATTAACACTATCAGTAATTATAGTTATAAATAAATACGATCAGAATTCTAATTATAAAAATTTGACGTACAGCAGGGCAAAATGCAAAACTGACACGCAAGTATGACAACCCATGTTTGCAAATGGATATTATAACAGGCATTAATCTATTAATACAACAATAATATTTTATTTTCCACACAATGTTATTTATAAAATTGAACCAAGATTAGTATTCAATCGATTCTTTTTATTTATTAATTAATATCGTCACAATCTTAGCTATTGAAGCTGATTATTTATAATGAAGTTTCCGTTTCCTTTAATATACAATGTGTAATAATTGCCGGTTATCTACTATTTTTCTTCTACGATAAAATAGTTAGTGTTTATAAATAGTTTTGTAGGATTATACATTTCGATATATTATATATCAATAACTTAGTAGTCGATAATTTGAGGTTATGGCTGTCAAAATAAATATTTTATTATTTTAAAATAAATTGTGAATGAAATGTCATGCAGCATTAACCAACTAAATCGAAAATACCAATCGCCATTTATATAATTTCCTACATTATCAAATTCAATTACTTTTTTCAAAAAATCAACACGGGACATTATATTTAAATTGAAAATTGAAACCTTTATATCCCATACATACTCTTAACGATTCCGTAAATATTTGAAAGAAGATACGACACGAACATGAAGGCATTTTAACACATCATTGTGAAAGAATGCACCGCAGCGAGATATGAGTACATTGTAGGTATTTTTTTTCGCTTTCTTTCCAACAACGGAATGTCGGAGAACAAAAGGAAGCATTCGTAAAAGTAACTTACTCTTTATCGGTTTCCTGTTCCGGCTCCGAGTGATAACCGTCGCTATGGCAAGGACTATCAGATAATTGCATTAGGTCCAGAACGGCACCACAACCGCGCGAGAATGACATCAGCAGGGTTGCCACGGGTTTCTCGTCGATGGCTGGACAAGTTCTGAAATATTTTTTTTTGTGTGTAGATTTTAGTTTCTTTTTATTATTTCAAATCAATATAAATAAATTAATATAATTACATTTGTTAAAAACAGTGGAGTGTGATCACTCATTATATAGTAAATATAAATATAAAAGCATTTTACTAATAAATAAATTCAATATTGTATTCAAAATATCACATTTATAAATGACATTTTTTTTGTTTGTAGATCAAACGCGCAAATAAACAAGTCATAAATCTGAATTACACAATAAAAACGTTTCTGTGGGTTGAAATAAACAGCTCCATGCCGATTTTTGAGCCAATAGACTTTCTGGATCTTTTATAGCGCGTGGTTGACTGGGTAAAAAAAATAATAAAATCATTGAGTAGTTCGTCAATTCATCACTCGCTTTAATCATATAATTTATAATATGCTATCCAGACCTGCAGTAAAACATAAATTCATTTCATTATAAAATAAGGATTTCCATTCCTGTACTACATTAACATATTTCAACATTAAATACATGAAAAAGGCAGATATTCTACGTGCATAATTTAAACTTGTCATCGGTATTGTGGTGTGGTATTACGCGTATGTTTATGTGGGGTGAAAAAAATGTTGTGCGGACAGGTGTTTAGCAGCTTGTATATCATTCAAATTAGCCACTCCTAACCATTATTCAAATTCATTCAATTTTCCCGCAGTAGCGAGGCGCTGAAACAATAAATGGAAGTTTGAGGTTATGTTATTTTCGCTTTGACATTTGTAAATCGACGGATCGTATAAATTACTTGTATTCTTGTAGAGGTACCAGTTTAAGGTTGTTATTTGTCCACGAATGCGTGACTCATCTGTAAGAATTTGCGTATGAATTTCCTGCCCGAACAATCGATTATATTTAAATAAAAAATTGATTTACGTCAGTTTAATCGGTCCTTTACGTTCATTTAACTTTCGTGCATAGCCACCTCATGATTACTCATCAGTCGGATGGCGCTATTGTAGGTATGTAGGTAATTGAAGGAAATGAGCAGACGAAAATGTATTGTGTATCTTTTATTTAAAAAAAAATGTATGAGCTCGCACATACCGATATTCAACACGCACGGTATTATCACTCACCTGTTGTTATTGACGTCAATAAATACGTTTACTGTTGTTATTACTACCTTGTGCAATAATAACGATTCTGTATGAGTATTCCGTATCTGTCTATATACACCTACATAATTTGCATGTGTAGTTATGGAGTCATGCAATATTTACATTGTTATAAAGTACGGGTCATTTTTTTATGATTGTCGTAAATTGGTATTTGATTTTTTCATTTGCGTTAATTCCCAATAATGATAGTAATTTTTAACGCCCGGATTGTTATTAGAGACATTAATTCGTGTCGGTGTGTACAACTTGAAAGCGAGGTCTGTTTAAATTGAAAATGGCGTTTGTCGGGTTTCGAATAACGTTAATTAAAGTTTCGAGAAAGTTTCTATGTGAATTAGTTCTAATTTGTGTTATCGCTGTTTTCACGTGTGACGTGAGATGCTCGAATTTCTGTCTAAACATTGATAAATAGTATATATGGTCTATGTGCTCATTGTGAAATTAAAATCAGTGTTGCCACCACCTACTTGCTTTTTAGTAATAATGCCATAGTGTTTTACCTATGTGAACTTTTTTATAGAAGTTTGTAGTTGTTTGTAACAGGTATTCTTATAAGCTTGAGGCTTTTTTTACTAACGTTAGCTGGTAATTTTTATATTAATATTAGCCGCAATTTTTGAAGGATATTGGAAGTTGTGGGAGAAAAATAAATGTGATTTTTATAAGTTTGAGAGTTTGTTTATCGGTTTTAAAAACGACAATATGTAAATCTTGAAGGATGTCCAAGATATCGGCGGATATAATTCTTACAGCCATGTCGTCTTACTGGTACACTTCCTGACATTAGCCGACATTTTTATATAAATATTACCCGTCAGTTTTCAAGGACATCGTTAGTTGTGGGAGAAAAACTGCTCAATAATTTGATATCATAAAAATCTGTTATCATCGCAATCTGCATTACCACCCCAAAGTATATCTTAGAAGTTTGCGGTAATTATGTTGAGAAGTAACTGTTGTTTAATAAATTGGAAGCAATAAATACTGTATTACCAAAGATAACTACACCTTTTCAACTGCGACACGCAAAACAACGCTTCTTTGTCGCTTTGCACCCTAGCAGCCAGCGTATCAATCAGCGGACCCAATTGCTTCAACGTCGGTTTATCCAGGAGCGTCAATAAGGTCTTGTTGTCGATCAGTCGCTGTTGGACGTCCGTGTGATGTAACGACAACAGTCGCTGGTGCGAGGCGTCCACGGGCCGTTTGCTGTCGTTCGTGCCCAAGCCCATTTCGTCCAGCTTGTGGAGAACGGTCTTGTAAGCGTCGATGTGCCTTTGAAGTTCCGTCCGGAGCGCTGCATGGAGATGGGTTAGACCTCCGATATTGTTCGGCGTGAGACCGTGACCTCCCAGACCTAAACCAGAAGCCGGGCGTGATATTTTTAGAAATCTGGCGTAAACGTAACGCGTTGAAACAAGAGAAATGCAGGGGACGACTGACTGGAAATGATTTTAACAAAAAATTAATTGAATCGTAATGCCGCTTAGGAAAAGTTATCGTTATTACTACATTCAGAAAATAAAAGAGGTTAAATATTCGGTCATGCTAAAAATATTGCAAGATTAGATACAGTCAAAGCAGCAAGTTTTGTTACTTTTGTTGGAGAAGTGATTTTACCTTTAATATGTTTATATAAAATTAGGTTGGTAACATGTAATAAAGAGAAATAAAAAAAGTAGTTCTGTTGTTGTATGTATGTTATATAAAATGTACTTGTTAAATAAGAATTAAAAATGTCTAAACAAAAGATGATTTATTATTTGTAAGTAACAAGAAGCCTGTCAGATAAACAGAAACATTAACAACTTTAACAAAAATACGTTACAACAAACAATTAACTCCAATTGTGGTTAGTCTAACCTTATTTCTTAATACTCCTTGCTTGGTTAAATGAACAGTACTTCAACAGTACCTGTTTGGCTAATTTAACACTTGTCGTTGCCTCAGTGTACCGCCCAGATATCCTTGTTTAATAAGACCATAAACTTATTGACGTTTTTGGTTTCCTCTATAACTGGCTGCAGATATTTTTAATTTTAATTTCTTTTTCTGAATATATGCATACAATGGAACATTTAGGAGGAACCAAGCGCTCGTGTTCTTTGAAATCCTGAACATAATGAAGCTTTGGTTCAGCATGTGAGAGAAAACGCATTTTCGACGGCTGTAGCAATTCGAATAAGAACCAACTTTCCAGGAAGTGTTCGAACAGCTCAAAGAACAATAAAAAAGCTGGTATTGCTACCAGAAAACCGTTTCTAACATAAAGGACCAAAAAGCCGGATAGATTTTGCGAATATTTTTTTTACAATGTGATAATGATTATTTTTGCCGACGAAAAAAGTTTTCAATCTTCTAATAATGGCAGAATACGAGTTTATCGTCCGTGGAACTTTTACTATTTACAATTTTTAGTAAATTTAATAATCAAACAGGATCTGCGCCCGCGAGTGTTTTAAAATTAATTTTAATTAGAGCCTGAGTTACAATGCTAAATATTCAAAAAAACAAAAAGATATTCTGATCACATCATTTCAAGAATAAATTTTAATTATTGCTGGAAAACGATGTATTGTAAGAAGTCTTTTAATACTAATGAATTAATAAGAAATTATTTTAAGGTGTAAACATTAATGTAATCAACAAATAAGTGTATGGAAGAATGCAATAGAAATTTAAATCAACTTTAATTCGTCAACTTAAAAGCGCCATCTATACTATCAACAATGAAGTTAAAAAGTTAGAGTTGTAAAAACAGGAAACTGTAGATAGTAATGTCAAATAATGAAGGATGAATTTGTACCAACTGGAAAATTGGTAAAACGAGAGGTGATTTCGAACGCAAAGATTGATTTTCAATTTTAAAATTGATATGTCAGTTATCGAAATCAACAAAATTAAGATTTTTTTTGATGTTATTTCCACGACAATTTTAAAAAACGAAATACAATTATACAAATATTTTCTCGATCAATAAAAGTATTATTTTGGTATTATCCTGAATCACTACGACTGTTGAAGTTTAATAAAAAAAAATATTTTTCCCCTAAGAATCAAAATGTCTACCTAATACCAGATCTGAATCGAATCGTAAACTCAGGTAATCGAGTTCCTAAGAGGTATAATTAATTAATCCGACGATATTTAAACATAGACGGTAATATTTATAAAATATAGTACTAAAAAAGATTAATTTTATAATACGTAACAATAGATACAAATACTGAAAGCGTTTATACTGAAAGTGCATTTAAGAAACACAACGCTTTACCATCTATGGCATTACATTACAATTCTAGGCCAATACTTGCATTTAACACTTGTATATAGACAACCAACGTCACACGCGAATAGCGTCTGAAGCATAACCTCACTTTATTATATACGAGTATTCAATAATTATTGTATTCGACTTCTTACCTCGCACAGCTTGCTCTAAAGCTCTCTTCCTATTGGCCAATACTCCGTGGTACTCCGGTTGAAATTCGAATAGAGCTTGTGCCAATCTGACGACTTTATGCTTCAAGGTCGAATCTTCGCAAGTGGCAAACAGTCGCACCAACTGCCATAAGACGGGCTCGGCGTTTATGTTTGGCCGTTGCCCCGTAGCTACTAGTCTGAAATTTGCAAAATTATCCTATGAACTTCCTAAACACGTTTAATATTTGGAGCGATAAACAAGATAATTATTTTTAATGGTAGTCCGTTGTGTTTCAAATTCTACATGAGAAAATATGACGGGTATTCTGTGGGAATATTCCCACTATTTATCCTGATGATTTTTCGCAATTAATTAACTGTAACAGTCAAGTTATGCAGACATAAATCTTTATTATGGAGTTGCTTTTATGTAAGCAGACTGTCGTTAATTATATCACTATTGTCTTCTTGGTTCCACATAATCTTTTGTTCCTAATTTGTTTGGGTTCTAGATTATGTAAGATTATGACACGAAAAGGTTGCAGTTATGGTTTGGTAAAGAACGAAAAATTCTCAATTGTATATGTGATAATTTTAATTTGTATCAAAGCACACCTACAAGTTTTCAAAGAGAAATTTGAAGTTCCAGAGGAAAATAATAAAAGAAAGAGTTCTATAAAGAATTAAAAGAAAAATCACTTTTTTTTTTTAAGTTTAAGTAATATTATATTATGTATCGTCAATGCAGATTACACATATTTAAATTGTTGTGTTATTGTTAGTACATATAATATAATGGAGTTAAATGGATTATACTGATATAAGAAAATTTACTTTGATGACAACCATTACATTGATAATATAAACAATATGCAATAGCGTATGTGCAAACGCAAACGTGTTCGGGCTTTAATATTTTGTATTAAATGTTCTATGGTAAACCTAGCAGTATACACATTAATTTTAATAATTTGTTCTATATAATACAACAAATGACAGTTTTTATAAAATACGGTACTGTATTTTTGACTACTACTTAATCATAAAGGCCCATTTTTGCCAGTATTAGCACAAACATGATCTAATTGTTTTATCGTTGACTTTGCTGCACAAGTATAGTAATTTTAATGTGACGGATTGTGCGAATGAAACAAAGCTAATGATTTTGTGAAGCTATCGGTTAGTAAAAGGATCGACAGATGGCAGCATACTTTTTTTTACAATAATTAGAGAATATGAACCTCTAGTTAAAAGTTTTTGTATTATAATGTTGCAAATTGCAAGGATAACTATTCATTGAAAGCGCTCACATTAAAAAAGTAGAATAAGTAATTGCAGTACAACTAAAGTAGAATGCAGAATTTATTGAAACTCTATTTTTTTTTTGTAGATAATAGATGGCGCAATTACATGAAAATTTCAATATTGTTTCAATAATTTAAAATCATTAATAAGCAATTAAGTAATCAAAAAAAAGCTGAAAATATGCAATTGTAACAATAAATTGAAAACAAAAATTCCACCAAGCAAATAATTGCTTGTCGGTGGATAAATCAAAATTTAAATAATTATATCAAAGGAAATTAGAAAATAAAAAAAATTGAAGTGTGATTCAAGGATTAAAAGGGAACCGATTATAGATGAGAATTACAAAGAAATTATAAATTTTGGAGAGGAATTTGTTTGCATTTTTAGGTAAATTAAGGAAATTTTGAAAGTTCTAGGGAACATTAAAAAGATACAAATCCATAAAAAATTTAAAAAATGCAAATTTTTTTATTAAAATTAAA
This sequence comes from Cetonia aurata, assembly GCA_949128085.1. Taxonomy (NCBI): domain Eukaryota; kingdom Metazoa; phylum Arthropoda; class Insecta; order Coleoptera; family Scarabaeidae; genus Cetonia; species Cetonia aurata. The sequence continues at coordinate 40,496,157 of OX421887.1, read as the reverse complement.
AAAATACAACAAGGAGCAAAAATGCATATTCTATAAAAAGAGATTTTATAGAATGAATCTATTTGCAAAACTTGGATATATGTAATTACATTCTAAGAATGAAAAATAAGAAAATCATAAATAAACACATTGAATATTTTCAGAAAAAATAACACAAAATTGGGGTGGGGCCCAAATTATTCAAATTATTGACGTCAAGAAAGAAACTCTTTTGACTAGATCTCGCATCTCTACCAGTTGAGCTAACGAGGTGTCTGGTCTAACACAATTCGAAATGTCTCAAATACTTTTAATAATTTATTTAATGATCTCGAATCTAGGTTTTATATTATTTTGATTGTGTAAACACCGTCAAAAAGAAAAAAACTTTCCCATTTTGTATCTGGCATAAAATCTGGAATCTTTAAATACTCACCTATTAAATAACGTCTCTAACAGTTGAGCCGAATGCGGCAATCCTTCCACCAACAGATCCAAGGGAATATCGTTGACGACGGCGGCCAATCCGCCAGCGCCGAGCTTCGCTATGACGGTAGACGCTTCCCTGTACTGCCGGCCCTCCGCCAGCACCAGTATCCTACGCAGCACGAGCCTAGGACTCGTAGGAGACGCTCTCTCCCTACGTATTCGTTCACCGCACTCTCGCATCTCACTTCATCGAGCGTCGAGGTTAGAATGCGCGCCCGCTCGTGAAGATGATCGCCGAGGAATCTACCGTCGACGCTGGCTGGACCGTCGACACACTGACACACTTTTTTTTCCGCCGCGGAACAAGTGATACCGAACGAGCGAGTCGTAATAGGTACGCTTTCGTTGAACATTGTCGGATTCGATGGGCTCATCTAGTTTTCGGTGATAGGAAGAATCAGTCGGTGGATTTATAGAACGGAGATGTTTACTTAATAACGAAAGCAATTTTGCGTGTGTTTCTAGAAAGAGATCAAGACGTTTCTCTATATATAATAATTACAATTGGCACAATTACTTGATTTAATTTTTATTTAAAAATCGGAACTTTCAAATTTAAATTTCGCGCCGTTTCTAAACAATAACTAAGCAGCTTTGGTAAAAATAACCATGTTGCAAATTTTCGTTGTTCATATCATTTTATAAAAACATAATTCCAAGTTTTGGAAGTTTATATTGACGTTGAACTAAATTTTTAGAGAATTTTTGATTTAGTGTTAAAAAATTAATACCTGGTAGTCCTAAAAATCAATTTCGTCTTTCCAAGAAAATTTTACTACAAAAAAATAAATTTCATCATTAAAAAAAATGCCGAATTCGCGTTTCTCCTGTGTCGATGAAGGATCAGAAATATTACAAAATTGAAAAATAATTACAAAGAAACAAAACAAAAGTGTAACATATAAAAAGATACCAGAAAAAATCTAATGCAAAATTTTAGATTTTTCTAAGAAATATCACCAAATTTTGAAATAATTACATTGAGAGAAAAATACCAAATTTTATAGAAAAATAAAAAATAATTCCATCACTAAACATAAAATTTATATACACCCCCTTCTACTAATACGGCGTTCAAAAAAAAAGCTTCAATTTTGGAAAAAGTAAAAACAATTGCAGTTTTATACATAAAAAAAGTACACAAAAATTGAAAGTTTTCAAGAGATTTCGAATAAAATTTTGGAAGTAATTATAAGAATTTAATGAAAATAACAAATTCTACAAAAAATTTACAATCAAATTGTAAATTTTAAAGAATATTTCAAGAGAAATTGCAATAGTTGTAGAAAATTACTTCTGTTGCTGTTTTTAAAAGTTTCCACATAATAACAATTTCGTGACTGAATTCCATACATCAGGAATAGGCACTTTACCATTCATGCATAGAAATATTTCGAAAGTGACAATTATTATTGTAGCATTTATCGTTTAAATCGTAAAACCTCATTAAATACACCGTCAACGTAATTTCAGTAATAAATTATTGATACAACACACAAGTATGTGCGTATCAGTCCGTGTATTTTACATACAAGTAAAAGTAATTGCCGCACATCTGATTTTACTCTCGTTCTTCTGCTTAACGCGGTCGACCTGTCGCATTTCGACGATCTTTTGCAGTATTAGTTGTCTCGCTTGTCTCCTTTTCCGCTTTTATGTAACGCAACCATATAGATTGTCATCTGCACGATGGCCAGATAGAAATAACACCTTTACAGAGAAAAAATAAAAGATAAAACGGAACTATATCAAGAGAAACTAACACCTGAAAAATATGTACGCCATATAGCCCTAAGCGGCTGGAAGTATCGTAGAAAGACTTACTTCCAGAAGAGAGAAGAAGCCCGCGACTCAGTTCCACTTGGTAATGAGAAACTTCGGAGAATCGGCGAGTTGCACTTTCCAGATCGACCTACTCTCTGATGGTGCGTATTGGTACCAGTAGAAATGACTTATTAATTTATATTTACGTCTGAAATATTATTGATTAACAGTAAATTCAACATTAAATTCTGTTACAAATGGGTTTTAAGATAGTTTAAATGACGTTTTAAACGGTACGAAGCGTTTAGGCTATAAAATGTGATAAATTGTAAAATTTCGAAATGTTATGTGTACTTACTAATTGTTTCCTGTTCTACTTTTTTTTTAAATACTCTAGTTTTAATAGTTTATACGTACGCTGGTGCATAATATCAATCACTGAATCAAAATTTCCAAGTCAGCTTTACCTATATAACGAAATGACAGAAAGCTAACCTCAAAAAATTGCATCAATTTGGCAGTTTGATTCTTAGGTAAGTAGAAGTCATAGAAGTATATATTACGAAAGAAAAAGCAACTGTCACTGATGCAATACCTACATATTACCGCGAAGATATTTTAGTAAGTACTGGTAAGTACGCAAAAGCTACACGTTGGAAAAAGATATTAAAATAACAACTAAAAACTTGTCATTCAAATAAGTAAGATTTCCAACTTGTTTCCAACCATAGATAATACATTTATATACGTTTTCGAACTTTACAATACCTTCTTTCATTAAATACACGGTGCTTCTAACTTACCTGCTGTTAATACTTACAAGAATTCTTTCACTAATTCCCTATCAATTACAAACTAAGTTACAATTGAATTGTGCTTTTTTCCCCGCATGTTATTTATAACATGTAATACACCATAACTAGTTCGAATACTTGCAAAAGAGTTTTTGGTCGTGAAATGTAGTAATGTTGTATGTTACACACTATTTTTTGTGCCGACAAATCTTCATTTTGTTGAAAATAAAAAAAAAATCTACAGTAGAGTTAACAGTACACGTTAGCAACACATATGAACATGTGTGAATTGGTATGACTTTTAAATTTGACATCAGGGTTCAGATACATTAGTGTTTCGTGTTTTTCTTTCTTCTTTCGTAGTTTTGATACATATTGTAACAATAAAAATTATTAATGCTACTTGACTTGTCATTTATACTTTTACTTAATTATTCTTAATAATTCTTATATTGAAAGTTGTCGATCGTCCCCAAGCTGTGAAATAAATATTTAAATCACAAAAGGACCCCAATTAATTTACGTGCTAAAATCGATGGCAGTCGAACGCACACCTGACCAAATCGTGAGTAATTTTGATTACTTTAGTCGGGTGTACAGTCATGGACTATAGTAATGACCGCCAAAGTTGCAGTGAGCGAGATAGTGCTAGGTTCGCTGTATGCGCTAGACACAGCTCGCCGCTATTTATTCGGTCATTCCAAGAGTCCACGACCGTATCTATTTATCTTATCTTAAAGTACCAACGAATAAAGCACATGCGAAGATATTAAATATTGGCAAACGATCGATTAATATAGCTTTGTAAAGACTTCAGAGCGATACTGATAAATTTGTCCATTTATTGCACTTAAATAAAACATAAAAATGAGTTGTGTCTGTATTCTTTTTTGGTTAATAGTTGCTGCTATTGTGTTTAAATTATATCTAAAGCTGAAAATCAGAAGAAATGGTTCGTATAAATGCCTTGCCGGTAAAACTGCAATCGTCACAGGAGCCAATACAGGTGAATTAAATTTTATAATGAAAATATGTTTGCCAAATCATTCGATTAATTTAAATTATAAATTATAGGGTACATCTTAAAAAAAATGTCTGTAATCTAAACGTAATATATGGTAATATGTAGTAATCTACCAATATTAAGTATTGATAATAAGTTATCGATATTTTGTGTTTAGTCAGTCATTATATTGCACAAAAATATACAAAATCACTGATATCAACATTTACTTACTAATGTATTAATTTCTAATTACTGGAACAGTTTCGAACAATATAACTTCTTAGCTTTAATCAAGATACATATATGTACTTTAATTTAATTGTGAATTAATTTCTGTTAATAACAAATTAATGGTTGCATAAATACACTTACATCTTTCAATACCTAGAAGACTCTCTTTCCTAACTGGTTGGCTTCTTAGGAATCGGTTACGTAACAGCACTGGATTTCGCCTCAAGAGGTGCTAGAGTTATCTTAGCCTGTAGAAACGAAATCAGAGCTGAGGATGCTCAAAGGAGAATCATAAAAGAAACTGCCAACACGAACGTAATTTACAAATTACTTGATCTAGCATCATTGGATTCTGTAAGAGCTTTTGCGGACGATATCAACGCAACAGAAGAGCGAATTGATATTTTAGTTAACAATGCTGGAGCGGGCGGTTTAGGCAATCATTATACCAAAGACGGAATACAGATTACACTGCAAGTGAATCATGTTTCTGCTTTTCTTCTGACACATTTGCTCTTAGGTTTGTCATCAAGATAAGATGTTCGTTCGCTTATAATCATTACCGTTTTCCAGATAAGATTAAGAAATCCGGTCCAAGCAGAATCGTTAATGTATCGTCGATTGCAGCTAAATTTTGTAATCTCGATGTTGATAATATGAATACTTTTCCGACAGATACGAACGCAGTCTTTGGTGATTCTAGAATGTACAGCTATTCCAAATCGTGTAATATTTTATTTACGACAGAATTGGCCAAAAAATTAAGACTTACTGAGGTTACGGTAAATGCTTTGCATCCTGGTGCTGTGGACACTGAAATTTTTAGAAGGATACCTGAAGTATTTAAGATAATCGTTAGTCAAATAGTTCGGTTGTATTTTAAGGTAAGTATAGGGATTATCATTATAAAGAAATAGATATTTTAAAGATGATGTTTTGAATTATCTAATGATAGTAATAAATATCTTAAAAATTGGAGTGTTCCAAAGATTAAATATTTTAATACAAAAGAGATCCGATCGCCGATTAAAATAAGGGAGTGTGAAAAAATTCTAAATTTTGTGGACATCCTTATTATAATTGTTTAAATCATCTCTCTATACAGAATTCGTTGACAAATAAAGTCATTTTAACGATTATTTGAAATTCGTTTAAATGACCACACTTACGGATTGCGGAAAAATGGAATGCTATGCCGGCTTGGGGCCAACATCTCATAAGAAATAACGCGTAGGAGTCTGCAAGTACATTTTATCCCCACCACTCCTACATCACGTTTACATGTTACCTTCATCCGTCTCCTGATTGTAATATAGAGCGATAACGTCTATCCTACAGACGACACCGCCGTCTTACAGCAGGTGCTCCACCCCCTAGACCAAAAGACACCAAATTTTAATTATCAAGAAGGCTCTGGTATTTACCGAGACCCTAACGTTGACACCCTGTCCGGATGCTCTCAGCAGTGACCCGGAATTAACGTTAAAATGGCTGTTGCTCTTACCTCATACAGAAATACCGCTAGAAATTAGGGGTGAGTCAGCGCTCCGCGGAGGGGTTGCGGCAAATCAATATTTTGGGTAAAGTGTATACCATAACTTTTAATGCTTGCGAGTGACAGCAGTGTATACCCTATACTTGTCCATTATACGTAATGCATTCTTGTCTAAGGTATATGCTTCAAACTAACCCTGTGATAGTGATTTGGTGTATGTTTACAATATTAGAAAGAGAGCGACGGGTAAGCTTGCATAACATGGGCATTTTAAATTGTCGAATCACATTTGTCTCAAATAGGGAAGAAAAAATTTAAACTCTACATACGAGTAAAGATGCGTTTTTTTTACTATGAGATTAAAAAATTTAAATAAAAATTATTGGTTCATGTTTAAATGTTACACAATCTGAATTTGTTAAAAATTATGTATTATAAAAATATTATCTAAACCTTGCTTTCTTTTTATTTTTACAATTCAACTGTATTAAAAAATTTAGAGAATACAATGATTGTGGTTATGAATTCTGGAAACTTAGTAAATTATGATGAAAACTAACATTAAGAGGGACCTTTAAAAGGCGACGATCAAGAGATGGCGCTGCCGTTCAAGTTTACAAACAACATCTCATTTTTAACTTAGGTTTATACGTCCATATGAAACGTTGTCTCTCTCTAACACCTAATACTTACGTTTTTGTTGCTCTCTCAGTACACACGTGTGTCACGTTGCGTCTAATGAGGTTTCCCCGCGCGAAGTAGAGGTGGTGGGGATAAAATGTACTCCGATAAAATGTACTCCTAGGCCCCTATGTTCGAAACGGCATGGCTTACCTAGTATTATATTTAACAAAATTCTTCGAGGTGGTTCGCGTGCAATTCAGGCGTCACTTGTACATCACTGGTAATACCATGTTTTCTTTAAAAGAATTTCATCCTATTTGGAATTTTAGACTGCTGAAGAAGGGGCCCGAACAACTATTTATGTGGCAACGTCGCCACGATTGGAGGGAGTTACAGGAAAATTGTTCGACAATTGTAAGGAGACAGCGATCTATTCTAACCTCCGGGATCCGGACTTGGCGGATAGAGCTTGGAAACGGTGTGAAGAATTGGCGAAAATGAAGGAAAGCGAGAAAATCAAATAAAACCTTAACCTCGAATTTATGAGCTTAATTTTCTCTGAAGAAAAACAACGGGGAAAAAGGAAAATAAATACATTTTTAAAAAAACATCTTTTTATTCCATATTTAAACATCTAACAATACAAAAATATATTCAATACAATACAAAAAATATACTTAACTCTATTCTGGATAAAGAAAAACAAACGATTAACAAAATTCAGATCACCGATCGTGGCGGGGAATCCAATAGAGACATCTTCAATTTTCGTTTCTTCTTCGGGGGTTCAGATGCACCGACTTTTTCAGGCGAATTTTCGATAAAATCAGTCTTAACTTCTTTTTCTTTTATATAACCGCCTTTTTCAATTTCCTCGACTAAAGCAGTAAGCGCGGAATCATCAACATCTGATCCGAAACTGTCTTCAATGACAACAGCATCTCCCTTCCCTTCCTCGGCAAAGCTTAAATCACCACCTTCTGGAGTCGTTGTGGACGTTTCGACCGGTTGGGTTCTAAGTTTTTCTCCGTTATTAATATCCGCCTCGAATTCTCTATAATCATAACCTAATTCCCTTAAGTGCTCGCTAAGTTCCAAGTACGTTTGTACGGCTTTTATTTCAAGAAAAGTAATATCTGGCGAGCATCGATTCTTAATTGTGGTCAATATTTTAGTTTCTGGAAGTTTAATTGCATATAGTGCGTTTGTCAAGAGAGATGGCAGTACGGAGCTTATGGAAGATGTTTTTACAGTGTTGTCAAATCCTCTAGTGTGGGGAATTTCGATTTATACTGTCTAACCTTCAGATGTTTAAATAAGAAATGTTCAATGCATGGCAAGACATGATTTTTGTTAAATATAATAATAGTTAATTAACAAAATATGCACTTTGATATCTAATTCAAAAAATGCTAACCGAAATTAAGAAATTTTAATTTTTCTATCTTAACAAATTACGGCCGGTTTCATAATGACACTCCTAACAGAGAATTACCTAATTGAGAATTAAAGTTAATGTCGCCATTAACAGCCGATATGTTTCATAATGGGTGAGAACAAATTTGTTAGCTAACAGCATGATTACAGAAATTAAAGTTATGTTGGTATCTGTATGTTTGTTTCCCCTAACTTTTTTACCTGCTTTAAGTTACCATCTTTATTGTTTTGAATTCTTCCCGCTATTTTCAACGTGGTTGCAGTTGGAAAACCTAACCTTTAGATCTAGATATCGAAATTAAAAAGGCACAGCTGGCAAAGGACTCGAGGAAAAATGGATGTCGAAATGGATGTCTAAAGTAGCGCGTAGCGCCGAGATTCTCACACGTTTGACAGTAGACAAGTAGAAAAAGGTTATGTTTAACGCGCCATTAAGACTTAACCGCCCATTTCCGCGTCATTAGTAGTAACGGGGAGTTAAAAGTTAATTGGGAATTATGAAACTGAAATTTTAAATTTAATCAAGAATTAACGTTAATGCTCTTGTTAAATCTATTATGAAACCGGCCCTAAAAGTGTTACAGCACTGAAACGGTTTTGCTGAATTTCTATTTTTTGCAAATATCTAGTAAACCATGCATTTCCTTAAATGGACAAAAGCGTATCTAAAAAAACCAGTCTGTATAAAAGATTTCAAAACAATAAAAAGAAATTTCTGTTCTCCACAAGGGACGTTACTGCCAGATGTTTTATGCAAAGTATCTAGGAAGTAAATTTACCTTCAGCTGGTAATGTTTCAAGTACGTTTATTATTTCATCCCTAACTTTATTCGATATATTGAAATCTCTCAATGTGATCGGACAACCTAACTTCATACATGTCATTAAATGTCCTGCTATTGTTGAGGTTACCATTTTTCTAAGAGTTCAAAAACGAAATTATAATGAAAGTTAGTGAAAAATATATATAATATATTATTTATTACCTTTCTACGGCGATGGCATCGATCGATTTTCCATTTTTATAGCTATTATAACTCATTTCAACGGTTAGAGTAAATTTTACTTTTTCCATGGGATTCTCAGTAAGAATCTCTCTCAAAGTTACAGTGTCAGTTGGCGGGGATAAAATGCGAATGACATTGATGAATTCTTCGCCGAATTTATCAATTTTGGCTTCGGTGAAGCCGTCCACTACGAATGATAAAAAGAGAAAACGTTATTTAACTATCACACGAGGATCATTTAAGACGCTGTGTTAATAATAACAGCACTTCGCAACATCTTGTATACAGACGCAACACAAATGAAAGTTACCGAAAGATTTTATGGCGTCCCCTCTATCTCTTAGGGTCCAATCCGTAGCCCGCTTGGCCATTTAGCATGTTTTATTGCGATTTTAATTAGTGCTTTAATGTTATTGTGATCAGCGGTCTAGAGGAAAAAGATTACTATTTTATTGTTAGATAAAAGTAATCTTTGATCTTCCCTATTAAAATTTAAAGGGTGGAAATGATTTTAAATCTCAGACCCGTCATTAAAAGTTTTCCCCTTTGATATGACAATTGACAGGTTTCGGAATTTTATATAATAATCGCAGAAAGTAAAGAGTTAGTCGAGCCGTTAGTTAAATCAATCATAAAAAAAAAATTTTAATTCGCCCATCTCTATCAAATACCACTCCCCACCTCCAAGTGATACGACAAAAAATATTTCATCAATTTTTTAAAAAAATCGAATCCATTTTTTACGATAAATTCTAATACAGACAAAAATTGTAATTCGTCCATCTCTATCAAATACCACTCCCCACCCCCAATTGATACGACAAAAAAATATTTCATTATCATTTTTTAAAAAAATCGAATCCATTTTTTACGATAAATTCTAATACAGACAAAAATTGTAATTCGCCCATCTCTATCAAATACCACTCCTCACCTCCAAGTGATACGACAAAAAAATATTTCATTATCATTTTTTTAAAAAATCGAATCCATTTTTTATGATAAATGCTAATACAGACAAAAATTGTAATTCGCCCATCTCTATCAAATACCACTCCCACCCCCAAGTGATATGACAAAAAAAATTTTCATAATTTTTAAAAAAAAAATCGAATCCGTTTTTTACGATAAATTCTAATACAGACAAAAATGTGGACAACAGTTAGACAAGTGACGTTTCTAAAAACGTACCGCAAATTCTGGTTTCAAATCGATAATTTTCATTGTGTTGCGGCTACACTCCGGATTTTTTTTTTTTTTTCGTTTGAAAAACAAAATTCTTCACAAACAAACAATTTCCCATTGTAAAGTTAAACTCAACCAACCCAATCTATAGTATTCTTATATTTTATTACATGGCCTGACATGGCTAGTAATGACGTTTCCACTACCTCGTTTGCCAACGAACATAACCTATAATAAGTATCATAAAATCGTAATATTACTTTTATATTGCTTCAATTCCTCGATACTTCTGGGTTTTAGTTGCGATAGATTCATCAATACCTCGTTAGAGGCTATCATATAGGGCATACAATCTAGCGAGAACGCCAATTCCGTTCGTTTGGCCAGCAGTTTCCTATAGATAACCATTCTTGCCTCTTTTTGTGCGTCAGTTTCGACTGTCGTCGGGTTAACTTGCAACGTTTTCTTTTTTTCGTTTGCGAATCTGTTTATGTTATCGTTGTCGCTTTTTACGCACGATGTAGAAGTAGATTTTGACGGACTAAAGAAGAGAATTTTAAGAGTAAATATGGAGGAATTAGAATACTAATAAAGGAATAAAGACGTTCCGTTCGTAATTCCAAGACTTGGTAATTCAGAATAAAAAGAAAAAAAAAATAACCATAAATATGAATATTCGAATAAGAGGAAATAGATGTTTCTACGGATTAAGAAATAGAAAATGGACACCAAAAACTATAAAAAAAAAAAATGTGCCGTTTTAAACATTATCCAGTATACAGAGTGTTGATATTATCTTTCTTATTTTAAATAGAATGGTGCAAACGTAAAAATTTAGCAAAATTGCAATTATCTCAAAAACTATATTAGATTTATGGATAGAAAACATTAATACAAACTGATCACAAAGATTCATTAAAAATTGCACCATTTCACTTAAAATAAGAAACTTGATTGATATCAACACCCTGCATACCGGATGGTCTATAAAGCTGAAAATATTTCCTTCAAATAGATCATAATCGTACATGTTTCAAAATTAAATTTCGAATAATTCTAATAAGTTAATAAGTAAAGTATTAATACATAAGGTCAAGATAAAAAGTATCCCCAAAATGATAAATATTACTTACGCTTGCTTTCTTTTCAACATGACTTTCAAATCTGGGGGCGGTTCGATTAATATCTTCCCTTTATTGCGATTCTTTTCAACGTCATCGAGGAATCTGTGTCCCTTTTCGTTGATACTCACCGTGCAATACGAATATGTGGGTTTCTTAACTGTCTCTTTGCTCAAAAACCGTTCCCGCTCCAATATTCTAGCTAGAGAGTTGGCAGGGTTGGATAAAATCGAATCTAGGCTGATGCCAACATAATACCTATGCATTTCCACCACTCCTCCGTCTTATGTTTGCCTGATCCGTGCAGCGGATGACGTTGGCACTTTTCGGACATCTTCGAACTTTTGGAGCCCCTAACGAACAGCACGTAGGTTAGCAAACCTCGGTTCTCCCCCATGACTTTCATGCTAGTTAGGAACGTGAAGCCGTCTTCTGTCAAGTCCACGAGGCCGTTCTCATCCATCCCTTCGTAAAGTTCGGAGCGATTGTTGTTTCTTCGCGTGTTAAAAATTGTGCGATATTTTTTTTACATATAAGATGTTTCACATTTTTTAATTAATGTATGTAATTTTTCTCACCGTTTAGTGCAATTATCGCAACAATTTGACAGCGGTTGCGATTTCTGGTCGACGCGATCCTCGAAATGTTCGAGTATAAATTGTCGCCTGCACCTGGACGTCTCCAAATAGTTCCGGAATTGATTCGTCATCGCCTCTTTTCGCTTTTTAGTACGTTCGCTGGAGTACCCGTACTCCCGTAAAGTTCTGCGGAACGCATGGATGGAAAATTAAAGTGCCCACAAAGATTCGACCGAAGTAAACTACCGTAACATTTCGAAATCTGCGCTACCGTAGAACATAGTGCAATTGGCGGGTTGCCCGTCGCGTCCGGCGCGACCCACCTCCTGGTAGTAACTTTCCATGTTGCTGGATGAGCCGTAATGGACGACGTTTCTCACATCCGGTTTGTCGATGCCCATGCCGAAGGCGATGGTCGCTACTATGATCGGGATTTGGTCCCGGACGAATTTCTCGTGAGTTTCTCGCCTTTCGCTAATTGATAAGCCGGCGTGATAGGTTGAACAATTCACGCCATTACCTACAATATTGATCGTAATATTTATGAGAGAAACTTGTATTTTGTTTTATTTGTTTTCCACGCCCTCTTTTATTAGGCTGAACCAGAGATAAACTATCCAAGAGATAGTAAAAATGTTATAAAAGTGGTACTTCTTGCATTAGGGGGAAGGAGTTAGGGGGGGGTTAACATTAAATTCTCTGCTCATAGAGGCATACTATACTGCGCGCGCAGAATCTAAATATACAAGGTGTTTACGGTCTTGTGAATTTATTTTCAATACTATATCTGTACATAAAGTTAATTACTCATTCGTAAAAGTAAAGTAGTGGCAGTATAAAACAACTTAGAGCTAGGAATATTTTTTATTTCCGGCGGCAAAGCGTTGAACAGGCGTACTCCCTCATAAAATAATGTTTTTTGAAGAGTTACGTTTTTCACTCTCTCTATATTATAATTAGATAGATAGATAATATTGTATGTTTCAGAACTGCATGCATACCGTTTATATAGATGAGAAACAGCAGCGGCCCAAGCACGCTCTCCTGCGGAACCCCCACCTTGCACTCGATTCTCTTATAAACATTGCAGTTTATTCTAGTTCTGTGATACCTGTCACTCTAGTAGTCCTGCAACCACTGTAATACCACTAAATCAATTTGTATTAATCTCGACCTTATTTTAAGATGTTTAATCAGTCCTTGAAAAAAAAAAATCACAAGACCGTGAACGCCGTGTATAGAGAAATTAACAAAATAATGATAATAAAGCAATCAATTATTGTAATACAACTGTATGACGTCTACAACCTAATTATTTGACAGTTGAGGTATCAATCATGTATTTTGTTTGTCCGTCATGGCACTCTAGTGATTTTCTCCGAATATTTGTCATATTCATGGTACACTAAATATCCAATAGAAATTTAAAAACGTCATATTTAAAATAACTATAGAGAGTTAAGATTGGGGACGGCAGATAGCGGGAATTCAGTGTCAATATGGGAACGCCGCATGGTAGTGTTTTGGGACCTTTAAGTTTTTTGCTTTTTTTCTTAATGACCTTCCGGAATATATTCCCTTTGGTGAGGTGTATTTGTATGCTGACGATTGCTACGGTGTTGTAACGGATAAAAACAAAAACTCTCTTAAAATGAAGGTTAATGCAGTCTTTCGAAGTTTTTCGGAATGATGCAGTAAAAACTAATTAATTATTAACCATGACAAAACTGTTATTGTTGAATTTTATAGTAAATTTAGAACCAAATCAATTGATAATTTTGTATTTAACAAACAAACAATTTCTATTTCTAAAACGTGTAAACTATTGGGTGTATTTCTTGATTGCAACCTAACTTGGGGCAGCCTCAGGGTCTAATATATTATCTATCTATTTATCTAAAGAGAAAACAGAAAATTGAATTTTTTAATTTTTTGTTTTAATATCACAACTGAAGTAAAATCTTTGAATTTGTTTAATACTCAAACAATTTTGTCAATTCTCACATATGTCAGTGACACAGCTGTTCGGCATTTTTTTAACTTTGTACCTCTTGTACTTTTATTTCGGTGGGAAGCTACAGAAAACCGATTTTTTCTATTTCCTTGTTTTGTTTTTTTATTTTCTTATGAAGAAAGTATCAATTTTACAGCCTTATTGAAGATTATTGTTATTATTTTGGTGTTACTTTCACTATTTCGAAAAAAAAATGAGAAAAACCTACCATTTTCAAGGCAAATAAACAGCGTTAAAAAATAATATATTTTAAGCAGTTTCATATGTTAAAAAAAAACATCGCAAAATTAATTTTTCGAACGTTGCATCTTCTATAGTTTAATTTTTGGGAAAAAACTATGCATTTTTAAAATAAATGCCTTAAAAAACCAAGCAATTCCGCAGATATATTAAAAAAAGCTATAAGAATCAATTTTTCAATTTTTTTTAATTTATCTTTGAAAGTACTTGTATAACATTACAATTTTTACTATGGCGTTTTTCATCAACTCTATATGTTCTTGCATGCTCAATAAAATTTGTGTCCCCCCATTAAAAAGCTTCTTAAAACATACCTTGTAATAACTGAGCAATTTGGTCGGTCTGTTTCCTTGTAATACAATAAATGATTGTTGAACCAGAGAATGTCCACTGGCCGTCTTGCTTAGTCATAGCTTCTCTTAGATCGTGCAAGATCCCGTTATTTCCTTTTAAATGCACAGAAAAATATAAATTCGGCCTATCAAACCCGGAATAGAGAATTTGAGGATTTCTACAAACCTAATACAAAACACCTGAAAGACAAAACGAATTCCAACTCACATACCTTAATTTCAAACTAGTTATAATATCTTTTCGAACACGAGAAGTCGCTGTTGCAGTTACCGCTAAAATCGGCACGTGAGGCACAATTCCCCTAATGATTGCTAAATCCCTGTAACTGTGTCGAAAATCGTGACCCCAGGAACTTATACAATGAGCCTCGTCGATGGCGATCAGATTAATATTCAATTTATTGTCCATATCCTGAAGTAACTGTTTTCCAAAGTCACCGCACATGAATTCTGGCGTAACGTAAATAATACTGTATTTATTGTTCAAAATAGCCTCTACCACCTTCTTCTGCTGTTTTTGTGCCGTTCCCAATAAACACGCCGGAATATTCGCCACGGTTAATGCCAAAACTTGATCTTCCATCAACGAAATTAGCGGTGAAATAACGATGGTTACACCGCCGCAATACACCGAAGGGAATTGATAGCACAACGATTTACCATACCCGGTGGCCATGATAGCGCAATTATCTCTGCGTTCGTTGATGAGAGAGTCTATGATATTCCATTGCATTGGTCGAAATTGCTTGTGACCGAACATTTTAGATAGCACTTCTAAGTGGGTTTCGTGCGGCGAGTTCACGACATCTGCTGTTTTGAACTGGCTTATTAGAACTTTTTCATCGTCTTCGTTGAGTGACTGAAAAAAAGTTATATGTATTATCGCGAAAATTTTACAACCTGGGCTAGAAATACATCTGACAGTTCTTCTAATGAATCGTCCATTGTTGCGTTTGTGTATTACACTTGGAATATAAGATACAAATCACATAAACAGCAGCAAAGTTAATTTAATTTAATAGATAATTTAGTAATGCCCGATTTCTGTAACGTTATACAACAGTTAGGTATACCTAGCGCTTTAATAAAGACAGTCTTTGTTAGATTGCCACTTACTGAACAGATAACTATTATTTAACGTTCCCATAAAAAAATTAACGTTACAAAAGCCGCGCATAAGAATTTCAAACTTCAAGAGAAGTGAACGTAACCTCCAATCCCTCCAATATTTACCTCGCGTTACCAATCTAGATAAAAGAAAATGAACATTTAAAAATATCTATAAATACATTTCTTTCACTTGGAAAGTCCTTTAATTTAAATAATCTGTTAATAAACTTTTCTCATATTACATGTTTATAACACATAAATATTTCTAAAACAATTTAGAAATATAATTTTCATTATTATTTTAAGTGATATAGGTTGGTGCAATCGATAGGGAAATTTGGCGCAATTAAAGAGAAAAATTAAACGTAATATAATAATTGTAGGATTGTAAAGATTGCAATAACTAATTTGCTTTCTCATATAAATTTTATAACTCTGCAAAAGTTCGTACCTATTATAATCTTTAATAATCTATACATACTTAGTAATAAATTATCTTCCGTTAATTTTTCTCATTTGATTTTTCCGCTTATGTAAAACCAGCATCACCAATACCTAATAATTAAAATCACTAGATCAGGAATCTATTTTTAACTCCTTTTATACTAAAATTTTATTATTCCTACAATTACAGTTACCATACTTATTAATTATTATCACATTCGAACTTTGGAGCGAATTAAAATTTAACGGATCCCTTGTATACCTCGAAATTCGTTTCGCATGCATGGATTTCGATTTCACACTTGACATGTCATAATTCATAATATTTCTAGCGGGCGTCTGTAATTATTATATATATCATTAAACTACAGCAATAAAAAGATTTATGGCCGAAAGCCCTTTTCATCATTTATCAACAAAATAACGTAAAAATCGCTTGTCATCTTCGCCTGCGAAATAATAAGTAATTTGTAAACGTTATATTCAATTGTACTCATTATAAAACAGTTATTGTGTGCATGTGTCGTGACTGTCGTGTCGTGACTTCTACAGTAATTAGCGCAGGTAATTTCCGACTTAAAATAGTTATACCTATTTATTGTAAGGTTTGCGTTTACATTTGTATGCGATGAACATACCTAACCTCAAAATAATCAGTAAATTTCACCGGTATTTAGACGTTTAAATTGTTGCATTAAAATAACACATTGTTATTATTTACCTCAATACTACTTAGAGATTCAGAAGACATCAAGAGAATAATAATTCAGCTATAGTACCGTATCACCTTTCTGCAAATTATATACATTTAAATATTTTAATTTGTTTGTATGATTATAAGTTCTGGTGGATTGTGAATTTGTCATTGTCACACTTTGGTATGCAACCGAAATAACAAGTAGCAGTATTAAAATCAGAGAAAAGTTTGAATATTATTATTACATATTAATTTTTAAATATTCTATATTTATCTTATTGCAGGCTATTATGAGTGTTTCTTTTTAAATGTATAACATGGGTCTACATAAAAAAGTATAATATATGCATGAACATGTGTATGTCAAAAAAAAACGGATGTTTCTAATACAATTTAGATAACCACAAAAAACAACTAGCGAAAATCATTTATGCAATAATGTGCTCTATTTCTTCTAGGTTTCCTTTTTGTTTTAAAGTTAAATTTTTTAATAGGATGATCTTCCGCAATGTATATACCCTTTCAAGGTCTTATAATCTTCTGTTTCAGACGAATAAAGACGTTCTTACAATGGCGACAGGAGATTTGATACGTGAGTAAATATACTTATGTTAGAAAAAATAGATATGATTTTTTATGTGGGTATATAATAAATATTTTCTCCTATCTTTAATTTAGAACGAATCAAAACAACCTCTGTCGACTACAGTTTGGCGCAAGCCGAAAAACACGAAATAAAATACCGCGTATTCACGAGCGCTCTCCTAGATGGCGCTGACGTCACCGAAGAAGACGTCCATAAAATTAACCTAAAAACGAATATACCGACGAAAATTTTCATTCACGGTTGGAATTCGCATGTAAAATCGAATTGGTATAGCGCTTTTAGAGAGGCGTACTTCAAGAAAGGCGAACATAATGTAATTTACGTGGACTGGTTCATCCCGGGCAGTAAAGATTATCAAGTATCCGCGGCCAATGTCAAACCGGTGGGCCAATTCATCGCGGAATTTATAACCGCCACTAAAATCGACGTGAAAAACGTCCACCTTATAGGGAAATCGCTGGGAGGTCACGTGGCAGCTTGGGCTGGAAAATGGACGCTTCGTTTGACGGGTGATAAGTTGGGACGGATTACCGCGTTGGATCCGGCTGCGCCAAAATATGAACATGTCGCTGTCGCGGAGGCTGATCGTCTCAACAAGAATGACGCGGATTTCGTCGATGTCGTTCACACCGATATTGAATATTACGGCTTCGAGAAACCGTTGGGAACCGTAGATTTCTATCCGAATGGTGGGGGCACTCAGCCAGGTTGTAAAACGGATGAGGCTGGACGTAAGTAGCATTCTTTTGAACAGCATAGGCAATATTAATGTATCTACCGTATTCTTCATTTTATTTTGACTACCACGTATTTTCGTTACCATTGCATGTAAATCAGAGGACGCAGTCTTATTAAAAAAACCATAAGAATATACATTATATATTAAAAAAAAAATCAAAACTATTTTTTGTTATCCGCGCTCTCTATATGCATTCCTGATAATTGGGAAATTTTTATTCGGTAGAGGTCAAACACTACAACATTTATTGGATTTTTTCTTGTAAGTAAATGTAAAAGTAACGGAAATAGTGACCAAAAGAAAATGAAAAACCATGTGCAACCTTTATTGCGATTTTCAGATAACGACAGTCACGGTAGATCGAACTGGTACTTTCTGGAATCCATAAATTTGACCAGCGTAAAAGCTCACAAGTCAAAATCGTGGGAAGATTACTTGAAAGGAGATTACAATGTTGAAGAAGATGTTATATTCGGTGAAAACGTTGGAACGTCTGCGCAAGGTGTTTACTATTTCAAAACTAATGCCGAACAACCATACTTAATATCTTTATGATTGTAAATTTCTATTAATTTTTTTTGTTGGGTTTTATAATGTTTCTATTTATTTATTTTAAATAAATATTGGTGCACAGGGTAATATGTTTTTTTTTAATTCCAACTTCAATATTTGAAAATTATTTAAGTGGATTTTCGAAACAATACCTCGATTTTTCCAGGTCAAGTACACAGAAAGAAATGTATATAATCAAAGTTTTATACTGAGGAAATTTTATAGCAAAACAGCAGTAGGTAATGTCAACTCGCTTTAGAAGATAACTTATTCGTTTAAATCTTTGATAATCTTTCTTACTCTTAAAGAGATTAATATTTCAGTTTTAAGTGATATCACTAGCATATTCTCTCTACGAAAGCAATAATTAACCCTAATTTTGTTCAGCAGATAACTACAACACTGGAAATAGAGAGAAGGCCATCTCAATTTGTAAATTGTATTTCCTTATTTCGTAAATCTAACTTCATTTTTCATAAAATTTATATAGTTCACAAATTGACTCTGAAAACGGAGTGGTCGCCAGGGAGCAACCGAAGTTGTTCCCTGGCGACCGTTTTTCCTTCGTGGAAAAAAAGCACTTGTAGATATAAATTTTAGAGTAGGGGTAACGAAGTACGAGATATCATAGCACGGTCTTCGGTTAAGAATGGAAATCCACGAAATTGTCTAGCACGGAGTGAGCGAAAATCTTTTGTATTTGAAGTTTTATCGTCCCTCTCATCAAACTGTCCCCTCGATTGATTCTTGTCTTATCAACAGGGTGCGATGAGCTGCTGTGGATGGTGTGCCGTCGGATTTTCGAAGGGTCAGCATTGGAGTGCCGCAGGATTCGGTCTTCGGACCCTCGCATTGTTTGATTTTTTATTAATGATATCTGCACTTGTGATCCCAATGTTTTTCAATTTGTTTTTATATTGACGACACGAATTTGGTAGCTAGAGCCTCTGATATTAATAACTTGTATCGGAGGGTAGCATTGGTGTGCTGCAGGATTCGGTCTTGGGACGTTCGCATTTTTTTATTTTTATTAATGATATCTGCACTTGTGATCCCAATGTTTTCGAATTTGTTTTTATGTTAACGACACGAATTTTGATGGCTAGAGACTCTGATATTAGTAACTTGTATCGGAGGGTGGGGTATGGTCGATTAGTGTCTGCCCAATTTGAAACGCTCGCCGTTGACTAATGTAAATATTCTATTGTCGGCTTATTATGCATATTTACAGGCACGTTTGAGCTACGGAACCGTTGCTTAGGGTCACTCGGTGACAGCAGACAGAATTTTTAAATTACAGAGTCGGGCTGTACGGATGTTGAAGGGTCTGGGTCTTAGAGATGACTGTAGACATTCTTCTCGTGTATTCAAAATCCTCACTTTTCTTTCCATCTTTATATGAAAAGCGAAATATTTACAAGTTCCAATATTTCGCTTAGATTCATAATCATGACACCAGAGCTCCAATCACAATTTATATAAGAGTTTTTGCAAACTCTCTAACACTCAGATGGTTTTTGGCTTCAAAGTTTTACACTAACTTGCCCGCTGGTGCTAAAAGTTTGAAATCAAAAGTTTACAATTGGTTTCAGAAATATCTTAGTGTCAGAAGCTTACTATGACTACAATAACTATCTAAGTGGTGAAATTGTCTTAGAAGATTTTAAGTTGTAACCGTTTGATTAGATTCATTAACATCTACATATATTTCAATGTTTTGACCGGTATAATCATTCGTGAAATGCACCAATAAATCATCGATTAATCCTTTTCATCTAGAAAAATTAAAATTCGCACCATTTAATTAGATGTAATAATGTGCGACCGTTATGATTGACAAAATCGTAATTGGTAATTGTTTTGCGCGTTGCATGAAATAACCCATAATTCCTTTCGCGTTAAATTTCATAGCGATTTGCTTCGGAAAACCGCTGGAATCGCAACAAGCAATGAATTGATTCCGCATTTGACTTACGTCTCGCTAATCATGTTGTCTAATATCTTCTTATCATACCTTATTTTTTACTTAGGTACGTGAACGTAGTTAACGAAATCCTCGAGTAAAATGTAAAATTAATCAAATTTCAGCACATCCAATTTGGTTAATCGAGTGCTGTTCCAGCAGTATGCGTAAATCCTTAGCTGAGCCACTAGAGACCAGGTTCCTTTTGCACACCTCGCCAGAAGACTATGTAATTTTGAACAAAGATAATGTGGGAAGTTTATCATACGCGAAGCCTTTTAAATTCATCGCCCATGGATATACGGAAAGCACACTGAAGAATTACGTACCCAGTTTAGTGCACGCCTACTTCTATAGGGGCAACTATAGCGTTGTGCTGGTCGATTGGGCTGATCTAGCAGCTAATGATTATTACGTAGCTTCGGTGTTTGCTGTCAAAGTTGGTAAGAAAGTTTCGTTTCTTGTCGGTGTAGGTACGCAAATCTAAACGGAGCTAATTAGAAATTGTAAAATATTTGATGGAACAGTATTTAAGGGTGTTTCATTTTAACCGGCCCAGGTAAATATGTCGAAAGACAAAAATATAAAAAAAATTTTCAAACAAAAGTTCTATGGTTTTGGAGGAGGATATAAAGTGGTATCATTGATTTCACTTTGAACTGTCATTTGGACGTCATATAAAGATTACTTCAAATTTCTTAAATAGAACACCCTGAATATTATTGCTTATTCTGGTAGCTTATTACAAGGACTTTTGAAAACACTGATGACAAAGTATTTTTTATAAAGTACTTTATCAGGCTTGAAAATCACCGGCCTACGTTTCGACACCAGCACTATCTAAGTGTAATATACCGGTCGATAAAAGTAAGACCCGAGATTGATCCGGCCATTAAGGCAAGACCGATCAACTTAATAAGAATGTTGCATTAATAATAGAGAGTTTAAGCAAACTCTACGGTAAACGCTAATGCTAACTTTGACGTCACTGCGCATGCGCGTAAGTTTAACAGACGTACGCTAAACTACGATAACCAATAGAAACGTTTGTGTAGATTTTGACATTTCGAATTTTGACACATAACGAACATAACCCTAAATACGATTGCGCCTGTATCTGAATTGTTTCTACGACTTTTTTTCGACAAATGGAAAGCCAGGTAAAATTGAATGCCTCTAATAAAAGATCGAATAATATTTGACATGCGGGATGACATTCTTCTCCTAAAAGAATCCGTAGCTAGGAACCTTTTATTACGTAGGTACATAAAAACGAGTGGAAAGAAATTTGCAAAGTGCTGTTTGAACAAGGACTATTTTTTTCTTTGAGAGCGCTCACCATCGGAGCATGTAGACCATTTAATTAAACTAAAAGGCAAAGCAAGCATATGGATTTTGATGAATGGGGGTGCCCTTGCGGTTTTCCATTTTAACCATAAAATAACTACTATTTGAATTTCTAATTCCTATTTTATTTGCTTGTTGCAATTAATTCGGTATTTTCAAAAGTTAATGTTCTCAAATTCTCTTTGTCTAAACAAATACGGCACATAAACTTTTTAGGGTAATAAAAAAATTTAAAAGAATAGTATATTATGTTACTATGAGTAGAAAGCGCACTTTTTGTGCTGAGCACAGAAGGTTATTTTTTCCTTCAAGCGCGGACTGACGAAAAATGCGTTTATCTAAATAACGATTGCACGTTAATCAATGAAAACGACAATGCATTTAAAAAATATTCATATATGATTGCCAAAGATCAAAATGTGTGCTCAACCTGTGCACAGAAGAAAAGGTTTTTCCACGTAAAATAAATATCGTTTGCAAGAGATTCGAAAGCAACTCTTGAAACCTTCAACACGCCTTTGAAGAGTACATACAACGTCTGCAACTGTTTGAATTTAGTTGTAATCAAAACAACGTAACCCCAGCATGTGATTGCATTGTGCATTAACGTTATGTTACTAGTAACATAATTATTGTACTAGTAACATAATTATTGTACTAGTAACACGATGAAGTGGTTCAACTTGGTGTGTTCAGTAACAAAATCTTAGAATTATGAGACGCTTGAAGACAAAAATCAATTTTTTAATCTCCCGTAAGTAGCAACTACAGAACCGCTTTAAAATTATGCGGTTATAAAACAATTATTCAATCTTCATTTTTTTTTTACTCTGAACATCGAGTACCGGCGAGGACAAGGTGTAAAATAAAAACACGTCTCTTCTGGTCAAGAACTATTATTCAAACTAAACTCTTAACAATTTCTTTTCATCTAGGTATGATTCATATTCTTTGTTAACAATTCGCAGGTAGAATTTGGGTCCCGCGCGATCTACCTTTGGATCGATGATTCACAATAATATGCAAGGTCATCTTATATACTAGTACGCAATAAATGTGATAACAATAAACCCCTTTAGCACTACCTAAGAATTTACCATATAAAAAGCCTTGTTTTAAATCTTCCAAGCTATCTTTTTCTAAATATACCTAAAAATTAATAATTATTATGAAAATAACGTCAATAAATAGAACAAAATTCGTATTGAAAATCGTTCAAAAAATTTGAGTGATTTATGGAGAATATAAAGGTGGAAAATATTAGCAGTGGCGGCTCGTGAGTTATCATAGAGGGTGGGCACAAAATAAAAACTTTACTAGAATTTAAAATAATTTGCAATTCATTCAGCAATGTTTTTGCTAATACATCAGCATTATGTCCACCCGGCTTAAGAAATGACAAAAAACGTTAAAAAACTTGTCCATTAAACACGTATTGTGTGGCACGGAAAGAAAATAGGTAAAAATAGTAAAACAAAATATTGCACTGAATACATGGGAATTTCTTTCTGTGTTCATCTTAGTGATAGGGTGGGCACGTGCCCTTGTGCGCTTTAGTACCGACTGCCACTGTATATTAGTATTAGAACACTCCAGAGGAAATGTATCTACCCTCTCTAGCGTTGCTCTAGAAGATACTCTCTATTTTCGCCTTTATAATTAGACCTGTCATCTTTAAGAGTAGGTCCATTACATAGCTATTTGCTTCGGGGTTCTCCGAGTCCATTAGTAGAAATCCCGTTCGTGCCATCCCACCGGACTGGCACGGCAATCCAGCTCTTGATACGGTTTTATAAAGGTCGCTGTGCTATTCATCAGGCAGTAAAATTTTGCAATACACCATATAATATATGGAATAACATGGAAATAATTAATTCCTATATAGTAATCGTGCACGGCTATAAACGATTTACTTCGAATTACATGCTCAATCGATTTCAATTTCAGTGTTTATGGATGAATATTAGGCCGAGACGTTTTCGATTACGTTCATTCCTAACTTGTGCTAACGTTAGCCGACAATGTTGTTTCGGATGGCATTGCTTTACCTCTCAAGTATGTGAATCTAAAATCATAGGTCTCTAAAATCTCTTCATACTTCAAAAATATTTCAGTACAATCGGTACGGTTAGTCTACTCCTGTTTTCCCGCTGCCAGGAAGGAACTATCGCAGTCCCTCAGTCCTAAATTTCTTCTGTACACATCGCCTCACACTCACGTCATAATAAACAAAGACAACGTGGGATCAATGACTTTTGCCGTGCCGTTTAAATTTATTTGCCACGGATGGATAGAGGATATCTATAAGACCTATCTTCAGGAGATGACGGACGGTTACTTCGGGTACGCCAATTACAGCGTGGTCTGGGTGGATTGGGGGGATTGGGCGCTCACTGATTATTATATAGGTTCACTACGTGCTGCGAAAACAGGTAAAAATGATGGGCTGGTCAAAAATACAGCTAACTTACATAATCTAATGTTTTCCATACATTTGTTTTTCTTCGGACGTAAATAAGTCGGACATTGCTCGACATTATTGCATTTTTATTTGTTTTTATAAACTGTTGTATTGTGTTGTAATTTCTGCCGTTGGTATTTTATCTGTTGCATAATTCTTCTCTGTTCTAATGCAAGATTGTGTTCTTGTGGTATAATTATTTATTTGTCGTGTTTTTGTCAATTGTATATTTGTTTTTACTAGATTTTTGTGAATATTAGTATTAGGTTTTTGTGTTTAATTGTTTGGCGAATATTTAACCCGTGAGTTTTCTCATAAATTTCTGTCGTGGGAGTACTTTTTTCTAATCAATATATGAGTTTCAGTATTCTGTTTTGTTGTCTTTGTACTTTCGTTAGGTTCTTTTCTGAGGTGTCGCTCCAGACATTTATAAAGTATTTTAGTCTGTGATGAAAAAATCGCATGGTATATTGATTTCCTCGTATGTTCCGGGATGATGGTTCTTATTTTGTTAATGGATGCTATAGCCATTGCATTTTTACTAATCAATGTGTTTATGTGTTGTTAAATGTACTGACGTAGGACAAAATTTATTTCAAATAGCCAAGAATTTTGCCAATTGTGATATTATTTAAATTCCTGTGTTTTTGTTAATGCCGAAATCACTGGCAACTTGTCTTATTGTCGTTTTTCGCAAGTAATTATTCTTGCCTTATCATGGTTATTGTTTTCTTTTTTTGTTTTATTATTTTCAAATTACAATTACTAAAAAAAAAATAGTAGGTACTAATAGCATGGAACTCGGAGTTAAACAACAATGAATTTTATGAAAATTTGTAGTTATAGATACCATTTCCGCTGGATTTTTTGCAGGATACTTGCTGGCAGAATTGATAGTGAGCCTAAGAGACAAGGCGCATATTGATTTTAAGGACATCCACATAATCGGACACTCGATGGGTTGTTACGTAGCGGCTGCGGCCGGTCAGGCGGTTTACAACATGACAGGAGACAAAGTGGGGCGTGTAACAGGCCTCGATCCAGCAGGACCAATGTACGAAGGTTTCCTGGCCATAGCTCCGAATAGGATGTCCAGAGATGACGCGAAAGTAGTGGACATAATTCACACCGATAACGGTTGGTTCGGCATCGCCAAACCATCTGGTACCATAGACTTCTTTCCCAATGGTGGAAACGCACAGATGCCAGGTTGCAGATCCAGTAATCCGCTCCAGAATCTGATGGAGTTCGTGTCGTATCCTATTGAATTTAGTAAGGCCAAAATTTCCTCCAAGCCGGACAGTAAATGAATTGATTTCTTCTTGCAGTCTTTTGCAGTCACAAGAGATCCCACGTTTACTATGTGCGCTCTATAATATTTCGGAACATTACTGCCGTGGAATGCACTTCTTATAAAGACTTTCTGGCGAAGAAATGTGATAAAAATAAAGTGGTGCAATTCGGCGAAGATCTCACGCCCGGAGCCACTGGAATGTATTTTCTCAGCATGGAATGATCGGCTTACACCTTTACAAAAAAAAAAATTTGTGCAACTTCATATACATATGCTGAAACAAAAAAAAAATGTGTGGTATATTGAATAAATACACCTACAAATATTGATGTTAGTATTTTTTTTGTACCCTGCTCTTGTTTGTATTGACTGAAGTATTCTTTCAAAATAGAAAAATATTGATGGTGAATATTCAAAGAAAGACTCTCTTTTTTTAACGATTCTATATAGGAAACAATCCGGTAGTACAGGTTTAATACAGAAGTTCAAAAATGGAATTAAAACGGATTTAAAAATGTACACAGTAAAATATTGCGTGTAGAAATTAACACTAAAAGTGGTCTATATAAGTCCACACTATTTTTGGTAAATTTTACACTGTGAAATTTGGTAAAATTTACCAAAACGACGATTTGGTAAATCCTACACTTTAAAACGTGTAGTGTAAGACACTTGCCAGTGTAAACTACCAAGAGATGATGTACGCCTTTGGGTGTTAGTTAGAGGTACACTACATGGGTGTAGCTTTTACACTGAATAACGTAAGTGTAATTAAGGTGCTTTTAGCTGTAAATGTATATCGTACAGTATATATACGCTAAGCACTCTAATAAACGTAAGGTGGTGAAGTGATCCAAAAGAAACTTCAATTTGCTAATAAAAATTTATTTGCGAATATCTTTTTGTATAAAACAGAATTTAAACATTTGCTTTCTCGTAAAACGCACAAGGTACAGAACAACGTTTAAACGACATGCACTATAATATATGTAAACGAATACGAACACTAATGATTAAACAAAAATATGCCTTGGAACAATATATCAATAATATTACTAATAATAATTAAGGTTAAATAAACAAGTTATGCAATAAAAGAAAAACCATTGCACCGCACGGCAATATTATAGTACAGTTAATATTAACAACAATATATATATATATTTTAAATTTCAAACTTCTCGCTACCAGTTAGGTTAAGGAATATGGAGTTAACCACCGGAATGGAGGGAATAGACTAAACAGGGAATTACATTCTACACGATTAGTCATATATACATAACCTACAATATGTCATAAAAATCTTTTAGAACTGACAAATATTTTACGAAATACAGCAACAAAGAATATAGGTTGTAAACGATACGTGTTATGTACCTACCTACATATCTAACTATTGTTCAAAATGGTGTAATTGGTTACTTACCGTTTGATAATCAATGTTTATATGCCGACGGGATAGGCGAATCACTAATACTCAGCCATTTAACCATACTTTTGCATTTAATTCATATCAACATCATGGTTGCAAAAAACATAAAATATGTACGTATAAACTATAAACATCTTAAAAGCAGAGGCACAGGATTCATGTTTCAATACGAATCCGATCACGTGTCAATTATACGTTAGTAGTGTAAGTTTATCTCTCTTTATTACATGTACCTGATAGAAATTGTTCATGCGCAGGAGTACATATGTACGCCCCTCTCTTTTCGAAGTCAACTTTTTACACCATCAGGTGTAGATATTTCAAATATTGGGCAAAGATATCTTTACCTAATTGATTTTGGTAACAAAATGCAACTTTAACCAAATTAGGTGTTAATTTTAACACGCAAACTTTTTGAGCTTTACACGCAGAATTTTTTACTGTGTACAAATGTAAGATTTCCAAAATTGTTAAATTTTAAAACTTCTAAATATGGTTTTTAAATTTTTAAATTTTCAGATATTTAAATAAAATAGGAACACCTTATTTATTATAATATAATCCATGTAAGGTAGGTAATATCAATACGGCTTTTTATGTTAATATCAGTGACAGAAATACATATTTATGCATATGCAATTATATACCTATCTAATGAAAAAAAAAAAAACAAGAAAACGATACATATTTATTTTGTAATTTATTTGCTTATACACAGTGGTTTTACAAAATCTTAACTCAAATAGGTAATAATGTTTTCAAATTTATCTATTAGAGTTTGAAGTTATTACTGAAGTTAGAATAACTTTTGAAATGACTAATTTCTCATTTTTTTTTTTGGTTATCTTTTATATTAAAATTGCAATATAAGGAATAGTTGTTTATTAATCTCATTTCATTTAACAAGCATTTCTTTGAAACTGCAATTTTGAAGTGCGACACATAGCCGTACATCAAGGCAATTAATCCTTAGTGCTAAATAAGTTCTGTGTTGTTTTTGTGGACGCAGGTATATATTTCAACGGAAACACGTGGGTATTAGTCGGAACAACCTTCCGAATTGTAACATCAGTAGAGATTATAATGCATATTACCGTGATATTACTGTATTAATATTTAAGCGTTCGATGAGTCTTCCGTGGCAGTCGATGATGTCGTTATTCGTGATAATGATACGACAATTCTACATAACAGCGATTGCACTGCAAGTATTCGTACAAAGATGCTGTAAGTACAATAATGTATTTATAAATTAATGAAATTTTTAAACTATATCTACTTTTAACTTCAGACGGATTGAACGAAACCATTTTGCGAAGAGACATATCGAATATAATGCAAAAAATTAATTTCCAAATGCCCAATATGTTTCTAGAAGATACAGTCACATCGCAAGATATACAATATCACTTGTACACCAGATACTTTCGAAATATATCTATCGAAAGGAATTTAAACTATATTAACAAAAAATACCCTGTCAAAATGCTAATTCACGGATGGACCGAGCACAATTCCGTTGAATGGTACAGGAACACCATCAAAGCATACACGAAAAACGGCTGGTTTAATGTGATATCGGTCGATTGGTCCTCGAAAGGCGACGCTGACTACGTGACGGCTTCTAGAAACTCTAAACCGGTCGGAAATCGAATAGGAGAATACCTAGTTCGGTTGCACGATAAAAATGGAATACCGTATAAAAATATGCATTTAATATCGCATTCGTTGGGATGTCACGTTGCTGGTTTTGCCGGGAAGAGAGTATTTGAGCTCACCAGGAGGAAGATAGCCAGGATTTCCGCTTTGGATCCAGCAGCGCCAATCTTCGACATGATTACTATTGGGACGAACAATAGACTAGCTAAAGGCGACGCCAATTTTGTTGATGTTATCCATACAGATGGTGGCATGTTGGGTTTTAGTTATCCGATAGGCACAGCGGATTTTTTCCCAAATGGTGGGACCGCGATTCAACCTGGTTGCTCTTTATTGAAGTTGGATATCAAATACGCAGATTGTAAGTAAAATTTGTTTAAAAAATTCATTCTTTTTTTTTTTTCAAAATTAGGTACATATAACCTACAGTAAAGATTAATAATTTTAAAACCTTTGTTCATTCCCGATATATTGAGCTGTTTAACGTTATTTTTACGCACTACATATATATAAACAAACAGAACACGAAAACTATTTATTTATTTAAAAGTACATAAAAACGTTATTATTTCATGGGATCTTGTTTTACGACTACTACAATATCATGCACTGCGCAGGAAGACCTTTGATTAGGTCACGCCCACTTCACTTAGACGCGAATATTTCAAATTCAAAAATGTCTGTTACAGCTGTCCTTTTTTTCCTCTCCTTATTTAGTTTTAGTTAAAGTTTAGAGAAACAGCGCTTTAAACATGTATATTATAAATAATTTAATTATTCTCTTTCGTTAAGTCTTTTGCAGCCATGCTAGCAGTCACCAATTTTTCATAAATTCCATCAACAACGAGAGAAAATTCATGGCCAAACGTTGCGAATCATGGGACAAATTTACCAGCGGTTCCTGTAATGACCATCCATCGGTAATATACGGCGAGAATTCTCCAGACACGATTTCTGGAAATTTCTATTTCAAAACTAAAGAGGACGATATTATTGTGATGTAATATAAAAAGCGTTTGCCATTGTTATTGTTGACAGAGCGATGGAAATGTACGTTTAAGTATACTTAATGAAAATAAAATTATGTAAGTGCATACGTATTGTAAAAATGCATGGAACAGTCGTCAATTGAATAATATGTTTGTTATCTTGCTAAATTGACATGCGACAAACAAAGTTACTTAGAAATTAAAGATTTATTTGAAGGACATTAACGTTGACTAAGGTAATGTGTGTGTATTGTCTTTAATTTGGAATATATTTACATTTATCAGATTTATAGGTTATTATTTACAGTCACATGAATATATATGTACAAAGTGGTTGTTTCAAGTATTTATATATATTAGGTCCTTAATAAATATGCAAATTATGAATAGGCAGTTATAAATATAAAAACATTGTGTTCCTATCGAATAAATAACTTATTAATATACATTTTTTTTTACACAAATATTCAACTCTAAATTACAAATTTATATTACTCAATTCCCACCTGCTGCTTGGTTAATATTATTAGGTACTTGTATCTCTTCATCTTCCTCCTCCTTATCATCATTACTAGAGTCTTTAACTTCGTCGACTTGCCCCATCAACGCTCGATACTTCTTAGCAATCGCCTCCCAATCCGTGACGTGTTCTATCCTAGTAGTTTGCGCGGAGAAACTCAATTGCGATCCCAGCGGGCTCAGATGCACAACGGATAATCCGGCGATAGACTCTTTGGGAGCCACCTGACTCCCCTTCTTCACCTTCGACAGCCATTTCTGACCTGCTTTCGACCGGGGGCTCATATGCTGCTGCCTCTGGAAACCGCCCATGATGTGCACGAGACTCGTACGTTTTTTCGCCCTCACTATTTAATTATACAACAGTTTCAGGTCGACAAGATACAAGATTAAATTTGTTGACACTAACCTCTAGCCTTGCACAATTTGACGATGTAAAACAGCCACGTAGTTATTAAATTAATCGGAGAGGGCGCCGAAGTGGTTCGATGCATCGATCTAATCAGTTTACTCAAACCGAATTTCCATTCGATATCTGATTGTGCCTAAACATAATCAAGAAGAAAATCTCGACATCTCAGACAATTAATTACGGTTAAGTTTAAATAAGAACGTGTCACACTGAAAGAAATATACTCAAGCGGTTCTTAATATCGTCCACAACGTGAATGGGTGAGTAATGTTTACGTACGTATGTACACCTCCCGACTAAAGTAATGTCGTTGTCTAAAGCGCAGCGATGATCAAAACTACACACCATTTGGACAGGTGTACGTTCGACTAGTATCGGTTTCAGCAAGTAGGAGATTTATTGAAGTACCTACGTGTAAAATATCTGGCAATTATCAACTAGAACTATTTAATAAAAATGTATATATGTAATTATTTTGCGATTTAAATGTTTGAAAGTAATTTTGGCAATCACACGGTTTTAAACGAGGACATTATTTAATCGGGAGCTGTACGTAAGATGTACAATGCACTCTGAATCAAATCTTGCGACTACCTATGTATATTTACAGTGTAATTTTTTTAAAGCCCGACATAAGCCAAGTGACAGACTAATAGTCAGCTAATGTAGCAGCAGTAGGCCTTGGAAAATAAACAAAGATTGTATATGTAGGCAACTGTAGCTGTCATTGTGTCATTTTAGCTGCTTTTTACTAGTTGCCCTAAAATATCGGATCGAGTTGGGAACATTGCAATGAAGTTATTTTTCTTAGACAAAAACTAGTCTGTCTTTTAGTCTATGTCAGGTTTTAAGAAACATACACTGTATATTTTCTACCACACAGAGATTAATATACCTATAAAAATTCCTACGTCTTTTATTAAAAATCTTGAGAACATGTAAGTAACTATACTTTGCTCAAAAATAATCATATCCATCTCTATTCTCTTCAATTCGTGAATTTGCACTGAGCCGAAGTATTTAGCGTTGGTGTGTGGAAGATAATATAAATATTTGTTCGTCCTAAGGAGCCACATTAGATTTGGAGTGCACTGTACTTATGCTTCAACACTGTGCGTGAAATATATTTTATTTCAATCATTATGCACTAGAATTATAATTTGCTACTTATGCGTAAGTATTACAACATCTTATAAAATAATTTATCATTAACATTATCGGAATAAAAATTTTAAATACAGAACAGATTCAAGGCAACGTATCAAAAGTGTACTAAATTTGACAGTTATGTACTTCAGTTGAAATTTGAAACGAGTTAAGGGGTTAAGGGGTTAAGGGCGAAGCTTTAGGAAGAGTAAATTAATTAATAGTGTAATAAATTTGACATAAAAATATGTTTTGAATGAAGATAAGTGTATAGAAAGCATGTTTTTAAGCGCTATTCTAAATATTTCGAATAGTTTGCATGTAGTTTTGTGTAATTTGAAGGTTAACCTCAATACCTTCTTGTATAGTGTTGTGAAAAAAATATTAATAGTGTGTTCGTGTCGTATTATACTAATTATGGAGTTATTTTAAGGTAAGCACTACATTCTTGTACTACATTAGAAATAATATCAGGTAAATCTTTCTAGTTTTTCAAATATTCATTAATTCGTTAATTTGACAGTTATTCTTTAGGTTAGATATATCATTTTATTATCAAAAGTTGACGTTTTCAACAGCAGAATAAAAACATAACTGTAAACAGCTACATTATAAATATTAGGTATAAAAACATCTCGGTATATTTTCGTTTTATATTGTTTAATGATAAATTATTTTCGTAATGAGAATTCATTGAGATTTCGTTTACTACGGACTATGCATTGTTCGATAAATTACTGGGTGTTCCAAATTTGATCAGCCAATATTTAAAATGAATAATGTGCTTTTCGTGTGGGAATGAACAAAAGCACAAGGTAGAGGTTCAAATATATCTATATTATTAAAAAATCTTTAATGATCCAGCCCAACAGAACATGTGCGCATATAATAGCTAGCTGTAGCATTCTTAGGCGATTTGAAAATTTGTTATGCATTTGCATAGATTCAGTTTCCATTTTGGTGTAACCTATTTAGAAGGGGTACATTAATGCTGAAATATAATCTTTATAAACTACCGTTTTATGAGATGATCTTTATTTTTCAGATAGCCAAAAAATGATAGGTATACAATTTCAAATCGTCTAGAATAGATACATCAAATTTTTGCGGGTGTGCTAAATTTTCTAAAGCTTTCCATACTGTTTCGTTTATTTGAAAACACTTTTTTTTTTTTAATGTTACGCTGAAATCGCACTGTGATCGCTTGTTTTACCTGTATTCTCTGGTACGTATCAGTCATCATAGCAATGAGTAGATTAATCAAAACTATCACCGAGACCAGCATATAAATGCCGTAGATAATCTTAAAGAGTACTTCCGTCCAGTACGGTTGGTTGTTATTTCTGTTGGTCGGGTACGATTCAATTTTTAGTTTATCGACGTCTGTCTGTCCAAAGATTGCGAAAAATAGCAGCTCAAAAGCTTTGATTGGGTTCTTATGGACTGGAATCAACAAAGCAACACGTTACAACACACGTCCGGTTTACCTGTATCCGTTGATACGTGTCAGACATCATAGCAATTAGTAGGTTAATGAGTACAACCACGGACACCAACATATAAATGCCGAAGACGACCTTGAACAGGTTGTCCGTCCACTGGGGCCGATTGAAATCGCCCTGCTTATTCTTATTTATCATTAATTCGTCGTACGTAGTCTGGCCGAATATGGCGAAAAACAACAGTTCGAATGCCAATAACGGGCTCATTAACACTGAGGACACACACATTATTTCACCATCAGTTCAATGCGATCAATCAGGAAATAAATCGAGATTAAAAACAAAAACAAAAAATTAACGAGCTAAACAAACTAAACGACAGACAGACGAACAAACACTGCTTTGCTTTTGTTGCTCCCTAAAAGAAATGAAAGAATCAATTTCTTGCTATCAGCAATAATAGCTTGCCACAGAATAGTTCAAAGAAATAAAAACAGGCTTTATCGCATGCGAAATTTCCACTACAACGCTAAAGAACCAATAAATAACAAATCGATTTTTTTTTTGTTATGTAAATTTTGGTGATAGTGTCAGATCAAAGCAGAAATAGAACTTCAGTGTAAAGATTTTAATTTATATATATATACAGTTATATACAGTATTTACAAGAACCGATGAATTCTTTTCGAGGGTCTACAATCCAAAAGAAATACCATTAACAAAATATGTACATTCAACTCACAAAATAATGACAAACAAAATTTTGATAATAAGCTATAAGGAAAGATATATCTCCGTTAAAATTTATTTGAAAAATAAAAACTATACACAAAATGCATTTTAACCGGTATAAAATTTCGAACATCGAAGGATGATCGGATCTCCAAGGCTATAATGGGATAATCTATTATTTATTGGTTTGTGTATCGCAACTAGCGCTAAACACGTAAAAAACTTAAATTGATCAGCACAGACAGGGACGGTCAAAACATTCGCACACATGTTTATTTATGTATATAAGAGACGAGACGAACAACAAACACAATTGGCCTTCGTCCGTTAATTATTGTGGCCATCGAGGTAAAAGCTGATTTGACAATAAACGCCACAAGGACAGTTGCCGTTCAACCGTTTTCCGGTCGAACTGGCGAGACACAGATAAAGACACGGACTCTAAAACACAGAGAGGGCAACTTACTGCCCGCTGGTTGCGTATGTTTTTTACGGATGCCAGCGTGGGTGTGAGGCAGTTGTTTGTAGTCGCCGTCCAGCCATTCTGCATCCGGGTTTATGCTGGTAGCGGTTGCCGTATCCCACTCTATTGTTCGTAAGTGAACTCATATTTATGTATGTACAGGTACAGAAGGAGAGAAGAAATTATTTGGGATAATCTTAGAATGAAAATAGTATAAAAACAAACAAAAATTGTAACAGCAGACGCAAAAATTATCCCACATAGTTTCATTATACAATAGGCGAGATATACAGTTCAGCAAATATCAAAAAAGATATAGACGGGTGTATTAACATTTTGATTTGCAATGAAGAATTGAAGAGGAGACAGAGTGTAATCGAAAACTAATGCATTTAAAGTAATTACATTTTTAATATATAATAATATACAGGCTTAATCTCAGCAAAGTGAACGGTTATAATACGCATGCCCGCAGTGGCGGCTCGTGACGTTTTGTTCAAGGGAGGCTATTGTAGTCTAAGTAACCCTTCTCAATCAATAAATTATATTTTTATAGTTATTATTGTAGCATTGTAAGTGTAGAATAAAAATTGAAAACAAAATAGATTAAAATCAAATATAAATTATTGTCTAGCAAGAACCACGTAGAGGTGAGAGTGAAATCTTGCCTGGATAGGAAACTGGATGAGGTGATAGGTAAAAAGGTAATAAAAACGTATAAATAAACTCTTGATAAACTAAAATTAGAAAAGAAAATTGTAGATTCTTTGTTTATATTACAAGCTTTACTCAAAACTAAATTTAAGGCATGAGCATGACAATGTACAAAAAGAGCTTGAGGTGCATTGTTTTTTTTTTACTTTGTAAACCATTTAAATACCCTGCCATAACAGATGCACCATCATATGTTTGAGCGACTAATTTTTTTTTAAATCATATTTTTCGCTGTTATTTGATAAAAGGTTAAATAAATCTTCAACTGTTCGACCGGATGATACGTCAAAATAATGATAATGAACTAAAACCACGATTTTGCCGGTTGACGTCGTTAGATACTACAGATAAATTAGGCCGTGGTTTCTCAATGTTTTGTACGATGTGTAAGTTCGTCTCTATGTTTAACTAAAACAACAACTAAAACAAAAAAAAACTAAAAGAATTTCTTACCAACCAGTGGACAATATCTTGACAAATTCTCATTTCGTTCATTTTATCCATTTTGTGTGCGTAACCTAACAAAACTCACCCAACGCTTCTTAAGTTATTAGTGCTGGGAGCTGAGAGTCGCATGGGCAGTTGCGTAGCAACGTTTTACAACCGATAACGCACGATAACATGCCGATCGGATAGGATCTCACCGCGGCGGCAAGCCTCCAACCATACGTATTCGCCGTATAAAGTGCACGTGCACTTACGGAGACGCATTGCTTTCAGCCATGGCATTAATCATCGGTGCGGAGCCAAAACTGTGCTTAGTCGCCTCGCTTGCCATTATAGTGCGTACAGTAAAATTTCGCGCATTATTGGAAATTTGTTTGCATTTTTAAATTAAATAATGAATAAATATACTATTGATTATATTTTTTTTTTGCAAAATTGCTTTATTTTAGTATATAGCCGATGCTTAAACATTATTTTAATACATAATAAGCGCTACTGATTTTATTAAAAATAATAGGGGAGGCTTAGCCTCCGTAGCCTCCCCTGACGAGCCGCCACTGGTTGGATGGCAAACGTTGTTTTATCGAGCTATTTCGCGTGAATTTGATGTTGGATTTTCTGCAACTAATTTTATTCCATAAGTGGTTGCCGCACATTCAACTAAAACGGTTGAGTTCCTTTATACACTATTGACTAAAAGGCATTGGAAACTTTAAACTGATCGTTGAATCGTTTAGCAAAAGAATAGGAATCCTTAAGAAAAGGTCCCGATTTTTCTCACCGTATCGTAGCATTATCGGATGTTTTTTTTATTGCGATTCACCTATTACTATTTTGAAGTCCGTTTCGTTTCAACCACTTCATTTCCAACGTCCGATATGATCAGGGACCAAAGATTAGACTGCACCCATTAGATGCATACTTCGCCTGTGTCTATTTTGCCTTATTACACCGCTGTTAGGTATTGTGGGGGAACATAGGAAAATGCATGCCTCCCAACCATTTACTTTGCTCAGATTTGGCCTGTATATTAACTTGCCAACTAAAAAATATGGTCATTTGGACTTTCAAGTGTACATTTGCTTTACGGTACTTAACCATAGAATCTCCATCGATTTAATGTAATTTTTTTTTTTTTTTTTTTTTTTTTTAATGACTAGTTTATGAATAAAAAATCTGCACTGCATTCCTGTAGTTTTTTGTTGTGTTTCAATTCTGGAAAGAGCTGTTTTGGATAAAGGCTTACACCGCTTCGTGAGGTGACATTATCGACGGTGGGTTAAAGCATGGCCCAGGATAAAATGATGATTCATCCGAATGGTGCCATGTAAATCTATTTAGTTGCTGATCGAGAAATTCGAATTTTATCCAGATAAATATTTTCAAACTATTACACCTATTTGCCAATCAAAATTATTAAATGTAAAGAGAAAGTTTCTCTGAAATCAGGTCCCGCGGAGATATAATTCAAAGGGCTTGCGCAGATCATTTGGTGTACACTTCAAATAAAAACCAGGTGATATATTTTTTAGATGGCACGTTTTTCTTTAGACGTTTGTGTGCATTGTTTTCAAAGCAAGTTGATATTAATACAAAGTATGTATTCTATATACATAAGTTCATTTTAGGGAATTTTAATATTACGTACTGGTTTTGGTGAAATAAATTAACAGAAAAAAAGGCAATATTTGCGTATTTTATAGTGGTATATTAGGTACCTCCATAAAATTACTATAAAAGAAATAGACACCTTTGGTATTGTATAAAACAAAAGTTATTTGTGATATGGACATGCATTTTGCGCTGTCAGGTCGCAAGATGGCTGCAAACTCTACTGAGAAAGCATATTGAATTGCTGAACTTGCCAAAACGAACTCCGTAACTGCTGTCCAACGGCATTCTCGAACACGTTTTGGAAAACCACCACCTACTAGACAGTAGATCTACGATTGGTACAATAAATTTGAAACGACAGGGTGTTTACAGTATGTAAAGGCAAAACTCCAGGAAGGCCTGGTGTGTCAGAAGAAACAGTGAAATGTGTTCGTGCTGTTTACCGACGGAGTCCACAAAAGTCAACAACACGAGCAAGTTTGGAACTACAAATGCCGCAACCAACTGTGTGTAAAATTCTACGTAAACGACTAAAACTGACGGCGTACAGATTGCAATTGGTACAGTATCTACGTGAAGATGACAAGCTTAAACGTCAATATTTCTGTAATGAAATGCTGCAACGTAATCAAGATAAGTTTTTGATTATTTTCAGTGACGAGTCAACGTTCCACATAAGTGGCAAGGGGAATAAACAGAACGTCCGAATATGGGGGACTGAAGCTCCGAGAGTTGGTGGCGCATTTGCGTGATTCTCAGAGTGAATGTGTTGTGTGCTGTATTTTGCACAAAGGTGTATGGTCCTTTCATTTTTGAAGAAAGCACAGTAACGGGAGCTACATATCATCAAATGTTGATCAATTGGTTGATGCCTCAACTGCATGAGGACGGGGGAAGCTTTATCTTCCAACAGGATGGAGCACCTCCTCGCTGGCACCGTGTCGTTAGAAATTATTTGGTCCATAGCACTGGATAGGCCGTGCAACAGCCCACAACCGCGTTCTCGTACGGTGCCCACCAAGGACTCCCGATCTTACACCGTGCGATCTTTTTCTATGGGGATTTGTGAAAGGCCTACGTCCCTCCGCTTCCTAGTGATTTAGATGAGTTAAAACAACACATCACGAGAGCTGTGGAAAGTGTCGATGCAGATATGTTACACCGGGTTTGGAATGAACTAGACTATCGCCTTGATGTGTGCCGTGTGACAGGAGGAGGCCATATTGAGCACCTATGAGTTCCCAAAGTAAACTTTAAGAATCACTTTATAAAATAGTTTAAACGAATTCATAATAACGTTATTAGCTTTGGATTAATAAAACATTTGAAAGTGTCTATTTCTTTTGTGGTAATCCTGTATTATCAGAATCGTTTTTAAAAATGTTGCAATTTTGCACGTATTAACCAAATTAAAGATAAAACTAATGATGTGTATTGACGAATTATAGATAATTTGTAACCGCGATTCATGTAGTTTTGGATTGAACGTACGCAAACATTGTTTCTCATAAACATATATAGATATACAAACACTGTTTTCAAACTATAATGTAATTTGTCAAAAAATTAGCAAATTTGGAATGAAGGAAGTTTTTATACATAATTATATCTATATACATGAACACATTGGGTTTCTATATACACAATTATATTTTTTAATATTATACAAATGTCATTGCACGTACCTTCTTTGAAATATTCCGTATAAGGCGGCTTTGGCAATTCGCTTACTTGTTGCGGGCTCAAATCGGATTCAAACGGCTGATTCAACGCAACAAAATGCATAGAAAATCCAAACACGAATATCGCCAGCACCGCCAAGAACCTCCCGAGGTCCTTCATCAGATTCCCTATGATTATAGCCCACGGTCCGAACAGATGATGAAACGAGAGAAAGTCCAAGATTTGCACGCACGCCAACAGAAAGGATAGGGCGAACAGTTGGTTCCTGCAGTACATTAGGGTGGGCCAGTGTCTCGCCTTCACTATATCGAATCCGAGCAAGTGGATGCCGACTCCGAAGATGCCGAAGAGCAACACCGACAGTTTAATCCAACCCAAGCCGGATTTATCGCTGGGGTTGGTCAGCTCGAACAGTAAAAGTCCAGAGAGCCACACCAGAAGCATCCATTCGTACCAATACGGCACTAAACTAGCCCGCACGACGGGGTATATCGGGAAGATGGCGACCAGTAACAGGAAGAGCATGAGGTAAACGTGCGACGTCAGATAGGACATGAATTTGATGATGGGCACTTTGTGATACTTATGGCCTAATGGAAGGGTAAAGGTGATCCAGATCGGAGGACAGATTATGAAGGCTACAAACAGGAGCATTGTCCGCCACGCTGTCCAGTTGAGGGCACCTCTCCAGAGTTCCTAAAATTGTAAATTAAGGAAATTGAAATATTAAAATAATTTTTAATTTAAATTATAATTTTCACAATTTAATTCAATTAAATACCGCTCAAAGTCATCTGTGATACTCTCTAATAAATTCACTCTAATAAATCAAAACTCAATTTGCAGGTGGCCCTGACTGTAAATTTCCCCCCTTTCATTATAAATTATGCTAAAGAATTGATACCAATTTCAATCAAACATAAATATACAAATTTCTAAAATTCATTACATAATTTTGACACACGGCAAACAAACATATAACATTCAAATATCTTGTATGTGTATTTTGATTTAAATAGTTAAAAAAAATGATGACTTTATCGATACGGTATATACTCTAAAAGTGTAAAATTAATTTTTTTTTATTAAAGATAAAATAAAGTTTTTAATTTCACTGTCATTTTTGTATTTAACGTCCCAAAATTGCAAATTGCACTTTTCAAACAAAATACAACAAATAAAGTAAAACTTGTTGTGTAGTGATATCCAATTCATTAAGTAATTTCAAAATTACCTAGTTTTTACCTGCAGATATCGTTGAACGACAGTGTGCGCGATAACTTCTTTCTGCTCGTTCTCTATGAGGACATCCAAGAACTCCACATTCCTCCTATCGGTGGCAGTTAAGATCCTTCCAGCAGAATCGGCTCCAGCGGCTAGTGCCAACAATTCCGTGGCCATAGCTTCGCAATGTTTACCGGCAGCTATCAGATCTTTGGCCCTCTCTTTCTCCTTATTCGACAGCACTATCAGTATATTCGACAATTTGGCGGCGGTGTCAACAGGTGCCGGGGACACCAATACGAATTCTTCCATCGGCCGGTTATTGTGATTCTTCGAGCACACCATCAGATTGTAGACGAAACGGCGGTCCTCCATTAAGTTGTAGGTGTCGTGCTCTTTGGTCATTAGGTACTCAAGGACATCGTGATGACCTTCGGACGCGGCGAACCAGATAGGCGCCGCCCCTAAATTCGTCTCGGATTTCGGAGATGCCCCAGATTCGACGAGGAGTTTCACGACTTCTGTGCAACCCGCCCTCGATGCGTAATGCAGTGGCGTCCAGCCGTTCTTATCGGTCGCGTTTATCTCGGCACCTTGACCTGTGCCCCGAAGGATCGCCAGGAAATAAGCAGAGGACAAATTTAAATCGATTGTGCATTTCGAAATTTTAGGTCGCGAAAGTAAAAACTAGCAGTTCTCTAATATATTCCGTGGTAAAACTAGGCAGCTTTGTGTGTTTATTGATTGGAACAATTAACTATACAGAATGTTTCAGGAAGAAAAGTCAAAATTTAGGAGGTGATGGTATGCAGTATTTCTAACAAAATTCTTAGCATTGCATTTTAAGCAAGATTGTACTATTGTAATGGTCATCATTTTGAACAAATCCAAACAATTTCATTCTAATCGTATTTTATTATACAGGTTGCAAATTATGCACTATTTGCCTACTGATTACAGTGGCGGCTCGTCAGGGGAGACTACGGAGGCTAAGCCTCCCCTATTATTTTTAATAAAATAAGTAGCGTTTATTATGTATTAAAATAATTTTCAAGCATCGGTTATATACTAAAATCAAGCAATTTTGCAAAAACATATATAATCAATAGTATATTTATTCATTACTTAATTTAAAAATGCAAACAAATTTCCAATAATGCGCGAAATTTTACTGTACGCACTATAATAGCAAGCGAGGAGGCTAGCCACTGATTTGACTCCGCACCGATGATTAATGCCATGGCTGAAAGCAATGCGTCTCCGTAAGTGCACGTGCACTTTATACGACGAATACGTATGGTTGGAGGCTTGCCGCCGTGGTGAGATCCTACCCCATCGGCATGTTATCGTGCGTTATCGGTTGTAAAACGTTGCTACGCAACTGCCCATGCGACTCTCAGCTCCTAAGAAGCGTTGGGTGAGTTTTGTTAGGTTACGCACACAAAATGGATAAAATGAACGAAATTAGAATTTGCCAAGATATTGTCCACTGGTTGGTAAGAAATTCTTTTAGTTGTTTAAACATAGAGACGAAAGTACACATCGTACAAAACATTGAGAAACCACGACCTAATTTATCTGTAGTATCTAACGATGGCAACCGGCAAAATTGTGGTTTTAGTTCATTATGGTACACTAAACGTGGTTGGTTAACTGGTTCAATTGAACGGGCTATGTCTACTTTTTTGTAACCAAACCGAAACGTGGTCGAAATTAGGTTATACAGATTTAAAAAATCGACCGCGCGGTATTGAACGGCATTCTAGTCTAAAGAACACATTTCATCGTTGTGCAAATTTAAATTATTTGGAAAACAAAATATTGCTACTGCTGTAGACGCGCGCGCAAAGATGCACTTATTGCCTAAAATAATGAAGTTAGAGAAAACCGCAAAAATTTAAGAAAATTAATAGACGTAACAATATTTTCAGCATCACAAGATGATTTAACTTTTCGGGGACACAATGAGACTTCAGATTCTTTTAATCGTGGAAATTATAAAGAATTACTCGAATTCTTTAGTAAATATGAACCTAGTTTTAATAAATTTGTTAGTAGTAATATTTTTTCGGGTACATCTAAATCTATACAAAATGAATTAATAGATTGTATTTCTTTTGTATTAAAACAAGAAATAGATACAGAAACTAAAGAAGTTCCGTTTTTTTCTTGGCAAGTAGATGAAACCACAGATATTTACTGTAAGTCTCAATTATCAATCATATTACGTTATGTCAAGAGCGGTGAAGTTATTGAAAGATTTTTGGAATTTTTTGACGTATCATCCTTTTACCTTTTATCAAATAACAGCGAAAAATATGATTTTAAAAAAAAATTAGTCGCTCAAACATATGATGGTGCATCTGTTATGGCAGGGCATTTAAATGGTTTACAAAGTAAAAAAAAAAAACAATTGCACCTCAAGCTCTTTTTGTACATTATCATGCCCATGCTTTAAATTTAGTTTTGAGTAAAGCTTGTAATATAAACAAAAAATCTACAATTTTCTTTTCTAATTTAATTGTTATTGTTTTTAGAGTTTATTTTTGGTTTATTATTACGTTTATCCAAAGTTTAGTTTTTATTATCTTTTTACCTATCACCTCATCCATTTTCCTATCCAGGCAAGATTTCACTCTCACCTCTACGTGGTTCTTGCTAGACAATAAGTTATATTTTATTTTAATCTATTTTTTGTTTCAATTTTTATTCTACACTTACAATGCTACAATAATAACTATAAAAATACAATTTATTGACTGAGAAGGCTTACTTAGGCTACAGTAGCCTCCCTTGAACAAAACGTCACGAGCCGCCACTGACTGATTAAAAACTGTCGTAAAGAGAATTAAAGACCTTTTGATACGACAATCGACATGTTTCGAAATTTTATATAAAAGTAGATTTACGTATCTAGATTTTTGCGCTAAATTATTAGTAAAAGAAAATCTCACCTAACAATACTTCCACCATCTGATAGTGCCCGTTCGTAGCAGCGATATGCAATCCAGTCTTCCCATGTTTATCGTGACTCTGCAACAACTCGGCCGATCTGCTCAGCAATAGACCGACCACTGTCGTGTGTCCACCGAAGCACGCCAGATGCATAGGGTTGTAACCCTAGCGAAGACAACGATAAAAAGATATATATGATTTGAGGATTTCAATTCAAATTTACATTCTCATGTGTGGCAGCGTCGACTTGTACCCCCGCTGAATTCAACAGAAGCCGTACGACGTTCTCGTTCCCGGAAAATGCGGCCAAATGCAATGGAGTCATCCCGGATTCGTTCCCCAACGTGGGCACTAGAGAAGCCCCATTTGGGACTTCGGACTTCACAGTCCCCGGCACCAAAGTCAACAATTCCCGCACAGTATCTGCTTGCCCGAAATACGCGGCAACATGTAAAGGTGTAACACCTAATTTCTTGCTGATTATCCTGAGACTGTTCGTGGATTTTAGCACCTCCAAGACTTGCCCGTGACCGTATTGCGCGGCCAAATGCACTGCTGTAAAACCAGATTTGTTCTCATCCGTCACGTTGGCTCCGGCTCGAACTAAGGCTTTAACGACTTCAGCGTGCCCACCTTCCGCTGCTATTTGTAATGGGGTAGCGTCCGTGATTTTATTTCTCGCAGTGATGACGCCGGTCCTATCAAATTTCATCAGTTCTTCTATGACGGTGACGCTTCCTTGAGCTGCCGCTATATGAGCGCACGTGTTACCATCTTTAGTCGTAGCCATGACTAGGCTCGGGTGTTGTTGGAGGAACAATTTAGCCACCTCTGAATAATTATTTTGCGCAGCTGCATGGATGGGTTTTTGCCCCTGGTCGTCAGTAGCGTCTATGTTCGCTCCCAATTCTAATAGCAGCTTGCAGACTTCGATTTGCCCTGCGCCAGCTGCTAGATGCAACGGTGTCTGTTTGCGTAGCGTTAATATGTCGATCACGGCATTATGATCTTTAATCAGGAAATCAACCAGATCCGTAAAACCGTTCATCGCTGCGAGATGAAGTGCTGTCCTGCCATTGCGAGATTTCGAATTGATGAACGCCTTATTCGATAAGAGGGAGTCACAAACTTGGATGTATCCCTTCTCGGCAGCCAGATGTAATGCCGATCTCCCTTCGTTGTCAAACACATCCACTCTGGCGTGATTCGCCAAGAGATTATTAACCAATTCTAGATGCCCACGATTCGCAGCTATCGACAGAGGGGTCCAACCGATTGTCGATTGCCTGTTCAACGCTTTTTGAACCTCGGTTACTGACATGTGAGAAATCATCTCCAGCAATACGTCATTATTTCCCGCCACTGCTAGATAGTGGAAAGGGGATTCGTGAGCGTGTTTCGATACCAATTTGACGTCTGCTTTATTCTCGAAAAGTATCCTAACTACGTTTCGATCTGCGTTTGGCAACTCCACTTCTTCTTTGGTCACTGTGCAAATGTAATGGAGAGCACTTTCATCGTTTTCATTCAGTTCGTTGACATAACTAACTACTGTCTCTTCACCCTTGTTTAGCTTGACGTAGTCGATGAGGTGTTGGACCACATCAGGACGGCACCCTTTGCACGCTAGATGCAATGCTGTTTCCCCATGCTGGAATGGAATAAGTGTCATATGTGCAACTTCAAATTTAATACTTGCTAATTATCGACCTAATAACTGCAACCATATAATTATGATGACATTTTGTGCTTTCGTAAAACAATCTTACCTTATTCTTATATTGTGGGTCACCCCCATCTTCCAACAGTAACAGCAACGTTGCCAAGTTACCATAACGCG
The DNA here is from genome assembly GCA_949128085.1 of Cetonia aurata. Taxonomy (NCBI): domain Eukaryota; kingdom Metazoa; phylum Arthropoda; class Insecta; order Coleoptera; family Scarabaeidae; genus Cetonia; species Cetonia aurata. Next base: position 40,451,355 of record OX421887.1, on the reverse strand, counting down.
CAGCCACGTGGACTGGGGTTTGTCCCTCTTCTGTTGTTAAATTCGGACCTGCTCCCGACTTCAATAACATTAAAGCGCACCTCTCACCATCTTTTACCCTTGCCGCAATATGCAAAGGAGTCTCTTTAAGTTTTCCGCCTAAACAAAGCAAATTGAAAGAAAAAAAACAAACAATTCATTGACTCTCTTCCTAGACCAAAATCACCTCTAACATGTACATCAGCTCCATAACCTAGCAAAGTCTCGACTATAGTTGGTTTGCAAGCTTCCACGGCTATGTGAAGGGCAGTGTAGTTTTCCTGTGTCACAGAAATGAAGTGAATTAATTGGTGATGCGTTGAACGCTTGCATTTTTACGTTAACCTTACGTTGGTTTTGATGTCGACCTTCTCTCCTTTTTGTATCAGGGTATTGATGATGCCAACGTGGCCATATCTGGCTGCAGTATGAATGCTTCTTGCACCATCCTTAAATAGATAAGCGAGAATCCTTTTTTTATGTAGGTAATAGCAACAAAAGCTTTACAAGCCATTTGGTTATTTACGTGAAACACAAGATTATTATTCAGTAGTTTAAAAAAAAATATTTTTTGACCTGTGCCTGATAGTGAGGTGGGGCACCATCGTAAAACCGCCAGTAAGTTTGTACGGGTCTGTAAATTTAATTGATCTAGGATATTGTGGAAATCTTCCCTAAGAAATTGCAAATATCGATTTCTAAGTTGGGAACCAATAACACCACACCACAAATTGAAGCCTAACCTAATCTGGAGTCGTTCTTCTCCTAAATGGTGTTCATTATGCGATTGCACATACCGCAGTTTGTAAAACGTGTTTCGTCGGTCCAAAGATCTGCATTGGAAAGATATTTTCATGAAGCAAGCACAAAAATTTAATTAGTTAATGAAAGTTTTTGATTGGTTTTGGAATTGGTAATAATAAAAATTCAATTGTCTCTCATCGCATCCAAGATGCAGAGTTTGACCAATTATTTTTTTTATAAGGACGGTGCTTATATTTTGTTAAAATTCTCACTACTTTGTGAGGTAACAACATCTGGTGCAATTTGTCGTGTTCAGCTTGATGGATTCTGATTAGCAGCAGCTAAAACATTTATCTGCGTGTTTTCATCTATATTATCCCTATTTCTGGATTTCCCAAAGCTTCCGAAACTTTTTAAATTGGTGTATAAATTCTTGAAGGAGTCTAACGATGGTTGAGGAGGATCAAAATACAATAAAACATATCGTTCGGCAGGTTGTTGGCTATTTGTCTTACGAATAATGTAACATCCGATCATACCAAGTTTCTGGAGATTTGTATACACCATAAATAACTTTGTAAAGCAACTACACCACTGACAAAACCAACTATAATCACCCTAATGAAGGAACTATCAATGATGATGTGACAAAATGCATCGAACTATTTATATCGCGTTTTCCATTACAAGATATGATTTTTGTTAAACATAATGGTAATGTATTGTGCTGTTATTTATTACGACCTTTACATCATTGCAAGCAGAAAAAAATGCATCGGAATATGTCGTAGCCAATTATGGTTTCCATTAAAACATTATACTTTGCTTCCTAACTCAAAAATGCTAAGCAAAAGTTTTTCAATAGCACGATAATTTAGTTTTGTGACGTCTTAAAGAATTTGTAATTAACTGTCGTGTATATGCACCTGTAGACAAGGATATGTTAAAATAAATCATTACTGCTGCACTCTTATCAACAGCAATTAACAATACGGATACATTAAAAAGTTGTGTTATTTTGCAATAATACTTTTTTTTATACATTGACCATAAAAGTGGCACTAATAATCTAACTCGTCACTAGTTATTAAAGGGGAAAATAGATTGCAACCGCCTTCAAGGCCGACAAAAAATAATTTATTTTATCTTGATCGCGCACCGTACAAACGACCGCTGATATAGAGTGCGCCATAAAGTGAGTTTTCTTTTAGATACATATACACCGACATCAGTTTGTATGTATGCGAGTAGACATGGAAACTACCCGATAAAAATGGAACTGAAACTAACTTCTGAATAACAGATTTCCAAAACAAAGCAAAAGATCGACCGGTTGCAAAATGCGCTCTGATTAATAAGATCGGCGCACGCCAAGGCTTCAAAGGAGTGGGGAAGTTTTATTTTCGCAATTTTATCATTCACTCGACTCTGTAGTATGTACATTTGAAGATTTCTTGCGCAATTCTGCGTTACATTTATTAAGGTAATCACAAGCAGGGTAATGAAATAAGAATGCTAAGGCTGCATCGTTGAAAAAGTTTTGTGCAATGACGTCTGTCTTTTGAAATGCAAATATGAAAATACTTTAGAAGTTGTAAAGATGAGTCAGCTTCTAGTAATATATTTCATTGGAAAAAACGGGCAGGTATGCATATATACTGACTTCCAGAAAAATTGCAACACCTAGAAGTTGTCGAATGATTTTATTGAAATTTTCAGGAAACGTTTATTTTCATTAAACAAATTGATGATTAAAATTTGAATAAAATCTAGCCAGTGGTTTTTTTTTGCAGGTTGTTTCCATAGCACATAGTAACTATAAATTTGAAGTATTAGACCATTTAGTAACTGTCAAATTTGCAAATTGTTGTTGTTACGTCACAATTTCATTCTGCACTTGATAACAATGCCGAGAGTACGTCAGCATCAACATTTTGTCCAATTAAGTGATTTTGAACGTGGCCGTATTATTGGTATGAGAGAGGCCGGACTTTCGCTAAGAGAAATTGCTCGTCGTGTAAACCGAAATGTTTCAACGGTATTGAGGTGTTGGTCCAAATGGTCCGAGGAAGGGGTTCAACATCGTCGCCGTGGATCTGGACGTCCTCGAAGGACTACAGATCGCGAAGAACGTCGCTTAAGACTTTTGGCCACAAGAGATAGATTTTCAACAACTCGATCAATTGCAAATGATTGGATGAGAGGTACAGGACTCAGAATGTCAATGTCAACTGTTTATCGCCGGATAAGATCTTATGGATTGCGTTCATATCGTCCATTTTTATGTCTTCCTCTTACACCACTTCACCGTCTACGCAGACTAGAGTGGAGCAACTTAAGGGTTAATTGGGCGCAGGAATGGCATCAAATTGTGTTTAGTGACGAGTCCCGATTTTGCTTGTGGGCCCACGATGGTCGTAGGAGAGTCAGACGGATGCGTGGAGAACGTAAAAATCCAACATTTTTTGTGGAACGCAACACAGCCCTCACTCAAGGAGTTATGATATGGGGTGCAATATGTTATGGTAGCAGATCACCCTTGGTCTTTATTGACGGCAACCTTAACGCAGCTGGTTACATTGCTAATGTGCTACAACCAGTTGGCCTTCCATATCTTCAGGGGCTGCAAAATCCCATTTTCCAGCAGGATAATGCGCGCCCTCATACGGCAAGGGCTACAACACGGTTTTTTGAAGAATCTATCATTGTCGTCCTCCCATGGCCTGCTCAGTCGCCTGATTTGTCGCCCATTAAACATGTATGGGATATGATTGGTAGGCGAATAGGTAATTTACCGCACCCTCCAGATAATTTACACGATCTTCAACAACAGATTCAAGAAGCTTGGGACGATATACCACAAGCAGCTATAGATCACTTGATTAATAGCATGCCAAGACGTCTAGATGGGTGCATTACAAATCGTGGCGGAGCAACTCATTATTGAAAAAACTTTTAAAGCTTTTGTTCTTTTGTTTTTAAAACTTAATCATAACTTTGTTTCATAGAAATAGACGTTTTCTGAAAATTTCAATAAAATCGTTAAACAGCTTCTAGGTGTTGCAATTTTTCTGGAAGTCAGTATATTATGCAGGCATTCCAGGTGTTACAGTACTGTATTTTGTTACAGTTATTCAACAATTTTGAAGTAGTTTTGGGGGATAAAGTGTATAAATCTACAGAAATATATGTATAAGTAAGACCATAAGTTTTGTACTATCAAGCATAAACTATTGAAAAAGATTTTCAACAAAAGCTGAAACACTCACCTTATTTGGCATATGTAAATAAACACCTTTCTTAAAGAGCATCATAGCACAATCGGCGTGCCCATTCAGAGACGCTATATGCATCAGGGTCGATCCATCCTTCGTCCTCTCCAGTATGCTGGCCTTGAACTTATCCGCTAACAATTCTATGATGGCGGCATGTCCATTTTCGGCGGCCAAATGCATGGGGGTACGATCTAGGTTGTCAGTGGCGCTAGCCGATGCCCTGACGCCATAGAAATACTTCACCAGGGTCTCGTCGCCTTCCGCAGCTGCTATATGAAGTGGCGTTTGGCCATCTCCGTTCCTTATATCAACGCTGGTGCCATAGTCGACCAATATACGCACCTAAAGATGAAATTGCTGAATCTCCCAAAATGGCTCCCAAATGAAATTTTGCGAAATGCATACCATGTCCACGTCTTTCCGCCTGGCTGCTAGATGTAGGGCCGTATCACCGTTGGCGGCAGCTGCCTTCAGTTGATCTGAGGTTTGGGAGCTTAGGAGTTCCCTGCACATGGATTGATTGCCTGCCTCCACGGCGAGTAGTAGTGGTATCTTTCCTTTCTGAAGGATTAGGATTACGTAAATATATTGTATTGCGAGAAATGTCGTAAAGATGGCAGTACCGTTTATTCCATTAAAATGTTTATACGATGTAAATCAAATTTATCTGGCAAGTATTGTGTAGGAGCTAGCATAATCTGGGAGGTTTCTTTTCGTGTATTCAAGAGAATATTGTTTGGCAACTTCTTTATTATTGAATGACATAACATAACCTATCGATACAGCCCTAATTGATTTTTTGAAGAACAAGCAGATTCCTTGTGATGTCAAGGGCGTTTGACAACATATAGATCAACCAAAATTATTCCAAAATTTGGAAAGTTACAGGATTAAAGGATAATTATCAGAAATTGATGGCCGCATCAAATAAACAAAAAATTGACAGTAATTGTCTCTGGCTTCATAATTGTTATGTTTTCGCAGTTTATTTTGCCGTATTGTCGGCTTTCTAAGAACTGTATTTGATGTAATTCAAATCGTAGGAAGCTGTCGACCTCTTTAGCTCAATTGGCCGAAGCGCTCGTCCAGTAAATGAGAGGTATCAGGTTCAAATCCTACACGAGGTAAAATTTTAATATAAAAATTCCCTTGTATTTCAAAATATTAATTCTTTAATGTCATGTTTGGCCTCGTTCACTTAATAAACATAAACGATTGTCTTTAATATTGGAGCTTCATAAATCCTATTCACATCGCAAATTAATTATTCTTAACTTGGTACATTCATAATTTATATTTAGCGATATGAAAACTAGGTCAACTTCGTTTACTCGACTAGTTTAGAATCCGACTTATCGGAAATTAAAATAAATTTGCATTCGGCAAGGAATATGAATCGCCCTTCAATTTATTTTTAATGAGATACTATGCTGACGTACTGCTATTTCTTCTTTCGCCTTTTGTCGCCTCTTCATCTTCATCTTGAGGAGCGCAATCACTGATAGAGTCATCTTGCAACACGAAATCATTCACGAATGTCACTCAGAAACAAAAAAACGGATTCTTCAAGCAGATGTTTCTCCGGATACCATTTGAAATGTTATTTTTGTTTTCGTATAGCAATCCTGTTAAAAAATATCGGTAACCTAAAGCCTAAAATACGTTCTAGGGTATCGATCTTAAATGCATTCGAATGTGTTACAAGTTGCTTCGAGGTTAGTGGCCGTATAATTTCAGCTTTGTATTCATATATTCAATAATATGTATGTTCCTATGCTTGTGTAGGGTTAAAATTGTAAGGAAGAGGAAGTTTTAGTTCACCGTAAGTGGAGCAAAGGGTCTAGCCGGATAAGCATGGGGATTTTAGAAAGAGGTTATGCACGGGTATTGGCAAGAAGTCAGAGGAAGATAATCTAGGGGCATTTTACCGTGTCACCCTCCACGCTTATTGAGATTATTACAAAAATGCGGCATAATATTTTAGATATCTAACGTTTGCATCATCGAAACTGTTTGGCCTGATATGCTACTAGGTATTAAAAAAAAGCAGAACATTCTTTGTACTGAATTTTTTTTTGTGTTTATAAAAGGTTTTTCGCCAAATCACATTCTAACAGTAATTTTTCGTTTTTAATATTGCCTGCCTCGATTAACAGATTGTACTAAAGAAAAACAAATAAAGGTGATCCAAATCGAACTTCAGAATTTATGAAGTTTACGTTTTGACAGTTATTATCGAAACACGTATAGCAAATGCATCTAGGCGTCGTGCAGTGTGCAACAACGCTTCCAAATCATACAAATTTCTTATGAGAACAAGTAAGGAGTGCACCAGGAATGCTTCAACCACTTTTTCGACACAATAATGTGTCAAATGAGCATCCAATTCGTGATCTAGTGCAAAAGTTTGAAACAGTTGGTGTGGTTATTGGCGAACGAAGGATCCTGTATTGACGCAAAGGCCTTCTAAGCGAAATATTGCTCTTGTACTTAAGTGATAGTGTGCATGAGGAAGCAACGACGTCAATCAGTCGCCCTGCACAGCGATTGGCCTCCTTCATACGGTATGACTCAACGAATTTTAAGAAAAAAAACTGGATTAAACTTTGTAAGAATTCCAACTAACGTTGGAACTTAGAGAAATAGATCAATAGCAATGCCTTTACCACTGGAGATGGCTTTTTTTGTCGTATCTGCGGTAGCAAAAATCCACGTGTGATGCAAGAGAAACCGATGCGACCCCAAAAATGGCCTGTCTGGTGTGCACTATGGATTGGAAAAATCCTTGACCCGTACTCTTTTGAAGATGGAAATTGTCAATATAAAATCAATGATTTGAACGTAAATAACGTGTTGTTTCGGCAGAATAGACCCATATGTCACACAGCACGTTAAAATAACATATTATACTTTAAAGCAAAATTTTCTGGCCGTCCATCTCTCAGATTGGCCACCAAGGTCTTGTGTAATCTAACCGCACTAGACTTTTTCTTGTGGAATATCTGAAGGAAATAGTTTACGCTAATAAACCTGCTACACCGCACCACATCTGAAAGAGAACATTAGGCGTGCAATCACAAAAATAGAGCAGCATAATGAATAATTTCAATAAAAGAATAGTGTGTCCATCAGTGGAGTCGTAAAAGGCATTTGACTGGTATCATTTTCCATATCTAAGTGTTCAGTTGGTAAGTACTTTACATTGATAGTAATAAAATTCTAATTTATCCAATATTTTGTTTTTTATTCGTTTAACATAAATCCCGACGTTCAATTTGGATCACCTTCTAAGTTATCGAATTAGTTGTAATGTAACTACATGTAGAATTATTAACTATTCTGTAATATTTTATTTACAAGACATCTATAAAGCAATTGCGTAGATATTGAATGATTTGATTTCCATTATAAAACCGTTTAAAATGCCGGTACCATCCGGTAACGTCCACCGAACGAAAAAAAGAGGGGTGCCGTGTTTTGTCCTTCCACGGAAAATTTTACGAGTGTCTACTAAAAAAAAAATCTGTGATATCGTAAAACGTTTATACTGTAGGTATCGCCGATTATCTTCTGCCATTGTAAATGTTATTATCTTATTATAGACATTCTGCGCGGTAAAATTAGAAACCAGCTGAGGAATTGGATAAAAAAAAAGGTATTCCATAACCTCCACAACGTTTAGGTACGTAATATGTGCGTCGAACAAACCCTTCCATTCAACGTGTTTGGAGTTAACAAAACGAAAAGAATTGTTAATTATTACTAATAATTTTATGATAAAATCTTATTCTTTATGAAAAATTCTGCTTTCCAAACAAATTAGTACCTACAAGTCAAGATCATATGTTCAGGGTGTTACTCAATTGAAAGATAGAAAGTTTTATATGACTATAAGAGAATGTCCTCATTGCTCCACCAGTTGCAATTGATGTTAATAAACATCTGCTGAGCGCTGAGAAAAAAACAGAAGAAAACATGGTTTTTGTCCGCCCTAAATGGAAGTTCGAGCGAGACCAAACACAAAGGAAAAATTTAACATCTGGAAATGTGGCTATAGCCATAGAGTTCGATAAAGAATTAGGGTAGAGCTCTTTAAACGCTGATGATGGAGATTAAGTGATCATGGTCTAAAGCTCTAAAGTGCTTTTATTATTCAGACTCCAAATTCCAGTTTAACAGAGGAAGGGAGATGTAAAGTCAACGTCTTTATTTTTCTTTTTGGGAGGTTTTGTCTTATAATATTGATTGGACGAGAAGGCGACTCAGCAAGGTCACTTGATCTAGTATAGACATTTTTTAGAAAGACTAAATCTGTTTTAGCTAGTAAAGAACTTAAGAGACGGTACAATGAAGACGATTGAGCAACTGCTTCGAACTATCTATTCAATAGATTGACATTACGAAATTACAAAAGAAAAACGCTTGCAAAGATTGCAAATAAGTAAAAATCATTTGCAAAGGGTTAATACAGAAAATAACGTTGGGGCTTTTGAAGCCAACATTCAAGCATACCTTTGAAAATTGTGATGCAGGGAAGCGATTAGTCCTTCATTTATGAATTGATCAAACTTGCGTTATAGTTTTGAAGTTTTCGCAAAATGTCGTTTTTTTCTGCATTTTGCACTAACGATGATGTTCTATCACAAAATAGTCGTCTTTGAGACGTTTTTGGAAGTCCAATGTTAAAGTCATTCGAAAGCGATAATAATTACAGATGAATTTTATTCATCATCATTTAGAGAATTTTGTATTACATCATTTTCTTATGCCATATATATTTTTGACCCGAAAACACTGTCAACAAATATCAAATTTGGTAAAGTTGTACTAAAAATTTTATCCCGAATCAAAATATCGAACAATATACAGGCAGTCCCATTTAAAAATCGAAAATCAATCGTCATTTCTGGTAAAACCAAAACAGACAAAAATTTATTGACTATGTCAAAAAATGTAAATTTATGCCCTGTACTTAATTCCCAAATTTCGTTTCTCTATCTCTAATACTTCAGAAATTATAGGAGCGAGTCACCTCCCAGAAACACCCGGTATAACCAGCTATTTGCAAAATCTATGCAGCATTTCTTACTAGGTGAAGAAAAATATGTGGCAGTTGGAAAGCATTATGTAGAACAATTATTTATGATTATTATGTTTATATAGGTTTATCATTATCGACAATCCAAAGTAGAAAGTGCGACATCTCCACTATCAAAATTTATTGTCAACCTTCTTTGTGGCTAAATACAATTAGAACCGAAGAATGCCATCACGGTTCATTCTTGTAATCACCATGCCAGCAAAAGCATTGAGAGTCTAGCTTGTGTACCCTAGGGAGCGCACATCTAAACTCTTGATTCTCTAATAGGTGATGGGTGATAAAAGTTGAAATGCGATAATGATGAAGGTGGGGTTAATGACCCCTGGTAGGCAGAAACTCATGTTCGTTCTTTTCATTGCTTCTACTGGTATTGTGATTCCAACAATGGACTATGAGCACCGCCATGGTAGCATTTTTCGATTCTAAGGTTTCTATTTCTCCTCTCTGGGGCATTTTTACGTGTTTTTGTTTTAAATTATTAATAGCCTAATCTCGGTTTTCCTTTCACAGTCAATTCATATCTTTGAAGAACAGAATTTTTCACACACAATTTCACACAAAGATTTGATTCTTCCTGTCAACATCCGAGATATTTTACTACAGACTCAATATCAGCACTCATCAGCATCCTTAATTTAAACACCAGTCATAAGAAATGAGGTTACATCATTATTAGTATAATCCCCTATTAAAACACATTTGAAACATCGCAATTTACATTACACAGAACGGCTGCTTTAGCATAGAGCTCGAAAATTATTACGGCGAAGATATTTTTTATGGTGCAAATCCGCACGTTAGTTAGTATGTTAATATTCATTCTGCTTCGAAATTTCTGCTCCCTATTTGTTTTCGATCATAATCGTCCCTGTTAAATACCGTATTTCGCATACCGAGTCGGGTGAATTAATGTTTCCCTATGTTCGTTAGTAATTAGTACTTTTGACGCATCGACTAAAAATAAAATCCAACTGCTACGTAGTAGATCCCACTATGTATATTCAAATAAGTTTTTTTCAGCGCGGTTCAGAATGCGATATCGTTCTCGGTGAATCGTAGAAAGAAGTTTGTCGTATCGACTTTTTGACCTCACATGTAGTGTATCGCAAGTTGTTATCATAAGTTGCAATCTTTATCGAGGTTGTGCAATTTTCTTTTAATGATTAAGTTTTACATATATACAAGTGTTCTAAGTTAAGTGCGAATTATTTCTGGGATTTTATGTGGCGATTGTAGTCATATATGTAATACTACTATATTGCCGACACATCCTAAAAAATTCCGAAATGAAAGGGGGATGGATATATATCGGAAACTCCTACTTGTTCTTGAGGTAACGTGCGCATGCGCGCCATTTTAACGTAATGAACATGAAAATCAGTTGACGTCGACAGTTCAAATTTGTGCTATCTTTTATTTATTTACATATTCTTGATTTACGCCTTAAACTGGAACAATATTTATCGAAGTGGATAGAGAACAATTGTTATTTGGTGCTGCATCATTGCTTCAGCGAGTGCTTGTGGAAGATTCTATAATAACAACATATTCGTCCGCGAATGATGAAATTGGAGCTGCAAAATATTGGCAACACATACACACGGAATGGAGAAAAGTTTTCCCTAAGAAAGGTTTGCAGCATGCGTGACGCAAGAGTATTCACGAGGTCTGGTATATATGCAAAGGTTACATCTGAAAATAGTTTTGAAAACTTTGCTAAAAGGGGATTTTGCCTATCTAACATTATCTTGGTTAATCACACCGTTTAGCGGCGATGGACACCTTATTGAACAGCAGATATTATTCAATTATACAGGCTCTCTCAAGTTAGAATTTTAATCGAACATACCTATATTTGGCATGTTGACAGTGGTTTTTATCGACTAATATATTTTGAAAATTCAACTTTTTGAGCAACGTGGCCACGATGAAGTTTTTGAAGCAGCCATAGAGTTAAATCACAGAGATCAAGTTTATGCGTGTACGTTTCCTCAATAAATGTAAACAAATTTCAATAAACATTTTTTTTTGTATTTCTAGAAATATCTTTTTGTTTTAATAATAAAATTGTAACTTTAATCCTAGTGAAAATATGAACAAAAATGAAAAAATTAAAGAGAAGGATAGTATATTGAACAAAAAATAATCTCTAATATAAAATGGCAACAGGTTCATTACAACAATACTGAAAACAAGGTCAGTAAAATAAAAAAATTCACACATAAAAATAAACTTAAATTTAGAATATTCTCAGATTTCCTGGTTTTATTTATGTATCACGTTCACAATTTCACTTAATAACTGCTTTTAGATGTTGAGTCTTTCTTTCATAATATTCAACCAGTTGAAATTTCTTGATAATAGCCTCATATTTTAATTTTTACTCTCCCTTGACATAGGTAACAGTAGGTATCATATAGATGTAAGCCTCCATCATCAATCGATGAAAATACACCGCTATTTTCTTCTTGTTTGGGTTTGTCTACCGTTCTAGTACCCTCTAGAATACTTTAAATATCTTTTAGAACTTTTCCCAACTGTTAATGTCATTTGTTCCAAAGAATTCAAATTATTCTGCACAATGTTAAAATATATTCAATAATAAAAATAATCTTTATTGTTTACATACACATATGACTTGTGTATTCTCACCAGTGATAACCTATATTCTGACCATAGACAACTATTCTGACTTTTGACTAAACAAAATCTGTCAAACATAAGAACTGTCAGAGAACATAGACAAAGAAGTGTATCCTCCATCCCCCTTCATCGGCGGAAATTTGTGCCATTATAGTAGTGGTGAATTGAGCATAAAAAAATTGAAGAAATTATTGCTTCTGGGTATAACACTTCTAATTCACGGAGTATATTTATTGAGAACCTTCAACATAAACATGATGAACTATTCCCGCTGAACTAGCAATACATTATATCGAATATCACATTAAATGTAAGGTTAGGCATTAGTTACGGGAAAAACCTAAATACCCAAACCTATATTATGTTATATTTACACGAACTTGACCACATAAATTACAGAAAGAGAAAAAAAAAACTATCAGATAAAGTTTTTATGGCGAGTTCCCAGAAGTTGGTCAAGTTTGCCTATGTATAAGCATTAAGCGATATTTTTAGGCGTGTGTTAAAGTAAAACGATAATTGTTTCAGCTCGGTCCGGTATCTGATTATCCGAATTTCAGCTGACACTGACCCAAATTCGTTTGCAAAATCAAATATGTAGATTCACGAGACGTCGAATAAGGTGGGTTTAAGTTCTGACTAACATATACAATCATCATACGTCAGCTGCTGATTTCTGTATGATGACTGCTTTTGCAGAAGCAAAAATAGTATCCCTCATCGTTTTGATTTTATGATTGAAGTACCTAGGTACACTAAAAGTTAGAAATCCAACGATATAAACAAAAAATTCAATGTAGGTACTTACCTAACAAATAGTTACTAATAAAAAACATATTATAAATTGTTATGGTTTAAAATTGGTTGTACGCAGACAGTATACGTTTACTAGTAAGCTTTTTTGTGTGCTGTCACAAGAAATCCGTACTTGGCTCTGTAGATTCGAACAAAAAGATTTATTTCGACTTGCAAAAATAGTTTCCGTATAGTGGAATACTTTAGTGAACTAGTGTTCTTATAAAATATTTAAATTGCTTTGTATTTTTTCTCCAAATGAATACGTCTTTTAACTAAATTCTTTTATTCATATTAATACACCAGACAATAAAAGATACGTCTTTGCGTCAAACTACAATACTACTGAATATAAACGTTACAATACAAAAACCAACTGTCAACGAACTCTCTTCTATTTCTATTAATTTATGGAGAGCGTCATAAATATTCGTTTATTTATTTTATTCTCTTCGTACTTCAATTATAATGCCAAAGAAATTAAGGGTGCAATTTAAAAAAATGTCTTATTTCGGGTAGGCTTTACTAGGAGCAGTTTTATGAAGGTATATCTTGACCGATCCCTTGTCATATTGAATCTGGCACAGCCAGTGTATGTAATAATCTTTGTAGTAAACATGGTGGTAAGGTTATGTTTATACGAAACATTGCTTTCAACGTAAATACATATATCAACTATAAATCTAAATTTCATTGAGAATAGATTTGATAAGAGCATAAATGTCTTTGATAAGCTAAGTGTGTGTTCTAAAATAGATTTTTGGCCCGTGCTCTTGAACTTCACTTGCGTAAGTTCAGTTAAATCATCGTAAAAGATTAAGTGATCGTTTCTCATCGGAATATATCGATACATATTTTACGGTAACGTAATTTCGCTAGAATATCTGTTTTTATTATAGTTTGGATCACTCGACGTAACGGAGGATAATTTATTTTAGTTTCGAACGAGGTTTCGGGCTTCCGCCAGGATGGCCACAGCAATAATGCTATCCTATCCAGAGACTCAGTCAGAATTTGAAGTTGGGATCTCGGTATGGTGCCGTACCAGGCATCCCGCACGATCAACACGCGATCCAACAGCGAGATTCACACACAGTATTGCACTATACATTACATAGGAAGTTATACACCGTTATAGACGAAAACACAAACGCCAGTTTAAAATCACCGTAAATTTACTATCCTATAGAACCTAATTTATCGATAACGCGATTAATAAAACACAAACACACAAAACGTCAACCGTTAGATGCATGTGTACTAATAGCGCGCATTCCTAACCTTACTTTTCTGTGCGTTTGTTATTTTCTTACTGTCGTCTTCGGTGGAAAAGCTTTAAAACTGAGCTTATACGTTTGCAATGATGGTATTATGTATAATAATATGGAATTTTATTGGCGGCAAAACGGAGAAAGGTGGATCTATATTTTGCATGCGAGCAACGACCAAACAAAGTCTATCTTCGATATTTGTATTAGCCTCCTTCTTCAGCGGTATCCATCCACTCGTGTTTGACGCTACGTTCTTGAGGAATAAACGTTTTACTGCGACCTTATAAACGGTTTTATAAGGTTGACGATTTACTTAATTAGGTTTACAAGGGGGAAAATTATGTCGATATGGTGATGTTTCGTGCGTAGAATGAATTAGAAAATCTTTAAGTGATCGATTAATAATCGTTTGAATTTGACAGCGGTAAAATATTCGGATCTTATTAGAAATGACGTTGTTCCTGTTCTGTAGAGATTAAAATGACTTTTTGGTGACTTATATACCGTATGCTAACAAAGCAACAAAAATGATTTGTGTTTTAAGACTATGAGAAATTAAAATAGTGTTAACCATATCATTTGATATAGGTACAAGAAATGATATCATTAAGATATTTAAAATCTTTGCTCTACTACCGTTTTGAGATATTATAAATTGCAATTTATAGAAATCCCAAAAGAAAGGTGAAAAAATTATTATTAATTTTGTGGTAAGGGATTTTTTCACCTTTCTTTTGGGATTTTTGTTATAGTTTTCAAGCCACAGTCTCCACCCATCACAGGAATTTATAGAAGGTTTAGCAAAGAACATAATTCAACAATCAGGACTAAAATTAAAGATAAGACCACAAAAATCTAGATCAACATTCCTTGTCGTGATTGTCAAGGTTGCCATGTTGATCAAACATCTCATATATAGAAAAATCGATTAATTCAACATGAAAGTGCGTTCATATGCCTCGTCTCTTCATTTCCAAACATTCATATTATACAATTGGATTATAAAAATACTAACATTCTTGGTGCTCCAATACAATGTTATGTATGTTCTGGTTTATTTAGACAGTGTTCTGTAAATATTAAACAAGTTGCAGGTATATACGCATATACTTACCCCGTCAATCTTCAACCTAATATCTTTCCCAGCCGCAGCAAGTAAGGCCCTGAGGATAGCTGTGGCGGTCCCGGTTTGCCTGGACGCCACCAAATGAACGGCAGTCTGTTGCCTCGACTGAAATATTTTATTAACAACAACCAATTACACCTTGAACAAAAAAAAAAAACCGACACAAGCAATTCCAATTCCATACATACAAAACCGCTGTGCCTTTTGCAACTAGGTGGTACGCTATTGTTTTAAGAGATATCTGACACGATTTTAGCATAAACAATTATCGCCACCATGGCAACGTCGTCACCGAGGTTTCCCTCGGCTAATATAGGATCTGGAATTCGACGGCCCCAACCTATAATCAACGCTAGAAACATGCAAACGCGTTTCCTACACGTAGAAACGCTTAAACCTGAGCACCACCGTGTCGTGAGGGTTTCGTGTGCAGGAAGCTTCGAGTTCGCAGTTTAATTGTTTCATAATTGATGTGCTCACTTCGAGCGGGTTCTGTTTTTCTTGTAAATATAAGTCGTTAGACGCTTTGTTTGTAGTAAAGACACGGCTATTGTCTAAAATTATTAATTAAATTTGATTTTTTCCTTTATGTGTGACGTAAGTTTTCTGTCAAATCGTCAACTGTCAAAAATTGTCCAAAATTAATAATTAAATTTCGGTTTTACTTTGTACTTAACGTAAGGTATCTTTGTCAAATTGTCAACTATCAAACAAAATTTTTGGAAATTAATATAATTAAATTTATTTTTATTTACGTTTGACGTAAGTCATCTGTCAAATTTTCAACCCTCAAAAACATGGTTAAAAATTTAATTTCTGTTATGTTTGACGCAAGTTATCTGTCAAATTCTCGACTGCCAATCAAAAAATTGTCGGTAATTAAAAGTTAAATTTAATTCTTCTCTGCCAAAAAAATGGTTAAAAATTTTATTTTTGACGTAACTATCAAAGAAAAGATTGTAGGAAATTAATAATTAAATTTATTTTTTCTTTACATTTGACATATGCCATCTGTCAAATTTTCAACTGTTAAAAAAATTGTTAAAAATTTAATGTCTTTTATGTTTGACGTACGTTATCTATAAAAAAATATTGTTCGAAATTAATAATCAAATTATGTTTTTCTATGCGTTTGACATATGCCATATGTTAAATTTTCAACTGTCACAAAAAAAATAATTAAAAATGTTATTTCCTCTTTTACATTTGACGTAAATTATCTGTCAAATTGTCAAGAGTTGAAAATTTAATTTTTTCTATGGTTGACGTAAGGCATCTGTCAAATTTTCAACTGTCAAAAAAATGGTTAAAAATCTAATTTCTTTTATGTTTGACGTAAGTTATCTATAAAAAAAGATCGTTCGAAATTAATAATCAAATTATGTTTCTCTATGCGTTTGACATATGCCATATGTCAAATTTTCAACCGTCACAAAAAAATAATTAAAAATGTTATTCCTTTTTGTACATTTGACGTAAATTATCTGTCCATTTGTCAAGTGTTAAAAATTTAATTGTTGACTATGGTTGACGTAAGGTATCTGTCAAATTTCAACTGTCAAAAAAATGCTTAAAAATTTAATTTCTTTTATGTTTGACATAAGTTATCTACACAAAATATTCGCCGTAATAATCAATTATGTTTTTCTTTTAATTCTCTGGTGATGTCAAAATCCAAAATGGCGATCATAAGAAATTAGAAAATTCATCATGATCAGAAAAAAACGAAACATCATACCGTAATTTTGAATACACTATTAGATCAAACGTGGCCTTGTGAAAATCTTTTCAATTTTTCTCTGCAACCCAAATAAAGATGCTTATAGTCCTCGAGGTAAAAACTTCAGTAAACACTTACACCTCCAGTTGAATATGGATCGACTCCACGTTTAGACAGAAGTAATTTGACGACATCTTCCCTGGAATACATGGCGGATATGTGAAGGACATTGTAATTATCCTGAAAAACAAGACATAAATCCAATCAGAATATATAGAAATTTACCCCAAATGCATTCTGTCTAATACTAAAATATCATTAGTTTCCCCTAATAAGTTAACAGGTGAAAAAGCATAATGCGGTACCATTAGATTGATTAAATCGTACATGTGTACGAATCCTTTATTCGCGAACTGACAAATTACCACGCGTAGCTCAAATCTAATTACGCTTTTCCTTTATGCTGTAAGATCGATATATTTGCAAGAACGTCTTCGAGGTATTGTATGTCGAACATTAATCAGCTATTGAACCTGTACGTATGATTTTACTTCAAAGGGAATGTTTTAATTCTAGGTATAATGGCTGTCAAGTCATAAATTCGTTTTGTTTGCTACAAGAATGGATTACATAGATATATAGAGATAGGATTTCCAATGATGTATTTGTTTTATGGCTGGGATACAAAATCGTTTGTCCAAGCTGGTATCTACGCTTGTGGTTGCACTATCTGCGTATCACACCAGTTAAGATCAGTTTGGATACTCGCATATCTATGCACAAATTCGGTTTCATATGCAATATACTGAAGCAGTAAAAATAATCTGCTGATAACAATAAACGAAATTTGTGCTTTTGTGGTATCTTGTCTCTTAAGGAGAGTTTTACCATATAGATAAAGAAGACTTTATGGCAAAAAATCTTCGAAGAACTTTGTACTTATTTTTTTAAATTGAACACACTTGTGAAACATCTGATGAAAACATCGAACAAATTCAAGAATATCTTTTAACAAATCGCAAAAATGTAGTTCTTCTATCGAGAGAAGATTAGACAAACTTAGCATTTATGTTAAATATGATGTAATGTTGCAGTGAACCATGCTAAATTGAATCTGAAAACACAAATTTTTATAATAGAATATTTGTCTTGCGATTAGTCAGTATTCTTCAATTATTATTTGCATGTGTTCTTGCTGGATGCTATGTCATTGAATAGGAATGCTGAAAATACATACACATGTTGTGTCGTCTGCACATAGGGTCGTAACATAGTTTGCTAGCACAATCATTAACATATAACAAAAATAAATAAAGTGAATCTAGAAATGGGGCCCTGTGGAACACCACTAACTATCTTGGACTAGTTTAAAACGTGATTTTTTTGATTTCCTTGTGTCTGTCTAGAAGAAAGATAAGATTTGAACAGGTCGATGGAGTTATGATACTTCATCTTGTTTAACAAGAAATTTTAATGCAATTTGCCGAAAACTCTAATAGAATTTGTTGGTTGAACGATATATATGACAAATTGATTTTATTATAGAGCTACATATCAAAATGGAGACGTTGACAGCTGATATCGTTCACCCTTGCGATCTAGTTTGGATACTATAATGTGGGACACAGTTCCGTTTTTTCTTGGCCCTTCCTTCATGCAATAATATAATAAATCACGCAGCACACACTTCCTAGATTCCTTTACCGATGCTTTAACTCCTATAACCAACAATATACGAACTTTCTGATTGAAGCGATGGGCGCACCTTCTCTAACTAAATTGGCCATCTCCGGCAGTGATGCGCTAATGTGCCGTTCGCGATTACGTTCACGCCCAAAATCATTGGAAGCAATTTAAATCCGCCAATGCTAATCACATTAACCTACAAATATATTTCTGAGTGAAACGCGGTATAACGTGTAACATTTACGTTTTCGTGTTATTGGTGAAAGATTACAGTATTCATTCTTGCTCTGACTATATGTAGGTGCAATTAGTGTGGTCACATTGAAGGGCAAAATAAACTTTAATAAATGCGAATTATGCTTAAAAGTGTATTTGCTGTTGTGGCATATATTAGGTATAGTATCGGTGTAATATCACGCTATGTAATCAGTTCTTTTTTTTTTTTATTCAGGCTGGAAAGCATAGTGATTCATAGTAGATTTACTAGGAAATCCGTCAAGATAAATGTGTCGTGAAGAAATTTCGTTTTGGACTTATTTTGTTAGTAGTAATGACCTTAATATTTCTACAAATAGGTATGAGGTAACAACGAACTCAAATCACAAGACCTAGGTGGATAACATCATAAAATTGCCTTAAATAATCAATGGTTGCTCGAGCAACATTGGGTCTTATCATCGCATTATCTTGCAGGAAGTATCAATTATGAAGCTCTCATCATCGTGCAATTGATTGATAAAAGGCTCAAGTATTTGATTGCGGTGTCTTTCAGCAGTTGTAGTTTCTTAAAAAAAAAAAAAAATTGTTTGACACGTTTATTGCCCTTTTCAGTTATCAAATGAGTATTGTCTTATTATTTCCCTTTTCACTAATGCAAATATAATATTGGATTTAATATTAATTTTACAAACTTGATAAATCATGTTTACAATACCTTATGCTAATTTTTTTTTTGGGGGTATATGTGAGATAGAAACTAATATTTCCCATTTCATTGCACAAATTTAAATTTACCCAACTTGTTCGCACATAAGGATTGATAACTTACATTGTTTCTAGCTCCAACGTCTGATCCCAAATCAATTAACTTATCCAGAAGCGATGTCCTGTTATCCTTTACCGCATACATCAACGGTGTCATTCCTGTCGCCTAGGAACAAGAGCACAGGACTTAGTTTGTTCGATACGCAAGAATTGCATGATATACATCTAACATAATTGCATCTATAATCTTAATGCGTGCCTGTAAGCAGTGCAATTTAATGATAATTGGAAAATTAGTTAGTTTGGAACACGTGGGGAATGTTTAGAATTTGTACCGCTGAACAGGACACTTGCAACATTCCATAAAGTGTCTGTCTAATTGTTTTGGTGCAATTAATTAATTCTATTGCTAGTTAGAGTGTAATGGTTGTGTATATTTTGATAACGTACTGAATGGGATTACAGGATTTCGTTTCGTATTTATATTGCCATAGAAATATGATTATGGAGATTAAATCAAACATTTTGCTGTATCGTTTAGTGTCTATTTTTAGATTTGAAAT
Organism: Cetonia aurata; assembly: GCA_949128085.1. Lineage (NCBI taxonomy): Eukaryota > Metazoa > Arthropoda > Insecta > Coleoptera > Scarabaeidae > Cetonia > Cetonia aurata. The sequence continues at coordinate 40,431,429 of OX421887.1, read as the reverse complement.
CAAGATGTTTCATGTAGGTAAACTTTAATACTTGCAACAATTACTGGATGTTATGATAAAAGATAAGGTTTATTTTTTATATTATAGTGGGTATAAATCAGAAATGTTGAATTTATGGTGAATATAATATATCTACATTATTTATCTCGAGGTTTTTTTTTTGATAAAATCAAACTATAAACTTGTAAATTCATGTAGTAAGTACCTATATGGTTATAGATGATACCAATTAAGTACTACATAATTCCCTATATATACTATCAAATTTCTTTCCTTTAATTGAAGAAAGGGCACTAAAAACACTAATTACGAAAAATATAGATACACAAAAAACTAGTTTACAAATAACCAGTTACAAAAAGAAAAGAAAAGTTGTTCAAGGGGTGAAATTTATTTCTCCAGCAACACGTTTTATGAAATTATAGTTTTCTAGTGTACATAGTATTATTTTATCTGTAACTTCTTACAAAGTAGTTCGTATTGAACAAGCGGTGCATCGAATGACGTTTCATTTTAGGTTATAGCTATCACACTGACAAATGTCAATGCTAGGTTTGGTGATAGTGGAAAACCTAGCATTGACATTTGTCAGTGTGATAGTTATTGTTACACCAAAGGTTCCAAAACCCAATTACTGGATTTTAGGTTATGTTTAACTGCCAATGTAGTTTGCAGTCTACAAATTTGACATTTTAAAATACGATTAAGTGTAGCGAGATCAAATTTTTGCTTTTTCACTGTTTAATCGGTGTGCAACTTCAATCGTGTAAGAATTCTCAAAGACTTTACTGTGTTTTCATTTACCAAATCAACGATCCCAAGCAGCGAATCGCATGATTAAACGTCAGAGTTTGAAAATTTTATTTCAACTTATATTACAACATACAAAGCAATACGTTTTGTATAAAATATAAACTAACTTCTTCTGACCAAGGAGTTTTCGAATGATATCCGTTTTTTAGGTTATGTTAACCTATCAACGTCATTGTAGTTGTCAAATTTGATATTGCAATGGATGATTGATCAATTGCGAGTGTTGTGGCATCACAGTGCACAACAGGGTTGCAATTGTAACTGTGCAAGAATTTTGAAAGACATCGTGTTTTCATTTACCGTATCAGTGTTTCTAAGCAGCGAATCGTATTTAGTAAACGTTTGAAAAATATATTTCATCTTATCTTAATAAGGTACATAGGCAATAAGTCAGCTAAGGAGTGCATCGATGGTGTTTACTTATAGGTAGGTTATGTTTTACGTGAATATCATTGTAGTTGTCAAATTTGACATTTCAACGAATGGATGACTAAATTTTAAGTTCCAGTTTTTGAATTATTAATGCACAACAGGGTTGTAACTTTAGTTATGCAAGAATTTTCAAAGATATTATCATATTTTTATTTACCAAACCAGCGATTTCAAGTAGCAAATTATATTGACTATTTCGTGTTATCTTAACAACATACAAGGCAAAATGCAATGCATTTATATAAAATATAAGCTAATTTGTCCTGAACAAGTAGTGCTTTGAGGTTGCGTTTTACTGCCAAAATTATTCTAATTGTCATATTTGACATTTCAATGAATGGATGACTAATTATAAGTGTCGTGGAATCCAGTTTCTGAATTCTTGGTGCTCGATAGTTTAAGTGCGTGCTTTTGCTCGATAATTCCCAAGGACAATCGTTTCCGTTTACCAAATCGGCGACTCCAAGCAGCGGTATGGTGTTGGCGTCGTCTCCAGCGTTCGCAATCGCTTTCTCCATCGATTTGAGCAGCTGGTCCACGGGTCCCCATTCCCCTTTCTGGCACAGGCCGAGCATCTTCTGGGCGGCATCTCTGGTGGAGGCGCCTGCACTTTGGGGCTTCGAAGCTGGGGCGTCCTCGCCGTCGGCATTGGAGCCGGTCTCCTCCTTGTTATCCTTGAGATTATCCTTGCTGCCCGCTTTGTTAATTTGACCCTTAGGATCTTTAGATTCATCGCTCTTGCTGGCGGACGCGTCTTTGGCGTTTCCCCCTTTAGAAGCCGGTCCGCCTTTCTTACCGCCCGCTTGTGACATATTTACCGAACGCTAAAGACATTACCGCTGTCGTTTTTCGTATATTTAAGACGTTCGAATTCCATCACCCGAATCGGTTTGGCCACATTGTCTGCGGGTTTTTAGAATTTAAAGGAAAGACACGTGCTTTACTCCCCACGATTCTCATTATTCATAAGCCATAATACCAGACGTAAACACGACAAAATTAAAGTGTCCCCACTTCGCAGCATGCTTTAAAACGATACGGCGTAGGGCACGAATTGTTTAGTCGATAAAAACAAAAATTATCGCTATATAATCCAAAACCCGCCGGCAACATACATAATAATATAGATTTATACGTAACGAAATATGACTGGATGTAATACCACCACGGGCTGCACTGATTTTCGAACAATGTCCACGTCAAACTACCGCAGGATATGGCAAGTTGTTTCGCATCAGGATCTTAGCACGCTCGCAATTCTTCAACCAATCGCCGCTGTTTCAGCCCCACCAGTTAACCTCCCCGCGCTGGCCTACAGGGGTTGCTGTGATTCAACAATTCTTGGTAGGTAATATATGCAGACGGAGTGACCCACTAAATTTGCGTTCAGGGTTCCTTTGATTTGTGTGCGTGCGAATGAAACACTATAGTGTGTTTGTGGTGGGGATGCTGAATATCCTTGTGATAGATTCGTCGAAATGTGTGAAGGACTCGTCATCTTAGAAGAATTCGAAATATGTAGTTTTGCCACGTTGTCTAATATAATTTCTTTTATCGATTCAAAACTTAGGTCAAACCATTCATTCCTCAATCACTTTTAGAAGATTTCTAAACTCTTAATGACAATGTTAATGGCAAATGTTTTTGTCGTAAATTCAATCAAGAATATGGACAATTGTAACTTTAATTTACACAGTGAGCTAAGTAAAAATCGATGATTATTACTTTGTTATGTGGAGCTAATTTGTTATCTGAACGTTTTACTGGCAATTCAAATTAATTTTTTCTCGTATTTTCTGGGCATATTTTGTTTATGTGTGTGCAAAAATGTTTCTTCAAAATTAACATTCAATGAAAATTGAAAAATAATGAAAGAATATTAATAGACGATATATTTCAATGTCATCACAAGATACTACTAACAAAAGTACAAAGTTTCTTGATAATATTCGAGAGATTAATAACTTTTAGACATAAATATAACTCTACGTCTTTCTGCTGCGGTTGTATTAGCATATATCTCTGTCATATTTATTGGAATTGTAGCTACGTAGATGATTACATAAAAACAATAATATACACTACATATTACCGGCACTTTTATTAAAAAAATCTATTCTTACATTTTGTTGTTACGTGCGAAACTAAAAGGTGCTTCAGAGATATGACGTGTGCATATTAAGTATTGTTTATATTATACGTAAAACTATATTCTATATATCGCGCGAAAGATAACTAAATGGTTTAGTACACATGAATTTGCGCAATAATCCGTAATAGCGGCAAATCATTGACACAGTGTGATTGTACTTTTGCCAGCAGCATAATTATAACAGCAAAAACATGCCTGTTGCAAATCGAACTAGAATAGTTCTTCTCCAATGCTTCGCCAATAAGTTCAAGCCGAGGTTAGTGCATGATGTTACTCTGTGTAAAATTTAATTGGCTTTCGTGATATTGCATTTAATTTATTGTGTTCTGTGATGTGATATAACTTTATACTGCAGATGCAGAAGGTACAGCGATTTGAGTTATATGCACCGAATTGGAAGTGAGCCATTTCGATATATAACTTTAGGTAAACTACTGGAAAATACTGCTTCGAAATACAGAGACAGACCATGTATAATTTCAAGGTACGTTGTCGCATCTTATTATACCGATTATGTGTACCTACTTGTATAAAAAAATATCTTAATACATTTAGTTGCCTGCCTTCTAACTAGGTTGATTCGTATCTTTGTCCATTGAGTAAGTAAATAAATAAATAATAATAACAAGGATAATTAACTACTCCTATAGTCCTATGCTTCCTCATCTACATTTAGTGATCATGGGGTTGGCAAGAATCAACTCCAAGTGTGAAATGTGCAACCTTGGGAGGCATAACGATATTGTGAAAGGCACATTTTTGCCGGACGGAATCAAACCACATGATTTCAATATCTATTTGAAAGAAATTTTGTGATATAAATCATAGATAAGCTAGCATAAACTAGAATCCGGGATACGAGGGTCCAGAAACACAGCAGGAAAACAGATAAGAAATTGGGCATAAGAAAAAGACAACAGGAACAACAAGGCAACTTCATAGAAAGATCTTTAGTGAACGATTTTAATAGTGGACTGGATAACCACTAAAAATTAGCAGGAATCGTTTTCAGATATTTTTAAGATTGATTGGACTGCATTTTGTATCCTATTTTTTAATTGCTCTTTATCATTGTCTAGTGGCTCACTGTATACAATTTGTTTTAAACGATCCCACAGATAAAAGTCCAATATTGTAAGATCAGGACTTCTCGGTGGCCATAAAATGGGACCATCTCTTCCTATCCAGTTATCATGGAACTCTGTATTGAGCCATTGGCGAACTATGTCGGCATAATGAGCAAGGCACCCATCGTGCTAGTAAAACATTTCCATTCGGTAGTTTAACGGCAATTCATCCAGTTCATCAGTTAAAAAATTTTGCAACATTTCCAAGTATGAATTATGGTTTAAATTTTAATCAAAAAAATATGGGCCAATAATGCCATGGTACCACACATTAACTTTTTTAAAATGTTGTCTGCGACAAGAAATTTTGAAGTTTGGATTCGTCTCACTTCAGTACCGACATTCTTGAGACGAAACGACTCCGTTAGTTGTAAAAGTTGATTTATCGGAGAACATAATTCGTTTATGAAAATTTGAATCTTCCAAAACTGTAAAGCCCATTTCTAAACAAAAATCCATAGGTTTTTTGCTCCGGAATTTGTAATGGTAACTTCCCCAACTCCGTAACATTGAATTAGATAAATTCTTTGTTGTAAAGTCAACATTATAGCTGTTCAAATTAGCGAAGATTTAATTTACAATTCTACTAACTTATTAGATTTGTCAACTGCCGTCAGTTGTATTTTTCAAGGAAATCCGCCTACTAGAGTTACTTCTAAAAATTACGACAAAAAATTTTAAGTCCAAATTTTGGAGAAAAATGACATTATCTCCAGAACCGTTCGAGTTAAATAAAAAGTAATTTGTGTTTTGGGGGTTTGAAAACAAGCAGAGTAAATCATTAGAAGTGAAATTTTCTGAGAAATCACAAATAAAAAAAAAATTTCCTCTTTTAAAGTCGATCCGGGGACATACTGTATAAAATTCCGAAACTTGCCAGTTGTCATATTAAGGGGGACAAGTTTTAAAAACGAGCTTGACGATTTAAAATAATTTCTGGGGGCGCAGCAGCCCCCACCCTTAAAATTTCAATAAGGAAGCTGGGTCTTGTACCCACTCAGCCAAAAGTCAGACGATTTCCATAAAAAAAAAATTCGTTCAAACATTCTTCGATTTCTTTTCCAAAGTAGCTACGGAAAATTTGCATTTAATACGTCTGATTTGAAATCTAACTTTCCCGTGAATATTTTCAGACACCAAAACCAATCCATCAGCTTCGGCGATATGCTAGAACAAGCTGATCGTCTAGCAGCAGGTTTATTAGCAACCGGTTTGAAAAGAGGTGACCGCGTTGGATTATGTCTTCCGAACAGATACGAATGGAACCTGATTCTCTTTGCTTGCACCAGAGCAGATTTAATTCTGGTAATGATGCGTTTTTGCGATCCAAATCATTACTTTTTATTAAATCCTTATAATTCAAGGTCGCTTTAAACCCGGCATATCAACCCTCCGAAATAGAATATTGCATAAACAAAGTGGGGATATCAGCCATGATATTCCAAGATAACTTTAAGACGCAAAACTATTATGAAATTCTAAGAACGGTGTGCCCAGAAATAGCTAGTAGTGAGCCTGGTAAGATTAAAGCTGCAAAAACTCCCACTTTGAAGACCGCCATCTTTATGACGCAAAAATCCTTCAAGTTGGTAACACATTCTACATTCTATTTTCTTATTCTAATAAGTTTCGTTTAGAGGAGCTTACAATTACGAGGAAATATTAAAATGCGGATCTGAGAATGCTATAAACAGTATAAGAAATGAACAACACTCTATAAATTCAGATAACCCGACTGTTATACAATTCACATCGGTGAGTAAATAATTGTCATAGTATATTTTGACAAGTGACAAATGACATTGACATATTTGCTTAGCATCAATTAAGTATGACAACCTTAACTTATTATTTCAATAGGGAACGACGGGTAAAGCCAAAGCTACAATCTCCAGCCACTTTAATATGTTTAATAATTCGTATGCAATCGCCAAGAGGACAGAATTAGATACAAAACATCACATCGCATGTTTACCAAATCCTTTATTTCATGCTTTCGGTATAGTGATAAGTACATTATCAGCGATGCATTTTGGTACAACATTAGTCCTACCTGGAGCAGCTTACAACCCGAACGAATCTTTGGATGCTCTAAAAGAAGAAAAGTAAGCGATTAATGATCAATTCATTCATCATTACCAACATCGCGAATTAATTTCCTGCATATTTTTTCTGTCACTTTAATAAAATTTCAGATGTACTATAGCGTACGGTACTCCAACTATGCATGTTGATCTAGTTGACGTGCAATCTAAACGGAAAGAAGATATAAATCCGGAAATCGCATTAACTGGAGGCGCTGTATGTTCCGAATCTTTATTTAAAAGTATGCTGGATGTATTGAAAGTAAAAAAAGTCAAGGTAAATGCATTGATCTATGTATTTTCTTCACATACAATGTAAGGTTTTTAAAACCTGACATATAGGGCAACTTTGAAATTCAGTATTGTTTACATCTTACAATGTCAACCAGAGGGGTGCGATTCCTTGTTTAGGAAGTGGGGAAATCACGCCTGTTTACCTTGTATTGTATCTTGTAGGCACGGTTTAGTACTTGCTGACTAACGCTTCGGCGCTAGTATCGATGTTTTGACCAATAAGATTGAAGTATGATGACGCGTCGTCAACGACAACAAAAAAAACATTGTTTGAAAATTTTATACACATCCGTCATTTTGAAATTTGTGCGTTTTCAATCGTTTGAAATTGCTTTTATCTCTTTGTAATTTGTGAGTGAAAAGGAAATAATTGTGAATATCCGTATTTGCTATAATGGGTGGCTTAAGAAATTGCTGCCCGTAAGGATGTTTTGGTACAAAAAGTGTTCGAAGGAAATTCCCAATTTACGATGCAGCGGTGAGAATTGTTGATAATAATTACAAATAAAACAGGTGCGAAGAAAGACGGAGTTTGCATCAGAAGCTATCAGCTTATATAAAGTAGCAAGATCTTTCAAAAAACGAGAAGCGTGCCTGAAAAAAAAATTGTAAAAGACTAGAAGACAAGGTTCTCCGCATAGATGATTTTATGAAGACCAAGCAGTATCAAGCGTTAGAAAACATGAGCAAATCCATATCAAATTTGATCCCTTGTCAATTACGGAATGTACATCATACAAAATGTGACAGGTGATTTACAAATTTCATCACATGATCTTAATTTAATTAAATTACAATGATTACTATTTATTATTATGATAATTATTCCTTATTATTACTTATATATTTAGTTAAGTAGTATTAAGTAAGCGATTTATTTTAATTTGTGGTTATGTATTGCAAATATTTGTACTGTATAGTTATGTATTTATGTGCGCACAATAAACGATTTCGTTCTAATTTTTATTTTATTTTCTATGCCCATTCATTTAAGTGCAAAAAAATTTAAACAATACATTTCTTAATTGTAAATAATATCAAATCTCCCGCGTATTGGAAATAGTTCTTGCTGACTAACGCTACGCGCCACCAGTCTTAAAAGGTTTGAAACTTTGCTCGTGCCGCGTGGAATTATATGGGAGGTACACATCTATTATACGTATATATATTTATTATCTATGGGGGAAATATTAGGACGCACCCTGCTGGTGCGCGCTGGTACTAACACAGCTCTATTTCAATCTTTCCATATGGTGATTTCTATGATGTCAACTATTCGAATCGGCTCACTAACCTCTCCGCTTGTAGCCTAGCCAAATACGGCTTCTAGATTTTTTTATAATTCCCTACAATTTTGCTTTTAAATATAGTCCATCACTTCAAATAAAAAAAGTGAGCCAATGTCAGGTTTTAAAAAACTTAACACTAAATTTATTTCCTAAAAAATTAACGGTAATTATGCAGGAAACTACATTACCGACAACAAACTGTCAAAATACTAATAGTGTTTTCGACTTACTGCACTTTTATCCACTGATTGTATTTCCATCTTATTTTAATACATAATATTAGTAAGGAAGATAGATATACTCCACGCGTAAAGTGCAATAAGTCGAAAACGCTATAAGTGTGCAAAATACGCTAAATAGACTTATATCATCTGTGTTTTAGCAATAGTGATTTGACTAATATTACGCAACATTGTCATTCCATTTCAGTCGGTGTATGGTTTAACTGAAACGACTGCCGTAGTTTTTCATTCGATGCCCGAAGACGATTTGTATAAATCAACTACAACGGTTGGTTGTATCGGCGATCATTTAGAGGTTAAAGTGATTGATAGCGAAGGAAAACTTGTCCCTTTCGGGCAGAAGGGGGAATTATGTGTACGTGGTTACATGAATATGTTAGGGTATTGGGATGATGAGGAAAAAACGAAAGAAACTATCGTTGATGGGTGGTTAAAGACGGGGTAATGAAATAAGATTTATATTCGCTCTACATTCAAATTTATTTAACTATAAAATAACGCTTTGGCATTTAATTTGACAGCGACATCATTTTAGGGATTTATTTATTTTGGAAAAGGACGGTTATGGTAAGATAGTCGGTCGTATAAAAGATATGATAATTAGAGGGGGAGAAAATATATTCCCCAAGGAAATCGAAGATTACCTCAACACTCATCCAGGTATCTTAGAAGCACACGTAAGTCGTATTGTGTATATTCAGAATGAATGTGAAATAATTGAATACTTTCTTATCAGGTGGTCGGTGTGCCCCATGAACGTTTAGGGGAGGAAGTCGGCGCTGTTATCAGACTAAAAGAGCGGAGCGCTGTAAATTGTGCAGAACTGAAACAATTTTGCAAAGGCAAGTTGGCTCACTTCAAGATTCCTTCGAAATGGAGAATGGTTGGAGATCTTCCCAAGACCACTTCTGGAAAAGTGCAGAAATTCAAGCTGAAGGAGTTGTTTTAATTAACCTACCGAATTATTTCTTTTCCTAATTTAATGTGCTAATATGGAATCTTATATGGATGTATATCAAAGTCACTAGTTTTATGAGATTGTATGAAGTAAATTATGGATAGGTATTTAAGGGAAAAAAAAACACAAATGTATATTTTTATAATAGTTTATTTTAGTGCAATAAATACATATATTAAAAGAAGAGTTTCACTTGCAAGCAAAGTAAAATGCCTGTGTAAGTATGCTGTCAGCAAACAAATCGTACATCGCTGCGAAAATGTTTCTTTAAAATTTGTTCAAACAAAATGATGTTTTTATTTCCTGTTGTTAACACTTGGCCTATTATATCTTATGTAACGTATAAAATAGCACTTTAAACGCATATATGGTCAACACAGTAGTGTAGATACATATATTGTTTATTTATACATTTCTTTTATCGCGTGCGAAAGATAAGTATTCGGTACACATGAAAAGAGAGTACTTTTGTCTCAATTCACTTAATGTTAATGACGTGTGCGTGTCTATAGTTGCATTAGATTATTGTTTAACGTATATAGAGATTGTTATAATTATAATAGATAGTTAACATGTATATCGCAGATCGTAGTAAAACAATTCTTCTCCAATGCATCGTGAAGAAGTTCAAACAGAAGTTGGTGAATAACAGTGTTGTGTACGTATCTAATCAAAGGGTTAGAACTTAGGATCAAGGCGGTGCTAATAATCATTGTTTCAATTTAAACAATCGTTGTCATTGGACTAACTATACAGGGTATAACAACAGTGGGTATATACCGTGGTTTCTATAGTAGACAAGTATGGTAACAATTTTTTAAAAGTTAAACAGGTATTGTTAGGATATGTATAGATCAGGGTTGGGCAAAATTGTGTGTATGTGTATGTTTGATTGTTTGTACGAAGTAAACACTGGATTTAAAAAAAAATACCTAAGTACAAGAGTTCAAAACAGTTATGATAACGGTTTCGGTTCTCTAAACAGTTATGAAGAACCTATATAAATCATAAACAAATCCTCAAACTTGTAAGAAATTCTTGTAAGTTTGAGGTTTTTTCCTACCGATGCATTTTCTAACGTTAGCGGGAACTTTTATATTAATATTAGCCGCCATTTTTTAAGGACAGTGGAAGTTGTAGTAAAAAAAAAAATAAATGCGATTTTTATGAGTTTAAGGGTTTGTGCATCGATTTCAGAAATGACAACTCGTAATTCTTGAGGGATGTCGAAGATGTTGAGTGATTTAGTTATTACTGCCATGTCGTCTTACTGGTACACTTTCTAACATTAACAGAAATTTTTATATAAATACTACGATTTCTGAAGGACATTGGAAGTTGTGAACATTAGCGATAATTTTTATTATGATTACCTGTACAAACATGTAGGCATATACCTAATCTAAATTTATTTCGGTGTTATTCAGTAATAAATTATTTGAATAACGATTTATTTGGTGAAAGTCATTCCAATAATGCTTTATTCAAATAACGTTTTATTGAAATAATTCTTCATTCAAATGATTTCCCACAATTTTATTCAACAATGACTTAATACGGAATAAAGAATAACAGATGAAAATTTCATTGAAATAATTATTTGAATAAAAAATTATTGAATGATGCCAAACCCTGGTATAGATGGATTAGATCTACAATTTAAGAATAATAACGCAGTATACAGGCTGTTTCAAAGCTTAGCACTGTATTAAAAATGTTTTATTTAATTGAACACCCAATATTTTATAGCAGTTTTAAATGGTATACACGGAGAACTAGATCAATTACTTATTTAGTTTGTTTTGACTTCTTAGAGTTATGATTTTCACGTAAATTTAAAAAAATAAACTTTCTTCCCACAAAAAAATTTTCTGTGCATCAACGTAAACATATATACTGGGTGTTTCATTTCAAATGTTAAATTTAATTCACTTAGATCACCCAGAAAACGCATATTTATGTAATTTAAAAACTAGTGGAGATAGAGCGTATATACAATTCAAAACTGACAAAAATTGCAGGGTGTAGCACTAAGAAAAACAACTTGGATACATTGCTAAGTTTTGTAACAACCTGTATATTCCATATTATTTTTAAATTTTATATATAATTTAATATAACCATTTGACTACCAGAGATCACGGCGTTCATAATGTCACACCCTGCATATGCTAAAGTCACATCGATCCTAAATTCTGATCTGTTCCTTTTGATTCACTCTTTATATCAAATTGTGTGCTGTATGCTGTCTTACAACTTTATACTGCAGATGCAAACAGTACAGCGATTTAAGTTATATGCACCGAATTGGGACTGAGCCATTTCAATATATAACTTTAGGTAATCTATTGGAAAATGCTGCCTTGAGATACAGAGACAGGCCATGTATAATATCAAGGTAAATCGTTGCATTTCATTATTGATTAGTTGTATAAAACATCTCTGAATAAGTTTAGTTGCCTGCTTTTTAACCAGGTTGGTTGGCATCTTTGGCTATTATATCAGTCACACGTCTGTGTTGAGGTGGACAAAGATGCAGCACATCTCAATATGCAAAGTCTTAAGCAATAAGAAATAACTTAAATAAGAAAATTTCCAGACACCAGAACAAATCCATCAGCTTTGGTGACATGCTAGAACAAGCTGATCGTCTAGCAGCAGGTTTATTAGCAACCGGTTTGAAAAGAGGTGACCGCGTTGGATTATGTCTCCCGAACAGATACGAATGGAACCTGATTCTCTTTGCTTGCACCAGAGCAGATTTAATTCTGGTAATGATGCGTTTTTGCGATCCGAATCATTACTTTTTATTAAATCCTTATAATTCAAGGTCGCTTTAAACCCGGCATACCAACCCTCAGAAATAGAATATTGCATAAACAAAGTGGGGATATCAGCCATGATATTCCAAGATAACTTTAAGACGCAAAACTATTATGAAATTCTAAGAAATGTGTGCCCGGAAATAGATAATAGCGAGCCTGGTAAGATTAAAGCCGCAAAAACTCCCACTTTGAGGACTGCCATCTTTATGTCGGAAAAATCTTTCAAGTTGGTAACACATTCGACATTCCGTTTCCTTCTAGTAAATCCGTTTCATTTAGGGGAGCTTATAATTACGATGAAATACTAAATTGCGGTCATAAAAACGTTATAAACAGTATAAGGAAGGAGCAACACTTAATAAATTCAGATAGCCCGACTATTGTGCAATTTACGTCGGTGAGTATACCTGTCAAAGCGTACTTTGACAAGTGACATATTCAACATTAGAAAAATTAAATTTATTATTTTAACAGGGAACAACAGGTAAAGCTAAAGCTACAATATCCAGCCATTTTAATATGGTAAATAATTCTTACTCGGCCGGCAAGAGAACAGAGTTAGATACAAAACATCATATTGTGTGTCTACCAAATCCATTATTTCACGCTTTCGGTATAGTAATAAACACAGTGGCGGCGTTGCATTTTGGTACAACAACAGTTTTACCTGGAGCAGCTTACAACGCGAACGAATCTCTGGACGCCCTGAAAGAAGAAAAGTAAACAGTGCTGCTTTTAATAGTTAAAAGTTTATACAGCTAATTTCATTCAATTACTTCGGTTCAGAACATGACGAATTCATTTTGTGTATATATTTCCGTGATGTAATAATATTTTAGATGTACTGCAGTTTATGGCACACCAACTATGCATGTTGATTTGGTTGACGTGCAATCTAAACGTAAAGAAGAGCTAAATGTGGAAATCGCGTTAACTGGGGGCGCTGTATGTTCCGAATCTTTATTTAAAAGTATGCTGGATGTATTAAAAGTGAAAAAAGTTAAGGTGGGTAAGAAATAAATAATTTTGATTCATTTTGTTCACATATATGTGCCATTTCGATAAATGTTAACGGTAATTATATAGGAAGCTAGGAACCTACATTACCGACTGTCAAAATCATAAGTATGTGAACTACGACTAATCTCACCAGTGTTTTACAACAAGTATTGATTTGACCATACTATTTTACAGTGAAATAGTAGTAATACGCAACATTTTTATTACATTTCAGTCGGTGTACGGTTTAACTGAGGGGACTGCCGTTCTGTTTCACTCGCTGCCCGACGATGATTTGTATAAATCAACCGCAACGGTTGGCTATATTGGCAATCATTTAGAGGTTAAAGTGATTGACAGCGAAGGAAAACTTGTCCCTTTCGGGCAGAAAGGAGAACTATGCGTACGTGGTTACTTAAACATGTTAGGGTATTGGGATGATCAGGAAAAAACGAAAGAGACTATCGTTGATGGGTGGTTAAAGACGGGGTAATGAAATAAGATTTACTTTCGCTCCATATTCAAATTTATTTAACTACAAAATAACGCTTTGACGTTTAATTTGACATTGACAGCAACATTATTTTTAGGGATTTATTCATTTTGGAAAAGAACGGTTATGGTAAGATAGTCGGTCGTATAAAAGATATGATAATTAGAGGGGGAGAAAATATATTCCCCAAAGAAATCGAAGATTACCTCAACACACATCCAGGTATCTTAGAAGCACACGTAAGTCTTATTGTGTATATTCAAACTGAATATGAAATAAATACTTTTTTATCAGGTGGTCGGTGTGCCTCATGAACGTTTAGGAGAGGAAGTTGGCGCTGTCATCAGACTAAAAGATCAGGTGACCGTAAATCCGACAGAACTAGTAGAATTTTGCAAAGGGAAATTAGCTCACTTCAAGGTTCCTTCGAAATGGAGGATAGCTGAAAATCTTCCCAAGACAATTTCGGGGAAAGTGCAGAAATTCAAGTTGAAGGAGTTATTTTAACTATCGAATTGTCTCATTCTCATAAAACTTGTATGTATTTCAAACCCCACAAACTTTGTTCTATGTTTGTATGCTGGAAAATAAAATGTGGACATTGTATATTTTTGTATAATAGTTTATTAAATGCAATAAATACATTGAAGCCAAGTTTATAACAAATCATTACCTATATAGGTTAATATTTTCTATACAATATAACTAAGAAACTAATAAGCAACTAAGAAACGTCAGATATCATTTTAAATAGTTTCTACGACTAAGATGAAGAAAAGACAAAATTTCTATTTTATAATTCAAGATGAATTATATATATAATGTTCCAGTATTATAGAGAATTAAGAGAAACTGCTCAAATTTGGGGGAATATTAACTTCCTGATAAAAGTAGGGGTAGGTGAATCAGTTTATAAGGATTTGAAATATTGGTGCCAGTATAAAACTGTATCTATGCAATATTTCGTAAAATGTCATACTTGCGCCCTCTTATAGTTATAGCTTGTATTAAATGCAAGTAAGTAATAAGTTTTCCCGGCTAGTAATTTTTAAGGGTCAGGTCCAGTCATGCCCTGCTTCTCAATTATTCATACCATAGATAATTGACTCATTACAACTATGATTGTTACTAAACAATTCTATTTTTATTACAAACGAATGACACGTCAACATACCGCGATAAAATTATCATCGATGTGGTAGCCTATAGTTAGTATACTTAATCTATGGGTAGCCTATTTTGTCACTTTGTTTTTGTATTTTAACCAATGATATTAGTCAAAAATGTCAAAATCTTGTGATACGTGAATTATATTGTCATTTGAATACTATGTCTGTATATTTATATTTTATTGGGAGGATATTCATTGACATAAGCTTTTTTTAAAAAAATTTCGAATATCCTAGGACAGTGATTATGTATAATCAATAATCACTGTCATAGGACGCAGTTGCAGTTACCTCAAAAAATATGCGGGTTGTCCCGTGTAGACTGCAACTTATGCGTATTAAATACTATTCGTTGGGTTGCCTACCTTAACTCACAAAACTTACCATTGTATAAATTTGTTGCGTTCACTGCTGTTAGAGAACGTATTTTATCCGGAAATCAAAAGAGCGATTGATGAATTATGAAAGCTGGATGTACGGAAAGAGTCGTTGCGATCGTTGTAGTTTGCATTGTGATAATAGATTATATTATTATGCGTGTAAAGAGAATAGTTTCTATCGTTATTATATGACATCTCTTTTACGTTAAAGATTTAAATAATTCATAACATTGTTCATTGTTTGAGATAACTAAGTTTTGACAAACCGATGAAAATGCAATCAATCGCTATTAATTATTAAAATCATCACGTTTATGGGGTTTTAACATCTGTCAAACTTTCATTCTTGAATTTTGACAGCTATTCTGATTAATTTCATTCGCGATGCACAATTATAAATGTAGAGGACGCTACTTCCAACAGTTAAATATTTTATCAGGTGCAATTTTTTAATTTAATTTTTTTGAATTAATGAATTTTAAATAGAATAATAACATCAGTTTTTTGCTTATTCAAATAATTTCGCCATTTATTCGTGTTTTTTGTTTAAAATTCGAACGATGAAAATTTATTCTCATTTGAAATGTGCGAGATTTTGATGGAAAAATAATGAAACTGTAAAATAAAAATAATCTGAGATTGAATCGTGGATATCGAAAAATGAAAATAAAAATAGAATAAAAATCATATTTTTTTTATTAACAAAAAAGAAAAAAACAACAATAAAAGTAAAAGTAATATATAAATTAAGTTCATCGGATTAAAAACTATTTGGATTTTGGCATTGTTTACCAAATTTGGTGTAAATTACTACTGAGTGTGGTAAAGCAGAATAAAATTACCGTTTTTTAAAAATTCTATTGTTCGTTAACAAATGCCTCTTTAAGCAGACCATGCAGAACCTTTTACCACACCTAAAATTATCTGCAATTTTTCTAAATACCCATTAAAGATAAATGTTAAGGAAGCTGAGTCAGTGGGAGTATGGGACAATCCAAACCGTTTACTCCTGCCTGACAGTATTCTTCGACTAAGTAGTTCACCATTTCGACCAGTGTCCTCCTGACCTCGGCCCTAGTGCTAAAAAAAAAAAAAAACCAACAGGTCAAAAACAAACTCAGTAGTACTGATATAAACGTAGCTTTCATTCACACGTATAGGTATGGGTGAATTATTGCAGTCGACACCAATAAATAAAGCGAGGTTGCCTTCATTCTTTCATATACGCTTCGCATGTTCTCGTTCTCTACTAGCTACTTCTTGGAAGACGTAAGCGTTGCGTTCACGACATGTCTTTTTTTATCACGGTTAATGTATAAAGAAAAACTGATATTTACACATTTAGAACTCATTATATATGTTTTTTTTTACTTCAATAAGACTTTACAATATTTGAAAATAAATGAATACGACGAATATGGAAATTATTGGCGAATACGAAATTAAATTAAGCATATGAAAGAATGAACGCTACCTGTATGGTTTCGTGAAAGCAATGTGAAAGATTTGCTGCTTGAACGATTTACCGTGAATGATGGTGAACGCTTCGTTCTCAACGCTAGTATACTCACCATCGCCTAGGTTTAGCGCACAGTTCCGTGTAGAATTTCAGCTTCGGTTCTGTTCCGCTATCGCGTAAAGTGGCGACCAATCCGTTCTCGAATTCGAACGTGATCATATGGTGTTTCGGAGTAACTGGCAACACCGCCTTGTTTCCCGGTTGACTATTATCGTACCCCGTCGTCAGATCCCTGATGTATTTCACGTTGTAAGTGCCACCGAGAGATACCGGATACTAATGCAAAATATACAGAGTGTCCGCCAGACGAATAAAACAGGATCTTACCACTTACCACGCCGATGCCGTCGAAATTCCTCAACCTGTGGAAAATCTTATCGCACAGGGTGGGGTCCTCTACGGGAAAATACGAATTTAAACTGAGGTGATAACCGTACTCCTGGTAGATTTCCTCTAAGTGCGCCGTCAGCGTTATAGCGTGATGGTGGAGGTAACTAGCCAACGTTGCCAAATGTACGCCGGCTTGGATACCGTCCTTGTCTAGAATATTGGTGTTCCACATGAAACCTATGGCCTCTTCGAACGCGAAAATCACCTTCTTCCTGGGATCTTGCATGATCTCGTGCGCCCTATTGCCTGGAATTACGTATACGATTTTGTTGCCTTCGCGTTTTGACCCGATCGCGACGTATTATAGCGTACCCATCCATTTAAATCCGGTTGGAGTCTCGACGAATTTGAAACCGTCGATTTTGGACATGGTGCGTAAAATTTTGGAACTCACAGCGCTAGCGATCATGTACACCTCAACTTTGGGGTCGTAACTGGGCAAGGCGTGGTAAGTGTGGAGCGCCCACCAACCCAGGAGGGCTCCCAGTTCGTTACCGGAGAAAATTTTCCATTTACCCGAGCTGAAGCAATCATAACGGATTAACACGTAGACTTGGATGGCCGGTAATAAATAGAGTATGTATAACAGGTTTTCATTACTTCCGTGCGTTACAATCAAAGCTACGGTGAACATAACCTTATTTTAAGAGGTTTAATCGCCCCTTGAAAATAAAATCTCTCGAATTAACTACTTCTTTCATCAGTTTATGGTTTTCAATATTAATTAAAATGGGTTGTCATTTATGTGTTGCGCAACACTGGATAATTCAAGCCTCACAGCTCCAAGCAAAAATCCAATTTTGTAAATCAATTTTTATGGGTCATTTCAACCAATATAACAAAAAAAAAGCGTACAGTAATTGCCCAAATATAGCGTAAATTATATCTGTTTATTGTGAGGCTAATCATATAAGTTCTTAATTGCAAACCAAAAAAAAAAAAGCTATTATAACTTACAGAGGATCTTTCTCAGCGCATTGCATCCTATCAGCATCCGGATCATTCGCTATGATCACAGTGCACTGACTTTCCTCGGCAGTTTTAATCGCCATCTCGAAAACTTCTTCCCCCTCCTCAGGATTCGGATACCTATGCAAATCAATCAGAATACCAAGAAGCGATCGGAAACTCCTGCGCGGACGCGATCTCTTACTTCACCGTAGGAAAATCCGGATGCGGTTGTTTCTGCTCCTCGACCGGAACGATCTTCAGGTTGACCGCCTCCATGGCCCTGGCGAAATAGACGAAGCCGACGCCGTGCAGCGGCGTGTACACGAACCTCAGGAGCGATTTCTCGTTGATGTCCTTGTGCTCTTGCGCCACGTCCGTCTTCATCATCTCCAGGTAGGCTTTCAGCACTTCCGGCAGCGGGTTGGTCTTCTTGTCGGTTTTCAGGAGGACGCTGGTATCCCAGGAGGCCTCTAGGGGTTCGAGATTTTGCATGATGTGCGCCTCGATGTGAGCGTCGACCGGGGAAATAATTTGCGCCCCATTCGGGCCGTACACCTGATAGGATATATGGAATAGACGTGCGCGACCTTCGTTTTGTGCCCGAAAGTCACGTGACCATAAAGATACACAAAATATGCGAGAGGTAACTAACCTCAGTGGCGGCTCGTCAGCGGAGGCTAAGCCTCCCCTATTATTTTTAATTAAATAAGTAGCGTTTATTATGTATTAAAATAATGTTTAAGCATGGCTTTATTTTAGCGTAATATAACTTTTCCACTTTTAAACTTCTAATCTTCTGCAAACGGTTTGGAAAATGATTTGCCAAACGGTTTAGCATATGATTTGACAAACGGTTTGACAAATAATTTGGAAAACACAGTGTGGCAAGGCAAATAATTTGCCAAACGCTTCGGCAAGTGATTTGGCAAATGTTTTGATAAATTTGATAAAAAACCGGTGTGGAAAATGGTTTGGCAAACGGTTTGACAAATGATTTGGCAAACGATTTGACAAACGCTTCGGCAAGTGAATTGGTAAGCGATTTGGCAAATGATTTGATAAAATTGACAAGAAAACGGTGTGGCAAACCATCCATCCTTCTGTATGGAAGTAAGATTTGGGCGTTTCAGAGAAAACAGACAAGGCAGAAAGAAAATTTTAAAAGAAATAGGTCACTTTAGAGGACAGAGACATTGTTGTTGCAAGGGACTATAGGAACATAAACAAAAAAAAAAAACATGGGAAAATGGAACAGTTCACCAGGTGATAGGAAATCAGAATTATGCGGATGCGCTCCAAAAAGCAGAAGTACCGCCAGAGGGTGGCCGCAGTCCAGAGGAGAGGAGCTCTGCGGATAGCAAGCTCCTACAAGACACTATCGGAGACAGCGGCCCTGGTTATAGCAGGAGTGGTCCCTATAGACCTCCTGGCCAAAAGAGAAACGGCAAACCCATCTGGACAGGCTGCAAGGAGGAACAATCACGAAACGTGAAATGAGAGGGCGTACCAAGTGGCTCTGACAGAAGCGATGGAAGTCGGACACGAAACGTAGGTGGACAGTGGAATTGATTAGGGATCTCCCAGTCTAGATCAGGTATGGGCAACCTTTGCTTAGCTGAGGGCGTAATTTCGGGACTTAATCAGGTCGCGGGCCGTATGCAAGAAGTAAGTAGGTAGTAGTGAATAAAGAAGCAACATTTTGATTTGAATTGATATCGTTATTACAATTTTCTGAATCTCTCGCGGGCCGGATTGAACTGGTTGGAGGGCCAAATCAGGCCCGGGGGACGGGGGTTGCCCATATATGGTCTAGATGGACAGAGATCACGGAGAGGTGAACTATTTTATCTCGAAATATAATAAAACGATTCTAGTCACCAAGAAGCAGGAGATGTATGGGCTCTAAATATGGGGCACCACTTCGACGGAATGTGAAAAACGATACCGAGGTGGAATCTTGCTCAAGAGGAGGGTTTTTTTATACTGGGCTATCGCTTCAAATTAAAACAATTGGCCTATGTCAGGTTTTAATAAATAAACTATTGCACAAAAATGTTAAAAAAAATAATCGTTTTTACTACGTTTTAATCATATGTATATCCGAAACATTATGGGACTATAATTAAAAACTAATACCTAGATAATCTTATCAAAAAAACACAAACCAACAGGAAAGAAAAATATCATTTTAAATAATAATTATAACTTTATATGTTGCCGTGAAAATGCTGATCACGTGACCTTAGGGACAAAACGAGAGCTCATTACATGTCTAGGGCTCTCGTTTTTTTTTTTTTTGCTTACTTTATAGCCGTTGTATTCTTTGGCATTATGGGATGCTGTCACCATGACACCAGCTGCGCATTTATACTTTGAAACGGCGAATGATGTAAATGGCGTTGGCACCACGTTTCCGAATAGTCTGACTTGGAAATTTCTTTGTACGAATACTGTGGCCGTTAGTTCTGCAAATCTGCAAAATCGGTTACTTGTAATTAATACAGTTGGTTCCAAAAAGTTGGATCCATATAGGATTTTTTTAATATTGTGGTTGGAAACGGAGTTTATGGTTGAATCGCCTCTGCTTCCAAAAATATTCTGACAAAATAAATGAGGAAACTCTCATTTGGCCCTTGAAAAAGGTTCCCAACCAAAAAACTTTATCAAAAGACATTTTTCAGCAGTAATACGAAGAAAGAGTTTCTTCACGTGTAATTGTGGTAGTAATCTACGATATTTAATTGAAACGTACGTAATATATTTCTAAATAATGATGTCAAAAGTATTAATACCAAAATAGTTTCTACTAAAAGCGAAAGAGAGCTACAAAAACTTCTCCTCGCTAGTTATTTTCATTTATTTATTATTTAATAAAATTAATTTGTATTTTATTAATGGCAGTTCGCAAGCGAACAGCTGCAAGTCGTTGTTACGCCCGGCTGGCCCGGCGATATGTCCCCCACCAACCTGTAGCTGTCGGAGTATCCCTCACTCCATGTATTCGGCCTGTATATCTAGTCGGCATTGTACAGGCCCATCTTTCAGCTTTCACACGTAAAACGCGAACAACAACACAAAATATGATAACAATAATAACTTTTTCACGTGAAAATTTGAACAAGTGCCTTCAGCGCGAGCGTGCACAGCAAACACCACATCTTCGGGGATAAACAGTATGTCATGCTAAATAAGCACAGTTCAGGTATATTTCTTTCGAAATAATTTTGGAACGCTAAAGGAGTACATTGTTTAAAACAGAGTTAGCAGTTTTAGATATTCGAATGCACGTTAAATACAAGGAGAAGCAGTAATAAATAAAGTTGAACTTGACACCTAGTTGTTGTTGTGTGTAATTATAGAGAATAGAAAATGATAATAAATCATCTAAATGCTTACCGTTTGCTTCCGTGCCGTCCATCATACCCGATAACAATTCCGTTATGTTTCAGCGTAGTGAAATCTGCTTCCTCCAGGTATTTTAGGAGACCCTGAGCGGTCTGGAGGACAACCAAATCGTTCATGGCATTATAACCGGCCCCAAGTTTACCTCGCAGGCCGGCAGTACCGAACTTCAGACGCGTCATCAGCAGTCGCTCCAGTTCGTCGAATTGCCGCGCCTTGTTTAGCCGCCTGATGAGGTCCAGCGTCTTCGGATTCCTGTCCCACGTCAGCCATTCCCTGATCTTGATCTCCAACTGGGGATGCAGCCCAGGAGTTGCTTGATGGGCCATGACGCTCGATTCAACTTTTTCTCACCTGTCAAAATATTATGAAAATTCGATCGTGCCGCAGTACTTAATATAGCATTTCTAGAATAACAATTAGTTTAGCGGCAGTGTTCGTCATAACATGGCACGCGTACGTAGTGGACTGCCGAAACGCGTAACTACAAGTCTCGATCTAGTATATTAAAATCCGCCGTGTTAAAAGCGCCTTATCGCCTATTTGATAACTGTAAATACACATAACACGGCCTGTCATAGTTAATCGTGCGTCGCGAGCGTTAGGAACTGTGTGTATATACACTCTTACGTACTCCACGCATGGTGGCACGTAGAAGTCGACCGCTCCGTAAAAACATGTAAGTTTATTTTCGAATAAATCGCAATAACAGTGTTAACAGCGAGACGAATCAGAATCTAGGTTATGTTCATGTACGCTTGTTGTATCTAATCCTTATCTAGCTAACATGCCGGTTTATATTATTTATTGATCCTGCATTTTTCGTTCAGGAGACAATCCTTTGCACCATTGTCCCTTCCACGCACGCATATGTGTTGCACCCGCGACCAAAACTGACGTGTCAAGCTGTCAAATCGTTACATCGAACTTACCTTTAAGATAATGCCATTAAAATGATTCCCTGCATCGCACGCTGTCATAGTCTCCACATTAAAGACGCCTATCTCAATTTCAGGTTGATATGGAGATAGGAAAAGTGAAAATCGCTGAAGACAGCGATTTCCGAACGTTGAAGAAACTAATCGATGACAACAACAATTGGAAACTAGATTACGACAAAGCAGACGTGAAGGTACCGTAGTTATTCCTGTGTAACCTATTTTTGCAGGGTAAAGATGTTCTTATTCTTTGCTTCGAAGTAGTAATATAACCGGCTTGCTTATTTTATACGAATATAGGTAATAATTTTGATATGTAATCTGCGCGCAGGCGTTGTCATTCGGGTAAATGTGCCCACGCATCCGACTGACGGCAGGGTTATATTAATCGAAAGTCAATTTTACCGTCGGAAGGCGCGCTAATAAAAATTATTACGCGAATGTGATAGACATAACAGAAAATTTATTTTTAGACATGCAGATATTTGCCATGAACTTAGGTGTTAATCGACTTTAATAAATTAAACTTGCGTCTTATTACATTAGAAAAATGCTACGATCGTATGTACTATAATAATAATAAACAATCCTTGAAGCTATTTTAAAAAGTAGCACATGTTAGGCATGCATTATTACTTATTACTGGCTTATTATTTTCTACATATTGTTTAAGTGTAATAAAGTGAGTGCAATGACAGCGAATATTGATTGAGTTTTCGGTATGTGTTCGGTTTAAGATTAGATATGCGGATATGATATGAGAAATAGAAGATTTATTATTGCGAGAAATGTTTGTTAATAGTGAGCATTATCATTTTTATTGAAATTTTGCAATTGTGTTTTTATCTAATTATTTATATTTCACAAAATATATAAACTCGGCCACCACAGTGTTTGTGGTTTTAAATCATCCACCTTTCTTCTTTTCGTAAAGGAGACTAGTGTTATTTTTGCAGAATTGACTTTTAGGTTTTCCTGTTTACGCCACCCGTCTGTTGTTTTCAGAGCTCTTTGTATGAGCTCTAAAATAGTGCTGGGGTGCTGGAGGATCAAAAATGAATCAGCCTGTATAACTTGTTGAACCATTGTACCTATTTTTATGTCCACCACTGTAGGTATAGTTACAAACAAATTCATAGGCCAATGTTCTTATTATATTCAAAGGAAAACAAATGTCTCGAAGACAATACTATAATAGTTAATAGTATTATGTACATTATCCATATACACAAATTTTAATTATACTTCTTTCTCTCTTCTTCCCATGAGTCACTTTTGGTCGCTGTCATCAGATCTTTGACTACCTAACTTATTTCATTCCTTCTAAAATTCATAATCTTTTTTTGTTTTATGTGTCAAGTATTTCATACACTATCCGTCTTTTTCTTATTTCTGCTTTCGATAATTTTTTCCACCAACATGTTTGTTTTCTTCAATTATTCGTGTCATCTAATATCTTAATCATGAATGTGGCTACAGGTTATGTTGGTACATATAGGTATGATTTACGGACCACTCGATAATTCCCTATACATATTATCAAATTTCTTTTACACACCTAGTTTTCTAAACATGAATTTCTGTTTAATATACTATAATATAATGAATGCGGATATTTAGACAAATATCTGTTGCCGGTCGTTTTTTCTTTTGGCAACATCAACCGGTTAGCTTAAATTTATTAGTTGACAGTAGCATTCCTATAGGATTTTTTCTTTTAAATAAAAATATCGTGTTGTATTTTATATCTAAACATCTGTTTTCAAACACTTTTTCTCAGAATGCGAACAAAATAAACATAGGTAGCAGATCGAATTCTCGGAAAAGTACATTTAATTTTACATATCTACAATCGTAACAATGTGGATATCTTTTTTATAATGATTTTATTTACTCCTAATCACTATATTAACTCGTTTAGTTATGTGCCCCGAAATAATTACGTAATTCGTTAATTATTCAACAGTATATTTGATAACTGATAAGATAACCGCCACGATAGTGTAATAATAATTAAGGATACTCAATTTGTAATAAGTGATAATATTATACAAATAATACGATGATATAGATTTTTTTATTAATATACCTATACAAAGATATGTACATGTTATATGTGTGCGCACAAAATTCAACATTAATTAAAAAAATAAATTGTAAAGAGTAGCTTGACAGATAACTTCATTGCAGTGTTGCCAGATATCCCAGTAGTTACTAAGCAGGTGTTTGGTCAATGGCAACGCTGTATTCTTTTTTAAATGATTTAGAAAACCTCAATTTTTCTTATTTACGTAATTCTTTACAATTTTGCTTTTGGAAGTACTAGTCTATCTATTCCAAATAGAAAACGTCAGGCTTTTTTTACACTGTATTTTTCAATGCACTAAAATATTCGTTGACGATCGATTGAAACATAACCTCAAATTGTTGCCTATCAAGTTTATAATGTAAAAATGCGATCAACTGAAACCATTTTTTCCAGTAGGAAGTGTGTTAAAAGAATTAATTGCAAAAATACCTAACATATATAAATTTGAAAACTGATTATAAATAACAACGATACTAATATGAGATGACAGGCGATATCGTAATTTTACCTTACTCTGGCTTAAGTGTAATCTCTGACGGAATTTCTAGCTGCCCAATTACGTACGCTTAAAACGACTAATACTTCGTACTACGTATCAATTCGTTGATGATTTAAAAAGTGCACACTTACCTCGCGTATGTAGGTATGTAATTATATTTTCAACAGTCACCTTCAATAGACTCGTCCAAGTTTATCTCAAACTGTGAAAATAAAGCGTTTCATAGGGATATCAACTTCTGCCATACAGTTGTAAACAGGATTCGATATCGTAGAATGTGTGTAATCCGTCGTTTTTTTGACGTCATAATGTAACGATAATGAAAAAAAAAATCCCTGGAATGCTCATTCGCTAGCCTAACTACGAGGCGCGATTTATTATCACAGATCACAATAGGCAGTAGTACAGGAAATGTATGAATGATTTTTTTTAACTATATACTATTTATCGGTACTTACTTTTATATATACATATATAAACACTAGCAGAACATCATCTCGATGTGTTGCTGACACGATTATTTGTTAAACCTTTCTAAATATGTCACAATAACAAAGATATTTTAATTTTTTTCATTCGTTGCGTAAAAAACATTTACTAATATCAACAAACACAAATTTAACAAAAAAAAATTAAAATAATTTCATTTACGTCACAAGATAAGGTTTTAGCACTACTTTTTTTATACCGGCACTGAATATTACATGACATAATCGCCACAGCAGCAAATACAATACTAACGGTTGTTTGACTTGCCCGTAAGCCAGAGTTGTCTTCGTTCCGTCAACAACAGCTGTTAAAATACGTCCACCTGGGTAGAAACATAATACAGATAGGTCGTCTCTGATGGTATATACCAGAAACGCGCTGTATAGAAAGAACCGACAAAACTATTCATCCCTACTTCGTATTTTGTAACGATTTCGCTAAGGTTATCGGTGATCATTCATTCATTAAATATTTACGAACGTAATTCATGTGTTTACGCAGCGTAGAAATCGACAGCTGATGAGGTAAATGTGCCACCCAAGAAAGATATTATATGATTGATTTGAAACGTTGTTCGATCTATAATATGGTAAAGTGTTTTACACTTACAATATTTTGTATACAATTGTGTGTATTTATACACACACTGTATCGTAAGAGCGACACACAGCGACATTCTTTGTTCGGTTCTGAATAAAAAAATCTTTATGTTAAAATGTATGCTTTGTTTGTTCTTAATGGTGTTCTTGCTCTTCGATATCTGTTAATAGAGATAGTTGCAATTTCGTGTAAAGACGAATTTTTACCAGTATTATTTAGTAAACGTTTTCCTTTTGATGTAAAAGTTTGTTTTAACATTTTTTCATTAACGTACGTTCTCGAAACGCACATTTGACAACGTTGTAAAACAATGAGTTTGTATTTCAAAGTGATTTCAACAAAATCGTTGCGCTTTTGTTTCTCAGAACTGTACATTTTAACGCTTTCTTTTTATTTTTATGGTTAACCGCACTTATCTTCTCACATGCGTCACAGACCTGCACCTTCTCTCCCAAAATTATGTAAACTATTTTTTTGTTTTGAGATTTTAACATTTAACAAACATTTTATGCTCCTCTTGAGATATTTCAACATTCTTCGGCAGGTATGGACGCAAATGACGGCGACTTCAAATTTCAAAATGGTGAAAATACACTCGGTCTTCCAGAACGTATCCCCGGAGACGATGTTCGACGTCCTGCAGGATCCCGACTACAGGAAGGAGTGGGACGAACACATGATCTCCTCCGTCGAAATCGGTTATCTCAATCCCAACAACGATGTCGGCTACTACTCGCGTAATCACTTTTGTCGATACCCATAAGTAAAATTTAAAATAAATTTATTATAGTGGCATGCCCGGCGCCGGTCAAGAACCGCGATTTCGTCCTGCAGCGATCCTGGCTGGATTTGGGCGACGAGAAGTTCATATTCAATCACTCGATCGAACATAAGAGTTATCCGGCGCGCAAAGGATTTGTAAGGTGATCCGACGAACGTGCACACAGGAAACAATTATTAATTCACACGCATATAGGGGACATTCGATCATCACAGGTTTCGTGATACGTCCATCGCAGAACGGCTGCTTCCTAGGCTACATCTCGCAGACAGATCCTCGGGGGAAACTGCCGCCCTGGCTGGTGAACAAGATAACGCAAAAGTTCGCGCCGAAAGTCGTAAGACAACTGCACAAAGCCGCCCAGGGTTACGAGGCGTGGAAAGTGGTCCAGCCCAATCCCAAACTGAAGCCGTGGATCTACCCCGAACAGACGCTAGAGTCACCGAGGGTTCACCTTAGTGAGGTAGGTGCAGAAACCTTTGGAATTCATCGAAATTAAGCGTTTTGGTCAAACGAGAATCAATTTATTTTCCAGATTCATAATACTATAGAAGCGAAATTACATAGATCGTTCTTCGGTACTCAATAGACGTTGATAATGTATTGCGTGTAAATTTGAATTGTTTTAAGATAAAATGTTTGTGGATCTCGTCTGTGCGTGAGTATTATACATTGTTGAACACTCATGCTTATATAAAAAAACAGAATTAACATCACACAGTCATTGAATAAAACTCACGAAGTAATTTTCATAACCGCATTTTTTTTTTTTTTTTTTGTAAAATTACGAGCAATTCCTCAATTTACAAGTATGCACGATTTAACATTTTCAATACTCAAGGAAACCATATTACTCGTGCCCGTTTCAATTCGGATGTGGAGTCTGTTTTGTTTCAACGGCCAACTCTCTAATATTAACGTAATCTTTTCAAGGAAACTCCATTTATTTTCACAAGAAAAAAACAACAACAGACTCTGCATTCACTTACTGTAGGTGAATAGGATCACTTTTCAACTTTGGAACTGTATAACTTCATAAGTATGAAACGTAGAATGTTGATATACCCAGTGTGCCATTTATCGTATGTCATCGTTCAATCACAGTCTACTTAATCACTTGATCCGAAAATGTTTTAAGTCATAGTTGCTTAAAATCAAGTACTCTATAACTCAAAATGATTTTAACATATACAAAGTGAACAGTCAGGGTTCGTCTTTTTATAAAACTAATATTGTTTTCGCTCTAGTTAAGGTGAATACACTTCTTTTAGTCGCTCTCTCTCTCTTAAATGGCGTAGAATAGACATGGAAATATCGAATAGTCACATTTATCAATACATCAATCAAACAATCACTAATCTGTCGAAGTCACTATGTACTAACCACTTCGAATGTAAGTGTCAAAGTTTTTGCACCCACTAAACCAACTGACCAACACAGTTTTTAAATTATACGTGGTTTTGCATAGTATGAACTGCTGATGTTGAGATATTCCCAATCTTTAGCTGACTATGATATGCGGAGCCAATCCAGGTCAAATTGAAAGGTTTTTGTTACTGACGTTGTCGTCGTAGTCGCGGCCAATGGTTTTTAAATAAAATAAACACGTACTTTGAACAATTTAATTAAGACAAAACAAAAGTGACACACAACAACTATTGTATCGTCATTTTCGCGTTTCTGCGCAACTACAAACCGTCGGACGCACTCCTTGTTCACCGGCACTTGTCGCCCTCTATCCGCTCGCAAGGGAAGCTCGGCGAACAGAGATCTGCGTTATCACTTATGCATTTAGCTTTTGTAATTTTTATAAACAAATTCCCACTGTTCGATCCTATTCACCCCAATTTTATTCTGGAATTTACAAATTGTGCCGATTTTCGTTTTACAGTGTGCCGCACCGATTACCGGATCGACAGCATCTCTGGAGACGACCGATTCTGACGGATAATTTCCTCCTAAATACGGCTAATGTTTATAAATTAATATACTAAGGCGCATGCGTATCGTTCGATATAAACCAATAAAGAATTATCGGAAAGTCCTCAAAATATATTAATATGTATTACAATAATAACTCGCAAGATTTCGGGACTCTATTGAAAGAAAGGCCTAAGCGTATTTAAATATACTTCGTTAACAATATTATATTTCTGTAAAAAGAGTTGTTAGCAATTGTTCAATTGTATATATACTTGCTTGTACGTATGTATTTTGAAAAGGTTCTAAAAAAATCCGAATCAAAGCCGTTGTAGTTTGGACGGCAACAGGAGATTTCTGAGAAGATATTAAAAAAAAATGTATTTTGGGTTTAGTGAACACTGCCACGTGCCTATTTAAAATAAGTGAGATAAAATTAGGATTTAAGCATTGCATGCGCGCGAAAGAATAATTATATTAATAATAATAAAATCATTTGGGTTGCTTCTTCGATATTTACAAACATTTTATGTTAATTGTTCTTTGTTCTGAACTATTGCTCGCAGTTTTCTTAATTCAATACGCTCGGAAAATGGTCAATAAGCCACATGAGTGCCACCTAGCCGTGAAAATGCGTATCCTGGACAGATGTACAGGTTAAAATTTCGTTTCTAATATTTGTACCATAATGTATAATCTTCGATAAGTATTGACGATTATATGGTAAACTACATTAATGAGCAACAAAATTCCCTTATCGGTTAGGGAATAAAAGCCGTTCACCACCAATTGTTGACGCACAGATTAGAGATCTTTCGCATGCGCATATAGTATGACCGTTTTTTTTTATGTATATTCATTAATTCTTCGACTGGATCTTCTCTTTGAATCGGTGAATTTAAAATAAAAAGCATATCAGTATTTCTCAACGCACTAGTCAATTAATCTCTAATCAACGTTCATTATTGTATCCACTGCATGATATAGAAATTGCGACACCGCAGTTTTTGAAACTTCGCGGAAACGTGTGAAAAACTAATCAAAGGTAATAAATACTTGATTAATAAAGGCGAAGGACTTAACACAATTTAATTTTATTTCTATTAGAAAATTAAGTTTTATTTTGTTTATTAAGTTTTGAGAGATAGTAAAAAGTAAAATACATTTGACAACAGAGGAAAACCAAAAGAAAAATACTGTCATTACTTATAACCAAACAAAGAAGAACTTAAATTATCCTAACTAATTATATAATTATACTTAACTGTCTTTAGAAATTTCAGGTTATCTTATTAACTTTTAACGATTATACAGAGTCTAGTTCACTAATTATTGCAGTTTCGTTAGTATTAATACTGTATAGTATTTAACATAATTACTCCACTTCATAGTATTAGAAATGTTCGAGTTCATAGCATGGTAGAAACGCTTAGAACACCTGCAAAATAAAAAAAGATACATTAACGTAAATATTCTAAACGCCTAGACTTTTAGAGATTATATTTTTAGAAAGATTTAGGATTTATCGCTTCAAGAGTTTATGAAAAATTAATATACATTACACAAGCCTTCGAGTACTTATAACTTTGTAAATATTCTGATAGACATGTATATAAAAATCATGGTGGCCTATATCAGGAAAAAAAATGGAGTGGATTAATTCAATATCTTTGAAGAGTCACAGATATTAACATGATTTATACTTTATTTCCGAATTTATCACTTAGCTGACATTTATACAACGTTTTCTTTTGCAAACCTTGCGTTTTACAATCACAAACAAACAGGTGTCTCCTTGATACAGGTAACATATAAAATTTATTAGTCATATGTTTTAACAGACAGACGAAACATCAATGTAAGTCAATATTTTATTGTATTAAAAATCTATTAATATTATTACGATATAATATTACTGTTAAGTTTATAATAGAAATAAGAAATTTACGTAAATATATTATAAATAACTGCGTTATATTTATAAAATAAACTGTTTAACAAAATTGCGCTTAATTAATGTAAAAATGTGATACTATAAAAATCTACTCCCTTTCTAGTGTCCTTCTTTGTTTAAAGTGGAAAGAGGAAGAAACGAATTGTGAGACGGTAAGTGTTGCATTTTTGTTTTTTAATAAATTTTAAAATGCGTCTTTTTATACCGAGTAACCGAAGTTGGACGATGTATCAGAAGTACTTTTTTTTTAATAACGTTTCGCACCTGACTATTTAATTGGTAAAAATGATAAGGTATAATTAATTATGAAGCAACCTCGGAAATATCATTTAAACTTAAAATTGAGAAAACGATATGGTCATGTCCAAAGAGTTTTGAAAACAAAATCATGTACAAGTGTAAAAATACAAGATTTGTAAGAAAATAATACATTGCTTCAAAAATTAAAGAAAATTATTGTTTGTAATAGTAAAAAATAAATTAATTTACCTTGAAGTTAAAGAGATATAAATATTTGTAAGACTGCACCATGTCCGCGGCATTCTTTTACCCGCCAAAAATTGAACTACTGCTGCTATCTAACCGTAACATGCACAACTATAATACATTAAATCAAATGTTTCACCGCCGGATGGCGCTGAACAATACGTCAAATGTCTATGCGGATTGTTTATTAGTCAGAATAGAGTCGAATTTTGTAATTTTGTTTCATCATAGTCAATCATAGTTTCTGCTTTTACGAAGTGTAGTGCTGGTTTACTCGATTTTTGTTATTGATATATATCGTATATATGAGTCAGAAAAAACAAAATTAAATCGTCTGACTATAAAGTAGAAATAATACAGGTCCTAAAATAGAGTACCTGTGCATTAACACCACGATATTGTCATCATTCACTGTGTCACCACAGTATTTCGTCTGTAATATTTCTATTTGATATCTGTCAAAAGAGATTTTATTCCACAGATACCATAGGAGGAGTACAGCTTAGACTTATTGACACAACCGAAGACATATAGAAACTCAATAGAGAGAAAGTAATTAATCTGCTCGGTCGAATCTCATATTGCCACTCCGACATAAGATTATTTTTACCTGTAAATTTCTTATGTCCAATAAGCGATGTAGATTTTAATAATAAATGTTAATCACTATGTAATAAAAATCACTTTTATTACCGCTATTTTATTTATAAACTGATAAAATAATTAACAGGTAATATAAAAGAACAAATCTTGAAACACTGTTGACAAACACGCGTTGACAGTTTAAATAAATGATTTTGACATGTGTGAACAAGGTTATGCGAGAACCTTCTTTTTACAGCGAATGATTTAAACCACAAATCGCTCCCTCTAATTTTAAAACGGGGATAACAAAATCACTACCGACGAAATAATTTTACCAAACCATTTTTCGGCAATCCTTTTTAATTAATAAAATTGCACAAAATCTTTTTCGTTTTTTTTTATCACATTAATAGCGGATATAGTTCCTTCTGACTTTTAACGTTTGATATTTGCGGAGTTCATGTCAGTATCGATTAACTCTGCAACAGCTTGAATGCAGCTCAACAACGCATACACGTCGAAACTGTATTTAGGGTTGTCTGCACCTATTAGAGAGTAAGTCGAGCATATATAACCTCTAAATTTTTCATTAGCAGGGCACGTTTAAACACTTTAGACGCACGCAAATTTAAATATTACCGAGAAAAGATGAAGTAGTACATAGAGTAAAGATCCCTAATCTTGCAATAGAAGAAATAAGGACTTATATGCTTGAGGAATATAGTGCACCCATTATGGAATTCAGAAAAGCTTGCTCTCGGACGAATTTGTTTGGAAGGAGTGCATGAAATTTCTTATTTTTATATATTTAGGTTTATTAAACTTTTTGCATCACATTAATTCGCTTGTAATTTAATTTTTAAATAAGCAATAGTGGAATCTGATAAGTGGAATGTGGATTTTCACTTTCCTCCTGTTTTATTTATTCTTTCCTTATCTAAATTAATTTAAATATAGGTTGATGTACGTATTTATTTGAACATAAGTATTTAATTAAAACAATTAACAGGAACTATAGTTTTAGGTGAAGTTACGAAAAATTATAATCAGATAATATTTTCGAAACCTTCAATAAAAAAGTAGTAAAAAATAATAATTCCGTCTGTGCAAGAATTAGTTTTTTTTATTGGAAAATTAATAAAGTTAAAACAATATTTTGTAGTTTTATTGCTTTAGTTTTTCTGATATTTCTTATTGGCCTGAAAACAAAAAAGTTAAATACGATAAGCAAGATTTCAAAATGTACATATTTAAAAACAAAATCGTAAAAATAATAAATTTAATCTCGCAGAAAAAGTTCTGCGTGCATGGTTTAAAACCTAAAATCCAAGTATTAAATATTATTTTGTTTTCGTCAGATATACGAGAATTCTCCCAACATATGAATTTTGCGTCACAGAAAATAAGTACTTTAACTACAATTAATTGTTCAATCACGTTACACAGAAAAGCCTTTTGCATTGCAATTAGCACAAAAAACCACTTCTAGCGATTACCAAGGCTCCACAAAAAAAGTTATCGACTTGGCATAAACGCATTTCCGTCGCTTGATGTATACGAAAACACTGCAGTTATACTGAGGTATTGGTTGACGCACCTGATTCGTTAAAAGCTTTTGAACAATGTATATAAGTAATACGCCAGGCGCCACCATAAACGCAACTTGGATAAGGGCCAATGTACATACACTGGTGTCCACTGAAGTTTGGCCAAGTAATAAAAGTTTAAAAAATCATTATCTACACTTTATTTGCTCTTATTTCTAAAAATAATACCTATAATAACTTCTGCAACTTGGAAATCACTAATTATTGGTCCTCCTGATCTTGGCACAACAACAACAACAACAATGAACTAAACCAATTCTTGTTTGTAGATCCATGTTCTGAAAGTTGAAATCGTTTCAATGGACGTTTACGTGAGTTTCATTTTAAGAACGTTTCTTTAAATCGCGATGATTTATTTGACATTTCAGTAGGTGACACCTGTCAACTGCTGAAATGTCAAACGTCCATTGTTTTCTATAGATACTATAGAATCCAAATCCAAAAGCAATTAGATTCCATTCACTTTTTGCTACTAGCTTGATTTCTTAAAATTATATAATCCCTTAAAGTATACCCTTTCCTTTATGATGACCCCATACTTTCAAATTTCATTTCGAAATGCACTAAACACACTTAGACCTTTCGGAATAGGGCATTCCTTCAAGCAATTTGGACCACTCCGTACATCGGGTCCATATTTACATGTTTTGAGAATTCACAAATACTAATAGGTGAAACAATGCATCATCAGTCCAAATCATTCTTTGTGATAATTCCACATTACCTACAATGTTATTAACTACCCAGTTACAAAACTCAAAACTGCGTGCATAATCCGCTGGTTTGAATTCTTGTACTGCAGTGACACGATAAGGATAGAGTTCCAAGTCTTTGTGAAAGTTTACAAGATTGACCTGTTGATTCAATTACCTAACGGATATTTTCAGTGCGTCATCCGTTATTTGTTGAGGCTTGACAATAACTTCTTCAGTATATTTTTTCGGTGCTCCATACGCTGGTTTAGTAGGATGCCTTTTACAAAACTAACTTACGGCTCTATGTAAAGTTTTTTTCTTTACTGCATGTAGTCAAGAGCAAAATTTGGCAACTGTGCTTGAAATTCTTCTAAACAATTTTGAACAGGATAAATCCATAGTCCGTCAACACGGAGTAACATAAAATAATAAAGTTCTTTGTTCAATTGAGATTACATCAACAATAATCCCTTGCTTAGCTATGAAAACAGCTGATTTGTACGAGATGTGTTAAAAAGGTGATAAATAAAATTTAATTAAGGAAATAAACACATGCACTTGAAACGCTAAAGTAGGTTATTTTGCTTATCAAAATGGAATTATTCTCTGACAATTGTCAACTGGGCAATTAGGAGGACCATTAGATAAGCAAACTCATGTCTCTTGCACATAATTTTATTTAATTTGATCAAGATTAACATCAATGAGTATGTTACATCGTATCCTTAGGCAGGATTAATTATTAGTGTCTTTAATTCAATCAGGGTTTACATGAAAGTATTTATAAAATTCCTTTGATTTTCGAAATATATTACCACTAACAAATTATAGATGTAAACATAATCAGGAATGTTGTAGTGATAGGCAGGATTATGGCACTATGTTAGTTTTTCTTTTATAGTGAATGTCTTTGAATGATTTTTTTTTTATTCTCAATTCAATGCTTTTTAGATACAACTGGACATACATAATTTCCTTATCGACAAAGACGCGTCCGGCAGGTAAAGTGAACATTTTTTTCTTTACGATGCTAATGTAATTCTACTGTTTACTCACGTATACAAAAGCATTAGTGTCAATTTAATATTTTCTATCTTTCTTATAGTATATGTAAGTGCTAACACTCGGACAATTCAACCATTCTTTCGCAGAAACTATATGTATATCCACCCGCAACGTAATGTTTCAGTGCCTCATCGGTGAAAGCTAGCGAATGACCCCAAGAATCCCAAATCCACGACCTCGAAATGTCGGAATACGAAGAAATATTAGACTTGCAAACCAGCAAGGCCAAACCAGTGATAATATCAGACATCAGGAAGCCTCCAACGCCAGATTATTCCTTCAATCGCAAAAAACGGAACCAAAACTTAATCCTCTACATCGTGGATAGCTTCATCTCGTTCCTTTTCGTGGCACCCATGGTCGTCTCCTTCTGGCACGGCACGTGGCTCCTCCTGGACTTCCACAAGCGCCTCTTCCCTCCGTACGCCACTGGCGTCTTGGGGATTACGATGCACATGTGTTTCGTTCTGATGCGTCAGTTCATTCAAGATTATTTCGGCGAGGAGACCGCAAGGGCTAAAAGGCATCCGGTGTTCGTTATCGCTAGGAGAGTGTACACGTATCTGTACAGTTGCGCGTCAGTGATGCAGTGGCGTGGGTGCTGGACGGCTTTCGATCATCTGTTCGTCGAAGGTAGAGACGGCGACGTGGGTTGGGCCGTGGTGGCAACGTTGCTTTCCATCGGGACGCTCGTAGGGTTTAAATCGCTGACTAATTCGCTGGCTACGCCGTGTATTTTGATTCTGGATTCGCTGGACGCTTGTTATAACATTCCGACGAGGTATCGCGTTATGGTAAGTCTATTTGAGATTTCATATTTAATAGTGGCAACACTGTGGCTTATACATACAGTTTTCTTAGATAGACAGATATTTATTTTATATAAGACAGCTTAAAGCTGTGTACACATATCACGTCTGCAATAATAGCAACATTTATTTCCAAAGCAAATACAAGCAATTTTAAAAATCCTATACAATTTTCATTCTAGTCTTGATAACCAGTTTAACGCACCCTAAGTATAATAACAAATATTAAATATAAATACTAAATTTTTTTTTACTTCCGCAACAAATTTAATTAACATAAGTACGATAATAAATCCGAAAATATTAGCCTTCTATACCCACAAAAAACGTAGCAATAAATTTAAGTGTATTTTGTATAATATATGTATTTGCTTTCTTTTTCCACTAAATTATTTCGAATAAAATGAGAAAGCAACAGTTTTAATTTAAGAAAACGAAAGTACTTTTTTCGTATTAATTCTTTAATTAAATCGTTTGAATTTTTGGTGCCTGCGTATAATATGTTAATTCTAGCTTTTCTTCTTCGAGAACTAAAATGAACTTACGCAAGCGGAGAATTGTAATTATCTGATACAACACTTAAAGATCAGTGTAATAAACCTCAGAAGAGCATGAACGCATGTATAGTACCTACCTTTTATACGGTCTACAAAATTTTCATAAAGAAACACTTTCTTCGAGTTCTTCTTTTTTAATCTTTTGTTGTTGTCGACTAGGATTAGTGTCTTGAGCACGCTATGAAAGATCGCAAGTGGTCCAGTGACTTCGGATTGTATAAATTTCGCATACAAGAAAGGAACAGAACGAAAGTGTATATACCCATCATTATTCTGACTTTTCTAGGCATGACGCTGTTTCTTATCGTAAGTAAATTAAACCTTTTATTATACACGCATAAGGAATTAAAATTTAAATCAAAATTGACCGTACGTTTCTAAAGCAACCGTTCCCATATAACTGTCATTTTTGACATTTGTGTAATAATGTTGTTAATGAAATGACATTTGATAATTATATGAAATTACACTAGGTGTCGCACGATAACTGTCAGGGGAAACTATTCACGAGAAAAATCTGAAAATATATGGATTTGGCCTAATCTAGCAAAATATGCACAACTCTATTATTTTAGATGCAATGTAATTCTGCAATTTTAGATGTATATTTCTATATTTTCGAATTGCCCTTAAAATTCTAGTTAAAATTTATGTAGAGATGCTTACACCTAAATTCATTAATTTTCGAGATAATTCGATTCTTCGCAAAAAAGTGACATTTGCAACCACTTGAAACCACAAAAAACGATAGAGAACTATATAGAAATTAATTTATACACACACTTTTAGATAATCCTACTGCTAGCGTTTAGTTCTAGTAAACAGAACGTAATTCAAATACCTCAACCGAAGAAGAACCATTTTTTCCCCGAAGTTATAAGTTACAACGCTCACCCGTTCGAGAACCAATTCACGGGATCCGTTCCTTCGGCTTTCGCGACCGCGGCCAACACTGCCGCGCGCGGAAAACACTCGACGCCGATCCCGAAAAACATCCAGGACGTTATCAGGAACTCAGAATACGAGGACGAAGCGACGTCGACCGTTGAAATTTTAGCCCAGCAAAGCTATAACCCGCCCGCTTCGACTCCTGTCACCGGTCGCGGCGCCACCTATCCGCGCAAACAGAGACGACACGATCCTTTTCACGCGTTCAAACCGCACGATATCAGCGAAGTGAATCTGTTGGCGGTCAGCAACGTGCGATTCGCGCCGCCTTCTTGGGTCGATTTGAACGAGGAGAAACGGAAGAGAGAACGATTATTGACAAGGGAGCAAAGGCATTTGAGAAATGGCAACGTCAAACATTTACGTTACCATAGAGACGCGGATACAAGTGAGAAGCGTTATTATTTGAATGTGCACAAAAATAATTAAAAAGATATGTTTTGTATATTTATTTGTTATATTGTTTTATACATGTTGATTTAAATAAATTTGTTGTTTTTATTTTGTTTGTTTTTTTTTAAATCATCTCAATTTTAATCTATAAATTATTATTACATGTTCCAAGGTAGCATTAACCGGTGATAACTGCTGATAGATGTCGCTAGCTGTTGAGTTTGTTTATTAACAACGAGAGAAATATATTTTTAAAAACATTCTGTGTCTCTATCTCCATTTGTTCTCGAGTTATGAGCCAAACTTATGTTTGGGAATAGGCAACAGCCGCTACTAGACGTTATCATATGTTAAATCTAGAAAGACGTCAATCTGATTTCTGATTAGAATATTCGGAAAACATTTACAAAATTTAATTAATGCTGGCAACTTCAAAATGCAAAAACCGTGTAAATACATAAAAAATGATGCTGTAATATGTACCTAAAAAATGATAATGAAAACAGTTTCAACAAGATCTCTGGAAATAGACAGCGGTGTATGTACTTTTTTTTTTAAATTAATGATTAAGTATAATAATTGTAGCTCAGGAATATTATGTAAATATATGATCATTACCCCACTGTCGTTTTGTTTTTATATCCCTTTTCCAAGAGCAGCAGAAACAAAATACAAATCCAATAATAAAACGATAAAATATTTTAAAGTTTATTGGTCTCTTTTATATATGAAACGGAGGAACAAAGATATACCGACGACCTGTGAGTCAAAATGAAAACGATAACACGCAGCCTATTAATAATATTCATCCATCACACATACAGCGAAATATTCCATTGACGCTCTGGCGTGAACTTCAAGCGAAATTGGACGTCTTAAGTCTTAAGACGCATATGTATGTATGCAATGTACTACAACTCTAACATTGACTATATCATCGCTCGTCATATCTGAATAGAAGCGGTATACGGCACACAATCCGTTTTAATAGATCGTATTTGATTCGACGTAAGTCACGTGGTGTCCCCTCTATGACGAGGGTGTCCACGCACAATACATTCATACATATATCACTCTAATCACAATGGTGGAGATTCAGTATTACACATTACTATATGAGTACGATGTCCGCCATGGTCAACAATAAATGTTACGTTCTGCTGAAAGATTTATTTAAGTCTTGTGCCGATTCGTGGAAATGGTGACACTCCAGTTATGTCGGTGACGAAAGTTTTCGGTGCATAATTCCACGGAATAACCCTTTTGGATAATCGGAGAAGATGCGTGGAAGCACGGCCGGCATAACCAACACGCTCAAAGGAGGAAGTTCTGCTCATTATCTCTTCTTATGTATCCTGGATAGTGTTTTCTCGGCGGTGGTGGTGGCACCGGCCGTTGTAGGGTATTGGCGCAGTGTTTGGGCATTGATGAGCATCTATACTTACCCCGAGGAGGACATTATGAGCGCTATAATCTCTACGGCGATCGGTGTTTGCGGGCATTTGACGTTCGGTATTTTCCAAAACTTTTTCGAAACGCATCTGCATCCGGACAGGAAGCGGATCTTCTACTATTTGTCTTCGCGGTTGTACACAGCGTGTTTTGCGTTCGTCTGCGTGAATGGTTGGCGTGGACCGTGGTTGCTTCTCGACTATTATACCGGTGATGATCTGCCGATAGTTATGGGACTTTTCGGGATCAGCGTTATTGCCCTGGCCACCATGAGAACGCTAAGGAATGTATCGGCACCGCCACTGGCAATAAGCACCGATCACGTTAAGAATTACTTTGTTATATTGACGATGTTTAGAGTTAAGGTAGGCAAAACAATTAGGGTTATATATATCTACAATTTTTGAAAACCTGATCTAATCTAACTTTTTTATTTGAAGAGATAGACTAGCTACTTTCCCCAACAAAATTGTAAAGAATTACTTAGCTAAAAAGAATTTACGATATATTAACTTTAACGAAGTGTTGCCAGATATTCCGGTAGTTAGGTACTAAAATGGCAACACTGTATTTTTTTAACATAATTTGGAAAATCTCAAAATGCTCAATAAAAGATGTTCCCGTATCAACCATTTTAGATCAATTGGTAAAAAAGGCTAAAATAATTAGCAATGTTAAACAGCTAATATAGCAACAGTAGGAAAATAAACAAAAACTTTATTTAGACCTCACAGCTGTCATTGTGTTATTTGACAGAAACGGTTGTGTTTAAGACTTCCTTAAAAATAAGATTTAATGAATCAAATTACATCACCAGAAAGAGTAGAATTGTTTTTTTCTTCAAACATCAATAAATCTGACATTGCTCGACTGAGTAGTTTAATTTTTCTTCCGAATTGAATTTTTGCTTTGATCGATCGGAAGTTTTTCAAATTCTGTGTATTATTCGTTTAACTGTGTTTGCTGACGGCTTCTGTTTTTGAGGTTACCGAACGGCAAAGGTATCAACATGGTCTTGATATTACTTTATTACATTCTCCATAAATAATAAACAAATTTAAATAACCTTCGCACGTATAATTTAAACGTGCCGGCATTGTTTATTGACGTTTCATCAATGCTGGATTGTTTTTCGAATTGTCATGACTAACTTAAGATATACCAAAGAAGGATGACATTTTAAAAAACACCATAAGCTACATTCATGCACCATATAAACATATTTTACTAATTATCTTAAAAAGTATCCATTTTAGATGGATCGTGAATATGACTTTTTTGCATTTTTCTAAAGACAGTTTGATGAGAAATAGAAAAATAGGCAGTTGTATTAAAGAAAAATGAGTTTTGACACTTTTTCAATAGTTCTGGAAATTTTCAATTTTCCAAGTTAATTATTTTTAGAGTGAACAAAAGTTCAGATGCAATCGTCCACCTGTCAAAGATTTTAAAAAAATGCAAATATTTCAAAAACGGTTGAAAATAACAACATAGTTGTTTTATTAAACTCACTTTAAAATTGAACGAGGAATTAAAAAATGTAATAATATATAGGCTCTTTCATTTAAAATAACAAAGTTGACAGTCACTTCCGGTACAACCGGATGCGTCAGATTATTAAAAATATTTTAGTCGGCTTTAGTATACTGGGAAATTTTCGAAATTTTCCAATGTATACTCTTTCATATATCGATTCAAATATTCAAATCTTTAAACTGACAATTATCGGTCACGCAAAAAAATATTACTAGCTGTCATAAAAACACATTAGTAGTGCAAGAAATTATCGTCATTCTTTAATAAATTACTAATTTACTATTTTTTATTCATCTCGTTTTGATTACTGGCCAGAAAAAACAAGGTGTCTATAACTTTTGGCGCCTTCTGTATATTTGTCGTAAAGTTA
Organism: Cetonia aurata; assembly: GCA_949128085.1. Lineage (NCBI taxonomy): Eukaryota > Metazoa > Arthropoda > Insecta > Coleoptera > Scarabaeidae > Cetonia > Cetonia aurata. The sequence goes on along the minus strand of OX421887.1, from coordinate 40,390,137 downwards.
AGAAATATTTCCTTCGATTTCAATGTGGCTAATAATGTTTGCTTTACAAATACGAGATAAGAATAGTATGCTGCCGATAAAAATACAAAGAGCGAATTCAAGACATACTGTAAATTGTTAATAAACTATTGTTGGTTAATGTTAAAAACATTTTTTACGTGCCTAATTTTAAATTCTTATTGTTTATCTCTCTTTTCCGACGTTGCTATTTGCGTCTTATCGTTAGTTTTGCAAAATTCTATAATAAATACGAAGTGAAATAAAATATTGAAATAAAAATTGTTAAACAATGCACATATATAAGTGATAATATTTCTCTTCTTTTATACTGTGTAAGCGTTCAGTGAAGGTATAAGCATTTGTATAAGATTAAATATTAAGGCATTTTTTTTTTGTAAAAACTGAACAAAAACTATTTACCGAAAAAATCTGAAAATTTGGTAGTATACTAACAGCAAATTTGAGCCATTCGAGCGAAATATATGCAACCCTCAAGCATTTATACAGACTGTTGACATCAACTTTCTTAAATAAATGCTATTTTCTTGTGTGTGCTCTTCCGAATTTCTTCAATTTACCTGAGATACTTGCAGATTGAAGGGAAATGCTTCAAAACGGTGCATAATAATTAATGTATCTCATACAGTACAGAAAAATCTAGAAAATCCCCATACTTTTTCTTTCTCATTATTGTTCAACGTTTTCGAGTTATTTGAAAGCAAAATATTTTCTGACATTTTAAAAATGTATCAAGTTAGAGATGACGCAAAATAATTTTTTTCCTTTCTTCTTATTTTATTACTTTCAAATTATGATTTTTAACATAATATCCATATTCCGCATGGCACAATACATTATTAACACAATATCATTAACTTCATAAAAATAATAGTAAAGTGAATAAATGAATTCACACACAAAAGTAAGAAAGAAAAAAAAAACAGAAATACTAAATTTTAAGGAGAAATATTCTTTGTTTCAGATGACGGAGAAAACCACATTGTACGTATTAGATTGTATTTTTTCAGTATTAATTATCGGAACATTGGTCGTATTTGTGTGGAGGGGAGCATGGGTCCTGCTAGACGTGTTCCTATTCCCGAAAAACGACAACTTATCAGCGTTCGCTAGTTTGGTAAGTGTTGCATTTATTGTTTACCTATTGTAACAGACGTTTTTGAATTCGAAAGATTCGCGCCTAAGTGAGGTGGGCGTGACCTAATCAAAGGTCTTCCTGCGCAGTGCATGATATTGTATTAGTCGTAAAACAAAATCCCATGAAATAATAACGTTTTTATGTACTTCTAAATAAATAAATAGTTTTCGTGTTCTGTTTGTTTAGATATATGCAGTGCGTAAAAATAATGTTAAACTATGCATATTTCTTTTATATCTCACTTATAGGTTATGTTAATAATGTCGATCAAAATGACATTTGTCTGGCTGAAGGTAACCTCACTGCTGAGATTTATACAAAATTCCGAAACCTGTCAATTCTCATATGAAGGGAGACAACTTTTAATCCCGGACCTGGTGATTTAAAATTATCTGTGGGGACGCAGCAACCCCCGCCCTTCAAATTTGCCTAGTGAAGATGGGTGCAGTCGTTTTTAATCGTTTGCTATTTAGTGGGAAGATGTTTTTACCACGTAGTGTTATCAGTGCCACAGTTTTAAGTGTTTGTGTCGTTAAAACACAATGTAATAGATGTTTATACTCCATAGCCGTTCGTTTTTACGTAACGACAACTATTTTTTTTTTTATTCTCATAGCATGTAAGCTATTATCTACAGCCGCAATTTACGAAAATTGTATTAAATTGCTGGTATTTTGTACGACGACAATAATTCTAAAAATTGCATCGTCATTTTAAAATAAACAATACCCTAATGGTAATAATTTTTATAAAGTACGCTTTCCCATCGCGTAAGTACATATATATTTATACCCTTGGCAACACGACGTTTCGTGTAAATATAATCTACATTTATGCCTTTGGAAGACGTCAGCCATGTGGTTCGGATTATTAAATTATGATACTCATTGTACTTCTTGAATTACCTCTTTGTGTTTGTCTGCGTCGACGGTCCTGTAATAGCTCTTGGGCTATTATACAATTATTTAATCGTAATCCGATTGGACTGATTTAAAAATTCGTCAGAATTGCCCATGCGAACGTATGTATGCGACTGTTATTCTTATTATTGTCAGACTAGTTCGTGTCCACGCTGAATACAATGGGAGCCCATCTGCGTTATGCTGCTACGAACATGTGCCGCTAATTGCTCGGGAGTTAAAGAGGAAAGCCTTGATTATACCCAGGGCGGAATGTTGCATTTTCGGCAGAGTGTAATAATCTCTATGAATATTTGAGATTTAAATTGCTTTGTTGCTTTCGTTCGTTTTTTTCCCGTATCTTACGCGTTATTTCCTGGCAAGATCCAATTATCCACAATCTAATTGAAAAAACACCGAGAAAATTGAAATAATTCCGCAACGTGTTTAGCGTTTTAAGTGCGTAAACGTTTGTTTTAGATAATTGGATATTTAATCGTAGCCTTGGCTTTCATACTGCAACCGGGGATGCGGTGGATCTGCGACCGTCTGCAAGGAACTACGAGACTGTTCGCCGCTGATGTGTTCCTGATATTCTCCCTTTGCGGGACCGTAAATCTATGGAGGGGAATCTGGATGCTGTTGGAGATATACTTTCTCCCAGGTACATTAGCTGATAACACGTGGCGTGATACAAAACACGTAGAATAGCTAATCGAATGTGCGGTATAATAAATGGTTGTCTCACCACAATAATTACAAAAATGTTTTTACTGTTTTTTACTTTACCGTAGGTATTTACGGAATTTCGTGAATTTTTGTGGTAGTTAGTTATGACGGATTATAAGCAAAGAAAAACTGACATATATGCGTATATGCAGTGTGTCCCAGGATAGACTGAACAAGAGGGAAAAAAAGTTTATTTGTGGCTCAACGAAAAAATATCATTCTTTATAAAAAATTTTGCGTGTCTCAAAACCACCAATTCTGAAAAAAAATCGAAATATTTTTTAGCAGCTTTTTTCCTCTTGTTCAGTGCATTCGGGGACACGTTGTATATGCATGTTTCAGGAAATATGCATAAATATGGGCCATATATGCAAACATTTTACCTAAAATAAATAAAAACAGAAATTTAAAATGAACTTTATTGCACAAACACTTTTTACAACATATTTCTAAAACAATTTGTAATTAAGTGTTTTCAAAATTGTGTAAAATTGTCTTCTATCACAATACATATGTTTAGAAATTGAAACGCTTCTTTCAACATCTACAGACATAATTGGTGCGTTTTTAAATTTTCAATGCACTCTAAACTAAAATTGAAGTCGACATTATTTATTGTTTCATCTTTAAAAATTTTGTTCGATTTTAAATGCCTCTCGTTTTTAAATAAATGCGTTTTCTGCTTTAACTGTAATTTTTAATATGAGAAAATTTTACCTCGTGTCGGATTTGAACCAGACACCTCCCCGCTTTTGCCGAGCGGGCGAATCTACCAATTGGGCTAACGAGTTGTCTTCTATGTTAGACGAAATTAATGCCATATATATAGATCCGTATTAAATTCTTCTTGTTCTAATTTTTGTGAATTTGATGCTACAAATTGACGTATAAGATCGCTGCAAACACACGAATCGCTCTAGTTTTTCACATTTTCCAATATGTGAAGGAGTTGTAGCGTATTAATCAATCAGATATTTTCTCTCAGGAGATTTAATCCATAAAGCAATTTTGTTCGAAATACTCATTGTAATGTACGCACAATATCATAAATTAGATGTTGTTGCACTCATAGATACAACATTACCATTTATAAAGCAACAATTATTAATTCTTCACCTTATACTTCGTAACTTAGAAGTTTTCTCTTTGTTTGCTTTTAATAGATCAAGTCGAATTGAGCTGTTGGATTGCCCATTGGCTCTGCCTCATTCTCCTGATCCTACTCGGCTGTTCCAATTCCCTCTTAGTTCGCGGCGTGTACATAGACGCCGAGGAACCGGCCGGCAAGTGCGTGATCTTCCCCTGCTATTACCTGCGTCTGATATTCCAACAGGAGCGAGCTAAAAAGATCGCCAAACACTTGCAACTGGACACCGTGGCAGCCAAGAAAAAGCAGCAGGACGGTGTCGAGAACAACGTGCCCAGCTCGAATCACATGACGGTGATCGGCCATCTAGGGGCTGTTACGGAAACGACGAACAATCACGTGGTATGACAGGAAAGAAAATCACGGTGAAGGCTGACGGATATTTCGAATCGTTGTTTTTTTACTATTATTATTTATGTCGTGAAGAGATTGTTTCTATAGTGCGAATGGAAATAAATCAAAAGCAATTGGAGAAATGCGAGATTTGAAAGTACAAAGTTAGGAATTTTTTTATTATTATTATTATTTGAGGTGGACACAACGCCAATCCTAATGCTTTAGAATGAGGTGCTAATACTTTATATGCAATATCTAAGTAAACATATCAAAATTATTAAACATAACTAAAATAAATAAAGACTAAGGCCGAGTATGATATAATTATGGTAACTATTACTTCTTTTTAAATTTTCATTCTGTTTGTTTTTATACGAATTTAGTAACTTTTACAATGTTAAAAAGTTACTAAGAATAATTCCTGAAAATGTATGTCTCGTAGGTAAAAATTTACACTAACTGTGTGTAAGTACTTTATTTTTTAGGTACAATTTAATCTTGCAACTTATAAATATCAAAAACAAAAAAAAACATTCAATATATAGGCTTAGTACAATTGTGATATCTTTAATATTTATGTATAAACATATTTGTAAACTATTTCTGAACTATATATAAATAAAATTGAGGTATTATTTTTAATTTAGATTCAATGATTTTCTCTGTTTTAACGATTGATTTTACTGTTATTGCAAAGAGGTTTTTCGTCGAAATAATATGAAACAATAATCAATAAAAATCTACACTTAATTTAAAAAAAACATAATTAAATTTTTATGTATAATACATAAGTTTAACACATCCGCCTTTACCGATTAAATATTCAGGAGCGAGTGTTATTTAATAAAAGGAATTTCTACAGGGCATATATACAAATGTATGTTGTACTTAGAAATGAAACTAACGTGAATTCTTTTATTTATGCCACTCATTTAACAATATGGTAATACTTAAAAATTAAAATTCTCATTACAAACATCAAGCGTATTAAAATCAACTATCATGATAGTTTGACAAAGCTTTGTTGCTTTCTAAAAATGTTACGAATATTTAATCCGCTGTTAATAGTATTAAGTCAGAGATCACGGGGTTCCACGTCTCCTGTATTTGACAGCTATTCTCATAAGAAAAATAAAATGCTGTAAATATTTCTCCCAAATAGGTAATTTTAAATTTTCCGGCTTTATTTTTTAACTTCAAACCTTTATGTGTATTAAAATCGCTATATTAATATTAGTTTAAAATCGTAACTCATAGCGCAAGTGCAACATTGACATCACTAAAAATAAACGCGGGAAATTTAAATTTGTCTAGATAATCATAAAACTAAGAACGAATTTAGTCTAAAAAAAAGTGCAAAGGTACACTTATTAATCCTATTTATTAAAACAAATATATATGTGGATATATCGGCGATTATAGAGCATATGTATGTAAATGAAAAATTGTTTATAAATCTCGAATTTAACGAAATAAATTTTAACGAATTTTTCAACGCAATGATATGCCTTTTATTTCAAAAAAACCTGTATCAATGAACATCACGTAAATTTCTAATAGAAGTGTATTAATATAGTAATAATGATTCTGTCAAAATTACAACGGAATGGAGACGAAGTTGGCAACACTGAACTGCAGGAATAGGAAGGGACGAAAAGAAAAGAAACAAAAATAGTTCAGTGACAAAACGAGATACCTATTAGTGTTTGTAAAAAAGCTATTAAATAATTCTCACTGTATGGTAGGATATATAATATATTGTTAGAGAAAAACGCGGGCTGAGTCATCCGCTGCAGCGATGCCGATAGTGCGATATAGGTACAAACAAGAACAGCGTTATCTAATGTATTTTGTCGACTAAATGGAGAATATAGATCTTATTAGTCGAAGAGAACTTTCATTTATTAACCAAATACTCTAGATTAATCCTTAAGAATATATGTATTTTTTTTTTGTTATAAGCATGCAGTGAATAATTCGGAAACTTCACTAATTGAAGAATTAATGACATCCTGACCCACATAAGTTTCGCAAAATAATTTCCACTAATTGCGGATGCATTTTGCCAATTTAATAATTATTGCATATTATAACTGAATGAAGCGCATTATATTAGCCATAATTTGATTGTGCATGTGCACTTACTCAAGGTTGTTGTTAAAATAGGTGGCTACTGGGACGCCATCTTACACTGGAAGCTAGAACAATATATGATAGATGCGTTTCTCCATTTCATATTTTGGGAATGCAATTTAAATGTACACTGTAATTATATAACAATCGTTTATTTTATTACTAAAAAGACATTTTTCTAATACTAATTTCTTTTTAAATAAATATTTCAGTGCAAGTTGAGTGCACCATGATATGTGGATTCTGGATTCTTGTTAAACCTTGTTAAACCTCGTGTCATGTTTCTAAAACGCGTCAATACATGTCATGTGATTGTAACATGACATGCTTGACGCGTTTTACTAGTGACGCGACGCGATTAAAGTTTGTAGATTTTGAAATATTGTTGGTTTATCAATAGGGCACATTGATGATTGTAATTTCAATGTATTTGCGAATAAATAATTCATAATTTAATATATTATTGACCGGGATAAAGTTATAGTAAACAGCAATAAATTCTGCATTCGTGTAGTTCCAATATTTCAGAATTACTCATTCATAAATAAATTTTATTCAAAGAATTGTAGTACCTAAGTTACTCGCCAGGTACCAGCACTAGTTTGAACAACTATAATAATATATAAACAAGGATATAATGTAAAGTTACAATATTTGTTTTCACTCTCTCTTTATAGAAGTGTTTGCTACAATATTATTGATCTGAATGAATACAAATTCATGAATTGCATTTAGTGTAGATGTAAAATGTTATATGTATCTTTATTATTTATTTTTAACGTACCAATATTGTTTGTTCTCTGTCAATATAGCCAACCTAATCCTAGTTAGAAATATGACAGTTATTTTTCAAACGTGACACACGATTATACCCACACTTTTTTTGTGGAAAACTCATTTCTAAATCAATCCGATATCCACATTAAACATGCTATCTATTGGCTAGTTTTTTTTGTTTGTTAATAATGCCAATTAAGTAAATCAATAAAAATGATCTTTAATTCGATACTTATTTGACCTATAATAATAAATATATCAGTTTCATGCTGCATATTTAAATTGCATTAATAAAACATAATAGATACATTGTACGAATTCCAATGAACTGATTGCACGGAAACTCCTATAAACACACGCCACCACGCGTTTGAAAAGAACGTTGTTATAGTGGTATAGCAACTGTCAATTTCCAGTTATTCTCAAGGTCAATCTTCTTACGTTAGAAACTTACAAGGATGGTTGTATTGACCCGGGTTCTATTGCAAAAACACGCTTCTTTAAAGCAGTCTGCAGAATTGATTTATTTAAACAAACTATCCAATAAAACAAAACATTTACAATTTACACTTGGCGTGTATTAATCCTACATTTTACACCTTGTTAAGATTCATTTTCTAAATGAACTTTGGAAGAATGTTAAGATTGTTGTGCACCTTATACTTCGCGTCGTTAATCAAGTGTGAGGGTGAATCCTTGGCATATCCCGTACAAATATCTAGTACCAACTCTCCAAATAGTGATGTAAGTTTTGACGAGGGTAAATCTTTTATTGGGTATGCTATTATAATTTATGAATTTTAGAATAGAGAGCCATTGTATGCCCCTTCGGTATGCCCAGAGAATCATTTGTTATACCCTGGCCATCAGCAGACTGATTGGACCTGTGATTGTGCACCGGGTAAGTCGATTTTTTTTGTTTCGTAAGTTGGTGGTATTTTTAAAAATAATTTCTTTTGTATAAATAAAACACCAGGATATGTGTATTATGCCGAAAAAGACGGTTGTTTCGCTGTATATAGACAAGGACCATGCCCTGACAACTATTATCTGATTCTGAAGAAAGGTGAATTCAAACCAACTTGCGTGATAAATCCTTGTAGCGAAGATGGAGTAGTTAAGTTGGTATATTTTTACTCTACAATTTTACGATAGTTTTCTACCGGACAAAATTAAAATTTCCTACGATCATTTATGCTTTATTAAAATTTGTAGATATTTTAGCGGGGAATTTAAATTATGTTTGATAGTTTCTGTTGTGTAAATTTAATAGCTGTTTTCCCAACTAAAATAGAGTATATCTCTAATAGATATAAAGGAATATGTCATCCTTTGGAGACACCTGGCGGTCCATGTCATAGAGAAAACGATACTGATCCCATCAGCATTCTAACGGTAGTCCAAAGCACTCTACAACTGCGATGCATATCGAATCCTAGCGGTTTGTCTATAGTTATAGTGCCACCTTCTTGTCCTCCCGGTAGCCGAAGAAGTAATAGTGGTGATTGTCGAAGACGTGCCACAGAATTGTGAAGATATGAATGATACGAATGAATGATAAAACTTTGATTGTATTCTTATAATTTAATCAATATGCAAAAGAAAATAAACCCAGATGATACTGTGAAAATGTCTTTTATTTCATAAGAAAATTAAATATTTCACTCAGAAAAATCATATTATGGTATCATATATTGGTAACACTGATTTAAGTACTCTTGCAAAAAATTTAATGCCACGCTGTTTGGGGATTTATTCAACATGTATTCATGAACTGTCAAAAATGCTTGTTAATCGATAACAATTATCAAGAACATTGTCTTATTTATATTGACGATTATTTTTTAATATTCATATCATTTTGCTGTAGTATTAATTAAAATCATAACACAAGACAATATCTAAAAAGTGACTTACCTGATCTGAATGGATTAGTGTTGAACCTGCCGTAAAAAAAGAACTGTATATATTTGACCGTCATTTCCACGCGTCAAATATCTATTTTGGTGTGCTCGACAAGAAAGAATTTAAGGAGCTATTCACCGACATCACAGCCGTATCATACATACTTACTTAGGGTGCGTTCCATTATTCACTGCAAGCACTGCTCATGTGACGTCACACAAGTGTACTGTCAAGAGTTTTCCTTTTTAATTTCGTGCACTTTGAAGCTGTTGTATAATATTGTAAAACGGTACGCATTCAGAGTACGTTTTTTACTGCGCCCATCAGGCTTCTTATAATTTATAACCTATAACCATACTTATCAATTTGTGAAAATGACAGTAGTGTATAAAGCAAGGAGTCGTGCTACCAATTCCTCAGTGTTCCCAACCTAAATTTTTCGATCAGCTGAGGGCTCCTCGAGTTGATCACGCTATATTTAAATTCTACTACTTAAATAATAATAAAATATCTTTACTACTTATTGATTAATCGATACGCATTAATAATACATTAAAATTGAAAAATAAACACGACAGTTTAAAATAATTATTTGTCAGTATTTCAATATTATACTACCAACCATATAACAAAAATTTCTAAAATCTTGATTCATTTTTTCATTCTACTGAATTTCTCGTATATATTTTATATCTGACTCTTTATCTGACATATGCAGCTGTTCTGTAATGTAAATGTAGGGCAGTTAGACTTTTTTTTTAATACTTACAGCTCTTGAGGATTATGTGGCAAATAAATAAATACTTGCAACACAACCACAACACAACGCGTCGCCTAAAATTATAAGCAGATATATGTCTTGTCTAAACATGCGAACGCATATTCGTATTCAAAATCAAATTACATAATTGAGCGCCAGAAGATATATACATACAAAAGCGTCGCTTCAGTTTTAAATAGACAGCGACGCCAACAAGACGCACATACAAATATCAAAACATTAACAGGTTCACGTACAAGTTGCTTTTTACAAATGGGCAGTGGAATAGAACCAACGCTTTCGGTAGAATTCGAAGTTTACGGAAAAGTCCAAGGTAGTTTCTTGTTTAGTATTATAATCAAATAGTGCCTAATTGAATTATTTAATCCATCTAAAGGAGTTTATTTCACGAAATATTGTAAAGAAATCAGCGAACAACTGGGTTTAGCTGGATGGGTGAAGAATTCCAGAAAGGGGACGATAGTTGGGAAGGTTCAAGGTCCCAGACCGCATATGGATAAAATGTAAGTCAGAAGAACGTTAGAAAAATATAAATAAAATTGTGTTTATTACTTTTTTTCAATCAAAACATTAAATAATTTTGATTCCTAATTCAATTCTCAAAATCAATCATGACATGACACACACGTGAGTTAAGTTGGTATTCGTTTCCGACAATTGGCATACAATCCTTATAACGACAACAATAACCGAATATAAAAACAAAATCGCGCTTCCGTGCCAAAAAATTATATTTATAGATCAATCACTCACTAAACTATTCATTCTTCGATTGGCAGATTGAAATATTCTAGAGCGTCGACGATACAACGATAACTATACTCACTGCAATAAAATGTTCTCTAAATTCTAACGACTCCGCTGTATTTTAGTGTAGGCCTTTTTGTGCATGCTTTTTTTATACATTTGGCGTACCATAAATCCCATGTATTTACCTACATAAACGAAATTAGTACCTTGATAGGTTAACATAACCTCACGAAAGAGAATTTTTGACGGGTCGAGAATAGATCAATCCCACGACCTGTCAAAATGAAATTCAATATGGCCGTTGAGGGCAAACATCGCGCTACTTACCTATATATAGCGATATTTGCTCCCTTATGTCAAAGTGAAGTAAATTTGACATACAAATTGTCATAAATAACGTAAATGCGTAGAAAAACTTGCATAAATGGCACGATAAGACTGCACACGATTTATTTGCCGAGGATTGATCTATTATATTTTGACGTTTGTGTGAAGTTCGCAGATGATCGATGCAACAACCAATAGCGGAAGCGGCTGTTTTCACATTGGCGTACTGTAGAGCGCACCTATTGCGTAATAATAAAACTTACTTGCCGAAAGACATCTCCATTCGTACTGTATTTCACCACCAATTTTAGACAAACCTTTTTGAGATGGAGTCCTTGATTTACGAAAATCCTCATTGATTCGATTATAACCGTTTTTTTTTACGAAAAAGTTTATTTTACAGATTTTTGATTTTCTTTTTCTTTTCAGGATTGTCTGGCTATCCAATACTGGTTCGCCGGGATGTAAAATAGATCACTGCGATTTAACGAATTGGGAGAATTTGGCCAGACCGGAATTTAGAGATTTTAGCATCAGATTCTAGTATATTTGATCAATTCTTTATGTTGAGATGTTTTCTACATTTTCTATGATGAAATATAGATTTTATTTTGCTACAATTAACATTATTTTATTTTTATTTTTTGCATATACAAAGAGGAAAGAAAGGATGCTTGAAATCGAGGGAGCAGAAGACGAATTAAACGCACAAATTGTTTCAACTGTTTTATTAATGAAATAATCACAAATATTAAAGTTGTTCTAACTTTATCACCATAGTCTTCTATCACTGGTCGAAAACTTCCATTTGACCAATAAAACCATGCTTATATTACAGTTTTCTTTAGAGATATTACGATTACTGAATTTGATAATCAATTATAGTGGGCACCTTTACTATGGGTTCATATTTTAACAAGAGAAGTAATCCAAAAAAGAACTTTTATTTAACTTTTCAGACAAATCCTGCCAATAAGTTAGAACAAACTTAATAACCTACAATTTCTCTCAAAAAAGAAATAGTATACAACTGCCTATGTAAGAAATATAATGCAACTTGTATACATCGATTTTTTTTTTTATTAATTATTCAGTTTTCATTTTTTTCTTCATTTTTATAAATTGTATATAAAGCAAACGTAAGCTTTTTTTAATCTTATTTTTGTACAAAACTGCTATGTTATCATTACAGACTAAATACCGTTCATCAAATGAAATAACATTTTATTTTATCTCAGCTGTTTTGTTTGTGATCTTTTTCTTGCTTTTATTTGTTTTTTTCTTTCTTGTTTTGGATGCGGAAAATGTGCACGCAGAGATGAATACCGTTTACCCAGAGCACGTTATTTCTCCCAGTCATTTTAAAATAGCCTATGTACAGCACAATTAAATTAACGATTAAATGTCTACCTTGCACTTCTTATCAGAGACAAATGCACATCAAATATTTCTAAATGACAGAAAGCAAACATGTTAGTTAGTATCGTTTTTTTATTGTTTATTTTTTCTCTTATTTACTTAAAAAATGGGAAAAAATTCTTGTACTTGCCAATGCATTTTCTTGTTATCTTTGTTAGTTCGAAATATGTACCGCAGGGTGTTTCAGATCGCTCGAACGCCGTTTCTCGCATTCGTATCACGGAGGAAGTCCGATGACAAAATCTTACCTGGTATTTTCAATCTTCCAAAGCCGATAGGAATTTCCCAATTTTCAAACGGAATATCTATTGTTTAAACACACTTTCTGTTGAGATAACCTACCTCCAAAATGAATATTTATATTAAAGTAGCATTAAATTATATGTCAAAAAAACAACAAACATGTTTCATACGGGATGAAATACTATATTCCATTTGCAAAAAAAAAATGAGTAACGCAAGATTGCTTTAATAAACAAATAAAATATATTTCGTAAAAAAATATTTCATTTTAAAACTTTTGGTAATAATAAATCATTTCTACGGTCTAGCAAGCAAGCAATAGGTTATTTTGCCCACTTTTATCGTGTAAATTGAGTGAGTAAATTTAGATTATTTCAATAAAATTAAATACAGAAAGAAGTTAAAAACACACTGGAGCACTTAAACTTAAAGGTAACCAAATTTATTAAACAATTCACAGGATTCTATGATGTCCACATATATTGGCGGATCGAAATATCAAACCTAAATAAAATAAATGAAAAGTTATATCCAATCTGTTGTATTAAAAAAAATATATATTTACGCAAAAGATCGTAAAAAAACAAATTGAATTTATGAGAAAGGGACGCTTAATAAAAGTGCTTCTAAATAGTGTGTGCAAATGCGTTATGATAAAAAAAAAAGATTTCAATTTAAAATAATAAAAAGAAACATTGTTCGATTTTTCAATACAAGGCAATATTTCTGGAAGATGAATATAATTCAATTATTATCGAAAGTGAGAAAACTGGGCGAGTGATATGCCTGTATGTTTTAAAGATTTAAAAGAAACTTCTAAAGTTGGAAATATCGAAAAAGTTTCTAAATTAAAAGATGAACTTGCAAAATTGTTTTTAGGGGTTTTATAATAAAAATTTTAAAAATTAAGCCGGTTTCTTTGATAAATTTCCAAAAATCTCCTTTGTCTAAATAATAAAAAGAACAAAATTATTGCGTTAAAATGATTTGTAATAGATCGCGAGAAAAATGTCGAAATGATATAAAACAACCCTGTATGCTTAAAGATTTATAAGATTTCTAAAATTAGAGTATGAGAACGAAAGTTTCTAAATTAAAAAAATTAACTTCCAAGCATTTTTTCAGGGGTTTTAAAAAGAAAAATTTTGAAGCTTGTTTTTTTGACGTTAGAATCCAATTAATTTTGACGTTAGAATCCAATTAATAGTCCAAATTAAATGCTAAAATCCAATTAATCCTAACTTTTCGTCGAAAAAACTCGCCGTTTTTGTACGATTTCTACAATTCCTAAAAATCTTTTTCTAAATCAAAAAAAAAAAAAAAAAATTATTGTAATAGAACGTCGTTAGAAAAATGTATACGAGTGATATGAAACACCCTGTATGTTTTAGAAAGTCTCTAAATTAAAGGATAAACTTGCAAATTTGTTTTTAGGGGTTTCGAAAAGAAAACCTAAAAATGTTAAAAAAAAAATCATTTGATGCTAATTAAAATCCAACTAATACAAATTTTTCCTCGGAAATGCTCACAATTTTTGTAGTAGAACGAAAACAATTTCTAAAAATCTCCTTTTCCTCAATAAATAAAATAATTTCGCGGTCATTTGAAAACTAAATAAAAAATTCGAAGCGACAGTAATATCGGCAGTAAGAACTTTATTTATTTCGGCAAGCACAAGATATTTTTTTCTTTTAATTGCATTATTGTTTTGTTAAACACATTTTTCAATATTTTCCTTAATACTTCTCTTTATTTTTATTTTAGTAAAACGTATAAAAATTAAAAAAAAAAAAAGAGGAAACATGCATCCAAGGGGTGATGTTATAATTATTTCTTCTTGAAAACATTTTTGGATCCCAACTGATAATTTGTATTAATTAAAATAAAAAAAAAAATTAGGAAAGTCAAACTTAACTACGTTCAATCTACAAATTACATAACTAGAACATTCATATCCTATGCACATCCATAGCTTTTTATTTTACCATTCAACCGAGACAGCCGTTCAAATTCGTCAGAAATTCACGTCAGATTGTGTATTTTTTCTCTTTTATATATCTATATATATGTATAACCGTAAGAAAGGACAAGAAGAATGAATTAATTTTAAATCCATGACGATGAGAAATGATCAGACAGAAATATAATAACTCGGAATTACTAGACAATACAGTTTCATGTTTTGTGCGGAATAATTTTAATTTTTAAATTATTATAACAGAATTTAAAGAAGAAAAAAATTGTTAGACGGGGGGTCGAAAAACCACAAAACATTCATCCCGAAAACTGCATTGCATACACGCGCTTTTATATATTATGTACGACTTTTATATTCCAATTCAAGCTGATAAGAATACAAAAATATCGTTATCATCTAAATCAGAAGTATTTTTCTTTTCTTGTAAATCGTATTTATGTTATTATGGGCGTGTGTGAGTGTCTTCCTTTTATTTATTATTTATTTAATGTATGTGAGCGAGTGTGTACATGAGTCTGTGAGTGTGTATGTTAATTTATTTACTGTCTACTAATAGATGTCTGAAATGAAGGACACTAATAGGGCTAATCCTGCATCTCTTCGGGCACCTCGTGCGGATTTAGGATACCAGGTACTGAAAGCTGTAGTCGCCGCTTTTCGGTCTGCGCCTGCTGTAGAGCTTTCTCCCTTTCTTCCAAGAACAGATCTGAATCGTCTTCGCCCGTGTATTCCTGCCGATGAAGGCGAAAAATCACGTTTGAGTTAATAATAATACACACTACCACCTATGGAAGATTGCCCAGAGAGAAAAAGTTTTACAAATACTTTAATCGGCTAAGTTTTATTGCATTTAACGACGATAATCTTAATATGTATTTGTCTAAAACACTGTTGCGAATTAAATAAACATATAAAATTTTATAGTATCTCTCTAGAGCCCCATCCATAGATTTCATTGCATCTCCTTTCTCTCTTAAGGCCCGATATCCCGACACAATTTTGGTCATTTAGACTGTTTTATTATTGCGATTCTATAGTTCCTGTTTGAATGTTATTGTGACAAGTCGTACAATAAGCAAATAATATATAGCGCTATAAATTCATAGGTGTTGCTAAACGATTCAGCGTAATAACTTTGTATGAAGAAGGTTATGCCAGTAGACAAATTTAATCCTGCGGCTTTAACAGTAAAATATACTATTCTTTGAAGACCGTCTTTGTCAGACTAAGTCCGCCACGAATAACCACCCCAACATGTGATTGGCTGCGACTAATTGCAGAGAATTTAATCTATATGCATGATAACGATTCAGCTCGAATATGCAAACAGTATTTGAACGACCAAATAATGATATGACCATCAAAACAGCAATATCCCTGTTGACACAGTAAGAAAATTAATGGCAAGGATGCCAGGAGTTGTCTTCTGTTTTTGGATGAGCAAAATATTTAAGAAATAAAATGAAATCGGCCCTACATAAAGTCTATGTATTCCTTACCTGAACTTTAATTTAAAGTTACTTTAAAGGCCTAAAGTGACATTATAAAAATCGTGGTAAACATTTGTTACTTGGTCAAATTTCCATGGACGGTTAGTATAATCTACTTTTGTTTGATCATATATTTTAACTCTGATGATAACGTTTGAAGCCGAAACTAGTAAACCGGTATATTAGAATTTTCATTAAAATTTGATTATTTATCATTAAACTTTCACCCAATTTGAATACAACTACATGCAGGAGGAATAGTACAAAACTCTGACTCACCCTAATTTGTACCAGGAAATCTCTAAGATGCTCCTTAAATGCCGGAATATCTTGGTTAAGATTGAACATCCCCTGTACGGTAATCTTGATCTGATTATCGGTGAGATGGGGAAAAGCGGACCGCAACAACGTCGCCGTGAACTCCTGTATGTACAACACGTTGTCGGCGGTCGTCGGTCCCAATTGGCAGTTTATCCGATTCGCCTCGACCAGCGAGAAGATGTACGCCAGGATGGAGGCGTGCATCGACAATCCGGCCGTGTGCGACGTGTCCGTCACCACGGAGAAGACGTGCTGCAGGATGTCCGTGAGATAGGTCTGGTAGAAACTGGGCGCCGCCTGCTCGTGCTGCTCCACGTTCTGCAATAGTTTTAGGAGGATCTGCAGGCCGGTGTCCGCCACGTTCCTCATGGTGTGCTTGAACGCCCAGATGATGCTGTCCAGGACTAATTTGAATTGGGCCGGCGGTATGCTGAGGAAGGCGGGGAAGCAATGGTTGTTCACCGCCTGTAATAGCAGGAAGAAGTTCGTCCTGTGTTCGGGGTACTCCTCGAAGTCTTTGTTGATCATCGCTAGGGTGCATTCGAATACCGCGTCGAAGATTTTTGGGACCTAAAGAGAAATCCGCCTGTTATCAACCTAGTTAAATTGTCGATCGAAATTGGCTAATGGATAGTTTAATTCCAATAAAAATTCCTTTTTCACAAATGCCCACTCTGCTTTTTCCAAATATTTGCTAAAGTTAACGCCTGACAAAAAAAAATATTGTCATCCTTTTTAAATTTGCTGTAGTTTCATTTCGAAATAAATTTTCTACTCGCGAACTTTGTATTGTTAAAAAATCGATCTTTAGTTTACTTAAAAAAAAAAAATGACTAAGCGGTAGCACTGACTGTACAATTGGTAGGGCAATAGTTTGGGTTAAAGATGAATTTATGGGAAAAGCAATGAAAAGCGTTTTCTGAAGCGAGACGCGTTTCAAAGAAAAATAAAAAAATAAATCAGTTGAATTTTTTAAAAATTAATAAATTAAAAAACGAGACGCGTAGCGTCGAGTCTAAATCGAGACACGTTTAAAAAATTAAAAAACTAAATTAAAAACCGCTCCAAAACGAGTTTTTCTAAGGCGAGACGCTTTTAAAAATAATACAAAACTAAAACATTATAACTTTTAAAAATTAAAAAGATATTTAAACTTAAAAAAATTACCTAATTGAGACGGGTTTAAAAAAGTTTTACAAAAATTCAAAAATTTCTAAATTGCAACTCCAGTCTACATTCCCATACCTAATCTACGCGATTAAAGAGAGAACTAAGATTACAAGAGGTGTATCCACTTTCTCCAGGGCTTTTTTTGCATTTTTATTAATATGGTGGAACGAGGGCTTTCTAGTTACATACATACTAAAAAATAAAAAAAAGTAAAAAACACAAGTGCACCCATGTGTACAAAATACGTTATATCAACAAAATCCATCTAGATATCCAGATATTTATGGAAAAACAAAAATCGAGAATTTGCAGTTTTGAAAAATTCTTCCAAACTATCAAGAGAGAAATTTATTTTCTTTTGGAAAAAAAATTACAAACTCTAAAAACTGTAATCGACTTTAAAAAAAGATAAGAAAGTTTTGAAAAATTATCTTAAACTATTGGAAGAAGCAAAATTATTTTGGATTTACAATTTTACAAGCAAATTTAGTCTACTTCAAGAAAGATGAAAACAATTTTTTGTGTCAAACGCATACTTTAGCAAACATATGAGAAAAACAAAACAAAATTTTGCACAACCGAATTTCTAACATAAAATCTCAAAATTCCCATTTAATTTCCATTCATATATTTACCTCTGAAGTTATGTGACTCTCTAACTTATTAACAATCGTCGCCATGGCGCTTAATACTTCCGGTTCTCGAGCCGACGGTACGGCCGTCCTCTGATAATCCAAGAGCACGGCATCTAACAACGGCGGTATGAAGTTTTCCAGTACCATCACGTGATCGTTCGACCTGGAGATCCAATCGGAGATCAACTTCAGCGTTTCCTTCTTGACGACGCGCATGCTCTTGATGAGGGGCTGTTTGGTCACCGGTTCCCCGTTCAGAGCGACCGCTTGGGTGATATTCTCAGACATAACCTATTAAATTTTATTAGTACATAGTTTAAAATCGACTTGTTGATCGGCACAAATTACCTTGTAAACGTTAAGCATGTCCAAGTATATGCGACCCAATTGTATGACGTAGGCGTGGTTCAAAGCTTTGCACGCCCTGACGTTCGTCTTCAGTATGCTGGCGAGTTGTTTCACGATGTCTATGTCTTTTAGGATGTCGACGTTTTTACTGGCTTGAGAGATTATGTCGTCCCATACCTAAATAGGAAATTAATGAAGATGTACAGCGCGATTTGAAATGATTTCGGGGCATTTCACGTTAGTTGAGAACGAGCATCGTCATTACCGTTATTTATATTGTTCTAAAAATGTCGGTCTCTAAAAAATGATATTTTCTTATTTAGTAGTAATATGACCATTGCGGAAATTGTCATTCATATAATTACGTCAACACTTGTCAATAAATATAAATAAATAAGTACATACATAAATAAATAAATAGATAAGTATGTGAAAATATATATAAATATATAACATATTTGAAAGCTTATGTTTCAATATTTACAAATAAATGAAAGTTCGTGTTTAGATTAACGATATCAACATATATTTTTGAATCTTTACATTGAAATAAATAAACACATGACTTATTATCGAAAAAGAAAATGTCTGTTCTAATATTCATCACTCGGATATTGGAAAAATATACTGCTCGAAGCTGTACTATCTTACGAACGATCTACCGCGAATGATGGTGAACGCTTCGTTCTCAACAGGCGCATTTACAAAGAAAGGTGGATTTAACATTAACGCAAAAATATCAACGGTTAAAAAACAACGTGCCGATTTCATAATTGAAGTATCCGAAACCATTCAAAACGTTTAACATTTCACTGGACTATTTAGCAAGGCTGGGAATTCAAACAAACGTATTGCTGCGGTCTTCCAATACCACCCGTTTTACAGACATGTCGGCAGGGTTGCATTTGTGTTAATGTCAGAACTGCGTATTTCAATGTACCAAGAAAATTTTGTTAATTTTGTTTTGCTTTATTTAAGAGTTTTTATATAGGAATTTATTTTTTCTTATATATTAGTTTTCTAGAGTTAAGATTTACATTTAATCTATTCATTAAGTTTTTTAACGTCAGGTTATTTTTAGTGCGTATTCTTTCAAGAACTGTTATTGTAGGAATAAGTTCTACGGTTGCGTAGAAAATTTGATGGGGGATTTTTTCCCAGAAATCTGATCGGTTATCCTGTAAGTAGACGTATTTTTCTTATAATTCCATTTTGGCCAGTTTGTTTATTTCAATCTCGTGCGTTGAAAAATTTTAAACATTTATCTTGTAAAATATAGTCAATCAGGGAAACCTTATTTTTGTAATTTATATATTAATGTAAAATGTAAATAGTAAAAAAATGTATACGTTGTTTTGAGATAAAATTGATGATTATTTTTGTTTAGGAAGATTCATTTTTGTTGTTTTGCACTTTGATTGTTCTTTTTTAAGAGTTAATTTTTCAGTTTATTCTTTCTGCTGGATAATATTCTATCACCTCGTTTGGGTAAATAGAAGAATTATTAGCATTTTCATTTTTTTTTTAAATAGTGGAACGCAAAAAGGTACTTTAAATTGTTACACCACGTGGATAGCAATTTAAAGGTTTTGTTTAAGTTTAACGGAAAAATCTTCTTGAACAAACAATTTTTTTTTTGCTTTGCGTAAGAAATTGAATTGTCCTGTTTAAAAAATTAGAGTCTTGTGCAGTTTTTATTTTAGTCCAGAACCTTAAGTTCAAGGTTTTCTTTCTGCATCATCGTATGATTGTAAATTAACCTGTTGATAAAATAAAAATTAATTTTGTTTGAGACATCGGTGGGTTAATAAAAATTCTATTCTTTTATCTAATTAAACTTTTGTTTTTAATGTTACAAAGAAAGTACGACATCATACACTCACTAATTATTCTTGTGGTTATAATTAAAGTTTTAATTCATGAGGGTAACTCTTTTTCCATACTTCAATTTCAAAAGTCATTGAGTTTTTTCTTTAATTTGTTGTGGCGGATTCTCTACAGGAATTAGAAGGTAAATCACAGCAGTATGTAAAGACACAGTAAGAATAAGGAAATGATTTTTTTTTACTCAAATTTTCTTCAGCAATTTCGTTCAAATATTAAAAATAATCTTAGGAAAACTCACCTGATTCGGTAGGAGCATATATTTTTCGATCAACGCCTCTTGCGTTGCCGCATCCACCTGCGCCGATATCATATACCCCACAGCCTCGTAGAACGTGTGCACTTGCTGCGTCTGCAAATCGCATATTATCGTGGGAATCGTGGCTAGGATATCTTCGATGAACGGACAAGATTCGCCGATCTGCGTCGTCACGAAGTGCCTCCTGCACTTCAAGGCGATCTTGATGAAGGTATCGCAGGCCATATCCTGGACGCCGTCGTGCGTCTCGTGCATGAACTCGAACAGCTTATTTACAACCGTCTTCAGGAATTTCCAATGCGCCCGCAGGAATCTAGGATACTGTCCGACCACGTACATTATATTGGAAGCGATGATCGCCTTATTGTCTTTGCCGCGTTTCTGCTCGCACAGTCCGAGTAGATCCTTTATCACGGTGACCAAGAAACGTTTCTCGTCCTCTTCGTGCATCGCTCCGGAGATGCTGCCGATGGCCCAGCATAGAGTGTTCAAATTCTTCCAAGACCATTCGGTCCCGTTCACCTGGTTCTGCAGTTTTTCGGTCATTATCCTTTCCGTGTCGCCGTAATCTAAATGGGTCAAATAGACGAGGGTTTCGCGCATGTTTTTGTACAGGTTTATCGAGTCGGTGTCCTTCATGAACTCCCTGACCACCTCTCCGTTGTCGTTCTCCACCACCAATACTTCTTCGGGTTTCGCCATTCGGGAGATCATTATGTATCGCACTTTGTTTAAGACTTCTTGGTATAACGCGCCGGCGTAAGGTACTGCTCTATAATAACGATAATATTTATTCATATTTGGTGTGTGTCGAAATGTACGCAGCAAAAGTGACGGGAATCCTATTTTTTTTTGTGTTAATTTGCTTTTAGTTTCCTTTGGAAAATTAAATGGAAATAAATTGGATAAATTAAATGTGTCAATTCAAATAAATTATACTTTTGGAGGAACCTAATTTGGACGTGATTGAAACCAAAGGCCAATAAAAGAGCACCCTGCCATGATTTATTTGTTGTTTGACCGATCTACCTTAATAATTGGTGTACCTTAGGTTATAACGTGTACTCTAAGCCTCACCCTAGAAATCTTGAATTGTAGTGATGTAAATGTAGCCATAAATAATTTCAATGAAATTGACATATCCCAAAAGAAAGGTGAAAAATCCCTTACCACAAAATAATTTTGTGGTAAGGGATTTTTCACCTTTCTTTTTGTTCTTTTTGTTATAGTTTTCAAGCCACAGTCTCCACCCATCACAGGAAATTGACATAACCAATAAATTTGGAAGTTACATTATTTTTCATTTAGCTCTTACTTTAATATTTAATTTGTGAAAAATTGTAGGTGAGATTAATCGACTGTAAAATCAACTGCATAATAATAATCCACACAATTAATTATTTTAAATATTCAGATGTGTGTTATAGAATTACGTACAATGCAACTTTAAATATTTCCAGATGACAAAACGAGCTCCAAATTCTTTTGCAGCGGAATAGAAATTTACTAATGAACTTAATGCAGGAACATAGAACTATTATTGAAAATAAAACAGCATGGAAACAAAAAGATGTTACATGAAACTGAATTGTACAACAGTTTAATATCTAATAGTATCTAATAGCATTTAGATATATGGACTTAATGCAAAAATTGTGGGATAAATTAAAAAAAAGACACGCGGAAAGGTATCGCTGAAGAAAAAAGTAACATGAATTAACATTAAAAATAATGAATGGGAAAACTGTTCATGGAATGCAAAATTCGTTTGATGCTGATCGATTTGATCACCCAAGTATTGAACCTTTGATTAATGAACTGTCTTGGGGCAACACACGAAGCAGAGGCAAGCGAAGAAATGCATATTATTTATGAAGATGTGCCAAAAATGGCACATTTGACTCTGTTTATGTTAAATCTAATTAAATTGAATTTCAGTAAGCTTATAGTGAAAAATTATGTTCAAAGATTTGCATTTCTCTTCAGAGTGAAAAAAAAACTATACAGGGCGATTCTTCAATTTTCAGATAACAAATCTAAACACGTATTTCGGCAACTAAGTTGCCGTAAGGGATTTTTTCTCCACCCATCACAGAATTTTCAGATGTTTAATAGTAAATTAATACGATACGCATACCTAATTTGTTGTTATTTAAAATAAGTAACCAATTTGCTTAAATGTTTGTTATTTTTTCTTTTTTTAGGAATTAGAAAAGCAAATCTAGCTGCAAAAGTCTTTTACACTGTAGCCAAATTTTTCACCTTTGAATCTTAACGATTCTGTTATTCTTTTTTCGAAGTCACTGGGATAATTATTGTTAACTCATAACGTAAATATTCTACATAAACACAGAGCAGACTTACCTATACAAATCCGATGCCAAACTATTCCAGTATTCCAAACAGATTTTAAATATTTCCACTTCATCCACGGCCGATATTAACACTAGATAATGGAGCGCGTTTCTCAGGGTAGCGACAGATCTTTCAGCCAAATTCCCGTGCTCCTTCAAGAAAGTGCACAGAAATAGTGCCAAATTCTGAATGAAATTCTGCTCTTGATCTTGGCCGCTGGCGTACGCGCTGGGTATGTCGGTCTGTAGCGGCAACATGATCTCTAATTGCGCCATCGTTTGCGTGTATAAACTCACGAAAACGTCGTCATAGTTACTGACGCTAACGCCGGCGATTTCCGTCAGGCATTTCAACGTCACGTTCCTGAACATCGGCACCGGTAAAAATTTGAAAATCAACGTGTTTATCAGTTTAGTTTCGAAGATATAACCGAGCGGTATCCAATTTAAGAATCTCAATAGGGTTTCTAGAGTGGCGTTGACCAACGGGGGATTTTGGGAATTCTCCAGCACGAATTGGCACAGGTGGAAAATCGCGGAGAATTCCGAGCACATGGTGTCTTTTAAGTGTTTCGCTTTCGTTTGTGTTATTTGCCCGGTCGAGAAATCGAACAATTCCTCACTTAATAGTTTCAAAATGCACATGTTATTCTGACAGAGGCTCTCGTTAGTTTTACTCGCACCCACGATATCGGGAATAAAAGATTCCCAATTTTTCGGCCATTCACGCTTCAAAACCTGGACTAAGATCATGTTCAATTTATTTAAATAAGTTTTATTCGTTTCGAGCGACGAAGGATCCGAACTGGTTTTTATAATCAATGCCACGATATATTTCTTGATACCCTCGCATTGATTCCTTGGCAGCACTTTCCACCGAGTTTTAATCACCTGCTCCAAGATCTGCAAGGCGTAATATTTCGTCTGTTGATTACTGGAATATTCCAAAATCGTATCGACCCTAGTCCAAGCGTCGGGGTGCTCCTTGAGCGTGGTGAGTACCTCCTGAGCCATACGTTGCGTTTCCCCATTCCCCGCATACATACTGACAACGACACTATCGAGCAACCCTATGTCCAACTTCCTGTTGAAATCCAATAGGGCTGCCGCCTGGTGTGCTAACGTAGCCATTATTATCCACTAGATCACTCGTGAAGTCGAAAATACTCAATCATTCCATCAATCTCGCAAACTGAAACGACGTAATTCGTTGTAAAGAGAAACACCTAACCTTAATCACACAATTGATACACCTCGAGTCGGTATAGAACCTTTATTAAGGATATCGCCTTATCTATCCCATTATTACGCGTTTAATCCCTTAATAAAAGTTTTATTCGCACGTACACACACCCTCTATGCAATTATATATTTGTAACCCCAAAAATAACAAATACACAAGCGTAGTAATAAGAGCGATAGAATTCACGCGTTCTGACAGGAATGTATCGCAAACTGACAGGTGTTTTTAGATGTTTAGCTATTGCGATTGTACTTACTTTAAAATATACGTTGTTCTTCCGACAAAACACAAATTCTGATTCACTCGCACAATTGCAATCACAAAAAGCGCAAAACGAAAATGAGTGACCACCCCGGTGGGTAAGAACGGTTTCTTTTCGCGGGAAATTTGACTTTCTTCTAACATCCCATCGTTCGAAATATTTTTGACACTACGTTATGAACTTAGAAACGAAAATATCTTTTTGCCAAAATATCCCTTATAATCACAATTGCAAATAATATAAATAATAATATTGAACTCACAATAATCTGTACATAAAAATCTTCCTCACTCCGTCACTTTGCCCCTCATTTAAAAACCACTTTAAAAACATTTAAACAAAACCGTACTTATTTCACTTCGTCTACATCTACTTAATTCATTTTTCTAATAATAAAAAGGAAATTAAATACTACAAATACATCTTCAAAAATGTCTCACATCAACTCAATAAATTGAAGACGTTATAAAGAAATAACGATATATATGACAATTGCGTCAAATTGTGAATTTTATTTTCTATTTTGACATATATTTTCATATATCTTTTATTTTATTGATTGACATAATCCTTACTTCTCATAGCTAATATTATTATAATCAATTTAAACAATAAACGTCCACAATTGATAATAACTTGCTGAATTTTAACCTAAAAAAAAATACAAATTTCCCCCCGTTATTATTTTAGGTAAATTCAACATAAAAATATTAAAATAACTATACTCCTAGATAAAAAAAAAAACTTTAATATATTTGCAGGTCCAAATAAAACAACTCAAAATGTTATTAGCATTCATATTTAATTCAAATTTGTGCCATCGTAACATCAGAACATCATTTAAAAAATAATTTATAAAACGTTACTAGTTGATGTAACTATGAGATCAGTAAATCGTTTATTGTAATTCTCCACTAAAGATTCTGTTTGACTTTTTGTTGGACTTTTTGAAGATACTTCCATTACGGTCATGATATTAGTAACTTCGGCTAGATCTAGATCTTTACGTACTCGTCCGGAACTGGGTCTCAAATTTTCTTGGTCCATTGATTCGATGTGTGCTATGGCGCTTTTAAAAATCCCTATGATATACCTGGAAGATTAAAATTAACATTTCACCCAATAAAATTCAAATTTCCCGCAATTTTAGTGTCGGTAACTTAAACATGGTAGCGTCGAAAGTTAGTAAAATAAAAAATTGCCAGAATGTTGACATTTTTTAGTGGGTTTTTAAGCGTACTTACCGGATATGCTCAAATTCTTGCAATTTCCATAAAAAACTTTCTATATAGTGCATATTTGCGTTGATATGTAATAATTTAGATCTTATGATCACTATCATTAATATAGGTAAAATATCATCATTTTCGACTATGGGTATTTTATTTTCGTCTGTAAAACAATCATCTTTCATTTTAACGCATCGTACTTCAAAATGAACTAACCAGAAGATGCGGATATAATCTCAACAATAGCACTTTTCAATTCGGCAAATACTAAATCAAACGTCGTGCACAAGCAGTGTATTTTCTCGGTGGGATTCTTGGAGGCATCTAAACTCGCAAATTCTACGACCTAAAACACAAAATTAAAATAGGGAAAAGAGGGGATATTTGAAAAGCGCGCTCTAATAACCGCTTACAGCAGCCGCTAGTGGAATTGCATAATCTTCAGGCGCTCCTAATTGCTCGGCCGTTACATTCAAGTCGCACAGATTCTTACATTTGTCGTAGAATGATTTGTCTTCTTCGGCGTATTCGTAATAAAGTAATGGGATGATAAAATCGTGTAATTTGTTTAATATTAAACTAAAAATGAATCGACAGCATTAAAACCGTTGATGTATAGTAAAAAACTGAAATTTCATGCAAACACTCTAAGTAATTAAACATTAAAAAGATTAAATTCCCTACAATTTCGTACCATTCAAACGCTATTTGTATTCCTTGAGAAAAATCACGCCCTGTATACGTTTCATATAGCAATTCATACCCATCAATAATTCTTCTGTGTACATCAGTGGCAACATCGTTAAAATTATTCCATTGACTTGTCCAATCTCGCAAGGAATCTTGTAAAATATCCTCGATAGAATCAACATTACAATTGTTTCGTATAAATTCTTCTGCTCTATATACACCCAACAGCATTAAAATGTTAAATCACCCAGTATCAAGGAAAACAATAAAAAAATTTAAAGCAATAAGTACTTACTCAGCAACATTTGTAACAGATAATAAACTATTGCAATTTTCCATCTTGTTGTAGGTTTTTGTGGAATTTATTGCGGACATATAGATTATAATAATGCTTATCTTATCATTACAATAATAGCTTTATCTATTTTGTTTTACGTATTGTGGGCAGAAATTAAATTTAAACCATAATTTGGATATTAGGTACATCTTACACTTTAGTAAATATACATTGAAATCATCTAGGTATTACAAAGTTTTCTTTTTTTGCATTGATTGAGGTTTCTATTCTGCAGAAATAATAATATGATTGCGTTTCAATTGTGTAGAATCTCCATAGTGACCGACACACGAACACAAACAAAAAAGCTATAACGTAACTACGTAATCGATTATTTTATATTAGGCGATTCTATTTCGTCCTTTATTTTGCGTATTATCTTTTCAAGGTGATAATGAGGGAAGAAAGTAACTGTCTTATAGGAAATTTGCACATATTGTAGCATGGAGAATAATAGAAATAATAATTTAAATTGGCGCGACACGATAACCACAATGACAGATACAATATTTCCAGGATTGTCAAACAAAGTTGACGAAAATGTGATAGGTATATTTTTATTCTTTTATTTTGATTATTGTAGATTTCACAAATTATTAGGTATATTGAAAACATATGTAGGTAAGTACCTAGAAACGAAAGCAATATGACTTCTTTTATTTATGCAACTCATTTAGCAGTTGGCAGTATGGTAATACTCAAAAAATAAAATTTCTGACAACTGTCAAATATTGGCTTTTTATAGTATTTACATTTAATCCGTTGCCAACGTATTATTTATGCCTTGTTGTCATCCCTAACGTATACACTGTATGTCCACACGTGCTTGCTGAAGTGATATATTTATACAATGCAATTTTAAGCAACTAAATTAAACCAGTTCAAATTTTACGCTAAATCTTAGGGTATTTTAATATCGGGGGTTGGATAAATATAGGGATAAATTCAGATAAATTATAAATTTTTTAGAATTAAAATTGTTTATAAATATTCTGTTAAACCTTTCTAAATCATTTCAATAGATAATAGAATAATATATTGAGCTCGAGATGGCAATGATTATGAAACACACATTCCAAATTTTTGGCGCGAAATCTTTGAATTTAAAAAAAAGACGTTAATTAATTTTCTTTCCAGATAATGAAGTGATGTCTAACTTACCTTTACAAATGGCTTTATACTTCAACGTAGTTTTTGCTCCAGTTTGGTTTATCGTATTGACTGTTTATTTAACTCAACAAGTAAGTGCCCATGGACAAATTTCATATTTTATAAAGCATGAAACGCATTACCAGATTACCTACATTCTAGACAACACCGGTCTGCAAAAAAATGTTTTTTTTTTAAATTTATTTGCAGTTTTCGTCCTTCAGTGAATTATATAAATTTATCGTTATTATGATAATAGTTATTCTATGGAGTATAGAAATCTTAAGACTTTATTTAGGTTATGAAGGGAATTTAAGGGATCAGGTAAGTACTACTTTTTTTTTTTTATTTGGCTTGATTAAAGTTTGTAGATACCAGAGCTAGCAGGTTTTTGGATGTTATCGGTGCTGTTACAATTTCCCCTTCAAACGTTTCTACTTGTGAATCCGCATTTCAAATTACGAATAGCAGAAATGACGGTGCAATTTATTATGAATACATTACTAATAGTGCAAGTATTTTCCGGATATAGCGCCTTAAAATACACCGCGAAGAAACAGGCATTGTATGTGCGAATAATGAACTTACACGATCATATCCCAGGATCATCGAGGCAAAAGAAATACAAGATGAATTGATTTAACCATTCTTCTTTAATTAAACACATTTTTATTTTATATTACAACTTAAGTACAAAAATAATTATATCTTATTATATTAAAATCACACTACAGCTTCGTTCTCCAAACTATTATCTTGATAAAACTTCACCAGATGAAAGATACATGTCAGCAGATTAGTTTTAAAGATTCTCATATTTTCCACTATGTTGTCCTCTGTGTACATCTTAGTAGATGTCAAGATTTGGTATAATTCTTTGCGAGTTGGTGCGAAACGACACATTATCTGCAAGATAATAGAACATAAGCTAAATACATTCGATTGCTGTACGTTTTTCGTACGTTAAAAAGTTGTCCTCCCATCCAACCGTGGTATCTTTGTAGTATTGCTTCGTATGCGATTTTCAGAAAGGGCACTAGATATTGTTGGTCGTTCCCTCTATCGGTATCGTTTAAAATGCATTCGAAGAATTTGGCAAGGAAATGTAGGCCCCTGCAGCGAATATTGAAGTTTGAGATAGCAACAGCCGTTCAGGGGACGCCACAATATTTTTATTTTAAATTATTAAAGTTTTAAACCAACGTGAATAACAAGTTGCATCACAGTCTGTGGTGTTACCAATTCCTCAGTGTTCCCAACCTAAATTTTTCGATCAGCTGAGGGCGTCTTGATTAGATCACGCTGTAGTTCTATTGATCTTCGAATTTATAGGTTGGCAACGCTGTCTCTCGTAATACGATCATCGTAATTGCAAAAATTTTAATTTATCACAGAATTCGGTTTTTCTTTGCTTTTTAATTGCGATATAGTTGAAAGATATATACATATATGCTATTAAAAATTGAGTTAGCTACTATAAATTACTATTTCATGTTGCGGAAGTGGTTTATTTACATTGTTATATTTTATCAAATACAAATTTCCTGTAAAATATGATGCAATTTCCACAATAAAAGATAGTCAAAATGATTCAGACATGATCTTTTAAATAAATAAATAAATAAAACGAAAAATATGTATTGAACAACTTAAACTGCGTTTTAAAATTGTTGTTAAGTGTTTGAATGTACGTTTTTTTTTTAATTTTTTTGACAATTGCAGAGTGCACAAGCAATTTTAGATAATATGTTAGAATGTATTTTACTTGAACAATTACTATAACTTGAAAACACGCCCGTGCATAGAATAGTTCCACACATTTTCTTAAAAGGAAAAAGGCAATTTCTAGGTTATGTCAGCACACAAAACACCAAAATCTTGAAAAATTCCACTTTTATCAACTAATATAAACTAGTATTTAACTACAGTTAAATTATTACCCAAATTATTTTATTAAAAAAAAAACACCTAGTGCAATTATACGACAATAAATAAATAATAACAAACTCTAACCTTCTAAGCCATTGCAGAGCATCAATTGTTATATTACCGCCGGCAGCTCGTTCCATCATCACCATATCTTCCAAATACTGATGAGCAACTTCATTTTTTTGATAAGTATTTGTGATTTTCTAAGGAGACAAAATACGCTACTGCTACTCCAACGGCTAAAATTATTTAGATCACTCACCGTTATATTTCCATTCATGTCGTACTTCAACGGGGCAAACATCTTACCCATCTTCTCTATAAATTAAATCATTCATTCGAAGGAATAAAACTTAACCGAGAGAGACTCAATACCTATGATCCCGACGACATGCTTAGAGTGCTCTAAAAACTCTTTAGTTTTCACTTTCTGCACGGCGGATTCGTAACCGAAACGCAAATCGTTTACATTGAGGTGAACAGCCCCATCCCCTTCTGCTGCATTGGCAGAAGATTGTAACTTTGACATCTTGAACGATTGACAAGATGTATACACCACAGCAAACTTGAGATGATTTGAGATGAGAATTTAGTCGACGATTAACGATGTAACGGTCACGTACTCTTATCAAATTCCATTATTCATTATACCACTATCTCTTATTTTTGACGATCGCCGCTTCATAACGAGTCCCAAATATATAAACAGTATTGTTCTCAAGCAGGAAAAGCGAAAAACCGATTTCGTTGTTTGACATTTGACACAGACTTGATCTTTATATTCCGATTAAATCTTGATTTATTATCGCAATCAGGAAATCTACTGCAAATTTATAAACATTTTATTAAACATAACATCACCATTTGAATCTTACGTGTCTCATAATTTTGACAGCCACTGACTAACATCGGATCGGGCGAACTGCTTTAATTATTCAACCCACGATTCAACCGTTTGGAGTTACAACAGGATATCTCCTAGATGGAGCACTTCGTAAATAGGATTGTACATTGGCATCGTGTACCATCTCGAAGACACCTGTTATACCTCCAAACGATTGAAAAAACTATAAATGTATAACAATGGTCGAAATTTTAAAAATGTAGATTTCTACACCACCAATACTGCCAAATTACGGGGATGCGATGCCCATATTCATTCATTCCGATGCCATAGTAGAATTTAATTCTACAAAAACATAATTTTGAATTTATAAATCACTTGCTTTCTTATCTACAACAATTTTATTTTTACTGTACATCAAAGAAAATGTTGCTTTTGGCTTACGAATAGTTGAACTAGGCATAATATGTTTATCGGGATAGTTACCTGAAAATAAATCTCTATAGTCAAACGAATATAATGGCAGGTCAAGTTGCACTGTCGTTTCATTTAGGGCTACATTCGGAGGACACATTTTAGCGCGTTAGATTCAAATACATTGTTTTACATAGTTGTATTTACATTCCGCTGAAAAGATGATACATTTTACGATACGCGATTAACGGAAAAACGTCTAACAAAAAATGCATTGATTGTTTATTTTATTTTATTGATTTACGCAATAACGTATATCGGAAAAAGTAAGTATATTCTCTTTTTGCTCTAATCAGCTAGTTTTTCTTTCGTCCTTTACTTTCGCATCGTTATAGGTCGCGTGCTATAACCAAAATAATATTCAAGGATACCTAGAGGTGATCCGTTTTGTATGTAGATATATTAATTCCTTCTTTATTGTTCAGTATTTACAGAACTGGTTATTATTAATTCAATGTATATTATGCTGAGACTTTAAAACCCAAATTTTAATCAAATAATTCACCATTTAACTCCGAGTTACGCAGTTTTGACGTTTATTCGCTCAATCTACCCTGGTATTATTTATACAGCGTCGTTAAAAAATGGATAAGTGGTGCGGTAAAGTGGCTGTTATTACAGGAGCAAGCGCTGGAATTGGGGCTGCTATTTCCAAGACATTAGTTGAAGCGGGGATGAAGGTAATTTAAATATTTTATCAAGAATAATGTTTATTAATAATTATAAAATTAATATACAATAAATATTAAAATTCACAGTTTGTACAGTAACTTCAACATAAATTGGGTATTGTTCTTTTTTTTGGGTATTTTTTGGGGTCGTTAATAAAATCTATAACTCAATAGTTATGAAAAGGAAAATGAAACATTTTGAGCAGTTATAGAGCGGGTTTTTAATATTGTTTTTTGTTCTGATGCTCGTAAAATAGATTGACCAGCTAGATATATCTATAGAAAACAAAACAAATAAAAATTTCGAAAATTTCACTTTATTTTTAACGTTTCGGAATTGCATGAAATTACCTACTTATCAGGTTGTTGGATTGGCAAGGAGAAAAGAGAGAATCGACCAACTTTCCGCTGAACTCGAAGATCGACCTGGTGAACTTTACTCTTTCAAAACTGACGTGACCAAAGAAGATGAGATATTGGCGGCATTCAAATGGACCACCGATAACGTGGGCCCTGTTAGCGTTTTGATCAATAACGCTGGAATCCTCTTACCAACTAACGTCCACGCCGGGGATACGGAGAAATGGAGGCGGATATTCGACACTAACGTTCTTGGCGTTGCGATAGCTTCTAGGGAAGCCATAAGGATCATGAGAGACAGCGATATCGACGGGTACATTATAAATATCAATAGCATTGCTGGTCATGGAGTATTTCCAAGCTTGAACATATATCCAGCTTCTAAGTTTGCATTGACGGCGATGACAGAAACTTTAAGGCTTGAGCTGGCGCAATTGAAGAGTAATATTCGCGTAACAGTAAGTTAATATGTATGTTAATATTGGTGATTAATTTAAAACTCCTTACCACAAACTTCACTACACTATTGATAATATAGAAATCTGTAATATTATACATACCAACACACAGAACAACAATAAAGAGAACCGCAAATCCTGTACGTTTCGTTGGAAACATGTGACGTCACGATTGCATTATCACAGCGCCCTCCGGGTCAAACGGCTAAACATAGAATTACGAATGGACCGTGCTTACGAAATATAGCGCGAGATTTGAAAAATTAGATATGTTTCGATTTTCCTTAATCTCATCAGTGTGATACGTCTGCTAATAATGGGTCGTATTTACAGCTTACATTTAATTTAACAATGTCGCGATTACATTTTTAATGCGGCTTTTAATAATTTTTGAGATTGTAAAATTTTTCACTACCTATAAATCGTAATGTCTTTCTTCCTTATCATTTATCAATTATGAATAATTACAATAAAAGATCGAAAATTAGAATAAATTTAGTTACGGCAACGTTAATAATAATAATAATAATAATAATTCATGCCTTCACATCCCCCAACAGCTTTCGCCAATTACAGGGGGCATCGGCCGGCCATGAGTTATTATTACGCCTGCGCCCGTGGAGCGACTTAAGGTGTTTGTCTCTCAGCATTTGCCAAGGAGTGAGGAAAACCACGAAAACCTCACTCTGAGAGCAGGCCCTGGGATTCGAACCCCGGACCCCGTGACTGTAGCCAAGCGTGCTAGTCACTCGACCATCAGCCACATTTAAATTAAATATTAGGTATAAATATTGATCAATATGATTAATTTGCAGAAATCACAGACATCTCTAATTTAACCTAAAAATCAACTCTAAAGAGATAAAAATTAAAATAAACTCTAGTAAGTCAAATCATGAATGAGCTTTAAAAACGAAACACGTAATCATGAAAATATAATGAAAATTTAAACAACAAATGAACATAAACTCTGAAAATTCAATAATAAAAATAAATTCTAA
Organism: Cetonia aurata; assembly: GCA_949128085.1. Lineage (NCBI taxonomy): Eukaryota > Metazoa > Arthropoda > Insecta > Coleoptera > Scarabaeidae > Cetonia > Cetonia aurata. Next base: position 40,356,449 of record OX421887.1, on the reverse strand, counting down.
TAACATTGGATAAATAAAGTATAAAAAAGATAAATTTCCTCTGTGCCTGCATTAAATTTAGCTTACTCAATTTTGAAGTATTTAAACGGCAAATATTTGAATTAGGCATTATAAAAAATCGATAATTTATTAAAATGGCCCGTGGATTGTGATTTTTTTAGGGAAACTCCCTTTTCTCTTACGTATTTATAGATACACAGCCAAACACATTTCTTGATGAAGCTAACTTGAGGAGAATGTTTGGAGCACACTTGAAACTGACCAACTTGAAACTGGGGAACTGATTTTCTTCTAGAAAAATGCTTTCTAACGGTGATTCATGACCCCTACAATGAAGATATTTGAATACACTATGATGAATAATATCAACCAATTCGATAAACCTACTAGCTGCATATCTAAATCTATACCTAACGAATACTTTAATCAAATTTAGTAATTTTATCCAAAAATCAAGATTTATTACTTACGTTTTGAAGAGCACAGAGGACTATGTCTGAACACTATTGGCGGGCAAACTGCAACTGTGGAATGTTACCGGGAAAAGTTGCAAAATCGTCATCATGGTGGGAAGAGCGTGGAAAATTATAACAAATCTATTGAACACAAACGGTAATTTTTCTCAAATTCCCACTAAACAAGGTACCAATCTGGTGCTAGCTAAATAATTGAGGTTACCCGTACTTTGTACATTACGTTTTTGGCAGCAATACTTGCCAACATTAATTCAACAAACTGAAGTTGTGTTTCTTGCGTATCACTGATAGTTGGTGACCATTACTCCAGTCAATTTCATTGCGGCTATGTTCGTTTGTTGCCAATAACGCGTATTACCTTTTCATACCCGTGCAGGCAACAGAGTAGAGCGTATGACAGTTGTAATCAGTTGTTTCAGTTTATTATTAACTTAAAGCAGCATAAAGTTAATCCATCAACATTACACTATCATGCTGAACCATTGTACAAACTCTATTTTATAATCTTTGCAATTGAACTGCGTACTGTGCAGTGAAGTTTGTGATAAAGTGTGTATAATGTAATATGTATATTAGTGTTGAAATGAACGTAATTAGCTTTCATTCTAATGTATTAGCTATGCGTGAAAAACCAATAAATAAAGCGAAGTTATTGTCAAGGTTGCCTTCACGACGCAACGCGCCTTCATTCATTCATACACGTTGGTTCTGAAATGTTCTCACACTTGCGTTTAGAGCTCGTGACATCAAGGTTAGCTACAGCGTACAACCAATACGTGTTAAGCAGGAAATACTATTGAGATGTACAAAAACTGTAGATATATATAGGTTCTTTTGAACAAGTTTTATGCGCTATGAAATATTTTTTATGTATAGTATTTTCTATTTTGTACTCATATTGCATAATAGTTCACTTCCCGAAAGCGTGCGTGAAGTAGCATTGCACGCACTAGTGCGTAAAGTACAATTGGCACTAACTGACGTATACAAATGCATTGACATTTCTGGTGACATTTAACAAAGTAAAGTGATTAAACTGTCAAACGTTAACTGAAGTTAACATAATATATATTCTCTGTATTAGTGATTTGAATTTTCATATGTTGGCGTATTGAATTACGAAAGGTCGTCAAGATTTTTGCGGGAAATTTAAATCGTTTAATATAATTTGAAACGATTGAATTAGTAGTATATTTATTTATCACACATTCATAACGTGTTAATGTAGAATAGATATATTAACCAAAACGAAAAGCTGATACATAAATGATGATTATTTACAGAGTTTAAGTCCTGGGTGTGTGGATACTGAGATTTTCGTAGCCAATGGAATGGTAACGGACCAAGTATTGAAAGAGATAAACAAATTGCCGATTTTAGCGAGCCAGGATATCGCTGATGCAGTCTCGTATCTGCTAAGTACTCCTTTGCGAGTCCAGGTAAAGTAGGTAACACACTTTGTGGAATATTTTCATAGAAGAATCACAAACTAGTTAGAGGCGATTCGATTGGCTAAAAGAACAATATGGCTCTGTTTATGATTGTGAAATTGCTGTATTACAGCACTGAGAATGAAAACGGCACGTTATTTATCTATAACATCTTTTTCTGCTTTTCAGGTAACAGAACTCACAATTAAACCGATTAGGGAAGGAAATACCTTTGACCTGTCGTAATGCCGTTATGGCTAGCATGGTGTAATTCTATTCTGGGAAGGAGTAGACATGGCTAATTTGTAAATAATTAAGAACTTAAATAAATACTATTATAGTATTTTTTTTTTATTTTATTTGTGTGGGGATTCCACCAGGACGAGGGGAGAGGACTTTTATTGATTTTAATTAAAAAATTATTTGAAAGTCATTAAGTGTAAGTTTGTCTACGCCAGTGTACATTATTTAGTGCAAGTACCAATTTAACCGTTTGCTTTTGTAAATGTCCTGTAGTTCGCTTTAAAGTTACATATAAACAAGGATTCCGGTAAAGTGCAATGCTATGCGAAAAAGTTCTTTCCCTTTCAACAGCACTGACAAACACACAATCACACATTTAAAAGATGGGTCATCCCATTTCAACGGTTTCCGTAAAGACGCTTAGGACACTTTCTAAGCGTGCCAGTATTATTACTGCCAGTCCCAAGCCTGGTGAAATGCCAGGGGAAAGGTGGCCGGCGGCGGCGCTTCGCAATACGTATCTATCGTGAGGAACTGAAAAATGGCGAATATCTCCAAAACCGTTGGAGATAGACACAATGATACCCATATTAAATCGAAAGAAAATTAAATTTTACATCCATTTATGTAAAAATTGCTATACCGTTCTATTTAAAAAAATCAAGTTAATTATGATTTTAGAGTTCGAAAATTACAGATCCCTATTTAATAACCCTGTAATTTAAACGCAACAATTTTAAAATAAAAGACGTGTGCTGTTTCATGGTCAAGCGAAAACCGAAAACCGCATCTTTCTAATTTTTGTATTTTCTGAGGTATTTCCAAACACCGAAGACACTGCAAATGCCATTTTTTTTCGAAAAACGTCATGTAATTCGGAAACGGTACAACTTAGCCCCAATGTATCCCTAACGTATTGTTATTTAAATTTAACAAGGAATCCAAAAGTGCAATAATATACAGGGTGTTCCATATAAAATAATAAAGTTCGTATCTACTTCCGGTACAACCGGAAGTCCGCCATTATTGAAACTAATTTTAACATGAGTGGAATATAATTCGGGGCAACATTTATTTGAAACATTTTTTTCAAAAAGACAATAATAAATTGGCTAGGAACCGTTGCATCTTAAGTTGGACACCCAGTATGTGTAGCTAGATATTTACATACCGATCCCAATCTTGAGGAATTATTTATCTCACACAGATACTACTAATTTAGTTTCATTATTTATCCGTTTAATATTATTTATATAGTACATCATTCAAGACGCAAATTCCTTATAACAAAAAATGGAAAAGTGGCGCGGTAAAGTAGGTATTGTTACAGGAGCAAGCGCTGGAATCGGAGCTGCGACTGCTAAGACATTAGTTGAAGCTGGGATGAAGGTAATTTAAATATTACATTATAAGGAATAATGTTGTAATGTTATTTTGAATTCAATTCAACTACTCAAAGCGATTTTTTTATAATTTACATAAATGTATATGTATTCTTTGCTATTGGAGCAACTTTTGGAAATGTCAGTACGTCCAATAGTAACAAAAACAATTCCGCTGTTGTTGTTATATTGATGCTAACTGCAATTCAAATAAGATGCGAAAATGGTAAATAATTAATCACATATTGCTAACGTATAGGAATTGATTTAAATCAAGTAAAATAAAGAAAAATTTATAGTCCTTTTTGTTGCGATGTAAAAAAAATATACATAGAAAATAATTTTTTTCAAATTTAATTAAAACATGCTAGCAAAATATAACTATACAGTTATAAATTGAATGTTTGTTATTTATATAAAATCACTACTTATCATTAAAATCACCGTTAATTTCGTACATGATGAGGAATTCTTACATCACCGAACATGACAAATCTAATTTTCTATCGGTAAAAGTGCCCTGTCATTATGCTCACTATTACAACAGTAGAGATTAGATTAATAATAATTATCACACTTCAAATCAATTTTTTCTTTAAGTATTGGTATGCTTACCATACAGGGTTTCTCCGTTTGAACCTTGTTTATACATATTTATAAATTAAATGAAGAAGGGTTTGACGTAGCAACCTTATATGTTTATTATGCGGGAACAAAAACAAAGCCTGCAGTACCATAAGGATTTTCCATTACATTTCTTCACCTGTAGTTTATATATAGACCACTGATGTGGCACATTTTTATGCACATCGCAAAATATGCATATGTTTTTCCGCGAATTAATAGAAAGCACTAAAAAATCAGTATAAACATAAACAATGCTGTTTCTAGGTTATGCACGACGTGTTTTTGACGTTTCTATCGATTGGTAGTTGTGTTGCAAAAGTGAAAGTTACTAAAAGTTATCAATAGTTTAGTCAAAATAGGCGCTCAATTCAAACGAATTAAACGAAAAAGCAACACCAAATATTTATAGAATATAATATTATTTATTAACACAGTCGTAAAATATAAAACCCATCTTGAATAAATATTTATTGCTGCTGGGAGAATTCTTTTCTCTAAGCAGCATGAGTTAAAAACGATAATTAATAATAATTCCTAAATCTAAATTATCTGTTACCATTATTACAATACAATATTCCCAAATTGTGACTTATTTTTTTCAAATTATTTATTCATTTTGAATAGTGCAGTTCTGACCATCATTAGTGTTATAATCACTGCAATGTACTTTTTATTCTATTTTACTTTGTTTGTATGCTTGTTTGTGAGGATTTTCTCCTTGTTAGTGTAGTGTGAGAAATAGATTTATCATATGGTTATACCAAACCATTGGTTTATTTTCGGAATTCTTAGCTATTTTTAACATCTTGAAATGCCATGTAATTTGTTTAGGTTGTCGGATTGGCAAGACGAAAAGAAAGAATCGATCAACTTCAACTAGAAGATCAACCTGGTAAACTTTACTCTTTCAAAACCGACATGACCAAAGAAAATGAGATATTGGCCGCATTCAAATGGACCACCGATAACGTGGGTCCTGTCAGCGTTTTGATCAATAACGCTGGGATCATCCAGATAACGAGTATGCACGATGGTGATACGGAAACATGGAGAAAGGTGTTCGATACCAACGTTCTTGGGGTTGCAATAGCCTCTAGGGAAGCCGTAAGGATCATGAGAGAGAACGACATCGAAGGATATATTATAAATATCAACAGCGTTGCTGGTCATGTGATATTGGATGTTCCAAATGTGAATGTGTATTGCGCTTCCAAATTTGCATTGACGGCGATGACAGAAACTCTGAGGCTTGAGCTGGCGAATTTGAAAAGCAATATTCGCGTAACTGTGAGTAAAAAAAGCTTACAAATTATATTGAATGAAGTGATACCTTCATTTTCAAAAGAGACGTGCAAAAAACCGCTGTAGCTTAATAAAGAAATAATTGAAATATATTATTTTAAAGATTCTTAAGGTGTTTAAAAACCTTGCCTTATGCATATTGCATCTAGCATCACTCATAGACCTTTAATGATTAAATTATAAAAGAAAGAAAACGAATGATTGGAGATTATTTATAGAATTTAAGTCCTGGTGCCGTTCAAACTGAAATTGCAGTAACCAACGGTATGATGACTGCAGAAGCTGCGAAGGAAGTCATGAAGAATAGGAAGAATCCAATATTAGAGAGCCAGGATATTGCTGATGCAATCACGTACCTGCTAGGTACTCCTTTGCGTGTTCAGGTAATCAATACTCCTATCTAGAATGCTGTAGACAAATTGAAATATGGAGAGACTTTTTTTTATGGTGATTTGTTATTCAGAAATGATTCTCAGGAAATTTACCTTTAAATATTATGCAAATGATTTATAATATTCATTTCTACATTTCAGGTAACTGAGCTGACAATCAGGCCAATTCGGGAAAAGAATACTTTAGGTTAAGTATAAATATTCATTGATTAATTTTGAGGAAAATATACAACTATAATATTAAAATAGGTTGTTTTATTTGATATCGTATATGGAAGTAACACCTATGCGTCACATTGACGGCAATTTAACGTACGCATTTCTGAATGTACCCATATAATTCATGCACTGAATTTCATATTTTTGACGAATAATGAAGACAGTGTGGGTTATGTTCCTACTTCATTGAGCACGCCATCGCGTCATATTTTAGTGGGACGAAATAAACAACGTCAGACTCGATTTCTAGGCCAATAAGCTTTCTAGATCTTATACAGCGCGTGGGTAGTTCGCTAGAAGAGTCCAAAATCGGTGGAAAAAATAATACATTGAATGCTTCATCAATTTATCCATGGTAAAATGTTCTGCGAGAAAGTTCTTTCCCTTTTCAAAGCATTGATACGGATACAGTCATTTTGAGGAAGGATTGTTGTATTCATTTAATAAACAAAGAGTTCTTATTTCTAATTTTTGCATATGTACGGACATAAACCCATTCTGTAAGAAACATAGGCCACCCAAAGTAGTGTCCTCCTAATTCAGTGGAGCAGTTTATAATACCCAAATGTTACTTATGCAAATTCTATGCCCTAATGTGAATGCATTAAGTGCCACAGTGGGATAACCTAAAACACATTATAGGTAACATGTTTGCAAATCTTCGAATAGAATTGTTATAGCAATTAATTCAATTGCATATTTTGACAACACCTTGTATCTAGTATAGTTGTAATTATGCGCAAGCTGGTATTTATATAGCTCTCCGAATTTTAACGAATTACTTATCTGGCGGTGTATTTAAGCGCAATTTGCACACAGGTACTGCTAATGTAGTTTCGTCAGTCCGCTTAATAGTATTTATATAAGTAGTATATTATTCAAGGCGCTTACTACTAATAATAAGCGAAAAAATGGAAAAGTGGCGCGGTAAAGTAGCTATCGTTACAGGAGCAAGCGCTGGAATCGGAGCTGCGACTGCTAAGACATTAGTTGAAGCTGGCATGAAGGTAACTTAAATATTATATTATAAGGAATGATTTTGTAATGTTAGTTAATTGAAACCTGTGTGAATTCAATAACTACTTAAAACGATATTTTAAATTTTACATAAAGTAGTGATGAGTAGTAGCATTGTTTATATATATTATAGTTATTCAACTGTTTGTAATTCGGGGAAATCGAGACCAGGGGGCGTGCTATTTACCTGTCGGTCATTTATAATTTACAAACCTAGTAAAATATGAGTAAAACTGATTTTTTATAGTTGGCCAGCCTGCGAAAGTTTGTTTAATGTCCGTCACCTTTTCGTTTACGAAATTTGCGATACATTTGCCCTGAGCGAACGAATAATATTGTATTTACAGTTTTATTTAGTTTATATTTTTTGTATTTACAGTTTCACTTAGAGTACTTATTTATAAAAGATGTAAATTACTAACTGCAACAACTGTATCGCTGAAAAAACTTCTCATAAATTAAGAATACTAGCCCAATAAATTGTGTTATCTGTCAAAAAAGTTTTCCTTTTCTCATACACCATACACCCTGTTCAAAAAATGAGAAGTTAAGGTTATATTTCCATGAAAATACTACTTTCATCAGCTTAAGTGTTTGACAGAAATTTATCGGTTAATCTGACGTTCATTAAATTTTTGTTATTTTGAAACTAAAGTTTCCTGATTTCATTTTCGTGAATCCTTGTTTTTGATTTCCAACACATGTTCATATTTATTATTTATTTTTATTAGGTTGTTCCCTAGTTTAAAATTATTTCATTCATTAATTGACAGTACACTTTGGAATCGCTTGATGGCAGCACATCACAAAGGTTGATGTAAAATTAGGTTAGCACCCTAAAGATAATAGAATAAAAAAAATTGGTTTCTTATATATTGATTATACCAAATCCATGCTCCTTACCTATAATTTTTAATATCTTTGAATGCCATGTAATTTGTTTAGGTCGTGGGATTGGCCAGACGAAAAGAAAGAATCGACCAACTTTCCGCTGAACTCATAGGTACACCTGGTAAACTTTACTCTTTCAAAACCGACATGACCAAAGAAGATGAGATATTGGCGGCATTCAAATGGACCACCGATAACGTGGGTCCCGTTAGCGTTTTGATCAATAACGCCGGACTCAGTCAAGCAACAACTATCCACGATGGTGATACGGAAAAGTGGAGAACAATATTGGATACTAACGTTCTTGGGGTTGCAATAGCCTCTAGGGAAGCCATAAGGATCATGAGAGAGAACGACATTGAAGGATATATTATAAATATCAACAGTGTCGCTGGTCATATAGTATTCGATTTGCCAAATATAAATGTGTATAGCGCTTCCAAGTTTGCATTGACGGCGATGACAGAAACTCTGAGGCTTGAGCTGGCGAATTTGAAAAGTAATATTCGCGTTACTGTGAGTAAACGATACCCTACAAATTATATTGAATGAACTGATTGAGTTTAATTTTCAAAAGAATAGTGCAAAGACCGCTGTAAATTAATAAAAAAAAAAAATTATTCCTTTAAATAATCTTAAGGTGTTCAAAATTTTTATTTTATGCGTTAATGATTATTAAAAAAAAAAAGAAAATTAATAAATGGAGATTTTTTGTAGAGCTTAAGCCCCGGTGGCGTCTATACCGAATTTTTGCAAAGCAGCGGTATGATGACTGAAGAAGCTACGAAGGAATTCATGAAAAATAAAAAGAATCCAATATTGGTGGGTCAGGATATTGCCGATGCCATTACGTACCTGCTAGGCACTCCTTTGCGTGTTCAGGTAATTAAAACCTGCTTCATATATTATTATAGAATACTCAGGACAAATCTAAAATATGGTGAAAGTTCTTATATAGTTTTTGTCATTGAACAATGATTCTGAAAAAAATTAGCTTTAGATGTTATTTTCATGATGATATTTGTGCAAATAAGTAATATTTATTTCGATGTTTCAGGTAACTGAGCTGACAATCAGACCAATTCGGGAAAACTATACCTTTGACTTTTGAATAAATATTGATTGACTAATTTTTGGGAAAATATACAACTACAGTAATATTAAAATATATTGTTTTATTTGGTATTGTATATACGGAAGTAGCACCGATGCGTCACATTGACTGCAATTTAGCTTAGGTACGCATGTCTGAATGTACCTATACTTCTGTAATTGCCATGGATTATTTCTCTTATCTAACAAATGCGAATTTTTAACCAATCACATATTTGTAAACCGTTTGAAATTATCAATCAAAATAGAATAAAGCCACTATCGACCACCGTAATAAATAGTCGACTACTTAGCACGATAGATAAAATATTCACTTCGACTGACAGTTAAATGTCAAATAAAATCTAACATATTTTCGTCTGTCAATATTGTATGCTTGTAGACTGCTAGCAGATATAAATGTAAAAAGTGCAACGCCATCTAACTATGAAGGCTTGATGTCTGGTAACCTCCACATCAGAAATAGCGAAGCTATGAAGGCTGTATTTAAACGCCACAATCCTTTCCAACGGCGTATTTTTGAAGTAACGCTTTTGATGGTTTACCATAGATGGCAGTGAGTGCCAGAATTGATTTGTGATAGTTTGACGCGCGAACCGCATAGATGGGTTATTGAAATTAGAAACAGATGTAGATCGCCATCGCATAAGAGTATTATGTTAGAATATGTACTATTCGTCCAACGGATCTTTACCCATGCGTAATTGATTTATATAGCAATAATACTCATATGTTATTCAATGCATTTCGTACAATTTCCGTTTGATACAAGAAAGAGAAAGCAAATTCAACTTGAAACGTTTGCCTTCTAGTCGTTGGTTCAAGCAATCGAAGTACTAATATTGCGCGTTATTCAAATAGAAAAGAGATAGAATACAGCCAAATAATCTATTCTTAAACGTGCTGCACTTGTACGGCGCTAATCAAAATCAGTACATCATTTTGCATTGTTCTGTCAAAGTTTTGTCTATGGATCTGTCATTAAGCTTTTTGACGTTAGATTTATTGTGTGGTTTTATTATTGTCGTTTTGCACTTTTCTAATACGGTAGTAGGCATTACAATCAAAACATTATATTTCCACTCACAGTTCTATACTAATTTTTGTGGTATTCTTCGTGCTCTCGAACAAATATCTCTAAATTGAACTTGGTAAGAACATGTGCTGCATTATAGTTTTATAAACTTCATGTAAACAAAATGTTTTGACATTTACAATTGTCAATAGGTTAGAAATATCACCCATATGATGGTGTAGTGTAGTACTTGACTTGAGTATAAAGTACTGACTTGATTCAGATGTACAAAATTTATGATGTCATGGGTAAAGAACCATTGGACGAATAGTACTAACAATTATTATTTGGAGCTCTACGTTTAAGTACGTCAATGATTTCAAAACGAATTGCATATGCTGTCATCTCTTAAAAGATAGCTGAACTGATACGAAGGCAATTTAATACAAAAAAGACTAAACAGATACTAGATTCTGGTGGATTCGGAATAAATAATTTCCAGGTACATCTTATGCGATTATAAAACAGTTTCAATTGTGAATTTTTTTTATTTTTATGTCTAACGGTATCTCATTTATATAGTAAAGTGGTTTTTATTCCTACTAATAGGGGCCTTCTTATAAAACAATGGTTTAAATGCTCTGGTACTACCTGTACAGTATTTTCTTTCTTATTATGTAAATAAAATATAGTTTGCAAATGAACTTGATAACTTACTCTGTCTTGTAGTTTGGAGAAAATTTGTAAGAAAATATTCCCGGTTGTGTATAGTTTCTTCTAGAGGTTATGTTTTATGTTTGTACTGTCCGCAGTTTTCCGCTTATTATTTGAATGTATGTACAATTGTTTTTACAACGTTGACAATTGAGTAGCCTCTCGGAATTCCTTGATGATCCACCAGAGGCACGATCAATTTTATAATAAAATACATTTTACGATATCATAAGGTTATTTCTTGTCATACCTATATTATTATTTTTTATATACAAATATTTAAAAAATCACTGGCAATGGTGCAATACTGCGTATTTTCGTTTTATTGTCAAAATTGCTGTTTAAAAAAAATCACTGCATTAAAATTAAAAAAAAAACGTTATTTTGCTAATTGTTTGCTTACTTTGATAAAGTAGAACAGGAAATACCACGCAACCAGTTTCAAATAAAAAAGTTATAATTTTTTTATTTGAAGATTTGCAAAGATATTAAGAGATATTTTGATAACACCTCGTATTTATATTTGAATTTTTTGCGCATGCTGATCGTTACATTATCTATCCGAATCTTAACGAATTACCTATCTCGCGGTGTATTTAAGTCCATTTAACCCAGAGGTACTCCTAATTTAGTTTCGCCAGCTCGCTTAATATTATTTATATAGTACATTATTCAAGGAAAAATGGAAAAGTGGCGCGGTAAAGTAGCTATCGTTACAGGAGCAAGCGCTGGAATCGGAGCTGCGACTGCTAAGACATTAGTTGAAGCTGGAATGCAGGTAATTTAAATATTATATTATAAGGAATAATTTTGTATTGTTAGTTTGAATTCAATAACTACTCAAAGCGATTTTTTTATAATTTACATAAATTTGTATGTATTCTTTGCTATTGAAGCAAGTTTTGGAAATGTCAGTGCATCCAATAGTAACAAAAATAATTCCGCTGTTATTATTATATAGATGCTAACTAACTACAATTCAAATAAGATGCGAAAATGGTAAATAATTACTCATATATTGCTAACATATAGGAATAATTGATTTAAACCAAGTAAAATAAAGAAATATTTATAGTGTTTTTGTAATTTAAAAAATATATACATAGCAAATTAACATTTTTTAAATGCATTTATTCAAATTTAATTGGAATATAGGTACTAGCAAAATATACCTATAAATTCAATTTTCGTTATTTATATGAAAACAGTGCTTATCATTAAAAGCACCGTTAATTTCGTACATGACTTGGAATTTTTACATTACCTGATTATGACAAATCTAATTTACTATCGTTAAGTGTCAGATCATTATGGTAAGTATTACAACAGTCCCTATAGAGATTAGACTAATAGTAATTAAAAAAAAAAATGCATTCTTTAAGTATTGAGTATGATTATCATGCAGAGTATCTACATATGTTTGAGCCTTATTTATATATCTTTATAAAGACATTACATTTTTACGTTGTAGTTCAGTATGTGGACTACTGATTTGGGGATTTATGCTTATGTTTTTCAGCAAATGAATAGAAAGCACTGCAAAATTAATATAAACATTGGTGTTTCTATAGGTTATGCACGGCGTGTTTTTGACGTTTCTGACGATTGGTAGTGGTACTGCAAAAGTGAAAGTTACTAAAAGTTACCAATAGTTTAATCAAAATAGGCGCTAAATTCAAACTCAAGCAGCACTAAATATTTATAGAATATATTATTTATGATTATATTTGTAAAATATTAAACCCATCTTTTATAAATATTGATTGCTGCTTGGAGACTTCTTTTTTCCTATGCAGCATGAGTTAATAACTATAATTAATAATAATTCCTAAATCTAAATTATCTGTTACTATTATTTTGTCACTGTTCGATACAATGTTATCAAATTGTGATTTAGGTTTTCGAACATTACCTGCTTTCAAATTATTTCTTTATAGTGTTATAATTACTGCAACGTATTTTGTATTCCGTTTTTTTTTTTTTATTATTTGCTGGTTTGTGAGGATTATTTCCTTGTTAGTGAACCAAAGATGATAAAATAAGAGAAATAGATTTCTTACTTAGTTATACCAAATTATTTTTCACATCTTGAAATGCCGTGTAATTTGTTTAGGTTGTTGGATTGGCAAGACGAAAAGAAAGAATCGACCTACTTTCTAGTCAACTAGAAGATCAACCTGGTAAACTTTACTCTTTCAAAACCGACATGACCAAAGAAGAGGATATATTGGCGGCATTCAAATGGACCACCGATAACGTGGGTCCTGTCAGCGTTTTGATCAATAACGCTGGAATCATCCAGGCAACAAATATGCACGATGGTGATACGGAAAAGTGGAGAAAGGTGTTCGATACCAACGTTCTTGGGGTTGCAATAGCCTCTAGGGAAGCCGTAAGGATCATGAGAGAGAGCGACATCGAAGGATATATTATAAATATCAACAGTGTTGCTGGTCATGCGATATTGGATATTGCAAATATGAATGTGTATTGTGCTTCCAAGTTTGCATTGACGGCGATGACAGAAACTCTGAGGCTTGAGCTGGCTAATTTGAAAAGCAATATTCGCGTAACTGTGAGTAAAAGAATCTGTAGGTTTATGTTGAATGAAGTTATACCTTAATTTTCAAAAGAAATGTGCTATGAGCATCTGTGGATTAGTAAAGAGAATAATCAAAATTATTTTTAAGAATCTTAACGTGTTCTAACACTTTACCATCTGCACATTTTATCTAGTGTCTCTCAGAGATAGTTGATGATTAAATTCAAAAAAGAAAGGAAAGAAAATGAGATAATGGAGATTATTTGCAGGATTTAAGCCCTGGTGGCGTCCAAACTGAAATTGCAATAACCAACGGTATGATGACTGAAGAAGCATTGAAGGAACACATGAAAAATAGAAAGACTCCAATATTGGAAAGCCAGGATATTGCTGATGCAATTACATACCTGCTAGGCACTCCTTTGCGCGTTCAGGTAATCAATCTCCTATTTAGAATATTATGGACGAATTTGAAATATAGAAAGATTTTTTGTTGTTGAGAAATGAATCTGGAGAAATTTAGCTTTAAATATTATTTTGATGATAATACTTGCGCAAATAGTTTATAATACTCATTTCTATGTTTCAGGTAACTGAGCTGACAATCAGGCCAATTCGGGAAAGGAATACCTTTGACTTAGAATAAATATTCATTGACTAATTTTGGGAAAAATAGACAACTACAATAATATTAAAATATATTGTTTTATTTGGTATTGTATATACGGAAGTAGCACCGATGCGTCACATTGACGGCAATTTAACTTAGCTACGCATATCTGAACCTATACTTCTGTAATTGCCATGGATTATTTCTCTTATCTAACAAATGCGAATTTTTAACCAATCACATATTTGTAAACCGTTTGAAATTATCAATCAAAATAGAATAAAGCCACTATTGACCACCGTGATAAATAATCGACCTCGGGGCAAGATAAATATCGATGCACGTGACTGACCGAATATTACGTCAAGTACTACACTGTTGTCAAATATGGCACAAGTCAATGAACAGCCAAATTTTAGGTTATGTAATTTACAGTGAACTGTATTACCGAACGTAAATATTTTCATTTTAATATTTATTATAATTTATAAAAGTCACGTGCATCGATATTTATGCTGCCTCCACTATACTTGGTACGATAAAATATTCACTTTGACTGACACTTAATGTCAAATTAAATCTAACATACTTTCGTCTATCAATATCGTATGCTTGTAAACTGCTAGTAGATATAAATGAAAAAAGTGCAACGCCATCTAACTGTGAAGGCTTGATGTCTGGTAACCTCCACATCAGAAACAGCGAAGCGATTAAGGCTGTATTTAAACGCCACAATCCTTTCCAACGGTATATTTTTGAAGTAACGTTTTTGATGATTAGCCTAGATGGCAGTGAGTGACAAAATTGATTTGTAATAATTTGACGCGCGAACCGCATAGATGGGTTATTGAAATTAGAAACAGATATAGATCGCTATCGCATAAGAGAATATGTACTAACAATGAGGAATTGCACAACTGTTTTTTTATGTCATAGAATGATAGAGAATGTTGTAATATATAGCCCTTCATTAAACCTTCTTTTAAATTGTTTCTCATTAAGGCATAATTAATTTTTTTAAAGTGCTCTGACGTCACAAGTTCTTTCATTCATAAATTCTTAGTCGGCATGATTTGGCAATGGAGCGATAGTCATCGTAGTGCGCATCATCATCGCAGATAAGTAATATTAAGTTCGCTGTTCGCATGCTTTGCGCGTACAGATGGTGTAAATGTATTATTACGATATTTTGTTTATTTTAAGCGGTTTGGAGGTTATAATCTTTCAGAATTCGTTCTTTTACGACAAATTGGAGAACTTTAAACGCAAACTAAAACAAGGTGCAGAAATAATGCCGAATCCCAAATTCCTTTGTGACCATAACCTGCATAGCACCTTACTAATATCGTATTTCGCAGCCGGTAAATGACTGCAATCTGTGATTATTACGGGGGAGTAATTTCTATGTTGCCATATATTCTCGTTCATTCATCAAATTTTACTACGTACCTGTGACGTATAAAGATCTTAAAAAAATTATATTTCAAAAACTACTTTAAAGAAAACCGTCAAAATTTCAGTGTATATATATATATATGTAGGTCATGTACAAAATAACATTATTTTAACAAGAATTAAAAAAAAGTGCAATTCCTCATTATTATTTGGGGCTCTACGTTTAAGTACGTCAATGATTTCAAAACGAACTTAATAGAAAAAAGACTAAACAGATACTAGATTCTGGTGGATTTGGAATAAATAGTATCCAGGGTACATCTTATGCGACTATAAATCAGTTTCAATTGTGAATTTTTTTATTTTTATATCTAACGGTATCTCATTTATATAGTAAACTGGTTTTTATTCCTACTAATAGAGGTCTTCTTATAAAATAATGGTTTAAATGCTCTGGTACTACCTGTACAGTATTTTCTTTCTTATTATGTAAATAAAATATAGTTTGCAAATAAACTTGATAACTTACTCTGTCTTGTAGTTTGGAGAAAATTTGTAAGAAAAATATTCCCGGTTGTACTGTTTGTACTGTCCGCAGTTTTCCGCTTATTATTTGAATGTACAATTGTTTTTACAACGTTGCCAAATGAGTAGCCTCTCGGAATTGCTTGACGATCCACCAGAGGTACTACTTTACGATCAACTTTATAATAAAATACATTTTAGAGTATCACAAGGTTATTTCTTGTCATATATTTTTTTTTATATACAAATATTTGAAAATCATGGGCAATGGTGCAATACTGCGTAATTTCGTTTTATTGTCAAAATTGTTGTTTAAAAAAAAAGCACTGCATTAAAATAAAAAAAACGTTTTTTGCTAATTGTTTGCTTAATTTGATACAATAGAACAGGAAATACCACGCAATCAGCTTCAAACAGAGGAGGTAAAAGATATTAAGAGATATTTTGATAGCACTTCGTATTTATATTTGTATCTTTTGCGCATGCTGATAATTACATACCTACCCGAATTTTAGCGAATTACTCATCTCGCGGTGTATTTAAGAGGTACTCCTAATTTAGTTTCATCAGTCCGCTTAATATTGTTTGTATAGTACATCATTCAAGGTGCTAATTCCCTATTACTAAGAAAAAAATGGAAAAGTGGTGCGGTAAAGTAGCTATCGTAACAGGAGCAAGCGCTGGAATCGGAGCTGCGACTGCCAAAACATTAGTTGAAGCTGGAATGAAGGTAATTTAAATATTATATTATAAAGAATAATTTTGTTATGTTAGTTTGAATTCAATAACTACTCAAAGCGATTTTTTTATAATTTACATAAATTTGTATGTATTCTTTGCTATTGAAGCAACTTTTGGGAATGTCAGTGCATCTAATAGTAACAAAAATAGTTCCGCTGTTGTTGTTATATAGATGCTAACTGCAATTCAAATAAGATGCGAAAATGGTAAATAATTACTCATATATTGCTAACATGTAGGAATAATTGATTTAAACCAAGTAAAATAAAGACATATTTATGGTGCTTTTGTTGCAATTTAAAAAATATATACATAGCAAATTAATATTTTTTACATGCATTTATTCAAATTTAATTGAAATATACTAGCAAAATATAACTATAAATTCAATTTTTGTTATTTATATAAAAACAATGCCTAACATTAAAATCACTGTGAATTTCTTACATGACTTGGCATTTTTACATTACTAATTATGACAAATCTAATTTTCTATCCTTAAAAGTGCCCTGTCATTATACTCAGTATTACAATAGTATATAGAGATTAACTTAATAATTATTAAACACTTTTTTCATTCTTGAAGTATCGAGTATGATTATCATGCAGGATATCTATATGTTTGAGCCTTATTTGTATATCTTTATAAAGTTATATAAACAAGGGTTTGTTTGTTTAGGTTGTCGGATTGGCAAGACGAAAAGAAAGAATCGACCAACTTTCTACACAACTAGAAGATCAACCTGGTAAACTTTACTCTTTCAAAACCGACATGACCAAAGAAGACGAGATATTGGCCGCATTCAAATGGACCACCGATAACGTGGGTCCTGTCAGTGTTTTGATCAATAACGCTGGCATCATCCAGCTAACGAGTATGCACGATGGTGATACTGAAACATGGAGAAAGGTGTTCGATACCAATGTTCTTGGGGTTGCAATAGCCTCTAGGGAAGCTGTAAGGATCATGAGAGAGAACGACATCGAAGGATATATTATAAATATCAACAGTGTTGCTGGCCATCTGGTATTGGATATTCCAAATTTTAACGTGTATCCGGCTTCCAAATTTGCACTGAGGGCGATGACAGAAACTCTGAGGCTTGAGCTGGCGAATTTGAAAAGCAATATTCGCGTAACTGTGAGTAAAAGATCTGTAGGCTTATACTTTGATTTTCAAAAGGAATGTGTGATGAGCCACTGTGAATTAGTAAAAAGATTAATCAAAATTTATTATTAAAAAAAAGGGTGTTTAAACACTTACTATAGTGTCACTAAGAGATAGTTAATGATTAAATTAAATAAAAATGGAACAAAATGAGATAATAGAGATTATTTATAGGATTTAAGTCCTGGTGGTGTTCACACTGAAATTGGAATAGCCAACGGTATGATGACTGAAGAAACTATGAAGGAATACATGAAAAATAGAGAGGCTCCAATATTGGAAAGCCAGGATATTGCTGATGCAATTACATACCTGCTAGGCACTCCTTTGCGTGTTCAGGTAATCAATCTCCTGTTTAGAATCTTGGGGACGAAATTTTAAATATCATTTTGATGGTGATACTTTCGCAATTAGTTTAATATTCATTTCTATGCTGAGCTGACAATCAGGCCAATTCGGGAAAGGAATACCTTTGACGTAGAGAAACAATTCATTGACTAATTTTTGGGAAAATATACAACTACAATGATATTAAAATAAATTGTTTTATTTGGTGTTTCTTATTGACCCCATATCTTGATTATTTGACAGTTTCCCAGCGACACTCACTGAAGATTTACATAAATTATAGACGGGGGTAGATTTCGGTGCATAATGTAGTAGAAAGAGAAAGACAAATCAATGATGAAAATCACGACTACATTGAGTCCCATATAAATGTGTGTAGAGGGTGCTGGACTTCATTCATAATCGAGAATTAAAATGGCCATTCTTTCAATGCTGTCAATTCTAATTATTAAACGTCAAAGTTACATAACCTTAATATTTATATGGATTGATTTTAATTTTACTAAATTTAAGTTTTAACACGATCGTTTTTACACCTTGCGAAAATTTCAACTTATAAGAGATTGTAATAGCCTATTAGAGAAAAAAAAAATAATAAAAATTATTATGACATAATAATAAAACATCTATACAATTTCTCTAAATAAATGCATAAAAAGTTTCATAATATAATTGCTATAGGACGTATTGCAATAACCTTAAATGCATTTCTAATTAACAACTTTGCAAAATCTGAAATACAATTTTATTGGAACAATTCAATTGGATATTTTTGACGCTCTTGTATGTTCGCTGTATCTATGCGCATGTCAGATTAGTACATTATACACCGAATTTTAACGAACTATCTAGATAGCGATGTATTGAAGTACAATTAACTCATAATCGAGACTAATTTAGTTTCATCTGTCTGCATAATATAATTTATATAATTCCTTGTTATTAAAAGAAAAATGGAAAAGTGGCGCGGTAAAATAGCTATCGTTACAGGAGCAAGCGCTGGAATTGGAGCTGCAACTGCTAAGACATTAGTTGAAGCGGGAATGCAGGTAATTTAAATACATATTATATGAAGAATGGTTTTGTACTGTTAGTTATTTAAAATCGGTTTTAATTCAGTCACAATTAGAAGTAAGATTTCTATATTCTACATTAATTAATACGTATTTCTTTGCTGTGCCTATAAAAGAAACTTTTGGAAATCCCAGTGCATCCAATAGTAAAAAATAAACAGTTTTGGTTGTTATTTACCTATACTTACAATTAGTAAAATTTTTGATATGATTCTAAAAAGATATAATAGATAAACAGAATCTTTAAATCTATCTATAATTTAATTTTATTAGAATATATTAAAAAAATACAACTCTAAATTCAATTTTCGATGATTACATATATAAAACCATTGCTTATCATCTGTCAATTGCTTACATACATGACTTGGAATTTTTATACATCCATCAGTAAGTATTGTGATAAATCCAATTTTCCATACTTCATTTCTATCATATTACGAATCTTTATGCTCAGTTTAGATTTACAATCGTTGTCGAAAATGTTTCAATGACTAAACATTTTTTTTAATTATTGATCACACTTAAATATTTTTTTTTTTTCTGAAGGTAATATTATGATTGTAATGCAGGATATGTTTTGATGTAACAATTTTACATGTTTATTATTTCTCGCCGCGTTGAAATAATTCTAACTGTTAGAAATATGATACTGTCAAATTATATTACTAAAAATTCCAAATGCCGCGAAGCAGCGAAATACCTTGGGGTATGATTTGATCAAAGACTTACATGGAACACACATAGGAATACCATGCAATTTGTTTAGGTTGTCGGATTGGCAAGACGAAAAGAAAGAATCGACCAACTCTCCACTGAACTCCAAGATCAACCTGGTAAACTTTACTCTTTCAAAACTGACATGACCAAAGAAGAGGAAATATTGGCGGCATTCAAATGGACAACCGACAATGTGGGTCCTGTCAGTATTTTAATCAATAACGCTGGAATCAGTCAGGTAACAACTATGCACGATGGTGATACGGAAAAATGGAGAAAAGTATTCGACACTAACGTTCTTGGCGTTGCAATAGCCTCTAGGGAAGCCGTAAGGATCATGAGAGAGAACGACATCGAAGGATACATTATAAATATCAACAGTATTCTTGGTCACATGGTAGTTGATTTTCCTAATATAAACACGTATTCAGCATCAAAGTTTGCATTGAAGGCGATGACGGAAACCTTGAGGCTTGAGTTGGCGAATTTGAAAAGTAATATTCGTGTAACTGTAAGTAAGATAAAACCGCAAATTATATTGAATATCAAAAGAAATATGGATGAATAAAAAAAAAGAATACCTGGAATTTATTAAATTTAATGATAGTCATAAATAATTTATAGAATTTAAGTCCTGGTCGCGTCGACACTGAAATTGTAGTAGCCAGCGGTAGGATGACTGAAGAAGCTATGAAGGAATTCTGGAAGAATAGGAAGGATCCGATATTGGAGAGCCAGGACATTGCTGATGCCATTTTGTACCTGCTAAGTACTCCTTTGCGTGTTCAGGTAATAAATAATTGTGGACGAATTTAAAATATCCTAAAAGTTCTCGTGTTCTAACTCTATAGATATTATTTCTAGTGTGATATCTGCGCAAATAGTTTGTAATATTCATTTCTATGTTTTAGGTAACCGAGCTGATAATCAGGCCGCTTCGGGAAAGGAATTCCTCTGACTTGAAATAAATATTCATTAATTAATTTTTGAGAGAGTATTGTAGCAATGAGAATATACAACTACCGTTAAACATTAAAACAGATCTTTTATTTGATATTATGTGCGGAAGCAACACTCCAATGCGTCAATTTAGCGCAATATTGGTCGCAGACTTAAAACGACCAATTCATGACGTCATAAATACGTTTATTTTTCACCAACTTTTGACGTCTTACTTATCTACTGACCCCTGTAACTACCTGGTTGGTTGCCCTGAATGTTAGCCAACCCGCTTTCCTATTTCAACATTTTCGTCGGTCGATTTGTGTATTTGATAGCATCTTTCTAAATCTTCAAATAAAAAATTATAACAATTCAGTTGGATATTTTGAAAACACCTTGTATGTATGGTTGCGTTTATACGCATGCCGATACATATCAGAAATTTAACGAATTATCTGGCAGTGTATTTAAGCACAGTTAACCCACAGTTACTCCTAATTTAAGTTTCGACAGTCCACTTAGTATTATTTATATAATATACGTTATTTAAGACGCTAATTTTTTATTATTAAAAAAAATGGAAAAGTGGCACGGTAAAGTAGCTATTGTTACAGGAGCAAGCGCTGGAATTGGAGCTGCGACTGCTAAGACATTAGTTGAAGCCGGAATGAAGGTAATTTCATTTTAGGGCGGTGTTTTGGTGTTACTTCAATTTTCGAATATTAAAAGTACCTATCGAACTATATCAACTAATAGACATGAAGATAAGTTACAAATAGCGTTTTTTTTTTTAAAAATTCAATCTACGAAAACAACTCAACAAAAGTTTCTGCTGGAAAACTTACTTTAATAATATAAAAATATAGAAACAAAAAGTATAGTGTGCAAAATTCAAATTATTAATATTTAGTGTACATTAGCAGTGTTGATAACCTATAAATATGAATCAATAGATGTAGATATTATATTATAGATAATAAGTAAGTTTTATTTTTTGCACAAACTTAATATTAACTGGAGAAAAATAAATAACAGATTTCACCAAACAATTTTCACTTAATAAAACTGACATTAATCTTTTGTGCGAATAAAGGCTAACAAGGATATTGCTAAACCTGAATTATCGTATATAAAAAAAAAATAGGTATGCGCATACAAATTATTTAAATACGCCATAGATTCAAGGTTCCACATCGAAATTCCTTTTTGATATTCTAAATGTCCGGATGATTTGTGCTTATCCATTTTTCGCTTAGCAATTTATATTTCAGTCGCACATCAAAAATAATCAATAGACGCATATCAAATAGAATCAAACCTAAAATCAATCATTCATAACCTTTTTGGCTGATAACATCAATAATTCTGTGTCTATTATTAGAACCAGAATTATTTAATTTCGATACGTTTCTGATGTAAAGATACCTGTCAAATGCTTGTACAGTTTTGCAGTTGCAAATAAATATAATTTTAGTAATCTACAAGTGAGCTAATACTTCCACACAGTTTTTTTGAAACCTTTTTTATGGTTGAATTTTTTACTTTTGTATAATTGTATAATTTGTGCTGTTGACTTACAAGTTATTAAACATTCAGTTCCAGAAATAGATGTTGTAGCTTGTCAAATTTCTCTTACTAATCATTTTTAATCATTCATTTTTGTTATACCTTTATGTACATACAGTGAAGGTCTTAATTAATGTCTCCCCCTATGATCGAGAGAATATCAAAACTACTTTCCCATACAGTTCGGCTTCCGTCGTTGTTCGCATACATGAATATAAAAGGAATATTTTTCGTTTAAAAATAAACCGACCACAAATAAGGTATTATGAATAGCAATACACATAATATGTTTCTAGATGTTTGTGTATAAGTTATAAATACAAAAATAAATGAATAGACGCTTCCTTTGGATTAACAAAAAAAAAAGTGTACCTTTATACCGTCAAGGAATTACAAAAACACTTTATATTTAAAATTCAACTCATTTAATACTACTAAAACAGTTAAATATTTATCTAAACTTCTTTTTGATGTGTCTCTTATGATTTTGGAGATATTAAAGCAAACTGTGAAGGTATATTTCCCCCGAAAACGTAAGTATCGTTGTTCAGTTGTTCTTACTTGTTAGTGACTCTCCCTTGTTAGTTTGAAAATCTATACCATTAAAGAATGCCACAGTGTTTCGATTTTTTTCAGGTTGTCGGATTGGCCAGACGTAAAGAGAGAATCGAACAACTCGCTACCGAACTCAAAGCCCAATCAGGCAAGCTGTATTCCTTCAAAACCGACATGACCAAAGAAGATGAGATATTGGCGGCATTCAAATGGACCACTGATAACGTAGGTCCCGTCAGCGTTTTGATTAACAATGCCGGAATCAACCAAGTTACCACGTTGCACGATGGCGACACAGAGAAATGGCGAAAATTATTGGACACCAACGTTAAGGCGGTGGCTATCGCCTCAAGAGAAGCCGTAAGGATTATGCAGGCCAACGATGTCGACGGATACATTATCAGTATTAATAGCGTCGCTGGTCATATCGTATTAGATCATCCCAACGTAAATATGTATCCGCCGTCTAAATTCGCATTGACCGCAATGACAGAAACGTTGAGGCTAGAATTGGCGCGGTTGAAGAGTAACATACGAGTGACTGTATGTGAGATTGTGTTCGATGCGATAAAGGAATTGTTATACGAATCATTTGCAGAATCTTAGTCCTGGCTGTGTTGATACTGAAATAGTTACGGCGAACGACATGTTCGCGGAAGATGTTTGGAAGGAGATAATAAATAAAAAAGGAATTCTATTGTTAGAGAGTAAAGACATCGCTGATGCAATTTTATACCTGTTAGGTACTCCTTCGCGCGTCCAGGTAAGACAGACCGTGGTATAAGAACGCGTTTGAAATGCTAAAGTTCGTTATTTTTTTTTTTTGCAGGTGACAGAACTTACGATTAGGCCAATTCGAGAAACAAAGTTTCTTGATTAAATGTATGAATATTTGTTAATATGAAAGATTCTTATATGTATAAATAAAAATTTCTAATAATCTGCAACATTCCGCTTTCTTAATTGCTTCCCGTTTCTTATACAGTAGTAAACATGTTGTGTGGTATGCTTACTGACTAAATATATTATATTAGAGAAAATGTCGTAAAGATGGCGCCACCGCTTATTTCATTGCCTATATGATGCTTATTCCATATTAATTAAGGCTGTTCGATATATTTAACTAATGTACACATCTGATGCTATATAATTTTTTAAATGTATCATAAATATTGAAGCAATATTTTATATTCGAAAGGAATCATGTAATAACAAAAATGAATACTGAATACCTACATATGCTTTGTGTATACTATAAGAGAAATGAAAAAAAAATATTAATAAATATTGCAACGTTTGTGTAATAACAAATATTATTGTAATGCATATTGGAATTGTTTTCCTGTTTGTAATAATTAATAATATTAAATACACATTACAGTATTAGTTTCATATTAATTTGTATTACTGTGCCTTTACGCAAGGATATGTCATAAATTGACAATTCTACAGGAATTTCTATGTCGTAATAACATATTAAAACAGTGTCACAATGACGTTTGCTGTAATACGAGTGATTCAAGTTATCATTTTCACCACGATTTCCAATACTGTAATATGATTTAATAATAAATACTTTATGTTCTGTTTAAAACATTTTGAATGGTTAATCTGCTGAGTTGTAAGTTGTCAAGTAAATGTCGAAAATCATTGAATATCAATAATGTAAAATATAAATAATAAATCATATGTCTCTAGCTTGTCAAATCCAAAGCCAACGCTAATCCAAAGAGCTATCGTATGACAGTTTACTTTCGTTTATCATTTAAAATTAGGTTTTTTACCCACGAAGAGAATTTCAATATTTTTATGTTGGTAATACAATCTTCTTATGTGTAACTGTTCAGTGCGTTTGTGGTTATCGCATAGGAAAATGTGTTGAGGCGTATCAAAACACTAACTGCTAGATTGCCAGCCTCGGTACGTGAGCTTTCACTGTTGAGGTTTAAATCTTTTTTGAGGGACCATTTGCTGGGGGAGTGCCTACTATCGTGTGGATGATTTTAAGATGTAGAGTGCAACTTCATTAGTTTTGTGTGTATGACATTATCTTTGTACTTATGTCCAAAGATGAATATATTATTATTATTATTATTATTATACCAATCTCTGCCAACATCGCGTGAAAAGTCATACATTTGATTACACAAAGTGGAACTTCGTATTAACACTGTTTTTCGGCAAAACAGTTGGATAAAGCGCCCGTTGTATGTGTGAAATAGAAAAACGTCTTTTTATTACCATATTGAAATGCGTAAAGAACGTCTTTATTCCGTAGGACAATAATGAAACGTCAAACAATGACGTTATACCTAATAGAAACGCTTTAAACCCTTATAAAATAAAAAGTTTTCATTCGAAATCAAAGTTGTACTTTCTATGGAAAATTTATTTTGGGTAATATGTTAACAACACAATTTGAACATTTTTATCCACATTTTAACCACTCCACTGTAATTATACATCAAATTTGAAGTGTAAAAACTGCGAAATTTAGTCGAAGTAATGTTACAAAATTATTTTATAAACATTTTTATTTTAAATTTTAAAAATCGTTATCCGTGCGCATAAAGTTATGTATGTACCACTGGCGTAATTTGCTTTTATGGCCCTCGACATATTTTTAATTTTAAAAATAGGTACGTTTTGTGCCATAAAACCTTTATTACTCTTTTGATACACAAATAGTACCTATTATTAAACACATCACAAGAGGAGAATACCAAGCTATTGGTCGGTATTCGGTAGTTAGTTGTTTTATTCATTACAAGTCCTACACATCTGCAAAACAACCGTGTATCGAATACATTTTTAAATAAGCCGAACCACCACTTTTTATTCCGTTATAAATAAAAGATGGTGCAAAAAATATATATGTAGGTATCCGAATTATGCAGGGCACACATTCAAATTTGTTACTCGTGTTTCACAATTTACAATTCGACGCGCGTTCTTCACTATAAAAAGAGCGGCAGCTATAGAAACAAGTTTATTTCAATTTTAACCTGTATAGTCGACGTAAAAAAAAAATGAGCGATTTGAAGGATAAAGTTGCTATAGTGACAGGTTCCAGTTCCGGCATAGGAGCAGCAATTGTTAAAGCACTATTGGAATCTGGAATGAAGGTAAGTTAACAATAATTTAATTTCCTTTTTTACCAATTAATTTCGTTTTTGAATCATTAATTTTAACACCGTGAAAAGAGCAAATTTGTTGTAAAAGTTATTGTTGTATTAATAGATCACTATTATATTACAGTAGTACCCCCATATCCGCAGGGGTTTGGTTCTGTGCTCTTCCGCGGATACTGAAAACCGCGGATAGTAGCGAACGCTTTATTTCCGAATACAATATGAAATATGAAGCAAAGTTAAAACAATGAAACAAGAAAAAATAAGTTATATAATATTTATTTAAAATAAATAAACAATAAATAAATAAATATTCTTGTGCTGTGGCACAAATAGAATTTAAGTTTAATAAATATATAAGTTTCTACATATGTACATATAGTACATATTTACATACACAACAAGAAAAACTTTATCATCGTGAGCTACATATTCATTCATCTTCCTCCAAGTCCAAGTTAGCAGTCGATTGTTTACTTAGATCCGAAACAACCGATGTTGATGGCTGTGCATTATCGATAGTTTTGTCGACTTTTTCAAAGAACATTGTTATTGGTAGTTGTCGTTTTTGTCTTTTCATTTCAATAAACAAATCCTCCAAAGGTTTCAAGGCGTCTGTTATAGTGCGAGTAATTTTTATACTGCGTTCCATTATTGGATCATATTCTACTATCTGTTCTTTTAATTTTTGAGCAGTTCGAAATATCGCTGAAAATTTCTCAAATTTCTCTCAGCGTCATGCTGGCAGTTCTTGTTGACCCTCATCCTCATCGTCACTCGCTTCTGGAGAAGTTTTCACAAGGTCTACCAATTCCTCGTTGGTGAATACTTGATCCTCTTCGTTTATGTAATCACTGAGTTCCTCTTTGGTTATATCGTTAAATCCTTCTCCATCTATTTTTTGCGCTATGTTAAATATCGTTGTTAGATGTGAATTAATATCATGTGTGTCTTCAGAACTAAGAACGATGTCATTCCACAGATTTTTCCAACATGCTATTATCGTTTCTGACTTTAATTCCTCCATCGCTCCTTTGTTAAATAGAATTGCGTCAGCAATTGTAAATGACTTCCAGCATTCCATGAGCCCGATATCAGAGCATTCGTTGGCCATTGTATACAGCATTTCGAAAACCTGTCGAATATATATGGCTTTAAAGCATCTAATAACACCTTGATCAAGGCGCTGAAGCAATGAGGTCGTGTTAGGTGGTAAAGAAACCACTTCAACATTTTTATTTTCTGTGCCTAGTGACACAGGATGCCCAGGAGCATTGTCTAGTATCAGCAGCACTTTAAATGGTAATTCTTCCTTTTCCAAATATTTTTCCACTTCCGCAATAAAGCATTGATGAAACCATTGTGTAAATAGAACAGCCGTAACTCACGCCTTTCGATTTGATTGCCAAAACACAGGTAGGCAAGCTTTAACTTTGTATTTAAGAGCACGTGGATTCTGTGATCGGTAAACAACTCCAGGTTTAATCATATGACCAGCTGTATTTGTACAAAATATCAAGGTAAGTCTATCCTTAATTGCTTTAAAGCCTGGTGCACTCTTTGCAGTTTCATGAATATAAGTCCGTTGAGGCATTTTTTTCCACAAAAGACCAGTCTCATCGCAGTTAAAAACTTGCTTAGGATGATAATTCTTTTCTGCAATAATTTGTTTAAATTTTTCTGGAAACAGGGCAGCAGCTACATGATCAGTCGACGCAGATTCCCCTGTCATTTTTATATTTTTTAGATTAGACCGAGTTTTAAATCTATGCAGCCACCCCCTACTTGCTGTGAATGATTTTCCTTCCTCTTCAGTATAATCTTGGGTCTGCATATTTTCATATAAAACCAACGCCTTTTGTTGTAGCACTTTGCCATCGATAGGAATATGTTTTCTTGTCATATCTTCCACCCATAAATTTACCACATTTTCTACCTTAAGTAACACTTTATTACGTATTGTGGTTGCAACTTTTGCAGTTTGGGGTGCACTAGAAAAACTAGCTCGAATCTTATCTTTGTTTTTTAACACTTTGCTCCATCTGGCGTTGACATTTGAAATTTGTTTTGTAAATACGATAAATAGGTTATGTTTTGTGCAAAAATATAAGCAGTAACTAAAAACGTGCTAAGGCTTTACAATAATAAGTAATTTTGTCAGCCCTAGTGTCCTGAATGACATGCTAACGTTCAGCGTGCTGAATTGTGTTTTTGTCATAAAATTATGGTTGGTTGTGGTGTGATAATTTCAAATATTTTTAAACCTTTTAAAACCTCAATGTTATTTCTTTTTATTTATTGTTTTCAGGTAGTTGGATTAGCTAGGCGTAAAGCAAAAACTGAAGAAATATCCAAAAGCTGCGCGGGTTGTACGGGAAAACTATACGCATTAGAAACTGATGTCACTAAAGAAGAGGATATCCTCAGAGCGTTCGCCTGGACTCAGAAGAACGTTGGTCCTATTGACGTCCTCGTGAACTGCGCGGGTGTTTTACATATGGCGCCGGTAACCCAATTCGAAACCGAGCGTGTTAAACAAATCTTGGACACCAATCTCTTCGGTCTCATACTGTGTACGCGCGAGGCCATTAAACATATGCAGGCGAATAAGATCGACGGGACGATAGTGAATATCAGCAGTGTCTGTGGATATGACGCAGTAACGATTCCGAATATAGGGGTTTACAGCGCGTCGAAATTTGGGGTTAGAGGATATGCGGAATTGATTAGGCGAGAACTCAAAGACGCCGGCAGTAGAATCAGAATAACAGTACGAAATCATTATTTTATGCTATTAAATGTTTATTTACGAATTTTAAATTTCCCGCCACAATGCTAGAGAAACAGCGATAGTGAATTATGGAGAAAATTTTGAAAAGAAATCATTTGTCGCTTTAATAATAGGTTATTCTCTTGTCTAGATTAGACATATTTCAAATTTGGCGTCAAAAAGAAAGATTGCAAACGAATTTTTTGGTAGATTGACAGGTGACATATAAAATTTATCTCTCAACAACAAAATTATTATTTTGACTCTCTACAATTGCTATAAAACTATTACTTACAGCACTTTTAAACACAAATTTTAAAATTTAATGTGAATATACATTTTTGCACCGTAGTATTCAATCTACTTGTATAGAAATTAATTGAAAATTATTTTCAGCATCAACCCTGAGTGACACACAAATTTTTCGCAACTATTTTTAATATATTAAACATTGAAGCATTCATTACCTATACTATAACATTTTAATTCAAAGATTTGATGTGGTAGATATCAAACACTTTTATTGTAGGACATAAATCCACATAATAACATACGTAATACCCTTGTGTGTCTATTACATTTATAGTTATTCAATCGTGTGGAAGTACAACAGAATGTCTCCTAGATAGCGCATAACGCCAATGTAAAATTCTATTTACGCAGTGCGCCATCTTAGAGACATTCTGTTGTAGTTCCAAACGGTTGCATAATTATAAACAAGGATAATACCATTGTTTATATAAAACAATGATAATACATAATCATTATAACGTATTCCACACCTTTTCTGCCTCCTACTTCACGTTCTACCAACTTTAAGTGGGAAATTTAAATTAAATTTTATTCATTATATTTCTCAGATATGAATGTATTTATTACCTACCCTACGTTTCAGAACGTGAATCCTAGCTTAGTGGAAGCGGAAATGACTTCATCAATTTTATCGCAATATCCGTATCTCCAACCCGAAGACATCGCGAATGGTGTCAAATATGTGCTGACACAACCTCCAAGTGTAAATGTATGTAACATAGTTAAGATATGTCAATTATTATAAAACGGATATTTAACTTTTGAGTTTATTTTCTAGGTGTCAGATCTGACGATAAGGCCAACTGTGGACGGCTTACTTCGATAATTCGATGGATTAACGAAACAAACGAATCTCCAGCCAGGATAAAAAATAATGCATGTGTTGTATAACGATACACTACCAACTGTAGGATGGAAATTTATGATCTTTCAAAATACATATCAATTGGGTTGTAATCCATACTTTAACTTATAAATAGTTGTTGATTTTACCAGTTTAACACAAATTAGTACCTATAATAATCAATTAATTGTTTAAAGCGTCTTATTATGAATTAATTTAACACAATTCGTCTTTCTTCTTAACTGTTGGTACTGAAATACACCGTTGGCTATATATGTTTCAGCCATTTTAGAATGAGGAATTGCACAACTTTGTTTTTATGTCATAGAATGATAGAGAATGTTGTAATATATAGCCCTTCATTAAACCTTCTTTTAAATTGTTTCTCATTAAGGCATAATTAATTTTTTTAAAGTGCTCTGACGTGACAAATTCTTTCATTCATAAATTCCTAGTCGGCATGATTTGGCAATGGAGCGATAGTCATCGTAGTTCGCATCCGCAGATAAGTAATATTAAGTTCGCTGTACAGATGGCGTAAACATATTATTACGATATTCTGTGTTTATTTTACGCGGTTTGGAGGTTATAATCTTTCAGAATTCGTTCTTTTACGATAAATTGGAGAACTTTAAACGCAAACTAAAACAAGATGCAGAAATAATGCCGAATCCCAAATTCCTTTGTGACCATAACCTGCATAACACCTTACTAACATCGTATTTCGCAGTCGGTAAATGACTGCAATCTGTGATTATTACGGGGGAGTAATTTCTATGTTGCCATATATTCTCGTTCATTCATAAAATTTTACTACGTACCTGTGAGGATGCTGTGAGGTATAAAAATCTTAAAAAATTTACAGAAAACCGTCAAAATTTCAGTGTAAATATGTATTTAGGTCAGGTACAAAATAACATTATTTTAACAAGAATTTAAAAAAAGTGCAATTCCTCATTATATAATACAGTAATACAGAATTACAGATACCTGTAATTGTAATATAACCACCTACTTATACGGACATTTTTTATGTATAAAACTCTGTTTTCCTGATGTAAAAACAAATAAAAATAGTTTTTTTCGCAAGTTTACATAATACCATTAGCACAATTTTATTGAAAAACCACAATAAATTGGTAATATAGTTTTATGTAAATAAGACAATATTTATCTATTCAATTACAGTAATTGGGTTTTGGAACCTTTGGTGTAACAATAACTATCACACTGACAAATGTCAATGCTAGGTTTTCCACTATCACCAAACAACAAATCTACAACAATCTAATGTGTCATTATGATAGTAACATGTTGTATATTATGGATGTATAAGCAAATTTTGGAAATATTCACTCATTTATGAGTGGTGTATGAAATAGGATTACATAAAATACGCGGCCATTTTGTAAGATTTATAGAAAATATAGTGGTAAGTATAGCATTTCGTTCATAGATGGTGCCACTGAAGTTTCATCTCGCAGATTTAGATTTGGTTAAAAAATCATGTAGCGTGCAATCAAATTAGCATAGCATATTTTTTGAAAGGAATATAAAAAAAAATTGTCATGCGTGATTCACGTGCCGTTGTATTTTATATACTTTTTTATTTTTATTTTGTATTTTAGAATAGACAGTGCCCTCTATATTTAAAAAGTTTGTTTTTGAAACTATTATGACAGTAACGTTATTTTTCATGTAGGCTATAAGAATAATCAGTAAGGACATTTCTAAAATACATCTCAAACTTGCTTGCTTGTCAGTAAAATACTATGTTATGTATGTATATTATGTTTGTAACAAACTGCGTTAGATTATTTTATTGCAAATTTGATTCTATAGCCTCCGTTTATAGCGTTTATGCTGCAGTGTTCTTCTTATTGTTATACCCATGTTATACCTGTTATGGTGAGAGAGAAATATAAGATGTGTCGAATACGGCCATTAAATATCTCCAAGTAGTGGTCTGATCGTCATTTCTGCCACCTATGAATAAAATCAGAAAATTAGTTTTTCCCTTTAAAGTGTTTTCTTAGGAAATTACATACATTTACGTTTGGAGGTTGGCTCAATACATATTTGACACCACTGGCGATGTCTTCGGGTTGAATGTGAGCATGTTGCGATATAAATTGCAACCGTGCAGTCATTTCTGATGCCACTAAACCAGGACTCAAGTTCTGAAACGAAATTTGATTTTTAAAATCAACCGTTTCCAATGAAATTTTAGAGGGAAATTTGAAATATATTTAAATTAATAGACATTTATTTTTTTATATATTTATATAACTACTAAATGAGTAAATATGAATAAATTAAATAATAAATAACCAATCACAAACATTCGTTTGGAAAATATCCAATCCGGATAAAAGAACAGCTATAAATATATTTATTTTTTCGTACCGTTATTCTAATTTTACTACCATTTGCTGCGAGTTCTTGCCTGATGGCTTCTGTAAAACCTCTAACCCCAAACTTTGACGCAACATATATAGACGCTCCCGGTAATCCGGGTACAACATGTCCACAAAGGCTACCGATATTTATTATGGTTCCGTCAATCTTGTTCGCTTGCATGCTTTTAACGGCCTCTCGCGTGAACAACGATGTAGCCAGAAGATTCGTATCCAGTACTTGTTTCAAAGTGTCCGTTTCGAATTGGGTTATCGGTGTAACGTAGGCGTAACCTGCAGAGTTTACCATTACGTGGATCGGACCTACAGTTTTTTCAGTCCATGCGAACGCTTTTACAATATCTTCTTCCTTAGTGACATCGGTTTCTATGGCGAATAGTTTTGTCGCGCAATCCTTGCAAGTCTCGCATATATCTTCAATCTTTTCTTTGCGTCTGGCCAGTCCTACAACCTATAGGAACGAAGCAATTTTTTTTTTATTTTTACTGTCCAAGTAAACAATAAAAACTTTAAAAACAAATTGTGTTTTTTTTTAAACTTACTCTCATTCCAGATTGCAATAGTTCTTTAACAATTGCTGCACCTATACCGGAGCTGGCTCCTGTCACCATGGCGACTTTATCTTTTAAATCTGTCATGTTATCTCAACTGTAAAAGTTAAAAATGAAATGTGCTTATTTTTACTGGTGTTTTTATAGTTATTTTTGTGATAAGGGATTTTTCTCATTTTTTCTTTTGGATTTTTGTTATAGTTAGGAATGCGTTTTTATTAGTATTGTAAGTAATAAATATAGTTGTGGCATAGTGGAATTGGTGGAATTCAAAGTATTATCACCGGCGTACTTTGACGTAGATACATCGATACCCAAAATGCCGATCCAATGCGTAGTCTAAACCGGTCTAAAGTAAAGTTTTAGGTCGGAGATTTTGGGTGTCGTTGAGTGCACATTACTGTCTTGCTGTTTACAATACACTATTTTATTGTGGAATTCATCGGACAATTTCAAATGGATAATATACATATTCTAATTTCTGCGTCAAAGTAGAAAAGTTAACGTAACAAATTATCTTAATAAGAAGTTTTCCATTTTTAAATATCGTGGCATTTTTTATGTGTTAAATAGCAAGCCATCTTAGAATTAATTTATTTGTAATAAATAATAGTTATTTACCCCACCTCCCCCTTAACTACAAAGAAAATAAATATATCTTTACAATACTAGAATAAACAGCAAACATATTTCGTGAAATCGAATCGTCTATTCTACGTGGATTCTAGCACATGCTGGTACATTCTACCCATTAATCCAACGGTTCTAGATTTTCGTTATTGAATGTATAATCTATTCACCGCTCATATAAGCGCACATAAGCGAGAAAGAAACAGAGTATAAAACAAATATGGAAGACGTAACGAACGCTAATCTAGCGCCAGTTTCTTTATAATCTTCACCAGTAATTAAAGTAAAATGTTCGAAATCGTCCGTCATAGAACATAGTTTTCGTGAATAAGTGTGTAAGTTCCCTTTGCATGTACCCCGCGCAGAAGTGCTGTTGAGAATCCGATCGCGTTAAAAATAATATTATAATGGAGTTGAGCAGCGACGATCATGTTTACGCTGCCGAAAGGATTATTAGGGAACGTAAAAGAAAGGTAATCGAATAAATTATGAGACGGCGGGAATCGAAACGTTGTTGCGTCGAAAATTTTCAGGGTGTCGTGGAGTATTACGTGAAATGGAAGGGCTGGGGACCGAAACACAACACTTGGGAGCCCGAGCAGAATATCTTGGACGGACGTCTGATCGAATCCTTCAAGAAATCGCTGAAGAGCGACGGTCAACCGCGCAGGGGCCCCAAGAGGAAAGATAAACACATCGAACGGGTGCACGCTGTAGAGACCGAGGACGAAGGCCGTGTCAGCGATGAAGGAAGTCAGGATGAATCGACTGTACATGCGAACAATCCAGTCGCTAGTGTTGAAGAGCCACCTGTTGCCGATGATGAAACGCGAGCTGGTTTTACTGATGAATTAGAACCTCCTGATTTGCCAAGTAAGGGGATTTTAGTTATCGACTAATACGTGAAAAAGCGATTCAACTTCAGCTTCAAAAGAATCGTGATATTCATTCTGAATTCCCATTTATTATTATAAAAACTTAAAAATTCGATTAACCCTTGACATTAATTTAACCAAACTGACATAAAACCTAACCTTACATACTTATTCATTTGTTTCTGTAATGCAGCCTATGACATGAACTTTTGCTAAATAAACCTGCCATTAGATTGTTCCCAGACTTTTTCCATGTCTTCAACTTCTAGAAGTTAATATGGAATACAATTATTATTCCTTTTTATCTTATATAAATGCATCCTTTTCTGTCTTTTACGTTCTTGTCCTATTTTCTCCATAATTTATGTTGGTAATTTTAAACTATTTTAAGTTGTTATTTAATAGCAAATTTGACAGTTTGTTTTTAAATATGTATTTGAGGTTATGTTTATATATTGCTTTACAATTTTCAGTGCAAACTGGTGGTTAAAAACTTTGATATTAACTGATAGATTTGACAACAATATACCTATTTTCAATAAGATTATTTAGTATCTGACTTAAAATCTGATTAATTCCTTTCCTCTAACATACCATGCATATTAAAAGATTTATTATTCTCAAACCAATATTTTGCATTTGCTTCAAATATCTCAGAACTCATTTTGTTTCAATCCAATCCTCTTGGACTACCAATCTTGCTTTTTTTCGTTTCACCTTTGATTCCTAACTTGCTACATGCAAGATATAATGATATTCATCATGGAAATTTCGGAGTATTACAGCTGAATTACATTTCCCTTCTTGTAAAAGTTCTTTATTAACAAAAGAGTATGCTCCTAACTCCTAACCCTATATTTCGTGTTAATAACCAATTTCCAATGTTAACTTTATTCATAGTATATATTTTTATAAATTTTTCTTTTCTCCGACTGATTGCAAAATGCATATTTGCCCGTGTTTAAAATTCGTGATTTTAAAACTATTAGTATTTAAACGAATTAACCTCGAAGATATAAAATTGAATTAAAAAATACATTTTTTTTTCTATTTGTAAAACTTTCAAATTTAAATTAGACAAATGAGACAATTAGAATTAAAGCTTGTATGAAATCTTCTAAACAAGAACTTCTAAAAGTTTTTAACAAAAAAAAAAAAAAATAATTCTAAATTTCTTCATTTATACTTTTTTAAATACGTATATTTTGATTAATATTCTTATATGTAAATAATTTTTTTCAAGGTTATTTCCTTAGCTAGTAATGGTCAGCTATTTTTCTAAATTTTTACTGTGTTTTTCAATTGTTCTTTTCTTGCCAGATACTAAATTTACTGTCCTCTGATGTTGATATTTATTTTCCCGTGAGCTTCTATTTAGTTTTTTTTTATTGGTTCTGTCTCTAATTGCTTTCTTTGATGCACTTAGAATCTACAGTCTTACAGGTTGTAAATAAATCTGTTTCTTTTTGATTTTTTTACTTCTTTTTGTTCTTATTTTATCCTCATGTTTTCATCATCCTTTAAATGGTCAAATGTATTTGAACATGCTAGACGAGACAAACGATCCTTTGATCACAGATAAATCGGAGTATAGTATTTCAGCAAAATAAGAATATACTGCAGGGTATTCTTTCAGTCCGTAGAGTTTTATGGAAATCGGACTTTGACAGTTGCTGGTGTAAGTCTACTAAGAACAAAGTAAAATGCAAGTAGACAATCTATTTTAGGCTGATGTTCGATTTTTGCAATACAAACAAATAATTTTTCTTGCCGGCATTCCAAATCATAATTTTCTTATGCGTAAATTGAGGTTTATTTCTTTAAAAAGATGTTGGACGGCGATTTTTTTTTTTGCTTTGACACTTTTTCTCTACCCCTAAACAGAAACGCCGGCGGATAATGAAAACAACAGCTCGAGCAGCGACGACAGGCCCATACTGAGGCGATTCGAGCCGGCCAAGAGGAAAGCGGAAGTGCTATCGAAAGAATCCGGCAAGATCGGCGTGACAATCACGAGAAGTAGCCCCACCAACGCCAGTCCGCCGCCGATAAAGATGCAAAAATCGCAGAAACAATCAACCTCCGCCAATAACAGGGCGAACGGCAAACAGAACGTCAAGGAAGAGGAGAATCCCGTACCATCCGCGTCGAGTCACGCTGTTTTGACGGCGACTACGCCTAGAACCAGCACCGATAAGAAACCCAATTCGTTAGACGCGTCTCTACCGCACGGTACCACTAAAGAACCCGCATCTCCCAAACCGGTAGCGTCTAGGACCAGTGATAAACAAACCGATCAAAAAACCGACGCGCAAGACAACGAGAACAATGTTAATAAAAGTAAGTGCGGACAAGCTGACGCGAATAGTGTTAGTGGTAACGGGACATATAAACAACAACACGTGACTGTTAATGGACACAGTAATAATAATCACACCGACGAAGACCTTTCGGCGGTCTTAACGAGCCCCGGTTCTGATTATTGGTTGGCGAGGAACCCGGTCGCCGATCAAGTCTTCATCACTGACGTTACGGTTAATTTAAAAACGGTGACGATTCGCGAGTGCAAAACGGAAAAGGGATTCTTCAAGGAGCGAGATTCTAATAGTCATTCTAAACCCAGTGATATCGTTTGACAGTCGAGATGATATAGAAATAATTGTTAGTGCTTTCTGTGTGAATGTTTTTGAAATCGGGTCTTCTGAGGTGTTTTAATCGCAAATGAAAAAAAAATATGATTTTTTAATTTATTTTATTGAAATTTCGATTTTAATTAGTTATTTTTAACTACATATATATTTTCTAAGTATTATTACTTAGAATCGAATCGTTTGTGACATAAGTTTTCTGGATCTGTGATGGAACAATCTTTATCGCACTATTTTATGAGTAAGGTAAATGTATTTTTGCCACTTTTAGTGAAGTTTATGTTAAATCATCGCTTTTAAATAATATATTCCATATTTTATTAAAGAAATTAGATTTTTTGGCACTGTAATGAACCGTTATTTGATTATGGAAATAGAAAGGTGGTTTAAAAGTCAATACTTCTTCTAGTTTTAGAGACGCAGACTATTAGAAAGGAATTGGAATAATAAAGGCTGTATAACGTTAAATTTATCTGGTAAGGCGTTGTAATTTATTATAGGTTACAACAAATTAAAGTCAAATTGGGATTTAAAACAAAGTTAAGAACGCACCACTCTGGAGATGATAGTGCTGCTTCTTGTAGTCGTTCTCTCTCTTGTAATCGCGTAAAGGAGGTATGGAAATGTGTAGCAAATAATAGCCGGGGTCGATAGATCCCTTTTGTTGTTTTTAGAAAAACACTACCGCAGTTTGGATCGTTTTTTTATCACGAATGGATTTCTGAATCCTGTTGGTCCTCATGCTATCTCTTCTGCTCGAATTTGACTCTACTGTAAGGGAAGAGAGCTATAACTAGGTTTCAAATTATTTAGACATCAATTAAACTGCAATACCTTATAAGTTATTCCACAAAATGAATATAAAAATAATTCTTTCAAAAATTTCTTTGATGAAAATGATTTAGGCCCAACATTTAAAAGAATGCTATCAGGGTTATAAAACGTAGTATGTTTAGTTATATCAGTATTCTCACGTAGAAAAATCGTGCAAAACCCAAACCCTTCCAGGTGACTAGTTTCTTATTTCACAGGACAAAATGAACCAACAAAATTTTCTCATTAATTCCACAGCTTTTTCCTCACACCAGCTTTTGAAGATTTTACATAGTTACAGTCGTATTGAAAAATATTTTATTATAATTGTTTATTTCGCTAACATGTATTATTCGCAGGTTAAGAAAATAATTTTAACGAAAAATAAATTTAACCAAAAAGCTACTTTTTTTAAGTGAACATGAAGTGTTCAGTAGTTATGAAATATTAAATTCTATTACCTAATTTTTAAAGGAGAGTCCAGTCAAGACTAGTAGAATTGATTCTATGTAGGTTTTATGTAATAACACTTATGTTAGTTCCCTACACAGTCAAAATAAACTTAATTTACCAAAATGTGAACAAAATTTTCGTTTACAAAATTAATTTTTGCAAAGAAAGTAATTTTAATGGATTTTACAACATTTTAGATTGAAATTTTTAAAAGTTTTGGTTAATAAAGTAATTTAGTTGTAAGCTTAGCTAGTCTAACCAGGTTTAAAATACGATATTTCTGATTTGAAGAACTATTAAAAAAAAAAATGAACCACAGTTGTTTATTAAATATAAAAATTGGTTTGTTTGTTATTATTAAAGATGGGAACACATTAAAAAGGATTATATAAATACCACAGCAAAACTACGTAATTAAACAATGCATAAATCTCAAAAATAACTTCAGGAGACCGGTGCTGTACAGGGTAAATTGTTTTGTGCGAGTGTTAAATAAGATTTTTTGTTTGTATCTACTTAGCGAAAAGACAATTTTTTGGTGCTAAAAAATAATGAAAAATACTGCTCGTAATTAGTTTAAACGTAATAATACACATTTAACATCAAATATATATTATATATATGTAATTTTATTTTCTCATTCCACGTTTGTACTTGTTTTTAGACAAATAGTTTTCTATTACTTTTGAAAGTTAGTGTATGACGCCACCTCTTAATTTATTTATGTATATTTATTGATTTTATTATCTATCGTATTTCTTTTTTTTACTAATTTGTATATATTATATCTTAATTAGTATAAATAATATTTTATTTCAGTTATCTGTGTGCATATTAGTATTGTAAATATTATTTTTTGTCGATTTTACAATAAAAATGTAATTAATTGCTACAGTTTTGTTTTATGATAATTCAACATGTGCGTTGTTTTGTTCTATTTTATAGTGCTTTAATGAAACGTTCGCATCAACACGATAATTATTAATAGATACCTATATGTTTTCCTTAGCATTTGCCCTAATGCGTTTTGTTAAAATCTACAAAATCAAGGTAATCGTGTTTAGTTTATCTTAATTCAAATTGGAAGTTTAAAGATCTTAAGAATTTCAATTAGATGTGTTTCTTTCTAATTCGAATAAATGGTGAGTTAATAATTGTTGAACCCACGATTTTTATGTGCAGAAAGAATTATTTATCATCAACTTAGTACCAATTTGTTTTTATTTGAAACGGATTTGCATATAAAATCGGGAAAAATCGCAATTGATTCTCTTTCAACTGCTATATAAAATGTTTTACTGGCTGATAAATAAATAAACAAATAAAAATAGCTTCTTTAGCGCTGACTGTTAGCAATAGTTAGTATAAATAGCACTAATAATAATAATGCTATGTTAATATTTTATATAATCTACGTATAAATATATATATAGAATAAAATTTTGTATAAACTGGGATGATTTTATCTTGTAGGCATTTCTGTGAAAAATGTAGATCGAAGATATTTTTACTATTAACAATTGTGTACATCTGATTTTGTAAATATGTAAAAATGTATAATAAATTATTCCTAAGAAACATAACGTGGTTTGTTTGATCCACATAATATGCCCGGTTTCTATAGTAGGCGCAGATATACAGGATTGATCTAGGAATGTGTTGCATTGCGGTTTGTTTCTGTAACTGTTTAAATGATTGGATAATCCGAATTTAAAACAAAATGTAATTTAAGTTTTGATTATACATTAAAATACACTTTTTTCAAGAATAAATGATAGTTTAACGTTAATTTTACACACTACATTATATATAAACAAACAGAACACGAAAATTATTTAGTTATTTACTTAGAAGTACATAAAAACGTTATTATTTAATGTAATTTTGTTTTACGACTACCCAAATATGCACTGCGACTAGCGTCTAGATCCTGAACCATTATAATTGCTCCCATCAATCAGAGCATTTCGCAATTAATATAGTTGCTATTACTTATAGCGTGCGAAATACAAAATTCACCGCAAAGCCAATATTTTTGACAGTTGACTTTAATACGATTGACGTATTGTGTTGAAGTAAGACCCTTCTCTATGAGTAAGACTTCGTAAACGATTTGGGGATTTATAGGTACGTAATCGAATAAAACATCTCTCCCCGAGTTCAGAATAGGCATTCGTCATGTGCGAAAATGAAAAGAAAGTACTAAAAACGGTGTTTGAAAAGTGCTATTTCCAGGTTATCTTCGACGCGATTTTGACGTTTATTACGTGTGGTACCGCGAAAGTTACTAAAAGCGGAGCTAAAACTTACCAACGTAGAAGAAATTAAGAATAATAAAAACGCGTTTTTTAATTTGAAGTTTACTTTCAACATGATAATGTTCGATCACACAAGTTATTATTTTTGTTCATGAAAATATGTTTATGCTTGTGAATATATAAGCTGGATTCCAATATATACAATTCAGAAAGAGTTAAAATTTTCAAGGATTTGAAATAAGTTCTGTACGATGTGAGTTGACTAACTCCTGCAATGCATCTAGCAGCCGACTTCTCTTTAAGGAAAACTTTAATCGCTGCGGACGAAGAACCCCATATGTTAGATGACTTTGGAACTCAGCGTGGTATATCATCTTTAAATTGTCTAATTCAACTACATTCTTTAGAGATATTAGCTTAAAAATTGATATGTTTAGTTTACTTATTAGTTGGTGGCAATGCGTACCTATTTCAGTTTAAGGTGGAAGTAAGTCATTCCTAAGAAAAGTGCTGAATGAGTGGACTTTACTGTGTTATTGGAAATCTGTAAATTTTTTTGAACTGTATGAAATAGAATATATTTTTTGTTAAAATTTAATAATTTATTAGCACAAATCCAGTTGAATAATTTATCTAAAATCAAATTTGCAGTAGCTTTAACATCAATTTCTTTGTCTGAAACAGTAATGTCATGTCTGTAACGTGTTTGTGCGCAGAATCGCGAAGCCGAAGCAACGTTCTAAGATCATCAAAATTCAAAAATCATTTCAAAAACTGTTTATAAAATAAAAATTCAGTCTCATTTTGGTACTTATTTCAGAAATTTGTGGTTAAAACATGATTTTTTTCATTAAAATATAGAATTATGTTTTGTTTAGCTCAAGGAAGATGTTTTGTCAAATATTTTTTCGTGTTTCATTTCTTCTTTGTTAGGAATTTGTGGTAATTAAAAAAAAACGATTTTTCCTTGTTTGTTTTTTTATTTATTAATTAATAACGGAATATGAAAAATCACACTCATGACACAGATATATGGGATGGTATAAAAAAAATGCTACACAATCTATATTTAACAATTATTACATACAAAAAGAACACAACCCGCATGAGAATGACGATAAAAAATCTCGCAAAATGTTTGAAAATAATTTTGTCTCGCAGACGGAATCCTCATTATTATAAATATATATATATATATATCATGTAGACAACAGCAACATCATTATTACTAAATGTAATATTTTACAATGAAGTATTTCTTTAAAAAAAAATTCATTAATTAGTACAAACGAAAAAGTTTTCAATTAATCAATTGTCCATCATAATCCACTTTGTACAAACTTTATATTGGATTTATAAGAGAAAAGAAAAAATAACTTCCATCTTACTTGCGATCCGGTAATAAAATAAAATAATTGTTCAAGTTAAGATGAGAGTCAATTCTTGTCGATCACTTCTTCAGTCGATTCTGCCTATTTTCGCTTACGTTAAACACGAAATAAATTATATCTTAAAATAGCAGCGCTCCCATGCTGCCCATTTCGTTCTGCTCCTTTACGAATATCTCGAAATATTGGTAGATTATCGTAACGGCTAACAGAATACCGGTTCCAGATCCGATTGCCCCTAAGAAATCCGCCATCACCGACAAGGCTCCTATACAGAGTCCGCCGAAAGCGGCCGCCGTCGGGATATATCGGTTCAATTCGTGTATCATCGAATTATCCCTGTGTCCACGCATCACCATCTGTTGCTCCTTCAATTGTTTAGCGACGTCTTTCGCCGAACTGCCCGACACTTCGATCCAAGTCTTGGAGAAGAAGGCGCAGGAACCCAACATGAAAATTATATATAAAACCGCATGAACCGGATCCTCTAATATATGACCGACGCTTTCCGGAGGACTTAAATAATAACAAAGACCCCCGACCGGATACGCCCTAGCCGGACCGCCGCCTCCAACATCGGCCCAAACTCCCAGCAGATTGATGAGGAAGTTACCCTGGAATTTCAGCGCTAACATCTGTGAAATTACGTAAAGATTCGAAACCAGAGCGGATTGCAGGATGATCGGGATGTTCGAGGTGTAGAACAGTTTGATCGGATAACTGGAGTATTGGCCGCGATATTTGGCGCTCTTTATCGGCAGATCCACCCTGAAACCCTGGAAGTATATCACTATGGCGAAAACTAGAACGGTTGCGAGGAGATTCATCAGATTCGGCAAATTCTGGCGGTAGAACGCTTCGCGCAATGCGCGTACTTTGTCTTGACGCGTCGTGATCAAATGGAAGAGGGCTATGACGGCGCCCTCGAACTCGGTTCCCCTTCCGGTGTTGACGGTCGCCGGAGAGAACGCCTTCCAGATGATGGTCTCGCAGATATTCGTCGCTATGAACAAGG
This sequence comes from Cetonia aurata, assembly GCA_949128085.1. Lineage (NCBI taxonomy): Eukaryota > Metazoa > Arthropoda > Insecta > Coleoptera > Scarabaeidae > Cetonia > Cetonia aurata. The sequence goes on along the minus strand of OX421887.1, from coordinate 40,313,338 downwards.
AAATGCCCGACCCCAATCCGTACCCTTTCTGCAGCAGTTCGTCCAGTAGGAGAACTATGAGACCGGCCACGAAGAGCTGTATGATGATCAGGAGACAGACGCCAGCGCCAATTTCCGCTGGATCTCCGTACATACCAGTCATGACGTACACTATAGCTTGACCAACTGTTATTACCATGCCAAATACTGTAAAATATAATAATAATAAATGCCTTTATTACGCAAAGAACAAATGAAAATTTGTGTATACAATGTGTCCCCGGATGGACTTAGCAAGAGGGATAAAAAAAATTTTATTGTAGCTTAACGAAAAAATGTCAATTCTTTATAAAATGTTTTGCTTATCTCAAAACCACCAATTCTGAAACAAAAATCTAAATATTCTTTTTAGCAGCGGAGATAATTACAAAAACACATGTGAAGCTAAAGAAAAACATTTTATTTTATTAAATTTGGTATACACTTTTCAGCTCTACATACAAATTCGTTATAAACATTGTGGATCATATCTTCACTGACAGAATTTACCGCTTTTCAGTAAAATTTCGATGTTGTTATCCAAATTAGTATTATAAACACCGGAGGCGTAGCTGCCTCCGGAGGGGAAGAGACCAAGTTTTGTAATAAGAGTTGGACGGGGGTGACACACTTATTAGGTTGTCATGGAAGATGACAGGTTTATGTGATTTAATCAAAAACACGAAACTTAGAAACGTTTTTTGCTTAAGTTTTCGCGTTTTTGTAATTTTCTCAGCTGCTAAAAAAGAAGTATTTAGATTTTTGTTTCAGAATTGGTGGTGATGAGACAACCAAGAAATTTTATAAAGAATGACATTTTTTCGTTAAGCTACAAATACAATTTTATCATATTAATCACTCTAAATGTCTAGATCTTTAGCCAACGTAGAGATCCACAAAAAAACTCGTTTGTTTTCTGTCTTTTTTAAAACATTTTTAGTGGAATTACTTACATTGTCTAAAAAATTAATTCTCATATACAAAATTCTTTAGAAAAACCCGAAATATATTTGTTTTTCAGTTTGATATTGTTGTTTTTTAATGTGCGTACAGTATTGACCAAAACTTATTATTTGCGTGCCGATTTTTATATACAATGTCGATCAAAACGATCTTCAGTGTTACTCTGTAGTAAAAAGACAGTTGAGGTTATGATACCAATTAAATGTGCAATTTTATACTGTTCTTTAGAATGTTACAACATGAGTTACTGAAATATGGTTCTTTTGTTTTGCATATACAGCACGCCTAACAACCCTTAAAATTTATTTTGACACAAATTACTTCACCGCTAATATAACGGCAAATTTAAAAAAACATGCCCTAAAAAGTTAGACAAAATGATGTGCAAAAGTTTTTCGAAAATAGCGAGGGTATATGTAAAAATGTGCAAATTCCTTCATTTAATGTAAGCATAATGTGTACAGTTTTGACCAAAATTACATAGATGAATTTTGTTTTTTGTGTATTAAAATATTCAATCATTATTAAAAAAAAAAAACTATAAAAAGCAAATTCAGTTTTAATATAAAAAAACGGTCGAAATGGCGATGATAATAATTCAAATACTTTTGTTTATTAACTAGTGAATATAATTTATATTTTATTGCAAAAAAATGGTGAAAGTTTTCACTTATTTCAACATCTATAAAAAAAAAAACAATTGGAGCTGAACTATTATTACTTGGCAACCAAACTAACAACACAAACCCACTAACATAAAATAAATGAACGACTGTTCAACTTACATTTCTGTGCACCATTAAATAAAGCTCGATCCCTAGGTGTATCGCCAACTTCGATAATCTTCGCACCGGCAAGCAGCTGCATTATCAAGCCTGATGTCACGATGGGTGAGATACCGAGCTCCATGAGGGTGCCCCTGTTCGACGCCAAAATAACACGAATCCAATAGAAGGGATCCGCAGAATCTGAACTCATTATACCGAATAACGGTATCTTCAAACAGAAATTAAAACAACAATATCAGATTTAAATCCCTACTAAATAGTTTTCTATATAATATACCTGACAGCACACGAGAAATATGAATAAAGTGATGGCAGTCCATAATACTTTCTCCCTAAATTGTATCTGTAACACAGAGAGAGAGATTTGCCACATGTAACCTATCTTGACAGAACATCTGTTACAATATTATCAATGAAAATTCGCAGATATTGACGATTTTTCGTTGCGTATGCAATCTATTGGGGTGAATTAATCAAATTTGGCTGTGCGACGAAGTAAAAATTACGTTTTTCTGTTAGAAAAGGCGATTGTATAAAAGTGATTCACATACCTTCCTTTCTGGTTTCGCTATCTCGGGCAGGATACTGCAAAAGGGCTTTATAACTTCGAGGAATTTTACTGAAAATAAAGAGAATTTACCCGACGTCAGATAAATGAGGCAGGTTTTGCCCACGTACACAAACAATGTTAGAAAATCGGAAAATATTAGGCTATTTTGACAGAAAATCGCTGGGGTGTACAGGTTAAAATGTTTAAAATACTACTTACTGCCCATTTTCGGTGGGTTCCTTTCAATAAATCTAAAGGAAATTAAATCACTCAGATGTACACACTTTCTTGTCTATCGTGTTTCGTTAAATGGGGCTGCCTGACACAAACTTTACGGTACTTTTGAGTAGTGAATTGGTTACACGGCTTACACGTAGCATACAAGCCGGTCACGTGACCGATGATGTTGGCGTGTTGTATTAGCTAGGTGGCCGTGGTTGGATATTTGGTTGCCTAAGTGATAGGTGCAACATAAAATATCGATAATGTAGAAATCTCTATACTTTTAAAGGATTTAAATTATCTATACAACCTATTATAACATTAAAATGAAAAAGCTCAATCTACTTTCAGCATGCGTATATTACCAAATGAATGTTGTAATTTCGATTTCTAAATAACTCATACTTATTGCATTCATACAAAAACAGTTTTGTGCGTTTATCTTCAATATTATTATCTATTTGATGTCTGACCTTTCTCTACCCGGGTATTTATATGTTGCAAGAAATAAAATTGTTAAAAACACGCTGCATCAACTCATTGTGTCCCAAGAGAGCATTATATTTGTGTCCGTACAAGATGCACAAATTAATTTTCCGGTATAAACGTTTACTAACAACGGTGAAAAGTAACAGGTTTTTGTGCAGTTCCGTTTCTGGTAAACAAGACGAATGTCTCATAACGAAAAAAGATGAGTTTTCCTACAGACATATCGGCCCTAGAGATAGTGATATTATTACTATGCTAGATACTTTAGGATTTAAGGTACAGATAGTCAATTAAATGCATGCGAATTGTAGCTTCGTAAGAATACTATTTCGACAATAAATTGGGAGTAAAGTAAAAATTCTAGATTTAATGTTAAATTTATTTTTAATTACTTAATTAGCAAAACCCATAATGATATATCATCTAAATACCATATTAAATAATATACTGGGTGTTTTAATTGAATTAATTTACATTTCAGAGTTTAGATGAATTAACGGATAAAGCTGTCCCAGTAAATATCAGATTGAATAGGCTATTAGATATTGAAGAACCTATAAGTAAGTATAGAGGCAATTATTATTTATAAGATTATGAGCATCTACATCGTGTTTGCACCAAAATGTTAATCTTGAATAACATTTACTTGAAACTTAGACTACAGATAAATATTCCTGCATGTATTAAAAATGACATGTAAATTAAAATTATTTCATGTTTAATGTGGTGACGATAAGAAAATTTTCTTCTTTAAATCACTTCATGATTATTTATTTATTCTAAATCAAACCATCCATGAATAAAAAAAATCTTTATGTCATTACGTAGTTGCAAATTATGGCGAAAATATAATTTTAAATTTCTTGTTTTAAAATCTAATTATTGTTAGAACGTTATTAAGTTTGAATTGATGGAATTTTGAATCGAATTTATCAAGCCTAGTTCGAAGGTTAGTTACAAGAGGGTGGGATGCTTTTTATTTAACTTCACGTTATGATATCGAGTTGAGAAAGAGGTAGTTACTTGTTGTATATGCTTTAGTGCATGTTTTATGCGTTGATCTGTATTTTTAAACTAAAATAATAAATGTCTAATATTACATGAAGTTTATTTAAAATTTATATAAACAGGTTTCAAATATATTGTGTAAACGTCAGTTTGACAGTTCTCACTAGGGAATTATTAGTTAGGAATCATAGTTCTACAGTGATTATAGAAATAGTTTACACACTTTATCCTTTCATATCATACAGATACTTCATTAAATATCATGTTGCAGTTATTAAAAAAAATGAACTTTCGTATCTGCTCAATATAATAAAATCTCTTGGGAGTATTATACCTACCATAACCTCAAATTGTATGCTATTGGTTCTGAGTTATTGACGCAATCTGACGATATAAACACTCTTGTGAGTGTTTTTAGATCTGTTTACAGAAGAATCACAAACTACTCAGAGCCTATCATATACTGTAAAATCGGCCAGAAAGCTATTTCGAATTTCTTTTGGCCAATCGAATCGCGTCCAACTAGTTTGTGATTCTTCTATGAACAAGTCTTTTATAAGAGCACATGATAAAAATTCTAATTTTAAACGAAGTCCTAGCTGTTGTAATATATTTATAGACTTCGCGTGAACTGATATTACCAAAGTAGAGTTCAAGGTTTCGCGATAACTGTTCGCAGGGGATCTGGGCCTCATTTCTTAACGATTGACCTTTTATTTTAAGGTGAATACCAATTGATAAATCGAATCAGAAAAATAGCCGAACGCAATAAAGTATGGCGATCGTTCATCGGCATGGGTTACCACAATTGTTGCGTACCACACACGATAATGCGGAACATCTTCGAAAATCCAGGTTGGACGACTCAATACACTCCTTACCAACCGGAAGTGGCGCAAGGCCGCCTTGAAGGTCTTCTGAACTATCAAACTATGGTCGCGGAATTGACAGGGCTTGAAGTCGCTAACGCTTCTTTGCTAGACGAAGGGACAGCGGCTGCTGAGGCTTTGTCGTTATGCTACAGACACAATAAGCGAAGAAAGATGTTAATTTCCGATAAACTCCATCCCCAAACGATTTCCGTCGTCCAAACTCGATTATCCTCGTTGGGGTTGGAAGTGGAGGTTGGCGACCTCTCCCAAGCGGATTTCTCAAACAGAGACATCGCGGGAATCCTATTCCAATATCCGGACACTGAAGGAAACGTATTAGATTTCTCAGAAGTAAGTGAAGCGGCCCATAATAACGGCACCTTAGTGTGTTGCGCCACCGACTTATTGGCTTTGACTCTGCTACGTCCACCGTCTGAATTCCGGGTGGATATAGCTGTTGGTACATCCCAAAGATTTGGAGTGCCGTTGGGTTATGGAGGACCGCATGCTGGCTTCTTCGCTTGCAAGCAATCGTTGGTGAGGCTCATGCCTGGCAGGATGATTGGTGTGACGAGGGATGCTGCAGGAAGAGACGCGTATAGATTGGCATTGCAGACTAGGGAACAACATATTAGGAGAGATAAGGCTACCAGTAATATTTGTACCGCCCAAGCTTTGTTGGCTAATATGTCTGCGATGTTTGCTGTTTATCATGGTCCGCAAGGTTTGAAAGATATTGGAACTAGGGTGCATAACTATACTTTGGTAAGTTATGTTATTGTATGTTGAGGCATTTTCTTTAATTCTATTAATTCGACTATTACGTACTACGTCGTGGCTTCAACTCTCATTCTGGTTAATTCAACATTAAAAATCAAAAAATTAAGAAGGATTAGTACCATATAGATCACAAAAATGCGCGGAAAATGAAAATTTCATAAGTAATATTGATGGAGGAATCGACTGTTTATTTGCATGAGATTTTGGATTATTTGGCGGGTTTTTAAAGTGGATATTATTCTACGATTGTCCTCAGATATACATCTTATCGTATCATCACTCCTTCTGCTTTTATCCAATTCAGCATGGTTTTATATATACTCCTCCATTTTGTCTCTCTCGTATTTTAATCAAATATTTAATTTCTCTCAGGCATTACATTATGGTCTCAAGAAAAGCGGGAATAAAATGACCAACCCACTATTCTTTGATACTATACATCTAACCCCTAAAGAAGAGGTGGAAAAAATACGACAAAGGGCATCAGAGAAGGAAATAAACTTCCGTTATTATGACGACGGCTCCATCGGCATAGCCCTAGACGAAACAGTGACGGAACGAGACATCAACGACATCTTCTACATCTTCGATTGTCACCAAACCTTCGAGGAACTCGCCGAAAATCCAGAAGTCCGACGAATGTCCATCAACAAGAGCGACTTCAAGAGAACCTCCCCTTACCTAACTCATCCGGTATTCAACGTCCACCATTCGGAAACCAGGATCGTCAGATACATGAAGACGTTAGAGAATAAAGACATATCTTTGGTCCACTCCATGATACCCTTAGGTTCCTGTACGATGAAACTGAATTCCACCACGGAAATGATGCCTTGTTCTCTGAAGCACTTCACGGATATTCATCCGTTCGCACCGTTAGACCAAAGTCTGGGTTACCATCAATTATTCGGCGAATTGGAAAAGGATTTATGTGAAATTACCGGGTACGATAAGATCAGTTTTCAACCCAACAGCGGAGCCCAAGGAGAATTCGCCGGATTGCGTGCGATACAATGCTACCACAAAGCAAACGGTGACAACCGCAGAGATGTTTGTTTAATACCTGTCAGTGCGCATGGTACAAACCCTGCTAGTGCCCAAATGGCTGGTATGAGAGTGGAACCTGTCAAGGTGAAACAAGACGGCGCCGTGGACATAAACGATATAAGGGAGAAAGCTGAAAAATTCAGAGATAGGCTGTCGTGCCTCATGATAACCTATCCTTCGACAAATGGCGTGTTCGAAGAGACTATTGGAGATGTTTGTGAGTTCATACACAAGAATGGAGGTCAGGTGTACTTGGATGGCGCTAATATGAACGCGCAGGTTGGTTTGTGCAGACCTGGTGATTATGGCAGCGACGTTTCGCATCTGAATTTACATAAGACGTTTTGTATACCGCATGGAGGCGGTGGCCCAGGTAAGCATTTCGGTTTTCGAACTTTTCCAAACATTTTATATAACAACCACGATATTTGTTTTAGGTATGGGTCCTATTGGTGTCAAATCACATTTATCTCCATTCCTACCTGGCCATCCAGTAGTAAATCCATTGGGGGAGAATTCCAAAAGCTTTGGCGTCGTCAGTGCAGCACCTTTTGGTTCCTCAGCTATCCTGCCAATATCCTGGGCTTACATTAAAATGATGGGTGCCAGAGGACTAAGAAAAGCCACCCAGGTCGCCATACTGAACGCCAATTACATGTCCAAGCTGTTGGATACACACTACACAACCCTCTTCAAGAGTCCCTTGACAACATTGGTGGCACACGAATTCATCATAGACGTTAGAGAATTTAAGAAATCCGCCAACATCGAAGCTGCTGATATAGCGAAAAGACTCATGGATTACGGATTTCACGCTCCAACCATGTCTTGGCCGGTCGCTGGGACTCTGATGATAGAACCGACGGAATCTGAAGATAAGCAAGAATTGGATCGGTTCTGCGCAGCCCTGATAGGTATCAGGGAGGAAATACGGGCGATCGAGGAGGGAAAGCTGGATTTGAGGATAAATCCGTTGAAGATGGCGCCACATACTCAGGAGCAAGTGATCAGTAGCGCTTGGGAAAGGCCTTATACTAGGGAGCAGGCTGCTTTTCCTGCGCCTTTTGTCAGGCCAGAAACTAAGATTTGGCCTAGTGTTGCTAGGATTGACGATATCTATGGGGATAAGCATTTGGTCTGTACGTGTCCGCCGATTTTGCCGGAATATAATTATTAAAACGCATTGTTGTTCATTTAAGAGTTGTTATTGAACAGTATTTCTGTTAGTTTTAGACTTAAAACTTTGTTATTTATCTTGTACCTGTTAAATGCAACAAAATATTTTACCCCCCAATTTAATACTGATGTATAGCACTTGTGTAGCCATCTAGCGGAATAATAGTAAGGTACAATAAGTTAGGTTAGGATTATTATAGAAATAAAATCTGGAATGCATCAAGAGTGAAAGGTATTTTTTTTTATTGTTGAGATAAGTTGTTCATAAAAGAAAAATGGCGTTACGTGACTCAAGTCGATGTTAAAAGGTACTCACACTTTCTGCATTATTATAACAAAGAAAAATTCAGCATGGTTGGTACTTTTTGACAAACGTTGTATATGTTTATCACTTATTGTTTTTATTGTAAATACGTAAATATGATCACTTTATCGCACAAAAGTAAAGTAATTGTTGTCTCATAATAATAATTTCCATTTATTTTATTTGCTGGTGCATCGTTATCTTGTCAGTTGTTGACTGGTCTGGCGTCTACATAGTCCAAAAGTGTTGCAGTTTATTTAAAAGTGTTTTAAAATGTTAGGCGTTCCCGAGATTGTTGCCCTACTAATTGGTTGCGCGTTTTCTTTATACATTTATTTCAAGATCTCGTTTAAATATTGGGAAAACAAACGCGTACCGCACATCAAACCAAAAATCCCTTGGGGCACAATTGGTAACCCTCTAAGACCTAATAAAGGAACGCAAGAGCTATTTAAGAGTTTTTACGATGAATTCAAGTCTCAAGGTCATGCCTTCGGCGGCTTGTATATATTTACCAAACCGATTTTGCTGGTAGTTTCACCTGAAATTGCTAAAAATGTCCTAGCGAAGGATTTCCAACATTTCACCGGGCAAGGAATTCACGTAGATGAAAAAAGGGATCCAGTAAGTGGAAATCTCTTCGGCTTGGATGGAGAAAAGTGGAAGAATATGAGGGTGAAATTAACTCCAACTTTTACTTCTGGGAAAATGAAGACGATGTTCCACACTATTTTGGCTTGCGGCAGGCCGATGGTCGAGCATATAAACGGTTTGATTGGAACGGAAAAAGCGTTGAATATCAAGGAAATTTTATCGTGTTTTACCACCGATGTGATAGGTTCTTGTGCGTTTGGAGTAGACTGTAATAGTTTTAAAGATCCCAACGCGGAATTTAGAACACACGGCAAGCAGATGATCCAAAACACGGCAAAATCTAATTTGTACAGGATATTGAATTTAATCATGCCGAAATTGAGGTTGTCCGCTTTCCGCGGTAAATCCAGAGCGTTTTTCTACGACAGTTTCGCAAAGATAGTCAAACAAAGGGAGACTACCAACTACAAACGTAACGATTTCGTCCAATTGATGCTAGAACTAAAGGAGAAAGGTGACGGCATGTCTTTAGGGCAAATGTTAGCCCAGTCCTTCATGTTTTTCGCGGCGGGTTTTGAAACTTCTTCCACGACAATGACTTTTTGCCTTCACGAACTCTCATGGAATTTGGACATCCAGGAGAGACTCAGGAAAGAAATTGAGGAAACCACGAAACGATACGACGGAAAATTAACTTACGATGGAATCATGGAAATGAAATATCTCGATATGGTAGTCAATGGTAAGCTATATTTTCTCAACCCATGCTTCGTTTTATTATTTTCACTTCATTTTTAGAAACTCTCCGGAAATATCCACCAGGAGCTGCGGTACAACGCATGTGTAATAAAGATTATACAATTCCGGAAACGGATACAGTCATAGAAGCCGGTACTAGGGTATTCGTTAGCATACTAGGGTTGCATAGAGATCCTGAATATTATCCTGATCCGGAGAAGTTCGATCCTGAAAGGTTCTCAAAGGAAAATAAAGAGTCGATCAGATCGTATACTTATCTTCCCTTTGGGGAAGGACCCAGAATTTGCATTGGTACGTTTTAAACTAAAAGTATACATTTCCAAGATGTTGGTCACCTTCTTTAAATTTAGTTTTGGTATACCTGATTTTATACGTCATTAATACATGAACTGTCAATTTGACAAGTTCATTTTAGGATTGAATTACAGTATTAGATATTCTAGTATCAATTTGTAAAAGAAAATATCTTGTTATTTTTTTGTAAAAATTATTATTTCTAAAAGTAAAAATTTAATGGAAGATAGCGCCACCTGGCAGCGATGCAATTAATCTTAAAAATAACTACGACGTAATGTATCATTTTCAGAATTTTTAAATTTTCATTAGTTCCAGAAATGTCGCGTTGTCTCATCCCACTTTGCACACTCTGTATATATTAAATTAATTTTCTTTCCATTTGTAGGTCTTCGTTTCGGTATACTGCAAGTTAAAATCGGTCTGTGCACATTACTGAGAAATTACATATTCAAACACCACAAATCGATCGAATACAAATTGGATTTACACAAAACTTCGCTGATATTACGTTTCAAAGATAACCTTTTATTAATGGTAGAGAGAATTCAGTGAAAGGTATATTTGATGGCTGTATCATTTTTTGTATTTTATCTTATCTTATTTTAATTTAAACCAATATTTATATGTATGCACAATAATGATGAGAAAAATTTGAAAAAGAATTGTCCCACATTGGGCGCCAAATTTATATATTCTGCCACAAATAAGCATGTTATAATATATAATTTATTGAAAAGCAAATATTGAAGTTGAAAGATCTGGAGAAAACTTAATTCGATGACTGCACCATGCACACCAATTCTAAAATATGCAGTTATGTCATCTATGCTACTGAATAAATATATGGAATATTACGTAAATAGCATTTCAATAGTAATTAAACTCCTTTATACAATGCTATTAAAAAGTAGAATCGATACATGAGTTGTCTAATTACAAAAGCTGTCAATGATTTTTTTGAAACAACAGCATCAAGGCTGACAATATTTTTGACAAATTATACTCTCTCACGTGTTGTTAGAGAACTGCCCGAAAACTGTCTCGTGCGCATGTAAATTATATAAAAGACACATATATAAATACATTCCATACAGTAGGTTATGTTAATAATATGATATAATGACGAAAGAAATTACTTTACTATTCCGAAAAACTTAGAATCTTAGAATTTACTAATATCAGATAAAGTACTTACCTTTTTTTTTTCTCAAATACAGCATTTGTTGAATTTGATGACAGACATTTTCACTATAGCGAAACGTACATCCTTGATTCGTCATTCGTAGGTAATCTAATCTTTTAAGCTTTTTATACACTCGTTCATTTTAAGACGAAAATAAAGTTGTATAAAGACTTCTGTTTTTCTTTTTCTTTACAAGTATTTCGTAAGTTCTCTATTGTCAACTGGACTTATACGATTTGTTTTTTCATTAAATGTCGTCTTAGACATTCTTGTATTTTTCTATTAATTAAGTACAATGTGTGTCAAAAAGTATGCACAATTTTCTTTGTTATGATTCATCTTTGACGATTCCAATATCCAGGTAGCTTTAGTTCCGGATATCCGAACTCAAAGCATTGCTACTACTGATCATATTTAAAGCTGATAACATGAAAATGATTTTTTCAAAGTCCATAATAAATCCGTGGTGGGTGGTTTTTGACACACGTTGTATATGTTTGTCACTTATTGTTTTTATCGGAATGCGTAAATATCACTTTATCGCTCAAAAGTAAAGTAATTGTTGTTTCATATTAATATACGTTTAAAGTGACAAAGTGACTTGCAATTATTTTATATAGCTATATAGTTTTATATAACTAGTGCATCGTCATCTTGTCAGTTCAGTTGTTGACTGGTCTGGCGTCTACATGGTTCAAAAGTGTTGCAGTTTATTTAAAAGTGTTTTAAAATGTTAGGCGTTCCCGAGATTGTTGCGCTACTAATTGGTTGCGCGTTTTGTTTATATTTTTATTTCAAGATCTCGTTTAAATACTGGAAGAACAAAAACGTACCGCACATCAAGCCAAAAATCCCTTGGGGCACAATTGGTAACCCTCTAAGGCCCAACAAAGGAACGCAAGAGCTATTTAAGAGTTTTTACGATGAATTCAAGTCTCAAGGTTATGCTTTCGGCGGCCTTTATATATTTACCAAACCGATTTTGCTGGTAGTTTCACCTGAAATTGCGAAAAATATCTTAGCGAAAGATTTCCAACATTTCACCGGTCATGGAATTCACGTAGATGAAAACAAGGATCCGATAAGTGGAAATCTGTTCAGTTTGGATGGAGAAAAGTGGAAAAATATGAGGGTGAAATTAACTCCAACTTTTACTTCTGGGAAAATCAAGATGATGTTCCACACTATTTTGGCTTGCAGCGGGCCGATGGTCGAGCATATAAACGGTTTGATTGAAACGGAAAAGGCGGTGAATATCAAAGATATTTTAGTGTGTTTTACCACTGACGTGATAGGTTCTAGCGCGTTTGGCATCGACTGTAACAGTTTCAAAGATCCCAACGCGGAATTTAGAACACACGGCAAGCAAATTTTCCAAAGCACGGCGAAATCTAATTTGTACAGGGTATTGAATTTAATCATGCCGAAATTGAGACTGTCCGCATTCGGTGGCAAATCCAGGGAGTTCTTTTACGACAGTTTTGTAAAGATAGTCAAACAAAGGGAGACTACCAACTACAAACGTAACGATTTCGTTCAATTGATGCTAGAACTGAAGGAGAAAGGTGACGGCATGTCATTAGGGCAAATGTTAGCCCAGTCTTTAATGTTTTTCGCGGCGGGTTTTGAAACTTCTTCCACGACAATGACTTTTTGCTTTCACGAACTAGCATGGAATTTGGAGATTCAGGAGAAACTCAGGAAAGAAATTGGGGAAACCATGAAGCGATACGACGGAAAATTAACTTACGATGGAATCATGGAAATGAAATATCTCGATATGGTAGTGAATGGTAAGCATTATTTTCTCAACCCACGCTTCGTTTTATTATTTTCACTTCATTTTTAGAAACTCTCCGGAAATATCCACCAGGAGCTGCGGTACAACGCATGTGTAACAAAGATTATACAATTCCGGAAACGGATACAGTCATAGAAGCCGGTACTAGGGTATTCGTTAGCATACTAGGGTTGCATAGAGATCCTGAATATTATCCTGATCCGGAAAAGTTCGATCCTGAAAGGTTCTCAAAGGAAAATAAAGAGTCGATCAGATCGTATACTTACCTTCCGTTCGGGGAAGGACCCAGAATTTGCATTGGTACGTTTTAAACTAAATGGAGTATTAATTTCCTGGAAGTTGGTCACCTTCTTTAAGTTTAGTTTTGGTATATATGATTTTATACGTTATAACAAAAATCGAAAAGAACAAGTGAAAAAATCCCTTACCACAAAATTAAAAGATACAAATCTAAATACGTATTTCGGCAACTAAGTTGCCATCTTCAGTAGAAAAAGATGATACTGAAGATGGCAACTTAGTTGCCGAAATACGTATTTAGATTTGTATCTTTTAATTTTGTGGTAAGGGATTTTTTGACTTGTTCTTTTGGATTTTTGTTATAGTTTTCAAGCCAGTCTCCACCCATCACAGGATTTTATACGTCATTGATACATGAACTGTCAATTTGACAAGTTAATTTTAGGATTGAATTACATTTTTAGATATTCTAGTATCAATTCATAAAAGAAAATATCTTGTTATTTTTTGTAAAAATTATTACTTCTACAAGTAAAAATTTAATGTAAGATAGCGCCCAAATAATCTTAAAAATAACTACGACGTAATGTATCATTTTCAGAATTTTGAAATTTTCATTAGTTCCAGAAATGTCGCGTTGTCTCATTCCACATTGAACACACTGTATATACTAAATTAATTTCCTTTCCATTTGTAGGGCTTCGTTTCGGTGTACTGCAGGTTAAAATCGGTCTATGCACGTTACTGAGGAATTACATATTCAAACCTCACAAATCGATGGAATACAAAATGGATTTACACAAAACTTCGCAAATATTACGTTTCAAAGATGACCTTTTATTAATGGTAGAGAGAATACAGTGAAATGTATATTTGATGGCTGGATCTTTTTTTTTTTATTTTATATCTTATTTTAATTTAAACCAATATTTATATGTATGCAGAATAATGCTGAGAAAAATTTGAAAAAGATTTGTCCTACATTGGGCGCCAAATTTATATATTCTGCCACAAATAAGCATGTTATAAAATATAATTTATTGAAAAGCAAATATCGAGGTTTAAAGATATGGAGAAAAGTTAATTCGGTGGTTGTACCATTTGTTTTTTCCTTAATTTTGATTAATTTAAATAAACATAAATGCATTTTATCGTATATGGTCATGATAAAAAAAAAACGGACTTGAAATGCCCCAAGTTAGGCGCCAAATTTATACAATATGCTCATTTGAAGACAAACAAGGAATCTTTTATTATTGAGTTTACGGAAAATAAATTATACTGTAAAATAAAAGTAGAAACATTATTTTTTACTTAAAGTTATTATGAGGCGCCTAGATAAATAACAAAAAAAGAAATTGCAGTAAATATTACCAATGTCTTTTTTTAAGTATCATTAAATTTTAGTTTTTAAGTGTTACCGCATTATATTGTGTAATTATAATGTTCAAGCTTGGTATTCCCCACGTTGGGCGCGAAACTTGTAAAACATTAAAACAGATCATAATAAATAAATGATATACATCATAATTCCGACTCCATTTTGTTAACAATGAGAGAAATAAAACTACACAAAATATTAACACATCATGTTTTCTTTTTTACTTTATTTATTGAAACAGTTTTTCATTATTACCTAATATATAATTAACAATTCCTTAAATAAATATATATTTGCTATTTTCAAAAAACGGACGACAGACAGCGAATTTTTTTTTTTTTTTTTGGTAAAAATACAATATTATATACTAGCCATAACATTTTTTTTTATTCTGAGCTTTTTCTCTTCTATAATCACAGCGGATTTCTAGAAAATATACAAAATAATAATATATAATAATGTAGGTATAGAATACGTATTTTTTGATGTTAGTATTATATAGTGTATTAGAATTTATTTGGAGGCGATATATCATGTAAAATTGTGAAGCATGAGGAGGTAACTACATTTTTTTCTTCTGTTTGTAGGTATCAATGCAAATAAATTTGTTCTAGATTTAAAAACAAAATTGTTATTATAATGTAATCTATACATTTTTGATTTCTCGATATTTATAGAACGCTCTGTATAATCATCCTTCGTCAATATTTATTCTAACACATCTTTCCTATGAAAATAGTAATCAATGTCGCACACCAATTCTAAAATATGCAGTTATCTCATCTATGCTAACGAATAAATATATTGAATATTACGTAAATATCATTTCAATAATAATTAGATTCGCTTATATACCATGCTATCAAAAAGTAGAATCGATAGATGTCAAAGAAAAGTCAAATGTCATTACCAAATATGATGCTACCCAAACAATAAAAGAAATGTCATTAATTAATCCCTTTTTTGCCTGTTAATTTTTACGATAACAATTGAACGTTTGCAAAATGTCAGTCGAAAACGTCAGCAGTCTTTTATTTTTTGAATGTTTTTTTTTTTACCTTATATTTTGTCTTTTACAGCGAATTGCAACGGAAATAAAAAAGGGTCACTTCTTATACAAACCCAATTTTACTCCGACATCTTTGCTCTGCCGCGTGCTCAACCGTACCGGAAACGGATTATATATATGACTGGGCGATTTCTGTCCGGTGATATCTTCCGGCGTTTCTCTATTGGGAGATCTTGCAAAATTCGATTCTAATAATTTCACGGGGGATGGACTCAGGTCGGTTCTGGGCGAGGGATTTCTGGGAATGTCCAATTTTGTTGACGAAATTGAGAGATCTGTAGGTCTGTTGGGTATCGGTAAACTCTTGTTCAGTATCAGAGTGTTGTATTTCTCGTCCAAATTCCTGCTGACCTCCAAGATGTCCCTGTACTTTGATTTTTTTACGAATTCGAGATTTTGTTCCTCAGACGATGGTGAAAGTGGCGGCAAATTTTCTATTTTCGGTGATTTTTCTAGGGTCGACGGGCTTTCAGTGACTGGAATCGCTTTTCTGTCATCCGATACCTCTTCTAACTTGAAACATTCTCGTGCGTTATCGTCTATAGGAGAGTTAGGAGAAAATTTTGTTGTATAACTATAGGCGCTTGTATGACTCAACGGAGATAATTCTGAATCTCTATGCCATTCTTCTTTCTGAAATACACATAAACAAAATTCCAAGTTGTATGCCAAATCGTTTAGTGCTACAATAATTATTGTAACTTGAAAAAGACTGTAAGTCATTTCTCTACTATTTTAAATGCAAAAATGACAGCTGTCGAAAACCAATTTCACCGTTTACTTATTCCTTATTGCAATTTGAAATATTCTCGATTCAATCAAACATCATTTTTGAATTTCCACTATTTCAAGTGTCAAAATGACAGCTGTCAAAACTTAATTTCACCTTCTATTTGCATACTCCTTGCCAGTGATCCAATAAATTATTGATTTGAACCGTTCTCGATTGGTACAAATGTGACTTTGAAATCTTTGCTATTGTAAGTGACAGTTGTCGAAATTGATTCACACCATATTTACTTACTTCTGACACTTTGACGTTGGCGCTTCTGCTATTTATTTGAAGTGTTTCACAGTCTACTTCGCTGTTTACTCTAATACAATATTTGGTTTGAATTCTTTTCGATTAGATCAAACGAATACAGTTTGACAGCTATATTATTTTAAGCGTATAAGTGACAGCTGTCAAAATTTACTTCCACAACCTACTTACTTATACTATAAAACGATACTGGTGATTTAAAAGGTTCTCAATTGAATTACTTTGACAGTGTAAAAGTGGCAGTTGTCAAAATTTTAATTTCATAGTCTATTTCGCTTTCTTCTGAAATACAATATTTGATTTGATCTCTTAAATCACGTTGACATCTTTACCAGTTTAAGTGACAGCTGTCAAAAATTACTTTTTCGCGCTCCTTACTTACTCTTACTACTACTACAATGCAATAAATACTTAATTCGTAATGTTAATCTTAATCTATGCTTAAATCAAACGTCACTTTGACTTCTTTGCTAATTTAAGTGTGAGAGCTGTCAAAATTTATTTTCACTCCCTACTTACTCACTTGATTCTAAATATTCCCCAGTGAAGCAAACGTCACTTTGACAGTTCTGATATGTAAAATATAAAAGTGACAGCTGTCAAAATAATTTAATTTCATACTCTGTTTACACACTTTAATTCTCGATTGAATCTCAAAGGTCACGCTGTCATTTCTACTATATTTCAGATACTAAAGTGACAGCCGTTCGTGTAAATTTGACATTTATATTATTGCTAGTGTCAAAGTGGCAGCTGTCAAAATTTAATTTAAAAGTTTATTTCATTATTTACTGCAACATAAGTAATTTCTGAATTAAAATATTCTCAATTAGATCAACTTTGAAATTTCGATTATTTCTAGTATAAAAATGGCAGCTGTCAAAATTTAGTTTCACTGTCTAGTTTATTCTTTACTGCAATAGAATGAATAATCTACTTGGTTAAGATTGTTTTAAATTGAATTACAAGCGCACAACATTTTTGACATCCACTATCTAAACACTTACCAGTTTCTGGTCGCTTTTGGAATTTTGGCATACATCTTCTCGACTCGAATCCCTTGGCAGACGGAATTCCAAAGGAGACGGGCTCGAATCTTGCACTCTATCTTTATGTCCATCTTCCAGCAGGGATACTGGCGAGTATCTGGATTGTTGGCACTGCAGTATTCTATGTAAAATCAACGAGTTCTCATGTATGATCTCCAAGGCACGTTCGCTATTCTTCCTGGCGAAATTGGTCCGTTCCACCTCCGCAGAGGTGTCCGTACTTTCGCTCTCATCGCTGCCCAAGCTGGCTTGCTTGAAGCAATGCAATCTTTCCTCCAGAAACTTCTCGAAATCGAAGCCGTCCTCCAGATCTTGACCAGTGTCGTGTTGTTCGCACGGCAGGCAGGTGGTAGGTTCATCATCGACTTCGGTGAACTCCAACAGGTCATTGGCTATCGCTTCCTCGGAAGCTGTTACTACAAGGCCAGCAGTTTCCAGTGTTTGTTCCTTATCACGGATACTGTTGCTAATATTGTCACTTTTCATAAGAATTTGGCTGTCGCTTAGATTACTAGGATTGTCCTCTTTGATTTGTTCGCATTCCTCGTCCGATGAGTGATTATTCGGATCGTCACACAACTCGGTATCGGAAGACGAAGAGCTAGATGATTTCCTCTCCGCGTCTTTCCATTGAAGAGTCGTGGTAATGGCCTTTCGTGGTGGGGGAATCGCGCCTCGCGGTGGGCCTAAACGTCTCACAGGTACTATAGCACTCTTACCCAAGAGAAGGTGGTTCATAGCTATCGGCGCTGGTCTTTGTGGTTGCCTAGAGACCGCAGCGGAAAATATTATATGCGCCTGCCGCTGTCTTTGCTTCAATTTCGAGTACTGCTTCTTCAACACGCCAATATCCAACATCAACCGTTCCTTCGGGTAGATATTCAACTGTTTATCCTCCTCTTCGATCGGGGTGTAAGTCGGCGGAGGGCTAGTCGACCAGGGGTTTATGTTATACAGGTAGTGATCGCGTAGATTCTTCAGTTCGTGCAAATGACCGATGGAGACCACGGATTTTATTAAGGTATTGCCGTCAACGAAGCCGAATTCAAGCATCTCCCTGGTCAGTACGCCCATGATGCAATAGAACTCGTCGGCGCTGCGCACGCCCATGATTCGGTCGGCTAAGGCTTGCCAAATGGCCAATGCGGTGCGCAAAAGTATCTCGTTTCCTTCGAGAAGGATTAGGTCCCAAACGCGGAGGACTATATCTTGGGGCAGGCAATTGCAGAATAGGGTTAGAAACCTGCAATTAGAAAATTTTAATTACAAATTGATTTCCAGTTCTACATCCGGATGAGTTTTAAATAAGTGAAAATGTAGATTATAAATAGTCTAATATAAAATGCGAGAGTACTACTCACCATTGCATAGTGAACACGTTAGTCAAAGGAGGCTCGTAACTGGTCGTCCCATCTTTGGCCGCTTTCTGAAGATTATCCAGATGCCTAGACAGTCTCGGCAAATGAGATCTCAGCAACTCTCTGAACACAGCCATATCCACCGACAATCCTCGAAGACTATCGGCGAAGTAGGAGTCTGGTAGAACTCCTTCAATGAGGTAGATCATCAGTTTTAAGGCTTCAGACTCGCATTTTTCCGTCACCTGTAATATGAGAGCTGCGAGCATATTGAAGCCCTGGCAATAACCTGAAATCCACAATTTATATATTTTCGCCCAAATAAAGTAGAAAATATTAGAATATATATGAACTTACCGACATTCTTATTCCACCTAGCGTAAGCCAGGAGCACCCTCTTCAGCAGCGCCTGGTTTTCTTGGCCGTCTTCCCCGCAGAAGAGGCTGCAACCGGTACGGTGCAGATCTTTGACTATCTGCACGCCCAATTCGGCGTCCGCCGGATGCGACCATTCGCTGAAACAGTTGCGTTCCACCTTGGCCCAATCGATACCCCTAGCGGCCAAGTGGCGGTCGGCTAGTGTGAGCCAAAGACGACGCCGGAATTCGGGCGGTATGCCTTCCGGGAGCTGGGCGACCAGTTTCATAGCGGAATGCCACTGGGAGAATCCCGATTCTCCTGGCAGAGGTGTTATGGAGAAACGCATATCTTGGCGATCGATCGATATGCCTGCGAGATAAATAAAAATCTACAGAAAAATACAATTGCAAGCCTAAAAGTATTATTTTTAATCACTAGGAGAGAAAGCACCTACATTTTATTGGAAATACATTGAAAAACGTCCAATCCAAATACAGGTGCCAATTCCGATCGTATTCTATAGTATAGTATAAAAAACATATTGGACATAAACAAAGACAATCTATGTAACATCGAAATCAAAGAGAAGGTATTCTTCAATGCAGCAAAAAGAGCAATTTATAAAAAAATTGTTAAGTGTTTCCTCTTTTGGGATATTAGTGTATATACTATACTATACTATACTATGCTATTTATTGACAATATTACAAGCCAGTAATAATCCATGTATATTTCGTTCCATGTCTTTATTAGCGCGTGTGTATAGAAAGCATCTCAAGATATACAAGCCAGCTAAGGTATTAAGTAAAAACGGCATTACTTTACTTAGGTATATCGGCTTTGTCCGTGACCACGTAATTTGGGCGGTTTCTCTATGCGAATTTATACTCCTAGCTAGCAGTGTCAGTCACTGACCGTGAATATATATGTAAGTAAGTAAGGAAGTAAAGTTTATTTATGTAAGAGAAGCGGAATGTCAAGTTTGTGAAAAGAATTTCATCGACCGGCAGGAACGTGACTACGAAGTGCAGTTTTTACACAAGTTATCCATAGTTTGTCATAACCTCGCTTCTATCTCATCTAATGCTCGATAATATCCGGGTAACGCCGCTTATTTATTCCATTATTTATTTTCTGCTATAGTACTTACTAACAGTAATATAACTAATATTTATACAGATACATATATAAATGTGTAATACGCATACAAATAGCGCGTAAATATATTATACGAGGTCACGGACATAACCGACCGACCTATTCGATTCTCTATGCCTGGCGTCCGGCAAGGCTGATATTAATAAAACTTGTGCCATCTCTAGTAATTATGTTCCGATGTTCTTGCAGGAATATTACTCAATGCTCTTACAGCTTCTTTTTGTAACCGGAAGACAACTTCAGCGGACGAAGAATACCATATTTCGCTTCAGACTCGAAATTAACACAGTACGCTGTCCTAGCTGTCTCGTATGATATTATCTGCATTAGAGGCCGTATTGTGAAGAATGCCAACGCTAATAGCTTTCGTATACGTCAAAGTGAAAGTCCCACCCTAATTGTGCGGTGAGCTGAAGGCCAAGAAAATTTACCGGTTGCGTTGAAATGGCTTCTCTCTTCGTGGTAATTAATAATTGCCGTGTTTTAACGCCACTTAGTTTTCTAACTCATAGCTACCAAACCATTCTTGAACTTCTGGAATGACAGTATTCGCATTTGCCATTAACTTGTCACATACCTTTGCGTCCGATATGTTGGACGCGATACATCAGGAACAGCAATGGCCCAAGAATGGAACCTTGACGAACTCTACGACCGGTTTTTTTATTCGATGTATATCCCCTACAAGTTTGCAACGAGGATTTGTAAATAAAAGTGTTTATTTATATTTCCATCCCTGTTCCATTTATTGTGATTTAATCAGCCAAGCACGTACACACGAAGCAATATTTTCGTCTCAATGACGGCAAACGATTAAGTAATCCCCTAATCCTTTAATCTATCATTGTCCTAACAGAAACGTTGCGGTCTCATCCTATTTGTTCGGAAGAAATACATCTCGCGCATCATTAGGCTTAATGAGCGGTTTATTATCCAACCCCCGTAGACTGCAGATCAATATGTACCACCCTGTGAGTGTACAGGAGAGGTAATTAGATAATTTATCACTGCTGTGTTGTGTCATACGTCCGTTTCTAGACACGTAAGTGAGAAGGAACAGTCAATGATGGTTGGTTGAATAATTAATGAAAAATTTTATAATATAATGCTTTATGTACTACGTGTATTAAAAAAAAACTAAACTCTTTTATCTTTTCCATTATTCCATCTGTATTTCGAACAAATAGTGTTGAATTATAACAGGTAACGTCATTGAAACTACCCCCAAACTTATAGAATAATTAAAAACTTACATAGAAGTTATGCCTTCTGAAGGGAATGAATGATGAGTGCAATGTTTGTTGTTTTATTACCGCTTCATCTGTAGTGCGAACGCGTAAATACTAACTGGGCGTGAAAGCGAGTATCTTTTCTAAAATCTAAAAACGCAGATAGATGTTGCGCCTTATGAAGGTAATAAATGATATTTGCAATATTTCAGTTCAGTAAAACTACTAAGGACGTGAATACAAGCAATACACTACTCTATTTTTTTTAACTCCAGTGCTGCTTAATTAATCGATTTGAAATTTTACAGGAATAATCTTCCAGAATCCATTGTGATAGAGTATACAAAAATCCTCAATCATAATAACGCACGATTCATTAAGAAGAAAGCAAAAAACGGGTGTATACAGTCGGGAAAAGAAAAAACATTGGAAACATTCGGTTGAAGAATTTATTTTCATTAGTGCTCCATTTGTAGTGCGAATGCGCAAATACTAATTGGGGGTGGAAGAGATTACCTTTTCTCAAATTTAAAAACTTAGATAGAAGTTGTGTCCTATGAATGATATGTGCCGTGTTTCAGTTCACTAAAACTACTTAGTTAGGGCGTTAATACAAGCAATTAACCCCGAAACTATCCTATTTTTTTGTCTCCATTCCCGTTTAACCAATCGATTTGAAATTTAAGAGGAATAATCTTCAAGAATCCATTCTGATAAGAAATACCAAAATACCACTTTATTGAGAAGAAGAAAGAACCGGAATTATACAGCCAGGAGCTTATATAGATAAGGACGTAATATACTTGAAATAATAATCAAAATTTATAAAGATAAAAGTGAAGTTAATAATAATATAAGTAATAATAATAATAATAATAATATAATAATATAAGTATATTAGCCCAACAGTACAAAAGACCAATTACAGGACTAAATATATAACACAAAATGTAAATGTAATACTACGATAAACAATATAAAGCAAACAAAAACACAAAAACACAGGTACAGAGAATAGTCAAGCATTCCTCTGAGCATTAGTGCTCAAGAGATGCTTCAAAGAACAAGAAAACAAGTCACATTTATTACATATACCATTATAAACTTCAGTCATAAACACGAGTGGTGACTTAAGCAGCATATTAGTCTTAGCTTGTGCATTATAAAAGGTACAAACATTGCGAGCGGCAAGTCTAGGTACACTAAACTGAAGCTTATGTAAAATAAAGGCGCAATCAATCTTATTATTAATTACCTTATAAAGAAAAGCCAGCGCAATACCCTCTCGTCTGGTCGCCAATGAAACCACATCGAAAGCTCCCAAGAGTGTGGCATGGTCAAAACCACGACACGGATATTCGTTGAATTTACGAAACCAAAGAAGTTTCAAAAACTTTCTTTGAACAGCTTCAATGCGATCAATATATATTCCGTAGTGAGGATTCCACACCAAAGCACCATACTCCAGTCTGGACCGCACAAGACTATTAAAGAGGATTTTAAAGGTACCTAAGTTGGAAAACCGCTTAGTGTTACGACATATGAAACCAAGCATTCTAAACGCAGAGGCTATCACAGAGTCGACATGACCACCAAATGAGAGAGAGGCATCAAACACAATACCCAAATCTCTAACACTCCCACATCTACTCAAGACTTCCGACTCGATTGTATATTGGTAATGAATGGGCGACTTCTTACGGGTATAAGAAACAATTTTGCATTTGGATATGTTGATATCCAACTTACTTTGACTACACCACTCAACCAGCCTGTTAACATCAGATTGAAGATCTTTGCAATCATTAATGGAATTCACAATGCTAAACAACTTAACATCATCCGCAAACATAAGTACTTCGCAGTTCAAGGTAGCAGGCAGATCGTTCACGAACACTAGGAACAGCAAAGGACCCAAAATTGACCCTTGAGGCACCCCGGAAGTAATAACTCTACTCTCTGAAAGAAAACCATTATAAGAAACACAAAAGGTGCGCCCAGTAAGATACGATTGAATTAACCCAATCAAGTCACCACTCGTCCCCCAGCAATGAAGCCTACGCATCAGAAGTCCATGATCGATCCTATCGAAGGCCTTGGAAAGATCCGTATAAATTACATCGACCTGCGCACCAGCATCAATAGCCTCAGAGGTGTATTGTACAAGCGTAACAAGGTTAGTTGTAGTTGACCTAAGGAATTATTTATATTACCACTCCATCTGTAGTGCGAGCGTGCAAATACTAACTGGAGATCGAAGCGAGTAACTTACCGATCACGACAGGTAACTTCGTTCGTCACATCATACATTGAGCTCTCATCTATTTGACTTTTACGAAGGAATGCACGCCTTTTTATATCAAACTATTAAAGAAAGTTTCGCGACCAACCGTTCGCGGAAGAGATACCACCTACGTAATATTAAATAGACATCACCATACATCCAGAACGAAATGATGAATACGTTAACGTATAGGGCGACATGAAACGTATTACTCCTTCGTTCAATACTCGCTAGAGAATTGTGAAGTTTGCCTTTGTTATCGATTCACGAGCAGATACATAGAGATAACAGGACACCCAGATGCATGGAAATTACGTTGTACGAGCCAACGCTCAGTCAGTTCGCCCTTTGTCGGGAAGAAGAGATGCATAAACGTTCCAGTCAAATACACATAGGGGTTGGTTGGAAACGAGGCTGAAAAGACGCTGACACTTTGACATATACGGGAACTCGTATTCAACTATTTATTCGTCTGCTTTATATGCCTAGCCTAGTACATATACAAGTTTACAATGTACATATATATAGATGGAACTGCAGGTGGAGCAGCATCAAATAAACGAATTTATGAAAGTAATAGAGGTGCTTCTTGTGGTTAGCGTTGATTCATTGTCGAGGTAAATATTCTCTGACAGCCAGTCAACACCGATGATGATGCTCCAATAAACATATCCCGCTTTGAGGATGTCTAGAGCAAAGGCCGGTTTAATCAACTTTATATTGAAAGGAAAACGAATCTTGGAATAGACTGACTACGCGTTTACTTTGCTACAAAGGGAGGTAAACATAGAAGCGGTTAAATTCCAGTCAGATGAAAATATGTTGGATATTTGCTATGTTATCGGATTGAATGGAAACCTGAAATGCCGAGATATAATGCAATGAATAGCAAAACGTCATTTTGTATTTATTGCCATTCCATAAGCGTCTAAGCAACATAGAAACGTGAATGGATAACTACTGTATTTCCGTTTTAATTAAAATATGAATATTTGATTTGATATCAAGATTGTTCTAACGAATCCCTCTTTCGGAAGGTTCGCCAACAATAAGGAGTAACATTGGGGCAAAATTAGCAATGAGACGAATTATAATTTAACAGAAGAGACACTAGAAAACTTTCATTGTTAAGTAAAGATTTGTCAGAGATACAAGTTTTTACGTTGAAGTAACAAACAATAATGCTTGATTTAACAAACTGTACTATAAATCATTACTTTATACAAGTTTTTAATTTAAAAAATTGGGGCATTTTTCAATGGTTATAATTTAATCACATCAAAATATGGTCATTGGCCAAATCTAGAGTCAGGCTATAGAGATAATCCTTTGCCTATTATAACAGCACTTTTGAAAACACTTACATCTTAAAACAACAACCAGAATCCCCTAACCGAATCACGGTGTATTTTCTTCGATATTTTCTCGTTTAACCAACCATAATATTGTGATGTTTTTCCAAGAATTACCAGCATAAAAGAAAAAAACAAAAGAGCGAGACATCCTTCAGATATGTAGATTGAATAACCAGGGATTCGACGGTAATTTCAAAGCTAAAAACACAACGTGCTGCATATACACACATACCTCGTGAGTTTGTTTTTACTTCAACGCAGCCGACGCGTAAACACTTTACAAGGTCTCGGTCTAAAAAGGGAATGGAGTTATACGAGCAAACATTTCCCTAAAAGTTTCGGTTTTACTGTCTACGTGTCTACGTTAAACTTAATAAGATGAAACGTATCACTTTATATCTCTGAGCAAATTCTGGATAGATCCTAACTAAAATGAGAGAGAATTAGTAGAATATGGAAGCACGGTTTACTTTACAGCTTTGAGAGGGATTAAGTGAATGCCAAATTAAACGTGAATACTAAACAGAATTGCAGGTTGCTTTCAAAAAGAAATTGTATTTTAATTAAAAAAAAAAAAACAATTATTTATTCTTGTGTAGTACAAAAATATTTATTTAAATCCAAAGTACAAACTCGGCGATTACTATCGTGGCGAAGTATATCCAGTAAATCTGTCTGCAAATGGTCATTCTTTAGCGTGACATTTTCGCATAATCATGGGCCCTATCTTTTTCGAATAACAGCTCAAATTTTGGTTTTGAGGGTTGGTTAAATAAGATGTTATGAGCAGACGCTTGTTTTGCGTTATCGTTCGTACAACGTTTGCAGTTTGCACGTATGCTAGCAATCGCATACGTGCAAACTGCAGAGCCAGTACGTAGAACTTATTACTTCAAGGATCTACGCAACAATTATACGGTTTAAGAAAACGGATCAAATTAATGAAATAGGGAGCTGCGAAGATATTGTCGACTGGCTGTTAAGAATTAGTCGTTTAAACGTAGAGACGAAATTGTACATCGTACAAAAATTGAAAAATCTCGGCCTAATTTATCTTTAGTATCTAACGACGGCAATCAGCAAAATCGTGGTAGGTTAAATGTGATTGGTTAACGGGTTCAATTAAACGGGAAAGATGATTCGATTCCTCGTTGACGGACGAAAAAAAAATACTTTTAGTACTAAGAAGTTATGCCAAATCAACCCTAGGGTGTGAGACACCCTGTATGATTTTGTTTACTTTTTATGCCTTCGTTAAATAGTATAGTACCTGTACCCTCCACAATTCACATAAAAGCTGTCTACCTTTTACTGTATGGCTGTTACACCCCTTTAATGCATCATCTGTTTTTTTTTTGATTTTTTCACAAATATCAAAATAACTCCGAAACGGTAACTGATAGCTAAAAAGGTGTTTTATAAAATTGGCTTCAACATTCCATATAGAATCTAAAAATGCAATAAAAATATAGGCTTCTATTTAAAATATAAAAGTTGGCTATGACTTTCGATGTAACCGGAAGTGCGACATTGATTATGCCACTTTTTCTAACTAGATCATAGCCAACTATGGTTATCGCCGAAGTTTCAAAATCGAGATAACATAGCAAATCCAAGAACTTTTAATGGACAGGTTACGTGAATCACCCTATATATGTACTTAAAAATAAAAATAATATAATAGGTATATGACAATGCAAAATCAGAAGAAAAATGACACGTGAATTATCAGTTAGTTTACGTATAATAATAAACGTATTATTTACGTTTCGGTTTCGGTTTTATATTACGGTTTCGCAGCAAAGCTACGTCCCGCCATCCTTGTCACTCAATGGTATTTACTTCGCTGTAGATTCTACTAATACTTAAATTTTCCCTATAAAATTAACTTAAACGATCGATCGATTCAGAAAATAGCTCAAGGACGAATGAATTCGACTCCGTAGAATTTAAAGGAGCTGTGTCAATCCTCCAAGTTCGGTCGACAGGACAAAAAATACCTCGCCCTTTAGCGCAAGCAAGGCAATAACAATAATACCAACACCTTTTATGTTAATGTTTTAAATCGGGATACACATAACGATAGGATCCTTTGATGTACCCCGTGAAAGAGCCGTTATTTATGTATAAACTTTTATGAGCTCGTTATATCTTCGTTTGATAACGATTCTGATAGGTAATAAAGATACCTGTAACATTCGTTTTATGATACTTTTCAAAGTTAGTATCTATTAACTCTGTACTATTACGTACTAAATAATGGTAAAAAATGGTTTTTAACGCAGAAATGATATACGAGCAGGTACAGACAATAAAATCATCGACTTAATAAAGGTTAGGTACAATTTGTCCCAGTGGATTTATAAGTATTCGTTTTCCATTTTTCCTCATCTTAAATTTCGAGCCATTTTTGATCTGTCGAATAGCAAGCCTTGAAACCTTGGATTTTAGCATTTCTTAGTTTCAGATTTTTCATTTTTTTATATCGCTATTGATGGTATGAACGACAAATGAATAACCAATTATCTAAGTGAGCTATTGTAAACATGATTTATTAAGTTTGTAAAACTAATATTAAATCCATATATGTAATACTACTATATTGCTGACACATCCTAAAAAATTCCGAAATCAAAGGGGGATGGAAATATATATCGGAAACTCCTACTTGTTCTTGACGTAACGTGCGCATGCGCGTAATTTTAACGTAATAAACGTGAAAATCAGTTGACGTTGACAGTTCAAATTTGTGTTATTTGATTATTTATTTATATATTCTTGATTTACTCCTTACACTGAAACCATATTTATCGCAATGGATAGAGAACAATTATTATTTGGTGCTGCATCATTGCTTCAGCAAGTGCTTGTGGCAGATTCTATAATAACAACATATTCATTCGCTAATGATGAAATTGGAGCTGCAAAATATTGGCAACACATACACACGGAATGAGAAAAGTTTTTCCTAAGAAAGGTTTGCAGCATGCATAACGCAAGAGTATTCACGAGGTCTGGTATATATGCAAAGGTTACATATGAAATAGTTTTGAAAACTTTGTTAAAAGGGGATTTTGCCTATCTAACATTATCTTGGTTAATTACATTGTTTAGCGGCGATGGACAACTTATTGAACAGATATTATTCAATTATATAGGTTTTCTCAAGTTAGAATTTTAATCGAACATATATTTGGCATGTTGACAGTGGTTTCTATCGACTAATATATTTTGAAAATTCAACTTTTTGAGCAACCTGGCCAAATTGAAGATTTTGAAGCAGCCATAGAGTTAAATCACAGAGATCAAGTTATGCGTGTATGTTTCCTCAATAAATGCAAACAAATTTCAATAAAAAATGTTTGTATTTCTAGAAATATTTTTTTGTTTTAATAATAAAATTGTAACTTTATTCCTAGTGAAAACATGAACAAAAATGATAAAATTAAAGAGAAGATAGTATATTGAACAAAAAATAATCTCTAATATAAAATAGCAACAGGTTCATTACAACAATACTGAAAACAAGGTCAGTAAAATAAAAAAATTCACACAAAAATAAACTTAAATTTAGAATATTCTCAGATTTCCTAGTTTTATTTATGTATCACGTTCACAATTTCACTTAATAACTGCTTTTCGATGTTGAATCTTTCTTTCATAATATTCAACCAGTGGAAATTTTTTGATATTAGCCTCATATTTTAATTTTTGCTCTCCCTTGACATAAGTAACAGTAGGTATCATATAGATATAAGTCTCCATCATCAGTCGATGAAAATACACTGCTATTTTCTTCTTGTTTGGGTTTGTCTACCGTTCTAGTAGCCTCTAGGAATACTTTAAATATCTGGTAGAACTTTTCCCAACTTTTGATGTCATTTGTTCCAATGAATTCAAATTATTATTGTTCTGCACAATGTTAAAATATATTCAATAATATACTTTAAAATAATCTTTATTGTTTACATACAAATATATGACTTGTGTATTCTCACCAGAGATAACTTATATTCTGACCATAGACAACTATTTTTGACGACTTTTGACTAAACAAAATCTGTCAAACATAAGAACTGTCAGAGAACATAGTTAGGCAAAGAAGTGTATCTTCCATCCCCCTTCATCGGCGGAAATTCGTGCCACTGGTTCTGTATGAGACCCGCAATATACTAGTATTACATATATGGTTAAATCTAATATTACATTTGCATTAGTGAAAAGCGAAATAATAAGACAATACTCATCTGATAACTAAAAAGGTCAATAAACTGTCATGCATAGCATTGATTTGTTTTTATTCATATTTATTTTTATATCGAAGCATCAGGTAATGCAAACTATAAATTTTGACAGAATTTGCAATATAGCCTAAACTA
Organism: Cetonia aurata; assembly: GCA_949128085.1. NCBI lineage: Eukaryota > Metazoa > Arthropoda > Insecta > Coleoptera > Scarabaeidae > Cetonia > Cetonia aurata. The sequence continues at coordinate 40,283,583 of OX421887.1, read as the reverse complement.
ACTATCGGAAGTGCAGATAACCCTACATCACTGCAAAGGTGTTTCATCTGGCTGTCAAAATAATTACTAAAAAATATAGCAAACCGTCTAAAATAAGACAGTTGAAAGCAGTTCTAGGAATTTGTTGTGACACCCTGTTTATCTTTCGTAGTTTTCGTGCTAAATTCCGTCCACACACTAATATCGCACCCGGTATAAACATCGATTCATATAGCAGAAATATTAAAATAGGCGTCTACAAGAACTATCAAAAAAAGCAAAAATTTACACAATTTAATGTAATTCTTACAAAAAAAAAAAAAAATCAGCAATACTCCTCGATGTCTAGTTCCATCATGAGTTTCAGTTGAGCGTTTCACTGCAACAGCAAATCACCAATCGAAGACTGAAATGAATCCGCAGGACCCTATATTTATAACGTATTATGTAGATACATTCGAAGAAAACTGCGCATGACGAACGCATTACAATACAAACTATAACTTCGGAGCGATCACTAGACAAACAAAACAATTCCAAAACAAACTGTATTTTAACTTACGGGAACTCGCAGTAGAAGTGGCAGCAGTAGTGGCACGCTTTATCGTGTTTATGAACGCGCTCATCGGTGCATAATATTATTCTTTAATTCGGTCGTAATGATGAAAAAGCCCGACTACGTCAACGTGGACCATAATCGTCCGCGCTCAACCAACCGACGTAACACGACTGAATCGGCGACGAAATCGTATGGCGGACGCGCGACGTCGAAATGAAGCGTCGCGACGCCTCGCACCGCGACGCAGGCGCCCTCTAACGTGCCGGACACGAGGTGCGCGCCGAACCGGCCGATCTGCGGACGATCGCGGCGCTGGAAGTATTGATTGTGCACTCACGTTTACGGAGGTTGACTGTGATGACATCACAATAGGCTTCCCGTTGGCGACGCAGGGCGTCGCGCCGCTTCAGCTGACGCACCAGGATGCTTCCAATGCGGCCGACGTGGTCGTGCAATGTGACTGTGAGCGATTGCAGTTCCTCGATACCTGAAAGTAGACGACGTGTCCTATTGTAAAAGTGCTTTTCTTTCTGTTCTTTTTTGTCTGGCTAACTAGACTACCGCCTTTGATAGGAAATGAACAATCAGGTGCGTTTCTTCTCAGTAAAACGCTAGTACTGTCATAATTGTATGAAGCATTTACTGGTTTTAACTTAGTCATAAATATGTGATTATACCATTCTGTAACTTAAATTAAATCACCTAGTTTCCTTCTATCAAATTACAAGCTATTAGCAAAAGCACTAAACCCACATTGGCAGATGGGATCGACTACACTGATGAAGTATTTAAATGAAATGCATCACCCCAAATAACGAGGCGGTTACCCTAATTTTTCTCATCTCGAGTCAACCTCGGAACATGGTGGAACGTTACGCTCGATTCAGTGTTTCATTAAAATATTTCTTATCATATCAAATTCATTCCAACTTTGACAGATGGGGTAAGCAACTCAAACTATATAGTTGTAAAGGTGATTGTAGAAGTATCCGGCTGAGTTTTCAATAAAAAATACACTCCGCCAAAAAAGTATCGCATAATTTAGTTTTGAATCATAAAAGTATCGCATAATCTTTGTTTGTAGCATAAAGTTGTAAATATACTTTAATGCGCTCTAAGATATAATTTCTATGATTGTTTAAATAAAATACAGGCCAAATAAAAACAAGAACTCATACTTGAGATTTTTATTAAAACAAGAAATTATAATTTTGGAAAGAAAAATGTCATAACAGTAGCTTTTAATACTGAGTATTGCCACCTCTGGCTCTTATGACCGCTCGCATACGGTTTGGCAGAGATTCGATTAACCTCCGTATATAAGCCTGATCCAAATTCTCCCACTCGTCACGGAGAGCATTTTCTAGTCCATGCAGGTCCGCTGGGGCAACATTTTGGGTTCGTATCCGTCTGTGAAGGAGGTCCCACACGTGCTCGATAGGGTTCATGTCCGGACTTACCGCAGGCCAATCTAAAACTGGAATACCAACATCGTTAAGGTATTCCTGGACGATTATTGCAACATGCGGTCGTGCATTATCGTGCATTAACATGAATTCGTTTCCTATAATTGGCGCATATGGTACTACATGTTCTTCTAAAATTTCCGTTATATACCTGTGGGCAGTCAGTGTACCTCTGTCTACTGGTACTAACTCTGTACGACCTGTTAAACAGATGCCTCCCCAAACCATAATAGAGCCACCAGCGAAATTAGGTCTAGGTCTGATATTACACTGCGAATAGCGCTCACCGTCTCGTCTGTACACTGAGATACGCCTATCTGAGGTGTAAAGACGAAATCTTGACTCATCTGTGAAGAGTATATTGGCCCAGTCATTAATGTTCCAATTTACATGTTCTCTGGCAAACCTTAAGCGAGCCACTCGGTGGTTCCTAGTGAGACGAGGGGCTGTTACAGCTACTCTAGCTCTTAATCCACTATGTCGTAACCTATTCCGAATAGTTTGAGTACTCACACGAGTATTTCTGACTCTAGCCAAGTCGTTCTGCAATTGTCTCGCAGTTACATGTCTTCGACGTAATGCTTGTAGTAGTAAATAGCGGTCATCTTGGCGAGTAGAACATCTTGGACGACCTGGTACAGGTCTTCTACTGTAAATGCCTGTTTCCCTATATCTGGCTACGGCTCTAGAAACACTTGACTGATTGATGTTCATCAAATTAGCAACGTATGCTTGAGATCGTCCATCTTCGATTAAAGCAACTATAGCAGCCACTTGTTCTGAAGTTAAATTGCTCATTTTAGTTTTAAAAGCGTTGGTACAGAACTCTGACTTCGCACTTTAAAATTTGTCCGTATAGGAAGACTTTCAATAAACAACTGAACAAACCTTACACATATGCATTTTTCTAAATGTGTTCTTTTAGGAAAAAAAAAAAGCAAAAACGCTAAGATCCATTATTTTGTTAGTGTTTTTATAGTTCACATACACGAGGCAAACTTTTTGTGAACGTATAAAAATATCTTGGTTCATAAATGCCCTTTTTTAGTTTATGCGATACTTTTTTGGCGGAGTGTATTTTTAAAGACATTCGAAATTTCTATCTACCAAAATGATTAATAAATAAATTAGATAAATAACGATAATATGTTCTCTCTCGAATCCTAAGTAATTTTTGAATCACGGTTTTCACCACAGCCCACGAAACTTACACGATTAAAGCCTATTTTAGAACAGGTGCGCTAGCTAATGGAATCTGGTGATACAGTCGGCGTTTATGTGAATATATTTGACGCTATATCTGTTTAAATGTTGTTGTTGTTAAACATCCAATGTATGTACATTATACTCACAACAGAAATAAAGATGCACTATCTATCTATCATTTAATTTTTTTTTGTGATGTTGGCATAGCTAACAAAAACAATGAAGGTCGAAAGATGAATCACATATGTTTAAAAACTAAACCTTACGTGTCTGATCGTTTTTACAAAAAAAAAAAAACCGTTCGAGTTAGCTCATTTTTTTTTTCTAATATTCCGTACTGCATAATATATTCTGCCATAAATATTGATTTATCCCTAAGGTTCCCGAATAGATATTTATATCTTAGTATCTCTGGTACATACGCGGCGGATATTCCCCCAATCTTCAGGGGATACTCGCAGAGTATCGGATCATAAAACAGATTACCTAAGCTCAAGAGCGGAGCAGCACTCGTTCGAAATTAAATTTTCATTTACCAATCTCTTCGACGACGGCATTATAAAATCGAGTTTTATAAAACTGATTATCGTTTCATTCGATAATCTTTAGCCCTACCTCCTCCCCGCAGTTCTAACCCGATGAATTTCAAAGGTACGGGGATATTTTGAGATCCAAGAAAGAAATGACAATAGGCCGAATAAATTTACCTTGCGAAAATAAATGTGGCGAATTACCAAGAGGTTTGATATTCGTATTTATGTTGTACATAAATATGTATTTAAGAGGCAGAATTAATTTGTTTGTCCTCGTTGGGTAAATAACTTTCTTGCTTTTGGGGTATCCATATAAAAGACGTTACACGTGACGAAATAAATTGAGTTGAGCATGAAAATTGTATATATTTTAATAAAGACGTTGTTTGTTTTATTATCTAACATTTTGGGGGATTCGCTGGTTACGCCAAATTCCAAATTATCGCTTTATTCTCTTATTTGAGACATAAGAAAAACTATTTGTCCTACAATCAGTATTCTAAACGCGTTGCAGGACACATCATTTATTTATAGACCCGTTGAGGATTCTGCCATCGGCATTTTTGCCACACAAAAATTGCGGTGCTCCTCGACAGCTGTTTCTCTCGCTCGTGATATAACCCTTGTCCTAAAACGTGTTTCTATTTCACAATTTGTTTCTTGTTTTAAATTGCTGAATCAATAAAATTTTCTCTCAGGTATTCTTTCCTTAAAGTTCCTCCTTTTTGTTTTCTAGTATTCTATTTTTAAATGTTAGTACGTGCATGCAAAATATTAACTTGTTCTTTGTAGATTTATTATAAGACGTGTTATAACATAACTTGATTGATCCAATGACTGATTTGTCTTTGACTTTTTTTTAAGAAATTGTAATTATTAAAATAAATTCATATTTTTTTTTACTTTTTTTGTTTCATGCTCGAAATAAGCTACGTTTTTTTTTTTTTAATTTTGGCGTTTGAACGCCATAGATTAAACAATCCATTCTTTCAAAGAACTTATTGCTGAAGCTTCTTCCCAGTATTCTCATAATCTATCGTTTAAAACATCTGCGTAAGCGTTGAAACGTAACACGATTCTACCCAGTTCCTTCCTTGTGCTATCCCTCGCTGTTTCATGTATGTACTCATCGTGGGTGTAATTTTCAGAATTTATATTACGCGACGTCGAGGGCGTTTCAGAAGACCCACGTTAAATGAAACATGCGAACTGAGAATCGCTATATAACCGTCTGGAGACTGAGCGTTCTCTTTTTTCACTAATCATTTTTTATGCTCTAGTGATTCTCGGCGCGCGTGGGCCGTCATTGTACTTTAACGTCGAAAGATGAAAGTATACATACACTACCGCACAACCAGGTTTTGGCATGTCACGAATACTTAAAAAAAATCAAAAAATTAACAGCGACTGATACTAAAAAAGAAATTCATTGATTACTCTAAAAGATGAAAATTATTACAATACAACGACTACTCTTTACCTTGATGACTACTCGCACAACTAGCGCCACCTCTGTTAAAGCAATGTTAATTAACCTGCATTAGAAAAAACATCGAGTAGAGAAATATTTGTTGCAATAGTAAACTCCGGACCGTTCACCCAGCCAATTAAAAAGTCGTTTGATGACGGATTACTCCCAATACAGCGGACCGGCTAAACCGCGCCACCCTCCACTAACCCTCGTACACATCTGTGGTTTGGGATCGTCGGTAGATTCTGTAGATTCCTTTTTCTTAATTCCTGCCTCTCACTTGTAAAAATCAACGACTGCGAGACGCGAAGCGTCGATCGCGTCTCGCAATCGTTGATTTGATAACAGATTACGACCCACCTAAAAAGACCCGCTAAACCCCTTCCACTAGTAAAAAGACTCGCAGTCGTTGATTTGATCCCCATTACGACCCACCTCAGCAGACCCCCTATATCGCACCACTCTCCGCCAACTCCCGTCTACACCTGCGATTGGTTTGGGATCGTCGGTACAACCTGCATATTCATTTTTCTTAATTAAAAATTACACACTTTATATATTGTAATAATTAAACGTGAAATTGTCACCTGTATATTAAGTTTTCTTAATTAGAAATTACACATACTGTATCATTATTATTTTCCGTTGTAACACTAAAACAAATCGAAGAAAACACAAAATTCTTATCTGCTTTAGATATCCGTCAACTATCGATAATTTACATACTTAGTAACCGACGTCTTTCGAGTAATGGTTATTACATTAATTATAATGTTAATTAATAATGTGTTTTGTGCTTATTTTATACCAAATTCGTCGTCGTTCAAGGTTTCGATGGTTTTGACGCTCGGTGCACGACTACCTGCTGATCACCGGTAATATTACATAATCCGACCCTTCTTGGCCTTGGGCATTGTCGGTCCGTAACCGAAAATCATGAAAACTCGAAATTTCGGAATAGGTTTACGCGTTTTCCCGCTTTTAACGACGAACGGGGATACCCCTAGTACCAGACCACCGACCGTCTGCGTCCCCTAAAAATACTCCGACGCCTAAGCGCGGTCTACGATCGGATCCCTTGTAACAAAACATACCGGCTAGAGGCGTTCATGCTACTAATAGCGTACTGCTTTTGGATGCCTTTTAATATTGTTACTAATAGCGTACTGCTTTTGGATGCCTTTTAGTATTGTTATTACAATCGTGATTAGACTAACGTCGAATTACCGTGCTCAGACCTCGACTAAAGGTCATGTTAATCTCTACCTGTCAATAGTCAATTTAGGAGCATCTTGAAACGTACTAAAAATTTCTGTTTTAGTACGTTTCAAGTTTAGTCAGAGTAATTTGTTTGTACAATTTTCATATTCATGTAGCTATTTTGTAATTTCTGCCAGGTGAGGTCTACTGTCATTTGTGGTAGCTACATTAAACTCTTCAGCTTCTTCGTCCCCTGTTTTTACTTTTTGTTTGACCGAGGTCTCATCGGTTTTTTATTAGATAGGATCTTCACCTGCTTGGTCCCATCGACAAGACGTGTCTAATAAACAGATTAAGTGCAAATACGGTTTTGAGTTCCGGGTCATAAGATTAATCCCATAAAATATATTAGAAAACTTTCTCGCTTAGCGAAATTTCTGTGGACGGTTCTCAAAAGTAATTTTGTTTTAAAACAAAAACTGTTGAACGAATTGTGACGAATAACCCGGACATCTTGTTATTTCCTTGTATAGGATTTTATTTTCAATACGAAGAGAAAAAAAAACCCTATTTTTATCATTATCATATAAGTCTCAAAATCGTGATTTCTTGGCGATCAACGACCGCATTCATATAGGTATATCCCCTTCATAATTTACCGGATAAAGTTGAGGGAGCGTACGATTCGATTTGCCGACTGCGAAAATTTATCATCGCTATATGGAAATGGGCGCGCGGAATATCCCAGCATATCTCTGGCGTTGGCAGATAACGCGATTGCGAAGCGCAGGTGCAGGTGCCGACGAGTTATGGGATGAGAGGAAAATCCGCTCCTATAATCACATTTTTCTGAACCCCGAACAACGATAAGAGGTGATCGTAAATGGAAGCGACGAGTGCTCTTCGCTAAACTTGATGGATATTTATACTGCGCGGTCGTGAATTATTTGTTCGCCTCCGTCAAAACTTTCGAGAGGAATAAAATAGAGACCGGGTGAAATTAAAGGAAATTTGTGATATTTCAACGGTAGGAATGTGCGGCTAGCTCAAAATGTAAGATAGAGGGCATTGCTATCTTTGAGAGAGTATCAGCAAAGTGATCAACGAAAGAAAGACGAGCGTCAAAAATCACCCCCAGGTCTCTAATCTTATTACAACGAGCCAAACATGTAGACTAAATATTATAAGCAAAGATAACATGATTTTTCTTTCTAGTAAAGATTAATGGTATCGGACAGTGATTCAAGGTTTTTCTGGAGTTGCAAGCAGTCAGCAATAGATGTAATGTTGACGTATACTTTAACATCCTCAGCGAACGTGAGAATGTTGCAGTCAATGGCTTCTGGAAGATCATTGATAAATAACAGAAACAACAAAGGGCCCAAATTGGACCCTTGTGTATGTAATAATATAGCTATCGGACCTGAAACCATTGTAGGATACATAAAACTGACGATCAGACAAGTACGACTGGAACAAGGTAAGAAAAGCATTCCTAACACCAAATCCACGGAGCTTCCTCAAGAATATGCCATAATCGAAAGCTTTAGTAAGATCCGTATAGACAACATCTTGACCTTGGGTGTCCAATATATCGGTTGTCTATTGCGTCAACTGGAAGAGATAACGGTCGACCTTCCTCCCACAAAATCATGCTGCGATGTCGATATATAATAGTCAGTTGCAAAGATTTTAGCGATCTGAGACAATATCGAAATGGTGTGATAACTGCTCACACCAAACATATCACCTTCTTTAAAAACTGGGCAGATCCTCGCGCGCTTCCAAGTAGCCGGAAATGTACAAGTTTTCAGGATGATATGAGTCTGAAAAAATAGCAACCAGAGGATGAGCAAGAACACCAGCGCAATCCTTAAGTAAAAAAAACTCGGAACTTGATCAGGACCATTGGTTAAGCTGCCGCACAACGTCCTAGCCGCCGAAGGAACGTCATCATAAGATACTTCACTCGCAGTAATGTGAGGTACAAAAGAGCAAAAATCATCAACACAGGGAAATTTGGTTGAAGATTGAAAGGCATTGAAAATGTTATCAGAAAATGCATTAACAATTTGCTGTGGGGTATCCAATCGTTCACCATCATGAACCATTACTTCAGGCATTCTACTAGTACCTCTACGTGATCCAACAAAAGACCAGAAGCTGCGTACGTCACTCCTAATTGCTGTGTCGACGCCGAACACATAGTTGCGGTACGCTTGTTGAATCTGGGATTTGATCTGAGTGCGAAGTCTTTTCATGCAATATCAATATTCATGCATGGAAATGAAAGCTACGTTCATCGTAAAACTACTTCAAAGGAATAATTCTGAAATGTTCTGCAACAAGAATGCAATAATGGAAAGAATGGCGCGAATTATGCGAGCAAGCAAAGATTAGTTTTTTTGACGGGAAAAATATTGATGGGAGATACAATTGAAAAATATATTGTTAGAGTAATAAATATTTGTTTAATATTAATTGCCTTTTATTTTTCGTTTTTTTAATCAGCTACTCGATCAGATTTCCGTGGACGACAGTGTACGTAATCAGGATGTTTCGCACTCTGACATTCGCCGTTTTCATCATCAATTTTGACAGGATGAAAAAATTCCGTTGAAATAGGATATACTTCAGTCATTATCAGAGTTGATATCCGCCCGTAAATCAGATTTTTTTGCGTGAAATTTCATTTCGTTAATGAATTCTACTCCGTCTTTCTGGCTCGCGTTATTGCGTCGGTGTAAATCAACGATGGTGGTGTGATTTATGGAGCCCCGCTCCTCTATGGGGAGTTAGATTACTCTCCTGGTTGGTCCCAGGAGCGAGCAGGATCGACCCTACAGATATGCGGAATTAATTAAATTACCGTGTTTTAGATACCTGCTACATATGTACGCCATAAACATGCACAGTGTATTTTTTTAATAAATACCGAACGATCGAAAAAGATTATCCTAAATGGCAATGGTTCCACAATAGGGAAATTTTGTGTAACCACCTTGCTGTCCAAGTATAATTGAAATTACTTTAAGATCCCCACAAACTGTCCACTCGAATTCCTTGTACTTTAACTTATCCAAGATCAATGCCAAGTTACCATAAATTTCCTTCAAATGCACTGAGTGACCAACGGGTATTGATGCGTATATATTCCCGTTGTGAAGTAAAACAGCTTTTATACTTCTTTTCGAGGAATCAATAAACAGTCTCCAATTCTCAGCTGCATGTTGAACTTTGAACATGGACATTAAACCATTAATATCGGAACAATAGACTAACTCGCCATCTTGAGAAAAATAAGGCTCAAAATGTTTTTGCCTATTTCTATACCAAGCAAAGGAAGTTCCAGGTGCCAATAAATTCTTCTCTTGCAGTCTGGATCCTAGTAACTCAGCAGATTCTTTTGAGAGTCCCAAATCTCGGATCAGGTCATTTCATTCGGCTTGAGAAAATTGTTGGGGTCCACTGGAGTCGCCTACTTGAAACTCGTCACTAGAACTTTCTTCTAATTCACTTTCTGATGATGGTAAATCGACTAGGCTTTGGGGTGCTTGTGGTGTAGGAATGCCAGGTCCGTGAGGAACTGGGCGGAGTGCCGAATCCATGTTTGGGTAGCAAATTTCTTTTTTATTTTTGGCACTATACCCTTGCACATTGCACGGACAAAAGTTGCAGTCATCGCTGTGGTTTCGAGACTCTCTCCATATCATGGGAACGCCAAAACGAAAAGATTTAACTTTACCTTTTGACCACATTCTAAGTCCTTCAACACACCGTGAACAAACTCCAAGGCTGGGGCCCAAGATTTGTCCTGGTCCCCTATCTTCACACCAGAATACGCAAAATACATTTTTTTAACAAAATCAGTAATATTTCTTTGTCGTTTTTTCACTACAAATTAACCACAAATATAGCAAAAACTGTCAGAAGAATTTACACAACCTCTTGAAGTCATAGAAAGGGCATGGAAGGGAGTGGGCACTTTGGAAATTCCGGCATTTTCTCATCATACTTACTATGGAAAATCCCGATATATATGATTCAACGCTGACTAATTTTATTGTTATGAGTTACTAAATGTTTTGTTTCAGTCTATAAAACATAACATTATTTTATAATAAGTTGGAATTAATAAAAAAAAAATATTTCGGCAGTAAGCGTTTTTATATCATTAAAACCACCGCTTTATGGTCATAATACTAGATTGTCGTAAGAATAATCATGCAAATCTTAAATGCACCCTTATTTTTATTCCATCTAATTTTACTCACCTTTTTCTTGCAGTATCTCTTCGGTAATCGCCTCCACCGTGTAATCCCGTTGCGATTTCGAAGATGTAGCCGAATTGTAATCCGTGCTGCTGTTAGCGTGGTTATAGATATCCACCAGCAACTGGTCGACTAGCGCGGACGTCCTTCTCTTCTCGACTTCCGGCGGTGGCCTCGTTTCCGCGTTGGTGTTCTTGAAAACGTTCGCACGTCTGACCGCCGACTTGGTAACTTTCTCCGGGACCGGTTTATTAGCTTTAGGCCGAATTGTCGCGGTAAATTGTCGGGGTGGCTCGACTTGCGGTATGAACGGCATGGCATCTGGTGGCGTGGTCGGCGGACTTTGACACGTAACCACCAGATCGCCAAACACGGTCGGATCGCAGAGTTGCAACTGATGGTGCTGGCGAGCGGTGGAGCGTCGCTGATGCGTCAACATTGTGGTTGACAGTTAATCCTCTTGATATCGGACGATATCTAAATAAAAACAATGTATCCAATAATATATGCTATATTGTCCTGTGAATAATTTAATTAAAGTAGGTGTACTTGTATACAGACTGATTAATATCCGATCCTCAGTATGGGGATCTGGCTTATTATTATCGATAGGAGGTTATATTTATTATAAATTCAACAAAAAAAAAAATGGACCCGTAACAAACAACTTTTTTTCTTTAAAAACTAAGAAAGCTATTTTATGTTGTAAAATCTATAGCACCTTTATTGGACATTGTCGGGAAAAATTAAAAATGTATTTTCCAGGCCACTTTTAATCTGATGGTGTATTCTAAGAAATTAAAAAAGTTAAATTTTAAATTAAAAAATTAAAAAGTTCAATATTTTTTCCTACTGCGAGTTTTTCAAAGCCAAGCGCGTTTAAAAACATCGAAAAATTAAGAAAAAATCCAATATATTACCAGCGAGACAATTTTCCAAAACAAGAAAAAATTGCAAATGATAAATTCTTAAATTGCAACTGCGTTCTACATTTACCTATTTTGCGCGATTAAAGAGGAAGCTAAATACTACCAGGTGTATGCATAAGTCTTTTCCGGTTTTTGTGGTAAAATAAACACATCAATTTTGATAACAAGAATCCAAAAGAACAAGTGAAAAAAATCCCTTACCACAAAAATTAAAAGATACAAATCTAAATACGTATTTCGGCAACTAAGTTGCCATCTTCAGTAGAAAACAAGTGAAGAGCAATGTTAAACGTAGTGTGTATATCTTCCAAGGTTTACCTTAGCCGAAAACACTACGTTTAACACTGCTCTTCACTTGTTTTCTACTGAAGATGGCAACTTAGTTGCCGAAATACGTATTTAGATTTGTATCTTTTACAGTGTTATTCCACTAGTGATTTGGTGAAGAGCATATCTTCCAAGGTTTACCTTAGCCGAAAACACTACGTTTAACACTGCTCTTCACTTGTTTTCTACTGAAGATGGCAACTTAGTTGCCGAAATACGTATTTAGATTTGTATTTTTTAATTTTTGTGGTAAGTGATTTTTTCACTTGTTCTTTTGGATTTTTGTTATAGTTTTCAAGCCACAGTCTCCACCCATCAAAGGAACATACATTTTGAGTTTATTCGAAATATTGGCCTTCGGCTTCTACACACTTAGCCCATCTTTCAGGTAAATTACGAATACCTTGCCAGAAAAATTGTTTGTCTTTTGCGGCAAACCATTCGTCAAGCCACTTTCCAACATCCTCGCAATCGCTGAAGTGCTGCTCTGCGAGCACGTGCCCCATTGATGCGAAGAGGTGATAGTCTGATGGCGCCAGGTCAGGGCAGTACGGCGAATGCGAAAGGATGTTCCATCCGAGCGATTTCATCGGTGCAGAAATTTACTTTCGTACCGTTGCAGCAGCATTTCACAAGTGACTTTGCGATTTTCCATTTGTCGTTCATTCAAATCGTGTGGGACCCATTTACCGAGTTTATGGATTTTCCCCGTTGCCCGTAAACGTCTGCTGACGGTTTCTTGTGTCACATTTAATGCTTCTGCTAATTGCGCTAATTGAGTTTGAGTAGGGTCATCGTCCAGTAACGCCTGCAATTGCTCGTCTTCGCACTTTTGTGGTCTTTCACATTAAAATCGCCACTTTTAAATTATAGAAACCATGTCTCACATGTCCTAATCGATGGAGCGTGTTCACCATAAGTTTCTACCAGCAAACGATGACTGCCTTTTCCACTGTCTTTTTCTTTTGATGAAATAGAAAAAGCAAAGCGTGCCGCAAATATTCTTTTTCAGGCACAAACGTAGACATGATCACTTAACTATACAACAGAGATGCTATCAATTGACAGACTCAACTTGTATGTGTTTTTGTAGGTTATTGTCATACAAATAAACTGACGTGGTGTCGAATTTATACGTGTATTATTCGGTGGTGCCCTCTCTTACTAAAACCGGAAGAGACTTATGCATACACCTGCTAAAAGAGGCGTATCCACCTTCTTTAGAGTAGTACGTTCCAGGTGGAACGCGGGCTTACTAGTTTGTTTACTAAGTGTTCGTAGGTTACGCTCCCAGCGGCTTGAATTTTTACATTTTGAATGTAAGTATTTTTTTTTTTGTTATTATTATAGACTTTAAAACAAAACAAAAATTGCAGGTAACATTTAACGCTAATATCTATCTATCAGGAAAAAATATTCTGAAGAATTAGAATGTACCCTATTACATCTAGAAGGACATCAACCACATCCTGCAATTTTTCTAGGATTTGATAGAAACTTGGTGGAAAATGGATCGTTTAATAATGTTTATGCTAACAGGAATTTGGATCATCTACATGTGGCATCAAAATAACTTTTTTTATTATTATTTATTATCAACATCCTTGTGCAGAAGGTTCGCACGTTTGATGGGAAAAGATTAAGGCTCTAAAGCGGCGATAAATATTTCGCCGGAATTTCGAATATTTAATTTAGGAAGTTTAATCACCGTGATAATGCTTAAAGCCAAAGGCGAAGAGAGATGTCTGGGATTTTTGGTGCGGCTCCTTAATCGAGCCGGTTTTAATTACGCAGTCGTTAGACGCAGTTCTTTATTTTGATATACCGGGTGTTTCTGAGGACGCGACTAGCTCCGATAACATATAATTGCAGTCCGGGGGATGTCTTTGTACGGCGAAGGAAGAAAAGCATAAAAAGTACACTTTTGGAAAAATCTGGATTCTCTGCGCGATAGTTTATCAGAATAAAAGAGCAAATTATTTTAATAATTTATAAAAATCACCCCCTTCCCATTGAAGTGTTTGGTAAAATTAAATTTTTAATTCATCTTCTCCAGGGTTGTAAAAGAATTAATTTAACCAGTAAAAAAAAAAATTAAACATTTAAAAAATTCCTCTCAAAAAAATTATCTCCCCCTTCCCCCTCAGTGTTGTAACAAAAAATTATCATTTAATACATTTTTGATTTTAAAAAATTGATTTAATAATTAAAGCTATTGAAAGGGAAATTCATCCAAGGTCCCCTCTGGGTTTTCAAGAATTTTAAGAATTTAATTTATTATGATTTTGAATTTTTTGCTTGTCCCCATATTGCATACTGCAAAAAAATTAATTTAATTATTGACAGCAGATTTCCCTTTTTCAGTTTTTTTTTTTTAATTAATCCTTTATAAAAATTTTAATTCCTGCACCCTCAGCCCCTCGTTTTTTCAAAAAAAAAATCGTCATTTAAACAACCTCTCTCCTCATTGGGTATTTAAAAAAAGAAAATTAATTATTAAAAAAAAAATCTTGCATCTGATAGGGGGGATCATTCCTTCCGGTCCCCCATCCGTTTAACTAATCGCGTTTTTCTCCACATTTCTCGAATGCAATAGAAATAAATTTCATTATTTAAAAAATTTCAAATATACCCCTATTAAAATATATAAAAATACAAAATACCCCCACATCATAACAATGGGGTTAAGATTGGAACATTGAGTACACCATAATGTTTGTAGTTTATTATGTGCTCATTTATTTTTGATTATTTGCTGAAAATCTCAAAGAATTTGCAATTTTTTTTACTTTTTCAAGTTTAAAAGAAAATTACCGGTCAATTTCACTAAGGTACATAATTATTAAAGAGAAAATCATTTTATTTCTGAATGTATACGGAATAATAAAAAAAAAATGCTCGTTCAACTTTACGAATCATTATATAAAATATTCTTCAGTAACTTCCTCCATTAATGATTTAAAATTAAACAGCTACGAACTTTGACAGGCAACTTTGGGAATTTAAATTTTCCAACCTTAAATATTTAATACAGCAAAATAACAACAAAAACAAGGCTTCAATGTCAGTACTTACTGTTTCTCAACACAAAAATAAAAACATTATCTTCCATCTTATCTACAACAATATAATGTAGGTACAACACCTTCACTGATTCTTTTTAGAAAATAAACAAATAGCTAAAATGTCCCATATGTTACGCGCTTTATCGTTCACATTTCTGGCGCCACTACACACGTATTCTGTCGCTTTCGTTATAATGCGTGTGTGTGCAATCCTATCTGGTCCCGCTTTATCCTGGCGATAAATAGGATTCGCTCCCTTACGTCTTTTAATCAATTTCGCACGACTCGTACCGCGATGACGCCATGATTATCCCATTTAGAATTATGTGTGCGGATTAATCGTCGAGTGGTATAATAGTGAACGGGACTGTATTTACAGCACGCTTCAAAATGTACATCATATATAGACTAGTTCGTCATAGCGTGGTGGGTGATACGCAGTATGTAATGTATATAATATACAACTGTTTGTGTACCATCGCGAAAATAAGAAATGAGCCAACATAAACAATTCAACAATACAACATACGGTTTGCAATTTTTTAATATAATGACAAACCTCATAAACCGACATATTGGTTTATCTACTTTCATTTATTTGATTGTATGTGACAGCTTTTACACTCAAAGAAAGTTACAAACTCAGTTGCATTTAAAAAAAAATCATTTCCAATGTTATATTATTCTACTTTGTCGGTATCCTGCATACACATTTCAATCCGCTACAGATTATTTTATCCGTTTCGATTAAAAAGAATAGAATTTCGCGAAGGACACACCCCAAAATTTTAATCTGCGCGTTCTTTCACAAACCTACTGCCTCGCAACCAATAGAGTCATTTCTCCCTACTACCCTAATTTCTGATTGGTTACTATACACCGCCATCATTATTTCGCGAACCGAGGTTATAAAAGGGATAGACTCCGTTTGGCACGGGGAACATTATTCGATCATTGTCGTTAAGTGAAGATCGGTGTCGGAGTAAAGACTTTTCTTTTGTAATCCGTAATTTGTAATTTGCCATCGATTTGGGGATCACAGAAAAGGGATTACTTACGGGAAATTTGGCGACGCAGCATTTAGTTAGTGTAGTTCATGACTCCTTAAGAATCACGTACCGTGTACGGATGTAGTTTTACCTCAAACGACTCGAGAGCAGAACTTCACCCTCAGTATCAGCTCCGTTCGAAGGCAACAACAACAACAACAACAACAACCTATGTGTGTATGTGTATGTGTATCAGGTTCCGTGTTAGTTCACTGTAAGTGAATTTAATGTTCTTCCTTTTGCATAACGTGTCATAATTCTTTACATTGTTATTAACTTATTGCCTTTTAGAATTTTTACGTTGCTTTTTTTGGCAATGCGCATAATATCTGACAAGTATTGAATCATGGCTCGTGATGTAGGCTTCTCGATCGAGTAGACTAGCTGTAGAGTAGCAATTAAGATTTCGTCACACAGATTTCGTTTTATTTCATCTTGTAATTTAACCGATAATTTAAAATTTTAACGTCATTGTGTAATATATTATTTTATTTTGATGTTATTCATTTTAATAACCTTTGTAACTCAAAATTGTCTTGTTGAAACAGCATATTTAAAATTTTGTGTTTGATTAAGTGTAATCCACCGCTCGGAACCCCACGATCCTGAGATTAAAGAGCCGGAACACCGTAACAACTCATACTTAAGTAAATACAATACAGATTAACACAGCACAACACATTATGTACATCAAAACTTATCTCAAAGTGTGCAGTCAACAAACTCTTGGATTTCATAAAAGCCTCCTCTTCAAAACAATTTTTAGCGTACGTTCAAAAACACTGTGCGCCAATGTTCTCCACTCATTTGGTATTTTGTTGCAAAATTTAATAAAACTACGCCCAGCCAACAGAATTCCATTTTTTAGTGGATATATACAATTTTATAGTCCCTGGGGTCAGGTTTATTTGTCTTTAACAAATTATATAGTAACCAAAATTATATTTGAAGCAATACTTATTCAGAAGTCGCGAAAATTCGATTGACATAGACGTGATGGCTGTACATGAAGAAGCAACTTGCCCCATGTTGGGCGCCAAATATTTTATTTATAAAACGATTACATTATTCAATAATTTTAGCATCAAACATGTAAGTATGTGATGTGTCGTTGAATCGTTACTTATTCGCGCGATAGTACAAACTGTCGGGCGACCAATTTCTGGTTTATGCGGTCGCCAACCAACGCAGGCCGGTTCTAATAACCCTAACCCGCATTTACGCCTGATAACTCAATTCATTTCCTGTAAACGGAAGCGATACCATATGTATGTATACATTTGTACAAATATATACGTAGAATCGACTAGACAGTACACAGTAGATTACTATACAATATACAAATTTGCAAATGAGTCTCTTTTGCTTCGTTTATTGATGAAAAAACGTGTTCGATTTTTGAGTGTAAACAGATCCATTAATTCAAGAAGCACCGTTATATTTCGGTTGATTATAGAATAATAAAAAGAAATCCTCTATAATACATCTTTGAGATCAAGCTGCGACTTGTTCAAAAATTTGTATAAGTATTTTCACAGTGTCATACATCTCAGATTAAAAAAAACCAATCAATTGTCACCTATTTAAGCAGCTCAAGAAAATCAAGATCCCTTAAATCCAGACATAATAATAACAAAGGCGACGAGAGAAATAAAAATATTCACAGCTGCCTTTGAAATTACAAAGATACAAGTACGATGGAAAGCACAGATTTTAAATTAATCAATTTTGTTTGAATGACAAGTAAACATCGATCGTCCTCAGTTGAATAATTTATAAATACCTTCGATTATTTATTGAGGAATCCAAGAAATTGAGACGCCACGTACTTAAACGAACCAGTTGTCTATATTTTAGTTGTAAATAAAAGTCAACTTGAAACTTATAATGAAAGAGGTCTATTTTTAATTTAGGTTAGGACAGCCATGCGCTTGCAAGAAACCCCAAAAGGAAGTTCGAATCGATAAGCGGCAATTATTTTTCGTTGCCTTATCATTTTACCTCGTAAACCGTACGTGGTGGTGGTCTGTTTAAGTAACTTTTAAAGTTAGATAATCCCCGATGCATAATAATAAACTTTAAAACGAGATATTTTAGAATGAAATGTATAGGCAACATATTTAACAAGACTGCTGTGATATTGGTTGCCTATATGAAAGTAATTTCGATTCAAATCTCAAACTTATAAAACATGTATTAGACAGACACGCATTTCTATGTGACTCCATGTAGACATATTTTTCATTAATTTGGGTGTTTATTTCTTTGCAATACGATTCTATTATGAAAAACTGAAAAAGTAGAGAAGTATCTCCAAAACCGTTGGAAATAAACACCCCGAACAAATCGAAAGAATATTAAATTTTACATCCAGACATGTAAAAATCGCCATATCCTTCTATTAAACAAAAAAAAATCAGTTATTGATGATTTTAAAGCTTAAAAATTACAGATCCCTATTTAATCATCCTGTATTTTAAATGTGCCATTACTTAATAAAACATAATTACCAATAAAAGCAACTTTAATTGTTTGTACGAAATTGCACGTATTTCTATTACTAACTAAGAATAAGCCTGCTTCATTATAACGATTAAAACCCTACAGGATTTAAAGCTTTCACGTAATAATATCTAATTATAAAGAATGAATTAACAATCGCTGTCGTTTTCTTCTTCCGACAGCTGGATATCCATGAAAATTACTTCGTATCCCATAAAGGTGAAGACACGTTTCGTTTCTCGGGTTATTATGTCTGCACAAAACAATCAGCGATTATAGTTTCGTAAAGCAATCATGTCAATCAATTTAGTCTGCAGCAGTATCACGCACAACGTTTTTGCGCGCTGGATTAACCGACAGACAGGCAAATTTTGCCATCGGCAAGACGATTTTTTACATACATACATAGGGATGTCAAACGTTAGGATCAAAGTGTATTGTATTACATAATATAACAATGTATTATGTAGTTTTTGTTACTGCAGGGAAAATGCATTTACAAGCGATGATTCATTTGCATCCTATTAACAATACAATCAATGTTATTAATTCTGTATAATAATAGAAATGTCAATTGTTGAAATGTAAAAGTATGTCGTCATACCACCTTTTCTGTTAATAAATATAATAAAATATAAAAAGTATTTATTTAGAATAAGTAAATAATACCTCTCATTTGGTGGATTTCTAATATAGGGATTTTCATTATTTTACAGGTTTCTATAATTAAAATGTCGTGGTATTAATGTTACCTGTACTGCTGATTCGTTTCTTTGCTATGATAAGGTTATGTTACACGTTATCTTGATAATTTTATTGACGATATATTTAAAAACTGTAAAAATAGTCGGTTGTTGCATTCGTTAGAAACTTAACATCTCAAATCTATAAAGACGTTTAGTTTTGTATTGACACACATAAGTATGTATACCTAAGTATTTTTTATGACTACACACGTGCGTCACTGTTTCTTGTTTTAAATATTTACCCGTTAGATTAACTCATGATTAACTTAAGGACTTAATTAGGTGTTATCTGTGTAATCCAGACGTGAATTCTTTCTTATATCAGTATGGGAGTGTGTATTTCTTTTTCTGTGTCTTTTTAGTACTGTATTAACAGTTTAAGATCAACATAAACGTATTATTAGAAGCGTATTTAAGTATGTGAATCTACTTTAGATCTAATCTGTATATCTATATGTATAATTTGAGATTTTGGTAGGATTACACAGGAAGAATGTATAGTACACTTTTGCATGTGCGCATATTTATTGCACGTCTTGAAAATAGCACAAACATCTAAATATGACAACAATATGCATTAATTAATTTTATTTCTTCTAGGTTAAGTTCTTTATAATGTCATATTACGCATTTATTTGCAATTTCTATAAATCTACTTATAACTTTTTCTGCAGAATCACCTCTATATAATTTCGTTGGTTATCCGATGCAGTCATTTACTAGAACTGACACATTAGAATCATTTTTCAAAACAAACAATTTTAAATGATAAGCGTTGAAGGATGCCGATCTAAATATGTGCATGTTCATCACAAATCTATGGAAATTAATAAGAATTCGAGTTCAAACTCTTTGTTAACTCATAGGAACCATATTTTCGTGCTTCTTTTACTCATATTGCGGCAATCGACAGGTTAAAAGTGGTATATTACAACGGAAATGTTAGGGGTCAGTTTCCCAGCTGTCAAGTAGATCACCTGATATCGTTCATTCTTAATTTATGCTCCAATGAAAGCGTAAGGGATTCCATTTGTTTTGTTTTCAGAAATAACACACCGAGTATAATGGTTAACGTTTATTCTCATATTATGCTACTGCAATAAAATCCACAAAAAACACAACGCCCATATATATAAACAACTTTCGTACAGTATGAAACGAGCAAAACAAAGCATATTTATATATATATAGTTTTATATATTTCTTTATTATTTGTATGTATTTATCTTTTTCATTTTTAACAAACTGGACTCCTCGTCCATATTTCGTCAATTCGTTGTCGAAAAGTTGTAAGTATCAGAGTCGATGAAAACGTTACCAAGCAACGACACTCAAAACTCAAAAATGTATAGGTTAAGAACACGCCAAATAAATAAACATTTAGGTACTTATCCCTTTACGGGAATATAGGGTTATATTGATTTTTACATATTGTGTACTTACGATAATTTCATGTAATATGTATGTAGGTTTATATGTTATTTTTTCTTTGGTTTTACTTGTCATTTGGGCGTTAAAAGTATGTATATATAACATAGTGCAAAATACATAATAAATATTGGAATACAACAACTAGATATTGTCATTTTACACTTTTATTAGGTATATTGTTTTATTTTCGTTATAAATTATATAATATAATATTTATTTTACAGGATGATTGGTAAGAGACGCAAAGGTTTTTGGCATTATATAATCAAATTTAATGCAAATGAGCTGTATAAGTATCATCAAAGAAGCACGTCTACTTACTAATCATATCCCTGTATGTTTTTTCTTTCCATAAATATGATTAACAGAGAACGTTGAGGATGTACAATCTTTTTTTTATTTTTAGTTTTTCCCTTTATTACCATCCTAAACCAATAACAAGTGTTATGTAACAAGACACCGATATTAGTATTTCATTATTATTATTATACACAGCTTTTTATATAACGACACTACTTTTACAATACGTAACAATTCGGTATTAAAAACGCCGCTTGAACGAGTTTCCCAGCGAATTTATTACTCGGCCATAGGCAGTGGATTACAATAACATACCGTTTTCTCATTTTAAAACTTATACAGATATTGCTCGGAACACTACGCATTTGACATAATATTTCGTAATGTATATTAGATATTTATATCGCGACAAAAAAAAATCTCGATGGTCATCTATTGCAACAATACGCTTACTTCAAACGAGTTATTAAATCAAAATTCGTATCAATACACGTTTAAACACGATCTACGTGTAATACATAACCTAAAAATGATATACCTACGTTAGAATTAAACGAATCTATTTTTAGCGTTGTTTTTTCAAATACTGCAATATTGCTCCACATTTGTACTTATTCATTTTGGCTATACGTTGTGATGTACTAATATGAATATAGAAAACACTACTTCAATAAGGAAAAAAAAAATAAGAATGAAACACATACCTCAAACGCGGATTTAGTGTAAACCAAGTGAGACAAGAAACCTCCTCAAACCATCTTCACTAATATAACAAGTCACAATATAACAACATTTACGACTAGATGAGGAACTCGTATGAAATAAGATCTCTTCTTTTCGATTTTGACTGGTGACGCTGTCCTATCTTATTATAACATTACAGACAATGAACATGACATATGACACTGCCCGAACACTGATTGACAGCTGACTTTTTATATTCCAAACAAAAATGAACGCGCAACAACACCTATGAACGACCGATTTCTCTTATTATTATCATCATTTCGGCTGTGTTGAGACCTTCATTACATGTCGCCGAAGATGCCCGCGAAGGTTTTCCGCAGATTCTTCATGGTGTCCTCCGTATCTTCGGAGATGGTTTGCTGACTGCCTTGCCGTTGAAACGGACGCGCTGGGGGCTCGGGCGCACGACCAGTACTTGGGGCACTGCTCGTAACACTCGTTTGCGATGCTGTAATATTTGAGATTTTATCAATGTTTCGGATAAGTGCGTTTCCTTTGCGGTTAGATAGGACGGTGTTTAAAGGTTATAATACAGCGGGTTTAAGGTTAAATTTAGAAAGGGTTTTTTTTTTCTTTAGTAATTTTCTATTTACAAATGTCACTTTTATAGACCTCTTTAAATTATGCGCATGCGCATTTTGGTTTCAGCTGATTGTTGTATAATATAATAGCGTTTTCGACTTATTGCACTTTACGCGTGGAGTATATCTATCTCCCTTACTAATATTATGTATTAAAATAAGATGGAAATACAATCAGTGGATAAAAGTGCAGTAAGTCGAAAACGCTATAAAATTCATTGTGATATGCAGAATAACGTGCGATTTGTCTGTATTGACGGTGTTAACTAAAATATGAAAGAGAATTATGTATGCAGGATTTGAGTTTTGTTGAGTTTCGCTGTGACGCTGCGCGAACATGCTTTAGGTGAATGTTAATGCTTGTATTATGTATGAAAAAACAGAGGGAGTTACTTCAATTTAGTTAGGCTGAGATTGTGAGAGTTTTGCGAAGAGTCGATCAGCAAAATTTCAATGGGGATGGTACAATATGATACGTTAATAGATGTCAAGTGGCTAGAAGTGTTAAGGTGTATTCCACAGCCATAAATAGATCTTATACATTACCACAACCCAATGTGTATGCATGTATATATTTTTTTTTAGAAAGTATGGTTTATAAATGAAAAATCAAGGCGGTCAATTGGGGGGGAGTCGTTTAGAACATTTTCCGTTATAACTTTTTTCATTTGAAAGATATTAACTTCAAATTTGGTAAAGATTGAGCAGGCACTTAGTTGTTTTAAGTAATGCTACTTCTTAGCGTAATCTGTGTGTCGATTCATTTTGCAAAATGCTGTAAAATGGGATTTTTTTTTTATCATAATGGAACCAGAAGTTGGAGCATGGATCATTGACATTCATTACAAATATTATTCAGGATCGAAAAATGACGCTTTAGGATAGGGAACTAATTGTTAGGACAAATAAAACGAATACAAAAAAAAACTGCATTGTAATCAAAACGGATTTATTTCTTCGTCCTGCCTCAATTAATAACAAAAAGGGCATTCTTCCTAGAATCCAGTCAATCGTTAAAAAGAGTTTTTCAGCAATTATAACTTTAGTTGCTTAAATGCTAATTCATTATTAAAATAGAATTTGTGAAGTAAGAAATAAAATTTTATTATTCCTGTGATTTTACAAGCAAATTTAAAATTTACTGTAATACTAAATTCCCCTTTGTAGCTTTTTTCTCCATCATTACAGCTACCATAGTTTCCAAGATATCGCGAATTTCCAGTTGTACGTATATCTGCCTTTCTAGTCCATGGAGTCCAGGAATTCATGAAATGTTTTTTTGGGTGGCACATTATATTTATTAGAAAATTTAAGAAAGAAAACCCGTTTATTTTTAAAATAGTACATTTACACATTTTGTGCTATTACAATACACAGCAATTAATTACCTTGGCTGTCCCTTCTAGCGACGTTCGCCACACCGCCCGGCGGTTCTATGGGGTTCGAATCCGAGTGCGTCAGACTACTCAAGCTGCCCAGGATGCTTCTAGGACCCACTGGTGGAGGCACAGGTTCTTCCGTCGATGGTGATCGAGGTCTACAAATAGCCTGCATCTTATACACCGCTAAATCGGCTATGTGGCGCCTGTCTTCTTCTTGTGAATCGCCCAGCAACGTTAGGGCACTATCGTTCACCTCTATAATGTATTCTCTCCCGTCTTTTCCCACTACCACCTCCAACGCGCAGATATCCAAACCCTCGAAGAGATCCGACACTTCATCTATCCATGTTTTATAGCGATCAGGCATGGATATTTGCTCCAACATCGCTGAACCTAAGATATATCATTTTATGACAAAATCCACAGAATTCTGATTAGGACTACCTAATAGTGGAAAGTAATTTGGGTCTAGTAAATGTAATTGTCATATCAAGGAGGATAACTTCTAAGGAGGTGCACTGGGAACTGGTTAAACAATGACTCATATCAACTGGAAACATTCTTAATGAATTAATAAAACGCCTCTTCTGTTAGATACATAGATAACAACTTGCGATAAGGTTATAATTTCGCATTTTATCTCACCTGTATTCGTCTTCCAACAGCCCGAGATCGACTTGCGCATAAACGCCTTATAGTTGTGACCTATTTTCTGTACGTGAATATCGTATTTTGAGTCTATGTACGGTTCGACGGTGCAATATGTGTTGGAGACGGCCACCACGCTCGCCATGTCCTGAAAATCGCTTAGGTTATCCACCTTTACCTTGCCGAGACCACCGTGCGCATGTCCTATTTTTAGAACTACTGGGAAACGCGGTGCCGTTACCTGCAATCAAAGTAAAAATCACAAATTATTATGAATGAACTTGTATAGTATAGTCATGAGGTGAAGGCATTTTTAGTATGTTTGCGTTCTTGATATATATATGCATTCATTATATGTATAGTACATTTTGAAATATGAATACGTAAGTAACAAACGTCAAAACACCAGTAAATTTGTTTTAAATCATTCCTCCCCTGTAGCGGAACAATAATTAAAATGGTAATTTTATAAACAATACATTTGTAAATTTGAAATGAACGTGGTAAATAAACTATAAATGATATTAAATGTCAAAAAGTGGGGTGGTAGCACTTTAGGGATTTTTTATTTTTTAAGGTTAGTTACATTAGGTTTTAACGTTTTTTAAGTATCCTATATGAAGTGTCAATACTTTCAATTCCTTAGTAAAGTTCCGACGGCAAATAATACGAACGAAATCAAGTGATAATTAATTAAGTGAGTTTTGGATATTAGTGTGTGATTTCCGTTTTATGTGTTCCTTTGATATGCCCTTCCGATATCTGTTGCATCATAATTTTAAGAACGTATATTGTTTGAGAAAGCAGAAACGCAAAACGGCAGAGAAGTTCGTAGGAAACGAATAATGGTTATTTTCTGTTGATGCATAGTAAACATGTAAGTGCATAAAACGTATATAACATAACCATAAAACCCGATTACGGTTAGTGAATAAATGTAGGTACATACATATACAACTTTACATACAACCCGCTTGAAACAGTGCTAAAAGTTTGCCCGTATCAGAACTCTATCGCTCTATTCACAACGAAATACGTAATTTGGAAATTGCAAGGCGGATATTTAAAGTATTGATTGCGGTTCAATTTATGTTTATTAACAAAATTCCTGGTGGCGTTTTCATGTTATTGTGCAAGAGGATGTGAAGGATTCATAAAGAATATATAGGGATGTAGTACATATACCTTATTTAAACCAAGACCGCTATACCGCAAAAAAAATATTAAATTTCTTTTTGCATTCCGATGTCGACATGTTAATTATCAACGAGAATTTGCGGGAAATTCATGTAGAAATGTAAACGAGGAAATGCCCGAATTATAAATAAAGTATGTAACGATAAATTGTTAGATATGCACACCGATTATTTCTAAGCAAATATTTGTTAATTTTCCAAAGAGATTTTATCCTTGTTTTGTTTAAATATCCGCGATAAGGCAAGTGATATCATTATTACCATTTACAATCAGTTCATTTATTTTAATAGTTTACTCAGGTTGTGAAGTGTCACGCTTGATAAGTTCTTATACGTAATAAGGTTGAGATAATTCTCGTATCAGGGTTGGTGGGTTATTTATTTATGTTAAAATTTTAGTATGACGTATTTATAATTATTCATGCTTATTCATGTATTTTCTGGGAAATTATTGTGGCCGTATCGAAACTAGACTGTAGGGAACGATTCCAAAATTTCTAACACAGTTACATACGTATATAAAAGGTTTTTTCCAGTAAAATCTCGTTTTATTCGGCTAGAAATAAAAATTCGGCATTCGTTGCAAGAAACAGAAATGCTTGAGTGCTGTTTGCACACATTTTTTCCGTAATCCTTGCATTCCAGTCGGATTCTATTGTTTTTTGTTGACCCACAGATGTAACATACACGTCTCCTTATTGACTGGGCCGGGTGATTATTGTCGGTTAGCTCTTCGTTTTACGATGTTAGGAACATTTTCAAATCTTTTGAGAGATGTACTAATTTGGCTCACTGTTTCAAGTTGTTATTCACCCAGTCTATCGCGAACTGGTATATAATAGGGTATATAATATACCCTCTTCTTGTGACCAACTTTTCCCGCCAAGTCAAGTAACCGGAAAAATATAGTTAGGGGCCACCTTCGTGTTTTTCTTGAGGTACTAATTCTTGAACACATGAGGTCGATGCCACCCTTCGTAGAATTGTAATCCATGATTTGTGTTTTTTGGTTGCTTCGTCAACTGTGTCAATATCGTGCAGGGTAGACAGTACTACAACGGCTTTCTTCTTTTTTGGTTATTAGAGATATCAAAGCTTTGTCCTCCTGGCATTCAAACATGTAGTGACCTACAACTGCACTCTTCATTATTATTAATTAGTCACGAATTCGAAGGGAATCTCTTTTTTATTTCTCCTCATAGTTCCCAAAAACGTAATACCATTGCTCAGTAGGTATTCCGTCAAGGGATAACTTGTAAAATCTGTTGTTAAGTTTCTGTTTGTCCTTTTTATACTGTCTACCAACCTCACTGCAACATACAGCGGTTTGTTAGAGAGGACTTTGGGCCTCGTGTTTTGTTTTCCGCAATATACTTCCAAGTCATAAGTATAAAAAATCACACAACGCATATATCTTCAATCCGTACTTGGCAGGTTTTTGGGCAATATATTGGATAAATCAGCAACGTCCTCTAAAGCTAATAAGCATTTCGTCAATGGTTGTGTGTGAGCACTTCGCGAATTGGAGCCAGTTTATCGTGTGCTGTACGTTATGCTGTGGTATTTATATCATCATATCTTAGAGACCTCAGCAAAAATCGATTTTCACTAAAACTGGCTCGCAAAATTATCAAACCTGTTCAATTAGCAGTAAAAAAATTCCGAGACATTTGCTCTATTTCCTCTTTTTACTCCAAAAGGCGACAAATAAAGCTAGAATTTCCCCTTTTATTGTTACCCTATAGTCTCTATCTCGAACCTAACTTTCTTAAATTCTCTCTCGTTCAGACCTCTTTTTTCTATAAATATATTGGTATAAATTACAATTCGTTCGACCATTTCAGGCGTAATTATTTCTGAAAAACACTCCATTCGTGTTTTATATTACCGGGCTTGCCTTTTAGGGCCAGGACGAGTTCTTATTATATTTTTGCGCTTGGTTTTGGAAGTTGGGGTAACGGACTTGCTTGCCCAAATTGTTTCTTTATCGTTGCCTCTATGTAAAATGTCAAATCTATTGATTCCGCCAAACTCATCACCTTCGTGAGCTTTCAAATCAATAATCTATGTCACTATGCAGATCTTCTCTCTCAATTGCTTCTGGTTCGAAATCCGGAATCATCGGAATCGCCACCTTCAATGAAATTACCACGAAGATTGGCATCTTCTCCTTCATCCTCTTGTAGCCTTTGCATATTTTCTAGAATATAGATGATATCTTCAGAAATTCTGCTACGTTGAGCCCTAAACAAATATTACGCTAATATTTTACTGCGAAATTTCTCAAAACAAAGAAAAACGCATTACAACACCATAGGGAGGCAAGATACAATAAAACAGGAAGAGAAAAAGTGGAGAAAAAACGAGCATTTGAAGTCATTTAATTTTTATCGAGTTGTAAATTATGCAAAAGTTATCTCAATTGAAGTGCTCTGTATGTTATGGTATTAACCATAGTAATTCCGTCACACTAATTCTAATTTCGTGATGTATCTAGTCGTATTATCAAAGTAGAGCGATCAAATATGTATCTTATACTTGTAGTTGCAACTCTGGCATCCTGTATGTCCTACGAAACAGGCGAAATTTTAAATTCATAAGGATCTCGTGCTAAACATATAGTTAGATATACATACGTATATATTTTACCATGTATGTACGTTATATATTTAAACTCACACAGAAACATAAATATATCATACTTATACCAACACACAGATACAAAACACACGGTTTTGCGTGCCTGCCGGGTATATTACCTGGTCTGACTGACCGAATATTGCCAGTACGTTGCCAGATTCCAATGTGTCGCGCTCAGTACGGTACAGCGGTTATAACTGGAGGCATCATAGCACATCGCGCTTTCCGCACAGCACGAACATTTTTTGCGGCGCTTTTAAAAGATCGCAGAATTTAGAGAATTGTTTTATCCTGTGGTGCGAGTGTTGTAGTTCTATTATCCGTGAATCGTCGCCCGTTTCTACACGGTTTCAATTCCTTAATTGAGACATCATTTTTGACCATTTAACAGTAAGTACTTGTAGACATATTTTACCTCGTTTAATATATAAATTATAATATATTCTATTAGCAATGTCAGACTTTTATTGAATACGTGAATTCCCTAATATGCAGTTTCGCAAGTGCCCAGATGTAATATAGTGATAATAAATAATCTTTGGTGGGTTTTAAATATAGATTCTGAATGGAAGGTATGTTTATTCTGTTCTATTGGGATTAATCTGCAGTTTTTATTATAGTATTGTGCGGCGTTTTATGATATCTGGGTAAATTGTTTTCCCAGTAATTAATTTTCGCATTGTCGGTTAAGAGTGACTGTGATACACCAGCAACGGTGTAAAAAATAAAAATCACTTTGTATAATAAAGAAAGTTTTGGCATCGCATCTGCTTACATATTCATGCTTACTAAATATTTAAAAATATCTACAATAGCATCGTCAGATATGTCAGATGATTATAAAATTGCTCATTCATAATAACAAACATATATTAGGGGTGGAAGTAAATATGTGTAATTATAACTGTTTATAGTAAAACCAATAATATTTGTGTACTTTTGAAGGTAGGATATTTTAATTCTATAAACAAGAACGCTAAATAAATATTTACCGTTAAAATTTAACTATTTTAATCATTAATTTTAAATAAATAAAGTAAAACCTATGCAGAGAAAAAAAAAGTATATTTGCTTCCACTTGTGAATTTATTTAGGATGTTGGTGTTAAAAAAAAAATAAATACGTAAATCAAGCAGTCCAAGAGATTTGTTTTTCTTTAAACAGTGCGTCTGCTATTGATTTTTTTTTTGTTATTAATTTAAGAAAAAAAGTTATTTTTTATAAATAGTTTTTGAATGTTGCAGAAAATTTGCGCTCCTTTAAAAAAAAAAATCGACGTGAAACTCAATGAAACCAGATTGCTAATAACAAGACATTCTCAAAGACGTATGTACCACCACATAACACCGCTTCTTGTTTGAACGTTTCGATATGATTTTCACCATCGATTAGGGGTTGAAACTACGGGGTCGCAGATACATGTAAAATTTGTCCCCTCGTAAATCGACATTGACCTGTTTTTTTTTTGTTAAATCCAATTCAAGATATTTTTAAAATTTTTCCGGGTGGCCAGTTTCGTAATTAAAGGTCGGTGTATTACACTACAAAAAAATAATGCAATTTTTATAATATAAGCACTGCTGCAATCGCGGTTCACGTGGTGTGCCTAATGTATACAAACAGTGTAGTCGTTGCATCTTCCAAATAAGGTTGTAGAAGGAAGACCTCGTCACATCATCTTTCAAGTTTGCTCGCGTGATTCAAGCAACTAAATAAATAATAAATGCAAGTTTGTGAATGAAATTGCAATTGCTCTTAATCTAATAATAATTGCCGTTTAGTTCGAATGTTGTGCATTTTTTGGAATAAATGTAAATTATTAGATATTTTTTTTTAATCCGTTTTAAATTTCACGGTATTTTGGATGAAGCATTGAAGGTTTGGCTTTTGTCAATAAAAACTATACGATTTAAGAAAATGAGACTATAAACGTTTTAACTTAATCCAGGTGTTCAGTTTCTTATTTGTATTTTTATTGTTTCTGAGCAACGTAGGAATTTACAACCAAAATTTTAATTAATAATCAATAAGTTTTATTTTAGTATACATCTTTATTCTTAGTATTGTATTAATCATTATTTTACTTTAATCTTTACCGTTTTATTACATTTTCTTTGTAGCAATTGTAATTCTATACCTTTAAATATTCGCATTCATTAGTTAGGGATTTCCCAATAGCCATTCAGGCATTATTTTATTATACCTTTTATTGTACTTTTATTGTGCCTTGTATTGCTTAGTTCAAGATTTGAAATTTTCCATAGCTATTCTCCGAATTTTTAGGGTCTTGTGAGTGGGGACAGAGATATTTATACCAATTTTTCTACCCCACAAAACGAGTTACTTTAATCAAACTGTGAGAGGTAACAACAACCGTTGTTACTGTGTGAAATCGTTGGTCCGTCAGTTTTTAGTTAGCGTTTAGTATTTGTGCGTTTTTGTGTTTAGTTAAGTTTTCAATTAAATATTAAAAGAAAAAATACTTGTGTCTTTCTTATTACTAACTGCCACCAAACAAGTGAACAATATAGCTTATACGGAAGTTACGACCCGTGAGCGGTGGGACATCACAACAATCAACAAATACCAGGTGCCTCCTCATTCCAGGTTTTCCTGTGTCTTCGTCTTTTCCTATTTTTTGTTCTCTCCTCGTAGATCTTCCTAAATGTTCCTAACTGAACCCATCCCTCAGGTTTTGTATTGAAGTTTCCTGGGTGTGTTGTATTTCTTATTTTATCCATTCTTGTTTTGCCCGCAATTTTTCGTAAACAGCTCATTTCAAGCTTGCTTTGCAGCTTGTTATTTTGGTTTTTTGTCACTGCATATGTCTCTGAACCATAAAAGTCTGCCTTCCGTTGTTATGCTCTCGCTTGTTTCCTCCTCCAGTCGTCCGTCCTCTGTTACTTGTGTACCCAAATATTTGAACTTGCTAGCTTGTTCTAATTTAGCGTCTCCGAGTTGTATTGTGTGTCTTTTGTTATGGTTGTTTATAATCATTCTCTTGTTTTTGTTTATATTTATCCTCATGTTTATGGTTTCTAGCTTTTCGTTATATATTTTTAGGAATTATAATTCATTATGAACACATCCCACGAACGAAAATCTACATTTTTCCAACAGATTTTGAAAAATATGGGAAAACTGTGAAATCTTTGCATAGTGATGTTACTAAAAAGTAACAATATCTCACGAATTATAGCAGATAATTTGCTGAAATTTGGCATACCATTGAAGGATGTCATTATAAATACATCCCACTAACGGATATCTACATTTTTCCAATAGATTTTGAAAAATATGGGAAAAACTGTGAAATCATTGAATGGTGATGTTACTAAAAAGTAGCAATATCTCACGAATTGTAGCAGATATTTTTTTCAAATTTGGTACACTACTGAAGAATGTCATTATAAATACATCCCACTAACAAAAATCTACATTTTTTGAACAGATTTTAAAGAATATGGAAAAAACTGAAATCATTGAATAGTGATGTTACTAAAAAGTAGTAATATCTCACGAATTATAGCAGATAATTTGCTGAAATTTGGCACACCATTGAAGGATGCCATTATAAATACATCCCACGAAACGAAAATCTACATTTTTTAATTTTGATTTGTCCTAGCTTCCAGAGACCTACGTTATATTGCTTCACCTGTTTTTTGCCTCTTTTACAGTCTCATCTAATACAATTGTTAACAGAAGCGGGCTGAGAATGCAACCTTGTCTTACGTCAGTAGTAGTTTCGAACATTTTTGATGTTTCGTGTCGGCTCCTTACCTAGTTCTTAGTTTCTTCATATAAACTTTGTGTTGCAACTATTAGGTCGTGTTGTACTCCTCTCTTATCTCTAAGATTCGCCATATATCTTCTCTTTAAAAGCTATCTCCAGTTCTCCAGATCCACGCAGCATAAATGGATGTCCCTGTCCTCTATGACGCCCTTCTCGATGATTTGGCGTAGTCTAAAATTCGCATCGAAAGTTATTGCTCTATTTTTCTTTGACTTCTTTAAAATTGTCACTTCGAACCTGTGCCGTCAAGTCAGTTCAAAAAATTGCCCCAGGTTTGTCTATACCAAGACCTTCAGAGCAATTAAGGATTTCCCAGATCAGTCTTCATCGCATTCTGCATAGATATCTTAGCTTACATGCTTATAAACTGGAATTGAAGCCGGCGGATCATGCATAACGCTGAACTTTAGTTTATTGAGCGCTGGAAATGGTTTGGAAAAATTATTTTCAGCGACGAAGCTCGCTTCTCTCATCTCATTATGGGTTCATCTTCATCAATAGACAGAACTGCCGCATCTGGGGTTCCGAAAATACAAGAAAAACAGTCACGGACATAAATTTCGACAGTGCATTATGCATGTAATTGGTTGGTACAAAGCCAGTCGAAGAAATTCTAAATGGACACATACAAAATCATGAAAGGGAACACAGAGAAAAGTTAATGCAAGATGTTGCATGCCCAACACATTAATTCCTTTCACTTTGTAATTCGTTTTTAATTACATTTACATCAAACGATTTCTTTCCTAATAGCATGAGAAAAAAGAAGGTATTTTTTTCTTTCAATACATCTATAAACGCTTTGCCTAAAGGCATATCCGAAATGGCAAGACAGACATTCTCAAAAGGATTTCAATCCTCAAAAATAATTAGATACTACGTCAATTATATTACGTCATATTACAGTTCCAATGGGGCGATTCAACACGTGCCGACCTATATTTCGCATATTTCCACCGGTGCATCTTAAAATCGAGAACTATTTCCGAGTTTTAACGACTCGATATTCTACCTCTCTGAAAGGCTAATAACGAAAGAGCAACAACAGAAGAGAAACGCGTATATAGTTTTCGTGTGGTTAATAAACCGCTAAGTATAGCTGTTCAGACACGCCGAATAGTTCTAATTATAGGTGCACTTGGTCGACTGCAAAATCTAGAACGCAACGCACCAACAACAAAACACCACTAGGCCGCCTACTAGTCTCCCGATAATTAGTAGAAATTTATACGCTCGATTCGTTTATCCAGTTCAAGTCGTTAATAACGAACGCGTTATGTTTATTAATATAATAATAATAATGATAAAGCTTGTGTGCAGTGTAATTGTATACCGGGTGTCCACACTTAAGTGTGCACTATTGATAACATTGTTATCTTTGGAGGTACAGAATCGGTCAAATGGACAAAGTAGTACTATTTTTTATGGCGGTAACAATTGTGAAAATAGAAAAACAATTGAGCGTCGCGTTCTCTAGATATTCGTCAAAGATTATTTTTTTTTAATGGAGCGCCCTGTATATTTTTTTTTCAATTTAAAAGAAAATTCCAAACTGAACAAAAAAGTCTTAGTACACTATTATAAAAAATGTTAAATAAAGTAGTTACTGAGAAATCTTTATCTTTGCTTTGTTGGCATGAAATTGATATACCTATGGAAAATTAAAGCGTCACATTCATTAAAGCGTTTAATTTAATAAACAAATAAAAATAAATACAAAAATAGTCAAGAAAATTACTCAAATTAAATACTTAAAGACACCTCCTTCCATTTCAATACATTTTATCAATCTTCTGTGAACATTACGAGTAGCTCCTAAAATTGTCCTACCGTCGATGTCGTCAATGATGTTGGAAATTCTTTACTGAAGCTCATCCACTGTTGTATATCTATGTTTGTACACTTGATTTTTTACTGCTCCCCACAAGAAGAAATCTAATGGCGTCATGTCAGGTGAACGCGCGGGCCACTGAATAGGACCATTTGTGCCAATCCATCTATTTCCAAATAATCTTTCTAATAACTCACTTGTGTCACGGTGATTATGTGCGGGCGCTCCATCTTGTTGAAAGTAAATAATCTGTCTGTCTACCAAATTAAATTCATCCAGAAAATTTTCTAAAATTTCTGTCAATAATGCCACATATCTTTCTCCTGTTAAAGAACCCCGATAGAAAAATGGTCCAACAATTCGGGATCCGATTATACCACACCAAACATTTAAACTAAATCGGTGTTGGGGATTACAAGGATAAACAGCAAATGGGTTTTCACGACTCCAGTAACGATTATTTCTTTTATTGAACATCCCGCGATTAGAAAAGTTAGATTTATCACTCCATAAAATGTGTCTAACGAAATTGTGATTTTCTTCAAAAGCATTGATAAACCATTGAGCAAACGTTAATCGTCTTTGATAATCGCCCAAAAGTAGAATTTGAACAGGCTGATATTTAAAGGGAACATATTTATATTTTTTCAGAATTTTATGCATCGTGCTACGAGAAATACCTGATTCTCTGGACAAAGCCCTTACAGAATTATTTGGATGTACTTGAAGATATGCCAACACATTTATTTCTATCTCTTATGATAATATAAAATCATTTTTTCCTCTTCTTTATAAAAATTGTTTCGTCGCTTCTTAATCTTCGATAAAGTTTTAAAAAATAGCGACGGTCTGGTACATCACGGTCAGGAAATGTAACGTTCTAGCGCTCTGCAACTATATTTTGTTTCTTTCCCTGACGGGCCACGTCCCTGCAGTGGCCCGGTAATGTGTGGATAGACCTATATACGACGATATATCGACAAATGCTCCTATCTCCTATAACTTTTAATAAGGCTCGAATGTCTTTATTTGTTTCTGTATTTATTGATATAACGCGTTTTCTGCTCATCATAGGTAAATCGCGGATAACTGAAACCGCGGATACGGAGTCAGCGGATAACGGGGTACTACTGTATATCCAAATATGCTTCGTCATTTAGATTTGCATTGGAAAACAGTGGTCCAATCACATGATGGTCCCTCAAGATGCTCGCCCATACATAATTTTTTCAGGATACTGGGTGTGTCCTTCCTCATTCAGATGAAGATTTTCATTATTTCAATATCTGCAGTTGTGTTTATTTATAATTCTGTGTAAATAAAAAGTACATTCTGACACAGATGCCTACAAATCCATTGTTATTATTAATCACAGTGAAAATCAAAATCGTCTTCAGTTAGCTCTCGACATATTTTCAATTCATGAATTTTAATTTACTAAAAAACTGCGAACGCGTATCAAAAAAAAAAAAAAACTAGTTGTTAGGTATAAGTATGTTTTGTTTCTCGCTCCTTATTTGTAATTTTCTTTCATCAAGGACCATCACGTGTGCAGTGTAAGCAATATATTTATATATACCTAGGTCATAAATAAACACAGTTATACGTGCGGGCACATAAAAACTCTGCCAGTCTTCAGATTATCACATAATGCTTAGGCTACGACTCCGATAATCTCCATTCGAAATATTTGTAAACAGAATAATACTACCGGCTATTTAAACAGCCTCTGAGTTTGTGTATTTATCTTAGGACGATAACTTCCGACCTTATCTGTATGCCTATATACGTATCTGTAGATATGTATCGCTAAAAAATGAAAAGAAAACAATTTGATCGCATTATAACTATCGTAATGCAAAATCAGCGTTGCTTATCTAATTCACCGTGGTGTAGGCGTCACGATTACTACTATACCAAACATAACGATTATACTTAACTATAACCGCTAGATTGGCGTGCTACTATTTATTGTTTTGTGCTTATTGTAGGCACACCTTGTGGGTTTATAGACGGGAGTTTAATAAAGGTTATTAATCGTTCAGCTACGTAACCGAAATCAAAATCGGATGACATAACTATGTCATTAGAGGGCTGGGAAAGTATTGCCAGTATTGATTTAGTGCTGTACAGATCAAAGATAGCGCTACCTCAATTTATATGGGAGGCGCTTTATAAGCTAATACTCTGAGGGAGTTGTGTTTTGTGCAAGGACTCCCTAAGGTGAATTGAAAAGCTAGTGAACTTTCTAAGCGGAAAGAAAAGATTTCACATCAACTATACCGGCAGAAAAGTTGCGAGTTGTGGATTTTATTATGGGCGACTGGAAATGGGAGATACTTCAGTTGTAGTGGTACTTACCTACGCACAAGGTCGCAACCGTCCTGTTGGAACCATAATGAAATGTTTATTATAGTATTGTGCGGCGTTTTACGATATCTCGGTAAATTGTTTTCGCAGTAATTCATTTTAACATTATCGGTGTAAAAAATAAAAATCACTTTGTATAATAAAGAAAGTTTTGGCATCGCATCTGCTTACATATTCATGCTTACTAAATATTTAAAAATATCTACAATAGCATCGTCAGATATGTCAGATGATTATAAAATTGCTCATTCATAATAGCAAACATATATTAGGGGTGGAAGTAAATATGTGTTGGTATAACTGTTTATAGTGAAACGAATAGCATTTGTGTACTTTTAAACGTAGGATATTTTAATTTTTACGCTAAATAAATATTTATCGTTAAAATTTACGTATTTTAATCACTATTCGTACCATTTAAATAAATAAAGTAAAACCTATGAAGAGAAAAAAATGTATATTTACATCCACTTGTGAATTTATTTAGGATGATGGTGTTAAAAAAATAAATTGCAAAAATAAATACGTAAATCAAGCAGTTTTCTTAAACAGTGGGTCTACTATTGACTTTTTTTTTTGTCATTAATTTAAGAAAAAACGTTATTTTTTTATAAATAGTTTTTGAATGTTGCAGAAAATTTGCGCACCTTTTAAAAAAAATCGACTTGAAACTGGTTGAAACCGACAAGAGATTGCTAATAACAAGACCTTCTGAGAGACGTACCACTCAACGCCGAAAATGGAGATACTTCAGCTGTAGGCGTACCTAGATCGCAACCGTCCTGTTGGAACCATAATTAAATTTGGTTCCAACAGGACAGTAGGAATAATATTAGTTTGCAATAATTCTAAGTACTTATTCCCATTTAAATTGCCTTCAATAAAAACAGGTCCGATTATTTCATACCCGGCAATACCAGGGCACGCACGTTCAATTTTTGGTGGAAACTGCGTTCGCGTTGGTGTATTTTAATAACTAAGATTAGCGCGATTATGATGATCGTGAACGTAAAATGTTTTTTCATCAGTAAACAAAATATTAAAAAAATAAAATATTTATTCATCAATATTTCGCAAAATCCCAGTCGACGGTAACAATCATCGGGTAATAGTTCTTGAGATGTGCTAATTCTGTACGACCGATATTTATTCTTATGTAAAAGGTTTAAAACAGTTGCTGTTAAACAGGATTTGATTCCGCTAATGCACAAACTTGAATTTTGATATCACTGACATTTTTCGCTGGGATATTTTTATTTTTGTCATTTATTAATGTAAATATGTTTCAAAACGACGGGCTGATAGTTTCGGGATAATTTAACATATTTTCATCCTTCTTTACTCATATGACGGCAATCGACAAGTTAAAAGTGAGCTCTTTATATATAATTCGTTATACATAATATGTAAATACACAATCGATTAATTTGAATCACCGTTACTTGTAATTATATAGTTATACTCCAGTATTTAACCACATACCTCTATAAAACCTTAAGTCTGCGGTTATACTAATAAATAATACTATCAGTTGTAGATATCTAATTGCACGTGATAAATACTTGTACAAAGTATGTGACCTTCTTTTTACGCCAGTTCTAGCGGAATTCCTATGATTAATTACTAGTATCTAATAATAACGATGTCATATTTTGTGGTTCTCCATTCAGTAGGTAGTAGGTAGTATTTATAGTGAATTTATATGTATATACGTTCTTATGCTACGTTCATAAACACTTCAACTATATTTCTAGGAATTTGCGTGGATATTACACATGTATCTAAGAGAATACACAATAATTCACTTTGATATAGTTTTACTAGGACCGTTCTCTCAGTGTACAAAATAATAGGCAATTGTTTGACAGCTTGTTTGATTCTTTACGGCCACTAGATCTACCAGTTTGCAGAAATTATCGGTGCTACTCTCGTACACACAAAAGTGCAGTTCTTATAGAAGTGACGGTTTTTTTTTTTCAAATTGGGAGAATTTTACGAGTATTTAAACCAGATTATCAAATTTTTGTTATCGTCTCAATGTCGAAACAACAGAGGAACAGTATTTATTTAGTACCATGCACATTTCGCTCTGTTGTACCACACTGAGAGAACAAAATGTGTTAAGTTAACAAAAAAATTGTCTATCCAACAAAAACATTTGGTTAGATATAGTTAAACAACATTTTTTGTCAAGGTAACAAAATGTGGTTGTTGCTATAATTGTGTAGATTAGACAATATTTTTAGCATTGTCTTAACAATCAAGGTAATTTTGATCTGAATCTTTGAAATTGTTCGGGCAACAAGTGCCTTGGGTTAAACAAACAGTTATTTTATGTTAAGTTTACCAAAAGAATTGATTAACATTAAAATTAGAAGTTGTTAGGCTAACTATTTACTTTTGTTTGTAGTAAATATGTACAGTTGTTAAATCAACGAAATAGGAATGTTGTTCCTATAAAAACAAATACTCTCTTCAACCAAAAAAATGTATTCATTTAAATATGATTTTTTTGTTAAATTAATGATAGTCGTTTGGTATGGAATAATCCTCCGTATATTGCGTTATACTGTACCTATACATTTAGTTACACTTATACAGATGCATATTGTGGTTGTTCAAGCGAAAATTATTAAGTTCAAATTGATAATTTCCTAATACCTTAGCTTAAAAATTCAAATGATCAGCCGAATCATTTTTATGTCGGCGATATTAGCTATTAATTTTAACTCTATCATCGAAAATGTAATTCAGCAGATTACTTGAATTTTTAATCTCAAGTATTACAAAACCATAAATTTGAACTTAATGAACTTCGACTTGTACAACGATCTACCGATACAATTGCAATATATACATATACACTAAATATAAATGGAGAAGGATACACTCTAACTGCCTTAAAGGTAATGCTGACTAACATAATTATTATCGCGAACAACCCCGAAACACAGAACATCTAATTCTTATTGCGCAGCTACACTTGCATATATAGCCATAGGTAAAAACATTATGATTTTCCGCAACTATTTTATTAGATAAAACATGAATTAAGTTTGGATTAAATGATAAGAACAAATTATAAATTACAAGATTTTAATTCAAGAAATATTTCCATTAAAAGATGCCCGACAACAGAAGTACATATATTCGTGGATATTTCATTTTAACCTCCATTAGGATCTAGTTTTATAGGTTGTTTAGTGTTTTAGGCGCAGGAATGATTATTATATAGAATTTTTTTTTGAACTGTTACATTAATAATTTCTTTTACCTCTTCAAACTGCCAATTTAGAAGAAACGGATGCATAAAGGCATATGTATGTTTGTAACCTAAGGTTACTACCGTAGAAATAAGAGATAAGTACATAGTGTTGTCTTGGATACTTTTCTGTCATGTTAATGCACATTTTGTTTCGTTTAACAATACATAACAGATCATGCTATGCATTTACATTAACAAAGTGAATTTGTTAAAGTAAATATTTATGTTTGTCAATATATGCTAGTGTAAAGTTTTCCTTCAACAATTATGACTTGGTCAATATAACCAAATATTTTTAATTCAATGAAACGAAATATTTTGTTGCTCTTCGTGTTAACAAATGGTATGTTGTTGGGCTAACAAAATATTATCAATCATTTTTTGCAGTTGTTGTAACCTTTTATTTTGCTCGATTTGATTAAAAAAGTTGTTGATATAACAATATTTTTTCAACAAAATGGTTTTTGTTAATTTAATGCATTTTGTTCTCTCAGTGCACGTTTTCAAAGTCGATGTATTGAATTATTCATGTCCTTTCGTGATTTAACGCGATCACCAACGTCAAGCCATCACGTCCCTCCTGTTTTTTTTTATGACAGATCTCCCTATCCAAAGATTCCCAACGGAATTTTTCCAATCCGAATGATGAATTCCTTTTGTAATTAAAGGAAATCGAAGGTTGACCGCTCTTGTTAACGCAAGCCACTTCTCGTTTTCGAATAAGCGATTTATGAATGTCAATTCGCTTTCTCTCCTTAAGAAAAAAACGCGGTACCGCCACGTATGTATGCGCTGTACTTCTTACATATGCCACCTATAATTTACATTTGATTTCTTGCGGTGTTCCATGGTATAAATAGAATGTTAAATGGGAAATAAATCGCGCGGATAATGTAAATAATTCAAAAAACGAATATTTATTTATACTATACGATAAATTAATCTTTTATGAGATGCAGTAATGCGACAGGATACCTATTTTGGCGCTTGTGATTGAAGGGTGGATGTCCTTGTGCGGGGAAAAAATATTGTATAACCGCGACAAGTTGTAGAATGTCTCCGAAGAAGTATGAGGGCTGTTATTGTCTGTATAGCACATTAAACAACAACTTCGCTATACACTGGTGTCGTATGTATACGATAAAATTAAGATCCATTCAGATCCATGTGTACAGGGCAACTTTTTTATTCCGTGCCAATCACGGGACTGGCACGGAACATACAAGAAAGGTTTCTACCGCTCTCAACTAAATCTAGCACTAAACCAACATATTAATAAAAACGAATTGCTTTGACCATTATTGTGTGTTATTTCACCATAAAAATTTAGAACTTAGGTAATAACGAAATATTTATTACTGTGTAATAATTTTTTTATCGTTAAATTACGAAACGAGTTTCGTCCAATTGTTTTGTTTTCATTGCATCGATACGTTTAAAAACGTCGATTCTGCATCGACGGTTAAATACGCAACGACCGACGAATGAAATCAATTTGATTGCACGCGCATAAAACGCCAACTATTCCAGTCCCCGTATATCTGCCATCGGCTTCGAAAGCCGTTGCAAAACTATACGAGATAAAATTTTATTACCCGCTTTTATCGGGACTGTCGTCAAAATTGCAAACCGAAAAGAATGTTTGGGGTAAACCGCCTGATGTGTTATGGCCGCACATGTCCCGTCACTGTTACGAAATTCCGACGTTTTGCAATGCTAAACGCGAAGGGAAATTCCTCTAACGAGAGCGAGGTATTCTGTATAATGTAAATAAATTTAGGTATATGTACGATACGTGTCTACGCTAACTATACTAGAAAACCCAGAAGATGTTTAATACGTGTAGAATGTTGACGATCGTAAAAACGCGCAAATGAGTATTAGCGGGCCGCAAATCGAAAATAAATATACCCAGTTTATTTTTGGTTTCGTTACGGTGAAAATTGGTTAAGCCGGGTAATTATAGAAGTACGTTAGTGGAAGTTCTGGTAAAAAGAAGAAATACAGAAAACATTTAAAGTGTTTTCTACTATAGAAGCACTGTACAGTATTTATTCTCTTGAAAACTATAGGCGTTGAATTAAAGTTTCCATAAAAACGCAATACATTCATTTATTTATTTATAAAACAGTGGCGGCTCGTGACGTTTTGTTCAAGGGAGGCTACTGTAGCCTAAGTAACCCTTCTCGGTCAATAAATTTTTTATAGTTATTATTGTAGCATTGTAAGTGTAGAATAAAAATTGAAAAAAAAAATAGATTAGATTAAAATAAAATATAAATTATTGTCTAGCAATGAACCACGTAGAGGTGAGAGTGAAATCTTGCCTGGATAGGAAAATGGATGAGGTGATAGGTAAAAAAGTACACCCACGATGAAATGTGTTCTTTAGACTTAGAATGCCATTTAATAGCGCGCGGTAGGTTTTTTAAAACTGTATAACCTAATTTCGACCACGTTTCGGTTTGGTTACACAAAAGTTGACATGGCCAACAAAATAATCTTTCCCGTTCAACTGATCCAGTTAACCAACCACATTTAGTGTACCATAATGAACTAAAACCACGATTTTGCCGGTTGCCGTCGTTAGATACTACCGATAAATTAGGCCGTGGTTTCTCAATGTTTTGTACGATGTGTAGTTTCGTCTCTATGTTTAAACAACTAAAAGAATTTCTTACCAACCAGTGGACAATATCTTGGCAAATTCTAATTTCGTTCATTTTATCCATTTTGTGTGCGTAACCTAACAAAACGCACCCAACACTTCTTAAGTTATTAGTACTGGGAGCTGGGAGTCGCATGGGCAGTTGCCTAGCAACGTTTTACGACCGATAACATGCCGATCGGGTAGGATCTCACCGCGGCGGAAAGCCGCCAACCATACGTATTCGCCGTATAAAGTGCACGTGCACTTACGGAGACGCATTGCTTTCTAGCCATGGCATTAATCATCGGCGCTGAGCCAAATCTGTGGCTAGCCTCTTCGCTTGCTATTATAGTGCGTACAGTAAAATTTCGCGCATTATTGGAAATTTGTTTGCATTTTTAAATTAATGAATAAATATAATATTTTTTTTTTGCAAAATTGCTTTATTTATGTATATAACCGATGCTTAAACATTATTTTAATACATAATAAACACTACTTATTTTATTAAAAATAATAGGGAAGGCTTAGCCTCCGTAGCCTCCCCTGACGAGCCGCCACTGCCTAAGTGAGCTTAGCACTTCACTATTTAAATATAAAATTTTTTTTAGAGAAAATGCTATTTTGGTTGTAGTTTTTTGCAGTAACAATAATTTCGTTTGTAGTTCCAACTAACCCTTTAAATATCTTTTTTTTAACATTTTTCGTTTTTTCCTTCGAAGATGTAATTACTCACATATATATGCATGTATCTCGTTTTTATGATAAACTGTATAATACGTAGAAAGAGGGAGTCGCGTGTTAGCAGCAACACACGACACCGGTTTCGTCGCTTCAAAAAGCTGCCTACACTTGACCCAAATTGCAAAGTTAAAGAGGAGTTAATATTAGCATTATAAATAGACGTAGTTTGTACTACGTAAGTAACGTAAAGTACATACATAGCGGCTCACGTCGCTATGGATGCTGCAAATCTATTCGTATACAGTGAGTGTATCTAGGATCTATAAACATAACATGAGTTGTATGTAGGTATCTATGTTATGTCAGCATACTTACAATATCTCGTATTTTATTTAGCATGCGTTACGTATTAAACTCAGAGCGATTTTAACCAATTTCTTATAATAAGATTTCGGCATAAGAATGTCTGCAATATTGTTTTGGTAGTTTTAAACCGGTTATACACTTGTTATATTTCTCTCCTTGATAATGCGATGTTGTGGTGATATTTTAATATGAAAGTATCCGATCTTAAGAAATTAATCGCAAACCCAGAAGAGCAAGATCTTAATATACATTATGTTCGTTCTTTGTTTTGTAAACAATATAGCGAGAAATGTGTGAAAGTTATCTTTATTATGCGCCCTTTCGATATCCCAGATGTGCAAAT
The DNA here is from genome assembly GCA_949128085.1 of Cetonia aurata. Taxonomy (NCBI): domain Eukaryota; kingdom Metazoa; phylum Arthropoda; class Insecta; order Coleoptera; family Scarabaeidae; genus Cetonia; species Cetonia aurata. The sequence goes on along the minus strand of OX421887.1, from coordinate 40,240,050 downwards.
AAGCAAGAGGTCAGACTTATAGTGTCGTTTGTAGAAAAAGAAAAAAGGCAAATAAGATAAAAATATCCCGCGCTGAAACAAATAAACAATAAAAAATGGTTTTCGAGTTTCTTCTTAAAAGATCTTAATATACATAAGTGGCACTGTACACACACAGAAAAATGCATTCCGAGTTCAAAACAAAATATTATAATAATGAAATAATTTTGTTGTAAGTAAATCTTTTACCGCTAAGAAAATTGAAACTTGTAATTCAAGTAAAGTTTTCTTTCGATGAATTTCCTTCACTAGAGAATATATTTGCTTAGTGCAAGTAAATAGAGATGAATTGTCCGGGCTTAGATCTGTGACAGCATTACCGACTTACGTTGCGGCCCTCTCCTGGATTGAGAATTTGCTTGTGTCCCGTAGATGGAGACAATCTAAACCCTTACTTCCATAGTAGAAAGAATTGTAGATGTAACTTGAAAATGCGATAGCGATATAAGTTACTTGTTATTTTTTTTTTCTATTGCAGTTATTTAATTTGCACTGTACACTGATTTGTATTCATTGTGTTCTATTAGTGGTTTATCTGTTGGACAATTATTATTATTATTTATTTATTATTTTACTGGTATGGTGATTCCAACAACAGACGATGAGCCCGCCTCTGCTGGCAGTTTTCGGTTCTAATTGTGTTTGGGCACTTTTTGGTCGTCTTGTATTAAAGCGTTATGATTTTAAGCTAAGTATTACTATTCTTAAAAAGATATGAAAAGTTATTTAATTCAAGAATTTTGCTCCAAGACTTTTAATGCAAGTAAACGATATTCTTACGTGGAGACTAAAACTAGTTTCATCCAAGACTGTTAATCTCTTACGTCAAAATTATGCAGACAATTTTTTTCTTGCCTTAAGAAGTGTTTGTCTTGCGGATATTCAGAACGTAGATTTATTTGGTCCAAGACAAATTTATTTAAGATAAGCATGCATTTTTCTGTGTGTATTAGTTGCAGTGACTTTTTACTTTCTTTCGAGTTGTTGCTTTCGTGATCTGAACCTATTAAACTAATGCGAATTTTGCACCCTTACTTTTTGTGATGCCAGTTTTCTTTCAACTTCGATTATTACTTTTTCGTTATCTATATACGTCGACACTTGACGGTATTAACTGTCACTCATGTGTCATAAAAATTGTTAGTAGTAAATATTATTTGATTTCGTCTGGAATCTAAATTGTAAAATGGTAACGACTCAAGCCTCTAACACCTTATAATGAAAACGAAGAGTGAAGGCCAGTCGAAACACCAGGGCTACAGGAAGAACGCCCATAGGTGATGCAGTCCTTTTGACATTGTAGATATTATTACTGGCTTGTAATATTGTCAATAAATAGTATATTATAGTATAATATAGTATACATGCTGTTGTTATGCAAATGTCACTTTGTTACTATATCGCCACTAAACTTAACTTTATCTGCAATGACGACGAGCAAGCGACGAAAAACCCGGCCGTGCGCGCTAGGCCTTAAAATTTTCTCCAGTATTATCACTGCAGCAGATTCTTAAAACGTTTTATCAGTTTACACAAACAAACAGAAAGCTTAAACTGCAAAAAAAAGAAGTGTGTAGGAGCTCTTAAATACAAACAAATTTGTATTTGTAAATTCAATAAAAAAAAAACACAAGTCAGAAAAGTGTAGTTTTTATTTTTAATCTCTTGACAAAGTTTTAGAAAATTAAATGCCCCACAATCAATACATATCAGTGCCTAGAAGTGTCAAGGTGTATCCCAGAAAGACACAAACAGAAAAAGGGGCTATTTTCCGAACTTTTTTTTAACCGAAATTTCTCTTAAATGAAATATAAAAAAATAATATTAACAAATTTTCTTCTTTTATGATATAGGTAGTTCCGAAAATCCACGAAATAATTACAACATGCAACTAAATACCATAATAGTAATAAACAATTCATACTATAATGAGAGCCAATTCAACTTGAATAGATCTGTCATTAGGCGATTATTCGTCATAAGCTATTAGTTCCGATAATTCGTCCGGCATTGAGAGCCTGCTCGTTTAGTACGGGTTATGATCGGTGGGTGTAGTAGAATTAGAACGTATACCCACAACAACATCGACATCATGCTATAGGCAAAAAGGTGCATGCACGCCGCATTTTTTTCGAACGCTTTTCAATTATACACCTAATATGTACGTTAAATATTCGGTTACGCACCGCGATTGAGATAATGATGAGACGTAAGCGGTGACGTCACCTTTATAAGCATCTAGTGACCGCTGGATGCATACCACACGCTAATTGTCGCGTATAGATCTGAAACTCTCAACGCAGACGCGTCACGTAACAACGCATACATAGGTGAGTCATCGCGAGCGAAGCCGGCAAATATGTGGAGTCGTAGACGCGCGGGTGCTCTGATGTTCTCGTGAATTCTTGGCGCTGACTGATGAGGGGATTATGACGTAATTTCGCGAAGGATAGAATGTGGATATCATCTAGATAGGTCTTCCAGACGTTTGTTGACCTAACATTGTAATCGTTATTATGGTGTCATCATTACCATATAAGGTTTAGGCGGTCTCGATGGTGAATTAACGCTTACAATTCGTTTTCTTTTAATATTGTTTTAAAAGGTTATGTGAACAATTCGTACTATCGATTAGAAAATTAATAAATTGTATAACTATCAAAATGGTATTCCATCTTTGCTGTGTGCAATGAACAAGATATACCAACATTTGTACCAAATTTAAGCAAAAAAATTTTTGTGTTGTGTAATTTTCTCAGCTACTAAAAAAATTACTTCTACTCAGAATTGGTGGTTTTGAGATTTTATAAAAAATAACATTTTTTCGTTAAGCTACAAATAAATTTTTGTCCCTCTTGTTCAGTCCATCCAGGGACACACAGTATCTTATACAGCTTTCCTTCATTTAAGGCAAAAGGTGAATTTTAATCGGCAATAAATAACAATAAATTGAATGCCTACCGCATATTATATTATCAGAGTAATTTATGTCAGAAGTGAAATTGAAAATCGTGAAACTAGTCAAGAAAAACATGATGTAAACCAAAGACGCTGTATTATAATGTGGTTATATATAAAAAAAAACAATTGATAGGAATTGAAAACGTGATCTTTAGGTGGCATTTTCAACAAAGTCATGAATTTGAAAGTGAAGTACACATGATGATGTCAATATTCCAGCTAGGCTTTTGGTTTTTAAATGGCAACAATTTTTTCTTTAGGTTCACGGAACAAATAAAAGGAAATTAAAATAAAAGGTATTTTAGAACACAAGTGTCACAATGACGTTTATGTAAGGCGAGTACAAGTTTGAATTACGAGCCGCGTAGCGCCGAGTGATTCAATCTAGGAGCATTGTGACACGAGTTTCTTACAGTATTTTTTCTAATTTGCACTTGAATCGCCCATATTACATTTCGGTAAGTGTCTCAACAGTGCGTTAATATCTCATTACAGCACAGTGTGCGGTAATAACCATTTCAGCACTGCGTCGTCGTTTGTTTGAGCTTTATTGTAACATCTGATTAGAAAAAATATCTTTACTACGTTACGCGAAAATCAGTTTTCTATGCCTTGTTTGTAACATTCGGCGACATGGTGTTTTTTTTATCGAATAATAGAGATGCTAACAGATGCCTCTTAACACTATGCGTAACAATGGATTGTATTTTTTTTTTAATTTTGACTTTATCATAATTCTCTTATTCGCAAATCTAGAGTTTTGATTTAAAATAAAGCGGTTCATTCTAGTGAAAGTTGTTTTTTGTAGAGTTATGAAATTCTATCAAAGAACCAACGAAATATAATGCACGCACATAAAAGAATTGTCGTCTAACACAGTGTTCTTCAACCGGTGGTCCGCGGACCCGTGCCGGTTCGTGAAAATCTGCTGGTCCGTGAAACTATGAATTAAATTACAAACCATTGTCTCCAAGACTGAATCACTCACGTATCATGATACAATAAAACAAAGTATTTCTATAAAAGTAACGAAATTGTGTCCAAATTATGTCTACCAAGCAGTGAACTGTCCTTTGTGTGTAGTGTGTTTCGAAATGTTGTCAAATGATTCTATGAAACCTTCGAAACTTGCTCGTCATTTGAATTCAAAGCATAAAGATTTTATTGATAAACCCATAGATTTTTTAAAAGATTATATGAGCAAATGAAGACACAAAAATGTGCTATAAAAACTATGGTGACTTATGATAAGTCATTACTTCGTGCGTCGTACTTAGTTGCTCTACGTATAGCTAAAACTAAAAAAACATTCATTGGATTCATAATCCTTTCCTAGAAGATGTCCCGCACTTGACTTTCGTGATAAAGAAAAACTTATATAACTATCCACTGATGTCACTCTGGTTTCAAGACATAAAACGACGCCATTGCCTCAATTTTGGATATCACTGCAAAAGGAATATCCAACTTTGAGCGACAAATCGATCAAATTATTGATTGTTTTTTCGACATCTTATTTGTGCGAGATGACCTTTTCTACCATGTCAATAATAAAAACTAAGCACGGAAATCTAATAGGTGTTAACGCAGCTCTTCGTCCCTCCGAAACAAAACTGCAACCACGTATAAATGATTTGTTAACAAACAAGCAACAACAGAAGTCTCACTAAATAATTTTATATAAATTTTGAGGATCTGTTCAATTAATAAATAAAAATATTATTCACCGTAGTGTTTATTTCACTCTTGGTCCACAACATAATTTTTTGTTTTTGCCGGTCCGCAGGTGTAAAAGACCACTGGTCTAACACACTGAACCCTTTTATTACTTACGCGAATTCAGTTACAATTAAAATAAATTATCTCCAACGTTTCTCCATACAAAATCACAAGGGTGCTATCTATAAACATTATCACAAGATTTTCAAAATCCACGCCCCAGCAATTCATTCTAATTTATATCAAAAGCTTTGAGTGGATTACATTACATATTCATAAATCCTAATTCCCGTTTAATTTTCTCTTCTGGTGTGTCTTTCGTTTCGCGTTTCCACACTAATATGCATAAATTGATATCGATATGAAAGAGCTCTGTATAACTTAATTGAATATAAACTCAAAGATTGTATTTAAAATCTTCTTTTCTTGACCTTTAAATATTATTTTGGTATTTTCTCTTAGGTTTTAGGTCGTTCAATGATAAAGACACTTCATGTACACAACGTTTCAGTTATTATTATAACCTTTTAGTTTATTACGACCATTTATCTTCATTAGTTTCTGAATAAATACAATAGGTGTGAGACATTCTGATATGTATATCATCATCCAAGACTTGAAACTATCCGTCAAATAAATACCACCGCGTACCTACGAGAATGTCCACGGTATGCGATCGCGCGCAGGTCTGAAAATAAACAGCGCTGTACGGAATTCGCGTCACTGTTCCCCATGTCCCATATTCATCGCGTAATTGAAAACGTGCGTAATCTGGTTTATTTAGTCTATGGCCATCGGAGTCCGGGAAAATAAACAGAAACCACTACCTGCGTACTCGTATTTCCTCCAGGTCTCTCGTGCCCGTGGCAATAGCGCAGCACCACCGTCCTAACACGTAATCCGACAATAATAATTGTATACTTACAACGTACAGGTTATAATGTGGCTGCATATATAGCGAAAGAGAGCCAACTATAGAATCTGTGCCCTCTCGTTCTCTGTAGATCTCCTAACCCGATAGTATGAATAAAAGGCCAGACTCTCCCATCAGTTAATTTATATTATATATCGACCTACATATGTCTATTCTTTGGGGATGATCTAATCAATACTATACCATCAATCATATTTTATTTTGCACTCTTTCACTTGTGAAATGCATAGTAAGTGTATGAATAACCATAGGTTGTTGGCAATATTATTGAAGACTCGTTTATTTTCTTATAAAACACTTTTTCTCTTTTTATTATTAATTTGGGGAAATGTTTGTTGACGAATGTAAAAAATTATGTAAACGATATCAGCTGAGTCGACAGCCTGAAAAAACGGACCCCTTACGTTTTTGTTCTAATATACAGCGTGGCTCACCACAATCGCCTCGGTTTATATACGAAAAGCGGTATTTTATTTTTAACATATTTTGATTAGAGGTTATATAGATTCATAAAGAGCATGTCTTAAGGCGCGCAAATGTTCTTCTGGTCGAACTGTGTGAATGGTTTAAACGCAATAAACTGCACGTTTCGAAAACAAAACATCGTACTGAAAATCAGTAAACGCCATCTTGTTCAGCTTAAAAAGTGTCGACGAGAAAGTATTTTTATTTGTTTATGTCTCTTAAAAGAATGTCAGAAATAAATTAAAACTAATATCGCAAAAAATACTTTCTTAAAAAAAAAGGATATTGTTAAAAAATAGTTCAATTTTTCAAACACAATATTTAAATTGTGCAACTTTTTCCTAATCTAACCAACATCATAACATTTTCAAAATTCCAGTGCTACCCCATTCTTATCTTGGGCAGGCTATATTATATGATAGATCTATAAAAATTATCTCCGACTAAGACAAGTCGTTCTAAAAAAGAAAAAGTGTATATCGCAAGCCGATATATTTGCCTTTATTTAGGTCAAGTTCACCGTGTTGTCTTGCACCTCAAGATCAGTATATTCTGCTCATACAGAGCGCCCCGTAAAATGACCATTAAAACCAGCTTTTATTGAAGCATTTACATCACATATTCATCGACTTTAGCACCTTACGCGCTTCACAAAACGTTTATCCATCTACGCATAATATGATAATGTGATGTGATGATATTTAGAAGTCGGCTGAAATTCTAGGAAACCCCATCACAGCCGGAGCTATTTTGATGTTCAGTAATCATTTATAGTTCGGGTTTTATGTTGTCAACACGTAGGTGTAATTAATTATGCGGACACAGGCTGTTTTTAGGCATATATAATATTATCTGTTTGGAATTTATCGCAGTGTTTATTTTATTAGCACTTCCTGTAATAGATAAAAATAAAGTTAGATCTATTTTGTTTTAAATTACTATATTTATACTATGCGTCACAATTGTAATTAATTTTTCAACGTGGATCAACCGTAAAATATCCCAAACAATACCCTCCATTATGTGCAAACAAGAAACTCAAATGCGTGAATGAAGCAATTCCAATTGGTAAATTATTCACGAAACCAAAGACAATTGAATAATTTAAAACATGAGTATCTACTTAGAACTTGATCTTGCTTTTGTATGTTGTATAATAAAACCGTACCTAATTTGAATGGAGTATAATAAAATCTAGGTAGAACACAATAGGCCTTAAATTTCAACGTACAATCTATTTTTAATTCTAGGAAGATGGATACAAAACTGTTTGTTACCCATTTGAAATTGTTCCGAAAGGAATTTACTATTTTAAAATCGTTGTTGTACGTGTTTAATCTATTAGCAAGGATTATATGACAAATCTACCACATAATTAATGACCTACGTTACGTAATATACAACGCAAAAAATTTCCACAAGCCTATCTTTATAGTTTTCTGATTCTGAATGTTGATAATTAACTTAGTTGCTCTGGTGAAACGATTTTCGTGTTGTATATCTACGAGGTAAAACATTTTTTTGTGTTTTTCTTAATGCATTTGTGCAGGGCATAACTAATACCGTACAAAATAAGTGTCTAAAGCTGAAAACAGAATCAAAAACAGTGGAGCATTAAAAAACGACAAGTGAATGCGACAAAAACAAGTAGAAGTAAAATTGGCTACCACAAAAAAAATTGACAATGCAGGAGAGAGCATTTGAAGCAATTTCATTCTAATTGTATTTTATTACACATTTTGCAAATTATGCACTGTTGAGTTGAAATGAATTTTTGAAATCTATTCAATTCCCTAAAGAATAAAACATATACGAACAACATTTGAATACGACTAATAGACCACAATAATTTTGACTTACAAACAATATGAGCATTTCGTAGTTTCTCCGACATTTGCATTGCGTATGTTTTGTAGGTGTGTTTAAGTACTTATTTATCTATAATAGCCGTGTGCAGCAGGATTCATATTATCGTAAATTCAAAGCAAACCGTCCACCGGAGACAATTGTTTTGGATTTAATATAAATCAAGGCGCCATTGCGTGGGCTTCACTTCCTCTATACGGTACCGTTGAAAGCAGTTGTTTCGCGTTTAAGCGTTTTGAACTGTTTAACGAATTTGTTGTAGAGTCATTTCAAAGTATCTACATGATATGCACTGCAGTTTAACCCTGTAACCCCAAGCACTGTTAGTATCAGATTGGTAGTCGATTTGCGTTAGTGGTTCAGGGTTAAATAAAAATTTGTTTTTTTTTTTGTACTTACATTCAGTGACATATTTACAGCTAATGCTAATAATCACAAATTTAAAGATCAGTTAATTATTTACCATTAATGATTTTCAAATTTTTGACTATCTACCAACTGTCCAACAACCAACACGCATAATTGCTAATCAACTGATGAAGCCAGAATTGTCGTAACGTTTTGAGAATGAATAAATTGTTGCATTAAAGAAACCTTATTCCTCGAATTCAAGGTCCGTCTGATCTTATTTTAACAAAAAAATCACAGATAATTTGAAGACATTATTATTAAATAAAGTAATTCCATTATATTCAGGCAATCGCATTGAAAAGGAAAAGCCACAACGTAATTAACTTTATAATATAGAAAATTTTTCTTGTTTCAGATATCGATCTCCGACAGAAGGAAAGTCAACGAGTCTTATCTAATCTACATATCGCGATTCCACAAAGATAAAACTCAACAAGTAAGTAGATAGAAAAATTATTAGTTTTTTACAAATAATTTGCAATATTGTAGATACCATAAAACGTTCAACAATGATAAAACCTAAATATTATCTTATTATTTACTCTATTTGGTACAAACCTACTAATGTTATGCATCAATACATTCTTGACATATTCATTGGCTAATAAAATCAGGATTTTAAGTACTTACAATTAGTGGGATATTAAAATTTTATATTCACGGGATTTTGTCTTCCTATTGTGTACATACATACATTACTTCCTATGTTGATATTAATAACGATATAAAATAAATTTTGTAAAATAGAAATATGTTTGTCTAAAATCATCGCCGATATTCACATAAGTATTTAACTAATATAAAAACTTCCGTAAATATGTTTATTTTTATATTGCCCCTATACCGGCCTCAGTTTGAATATTACTCACATATTTATAGGCTTCTGAAAAGATATTGTTTGTTTTCGGCAGTTGAATAAAGAAGATATTTAAAACACTATTTGTGGATTTTAAAGTGAAGGGGTTATCAATTTTATACCATGTGTTTATCTACATATCTATACTTCCCATATTTTAAATATATTTTCGTAGACTATAAAATTGTGATTTGCTCTCAATGCAAAACACGGAGATTAACAAAAACACAACTTACTATTTATGCTGGACGGCGTCTATACAGTAGGACCCATTTGAAAGCGGGACACCCCCATTTTATAAATTGGTATTTATTGCCTCATTTTTACCAACTTTCTTTTAAATTGTAGAAGGTGAAAAACTGTACTTCTGAACAAAGTTTCACATTGTTGATTATAGAAGATCAAAGCATACTGTGTAATTGTGTAGAGATAAAAATGCAAGAAATCATATTAGACATTGTTTTACGAAAGATATGAGTACGCCACTGGATTAAGCGCCACCTCAAATGGGCATCTACCAAATTTTATAAAAAAACGACTTTTTCCTTTTGGGGTATCCTTAAGCAAGAAGTATATAAGTCAAGAACAACTAACTTTGAACCTCCGAAAAAGGTATGATAAATGCATTGAAGCAAATGGCGGATTAGTGGAGCAACAAAAATTTGATTAGGAGGTAGCTTTTATTTTGTGCAATTCCTATAATTTTGTTTCATGTTATAACGAATAAAAAATATTATTGTCAGTTATTTATGACATTTCGTTCCATGATTGACGTGCTCCAAGCAATCTAAATTCATAAGAAAGATGCGAGATACAAGATTTTCTTTTGATATTGTTAATGTCAATATCAAAAGAAAATGTAGTAGCAGCTCTCCAATCCTTAAATCAATAAAGTTAGTGTTGTTCTTGTAATATCCGGTATAATTTCAATAGAACTTAATTATGTTTAACTATCACACTGACAAAAGTCAATGCTAGGTTTTCCACTATCACCAAACAACAATGCACAATCTCTCGACGCGCGTTTCGCTAACCAAGTTAGCATCATCAGGAGATGATTAACAGCATTGACTTTTGTCAGTGTGATAGTTATTGTTACACCAAAGGTTCCAAAACCCAATTACTGGAATTAATTATGTTTAACTGAAAACAATTGTTTCTATTCAGAGTTTTCTGTACATTTGACCTGACAAAATATTGATGTTCAGTTTACAATATACAGGGGAAATTACAAATTTTTTTGTGTAATTTCCTCCAAAATGTATCAAAAACTTGTAAATTATTGCCCATATGTATGAGGAATGGTAATACATTTTGATGCTAAATTTAATAAGGTTTCAGAATATTGAAAAAAAAAAAATGCGGCATTGTATTTGAAAAAATCGAGTTTTGATGGTTTGCAGTTGCACTAAAGGACAATTAAATTTTGGACACCCTGTAGATAATGCAACAAATCTAAAAACTTCGACAGAAACGTCAGGGTTTCTTCCATCGATAGTCTTAATTTTAGCGTTCTCGACTAAAATTTCCCGAGAGTACATAATGTTAAACATCGTGATGTAAATCCAAAAATTTTCAAAAAGTCGAAAAATCTCCAAAACGGCTGCACTTAGGTATAGGGAATACTAGTAAAAGTTCCTCTAGAATAACGTTTAGATTTCAAAAGTGCAAAGAAAACTATAGCATTCCATTTGAAATAAGAAAGTTGATGTCAATTTCCGGTGTTTCCGGGAGTGCCGCCATCTTGAAATATTTTCAGGGCATAGATTTTATTACACTATGTACGTATGCAACTTTACAGAAATTCATTATTACTAGGAGGCCCAATCTTTCTAATGGACGGTCTCGATCAATCACCCTGTATAACTTTAAGTATAAGCATTATTGCACGAAAGAAATTATGTTCTTGGTTGAACAACGGAACACTTTGACACTATTGAAAAGAATTATTTGTTTAAGTCGATGCATATTTCTTAGATTTATTAGATTTAGATTTGACAGGAAAAAATCTATTTTACAACGTATTATATAACCACAACGTCTTTTTATCTTCATCTGCTATAACATAGTCTAATTTAAAGCCTAACTACATACGTCAGAACGTTTCCTTAGAAACGTCAATTCTCCTAAACTGACACCTAAAAGGAACTGAAGAAACTCTAGCATCCCTTTTGGAAACGAAACTTTCTAATTTGTTCCTTCTCATGTCAATTATATTATTAAATCGGTACACGCAAAAAAACCACAAGTCTAAACATCATGAACTCCAGTTCGATAAGTCTTTGACAGAGTGAAACGGCTATATATCACTATATCATTTGCATATCCGCAGTTAAGTATCAACGCATGTTATGAATTGAAAATAAGCCATTTCGGTGCATATTAGCCGAAGGCGTTCGCTTTGAATGGGAACTAAAGTGTGTCACGATACACGTTCTCTATATTATATGCATACGTTTGCTTTTAATGACTGTATTTACCGTGGAAATATCGTATAATTGTTGCCGTTGTGTATTATTGTGTATTATGTTAATCGATTATGGAAAAGCGTGATCACTTATTGACTGGCGTGTTATTAATGTTCGCTGCTAATGCTTAATGAATGTACGATTTGTATCTATTAACACTTTCCGATCGCTGCGTTTAATGCAACTCTAATTAATGGATGCATGAATGCATCGAGCGTTTATGAAGTAGCGCATAAAATTTTTAAAATAGTTTGAGGTAGATATTTCATCGTTCAAAGTGGAAAACCTTAAAACTCAATGTAAATGTCATTATTCAAACTAAATATTATATAAATTGTTGAACATGTTAACCACTGATTTCTATGAGCCTTTCAAAAACACTCTGCGATGGAAATTTCTGACAACATTGTCCAACAACGCTAGATTAACATTAATTTCAACCATTTTTTTTTTATTGAATTCTTACTACAGGTCATAAAAAAAGTCATGGTGTCAAATCAGATGAACGTGGAGGCCACGAAATTTCCGTATTTCGATCGTCAGAAAATTGTCTGAAATTTCCCTGTAAAAACAAAATCCAAAGATGAAAGATCTGATCATCTATTGGGCCCATAAATGGTTACCAGACGGTATAATATACATTTACAAGAAGCAAGTTATTAGACGACTTATTCTATCAAAAAATCACAGAACTTGTTAGTGGGTCAAGTTCAGTTTTGTAACACATTAAAAAGATTATTTTTTTCCCATTTGTCAATTCCATCGATAGCGACACAGTGTATTAATTATTATTACATATGTCTATTCCCAATGGTTAAATCGTCCTATATAATTGCAGAGATGATTAGGTCATTATGTTACAGAGATAATTGATATGTAGGCAAACATATTGAGGTAATTTATGAATAATCATGAGCCAGTAGACACTGTCTGTCGGCCGCGGTGTAATATAATATATTATGCAGTACTGTTATTCAATTAATTGCCAATACAATGGGTGTAAGCACGCGTGTATGCGTTAAAATCAATAATTCTGGTTTTTTTTTTTATGTCAAACACGTGTATCGGGTTCATTTGTGTGCGTGATCGCTGCCCTGGAACGAATTTTGATTAATGTTGGTGATATAAGTGAATAATTGACAGATCATGTATGTTGCACTTGCGTTTATATATCTGGGAATATTCATTGATTGAAGTGAGTTAGAGAAGATAGTTTATATATATTGGAACTGCTTTTTTATATTGAACTAATTTGTAGCAGATTTTCTATTGTATTTTCTAAGATATCGCTGGTTTTGGTATTTGCATATTCATTTATAATAATACCCATCAGTTTCTATAACCAACGAATTGATGAATACAACAATAAATTGATTGATATGATCAAAATTACGGTAGAATTTACATATTAAACGTTAAACTGTGCATCACTTCTTCCTCAACTTGCCTTTTGAAGTATATAATTAATAAAAGCCATCGGATAGATACGTAGTTGGCTTTGGAATGTTTACTCGTCAAACTGCCTATAAATTATTTATGCGCACGCTTCATTTATAACACCTAATGAGCGTTATAACATTTATCTGTGACTATCATCACTTCTAACGCAGCAGAAAATAGCTTCAAATGGAGATAGAAAGATATTTCGCATTGACATATGTATATCTGCTCCTGTGTGCATATACAGTAGCGCGCATGAAAATAGCAGTGCCCGAGTAATATTTATAGATTTAAATATATATAATTCTTAAATAAACAATAAAATATTAAATAAAGCTTACCAGGCAGACTCCAAATAATCTGTATTAAAGACCGATAATGAAATAAATATAAAATATAAAAAACTAATAACACTTTTCGCATATAATGAACAACAATTCACTGCTCATTAAAATAGCAGTACTTATGAAAAAAATGTGTTAAAACAGTGATAAATATTTAAAACAAAGTCAATATTTTGTTGCTTTGCCTTTTTTTTGTAAAACTGCATTGCATCGACGAGGCATTGATTCCACTAATTGTTGACAGGGATGGACCGCCACGCTGTTTGGCACACGTCCCCACATTTCACGAATTTTTCTTGGTTTCTTCTCAGCAACGGCCTTTTTTAAGTCCACCCATAAGTTCTCTATAGCATTTAAGTCTGGCGATTGTGCTGGCCAGACTAAAAAGTTAATTTTATTTCGTTGAAACCACGCTTTCGCCTTGAGAGAAGTGTGCTTTGGATTATTATCTTGCAAAGGCATTTCTTCTTCAACATAGGGTAAACATGTATTTTCTAGTATATTTATACAGGGTTAGTAAAAAGTCCCGGAACGGTCGAATAACTTTGTTATTTGAAAATTATGATTTCTGAAATTTGGTATGGGGGTATAGTTAATATAAATGCATTTTATGCAATACAGTTAATATTTTTTTCACTTCCGGTTTAATCGGCAATACGTCCAATTTTTTTTTTTTTAAATGGAACGCCCAGGTTCTTTTAACACTTTTGAATGCAAAATAAAAAACTACGTTCAGGAAGTATTGAGATGTTTATTTTTATTCACAAGAAAACAGTTAAAAAATTAAAAAAGTGTCCTAATACAGAAAAATCAAGATACCTGTCTATTCAGGTTGCGATTACAATAATTGTTCAAAATGCTCTCAGTAAAATTTCTTATTGAATTTTGTATTTGTTCTGGAGTGATGCGATTGGCTTCTTGAACTATTCTCTCTTCCAATTGTTCAAGATTATGGGGACGATTTTTGTACACTTGACATGTCATGTGACCCCAAAAGAAAAAAATCTAATGGCGAGAGATCTGGCGAACGTGCTGGCCATTCGATTGCTCCTCTACGTCCGATCCAACGTCCCGGAAAAAATGTCATTCAAATAATCGCGGACATTATGGGCAAAATGGGGGGGAGGGGGGGAGGGGAGCTCCATCTTGTTGAAACCAAAAATGTGCATTAGGGTAATCACCTATGTTTGCATTTGGAAAGAGGGCCGCAAGTGCTGGAACAACCTCATTTCGCAATAAATTTAAGTAGACGTTGCCAGTTAAATTTCCTCTTATAAAAAATGGTCCTATGATGTTGTTTCCAACAAGACCAGCCCAGACATTCACCTTTTGAGGACGCTGTGTATGGACTTTTTCAATCCAATGCGGATTTTTAATTGACCAGTAGCGACAATTATGTCTGTTCACAGTGCCGTTGAGACAAAACGTTGCCTCATCTGAAAAAATGATGTGATCTAAAACATTAGGCTGCTGCTCGATCAATTCCGTCATTGTTTCGCAAAATTGTAGTCTACGATCTGGATCATCTTCAGTTAACTTATGGACGGGATACATTTTATAGGCTTTCATTCTTGCTGATTTAAGAATCGTATGAGCAGATTTTTGAGAGATCTCATGAATTTGACCTAATTCTGTTGTGGACACGTGATGATTTTCTTCCACTGTAAGTAACACATTCAAACTAGTTTCTTCATCTGTTGCTGTTAATGGACGTCCCCTTCTAGGTAAATTTGACCTGTTCTTATCCCAAGAAATATGCTCTCGAGCGAAAATTATTCTGTTTCTCACTTGCCTAGTATTTAGAAGAGGTACTTTTCTTGGACGTCTTGCACTTAATTTTGTTTCAATAAGTCGTAAATTCTGATTGTGGAAGTGCTTATTTGCAAACTTAATTCTTGTTTTAATGTTGTAGACGTGATAAAAGGTGTTTTTTTTTTTACACCTAATAATACCTCTATCTTCACGAAGGGTTATTTTTCGTTTTTCCCCTATTTTTTCCGGTTTTCCTCATTAGGAAATATACCAGCTGGATAGATTTTCATCTACTGGCATTGTTCAACGAGCAACGAGAGTTAGAACGAAGCCAGTTTTGACCGAAGATAATGAATTGCAAGTTCTAGAGGCGGCTGTTGAAAATCCTCATATGAGAAGAAATGATTTATTATGATTCGAACGATTAACCGTAAAGCCCCATATGGTGCATATTTTCTGATACACGCTGTGTATGTAGTGTATGTACCTCTTCTTCTTACAAAAAAAACTGATGAATGCGTATAAGGTCCAATATCATTTCGGAAATCACTTAAGTTTTACTTTTGTTTTTACTTGTATTAAAAAAATATTAAGATTGTCGTCAAATAATTCTACTAATTGAAGTGTTGTCGTTTACTTTTACTCGAAAATTGCAAACTGTACATTGTTTTTTAAACCTTGTCGTGAAATGCATTTATTCCATTTCATAATTTGCATACCGAATACCTTGCTTAACATCGACCGATATATGTACGAATAAGTATATATCCAACACAGCTGTGTGCTCCTGAAACCACGTCCCAAACAACCACATAAAAAAGCAACGAAAAAAAAAAATAAGAAAAACGAGAAATAAGAAATTTACCTGCCCGAAATAAAGTCATATCGAGGCGAAAACCCGTTCGCACGATTCGTAAGTTCGCGTCGTGCATTTTAAATCAGGAATGACGTGATCCGACCGGCACGACACACATGCATTTTCATATGTATACCTCTTTTTGCATATATATCAGATGTGTATGCGCTCAATATCATGATCGTAGACGCTGGAAATTGCTTATGATGCAACCAAAGTGATGCATATGGATCGTATGCACTGAGTAACAACTATAGGGGACTATAGGATATTGTATACAATCGTAATAAAACGCGTGTAGGCGAAGAATTTCTCTGATTCACTATATGCTGCACTGGTTTCGCAGAAATGATGTTGATGCACTGATTTACGTCGTATTGAAATCTGACATGATCGCGTCCAATTCGTGTTTACAATCGCACATTCGCGTAGAATTGCTAACGTGCACTAACAACGATTGAATGCAGTAGCAATTTTTTCAAGAACTTGACACTACAATAAAATTCGCCCGAGTTGGCGGAGGCTCCGCCTCTACGCGCAGTATACGTCGCGAGCTCGAAGCGCCGCGCAGTGGGGTACAATTAGAATCTAGCTGATCAAAATTTCAAAGTTTTTGCACTAATATTTATTATTTTTCTTTGATCAACCATTAAAATGTTTATTCACAATGTGTAATACGCTCATATGCATCAAATGCCTAAGGAAAATTCATCTTAACCTTTACAGATTATTCAGGGGATTTTCACGTTTTGTACACCACGATCTTACACTATAAAATAACTGTTAGGAATCTTAAAATTTCGTTTAATTCATCAGTCATTCGTTTGCATCATTAAATAATATACATAAATATTTAAACAAGCACTCGTGCCTTCTCAAGATCGAATAGTAGATAGTATAATTACAATCATTTGTTCAGATACCTATATAATAATGCTTGGACGCAGTCCCACAGTTTACAGTGCGAGCGCGGTTTCGCAGCTGTCAAATTGCGGAATATGGATATAATAAATTTTAATTTGCATCTCCTAAAAAAGATGTTAATTGCGTCTTGTATCGTTATAATGAAGTATTCATTAAAATCGCGGCTTCATGGCGTGGCCAGCGGATTGAGGTTTCGTAAAACCGAAAGTTCATTAAAATGATCAACGCCCGAAATCTGTTCGACCTGCACCGGGGGGCAGACAACTTATGGTTCGAGCGAAGAAGAATGAATGTACGAATCGTTAATTATAATGAATTCAAAGCGTTTCGCGTTGTAGGAATCTATAGGTAAATTGCTCGGTAATGTTTAAGTCGTCAGGAAATATACCCTGCGACAAACAAAGATTAATGCAATAGAGCATCGGAGCAGTTAACGAGGACGCTACACTTTTAACAATATAACAAGGGACACCATCGATTCCGGCCGAATGCCCTTTAGCTACCTTCTGTATAATCCTCATCAGCTCAGACTCATCAGCAGGCACCAAGTAAATGCTGGAGGTAAAGGAAGGAGTACTGTTACGGGTCACAACCGGAGATCCTTTAACGCCAGAGAAATGCTCTCTAAAGAGCTCACACACTAAGTGCAAATCCGAGGTTTGACTGCCTGAGTTATCATAAAGAGATATATTGTTTGTGACGCTGGCTTGTGGCTTTATTATTTTAACAAGCAATTAGTAAAAACGGTTACTTTTCTAATTAATCATAATACCACCTTCTTAAAAAAAAAAACCCACTACACTGAACCAAAAATGGGTGCTAAAACAATGAAAAAATTAATTGTTCACACGAAATAATGCAGTAAAGTTCTCAACTCACAAGACGATCACAGTAAGCCGGTAATACAGTCACATATGTAGTGATTCCAGAAACGGCTTGCCATGACGTAATAAAAAAAACATCTAAGAAAAAATGCCTAAATACAGTTAGAACCGAAAAATGCCACCAAACAATTATTGCTGACGATAGCGAACTTCTAAATGCCGGGTAACAGAGGCAATATGGTTAAACACATGCATTCTGTTTCAAATCTGGCATTGCGCAAAGGCAAATATTTTTGTTTATAAACATAAAGAACGTTTTCAGTCAACCTATGAATATTAATTATTATAGAAATACATAAACCTGCATTTAAATGATTTCTATTTATTAGAGCCGTGTCGTTTTATATATAGGATGTTCCACCGAACTGGCTCATATTAGAATTTTGCGAAGTGCCCGTTGGAATTTCATTTTGAAACTTGCAGAGTGGTGATGGCCAAGGGTACAGGGTGTTGTTATCAACTTTCTTGTTTTAAATGGGATGGTGCAATTTTTATGCTTCTAGTGTATATCTCGGATTATTTGTGATCAGTTTGTATTAACGTTCCCTATTCCCAAATATATTAAGATATTTGCAGTTTTGTCAAAATTTTGACAAAAAAATTCAATTAAAACAAATATTTCATACGGTATTAGACATTAAGATACCATACTGTTGCTTTTAGTTAAAATAAGAAAGTTGGTTGCTAGGGCCATCATTTCCGGCTATGATTACCCTGCAAGTTTCAAAATCGAATTCCAACTGGGCCTTCAATAAATTCAAAGAGCCAGTTCGGTGGGACATCCTATTTTTATAATGACTACATTAGCTATCATATAACCATAACTCATACTTCCATCAGGGTATGTTATCTGTCCGTTGTTTGCAATAAATTGCAAGCCTGTTATTACTTAATCAAAGATTGTAAATAATAGTTTATCATACGAAAGAATTTCGTTCTCTCAATGAAAATTCGGTCAAAATAAATGTAGATTATTGGTACTACGACCAGTGTTTTTCTCAGTGTATCGTCTACTAAATCTCACACGCAAACTCCAAAATAAAATGCCGTAATTTCACTCGAGGATTCTGAAAGCCAACAGGCCCGGAACATTAATAACCGTTTGAAGTGTTCATCCGCATTTAGGCCTGAGCAAAGTTTATTATACCTGACATTCTAAATCTGAGTGACCGATATATACAGGCGTTTCTCGTTTCTGTATATACGCTATTAGTTAAATATTTTTAGAATTACAGAAGTTCAGATTCAATCGTCGATCTTTCAAAAATTAAAAAAAAATGCAAATATTTAAAAAATGATTGTAAATAACAACATAGTTGTTTCATCAAACTTACGTTAAAATTGAACGGAGAATTAAAAAAATGTAATAATATACAGGTTTCATTTAAAATAACAAAGTTGACAGTCACTTCCGGCATAACCGGATGCATCAGATTATTAAAAATATTTTAGTTAAATAGCCCACGTCGGCTTTAGTATACTGCGATATTTTCAAAATCTTTCATCTTCAATCATTCAATATCTTTCATATATCGATCGCGGCAGTTATTCGTGAGACAGCCTGTATAGAAATGCAAAATACCTGCTATACCCGCAATACGATACAAGTTACCTGCATTGCTGGGTGAAAAAATTCGGACACATTCTAAATAAACTTATATAAACTATGGGTAAAATATTTCTAATAACTTACCTCTATTAGAAGCGGTAATAACCAGCTGGGAAACCTGTCTGGTGAGGCTTTGTTTATTCTGAAAATTTTGCCTCGATCTAAAGGTTTGATAGAAAGTTTAGTTTTAAGAAAAAATTGTAAAGATTAACTCTCTTAACTCCTGTATAGAAATGCAAAATACCTGCTATACCGGCAATATGATACAAGTTACCTGCATTGCTGGGTGAAAAAATTCGGACACATTCTAAATAAACTTATATAAACTATGGGCAAAATATTTCTAACAAATCCTTCAAACTTACCTCTATTAGAAGCGGTAATAACCAGCTGGGAAACCTGGCTGGAGAGGCTTTGTTTATTCTGAAAATTTTGCCTCGATCTAAAGGTTTGATAGAAAGTTTAGTTTTAAGAAAAAAATTGTAAAGATTAACTCTCTTAAATCTGATTCGGTATTTTGGAGGAATGTCACAATTTATCTCAATTACCACTTTTTTTTGCAGTTTTTGATGTTTTTATTGCACTTTCCATATGTAGATATTTACTGCACGCAAATCCGGCCTTTAATTACTAGATACTCTCTGTCCACGACACTTTAACAAGGAAGCATTAGACTTAGCGATCCTATCTGGGTGGCGTATCTTCTATTCGTTCTGCTAGGCAATCGTGATTCACAAACCGCTCATCAGGCGGACTCGGTGGGTTACGTCAGGTCAACTTTGCATAAAATAGCCAACCGTCGGGATATACATCAACATAACTAGCGCTGCTGTGGAGCAGACAATAACCCACCTAGAGAATAGGTATAGTCTAGTCAGTCCGTACGATACTGGTTTAGAGATAGCACGTCCCTGCGTTCACGAAGGGATCGTTTTCAATGTGCAGCGTGCATACGGTCTTCTGCATTATGCATCGCGAACAGAGATGGCAATTTTAAAACACACAGGTGGTCGTTAGATATTTCCAACGCGCGGCTTCCTATAACCATGCAAGTACTTTTCATGCGCATACATATACAGCCTGTTAAAAAAAAGGTTGTCGGATATTTTACCCAATTGTAGTACTGGTGGAAATAACAAAAAAGTCTTAGTCAACATGGGTCCGCAATTCAACTGTTTTTGATATATAGTCGATTGCATATTTTAAAATAAAAAAAAAACATTTTTCGGTTTTGAGAATAGTTCCCTTTGTCAAACAACTCATTTGGAGAGTTCTTGCTCCTCTCGATTATGATGCACGTAGGCTTTTTTGGCATTGGGTTTTACGAAAGCTGGCAGAAACTCCTAATTTTGCGACTCAGATTTTATTTAGTGACGAGGCTGGGCTTACAAGAGACGGAATATTCAATTTTCATAATAATCACGTCTGGGCAGATGAAAATCCCCATGCTGTTGTTGGCTTGCTATTTTTGGAGACTGTTTAATTGGTCCAGTATTTCTCCCTAATCGTTTAACGGGACAAGTATACTTGGATTTTTTAAGAAAGAATTACCCGTTTTGTTGGAAGACGTGCCACTTTTTAACAGATTAAATATGTGGTTTATGCACGATGGAGCTCCTGCGCATTTTTCCATCGTAGTTAGAAATTTCTTAAATCAAAATTACAACGAGAGAAGGATAGGACGGGGTGGACCAACTGCATGGCCTCCTAGGTCCCCTGACCTGATACCTCTAGACTTCTATGTTTGGGGGCATCTAAAACAATTAGTGTACGCACGATCTGTAAACAATTTGGAAGAACTCAGGCAACGAATCGTAAATTGTTGCGAGGAAATTCGGAGGACTTTTCGAAAGATTGCGTCGATCTTTCATAAGAAGGT
This sequence comes from Cetonia aurata, assembly GCA_949128085.1. Taxonomy (NCBI): domain Eukaryota; kingdom Metazoa; phylum Arthropoda; class Insecta; order Coleoptera; family Scarabaeidae; genus Cetonia; species Cetonia aurata. Next base: position 40,218,643 of record OX421887.1, on the reverse strand, counting down.
GTGAAGCGTGCTTAGAAATGAACGGTGGACATTTAGAACAATTTCTTTAGTTTTACTTTAAATAAACATTTGTTTAATTTACATTGCGATCAGAATTTCTTTGAAAATTTTTATCCTACTAAAACAATATGCAATCGACTAGATGTCAAAAACAGTTGAATTGCGGACCCATGTTGACTACGACTTTTTTGTTTATTTCCACCAGTACCTACTACAATTGGGTAAAATATCCGACAACCTTTTTTTAACACACTGTATATGCATGGAAGGCTTAAATGTCTTCTAATCTGTTTGTTTTTTTTTGGGCATACAGCGTTTCATTTCCTCCAATTTTAGGAAACAGAAGTGTGAGTTTGCTTCCTGTAGTTTTTACATGAATTAAACAAACGTGAACTTTCAGTACTTATTGACCACGCCTATATATAATAGATTCTGTAGTTTATTACAATCATCCTAAGAAAATGCAAAAATACGTATGTATCTCCTGGTATTATGCTGTCATAACAATAACATTTCGAATTTAAGTCGCATTTGGATCAGTGCAAATCACCCACATTGCTAGTGCTAAGCTGACAGCAACATATCGCGTAATTATATGCCTAGTATATGTGTATCTACCATTCAAATCTGCGCCTCATTCGCGATATTACTTTACCGTTAAAGGGATCCACAAGTCGCTTCGGCGTTTGCACTAAATCATTCTTACAACGTGCATTGTCTTCTCAAAACTCTCTATATATCCGCTTATGTTTGCAATAAAAAAAAGATACGTTTTAAGTACAGCTGTGCCCACACAAAGGACCACCCTCGAGGTGACAATAATTATAATTTTTATCGACTGCTCCAGACGACAGATATACATATATACTTCCTTTAAAACCACCTGACAAGTACGAAAATATAAAATATGAAATAATACGCGGTTGTGCGCTATTGTCTGCAAGTACGAAGCGTATAATCAGATTTTAAAAGCGGATATAAGGAAATTAAAAAGGGTATTGTCTCTGCTGTCGTATTTAATTTGCGTAACTATATAACTGTCATTTTGACAGGTGAATTACGATCATTTACACTGACAATGGAAAAGAAAAGAATTTTAAAATATTATATCTGTTTAAAAGTAGTTTTCCTACACATATTGCAATAAACTTTTATGTGTCATAAAGACGCATATTATGTCTAATTATTCCGAAGGATAAATACGTTAAGATGCATGCACAGCTCTGAATTATAGAACGCATATAATTCTTCTATATTTAGAATATGAAATTGAGGCAATCAGAAGTAAAATATATATTACGTTGATATCATTTCTACATGTGTTGTACATACTTACATCACTTCTGCTAATCGAGAAGCCGCACTGTATATGAGACAGATTCCGAAAATCATCTCAGAAGTGTAAAAATTGAACACTCAAAACGTATTATACAATTCATATTTTCGACTGTAAAATTACATATATTAGATAAAGTAATTAAACACGCAATTTCATAGGTTTAATTCACACATACATGCGTGTCGAAAAATATGTAGATATTTAACTACTCCTCAACCAACCTGTCAACGTAATTGTTAACTTTCTCTTGATTGATGGAGATGGAATCTTTATTTAAAACGGTACACGTTGTCTTGTTTGTCATTGTATTTAAAAATCCGTAAATCAAATCGAAATAGGAAAGTGTCAAACGAATAATCTTTAACTTAGTTCGTATTCTAACACTGCAACACATCGTAAACACTTAAAATAAACCATATAAGCGAACATAATAGTACCTTTAATGTGTGCTGTAGTAGAGTATTCGGCGCCTCTGAATTATGGCAAGCAGGTGAACCGACAGCTCAGCGGTTTACAACACATGTTTACAATAGGATTTGGATAGAGGAGACGAGTCTCCACAAAGGAATCTGCCTGAATGTTGTATGAAAATCGATTCACTCTCCGCCGAGTTCATTCTAATAGCGCTAGGTATTTATTTAAAGAAGCCGTTGTGACGACTTTACTAAACCTTCCTTTTTATGTTAATCGTTTCTATCATTCCTTGTAGTCGCACAATACAGTAGCAAAAGGATAAAATGGTATCTTTTTTTTGTGTATATTGTAAATAGCTACATTGGTACACGTGTTTGCGATGAATGAAGATATTTATATCATTTGACTTGTGTTTGGTGTATTTGTAGAAATATACTTGTCAATTACATAAAGAATGCATGGCTTCAACATTTAGTTTTATTGAATTAGGGCTGTTTTGTATCAGTAAGTGTCTACAATTTCTTGTAATACAATTCAATCTTGTTGTTCTATTTTAACGTATGCAAATTAGACTACACTCGGAAAAATTGTCCAAATACATAGTTGTAATTTTGAAGATTTATTAAAATCTGTTGTATTAAAAAGAAAAAGTGAATTTTGACACTTTTTCAATTCGAAAGTTTAACCGTAATTTTCGGACACGCTGTATAATGGTTTCGAAAAATTCATTCGGTTTAGAATGCTACCCTATACGGTAGTTTTCTATAAGCCATCTCATTTAAATTATACGTTCACCTTGACGCGAATACACCTCGTCTAATAGACACCAAATGTAGGTAGTAGATATATTACCTAATCAAACTCTACAATGCTAACAAACATTTCAAAACAGAATTAGCGAGTTCGTTATATATCCACATTTATCATTCTCAACATCCACCTTTACCAGCACATTGGATTAAATAAAATGTATTTCCATTATACATTTACTATGTATATTCATTCCATTCATTCGCGACCTCATAAATCAACCGGGTTTCGGGTTGACATAAATTTAATAATGATTTATGCGTGTAAGGCCACAATACTCTCACATTATCCGATTCCTAATAATACGAAATATTACATAATTGAAAATTTGCAGAACTGTGGATCGTATAGAGTACCATTCTAAACCGAATCAATTTTTCGAAACCATTCTACGGCGTGTCCGAAAAAGTGTTGTTACACTTCGCATTGAATCGAGAATGACATTGATTTCAATAATTCATTTCGCTTCTTTTAATCATAGACAACATCAGCGATATAAACGTTATTTTGAAGGCAATTTTAAATTCATTCTCTTTACTTTTAATCTGGCAATTGCAATTACGACTTTAGAAAAACCGTTACGTCACTTAGCGGTTCCTTTTCGCGCGGAAATATTTAACTTACGCGCCACAAAATTTAAACTCGCTTATTTTAAATTCATTCATTTACGCGCCAACCTCCTAGAGGCTTCGCCTTTTATGATCCTTTGTGCATCTCTGGACGTTGCTATTGGTTCATCCTTTTTTTTGTACCTACTTACCGAGCCTTTATAAGGGTTTTGCACGTTACGCGCGCTCTCTGTTCCAGTTCAGTTAATTTGCCGTTGTGACGTACTCGTTTTGACTCGAAAACACAGAAACCACGTGCTGGCCATTCAGCTTCGAAGCCCCATTGTTCAAGCTACAGCTAAGTAATCTCTGTTCTCTTCAGTTAATTTTGCCGTCGCAGCGACCTCTTTTTAACTCGAAACACAGAAACCACGTGCTGCCCTCCAGCATACACAAAAGCTTCGAACTCAACTTCAAGCTACAGCTAAATAATTCTATTTAAAACGTATCTATCGCTTTCTTTTATTTTATTTCATTACTGTTGCTATTTATACTTTTAACTTGTAATTGCCAGTAACTTTGCTCTCACTAGCAGTCATTTACTATTCACTTATAGAAACGGATTAATTGCGTCACTTTTAAATTAATCTCAGGAATTCGGCTACCACGTGCTATTCCTTCTTTTGCCTTAATTCTAATATCAGAATACAGCAACCACGTGCTGTTCTTTTTACATTAATCTTAACATCAGAAATCAGCAACCACGTGGCCAGTTTTTTCTTTGTTTTTCTTTTTTTTTTTTATTATTACAATAAAGTTATCGTTACGTTTTGGATCTTTCTTTTTTTATTAATCATTACAGCGACTCCAAGCGTCATACTCATGTGTACCGCTTTTCTTATTAAGTTGCATCAGGTGGAGCACACAGTGCGTCGGCACGCCACGCACACCTGTTCGTAACAGTGTCAAAACTCATTTTTTTTTAATACAACTACCTATTTTTCTCTCTCATCGAGCTGCCCTTACAAAAATGCAAAAAAAGTCATATTCATTATGCATCTAAAATGGATACTTTTTAAGATAATTCGTAAAATATGGAATGTAGCTTATGGAGTTTTTTTTTAAATGTCATCCTACTTTGCTATATCTAAGTTAGTCATGACCATTCGAGAAACAATCCAGAGCATTGATGAAATGTCACTTAGTTTTCATTTATAAACAATGCCGGCACATTTAAATTATACGCACAAAGATTATTTATAAATTTATTTATTATTCATGGGGAATGCAATAAAGTGTGTCAAGAATATGTGATATCTTTCTCCGCTCGGTATCCGCAAAAGCAGAAGCCGTCACCAAACACAGTTAAAGGAATAATACAGAATTTTAAAAACTTCGGATCGGTCAAAGCAAAACTACAAAAGCATAAACCTATTGTTCGTCATTTTGCGATAGTTCACAGCATATCCAAAAATGTCTTTAAGACAAGCTGCACTGGAATCAGGATTATCTAGGTGCTCAATGCACAGAATACTGGGCAAACATAAGTTTCGCCCATACCCGTTTTCCATGGTTCAAGAACTCAAAGATATTGATTTCCCGAGAGGAGTGAGTTTTTGTGATTTTATTTTAACATGGTCTCAAGAGAATCTATTTTAAAATCTGCTCCTTATGAATCTATATAATCTCTAATAAAATTTTATACCACTTTTCGTATATAAACAGAAGGGAATATGATGAGCCAGTCTGTAGATTATTATTACATAGTGGTGAGGGAAGTATACTTTCTATCACACAAAAGTCCTTGTGAGTTTAGAGAATCCCAATCGATTTTCAGGAATTTACGACTCATTGTACATAAAACAGGTTATTTTCCTTGTCAATGCGACGATATTTTTAAGTGTACGATTACAAGGCCCTCATCAGTATAAAATACCAATGAACACCCGTTAAAATATAAAATATAGAAAAAAAAAATGTATATATTATCGCTCCCAAAATTGAGTTTATCTTATGTAGAAATATAAATAAAGTTATGAAGGTCAGTGACACTAATAATTAATTACTGATTAATCTGTAATAAAATTTCGACTTCGCCAACGAGAATATTTCATCATAGAATACTACGTGCAACATACATACGACGATTTATCCAAAACAAAATTTAAATTCCGAACCAAAAAAAAAAAACATTTAATCTTAATAACTGTTTTGAATAAATATCACGCTTGCGTTGCCGCTATTCATGTTTCAATATCCTCGCAGTGGAAGCGTATATTTTCATGGTATGTTTATATTTTGAAGCTTGTTTATCAGATTTAAACGTTTCTTATATTATTTATACATGTAGATGTTTGGCGTACTCGCATTTTTTTCCGCCTCAAATGAGCCGTGACGGATTCGAAGTTGGAGAAACAACGCCATTTTGATAATAATCGGCCGAAATTACCCAGATAAAGTCGGGCTATGGCTATTTATGTAGGTTTCGAAACCGCGGGCGGTTGACAAATTACGCTTCCAAAAACACAGCAATAAATTGCGTCGATTTGGTTCACGTAACCGCGGCAAGTTGTTATACTATACGCGGGTGTTAAATTTAAATATATACAAGTGTCGAGTGTCTGAAAGTTAAATATACACGCTATTTGTTATTCACGTGCCGTTGACGAATGCGAGGAATGAGGGTGGTTGCTCTGAGGAGAAAAAAATACTAAATTACCTGGGATTAGTCGAAGGAAAAGTGTTTAGAATGCAACCGCAAGATAGATAAAAACTTCTATAATGGAATTCCTAATTTCCTAGTTAAAAAACAGTCAGTGCATGACGGAATGAATCTTTTATATCTTTTAAATTTAGAGTGATGGAGAATAATATAAAAAAAAAATCAAATACCCTGATTCTTTACCTCAATTTTTTTTTCGAAACGCAAATATTTCTGTTTTACTACTACACTTTGTTTGAATCGACGAACTAGCAATGAATTTTATTGTAAATAAATACTTTTTAGTCACTTGAATTTAAAACCAAATGCTTCAGAATACTATACTACAAAACTTCACCGTTCTGAACGCATATTTCAATAATTAATAAGGGGATTAATTGTTGAAACGTATTATTAAATATCACTTTATGATACAAGGTTATTCACGCAATACGGCACGGAAACAAAGTTTTACTTTTGGAATATATGGAGGGCCTATTATGGATACTTTTTAAAATTATTTTCATATTGTACATGCTATTCTAAAAGACCTAAAAGTATCAAAATTGTGTTTTTTTTTTTAAATGGAAGTTCCTGTATATTATTGCATTTTTTGGATTCTCCGATCAAAATAAGTGTCTGTTAACATGAAAATTAGGTTAAATTTTCACAAAATTTAAATTATTTAAAAAACTTTAAGGTCTATAATAAATTCAAGTTAAAAAATAGTTAAATTTTTTTTTATCCGTTTCAATTTATTCATAAATAAATATGATGTAATTAACAACAACCAGCACAATTTTAGAAAAGGAAAATCAACAACTACTGCTTTATCTTTTTATTATTTGATCATCAATAACATATACGATAAACAACTTCCACTGTCTTTATTTTGTGATTTTAATAAAGTCTTCGATTGTGTCCAACATTCAAATATATATAATGAGCAAATTATATGAATACGGTATAAGGGACACCGCTGCAGAGTGGATTGCATCATATTTGGATGGTCGCATACAATACCTTAACATTTTTTTTTAATCTTGAGATGTCTGCTCATGATGATTCTTCATCTATCGATTTAACTGGTAATACATTATCAACATCATTAATAAATGATAGTGGATTTTGGAGAGATTTCTGGAATGAAAGCTCCTTAGAAAAGGATAATGCTATTGAAGAAATTCTAGATGCACAAGACAGCAGTAAATACAATATTCAAATGAAACCAAATGGCACTCATTTCACACATCTTCTAAACAAGTAAAAAAGTATCGCTCTGATCCAATAAAATGTACAAAAACATGGGGCAGTAATATATCAAACAAATAAATATATATAATCGTAATAAAAATGAGCTACCTTTTAATGTATTATTTTCAAAAGACTCATATTTGTATAAAATTTAAGCTCATATTGAGAATTGCATGAAAAATAAGGTACCAGTATTGTTAATCAAAGACATAAAAGCCTAAGAAAATTTCAATATTGTTTCAATAATTTGAAATCAGTAATAAGCAATTAAAAAAAAAAAAGGTGAAAATATGCAATTGTAACAATAAATTGAATACAAAAATTCCACCAAGCAAATAATTGTTTGTCGGTGGATAGATTTGGACAACACAATGTTAAGTATTTTTGCATTCCTATTCAAAAGTACCCGGAAAATCGTCAATGGACTAAACACACTAAAACAAATTTGAATCGGTTTTTACAGTTTTCAATTCCTTAAAAGGGCCGGGCAACAGAGGTTAAAAAGTCGCAGCCCCACGGAAATTGGAGATCTTTTCGTAATATGTAATCCCAGAATAGAGCAACCTGAAGTTGGCTCTATTTCTTGTATTGTACGAATGATAATCAGAATTTGCCAAAAACCCATGACGATTGTTATAAACGCATACTAAAGCCTCATCAAGAAAATACCCACTTGGTAGAGGCAATATTCGAAACTTTCCGAAATATGGTCCACATGTGTCGGTATTTAAAATGTTAAAAAGTTCAATAGTCTGTCAGAGCTAATGGGTTTTACATTGTAAATTATTGAAATATAATGTTATTATTGTAAATTAAGTTATAAGAAACGTAAAATAGATAGACTGTATAAGTATCTACATCTTAAGATTGGCCGTTTTATTTAATCACCTTTAAACTTGAACCTAATTTAACCATTGGTGAGGATAGAAAAGAATCAGCTTGTATATTGCTAAAATTTGGGCAATTCAAATTTTATGCACTCTTCTCTTTTTGTAATGAACGCTCCCACTATTGTACCGATGGTAAAATAACCCAACCAAAAACTTGATACACCCAAAGCGATTTTCTCGTTACATCGAAAACAGATCAACCGTTACAAGTCTGCGTGCATCTAAAATAAAAGTTTACGGTCGACTTGATGCATTTACAATAGCCGGCGATATTTTAATTTTTGGCAGTGGCAATGGCGGAGACCGGGTCCGACCGACACGAGTCGCCAAAATAGATAGGAAAGGATCGTAAACCTTTTGGCAGGGAAAAAGATTGTTTTCTTGACTTGGGAGGCACTAATTTACGAAACGCAAACAAAACAATACGGAGAGCAATTACTCGGGTTGAGATATAGAGTTTATTTTTCGTTTCTGATGTTACTGACTTCTAACGTAAATATCGGATGTTCATTTAAAAACGTCAGCAAGTACACTGAATCAAAAAATCAGGTGTAAAGTTACAACTGTTTTACATACTCGGAAAACGTTTGTAGAAAATATTTCTAATAAAAGACATTTGGAATATAATCAGCTACTTATATGTAAGTTAAGTTGTAACAATATAGTGTCGGATAGTCAACATGGCTTTAGGTGGGCGCACTCAACCATTACTGCGGTTCATTCCGCTCAAACTTCCGCTAACCTGCTTGGGGTGCTTTTGGATGAAACACTTAGCTGGTATGATCATTGCCGCCAATTAATACATAGTTTAAATACGTCGTGCTATCAGATCCGAAATCTTAAGACAGTATTGAATCACAATTCTTTGGTGACATTTTATTACGGTCGGGTTTTCACACCGGAATGTCCTACGGTATCGTCTTTTGGGGCTCTTCGCCGCATGCGCACGATGTTTTTCTTGCCCGAAAACGAATAATTCGTTGCATCACATGCATAAGTAGCAATCAAACATACAGACCATGGTTCAGGAAATTTGGTATACTGCCTAGTGTACATATTCTAGAAACCCTAGCGTATGTTTACAAAAATAGCAATAAATTTCGGCTAAATTCTGATGTTCATTCATATAACACGAGAAGTAGAGGAAATTTCAGACTGCCTCTAAATCGATTTGAAATCACCAAAAGATCTCCGATCGCGGTTGGACTTCGCCTTTTTAACTTGTTGCCCGATGCTATTAAGGGACTACAACCTTAAAGAGATTGAAATCTGCTTTGCGAAATCTTTTGCTTGAAAGTTGCGTTTAAAAGAAATTATCTTTTATTCCTGACAGGCTTACGGATCACTCGGTGTATGTAAAAATATTTTCAAATTGTGAAGCGTTTACTACAATATATATTTCAATTATCAACAGTTATCTAGTAAATGAAGTTTGCCACTTAAAAAAACTCATCTGTACGTATTTATAAATGTAAAAAATCCACCTTTTTGTGTTTCTAATATTTTTCCAGTAAAAAATTAATCTTTTAGTCTAGTAATTGGGCTACAAATTCGTTTTTTTTTTTTTTTGGTTTCACAATGCCTAACCTATCTTAGCATATAATAAAAAATGATTTACGTCGTTTGAAAGTCGTTTTATACGTATCGAATAACGCATAAGGATTAATAGATTAGTATCGGAGGCCGTTAAATCACTATTCGTGTTATATTGTTTTGGATTTGCGATCACCGTCTATAAAATCAACTCAATTAATAAAAATAAGATATAAATTAACGGACCCAGACTCTATAATTATACCTCAAGCATAGCGAAAGGAAAATTAAACATGAGGAAGTTACGAAAGAAAAATTAAAACCCGCGGCAGAATTTTATAACTGACAAACAATGATATAGAGATTTATCTTTTACGATTGAAAATACAATATTCATTATATGTTAATTTATTTTTTATAATATCTGTTAATTGTAGTTACATCATTAAAATCAAAGAAAGAAAACCCATCACTCAATCATTTCCCGTTTTTTTTTTTTTGGTTTTGTTTATTTTTATAGGATATAATATCTTTCCCTCTAGGCTAAGAATATTAGAATATAATGGTTAATTCTTCCAGGCGCCTTCTCTTCGTAATTTGATGTATACAAAGGTTTATTCCTTCATTGTGATCTACAATAAACAACGACAGTACAATGCGTTTTTATTATTATTATTATTGTTTCTTTGGCACCGCGTCTGGAGATCGAATGACTGGCGCAGTCGGAATTTAAACGGCTAGCAATTAGCTTAGGTTGAATGCTTTTACTCGCACTTGTAAGGTATTTCGTGCGCCGAAGGTAATACGACACAGTTTACTTGATAAATATGTAAGTTCATACGTGTATATGCGGATTAGGTTTCGTTCCGAATATGAACTTGATATTTGAGAGAAATCTCGTATAGGATAAAAATTCAAACCTATTCATCAGAGGAGGAAACATTTTACGGGTATTAGAAAGAGATACAAATAAAAATTTTGGAATTTGCGACTGAAGAGCCATACAGGGTTATTCACGCTATACGGAAAGGAATATTGTGACATTCAAAAAGTTTTACTTTTGAAATACCGGGTGTCCAGCCTAAGATGCAACGGTCTCTAGCCGATTTATTATTATCTTTTTGATAAAATTTTTCAAATAAATGTTGCCTCGAATCATATCCTACACATATTAAAATTAGTTTCAGAAATGGCGGACTTCCGGTTGTACCGGAAGTAGATACTAACTTTATTATTTTAAACGGAACACCCTGTATATTATTGCACTTTTGGATTCCTTGTTAAATTTAAATAACAATACGTTAGGGATACATTGGGGCTAAGTTGTACCGTTTCCGAATTATATGATGTTTTTCGAGAAAAAATGACATTTGCAGTGTCTTCGGTGTTTGGAAATACCTCAGGAAATACGAAAGTTAGAAAGATGCGGTTTTCGGTTTTCGCTTGACCATGAAACAGCACATGTCTTTTATTTTAAAATTGTCGCGTTTAAATTACAGCGTTATTAAATAGGAATCTGTAATTTTCGAACTCTAAAATCACGGATAACTTGATTTTTTTAAATTGAACGGTATAGCAATTTTTACAAAGTTGTGTTTTTTTTTTTTAATGAAACGTAGTACGTTTCCCAGTGTTGTCACCTACTTGGACTTGGAACCGATATCGATTTTACCATTCCACGTTTAATATAATCAAGTAAATTGCCCACGGGACTAAAAACCGACTCGTAAAGTACTTCTATCGCGTGATTCATACCTCGAAAGGCTGTATCTTGCTGCGGATCACCGAAATCACGCTACTTAATATACATAGATATTATACGTCCTCCAACAATATCGAGGTGCTATTCACGACTTCGCAACCCACGAAATAATCATCAAATCACAATCACGAACAGTAGACGTAATAATAAGTATGATATAAAAGCACAAATTAACCCGTGATCGGCGAATTTTACATGCGGAATGACTCAATTCTTCCACCGTAAATATTTTATGGTGTTGTGATGTTTCTTATAAAGTGTTTCCCTCTCTATATATGTGCGGTTGTGGATAATGTTTTTATCTGTTTATTTATTAAGGCGATCTTTTAAGGAAGCGGAGAGATTTATTTGGAATTTTCTCTCGGAGATATCTGGAGAATGTTCCGAGTTGCCGCAGTTTATAAATTAAATCTTCCACAGAAATAGCGGTTGCACCGAAAAAATATTTATTGGTTAGAGATACCGTTGATGGAATATATACCGATGCGGTTAATCATATACTTACACTTGTTTAACAGGTTATATGCTACTAGCTTATTTTGTAACAACACTACATGACGAATGCATCTGATCGATTATCAAGACAAAATTAACTATCCTACAATATTATAATCGTTATAATCTGACGTCATTTCTTTTATTTTCAGGAATGCCTTGGTACATGCTGACTCTACTCTGCACGCTTTTCCTCACATTCTGGATAGACATGTCAGAATCATGTATGTGCACACAAGCTCACCCCCAAGAAAAATTTTGCAATGCGGATTTTGGTAAGCGAAAGAATTAAAATATTTATTTTATACAGATCTGTATAAGGGAAAAAAATTACTGTTTTCTTAGCAAAACATGAAGTGTTAAACTTTATTATTATTTTCGGGATATCATTCGCTACCACAGACTCCCCTATATTGGTGAAATGATGAACACAAGGAAGTTGATTTGATAAAAAAAAAAGTATATGAACAAAAATAGGTTTCAAAATATAAAGCAAAATTTACATTGTTCAGATAATAATAGATTAGACAAAAATGATAAATTTGCTAAACTAAAACCATTAGACATAATCAATAAAAAAAAATTAACAGTTGGGGTATATTTGGTAACAACCTTTGATGAACAAATGTGCCATATTTTGGTAGACATTTTTGCATGAGTCCAAAGCAAGATGAGGGTGCAGGATCCGTCATAAACACACTATTTACATCTGCGAAAAGTGCAAAGTGCGTTTACATGTATCTTGCTTTAAGGAATTTCACAAAAAATAATGTGATGTGATTAATCAAACAAATAGCCACAGATTACGACTTAAATTTTCATTCGTCAACAATAAAATACTTTTTTTAAGTATGCTTTTTCTAAGTATAGTAAAAATATTCTTTTAATGTCAAAAACAAAAAACGAAGAAAGTATTATCTATGTGCGCAATCGTTCTTCTATATGTGGCTACCTACCGAGCTGTTGCTAGATGGCGTCCATAAAACCGGTAGGATGCTGTACATTTTATTGCTTGTAATTCCCACTGGTTTTACGAGGTACATATACGAGACGAATTCCGGCTGGGCGATGGGTTTTATTTGGGGCAAATTGCGGTGAAATGTGCGCCTTACAAACGCGTAATATCGCCAACAATTTGTTATTAATTACCAGATCGCTATACGATTATTCGTTGGGCGTAGCTGACTTTCGTACAATAGGTTCAACACTAAAGAAAAAACAGACCAAGAACCGTCTGAACACTAGAAACACATTGAAACAAGCGGCCGCTTTGCAGCAGTTGTTTGTTTGTTGTTACATTAAGATGGCTTTTGTTCATGCGATACACGAAGGCAATTTTCAAGGGCGTGTGGATGCATATCGGGCCATCCTTCAAAACGTACCGAGAAATGCAGTTTTACTGACCAGTGATAAAGCGTATTTCCATTTTTCTGGTTTCATTAGCAAGCAATATTACCGTTATTGGACACCACAAAACCCTCTTGAAAAACATGAAACTCCTCTGTATAGTCAACGAGTGACCGTTTGTGCGATGGTGTCTGCATTTGGAGTTTGGGTACCTTACTTTTTTGAAGTTACATACAGTCACATCCGCTCTTTATGCCCATGTATGTGTGATAGTACACTGCGACCTGAAAGATCTATTGTGTTCCCTCTTCTCGCTGTATTTACAGCTGGTCGTCCAGTCTAATTCCTTTTAAAAAATGCAGAATGTCAGAAGGCCCCAGATTAGATAACTCCCCTCTTCGATGTCACATGCTCCCAGGTGCAGCGCCCTTGAGTTGCACAGTGCAGCCCAGTTTGTGAGTAGATGGATGGATGCTTCATCCTGTTCTCCACAAAATCTACATTCGGCTTCCTTCGCTATTCCAAGCCTGCTTAGATGTCCGTGCTGTTTACAATGGCCTGTAAGGATCCCTGTCAATGCCCTGTTATGCCCATGTGCTGCAGACCTTTGTGCAATTCAGCTAGATGGAGAGATATGGTTCCAACAGGACGGAGCCACCGTGCACACATCACGTGTCTCATTCCAAGTTTTAAATGAGAGGGGACTTACCATGGTCGCCGCACTCACCCCCGATCTCGCCCTGGTGATTTCTTTCTCTGGAGCTACCTCAAAGAAAAAGTGTATACTAACCGTCCTCCAACCATTAATGCGTTAAAAGAAGCAATCCGCGCTAAAATGGCAATCATATCGCCTGAAGTGACAGCGCACGTTATGGAAATCGCTTAACCGGGGGTGTATCACAAGCGAGGACGCCATTTGGATGGCATCATTTTTCATAAATGAACTTTACAATTCTATAAACATTTTCCAACACATTTTTTTTTTTTCTGTTGATTAATTAATTTTTCATTTACTATTCTTGAAAATTATAAATTGCAAATGAACTTTACAATTCTATAAACATTTTCCAATACATTTTTTTTTCTATTGATTAATTAATTTTTCATTTACTGTTCTTGGAAATTCGTCCTTTTTCTGCCGGACCCTGTATAAACATTACCTTGTAATTTAATTACAGTGATTACCAGGAAAAGCATTAATTCTTTAATGATTTTACACTGTAAAAAGTGCAATGAACTGTATTTGATGTAATTCAAATCGTAGGAATCTGTCGGCCTCGCTAGCTCAATTGGTCAGGGCGCTCGTCCGGTAAACGAGAGGTGCCAGGTTCAAATCCTACAAGAGGTAAAATTTTTAATAAAAAAATTGCCTCATAATCTCATTACAATATAATTAGCAGGAAAAGCATTAATTTTGTAATGATTTCACACTCTAAAAAATGATGAAAATTGAAAAACTGTAAGTGAAAAGTTATTATTAGATGAAGAAACCTAAAAACCAGTGTATGCATCATTTTCCCATCATCATGATGGCGCACGTCGCTAATACATATATTTTCATCTTCATCGTAAATATTTTGCAAAGGAAGTTAGGTAAAATGTAATATTAAAAAATAAAATTTGTTATTCCATCCGAGCATAAGAGATAACGATCCTTTTTTGCCTAAAGGAAATTGCCGAAACTCCCAGCCCGTTTCTAATCCCCTAAAATCTGAAATCCGCTTTTCAACTTCCTACCTATACACATTCATACAAGAAAATAAACGGAAAAAAAAAAATACCTCGGTTCAGATCCGATCATTATACGAGAAATTCCCAAGTTTCACTCCGTCCTCCTAGCCCTACGCACACATTCTTGGAAAGCCTCCAGAATCGATAATCGATAACGGAGTGTGGGCCGTTTTTCTTACGCTCCTGATGTAACACATCTCGCGAACAAATCCCAGAAATTTTTACCGACCTCCCCCCGAAAACGACGCCGTCTAGCATAATATGTAAATTTTTAGGTGAATTGCTTTCGGCACAAATCACGGGAGAAAGAATATTTCACGATTGCGTTTATTTATTCTATATGGAAGGAAAAAAAAAATGGAGAGAAACCCTGTTTTCCTCTATCGGTTTTGCTTCGTGTAAATCTGATTACTGTAAAAAAAAAATGGCATTATTCTAGAACGATGTTTTATTGCGTTTTGTAAATTTAATTGCTCGGTAAATACAATTTATTTCGTTTAATCAATGCCTTTCTTAAATATCATTATCATAGAACTCATCCGTTAAACTTGAATTCGTGTTTTTAAATAGTCTTGGGAAATAGTGAAATATATTTGCAAAAGGAGAAAAGCGAAAGAAAAGTACTGTGTTGTATTACTAAACTAGTTTTATAAGACACGTTTTAACATCTTAATTAAAGAGACACGAAATTATTTCCCCTTATATGTCATGCTGGATTTTTATTTATGTTATCACCTCTTGGTTTTTGGAAAGGTCCTGTTGTATAATATCTTGGGGTACAAAGTAATTAATTCATTGGATTTATTGGCCTATTTCTTTCTGTATTATTCGTAATATCACTAACAGTTTCCAATAATGACAATACAGTATCTTTCGAAAAAAACGGTGTCTTAAATTCTAAATCATCATACACCTCATGGGTTGGTCTTCTCTCTAAAAATCCTACAATTCATTGTTTTCATTTATTTGATCCCCTAGATTAATGTTTATATCCATCCTAGCCAGTTGTTGTAACAAAATATCTTGGTAACTGGTAGTTAGGAAACGACAATTTCCATATAACACTCCGTTTAAACTTTAAAAATATGTTGGTTTATAACAAGGCTAATGATGTTAATAGTTTTTAGAAAAACTAAGCTGTTTAAAGTGAATACGTAATATAAGAAATAACCGGGAAAAACTCAACTCAGAAATACTAAGACAGAAATATTCAATGATACCCATAATTTCCATCATAGAAAAGAACAGACACATACAAACAGATATAAAATAAAAAGCGATGCATATATCGTCTGTTTAACAGCAATACATATTTTAAAAGGGTGAATTGTACTATAACTAACTTTTAAATAATATATAACCAACTTTTATTTTGTATAAATTTCCCTTAATAAAATCGACAATAAAAAACATTCAAGCAAAACCGCACAGTTCGATGTACTTATCTCTTGTGCGTCGCGATCTTATTGGCAAAAGTTTCAATTGCATAACATATTTATCAACGCTTGGCGTATATACTCCTTGATTTGGAACACAGAATATAAACTGGGGAAGTTGCCAAAAGAGAATCAAATCACCAAAATGGGTAATAATTTTATCTGAACGTAATCTATGTCCTTGCTGATGATTTCCATAAAATTTCCATTAAAACTTTTGCATTCAGAAGTAGTACACGTAAACACTTTAATGGTTGTTATTCTTCTGCCTTCTAGAAATTATTTGTGTATCACTTCCGATATATTTCTATTATATGTAGATTCTGTTTTATTTTTAAAATTAAAAAGAAAATGTGTATTATTAATCCTATAATTAATATCATTATTAAAATAACCATTATAACGATGTATCTCCCCTGATAGATAGACAACCTATTTTACAATACACATGTATAAGAAGTAGTCCACCTATTCTCCAACTAAATTGTAGGATTTTCATTTATTCAAGTTAAAGGCTGTTTAATTTTATCATTATTGTAATGATTATGCACAAAATCACTTGAATCTTCTTAAATGTAGATTTTACTGTCATACAGAGCAACATTATTCCCAATTTACATTGTTTAAAATGCACATAGGTATATGATATAGTCGTCAACCAACGTTAGAATCTACCGTTACACTTGGCTTTTATGGTCGCAACAATAACACTTGAATAAACTTCAAGTATACACCATTTAGGAGCAGTGGTATTCTTGCTAAACGCTATTCTGCATCCAGACCATCTAGACGTAGATTCTGAGCGGTTAAACATATAACAATATACAGTCACTTGCAAAATTGAGTGTACAGCAACGAGAAAATAATGTTTTAGCAAACAGAATAGAAAGCTATCAAAAAATTTCTCAAATTTTTTCGAATTAATCTAAATTTTTAGCCAGTTCACAAGAATCTCAACTTTATCTCACCTATCAAAAAAGAACAGCTAAGTAACAATGTAAAAATCGATTGTTTCAGTAATTCTAGCGAGGATCAAACGCCAAACCGTTTACAAACATGACAGAGTGTACAAAGCCAGGATACGTAAGATATACAAGAAGTCCGACAAGGCAGAAGTGGCTCTGAAATCCGGTCGTCTCCTAACTCCGAATGGGACGTCGCTTTGCGAATCCACTTTAACTCCGGGCAAGTTGTACGTCCTGTCTGGCAGGGTGCTGCATCTGAAGGCCAGGATCAATCTTTGCGATATGGCGTACCCGTGGTCCAGTCTCAGTAAGAGGCAAAGGAAAGGATTGAAGATGATGTACAAGCACGGTTGCAAGTGCAAGATACCGGTGTGCCATAATTGCCCGGTCCCGACGAATGGATGTCGAATAAAGTCGACTTTGATGGAATGTTATGAGCAGGAGGTGAGTGATTTTCCATTAATTTTTAAACACAGATTGGAACAAAATTAGCCAGATAGGTAATTTAATAAGAGATGGCGCTGCCGTTCAAATTTACAAACAACTTAACTCATTGGAATATATTTAGACTTATACGAACGATTGTAGACATATTGTTCTCGGAGATGTCCTATTTTGGGCTTTTAATATTACTTAAATGGCCATGCAAATCGAAAAAATAGTAATTTTTAATATTATTGCCGAAAAAGTAGAGGCAAACACCTTATCCTACATCATGCAGGGATTAGGTGCAACAAAGCAGGTAAACAGGAAAATAATGCGTTTAGAACTCCTACCTTCCTGTAATCCTTTTTTTTTTAACTTACCAGGATAATCAAATTGTAAAGGTTTGGGTGCGAAACTAGGATATCGTTAACAACCTTAGCGTCAGATGGTCCGGTGAATAATGTAATTATTTAAACCGGTTACCCTTTAGTAATGAATTTTCGCTCGTTTCAAAAGTACCAAATCGAATTTCAATGATGGGATAAAAGAGCCCGCCGTGTTCTAATTGCGCCGCTCGAATTTGCCTTCATTACTAAATTGAACTATCGCGTGTTGTCGGCTTGATAAAACTGATTGTCTCTTTTGAAATTTTATACACCGAGTCCCCCAACATGGACCCAACTATATACCTATAAATTATTTAGTTTGAATAAAAAAAAAAATGTTCTTTACGGGAAACTTGCTGAATTTGAAAAGTGATTCGTGATAATCAAAATGTTTATTAAATTTACAGGATGATTAAAAAATACTAAAACGTGAAATACTATCAAGAGTGAACTACCCAATTATTGAGGAGTAAATTGAAAACAGCATACCTAAAAATTGCTTGCACTATCACCTAGATTATCGTAAAGACTTCACATATTTTACACTGGCAATAATCCATATCCTGCGTAAATTGGATGTGCGATGGACAACATTATAAAATTATTTATGTGGTGTATTTATTAATAGGTGTATGATCATTAAAACCGCGACTTCCGCCACACCACCGGCGGTGGCTTTTGACCACTGCAAATTCATAATAAAGATATTCGCACTACTTCATATTATTAACATCAACGGACTAAAAAAATAATAATCCAGCCGTTAATAAACTACTTTTTTTTGTTCCGAATTTGTAGTTTGATTGATCTACTCCAAACATTTATTTACATTAAACATCACACTGCGTTTGGTTCGACGCTGTCGTTTTCTGATGAATGCACATGTGTCGCAGCAAAAACCAAATATCTTATTTCATTGGAACGAGTAAAGTATTCAGTTAAAATAACTATTTCAACTTACAATAAGTAGTTTATTACCAGTTTGGTTATGGCAGTTGTCACATTAATAACAAAATCATTAAATTAAATACTGTAGCAAATATTCTAACTCAGAAACCTTATTTACCCTAAATACTTAAAATATCTGTGCCGGATTTAAGTATAATCTTTATTACTTGGGAGGACTGAATGTTCACTTGTCAGCACTATTCGTGTTTCTCAGTGTAGCTGACCGAGGTTTCACTTTTATAATTTTTCTATTTTTTATGATCTTCACACTTGGAACAACAGCATAGTTACATTGGCTCTCCTATCTGTCAAAATTGTTAATTATCTTTGTTAAGTTGAGAATACTCAGTATTTGATAGTTCTGTGGTTGTGTGTGTGTAAGACTAACGCCATTAAGGTAACTGAAATCTGATGTTACCATTAAAAACGATGTGCAAATTTCATATTAGAAGTTCCTGTGATATTCAAACTTTTACTTATGCTATTGTTAATTTATTCTTCAAGAATTATGTAGTGATGTGTTATGACCCAATTTCGTGTTTTTTAACCAGCCGTTTTAGGTTATCTACCTCCTTGAATAATAGATTTGCTCGATAAATTCACCAACATAATATAAAGCAATATTACTAATAAATGATAGAATTCCTCTTTCCTTCTCTAAGAAATCGTTTCATTTTACTTTTCCTTTCAGGGTATATGTCTCCCATCACCGAGTAACGTATGCAGATGGTCGAAAAGCGCAACGTTGACAAAATGTCTGAGGAAGAAGCTTACACATTAGGGACTTACCATATCGTGGTGGTCAGGATAGAAAGTCTGTTCGATTAGTGGGAAGCTGTCCTTGCCCAGCCGTCGTTGTAGCTGGATCAGATGGCCGAATACCCAAGGTTTATCCTGACAAATGACGAAGCGACAACAACAAAAAACAAAAGAAAGAATATATAATTAAAATGCCCAGTGTACCTATACTACCGCCTATCTTTGTTTGTTATTTATGTTTTTCTTGTACAAATTTTTTGTTTTTATATTTATAATTAATATATTATTATCTATATAGTGATTATGTTAAGTTATATAAAAGTAAAACGAATAATAAAAACGATAAAGAGGTCTTTCTATTACATATGTATGATAAAAAAAAATACGGGTGTGAATTGGTAAGGTTGGTATTTCTATCTCGTCAAATTTCATGATTAAAAAAAGAAAGTTTGGTAATATCAATTTAATAACAATTTCTGAACAGAACTCGTAAAAATCACACCGATATATAAGTTAGGTTATGTTTATCTACTTATCACTTTTGAAAACGTCATTTAACCAGCTTACTAGATGTGAAATTCTTCAGTACAATATAATAAAACCCTTTTTCTTTGTTTTTGAGTAGAACAACAAACACATTTTGAAGTAATCGTTTATAGCGGTTATTCTTGAAAAATTGTCGAATTATTAAAATAAAAGTCTTAAAAGTTGGGAAGGTGAAAAATGTACGGAATAGAACAACGTAAAATCTTTCTTAATTTTTTTCTTATTGGTACCAAACTTTGAAGTAATCGCCATATTATTAAAATGAAGTTTTGCAGGTGAGAATGGTAAAAAGCGATTTAATATCACTCAATTGCAAAATCCTTTAATAAAGCAATATATTATGTATATTTTCTTTTTTTGCTTTGATATATTCGTATAACAGTTTGGCAGCGTATAAATGATGAATAAAAAATTATGACTTGTAAATGTCAAAATGTGAAATGTAAATTGTCAAAACTTAGGTTATGTTCAAGTTTTAGAAGCGAGTAAATGTCACTTGACTCAATTTGACAAACGTCATTTAACCAACTTCGTGGTATTATAAAATTTCTTAGCAAAATAAAAGTCAATTCTTTATTTCTAAGTAAAATAATGTAAGTAAATTCTTTCCTTTTTTTATTAGTTTCAATATGATCATATCGCAGCTATTATTGAGAAATGCCGTAAAGCATAAGCCATTAAAATAATTCGTTATATTAAATCCTTGCGGGTTTTTAATGTTTCATAGTTATTAACGTTACCTATAAAAGTCCAGACGGCCGATTTGTTTCACCAATAAAAGTTAAACGAAATATTCAAACAAACAAAAAATTGAAAATCAATCAAATTTATACTTTTTCGTAATTTAAAATTAACGGGTGTAAATAATCATACTAAAAAAATTAAATCCTCTAGTGAAATAATATATTATAAATTGATCATAATGCAGTTGTGTAACTCTCAAAATAAAATAAAGTTATTATTGCATATGTTAAAATGTAAAAGTGATTTATTGAAATTTTATATCAAACTTCACAGTGTTTGTTTGTTATAAATTAATTTTAGACTTTAAAAGTGTTTTCACAAAAAAAAATCCTCTGATAGATACAATTCTAACCTGATGGAGCGTGATTAATACACAAGAAACCGGTGGTTTAATTTAACAGACCCCATTTCATTTACTTCCCTATAATGATCAAAACATAGGTTATGTTTAAGTATTTGAAAACATTGTTAGCAGATGCAAGACAGCAATTGTTGCTTGTCATTCAGACGATGTCATACTAATCAAACTAAAATCGTTCCTTTTTTTATTTTAATAGTAAGAAACTTTGAAATAATCATATAGCAGTTATTATCGGCAAATATCGAATTATCACTTCTGAATTTAACAACGTAATCCAACCAACTTTGTAACGTAAAATTCCCTGACAAAATTCTGTAATATCTTCTTTTTTTTTTTGGTTTATGAAGTAGTCATACAACAGTTACTATTCAAACGCGGCACAATCTTTAAATCGATAGGAAATGAAGCTCATAAGTGATAGATAAGTTGTCGATATAAAAATGGTAAGCAATCACATCATTGATGGTGTAAGTTGTAGCTGAAGTAATTTCTTTGAGATGGTTTGTATTTGTATTTTGCATTTATCATGATATAATCAGATATAAGAGTAATAATAAAAAAGATATTTTACCCGATGCTTTTATACTACTAAGCAAATAAACTTTACTTACGTATCGTAACTGCAAGCTCGCGTGCAGCGCTTTATAGAAAACTTTTATGTTGGATAAGTAAAATAGTATGCATGCCAATTTATCTGTATTGTGTATCATATTCTATACCTATGTAGGTAAGTTAAATAATTGTTGCTCCTAACAAATAATTTTTAAAAATCATTAAAATTATGTAATAGAAAGACTCTAAACTAGAAATGTACTATCCTTTTGTAAAAAAAAAACTTATAATATATGTGTATTATTAAACCTGTAACGTGTTAAGTTATGTTTAAGGAGAGAAAACTATTATTTAAAAGCTAGAGAACGAAATGTAATTATTATTTGATACTATTTATATTTTGAAATAAACTCTTTCATCTCTTTATTATTAGTTTTTTTTTATTGTATGCAAGTAATCGAAACCTCCACACCTACCTGGAAATTGTAGATGGCGTTTAGATTATTAATAGACGGCACTCCGCCGAATTTCAAAGCCAGAAGCAACCTCTTGTGATCCTCACCCGCGTCTCTGAGATTTTGACGGACCTATAAAAGAGTAAAATGCGATTCTATAAATTCCTTTCATATATCGAAAAAGGGGGACAACTTCTATGAAAGAGCCTGGTTCTATGGAAGAGCCTGGCGATTTAAAGCAGTGAAATCGTGAATTCACGATTAAACTAAAAGTAAACTGCACTAAACAATGCAAATATGTAAACGATTTGCCCAAAAACATTTTTCCAACCGTATTGGCAGGAATAAAATTAAAAAATATGATGGACAGAACGAGCGAGAGATTTTTCCGCGTCTTTGAATTATTTGGGCGGTCTTTACATATTAGCTTATCTGCGTTTAATTATAATCTCCCCTCCCATAATTTTTTTTTGTTGTTTTTACCGCCCGGGCAAAGCATTTTCACACCCTACAGAACGGTAACTAGGCGTTACCCCCTTCCGAAAGAGCGTCATCCATTTAATTTACTTCAACTGGAACGTGAAATTCGCCTGAAGCTCGAAGTACCGCAAACATTGTGTATAATACCTATGTGTTTGTATGCGCGTATCTGGAAAAAAGCTCCTGGGATTAATGTGAAAATTAGTTTCTCGCAGAGCTTTCGTTAATTACTTTAGCCGGTCGCATAAGCGATGCGGACCGTACACAAAAAATAGAACCCAAGAGAATGAATTGAGTTTAAAACTAGGTTATGTTTCTTTATTGTGTGTCGCTACAGTTTAGAATTCGGCCAGATTAAATCGCTTTGGACGGGAATTTTTTCTTTATCGTTATCTGCGGTTTTTTTTCAGCATTGGGTTTTTAAATTTAACATATTGCAAATTTTAAATTTGAAAAGATCACAATATTCTCAAATATCCTTCAAATAGTGGCTCCACTGAAATAAAACCTCTGAATTTGGTTGATACTAAAAACAATTCTGTGAATTCCTGCATAACTGACTAAAACTGAAAAGCCTCGCTTATATCTTATTATAGTTGTTCAACCTTATGACCGTACGAATCCGGCCTTACGGGAATCGTTACCGATGTTTACCGGCTCTCATTGGCGTACGATCTAGCGGCTCTTCGCCCATCGAACGTCGCTAAAATGTTCGAACGCCCACCAAAAGGGCCAGCATGTCCTATTAGATGATGACCGTGCACCCACGGCCACTATTCACCGAAACGGCCTCCGCGACAAAAAAATTCGTCGAAAAGGGTGGAAGCCACTGTTTCTCTCTAACGTTTTAGACCTAATTAATAATAATTAAGTTGAACATCGGTTATTTATTCTTATCAAGCTTTAAAGACATTAAACTTAGTTTTTGATGGAGCCAGTAATCTTCTGTAATCTTGCGATTGCAGGAACCGAAATTAAAAAAAAATATGTCTTCAGTAAAAGTAATGTAAGCGTCGAGTCTTTTTACAAGTGAGAGGCAAGAATTGAGAAAAAGGAATATACAGGGTATATCGACGATCTCAAACCAGTCACAGGTGTAGACGTAGGTTAGCGGAAAGTGATGCGGTTTGTATGGTCTGCCGAGTTGGGGCGTAAGTGGTGCGTTATTGGTGGAACGCAGACTTTCTGCTTTCTGCCGAGTTGGGGCGTAAGCGGTCATCGAACGACTATTTAATTGGGTGGGTGAACTGGCCGGAATATCTAGTTTATTTATTGCTATATTAGATACAGTTCATTGCAATAGCAAGTGTCTGAAAACACTGAAAACCAAACTTTTTACCAATTTTTCGTACACTTTTTAAATTTACCGCCATACTACTGGTCACGTGACGTGTGTCAAAATAAATTTGTAATTAGACACGCTAAATCACGTCATATTTTAATAATAGAATATTTGTTTGAATCCACAACATATTTCCACAAATACAACCAAAAATCTGCCACTCACCAACAAGAAATCCGGCCTGAAAGTCCTCGCGACCCTGGATCCACCGCCTCTGCTACCGGATAGCGCCACATTCACCCCTTCCGAGCTGGCAGTCACGTTCAGCTCCTTAAATTCGGCTTGCTCGACGCGTACGTCGTACTCTCCGATCTTCTTGCCGCGAAAATACTTCGACCAGTCGGTATTTTGATCGTCGACGACCAGCAGGGTCAGGTATCTGCCCGAGGACACCGAAGAAGTCACCCTGCTGGCGCTGGAAACCGCCGCACCAAGTATGGAAGCGCCCTGGTCTCTCGCTTGACCCGTCAGAGATTGAACTCGTTGCAGAAGCGACTCTCTGGATTTGGCCGGGCTGCTCGGAGCGCTGGTCGTTTTAGAACCGGGTCTCAGGTTGAGGGATAGATCACCGCCTGAGTTAGACTGCGAGGGTGCTTGAGTTGGTGGCGGTGGTGGAGGAGGTGGCTGAAAGAAAAGAGAAGACGATTGAAGGTCTTGGAGTGGGTAAATTGCACATGGAAATGATGCATAAACAGCTTTCTACATTATAAAAGAAAACCTATACCCAGGTATATTCACTTTAATAGGAGTTTTACCAAGAGAAAAATTTAGTACATTTTTTTAATACAAAGTTTAATCCATGGTTCCATCAAATCCATTTAGATACTTACCACAAACATGATAAATTCAAAAATTGCTTAGGTGACTTGTTTCGATCACTTTGAAATCGTAGAATACGGTTCTGCGAAGAATTAATGAATAAACTAAACATAAATGAGGTAACCCTAACCGAGGAGGTGCATTGAATATAATTCAGATAGACAAACACCGTTGGTTAAGCTTCCATATTAAGTGAAATAGCCTGATCAAAATTCCATCTACGTTCGTATTTAATTTCATCAAAGTAAAACAAACCACTGTTCACGAACTTTTGCTCCAAAAGTTGCGCGGACGGGGAACGTAATCTTGATTTAGGCACTCCTAAACTAACAATGCGTGAACGAAACAGGATTCTCGAAATGCCGCACAAACTGGCATCCACTTCGACGCCACTGTAATTTCAGTTGCCGCTTTTAGAGGGTACCGCACGATGGAACGCAATTTATCTTGGAACTTCCATTAATTAAACTGTGAAATATTATTAGCGAAGAAAAAGTTGTGCGGGACGCCTCATCCGGCGAAGCTAATAGACGTTTTGTTTCATTATATATTGCCGATTCTTTTTCTTTAATTTCCTTCATAATGATTTAGGAGAAGTTCTCGTTTAATTTCGTACATTTTAGGGTTTACGCTATTTGTTGTTAGAAAAAAGCGAATTACGATTTCGTGGAGTAGACGTGGAACGATTTATCTTATCGTTGGGACCCGTTTTTACCTTCTTTGCGGTTCAGGGTTCTTATTTCACAAGCGTATTCTTTTTCAGCGGCGAGAAACTTGAACCTTGCTCTTTTGATCTTTCCTTATTGCTTTTGTGCCTGGCTTTTCACCGCTGTTTTCTGAAGTATCCGCCTAATTATTTATTGATTTGAATTTTCTTTTGAAAAGAGCACTGCATAGCGCAATGCTTATGTTGCTAGTCTTCACGATATTTAATATTTATTATTTTATGAGGACAACTTCATGTAAATATACCAGGTGTGTTCATTTGAAAACTTCCCAACCTGAATTTCTGTAAATCTGGATATTTTTCAAAAGTTTTGTTAAGAACATTCTTACGCGAGCGTGCCGCGCCAAGTGCTTACGGCCGGAAAAGTGTACCGTCGCCCGTTTGCCGCCTCGCAATCGTGGTACGCGTTCAAATCATCATCCGACAGCGCTCCGCAGTCCGAGGAATCGTCGAAGCCCGAACGCGGTTGCCGTCACTTCTCCATTCGACAGAGCGCAATGCACAAGGCAACGAAGCAGCCGCCACGCTTGCGCCGAAAACCGCCGATGCCTAGAGCCGAGCCGCCGGCCGTGAATCGACAAGCAACGAGCTCGTATACTGCGGGCTGTGACTCACGAACTGCAATCCCGGTCATCATCGCTTATATAGAGGGCTGAGCAAGAAGACAAGTTGGAAAGGTATTCGGTGACCGTTCGGCGCTTCGTGCGTATATTTCAACGGTTGCACTCAGCCAACGTCGGATACCAGGTCCAACACATATACACATATATACAAACTGTAGCAAATACTAACATACGTATAGCAATATACGTCAAACGGAATACTGAAAATACTTTTTATTTTTATGAGAGAGAATTATATGATATGTTATGTATACATTGTAAATACTGAATTTATTATTTGAAAATAAACGTCTTAAAACAATTCAGCCCTTTCTCTGTGTTCTCTACCCGGCGCATCGGTCTACAAATTAGTAGTCCCGAACAAGTTTCCTATATATTAAAATTAAATAAGTTATGTTTGAGCAGAATATTTGTCAACCCGTTTGCAGTTATTTAGTAAATAAAAAAGTATGTTCTAGTTGATTCAATTTTTTTTCTACAGAACATAAAACTAATGCTATAAACGAAAAGTAGGCAACATCCTAAAGTGTGAGTAGTATGTCGTCAGTTTTTCTTCCGGTCCTCCTGGTTTGGAAATAATACATCGTCTGTTGCTTTAATATAAATTATTATTTATTAGTAGAATGTGAGTTCTTTAGTAGACTGTCGCGTCTTCCATCGTCTGTTGGATTTTGTAAATCCGACGTTTTGGCAGCGGTTCTGCTGCCCTCAACACTGGTGTTTGCTAAATTCCATGCGTATTTTTGCTTCTGTGATAATGCAGAGGTAGAAGTAATAAGAAAGGTAGTAAGACCATCAATAACCTACAGTAACGAAACATAAAACACGCTTGGATGCTATGGAAATGATATTCCTAAGACGCACATAAAATAAAACTAAAAGAGATAGAATAAAGAACGATGTATACAGACAAAAACTAAAGATAGAAGCCGTAAGTGAGAAGATAATAAAAGCCCAACTTAGGTGGTTTGGACATGTGTGTCGTATGCCAAAACAGAGACTAACGAAAAGAGTATTTGAGACGCGAGTACCAGGGAAAAAGAAAAAAGGAATACCCAGAAAAACGTGGATAGACAGATTAAGAGACGCAACAGAAAACAAGGGAATACGATGGAAAGAAATAAGAAAGATAGCCGAGGATAGAAAATTATGGAAGGAAAAGTGCAAGTGAAATAATACCGCCTTACACCTAACGGTACAAAGGCCTAGGATTAGGAAGGGAAGAGGAGTATAATGCAGAGGTACACACTACTGTATGTTGCCATCGTATACTGGCTTCTTCGGGGGTGTGCATGAGAGTTTTCTGCTCTGCGGTTTTTCTTTCCTCAGAAGCTGAGCCTTGAAATTTTTTGAAATCTAATTCTACAGCAAGTTCTCCTTAGCAATACTGGTTGCAAAAGATTGGTGATTCTGACCAAAGTGTAACATCTTTTATATTGAGAAACAACAGGAACTGGTCTGGCGTAAGAAAGCGACAATAATTGAGCTGAGTGGTCAGATAAACCATTATGAATTACTACTGAATAAACAAGTTAGATGTCATATTGGAGCAATATAATCAAGCTAGATAGAGCGGTTACTCGCTATTCTTGTTGGCTCATGTATCAAACTCATGTATACCATAAGATGTAAATATATTCGAATATGTGACGTATACGTGAATGTTCATAGGATTTTTATGCTGCAGAAGAGTCGTTTACGATCAGTGTTTAGATTAAGGTCTAGAAACTCGTGTAAGCCACTATTTAGAGATTATTATTACGATGATATATTCAAAAATATGAACTAATACACGCACACGATACTAGAGGTATGGCTAGATCGCAGCTACTTGCACCACAGACTTCTCTTTTTTAAAATACAACGGCAAACTTCATGGCAGTGCATCAAAATATATAACCATTTGCCACAGCCACTAAGAAAATGTCCGCCATATAAATTTAAAAAAATCTTAATGCAAGTAGCTTCTTAAAGAAACCTTTCAAATTCTAGTCAAACACGTTTTCTCCTAGTAATGTTCTGTTACGTGTTAGTATGTGTTTGTGTTATTTACTTTATATAGATTTTTGACGAAATGAGAATATTTCTCATCACAAACCTTTATTATTATTACGGCAATAATAGTAACATTATTTATTTGTTTGACATTTATATCTACGACATGCTATGGCATCTATTAAGTAATTTGATTTTTTGCTCAGAATTTTTTTGTTGATCTATACTAAGATCGTCACACACAATAATTCCCGCATTAAAAGATTTGCATACTTTGTGAAGCACCTCATTTAGTCTTTAGTCAAAAAAGAAAAACAGGTTGAGAAAACTAAACACCAAAACACCATTAAAATGAAGTATGAGGCTATACCTCTTTCCATTTAAGATTTTTATGGGATAGCTCCCTGTGTTTCAGAAAATCTTTCATAAATTTCTAGATTTCCAAAAATTTGGGGTGGGAAGTTTTCAAGCGAACACCCAGAATATTGTTGTATGTTTTTAATTTACTCTTGTTTTATTCGGATATTAAATATTATCATAATCCGCAACTCCACTAAACAATACTATAGTTTCTCCTTGATGGAAAAACGACACAAAGCATAATTTAATCTGTCCAAGTTTGTGTTTCCCAATTAAATAAACAAACCCTATTCATAATTAGTCCAGCAGTTCCACTAGGACACTTTGCCACCGTCACTAACGAAAATGCAAATTCCCTAATTGAATAACCTCGGCATACAATGCCAATTAGGAACTTCAGTTGCTAGTGTTAGTTGCTGCCCTGCAAACTCTTTCTCCTATACTCTCCCGTTGCTTTTCACTGCTTTTACTAATGATGTTGTATCGATCCTAACGAATCGCTAATTATTGTCGAGTTATCAACTTTTGGTTGGCTGGGCTACTACTATGAATCGCCCTCAATAAACGAGGAATTATTCTTGTTCCGTCACGAATAATAGCAGAACTGTGTAAAAACAAATATAGGTCTCGTATATCCGTCTTGTAAGGATTCTATTAATATCACCAAGATAAGGCGTCTGTGTTGCATGCTAAGGTCGGCGGAAACTGACGATCAATACGTTGTTGGAGAGACGAGTAGTCACCAGGCTGTCTGCTTTTGTCTATTTGGCAAGGGATACTGAGATGTGCAAGAAATTTCCTAGATTTCGTCTGTTTGTCCTTCAAAAATTTTATTGATTTAGCTGGTGTTTACATTACCTATACGTAGGGTAAATGGGGCAAATTACGAAGTTGGAAACTGTTTTCCATGGCTCGTTACAAAGTGGAACTTCGCAATTGTATAATTATGTAAATTTAGCGTTGAATTTCCATTTTTAACCCTTCAGATGATGTTGCACTACTTCCACTGCAGCCACAAGACGAAGACTGTGCAGTATTTATTTTCTCAAATATAGTAGACGTTGAAATAAATAAAACACCACATGTTTATTATTTGTTTGTCGTTTAATGGAAAGCCAACATTGATTTTGTAACAATATCTATCTATTATGCTAAGTTCAAATGTATAAAAATGTTGAATAACTTGAATGAAATAAGTTTCACAATCGAATATACATACTGGTTGCATACAACTAGTTGTTAATTTTAAATGGGTTTTTGCAGTATTTTTTCAACTAACCTTTCTAAATTTAAATCGACACTGATACCACCATAATTACACTTCTCGAAATGGAATTTACCCGGCCGAAAAAGGCCGATAGAATTCCATTATTGCAGTACAAATACCTATAAACATCGTACTTTGCCATTTTCCACGTCATTTAGTTTCATTGCTTCGGGGAAGCTTTTAAACTTATAAAATCTACTCCGGGGTCCGGTTTTATGCGTTCCGAAGCGTTTTATATGGGAGCACATATATCATTTTCAGAGGCTGTCAACCGCCATAACTTCAAACCCTCCGGGGGATAGAGCTGCTTGAAACTAACTCTCGAACGATTTGTGAAAAGTTTTATTGTCTATAAGATGAGTCGTCCTAATTAAGAATCTAATGTGTGCATTGAAGAAATGTTTAAGATCAAACATACATTAATTTATTACAAGCAGATTCATTGAGGGTGGCCATATTTCAATAATGGTTGGTCCTAGAACTGAATAGGAAAATTTATTTAGTAACTCATGAAAGCTCTTTACAACTCTCAATATACCATTTAATATGAATGAATCTATAATGTGACTGTTCAATTATCATTAAGCGATGTTTTTTCTATACGTTATCTCGAATAAAAGACTGTTTAAGAAACGGTACTTAATTTATTAGTGTTACTGTGATATCATCAAAAATGTGACAATGAAATAAGGTTTCTACATATACTCTCAGGTAAGTAGGATCATTTACTATATAAAAATCACCATCAAAATTTTTATTATCTCAAATCAGGCAAAGAACTTAAATCTGCCGTTTTACAAATATAAGTAAATTCAAATTTCCCGCCAAATCCCACCAAACGACCTTTCATAAGTTAATGCAGCAACGCATAAAAATAAAATATACTGACAGGAAGATTATACACGAATACCCAAAGAATCGTTACCAACCTCAAACATACGAATTTCACTAAACAAATATGACAATTAATCAACAAATTTTTAACCTTGAAATACGTATTCCAAAATAAAAAATTCAAAAGAATAATTGTTATGAAGACACTGCAAATGTCATTTTTTTCGGAAAACGCCATGTAATTCGGAAACGGTATTGTTATTTAAATTTAACAAGGAATCCAAAACTGCAATAATATACAGGATGTTCCATTTAAAATAATAAAGTTAGTATCTACTTCCGGTATAACCGGAAGTCCGCCATTACTGAAACTAATTTTAGCTTATGTAGAATATGATTCGAGGCGACATTTATTTCAAAATTTTTTTCAAAAAGGCAATAATAAATTGGCTAGGAACTGTTGCATCTTAGGTTGGACAGCCCGTATATTATAAATAGTAAACGATTCTTTAGGTTTCATAATTCAGAGAAAATAACACATCCAATATGTACTCACTTGCGGTTGTGCCGTAACAGGTGGCGATTTCGAATATGGGTCGACTTGCGATTCATTCTCATCGCACTCCGAAGACAGATCTCCGGAGCTGAACCTCCGTTTCAAGTAATTGACATTCGAGGTGAAGGACTGTCTGAAGCTGCTGAACGAAATGGTGGGGCCGTTTGCGGTAGGTCCGCAATACTTGCCGCACTCGGTAATCTTGGTGGCTAGAGGTGGCCCGCGCCCAGCACCGTTTCAGCCTTCGCACCACGCACCCCTCGATGTGTCCTAGCAAAAGCAGCCTTCTATTCGAGACTATGGGGTCGCTATACGGTGGTTCTGGAACAAAGCAGAACATGAGGCTAATCAAAGCGGAATTAAAATTAAATATGTAGGATAGTGTTTGCATCAGACATAATCATAAGTCGGCACTTATAACCAGGTGTGGTCATTGAAAAAGTTCAAGTTAGCTGTGACTACAGGTACATCGTTTACCGTAGTTACTAATGTCGGTAATAAGAAATACCGCTCAAAACATTATGTAAACGATGGCAACTGCTGAAATAATAAATCGATATTTGGTTACGCTACTATTCTTTTCGAACAGATTTGTAGTTATTAATGTCCCAGTACTACAGTTTTAAATATGATGTACTTAGTAATTACCGATTACCAACAATGCAAGCAATATGACAATATAGTAGACGAACTATCGACAGAACACTTCTGTGAACTGTCATCTGTCATTTGTAATTACACTACTCTACAAAGCGGCAAAGAACTTTCACAACTTACTCTACATGTGCTTTGCATAATGGACTTTACTATGCGAGTCAATCTATTATCAATGAGTAGTGCTTTCTGTTAAAACTATTAAAACTGTTAAATAGTTTTTATTGAGTCATATTAATAGTCTAATAATAAATAAACAACAAAACTACAACAACAAATTCACCGCAAGAATTTGTCACCTTTTTCCAATTCGGCGAGACAAGAAAATCCGTACTATTTCAACGTATTCCAGATATGTCATGATATAGAACCCATTTTCTATCCTTCCGGAAGATTGCAGCTGTGCATATCAAATCTCGCCGCACGATGATTTTGACACACGCCAGTATTATGATACCGCACAGAGCAATCTTTGTCAGTCCCTCCGTTTCGTACATTTTTCACCGAGATTTCGCCGGCATGCCGAATGGAATTTAAAAATGTATGCCACGGGGTACAGTATTCGTATGATTAAACGTCAAATTTCGACATATAGCGAACACACGTGAAATTAGGCGCGTAAGCTCGTTCGTTAAATGGATTTCGTTAGATGACGTTGATGGATGTGAAGTTGGTAACGTTTATTCTTCTGCACGAATAGGGAATCTGTCATATTTTATTGGATCGAAAATTGATTGTGAAGTGTCATCATAAAGATATTTCGTCGAATCTTTCATTAAATATTGAATTAAAATTCTGATCTGTCAATGAAAAATTAGTCTGACATTTCTAGCTGTCTGGGTTAGTTTTATGAATTTTAGCAAATATTGAAGTCGTGCATTAGTTATTGTTAGTTGTGTTTCATAGTTGACAAAAAAATGGCAAGCAATTTTTCAACTGCTCGAATCATCATACCGTATTCTATGCATCATATTTTTTATTGGCAATGTGACGTTAACGTATCATTGATTGTCATTTTTCAAAATGTTAATATAAGAATTTGTATTGCAATTTGGTTCAATTTCCCACAAAATACCAGTTCTATAATATATTGAAATCCAACCGGAGAAATATCCCCAAAATAGGAAATTAGATAATTAAGGAATTAAAAAAAAAGTTTAAGAGATTTTCACGCAAAATAAATCCTTAAAGATGTAGCCGACACCAACAATCAAAAGTTACGTAGGTACTTAACCACCCTTACATAATTTATAATGGGATTTATTTTTCGTTTAGTAATTTAATTTTCAGCGCTTTAAAAAAGGTCTTCTTTTCATCCCATGAAAATGAAACAAAGTTGAAAATACAAAGTGCAAAGTTTCAATTAAAATCATATTCCTTAGCAACTGCTTTTTACAAAATTCAAATATTTTTTTCCCAGATATTTGAACTGGGAGTTCTTAATGGCACACCCTGTGTATATATTTGTAAATTGTTTCATAATTCCTAGAATATATCCCCTAATAAAATTAGGCGTAATATATGTATTAAATAAGGGGGAATAAGGGAAAAATAGTATTTTTATATTATTCAAATCATTCCGAACACATGTTATAGATATAAAAACATTAACATGCATTTTGTCCGCGGTTGAATCATGACCTTGGTTTTTACATAGTCCTGTTTCTATATCACATCTTTTCTTATGTTATCGTAATGTATTTTCAAACCTTTTTTACCTATACGTTTTTTTTTGTTGCAGAAAACACGTCTATAATATCGTTTCAGGGTTAAATATTGCTATTATTTATTTTACAGTGTTTAAACATTAGGGTGGGGGTGCGCGTTTTTCTGATACTCATTTTATTTATTATTACTATTATTATTGAAACTTGTAATAGCCGGGTTCCTCAAGGTCGCACTTGGGGTCTTGACTATTACCAGGTTACCGCGGGTTCGAATCTCGTTCTGGTCAATTGTGGTGACTGGATTCTTCCGGGATCATGATGATGATGAGGGGGGAGATTTGAGCCGGCGGGGGGACAGTCTGACAAGCATTAAGTTGCTTAGACATCATATCCCTTTTTTTATATTCTACCAACTGCTGCATCATCGACCCGCGGTTAGGCAATCTCAGGTCATACCTAGTCAATCGGAGTGGACTGTAGTGTTTCGCGGTGGCGACTTGGTGGATGTGCGAAGGCCCCTTTACGAAGGGGAGGTGCGTGGGTAGGGCATTGGTAATACCACTCTGCAAAGGTGGTAGGTGCTCGCAGCGAACTGCCCCGTTACCGTTCTTCAATTCACGTTAGCCTCGTTACCTCTGCGTATACAACACTCTTTCCTTATCTGTGCGACTTGTTGTCCAAGGGTTACTAACTGCCACATCTTCATGGATTCTTCAAGACTTCAACCAACTTATATATATATATTTTTTTTTTTAATTTTTTAATATTTCAAATTTAATACAGCGTGTCTAATGTTTTTTCCCTTGTGTCCATACGGGTTGCCAGGTTTTTGATTTTTTTTTTTTTTTTTTTTTTTTTTTTTTTATTATTATTTTTATTTTTTATTGATATATATTAGTATACATATATATAAAATTTGTACGTGGCTAATGGCTAACGCCAAGGCCAATAACAACGACAACAACAACAACAACAAATTTAATACGCTTTCGCGAATTTTCAATTGTTAATGTTTGATTTTCCGTTTTATTCTGGGGTTTTCCAAAATAAGTGCTATTGAAAAAGTTTAATTATATATACATACATATACACAAAATTATTAAAATTATGTTAGTATATAAGGTATTTTTTTTTATGTTAAAATGACTAAATATTATATTAGAATAAATGGAAAGAAATTTGTAGTTTTGATCATTTATCATTAAACATTTAAATAATTCGCTAGTTTAGGAATAAGTGTGCATCATATATGTTAATGTAAACAACTTATTTTAGATATAAAAATTATATTTCATCTAAAAATAATATTTATGTCTTGTATCTCTCTTGGGAATAAATAAATTTTCTGACATAAACCGTTTATTTATTGAACAAAATTTATTAACGACAAAAAGCTGAAGTATCTACTAAATCCACAGTAAATGTCACTCCGTATATTTCACAAACAATATTTGATCCTCTAAAACTACGGAGCTATGAAGGCGTAACTCACTCAAGTCAAACCTGAAAAGAACCATTTTATCCCAAGAAAAATGTCCGTCCTAATCCGACACCTTAAAAGCCTTTTGTGACAAATAAATCACAAATATTATATCAACTTGAGAACAAGAAGAATAGGTACAGCTAAAACGGATAAAGCCGCCTTAAAACAAGGATATGTACCGAAGTATATAGCTATTGACTATTGCCTGAGAAATAAACTAAAGTAAGCTTGACAACAGTGATAATAATAAAAAAAAGTTAACCGCCCGCTTTGAGTTTTAAAGGTGGATAAAGTCAAATTTGTTTGTGTCTGTCTTGATTTCGGATAGAAATACTTATTATAAATCGAATTGTCATTTAAAATCCAATCTTGACATTCAGATCAACATATCCCGTCTTGGGTAACCACAAATATTCCATTATTATAGATAGAAATTAATCGGTCATTATTTTCGACATTTCTATACAGTTTCCTTCTTTGACAACCATATTAACAACTACGGTGTTAACATCATAGATGTCGCGTTGAGGTTTGTATTAATTAGATTAATTTAAACTGAAATATCTTTTGCATTCTGCTTCTTTACACTTGATTATTTATTACATCTACAATTTAAAATAATTTGTTATTTATTTAAGGAATATTCTAAACATTGAAAATAGTTTATTGATTGACCTTTTTTGCAATTAAAATTTAAATTTCAAACGACGTGATTACCCTATCATGCACAAGTCATACATTTTTCATTGTTTGCGAAGTGATCAATATTCTCCTTCCTACACCAATTCTCAATCCAATTATTCTCCAAGCTTTCAGCTGTAAATATACCTACAGAAGTACATAAAAATGATGTGGGCTTTCAGCGTCCTTAAATATTTAAGAAGCGATGACTATGCGTTCAATATCTGAGTTGTGGATAATAATAAATAATGAAAATCTGACGTCGTTACCCAGTTGGATAATCTTCGACAATCTTCGTTAATTCTTGTAGAAACGACATGGCAATAGAACGACTCAAAACAAAGAGATTCTGTTGAATATCTTTAACATATTTCCCCGTGTAATGCACCCATGAAATAGAGCATACAACCCTATAATGGTGCCGTCGGTAAAGACAAGACAAAACAAGTCAGCCTTCATTATTAAAACGGCTATTAAAATATTGAATGCCGATATATACTAGCCATGAGAGAAACATTGTACAAACAACCCTCACTTGCTTATTCCCACAGATACCGTTTTGTGGTAGTGTCAACAAGCAAGGTTGGAATCTCCCCGAGTCATTATACCGTCTTATAAGAGGCAGACGCTGTTTGGTGAATATTTTAGCGAGTACCATACAAGTGAAGATAAAATGAGTTGGAAGAGAGAAATCCTCTATTAAGAAAGGGATGTGGACAGCAAGTTGTAGCGGTATTAACAGTGTTGAATTTATTTCTGATGCAAATATGTTATTCGGAAATGCACACAAAGATGCATATAGAAGCCTTTTTGCTAAATTACTAAAATATAAAGGGTTAACAAAAAATAAAAGTTTTATTTATGTAAAAAATAATGTTTTTTGACGTATTTTAAAATTTATGAAATGGTAGTACAAAATTTAAGTTTGATTTTTATTGTGTAATTCAACGTTAAACACACCTAACTCCATTCATCATTACGTTAAGAGGCTAGGCAATGGAATTAAGTGAAATTTTAGTGACACAGTTATACTGAGTGTTAATAAACGCTTCTTTAAGTTTGATTACCTTTGACCCCTCTAAAATAGAACAGCCTACATCTGATGATACTATCCAAGAATTTAATTCCTTTTCAAAACATATTAGGGTACCTTATACCTAACATGAATAGTTTTCTCGTGGCAAGCATTTCATTTTTCCGAGGACTACATTTAATACAATTTATTTAAATTCAGTTGACTTAGACATCGTTACTAAGTATCTATAAACGATTTATCATCATTTGCCAGCATTCAAAACTTACTTTGGTTGATCTGTGAAATTTATGATTAAAATCGTTCCAAAAAATGAAAATTTATTCTATTCAAGAGAGAAAGAATCTACACGATTTTAACAATTGGTGAATGCGAAGAAAACTGTTTTCTTGCATCAAGGGTGTACACGCAAAAATATCCGGATAGATCACATCCAAGAAAAACTGCGTTTGAAAACGTACTTCAAACGTTTCGGCAAACTGGAAGCGTAAAATATGAGAAAGGCAACCGATGGAAGCTCATAGTAGGAAATGAAGAAAATGAGTTTCTTGTAGTCGTATCTATTATAGAAAATCCTCATATTAGTCGACGTAAAATTAGCCAGGAAACAAGGAATAAGTAAGCAATGTGTTGCTAGGATTATTAAAAAATACAAATTTCATCGTATCCAAATGTATCAACAGATTAGTGAGAGACACTTCCAGCATCGTCTTGACTTTTGCGTATGGATTTTGAATAAATGCGCAGAAGATGAACAAAAATTTAATTATGTTTTGCTGTCACAAAAACTGTTTTGTTCACAGACACAACTTTCACTTTTACAGTGATGAAACCCCGCATTTCTTCTGGATTCTAGACCACCAACATCGATGGTCTCTTAACGTATGGGGAGGAATCGTGGGGCTAAATTTAATAGGTCCTTACTTTTTTAATAGCAACCCTGATGGACAAAAATTTCGAAGATTTCTGCGCTACCATTTCCAAGAGCTTTTGGAAAATATCCTTTTAGCTGTAAGATAAAGAATGTGGCTACAATTAGACGGTGCCCCAACATATTTCCATGCTAACGTTCGAGAGAAACTGAAGTTATTTTTCCAAAGAAGTGGATAGGAAGAGGTGGATCACAAAATTGGCCAGCCAGGTTTCCAGATTTGACTATATGTATGGATTTTTTTATGGGCATTTATTAAAGATATAGTATATGCTACACCTCCGAGTACTCTAGAAAATATGAAAGAAAGGATAATAGGTGCTTTCCAGACTATTACCCCAGATATGTTAACAACCGTACAATCAATCACTTAAAAAGCGAATCCATTTGTGTATTGGTCGTCATTTTGAACATATGTTTAATCACCACTTAAAAATATTATTTATTAATTTGGGGTATGCTAATTTGTTCTATTTAACATTAAAATTAATATTTTTTTATTAAAACTAAATTAAATTGATACACACAAACAGAAAGCAAATTATTTAAAAAAATAGATTTTAAATATTTCAAACCCAATTGATTTAAATTCGTCTCATCTTTTATATTATATAATAAAATTAATTACCTCTGATCTTAATAGCTCCTAAAGATTCTTGTTGCCTTTTCAATTACGACTTCGCACTTAACATATTAGCCTATATAAATTTACCGAACGAAGTTTAAATAAAATTTCCACGAGTTGAATAACCCTCCCACGCATCTACTCCCGTATATTTGCGCCTATTGATCCATTTGTGAATCACTACCCCAATGAACCAGTTGATTCTGAACTACCACCGCTCAAAACGCACGATTGCCAAAGCTTTACATAATTAATCAGATTAATTCTGGGCAACGATACCACGACACGTTCGTTATTAGCGATTTTAAACTAATTACGACATCGAATGAAATTCCGAATTAAACAGGAAATTAAATATATTACCTTTGAGCTATTCGTCCAACTCTCCTGGCAGGGTGAATCGCACGTTTAGAAACTCAACGCGTTTTTTTCTCTCTCCCAGTAGAAACGCTCTTAACCCGGTTTTAATTGTGAGACGATTATTTTTGTAATAATTATACTGAGTGTGCGATAGTGCTTTTGGGAAATGTGTATTTGTGTGTGTGTGTGTCTGGCTAGTATACCGTCCGGTGACCGAAAGCACAAACGTAACCCCGTTCGGTGGTCGTCTGAGCTTTTCTACGGCGCTGTTCGCAATGTTGCCGGTCGATAAGCGCGTGGCGCCCCCGGTGGCGGTTTCCGTAGCTACGGGAAAATCCCGCGATTGTTCGCACGTCAGGTCTCGCCGCTTCCGCTGGCAGAAGCGCACAGAAGGATGAGAAAATATATAGGAACGTAACATTTTACGTTAGATACTAAGGCGAAAATTAGGAAGGGCTTATAGTATATATGCTTCCGTTTTAGTATCTCGTTTGTTTTTTCCTTTATGATACGAAGGTTATTAAGACGAAACATCTGGTAATATAAGTATAACGCATTTCAGACCGATATAGCTTGCAGGAAAAAATGTTTAAAACAAGGATCACAGTATTTAATTTATTTCTATATTAATTCACAACACCCGCAGTAGAAGAAAAACAAAATGAATTAATAAAGCTATTATAATCATAACTAGAAAGCGCGCGTTCCACCTTGTAACATAAATCTGGACATTTTCTTTCATTTGTTAAGGTTTTCACGATTTTCAATTTTATTTTTTTAAGGGTATCTTTCTTCGGGGAACTGGACGCTGCGCGGTTTAACTTTGGAAAACTCTACGCTGGAAATATTTTTAATTTTTTCCATTTTTTGTAATTCTTTAATTTTTTTTTTTAAATTTTATTAATGCCTCTCACTTTACAAAAGTCTCGCTGTGGAAAATTCGACACTACGCGTCTCGTTGCATGCAATTTCTTAATTTTTAAATTGTTCATTGTTTTTTGGTTTTTTTTATTTAAACGCGGTTTAATTTTGGAAAACTCGCTGAAAATATATTTAATTTTTTCATTTTTATTGATTTTCTCTTTTTATTTAATTTTATTTTTTTTTTTCAACCGCCTCTCACATTAAAAAAAGACTCGGCGCTCTGCGTCTCGCTGTCGTGAAAACTCTCGTTCAATAGAATTGTATTTTCTTAATTTTTTAATATTTCTTTTTTTTAACGTCTTTCACTTTAAAAAAGATTCGACGACTTGAAAAAATTAAATTTTTCAAGGTGCGTAAAATCGTACTTCAAATGGAAGCTATATGGGTATATTTCATAGAAAAATTGTTTTCGCTTCTGGGAAAGATAATATTGGACTTTTCCGATCAAATTTGGCCCAAATTGTAATCATTTTTTTGAAGATTGAACACCCACATGCAAATATCTGCAGAACTAATTGTGATAGGGCAAAAATTCTTTAACTATCGTAATCACCAGGTCAAACTACGTAGAAAGTGATATGTTTTAAACGATTTTAAAAAATTGCAAAATTTGGCAAATTTTGAAGGGGCACCCCTTTGATTTTTGAGAGAAAATTTCAATTTTTCAAAGTGCGTAAAATCATACTTCAAATGGAAACTATATGCGTATATTTCATAGAAAAATTGTTTTCGCTTCTGGAAAAGATAATATTGGATTTTTCCGATCAAATTTGACCCAAATTTTAATGATTCTCTTGAAGATTGAAGACCCACATGCAAATATCTGCAGAACTAATTGTGATAGGGCAAAAATTCTTGAATTATGGACAGGCTCAACGCTGCGCATCACATTAGAAAAAAATTATTTCTAACTTTTTGCAATTTCTTCTATTTTTCCTTCTTTTGTTAATTTTTCTTTTTTGTTTTTCAACTACGCGCCTCACTTCAAAAAAGTGTAAGTAGGTAGTGAAAACGTTTGTGCGAATATAATTTAAATTTATTTACTCACTATTTAAATTCACAAATAATATCAATCAAAGAAACCTCGATGACATCAGAAACTGGGATCGCAGACCAATCTTCACTGAGCAAAGCAATTAATATAAATTCAGAGAAATCCGAGCGAAATATGCGGCCAGTGTTTACCATTTCGCCCGATGATATTAAATCATATCTGCTATCTCATAATTTGAGTATAGCTCTGTTGTGAAATTAGAATTTTTCTTCTGCCTATGGACCATATCATTATGTATCTCCAATCTACAATGTAAAGACTAATCTTCCTTGAGAGAAACAACATTATATTGAATATATCTACAATAAACAATACGGGACAGATAACACACGCCTTTTGACTTTCCTCCAAATTAACGGTGAGACCTGCATGATGTAATCGGTGAAACACTTCTTTAAGGGTACCGACATGTACTTATTTTCGTTCTTATTTATTTAAGAAGACGAATTAAGCAATATAAAGGCAGCTGTCAATTTAAAACAATTAATACAGGAATCTCTCTCTCGCATTTAGCGCAATTTTGCAAACGTTTCAACAATACTTCTACAAATTCAATTTCTCATCCATCACCATAAATAGCCAGAAAACACATACGACTCCTTATACAACCAACCTCCACTGTTATAAAACAATCAAGTAGGCTCGCACCTCTGGACCTCTGACCATCAGAATAATATAACATCGCTGTAAGTATGCATATGACACTAGCGTAGGTAGGGGAACACGTACAAAGCCCGACTAGTCCTGTATTCGCTCTAAACTTACTTCCGCAGAGCTGAGTGTGCGGTTAGGCGAGGAACTCGTTCATAGCAGAGTCGCAGAGTTAAAAACCGATCCGACCAAGGATGGCCTCTGCGCGTTGTTGAGTGCAAGATATACAATAACCGATGTAACGTTTTCCCGTGAACTCGTCGCGATCTGTGAACGCGTGCTTTGTGTGTTGTTAGTTATCTGTTTGTGTGCAAAACGAAATAAC
The DNA here is from genome assembly GCA_949128085.1 of Cetonia aurata. Lineage (NCBI taxonomy): Eukaryota > Metazoa > Arthropoda > Insecta > Coleoptera > Scarabaeidae > Cetonia > Cetonia aurata. Next base: position 40,176,850 of record OX421887.1, on the reverse strand, counting down.
AGATATGATGGGTACTTCTTCTCAATTCGGTGCGGCGATTATCGAAAGTGCATTCCTGTTGTGGTTCGTGCTGGCTGTGGGATTAATGCAACAGGTGAGTGTTACATCCCTTAGTGTACTTAAATACGCTGTATATTTAGCGGGAACTGTTTGAAAATGACAGATTGCATTGTGGCTGATTGAATCCATTTTTTTTCCTCTGTTATTTTCGATTACACAATCGAAAATGATCAAGTGAAAGTCGCAGTAAAAAGTAAATCTGTATCTGTACACATCTGTGCTGTAACGTGGGTGCTGCGAGGCAGTTGTAGAAAATTAATCTTCGTAAACATCTGTCAGAGACATGTGGGATTGCTGACGTCACCAAAATTTAAGGAACAAATGTTGCTGGAATAAATAAATGATAGTGAAAGCTCGCACATGAGCATGGGCGAATCCATTTTTGATACACCCCATTATGGGGATATTTATGAGTTTGGCAAAGTTGCCAAATCGTATGTTTGTTTATGAAAAATGAATAATTTTCTTTGCTTATCTCTAGCAATTCTTTTCTGATTATCATCAATTTTCTTACTTCTTACTAGCGCCATTTTGGATTTTGACATCACCAAAAAAAGTTTTTATGTATAACATTCATGGCATCAGTTTTTGATATTATCTTTTAATTGAAGAATTATGCATTTTATTATTAAAAATCGGGCACTTACAAGTACTTAATATTTATGTGCAATCGGGACCAGATTTATGAAGCACATATACAGCGCATTATCGCTATATAGAATCTTGAATCATCCAGTGCTGCACAACATATAAATGATACTGGACATAAAATTAATATCTATAAAAATGCTCGAGCACTGCAATTTTTAATTCTGAATGAAATTTGAAATATACAGGGTGATTCATGATTCCAATCCGAAATGTTCTCCATTTACTAATTGGCAATAAACTAAGAATCTATAGTAAAATTCTTCTCCAACTTTTTCTAAAACTTGAGTTGAGTGAAATATTCCTATTTCTGTTTGTATTTTTTGTTTGAGATCATCAATGTTGTCTGGCTTGGTTGCATACACTTTATTTTTACTTAGTTAACCATAATATATTATTAGAGAAATTATCTGCTTATGGTGTACGAGGCACTGCACTTAGTATTTTTGAATCTTACTTGTATCAGCGAAAACAATTTACTGAAATTAAACACAGAAATAATAATGGTAATGAACGATATAGATCTAAAACAATAGACAATTCAATTGGAGTCCCACGAGGATCAATCTTGGGTCCACTACTATTTGTTGTTTTTATAAATGACTTGCCGCAATACTTGTCTGGTAGTGTTATGATGTACGCAGATGATACTGTAATTCCGGGAGGAATTGTTAGAGAAGGCCCGTCCCGTATTGGATGAAATGATGGTGTGGTGTCGAGAAAATAAACTAATTCTAAACATTGAAAAGACTAAATTAATTCTTTTTGGGAAAAACAGTTCGCAGCTAGAGTTAAAAATTCAAAATAATGTATTCACTTCGGGATTGGAGTTAAAATTGTTAGGGCTAATTATAGATAAAGACTTGAAATGGGATATTCATATTAATTCAGTTATTTCTAAATTAAACAAGTCTTTATATGTATATGGTCTATTATTTTGGGGGGTCAATTCACATAGAAAATTAATACTTAAGATACAGAAAAAAGCTCTTCGTATTATTTACAATCTGCAAAGGAGAGATTCCTGCAGAGATTATTTCATTGAGCTGGGTGTCCCAACAGTTTATAATCTTTATATACATGCAGCTGCCTGCTACGTTCGGAATAACATAAGTAAATTTAAGCTGAATTCGACAACACACTCCTACAACACGCGACGGTCAGGTTTCAAAGGTAAATCTGGTAATCTACTTGCCCATTCAATTGCGCCAATTCGACATATTAAGGAAGGTATCGCTTTAAATAGTTTCTTACGAATACAGCATTGGGTCTAAGGAAAATTGATTCTTCAAACAAAGAAATTTTCATTCATTTTCAACATACTAAATTAAATTTTCTCAGTACCACCATTATGTAATTTTGAAAAAAAGGAACGTTGAAATGTACGCAATACACGAACGATAAAAATTTTACTTTTCCCATTACCAATATGTATATGCTTCGAGAAATACCAACCGAGAAAATATTTCGCAGAAACGGTGAGGCAATATTTGAACTGGAAGATGTGAATTTACACCTTGAATAAGCTTATGAGTTTTCTGCGAAATGTTCGTCGTCATACACAGTAAAAAATTGCGTGTAGAAATTAACACTAAAAGTGGTCTATATAAGTTTATTTTGCGTTTTCATTGTAAGCATCTCTAACAAATTTTAATTTTTTTTTTTTTAGCGCAGATTAATATATCAAATTTTGTATTTGTATTATTTTATGTTTTTCATCTATTGACAGTCCATTTCTATTTTTTAAAATAGAATAGATTTTTTTCAATTAAATTTATATTTTTGTTAAAGTTTGCGTCAAATAAATTGTATGTAGGTACCTATACGTTTGTTTAATTTGAGCTTTCCAGAGATGTGATTTGCTGAAGGTCCAGATTGCTCATAAAATAAAGAGTAAAAAAGAAAATTTTTGATATAAAATCAATTTAAAGCTTTCAAAATTTTAATCCATATTACTGTTCTGGCATAGATGTCTACCATACATAAATATTTTCTTAAAACCCGTCTCGCATGCTATTGCCACATAAATTAATTCAAATTTCAAAGTGTCCTTTATACCTACACGTTGAACAACAACCATAATATCGTATGCGTGTCCAATATCGCTCTAAACTCCTTCATTTCTAAACGCGACACATTAAATTCAATGCCTCGCATTTTCGTGCGCATATTTTTACCATCGTGCTAGGCCATGAGGATTGCGCAATTTGTGTGCGACACGAATGACATGCCAGATAAAAGTGTGGTTCGGATGCGTGACTTTTACTACTGTTAATTTAGTAGATAAATAAATGATGATACTGGCGTAAATGCGTACAACGCTATGCTGAACACTACCAATAAGATCGAAAGATATTTTAACCGGTGCAAAGGATAGAAAGATAGACACATACATACATATCAGGCCCGTAGCCAGCACAGGGCTGGTCCGGGCATTGCCCTGACTGGAACTTTTTTTGCCCTGACTGGTTAACCAAATAAAGTGTCAAAAGGTGTTAAAAAGTCAATTTCTACTCAAAATATATAAGTATGCATTAATACAATTTTGGATTTGCCCTGACTCTACTCAGTCTCTGGCTACAGGCCTGATACATATGTAACAGTGTGCGCATTGGAGTCAGTAATGTTCATGAATCCCCCATGGACAGCTCAGAAGGAAAGGATTCATGAATGCCATAACTAATTCTATAATGTACAGAACTAAAGAAACTTTCTGGTTTGACAGAGGAATGGATAGGAAGTCATGCTCACCCAAGAATTCACATCTGTTAAGTGCAACCATCCACGCAAATATTAACTAATAACTATCCAAAGTACTGTTTAAATTTTTTTTAAACATGAAAATCAGTTGACGTTGACAGTTCAAATTTGTGTTATTTGTTTATTTATTTATATATTCTCGATTTACTCCTTACACTGAAACCATATTTATCGAAATGGCGTGAAGTGAACTATTATGAGCCGTATGAGTTAAAAAAAATTATGTTCGTATGCAATTATTTTTCACTTCAAAATGTCGGATTATGATGACTTTTTATAGAAATAGGTACTTCCTAATGAAGAGACAAAAATATATTTGGGCCCCATTTTATATATGTATATACTAAATAAAATTTTAAAATTAAGTTAGAGGTAGCTGAAAGTTCCAATCAAATCATTCTAATAACAGATTAGAAAACATCGCAAGTAAAAAGTGGCTCTCCTATATAATGTTTTTCCTATATCTGCTTGAAATGCAAACCTCTATATAAATATCCGCCATAAACCATTTCCGTGCAGGTTACCTACATACATACGTATCTATGATCGAGCTTTACTTTTGTCGCATACTAAATGGTATGTTTGCCCGATTTTTCACGAATGATTCATTCGTTTCAACCGTAGATAAAAAAACAAACACAATAGTTATGTAACTATATAGTCATCCACCAATAGCAAATAGTACCTATGACGCCTGTTAAAGTAATATAACTAACAAACGAAGCTATTTTGCGACCTTGAATAGAAACATACTTCCATATAAAAACAGCGTACCGTGAAACAATTCTTTTTTTATGCAATACATATTTCATTCTCATAGTCTCCATTCAATTATTTACCTAAAAATATTTACGGAATAAAAACTAGCATACATTTCAAATAAGCTGTGTTGCACCTATTATATTACTGGCATGATTACAGGTTACATGCGTTTAATAAAAGAAACTATACAGGGTGTAACAAAATTTGCGGACACGCAATATGGAGCGACATTAACCATCCAAAACTGAAAGGACCGTTCCTTTATACGGTAAAGGAACAGTCTTTTCAGTTTTGGATGGTTAATCTGAGCTCTTTTAAATAGTTTCTCACAAATATAGCAAAATGGGTTGCTTCATCTTGCTGAAACCGAACATTTTCACTTCATAAATTCGGATCTAACACATTGGGATATAAATTTGCCAGAACAGGAACGTTATTTCTAATGAGGTCCAAATATTTTACCACTTAATAAAAATTGGACCAATTATATGGTTTGATGATACCTGCCCAGACGTTCGTTCGTCTTTTGGAGATATTGCGTATGTATCTCACGCATGCAATGAAGAATGTATATTTAATAGATCAACTTAAAAAAGCATTCGTCGTTGAATCGAATGCTTTTTACCTTGTATACAGCGATACAACACTCTTACGCAATTGAAGCTTTAAAACAAATATTCTTAAAACAGTTCTTTCAGAGTTCAGAATTAAATACATCCAGACACATGTAATATTATTAAGAAAAAAACATTCACATATACCTACTACAGTTTCCTAACCTTATCTACTAAGCAAGAGAATCATTTCCTGTGCATATCACCTTTTTAAACCCATAGAAATGGACATTAATATTCAAATTTAGATACCTATATAGATATTTATAGTCCTTCCAGTAATCTCATACTAAAATAACATTAGAAACGCTGAAAGGTATAAAAATAGACGAGTGTAAAAAAAGGAATTTTAAAAGGTCAACATTCTCAACCGTATATTTTTTTTGAGAAGAAAACTATTCCCAGATAAAATACATACATATATAAGGAAAGACGATGTTTAATATTAAAATTATATCCAAGTCATATACTTATGCATACAAGACTTATTGTTGGACAATTCGTCATTCTAATGTGACACCATCTAAAATTCCATCACATACATACTACAACTTTGTAACACGTCCAGAAAAATCGTACATGCATAAGTATGACTCACAGAACCGGTAAAACATTATTAAGGAATTCTTCGTGGAAGTTAACGACGCGTTTTTTAATACCGAACTGCAAAAATGATTGTAATCTTTATATCCACATTTGAGATGTATATATATGATATTTATTATCTTTTACACAAAGGCTTGGAACTCTATCCTTGCAGTATGACTGCGGTAAAATACTTGAAACCAGCAGATCATGCACCAAGTCTTCACGTTTGTTAATTGGGTGGTTAATAACATCGTCAATAATGTGAAATTAAAATAAATAATGACATTTACCTTGAGTTTTGACGTTTCGCATTTCGATCGATGAAAGCATTACACCAAACTATTTTAAATTTCATACACTATTTGACAACATTTTTAAATTAACACTTGATATTTCTTTTTAAGAAAATCTAGTTAACCTACCTGCTATCCATTAGCATCCATCCCCACTTTTATACTATTGAAAGTATATTATTTAATGAATTACAGATAAATCTCTACATACATACCTATGCAAATACAATTCTACTTAGAAAATGTCAATACCGTGACAATAATATCATAAAGTCATCTTGATTCCTGCACCGGCTACGTATAACATAACTATCGACGACTTTATAAATCCTTGCAATGTCAAAACAAACCTGTTTCCGAACATACTAATTGTACAAACTCTATAGTACTAGCGGCGAACGAAATGTCAAAACACAATTACCTGCAACAACCAATTCAGCCGTTTGCTATGATGATTCTTTCGATGAATCCAGAATTCCGTTACATGTTGGTATAACGTAGTTATTAAATGATAAAAACGGACACGATTCTAGGAAATTGTAGTTTTTTTTTCACGTTGTGTAGTCTCGTTTATTATATGCTTGTCATGTTATTAAGGTAAATTCAGTGAAATACTAGGTTAATGATAATTTAACGGTTTTTGTAGAGCGCAGTTGGTAATATAGGAAACTGCATGTTCATGTGGATACTGCTAAAATATTTTTTTTCATATACCTATTTATTGTTGATAGATATTTGGAATGTATATAATTAACTACTACAGCGGAAAATACATGTTTAAATAGTTTTTTTTTTCTTACTGATCTGTTACCATAGAAGAATAATATTAAAACGAAAAGTGCCATCTCCTGGCATTTAAAATTATTACTAAGTGACATTATTTAAAATACTGGATTCTAAATAAATGTTTTTTTTTTCTATTTCGCACATACAGTGGGCACTTCGTGTTCACAACTGTTGTGCCGAAAAACAGTGCATATATCTTTGCTATTTTGAATATATCATAGAATAAACAAACATACGCTCAACTCCCGATTTGTCATAAAGTCACGTACCTACACTCATTGTACGAATGCACATCGGACGTTATTTCATTTTACAGTTCCGACACCTTCCATTCCATAACGCATTTAGTATGAGGCATGGACGAATTACAGTTTAAAATTCAATTAACGACCGCCCAGGAAAATATAGCTCAACATCGTCGGCGCACGAACAGGGGACCTAGATTTTCACCGGCTTCCGACACATAGTACATACAGAAAAGTTCGAAAAGTAAGCAGTAATACATCTTTGCTGCCATACATTCTGATAGATATGTTGAATGATAAAAACTAAATTAAAGTTTGTGTAGTATGTACCTACTAATATAAATAAATTTGCAATAATTAATAATCATTTGTCAAATGCATAATAATAATAATAATAATAATAATAATAATAATAATAATAATAGACATTTATTTGCCCAACAGGTATCCCCAATTACAGGACAAAAATATATAATATGTGAATACAAATAACAAATATGTAGAAAAATGCATACATTATAAAGAAAAAGTTGAATACAATAAGAAAAATAAATATACTATTGTGTAATAGTTCCCAGGAAAATGTCTTCGTAGAAGATTTCTGCATTACGTGTCATGTGGTGAAGTGGTGCTTTAAGTAATAGGTTAGTTCTTGGCGTTGGCATGTTGAATGTAGTAGAATGACGTGATACAATTCGTGGAACGTTAAAATTTAAAGCTGACAGTAAAGACGGAGAATCAATTTTATTATTAATAAGCTTGTATAAATAACGAGCACTATGAACATTACGTCGATGGCTGAGAGGACGCATTTGATGTACATTTAGCAGCTCCTCATAAGAAATGAACCAGTCCGGATAAGTTCCATTTTGTTTGAATGATAAAAATCTCAGAAATCGACGTTGAATACGCTCTATAGGAATCTGTTGCGAGGCATAATAAGGGAACCAAATTATAGAGCCGTACTCCAACTTAGGTAGAACAAAAGCAAAAAAAAGAGATTTCAGAAGTGCGATATCTTTAAACTGTTTGGAAGTTCTAATGAGGAAGCCAAGCATTCTAGATGCAGATAAGCATGCACCTTCGACGTGTGAAGAGAAGGACAAATCAGCGTCAAACTTAACTCCCAAATCTTTGATAACATTTAATTTGTTTAAAACACGGTCAGCAATGGTGTACATAAATTTATGAGGCTTAGTTTTTCTAGTAAATGAGACAGTGTAGCATTTGTCAATATTTAGTACCAAGTTGTTAGCGTCAGACCACTCAAATAAAGTGTTGATATTTTGTTGCAAGGTATTTGCATCATCAGGACCTGATATACAGCAGAACAACTTGACATCGTCAGCATACGCCAAAACGGGACAATTCAGGGATTCAAGAAGATCATTAATAAATATATTGAAAAGTAATGGTCCAAGGTTGGAGCCCTGTGGAACACCGCTCGTCAATCGAAATTCAGATGAACAAAATCCGTTATAAAATACATAGTTAATTCTGTCAGTTAGGTACGATTGAATCAACAAACACAAGTTGGGGGAAAAGCCAAAGGAATCTAATTTATGTAGTAAAAGTGTGTGATCCAAAGTATCAAAGGCGTGCGAAAAATCCGTGTACACTGTGTCCACCTGTCCCTGTCCATCCATAACCTCACTGACAAACTGCGTGAACGTAGCAAGATTAGTCACAGTAGACCGTCCCATCATAAAGCCGTGTTGTTGTGGCGAAATAAGTTGTTGTATTTTAAAGTATATTGTGGAATGCAGATATTGTTCAAAAATTTTAGCGAAATTATTTAAAATCGAAATAGGTCGGTAGTTTTTGATTTCAGAAGGATCCCCTTTTTTAAAAACGGGGATTACTCGAGTTCGTTTCCACTTAATCGGGAAAGTAGAGGTTTTGATGGCTAAATTAATAATTACTGAAATCGGTCCGCTCAAAGTATGACAGGCTTTTCTAATAAAAAGGCTGGGTATAAGGTCTTCACCAGCAGTTAACTTTTCAGGAAATGAGGCCATAGTAATCGATACCATTTCTTCAGTGATAGGATTGAGGTAGAAAGTCTGAGTATTTGAGCACGTGTCTGGCAATGTCGAAGGACGGGCGGCACCATAGGCAGCAGAGAAGCAGTGAGCGAAGGCATCAACAATACTGTCAGGTTCTTCCAGATCAATCCCATTGTAGGACAGCTTACCGGGAATACGTGAAGTGCCATTTCTAGATCGCACAAAAGACCACAGTTGCCTCGGGTCAGATTTGATATTAGATTCAACACGTGAAATGTATAATTTATAAGCGTCACCAATTTGTGCTTTTGTCAAGGCTCTCAATCTTCGATATTCAAGAAGAAAAATTGCATCGCCCGACAACTTCCATTTCTTTCTATAAGAATCCTTAATTTTTAAATTGCGTTTTATTTCTTTAGAAAACCAGGGCGGAAAATTTAATTTGGACGTTGAAAACTTAGGGACTGATTTATCCAGAACGGAATACAGTTTGTCATAAAATTTTTCCACAGCAACATTTACATCATCGAGGAAATTCAGAAATGACCAATCCACAAGCAACAGGTCTTCATGGAGTTTTCCAAAGTCCGCATTATGGAAATTGTATCGAGCTGAAGAAACATTAGGTTGAAAGTCAATTGTTCTCGAAGAAGAAATAAATTCAAGTGAAATAAATAGAGATGGGTGATAAGCATCTTCCGGAACAAATGGCTGGTCCTCTTGCGTTACATTGATGGAACAATTCAGGTTAGATAAAACTAAATCCAGAAGTCTATTGTCTCTGTTTAATATATTGTTCAACTGTCTAAAATCGAGAATATTACAAAATTCAAGAAAGTAGGATACTTGGGAATTATGTAGGTTGTTAGCAACATGATTATGATACCGAGGCAAATTAAAATCACCAATAAATATTACAGATTTGTTAGAGAGCAACGCTTCTGCAGCATCAAAGAAGACTTCAAAATCATTATTTGATAAGCTAGGCGGTATGTAAATAACAGCCAAATAAAATACAAAAGAATTTCTAGAACATTTGCACAAAATAAAATCAATCAAAGGAGTAGGAGCAGTAATGTTCGATACATCTATAACTTCAAATGAAATGGAATTCTGCAGTGCCAATAAAACACCGCCTCCCGTCTCTCTACCAACCATAGCAAAATTACGATCACATCTAATCACACTGTATGATGGCGGAAAAAACTCTGAGTTATTAAATGAGTCATCAAGCCAGGTCTCGGATATAGCTATAATATCAAAAGACAAGTCACTGCAATTGGCATAAATAAGATGTGATTTCGAACGAATGCTACGAGCGTTCTGGTAATAAATTGTTAAGAAGTCAGAGGTACCTGGGTTAGTGTTGGGCAAAATTAGTTTTCCGAGGGCACTATGGAGGGAATACCATTGACATATTTAATTTTTAAGCCTACTTCACCATCATCTAAGCGACGCTGCAAGTCACTCTTGACACCACGATATAATTCACGCTGCATAATTGTGCGATCTCTAGAGAAATGGACGTCAGTCCATCTATCATCAGCTTTTATTTTAGTTGATGCCTTTAGTAGAGCCGATACAGAAGCAATATTTAAAAATTGAACTTGAATAGGGCGAGCACGATTAGCAGTTGTTGGATCAAATTTACCTAGTCTTAGTACTTTAAACTCAGATACATTAAGATTGGCAAGAGAAATGAACTCCCGCACTAAAGCGGAATCAAGATTAAGTTGCTCTTTATTAGTATTGCATTCAGATTCTTTGCAGCCATAAATTATTACATTGGTTTGACGTCTCTCACGCTCTGCTATTTCCTGAATTATTTTTTCAGTTTCAATTAAAGAGGGTACCGATGATGAAGGTGTGGCTATAGACAATTTTAGAGTTTGTATTTCTTCACGAAGAGCGACTACAGCTGATTTGAGGCTATTTAAGTCATTACCTAATTGAGCACAAGAATTACAGGTCCAAGACAGGCCCGACTTAGCGTTAATTTTACGAGCTTCAGCGTTAGATATATCAACACAATCAATTTTAAATACTTTTTGACATACAGCGCAATTAACCGCTTTGTGGCGTTCAGTAGCTTTGCCGCAACAAGAACACAATAAAGAACTCATAATAATGTGAAAAGCACAGTAAGATAGAGAGGGACAAAGACGGGGACACACGCTTCACCCTGGCGCTGCCGATCGCAGGGACTTTCGCATAAACAAACAAAGGAAAACAGGCAACGGAAAGGTGCAGCAACAGAGACAGAAGGTCAAGTAGAAATATACATATAAACAAATTGCAAAAATATGAATAAATAAAAACAGACTAGGCAGAAAAATATCGTAAAAGAAATAAATCTGACAGTAGATATGGAAAACTTACAATCAAATTCTGAATCGGATAGCCAAACAGATTCAATGAAAACTACCACAATAGATGCAGCAAAAAGAACACTACACAGCGATATAAATATCACTTAATAATGATAACTATGAACAGCAAATATACGAAGAAAATACAGCAGATCTTGTCGCACGTATTCACACATCGAAATCTCTCGAACCTATATATAATATAACCTAAAAAAGATTATATGTCGAGTTAATACTTTCACAAACAAACAAACAAAGATGTCGTGACTATCTACAACGCTATTCATTTTGCTCTCAAAGTTGTAACAATTAATAGCTGCACAAATACTACAAAAACTATTCTATTACCTTTCTAATCTACTCACCTTACGTTAAAATACTTTATCTATGTATATGTAAAATGCAAATTCTGCACGTGCTTCAGGTTATGTCCGTAACTGTAAATCATAACCAAATACACTGTAACTAGGCGTTTAAGAATAATGCCCTGCATTCCTTTAGACGCTAGACAAAGAAACGGTTCCCTTAGCGCTGGCTTAAATAATAATTAATTGTGCAGAAATAAGGTTAGGTACTTATATATGTGTATTCATAAGTATAACGTCAACAAATTTCTGTACGTGGTAAAAACCGAGTGGTAATACTTCTACGCATTTAGACGTTTGGACAGCTGTTTTGCATATTTTATTGTGATTATACGGATTGTGTTCGATACCGAACGCAGCATGACGACTGAAAATTTCGATCTTCGGAGTTCAGTGAACCAGCGCACTGTGATTTTACGTTTGAAGTTGGCACTATGCAGTTCTAGCTGTCTGCACTGGGTACTAAGATAATGGGTGTGAGACCTTAACAGTAAAATATAAATGTTTTCGTTCGTTCTAAGACAATTTTGTTTGGCTTATACTGTGTGATTGTAAAAGAATTTTCTGCGGTTTCAAAAAAATAAACGTTGGAATCCCTTGAAAAAGCTTCTTAGAAATATACAGGCCGTTTACGGTGTTATTACTTTATTTACAACTTGTCAACGTATTCATTATTGGTGCGATGGACCATTTTTACTTTCCTTATTAGGATTAATTCGGAAAAATTTACGTCAAACCAGCAATGCACTGACAACTAATGAAACAGCCTGACAATGGGAAAAAATTCACTAACATTCTAGCGTTTACATTTTACTTTGCACAAGTTGTTGATCAATCGTGCACTTAAAACAAGAAAATAAGAATTATAGTTTTTTTTTGTGGTGTGTGTGTAGGCCCATATTGTAGGGATGATATTTATATTTTCTCATGATGCGATTAGCGGTAGACTGGGATGTGTCACATAAGTTAGGTAATTCACGGATTCAACATGAAGTTCCTAGTTTCCTCGTTGGTTGCATTCCTGATTTGCCACTCCGTTTCTGATATTCAACACCGCTATTAACATCAAACTGTTCCATTAAGCATTGAAAAGATTGTCTAGATGGCTTGCGTCTATTGGGGTACTTGCCAAAAGACAATTTTTTTCCGCCTCGCCCAGTATATTAAATCATATCCATTAATTCATTTTTAGGAAAATCCATAACTATTTCATTTTTATATGACACTTACGACGATAAATAACGTTTTTGTTTTGTCATGCTGAACTTATTTTGTTGCGTTTGTACCGTTGTGTAATAAAACTAGGGTAAAAATGAACAAAATTCAAAATAAATCCGAAACTATTAAAAATAGATATATAACATATTTAATGAAAGTTAAAATGTTTTGTAATATCTATCGGAAAAAATAATAATATACAGGGTATCCATTTAAAAAACTTGATATTTTTCAATTTAAAATAGTGTAGTTGTATAAATTTATTTTGAACGCCCTGTAGGCAACTCATTCAAATTTCTTTACATGTATCTTTTTTGCCGTACCTATAGAACGTTTGTACCCAATATGAGTATTCCACCTTCAGAAACAATGGCGTCAATTGTCAATTTTTTTTTTTAAGAGTAAAACCAAATATTTTTCTAAAAAAAATAAAATATTAGAAAAAAATAGAATTACGCGTAGAATCTAAAAATAAATTAAAAAATAGGGTGTTCCATTTCAATATTCAATATTATATTATATTCGCCACGCTTTTTTGAACAAACCTGTATACTCAAAAATAATTTTAAATATAAATTGTGTACCTTAACATTATCTAAAACTTTTTTTATCTAACGTTGTTTCGGTATTTCCCAAAACAAACGAGATAATGAACTTTACTCTATGGTCGACTCACCCTGTGTACATGTCAATAATACTTAAATATTTTTTTCTTCTTTTCTTTAACAAAAATCCCAAAAGAAAGGTGAAAAATCTCTTACCACAAAATTTCTTTTCTTTGGGTCTTCCGGTTTAGTTAATAATACAATTGTTTTTTTACGTTTCGGAAATTATATTTTTTCCTTTTTCATACTCCATCATTTAATTATTTCCATTTTTTCACCTTTGCGGTGTTGTCAAAGGAATTTTTTTAATAACATTTAGAATTCAAAATTTTAAAATTGTAAAAGACACAATACTGTACAGTATATGTTTGTTTGTCGATTTGTAATATGTATTAATGTGTCTTTTACAATTTTGAATTCTAAATGTTATTAAAAAAATGACTTTGACAACACCGCAAAGGTGAAAAAAAATGGAAATAATTAAATGATGGAGTATGAAAAAGGAAAAAATATAATTTCCGAAACGTAAAAGAACATTTGTATTATTAACTAAACCGGAAGACCCAAAGAAAAGAAAGAAAAAAAAATATCATAAGAAATACACACCGGTTGAATAATCTTGAAGAAAAAAAAAAATACTTAAAGCAATAATAAATTGAGAGCAACAAAAGCCGGACATTGTCTGTGTGCCGTGTCGTCTAATCCTATAGGATTCTATGTGGACACAATTATCGTATCCTGAGGACGTTGAGGAGAATCAGTTCCATCTGTTAATAGGAATCACCTCGATTATTTATAGCTTGTTTAATTAATCTTAAGAAGGTGACTCTGGTGTGTATTAAAGACCAATTTAACTCAATTTATTGCTGAAAATAAAGATATAGATTTTATATAACATTTCTATACGTTAAACCCACCTTTTCTATAGGAGAGAAAGTTACATTTCATTTAACCGACAATCTGTATTATTTATGTATCTATAAGCTACTGTTTATACATTTACATGCATTACGTAGGTATAACGTTTTATACAAAAGAAATACCTAACATAGTATACGCCTACCCGCGTATGCTACATGCTAGATATAGAAAGTATAAAAAAATGTACATAATATGTGAAATGTAGCACAGCTTGAACTTTAGTATTTGTATATTAATGTCTGTTTTAATCGTTTGCACGTTTTTTTTTTATTGTTATTATTTAGTTTGTTCGCAACTGGTTTGAAATGTTCTTTGTTTCAACACTTTTAGTTATTAATAAATAAAGACAATAAAGGAAAGTTTATTGGTTCGTCGTATAGTTAAAAATATTATTAAATATTTAAAGAAAAGGCATCCCTAACAAAATAATGATAGGGAAAAGTAATTTTACGTAATTAGATTAATGCAAATCAATTGCAAACTAACAACTTTAAACGATTTGTTTGACTTTCTCCTTTCTCGATTACGACTCTGCATAAACAGAAAGAAAGTTCTATATCTCATAATCACACCACGAATTGAATCACTAACTTTATTAAACCGTTATTCTCCACTCTATACGCAGAGTAAATAGTTGCAAAGAATGATTAGCAACAACCTTCGTCTTGTAAGTTACACCTTAATCCTGCTGGCACTATCGCATTTTATTCAGATTGCAGACAATCCTATCTCTGATTCAAGGTTCACTTTCACTGCACAAAACACGTTTGTCGGATTCTATCTATAGTATCTATATATAAGTGTACAGTTGGAAATTATTAATTCGCGTAATAATTAGATTTAACTTATTGTTTAATTTAATTTCTACCAATTTATATCATTGTGAGGGTTGGTGCATAATATACGCACTTTTTATAGTATCATCTTTATACCCAAACTTTTTATATAACTTTTTAATATATTATGCTTGATATTCTTGCAACACTAGCGGTAATTCTCAATCTGGGGTTATCACTTCGACGGTTTTTGACAGCTAGGGCCACGTGCAAATTGAGGTCTGATTTATAAGTGCATTTGTTAAAGAGATGACTCTCGGAGGTATTTACTGAATTAAATTCTGAAATATATAATTAAAATTAATAAATATTGCCTACGAGTTTCGTACCATGTATATAGCAAGTATTTTGTTGAGCTTATGTATACAGAATGACGATTAATACAGATTTTGACAGGTTTCCCACATTTTTTTATATTGTTAATTGTTAAGTATAATTTTCTAATTTCACTGATATATATAAGCCGATTGGGTTTAATTGAATTAATAATGCAATTAGTGCAGTTCACCCCTCATACCAGAAATTTAATTAACTCGATAAGAAATAACGGCTATTTAAATCGCTTAGCTGGGGTATTAAAACCGCCCAGCGTAATGGGTATATATTTTTTTTGTTGAGTTTTTACTGCGGCCATAAACCGCCCGCGAAACTTGAGAAAAATATTTGCAGATTGAAGCGCGATGCAATCACGAGAGTACCCATAAAGATTAAAATAAGAACCCGCGTGGGTTTGCTTTATAGATACATATATAGACGACCTGATGAGGTTATTCCGTTTTAGGTCAATCGAACTTTTAAGCAATCAAATAATTCCAATTCCTAGGGAGATTCTGTCAGTTTATTATACGCGCTGTATACAAAACAAAAGAATCAGTTTTTACAATCGGCCAGCTTAGCTGCTCGGTTATTTTTAGATCTTCATTCCATGCACAGCTATAGGTATGCCTCTCGTTCATGAAGAGGTGAAGCCTTCGTTACCTTAACGAAGTCATAAATATAATGGCGGGCATAAAAGACGAGCCATTTCGTGGTATATACAGTCGGTGAACACGCCAACTTGTGCCTCCTTTTTTTTTTTCTACGAGTAAGTTGTATGCAGTAATACACGTTGGAGAGTTCGTGAGAATACCCTTTGGTATGTTTAAGTCGATTGGCACTTGTGCGGGACTGGTGTTCGACAGTGATAGTGCTAATCCAGATGGGATTAGGTCGGGTGGAAAAGTAAAATGGCTCGCTTTCATCAAGAGAGAAAACACACTGAGAAAAATACCGGTCGTTATATCAATAATCTACATTTATTGACAAAAATGATATGTTTAGTTCTTATTATGAAATATTATTTGCAATCTCTGATTAAGTAATTTAAACATGATTGATTGCACAAACATTTTTTACAACATATTTTTAAAACAATTTATAATTAAATGTTTTTAAAATTTTAATAAACAATATTGGCCTTTTTTGATCAAATTTGGCCCAAATTTTAATGATTCTTTCGAAGATCGGAGACCCACATGCAAATATCTGCGGAACTAATTGTGATAGGGCAAAAATTCTTGAACTATCGTAATTACCATGTCAAACTACGTAAGAAATGATATGTTTTAAACGGTTTTAAAAAATTGCAAAATTTGGCAAATTTTGAAGAGGCATCCCTTGGATTTTTGAGAGAAAATTTCAATTTTTCAAAGTGCGTAAAATCGTACTTCAAATGGAAGCTATATGCGTATATTTTATAGAAAAATTGTTTTCGCTTCTGGAGAAGATAATATTGGACTTTTTTGATCAAATTTGGCCCAAATTTTAATGATTCTTTTAAAGATTGAAGACTCGCATGCAAATATCTGCAAAACTAATTGTGATAGGGCAAAAATTCTTGAACTATCGTAATTACCATGTCAAACTGCGTAAGAAATGATATGTTTTAAACGATTTTAAAAAATTGCAAAATTTGGCAAATTTTTTACAACATATTTTTAAAACAATTTATAATTCAATGTTTTTAAAATTTTAATAAACAATATTGGACTTTTTTGATCAAATTTGGCCCAAATTTTAATGATTCTTTCGAAGATTGGAGACCCACATGCAAATATCTGTGGAACTAATTGTGATAGGGCAAAAATTCTTGAACTATCGTAATTACCATGTCAAACTACGTAAGAAATGATATGTTTTTTAACGGTTTTAAAAAATTGCAAAATTTGGCAAATTTTGAAGGGGGCACCCCTTGGATTTTTGAGAGAAAATTTCAATTTTTCAAAGTGCGTAAAATCGTACTTCAAATGGAAGCTATATGCGTATATTTCATAGAAAAACTGTTTTCGCTTCCGAAAAAGATAATATTGGACTTTTTTGATCAAATTTGGCCCAAATTTGAATGATTCTCTTGAAGATTGAAGACCCACATACAAATATCTGCAGAACTATTTGTGATAGGGCAAAAATTCTTTAACTATCGTAATCACCAGGTCAAACTAATACGTAGAAAATGATATGTTTTAATCGATTTTAAAAAATTGCAAAATTTGACAAATTTTGAAGGGACACCCCTTTGAGAAAATTTCAATTTTTTAAAGTGCGTAAAATCGTACTTCAAATGGAAGCTATGAAAATCGATCCAAATTTCGTTTATCATCAATAACTTTTAAACGATGAAAGATAAAAAAGAAGTTTTAACTGCGAAACTGCAGCGTTTAGGCAGCCCTTTCAGCTGGTATGGACTTTTATATACAGGGTGTTAC
Source organism: Cetonia aurata (assembly GCA_949128085.1). NCBI lineage: Eukaryota > Metazoa > Arthropoda > Insecta > Coleoptera > Scarabaeidae > Cetonia > Cetonia aurata. The sequence continues at coordinate 40,159,030 of OX421887.1, read as the reverse complement.
AATAAGCTTGGACAAATACTGCATACATAAAAAATTAGCATACTAACATCGAAATATAATATTTAAAAAGCAAACCTAACGCTTATGCACTAACATATATTAAATTTTCACCTGCAAACCTGAAGGTAACGTGTATAGATACCTAATTATATATACCTAAGAAAATTCTTCATGCATCAACCAAAGGAATTTAAATTTAAGTATAGATTCGATAATAACCGTTCCAGTCGACACTTTCGCGTACGCCAAGCTCTAGGCGGCACCCATTCTAGCCAAACCCCTACTTACTGATTAAGTTTTGCACTACGACAACGCTGCAACATCCACAAGCGTTCACTTATATACGTTCATATCTGTAATCTGTATCGCTTTTCGTTTTTCTCTCTCCAAGTCATAACGCATTATATGTATGTATATTATATACTAGCTTTATACACTTTCATTATAGACGCAGATTGTGGCCTTTTGATTTACAAGAATCGATCAAAGATCGGGAAAGATAATGTACATATATTGGCAACTCAGCCGGTTATAGTATATTTTTTTTTTTGCTAATAAAACGGAGTGGCAATTAATCGCTAATAAATTAAATGTTTACTCATTTTTTTTTTGTTGTTTGGGTTTTGTTCTGTCAGATTCTTAGAACTGTCGACAATAGCAGACAGTAATTACAATACACCAAGTGTCCTAGCTTCCATGTTGCAAGCGATACTTGCCTAGAAGAAAATCAACGTTCAACTATGACAGACAAAAAAGGTAGTTTTTTCAATCATCCGTATAGAGAGAGCTAAGTTTAACGATTTTTGTTCCACCGTTGCCGTTGGGAACCTTAATTTACTGTTTGAGAGATCGAGTAGTTGGAAAGCGTGCTGTCGCATTTCTGTAATTCACGGTAGATAACATGGCTATCCATTAATTCTGTCGGAGAGTGCTTTTCGCAGTTTACGTCACTGGTCGATTCAGTATATAACCTAATATCATTATTTCTGTATATTTTACTAGGCAAAATCATCTATGTAAATCACAAATCTTGTTACCTCCAGTCAATAGGTTCAACGCAACTTGATTATACAGGGAGAACAAGTAAGGGGAGTATAATTCACAACACCTCAACGTAAACCTACTTTCATACAAGTTTAACGTATCCTCTAGTACGTAGAAGTTTTGAAGGTGGTAGAATGAGGTTGACTGTGGTCGCTATGCTCACGCAGAGACGATCGTTCAAGTAAAAGACTGAGTGGAGGGCACCACCCACAATAATACGCAGTCGCGCTATAGCCGTTCTTGGTCGTGGGACCCAAGATATAAACGTTCTGACGTATCAGGATGCGGCAAAAGTAGAAGAAAACAACAACAGGGCTTTATTAAGTTAAAAAAAAAGGAAAGTGTCTCAGTTAGCCGTATGTTAATTCGAAATTACTTAATAGAACTTCCCAAAACAACTGAGCCGTAATATCTGTATTCTTTTCCCAGGAAAAGGTAACAATAATTAATCGAAACAGAGTAAAACGCAAAATATTTGACATTTCCAGTCAAGCTCCAACTGGCAAAAGAGTTACGATCTTCACGCTGTGGCTTGAAGCTAAAACGCCCCAAAGAAGACGCCATCCAGAGTACGGAAGCCGGAACGTTAAGAGAAAAATCTGCACAATCTCTTCTTGTGTAGTTTCTTTCCAATTTGGTGATTTTAGAAAAGTCCCGATGTCGATGTCATGCACACTTTATCTCCGAGGAGAATTAGGAAATCCCGATGATGATCATGTTAATTAAAATCCCCAGTTACTACGTCTTCAAGATAAATAAATAAACAAAGAAAGAGCATTTATTTCCAAACCCGTTACAGCAATTAATATCCCTCATCCATCTAACTACGAGTACGACTCAAATTACCTCCGTTCGTCCGTTTGCAAGGCAATTATCCGCGACGATTGTTTGTTACAGTCAAGTGCATTCGCCAGATGAACGTTCTAAACCATGCACGCCGATATCCATGCTGGAATAACTCGGAAATCATCAGCGTCGAATATCCGGGTTCGTAACTAGTAGACGAAGGTAAAGAACAGACCTATTCCGGGCCGATAGAGGCACTACAGGTGTTCGCAGTTTCCCCGCATGACGGAGCTCGAATTTCCTACAGGGTCTGAAAACTATCTTCGCGATCTCCTCGACGCGATAAAAATATGGTTATGGTCGATGGTGGCCTGTTATTTACTCTGAAACGAAGCCGGAGCCTTGCGCCTGTGTCGTAATTCGATTAGTGCCGTTAGTAACTGACGGCTTGCGGTCGTTTTTGTTGTAATTAACGTGATCGTTAATGTTTCCATAGATAGGGAGTTCTGCCATTAAAGTTCTGGTTGAGTGTGTATTTGAAATGGCCAGGTTAATTTCTAATTTTTTCGATTTTAAAATGGTTATTTACATAATTAAATTTGTAATGTGGTAATAATGCATGGATAATAAAATAAAAACAACTAATTCATAACGGAAACTATGAATTCCAGTAATGATCGATAAAGGTCGTTATAATTTTATAACCTATAACGTAATATTAAAATAACAGGTCTGTACGCATAATTTATTATTAATATTGAATCAAACTTACCGAAATTCCGTCGCATGTTGACGTGAGCTCCTCATGTAGATGTGAAATACACCGAATTGTTCATTCAAACACAACCACACATTTCTAACCAAGCACTTGCACTAGATCCTACGTTACAAGTATCATTATTTTCTTTCACCTCCTTTAAAATGATCAGTAAAACGTAACACACACGAGTTTTCTATTTCATCATTGCGAATTCATCACTATTTACTAATATTTGAAATAAATAAGCATAAATTGCAAATTGGTAGCAGTAAATTAACAAGGATAGCTTATCTCTGATATTAACGTTTCTGTAACTGACAACTGACATATCATTCTATTAAATCTGTTTGATTAGAACAAAGCGTTCCAAAGAGCGCTTGTGCAAAGACAACTAACTATTCAAACGACAATATTTTATTTAAAAACTAGAAGATCCGTTTTATTTTTTTAATATTACTGTTTAATGTAACGATAAAAGAAGTTTGAAATTATATTATATATTTATGCCTTATGAGTTGGCTAAATGCGTTTAACATTTACAAATCATTCAATAAATGCTTTTCTGCTATTACCGTAATTTTAATATTATAATACAATAAATAAACAAACTAATTTATTTTCCGTTTTTCTTAATTAAACCAAACCGAAAACACAAGTTAATTTAACATAAAACATTTTTTAAATATTATAGGTTGCGTGCTTATTAAAAAAATGCGGGATATTTAAAATTTGCAATGTAAGAGATTGTCAGATACTATACTTCTAACGTTTTCGTATTCATCGGCACTCTTATAAAGATGATGTTTCTATTATCATGATTTTTTATCACTATTGCTCAAACGAGAATGAGAATAGAAAGTGACTTTAGAATTTACAATAAAATGATTGTTCGCTGACGGTATATTCATTCAAAATGTCGATAGAGAATTTGTCCTTGATGTTAAATATGTAACCAACATAACACACCTTATTTTCCCTCCTAGAAAAAAGAGAATACCTATAGAACTTCTAACACAGATATCCGACAAAGACAATCGGATATTGTAGAACGGACGGACGACAAAGCTATATACTTATGTATTATCGTATTTACATTTTGTGGAGCGAATGAGGTAAGTGACGTATGTAATACGTATGTGCGACATATGCATCAGAGGAAGAATGAATGCATTGACAATTTTCGGCACGTTCTGAGTAAACGTTCTTTGACTGTTAAATAGGAAGAATAAATATGAGAACTTATTGTGAAGGGTACGTTAAGGTGTATAGGGCATAATACAAATCCTATAAAAATGTCATGCAATGTTGCCGAATGTATGATATATTTATTATAGGAATTTTTGGTCAGGAAAGTTCAAAGAAATGCCAATTGTAAGGCATTTGTAGAGGTTGGCAATCGCCATTCTGGGTTGGCAGCACTGAACTGCTTCGGAACAGGAACAGTGATGAACGGACAGTGATGAATGTGACGTAGATTGTCGTTGGCATGCATTTTTGTTCACCTATTATTAAATAAAGTATATCTTCGAAGCAAACAGGGGCTTTATTACACAATGAGCGATGATTATGACAAATAGGACTGATTTTTGTGGTTATGTTACGGCCTGTGAATAGAAATATTTTTATATAACGGAGATGAAAAAAAATTATAATAATTTTTGTTATTAATCCTCGTATTTTATCTTATTTACATTTAGGGTCCACGATTGCAATTTAGCACTTAAACAGAATACAGCACATATCGAAATTAAATCCGTAACGTAGGCTTTTTATTGGCATTCAGAACCCTCTGCCATCCTTTGACAGGTAGAACTAACCATGAAGAATGTAAAGTTTATAACAACGTTTTACTGCCGTGGGCTCAGAAAAATCATCCCACCTGCGTCTTTATCATCATCGACTCGCAGACTTTACAGCAACACCGCCTTTGTGTCGTAAACTTCTACATATATATTATAAGCGAAGATAAATAACGTCCCTAGATTATCGGCGATCGACAATTGAATAGCTTGTTCTTGGAGTCGATAACAACGGCACCGATAATTATTCCAAGCAGTTACATTTACAGAGGATATGCCTTCGTGAAACTGTTTTTTTCTTGTTAATCCAGGGAATTGTTATTAGTTTAAGTGGATGATATACAGCTGGATTGAACGCTGCGGGGATTGTGCTATACTTGCGGTATATCTATAAGTAGGTGTACTTACCGTCTGTGCTGTTTGAATGGATATAAAAATTGTGATTAAAATAAGTGTTATTTATGATCGCGATGTATGTTATGTGAGTTATTGCATTTAATTAAAGGTTGTGTGGTATGAATATTATAAATATTTGTTTTTATAACTTATTGGCAGATGCAAAGTTGCTATCACAGAGAAGGGTTAGGTTGCGATGTTCGCATAATTTTTATAGATTCTAAGAATGCTGTAATTTGAATGAGAGTACTACGTGTTTGGTGCAAAGATGATATGTAATGTAATCCAGTCATTTGGAAATTTGGAGTTGTCTTTAATCTAATCCTGGGGTTTTGAAGGTTTGAGGCAATTCTGGCTGTAGGATTCTACTGACAGTTTTGGTACACTTTATTTTGAGCTAAATTGATTTATTTAACATGGAATTTATATTGGAAGAGTTGTTCGTATCAGGAGTATGCGATTTTATCATCCTTTTGAACTCTTAGTTTTCGAAATACGTATGTAAGTTCCCTTTTAACTTCTTAATAAAACACTTTTATTAATTTACGTCTATGTAATACAATAACTATAACAACAATTCTACCTAACCTCTAACGTCTCTTCACCTTCACTTCTCTAGCACTACTACTACTACCAACCTATTTTATTTTAGGGAAATTGGATATTGCCAACACGTACAAGAGAATTCAAGGTTAGATATTTGTTGATGTATTAAACTGTAAAACCTAGTAATTTTGTATATAGTATGTGAAGTTGGTCATGATTCTGAGGGTTTCATATATACGTACTACTTGTAAATTTTGTATATTCATTGAGTTGGCGCATTGACTAATATGAATGTTCACTTAATAACTATACAATCACATTAAAGATACATTGATATTAGATGCTATATTGAGTGTTATAAGGAGTATTGCCCAGAGTGATATACCGCTACCACGTCCCAAGGGATACTGAATAATTTAGTATATCTTCCTATTCGTTAAGAGAGGACGGAAAACCGTTGGAGTGGGATAGAATTATCATTTGAGAGTTTGAACAATCACAGTACTATCCCAGTAAATGTTCTTGTTTTATAGAAAAGCGCGTTGGTTTTAAAGGTTTATTTAAACAATACAATAGAATTCGTTCACACGACACACAATGTTCTACAGACTCCTACAGACTACTTTTTGGCGGCAACATGGAATTGTTACCAACTGCGATTCCTATATAATAACAGGATTGCCAACTAACAACAAATGTTGTTGAGTACATACCCAGCAGGACATATGTACACTAGAATCTAGAATAACGTAAAAAAGACTCTATTTATAGTAGCTTTTCATTTCTTTTCAGACATGTGCCCAAGTCACCGGTGGCGAATTCCTCCCACAAGTATCTGCGACGTGCAAGAGCGGCCACATGAACATAAAGGTCGCCTTCAATAGCAGTTTCTCCGGGGCGGTACACGCTCGGGATTTTAGGACGAATGCCTGCATGGTTTACGGTGATGGCGGTACGTCTACATCGCTGGACATAAATCTGCTAGCCATGCGGAATACGCCGGATTTCTGCGGAGTATTGCTGAACAACGTGAGTACATCTACCTATAAAATATTGGATTTTTATCTGACGATTCACCTTAGAAGGGAACAACGAAAAGGCGGTACCAGAACAGCGCAGATATTCGTTTAATTTTGAACGACTTGTGTGAATAAAGTAATATACTATTTCAATAGGTTAGATTTATTGTCCTGACAGAAAAGGGTAAACTAATGACAAAAAAGATGTTTCAAAAATCTCACAGAATAACGCCCGTTATCACATGACAAAAGTTCATATTGCACGACGGAACAAGACAGAATAAGGCGATTATTTTTATTTGAATACCATTTAATTACAAACTATTATCTACCGTTCAAATGAATCGCACATCACGTGACAACCATCTGGGAACACCTAGAGAAAAAAGATGAAATTTAAACACAGTATTTTCACGGAAATTTCAAAGCCGCTGCAAATAGTATACCTGATTATTAGCGACTTGTATTCTACTGAAATTAACACAACAGCGATGTTACAACATATGGTAATGTAATATTATGGTTTCTAGACATGTTAACGAGGAAATATTGCATGTAAAACTAGTTTACGCTTATGTACCTTATATGTAGGTATGCGAGTTTAAGGAACAGTTATGTACAGAAGAAAATTTTTATGAATGAAAAACCTAACGAATACAGACATTTCTGATATTTTTTTTGTATGTGCAATTGTCCTAGTTTCAATAACTTATCGTTAGAAAGTTTAATTAAGCCTTCAAGTAGAAATGCCCAATTATAAAATTATGTTAATCAAAATAAAATCATCAGTAATAGTACGTCTATTTACATGTTATATAATATTCTTATGTTGGTAGTGAGGTAGTCAAATTAGTTATAAATACTACCTGTCAAACAAAATAAAATGGAAATAAATATATTTACAGGACAGAAATAGATCTAAGCTAACTAAGACTTGAGTTTAGCATATCGGATTAATATATTTTTGTTTAATATCATTACGCTAGAAAGTATAACAGCACACCTAACCCTTAACATAACCTAAAACACCCCATGTGTTTAACTCTTATAGCAGTTGTGTCACTTCAATTCTGTTATATGATTGATGTTTTACGTATGTAAATTTGCTCCGAAAAAGGACAATCATAATAGTATAACATTTGCTTGATGATTGCCAAATATACTTAACGACTATTATGCATGAAAACTTCCAATTTGTTTTCCATTTGTGTGCTTTTGTACTCCACTCTGAATTGATTACTTATTTATTCCTACATGTGCATTAACAATACGTTTTCCCTGCATTGTACTATGGTTTCTTACTGGATTACTTTTATACATACCTATATACCTCGTTGTTGGTTAAGTTCTGCGATATTTCCAAAGAAGTTGTAATGATTGTAGTTCTTAAACTATACATTAAAGTGTACCTAGTTTTGTAATGTCATAGTTTTCTGTGTTTATGATAACATAACCTAAAATCTTTCTTAAATTATTTTAATAATTGTGACTAAACAAGAAGAATAATATTATTATTATTATTACGTCGTCGTGTTACATTGGGTTAAAACTATTTCTTAGATAATAATCTCTAATACTTTTTCAACTCTATATATTTTCGTATCTATATCCACATTCACATTACTGTCCACGGAAGTTTAATCAAGAGTTTAAAAAGTCAAAAAATAAAAGGGAACTAAAACCACAAAAAATAAATTTATGTGTTTTGACCTTAAATTAAAATGTTTCCTTAGTCAAACGTCCATGGACGTTGATACTTATTTTATCTATGCTATATTATCATCTGCTTTGCATTCACTAAAGGTACACATTTGTCTCTCTACACATCAATAAATTAAACTGAACCATGCATACGCAATAGCAGAATTGTCCTCAATAACACATGCAAGCATGAATAAATGCGTGCATTCCTATCTTAATAGCAATTACCTATCTGCTTACAATTACAACGGAACGCCTACTCACTGCTGTCATTACTGGCATTGTTATACATTTATTACACTTATTCACGTGAATATGCCGAAGCTGTTGCAAAATATACTCGATAAACGATTATGTAACCAAAGTGGGCGGTGGAGCTTACATGTGAACAAAAAGAATTAACACCCAACTGACCGGCATTGGATTCGTACATGTGACGTCACGGCTGCCAACGCGAACCTTCAAAAAATACCTACACAACAACACGGTAGGTACCCAATATAGAACCTGATCCTTTTTTTATCTACCTATGTATATTGGGCAATCAAAAGTCACGCATATAAATTGCTTTTGTTTAGAAATGTATGCTCGAACATATGTATCACTTTTTTCTAACTTAGTGTATAATGTCATACACGAAATCCTTTGTTTGAATTTTATAGAGTAAGTTGTTATAAATAATTTTGTAACTAGCAGTAAGTTATAGAATATTTTTAGTGTCAGTGCATTAGTTTTTTTTTTTTAATAATATAATTAAATATTTGCAAATTGGAAATAAAAATTAACGTCTAGATGTTGCAATAATGAAAAATAGTTATTTTTCATAGACAGTGCTACCCTAGGGTGACCATATACCGGCTGCCCCTGCTCATAGGTCCTTGCCCATAACTTTTTTATTTATAAATCTTTTTTTATAAAATTTGAAATGTACTATTTAAAGTAAATTTCCAATTATTCAATCTGTATTGTAATTTTTTACCACTTCCGGTTTAACCGGAAGTTAGAGAGAAAATAATGTTTTAAATGGAACAGCCAGTATATGTTTGCATATACGGATTCTGCGTAATTTTCTGAAAACATATGATTTGTTAGTTCTCGTTTCCATGGTTTGGAATTTTTATGTTTCAGTGAAGATTTAGAATTGATAAAAATCTTGTGAAATAATTACGGAAAAGCAGTGAGGCACACGACACTCACAACTGACAGTTAGTTCAGTAGCAATTGTTTAATTCTATACCAACCGCCTACTTTTCTACGAAACAGTCTTGTTGAAAAAAAATGTAGTTTCTTAATTGTTGAATTTTTCTTAATTTTTCGTTTTTTCTTTTGAATTTTTTTTTTCAAACGTCTCCCACTCAAGACTCAACGCTACGCGTCTCGTTGAAAAATATTGTAATTTCTTAATTTTTGAATTTTTCGTTTTTCTATCTTTTTTAATTTTTTCTTTTTTCAAACACGTTTCAGTTTAAAAAAGACTCCCCGCTGCGCATCTCGCTGCATAAAACAATTTTCAAATTCAATTTTTGAATTTTTCTTAATTTTTCGTTTTTTTACTTTTTTTAATTTTTTTTTTTTTTTCAAACAAGCCTCACTTTAAAAAAGATTCAACGCTGCGCGTCTCCCTGTAGAAAACTCAGCGCTACGCGTCTTGTTAAAAAAAAATTATAATTTCTTAATTTTTGAATTTTTATTAATTTTTTTTTTTTAATACGTCTCAGTTTTCAAACGTCAAGTCACTCTTCCGATGCATCGAGAAGAATAGCAATTATGTATTATTCAAACTTTTCCGCGAATAATAGTCACCTCTACTAGAAAGCCCGCGTTCCACCTTGGAACGCACCCTCTAGAGCAGGGTTGTCCAACTGGCGGCCCGCGGGCCGCATCCGGCCCGCGATGCTATTAGTTGTGGCCCGCGTAATTATTTTTATACCTCACGTTATTTTGTTATTACTTTAACAAAATTATTATATGGCCCGCAACCACATCAAAGGTTTTAGTTTTGGCCCTTGAGGCCTTGCAAGTTGGACACCCCTGCTCTAGAGAAAGTGAATATAACTTGCCCGCGATCCAACTTGGCCCTTACTCTCTATAGAAGGTGCGTACCCCTTGGGTAACAGCTCGCACTTTAATTGCGTAGAATTGATATGACAATTTAGAATAGAGTTTCAATCTATTAATTAATTTATCATCTGTAATTTTTTTTATATGTTTTAATGTTTGAAAATTGAAAACTTAAAGTAACTAGCAATTATGTATTATTCTGACTTTCTCGCGAACAATAGTCACCTCTACATCTCAACAGTCCTTATTTACATACATAAATGAACAAACATATAAGGATACATTATACAATGTGAAATAATATTTAATATTCAGAAATGTTCCGCGTGGAATATTAACCAGTTGGGAGGCTTTTGAGTGCTTTTAACGTAAAATTATCCTCCTTAATATATACCTTAGGGAATTTCAATTAAATTTCTGACGGACTGTGCTAAACGGTTCGCCTCATTTCGCTAAACGATTGTCAACGTTCAACGTTGACACCCGTGAGTTTCGGCCACGGAAAAAGGACACGGATCATTTATATAATTTGAAATATCCTAATACACGGGATTTGCATAATAAGGTAGCGTATGCATTAGCTCATTTTAAATGTGAATATCTTGCGTATAATTTAAAACACATTTCTGTTGAATAAAATGAACACAGAATCATGTAATAGTTTAGCGATATTTATACGCGGTAGTGTTTCTAACAGTAATTGTATATAGAATTTATTCAGTTACAATGATAACTATTCTTTTCTATACACGTTTTTGTCATTAGACGAAAAACCTAACCTCAATATGTATTAACGTAATGGATTTAGCATTGAATATGGTTGAACTACAATGCATGTAATAGCATCGAAACCTTGTTTGTCGCGCCAAATACCAAATACGTTACGATTTATTCGATTCAGGTGTCTTCTCTACTTCCAGTACTCCTATTAAAACACTGTTTACCTCATAACTCCAACCTTACTCATCCGATTAATTCAGGGAACTTCGCTTTATTGACATTGACGCTTCCTTGAATGTGTGTACAAGAAATGGACGACCTTAAGGTATTTTCATACATTAATAATCACCTGATACTTACCATGGTAGAGTTTGTTAACACAGTATTAATAATTAATTAAGTGTGCTGATGACTAGTCGACGATAGTCCATCACGTTTAGTTTATTGTTGTTACTCTGTGTTATAGAAAATGCAGGTAGAGAAATGCGTGTCTGAAATTGTGGTATAATGTATTTCATTTTGTACGATAACCCTTCTTCTTGAAGCTGGTAAAATACTAGACAATAATGTGACTAATGATTGTTTATTTACATATTACAAACTGTGGATTCTCATAATTGTTTTGGGAAATATGCGACCATAACCTTGAATGTGATAATTTATTGTGCAAGCTAATTAAAAATCTATTAGCTATGGATGTACTGTGAAGTGGAGGTTATGTTAAATGCTATTTATCTACATATATGCACATTAGCGTTTCGCTGGGTCAAAAATGACTGTTCCTTCTTTGAGTGAATAACTATAAAGTACAAAATCGGTTTAAAATGTACTATTCTTAGGTTATGTTCGAAGCGTTGTTGACGTTTCAGATGATTGGTAATGTAGCTGTAAAAATAAAAATACTAAAACTAACCAACAATGTAGACGAAAATGTAGCGCCAAATTCAAATTGCAATTAAAGCATACATTACGAGGTTGCGGTATGAACTAATAATAAAGAAATTTTTGAAGGAATCGAATGACGAAAAGCGACCATATTCAAGATAAGTATTTGAGTTTGAAGTTTTGAAATTAAACTCGACGGTGGAGCGGTTTTAATATCGCTTGGTAGATACATCTTTTACGAATCGAACGGTGAAAAGCAATTTCCCGTTTCTGAGAGATTCGAGGTTAAAGTTCTAGGATTGAAGTTTGGAAAGTTAAGAGACGATAAAAATATCTAAACATGCTTCGTTATACCCACCCTAAATTTATATTTCCAAGTGTTTTTTTTTCTTTTACCGCAGATTCAGCACAATATGGTCCATTTCAGATCCAGTTTAATTTAGACTTATTAATTATTTAATTAATTTTTATTACGATTTACTGAAACCCCTTAGGTCTAATCTAGGTGAGGCTACATCAAAATAAATGAGTGTTTAACGAGTTTCACAAGATAATATCGCTTGTATTCTGTAGATTTTGGCCTATACTACCAAATTTTCACCACATGATCTAAAACAACCAAGAAACACTAAAGACAAATTTAGCAAATGTAAAACTCCTAAGAAATGCATGTTTTTTACACATATTATATTTCAGAAGACCAATTATAAACTTCACTAACCGATTTTTTTTCAGAAAACCGAAGAACGGTCAATCCCGATAGCGGTTAGGATCCACAAGACCCTCGAATTAGCGGACGACAAATTCTACGTGATCAAATGCGGAAAAGCTGGCTTCAAAAATTCCAACAACGAAACTTCACTAGTTTCACTGCGACTCCTAGATGGCACCAGGAAAGTAACGCAAGCAGTTTACAGCAGAAAGTACAATTTACACGTGGAACTGTCGAAACCAGATGGCACTTACGGCTTCAGAGTGAAATCGTGCTTTGCCTTCAATAAGCAGAATAGCAGGGAAGCTTTGATTGACGATACGGGTTGCCCTGTAAACTCAGCGGTAATCACACCGTTTACTTACGATGATAAGAAAGGACAGGCGGACGCACAGTTGAAGATGTTTAGGTTCTCGGAGAATTCAGAAGTCCATTTCCAGGTATGTGGAAGAAAATAAGAAGGAAAAAAAATTACTGATAATCTTTTATTTCAGTGTGACGTCGGTTTATGTAGAGACACCTGTCCAGAACCCACTTGTGATTCTGACGGCGGTCAATCCAATCCTCTAGTGACAAACGAAGGGGTTCTATTGGCAGCCACCAGCGTCTTCGTTCTAGATCCCAACGAAGCACCTCTAGTGCAAGAATTATATGAAGACGATGCCACTATTAAGCCCTCTTGGTTGCTGTGGTTGTGCATAGCTTTAGGCGTGCTGTTCCTCATCATGCTCATCATCAACATCTTCTTGTGTTCGGCGATGACCTGCGCGTGTGCCAGGACGGAGATTATCGAAAAAGAACCGAGCATCATCGAAGACTATGACCCTTACAGGTCGTGGCATGGAAGCCAGTATGGATCTAGGTATGGCTTGATGTGATACTCTATAATACAATTCTGCTACAGTTTTATATTTTCTGTTATTATTTGTAGTCGAACTTCAAAATAGCTGCTTCAAAATAAAATATATATATATATAAATAAGTTGGAAAATGTGATGTGAAATAACAACGAATCTTCTTCAATGTTTCTCTTATTTCTACTAATCTTACTAGTCATTTTAACGAGTGATATAACATGTTATTAATTGTGATTTTATAATATGGGTAATTAATAAAACAATATTTATAGCGGATATGCTTTATATTTTCATTATTACCCGTCATCAATATATTAAAAAAAAAAAGGAGAAGCATAAATATTCAAAAGCCCAATCTTAGAATTAGCTATTCTCTGTATTACCAATTAATAACCTCAAAAATTATCAATTTTACGATTAACATAACAACACACAGTCAATTTGACAGGTAGTATATAAATAAGAAAGTTTATAGGTTATGTACGACTTTTTTAATAGTTCGTTATGTTCCTTCTCTTATTTATAAATTATTTGAAATTTGCAACACCAATATATATACAATGTATATTTGAAAAAAGCAAAAATTTTCACGATTTTACAACACAATTTACACCTTAAAACTTAATTCTCCCGAAATAAAATAAATATCAATCACTTAAAATCAAACACCGAGTGTGTTTGAACTACAGTGTGAATAATTCCAAACAAACATTAGCAATTCTAAATCTGACATAATTATATTCTCTATTAACCTATAAATCAAGAATGTTTAGAGGTTATGTTCAACCACAAATTTGTTCGATGCTCCTGGGTTTTGCATTTTGAATATTTAAAATTCAGCGTAATTTCTTAATCATTACATTGATGTCATAATATTTATGTTGACGACAAGAAATGATGTCTCACCTATTTGTTCATGATACACAATTATAGCGTCCTAAACGTCAATTGAAAAGACGTCTTTTAAATGAACGATTTCAAGTTTGAATTTGTGAAAATCGCAACAACTAAAAAAACAAACTCATTCACTTCCACAATCACTTTCAAATCAAAGTACTTTCGACAGGTATTCCTTAAATGGTGCTCCACAAAATCCAAAGGGATATACGTCAGGCGGTTCCACGATGAACTCCACCCGATCAGTGTCGTCACACAGCGATCATTACGCCATAGTTCATTCGAGACCCGGAAGCAGATACAAACACAGAGGACCACCCTCGCACATCGGAAGCCATTATAGTGGAAAATAAATTATTACCCGCCCAGTTAAGACGATAAATTACGAAAACTAACCAGCTAGTCGACATTATATTATGTATAAAAAAAAAAACCGTAGGGAATTTCGTTATTTTCTTTGAATTTAAACGCTGGTTGTCTTCCACCATACTTAACAGTTTCTAACCTTTAAATTATCGATTATATGTGTTTGTTGATTGTTTTCTATTAAGATTTTCTCATAGATAGATTTTTTTCTAACATTTATTTTGTGTTAATGTGATAACGGTTGTGCAATTTCATACTATGTATTTTATATTTATATTCTCCTGTTGAATAAATATGAATTTACTTTATATATTTAGATTTGCACGCTAGCGCTATCTACTATGAAAATTTAGAAACTACAACTACACATTTCCACCACTAGATGGCGGTGAAACGTGATCAATATGACCAACCTCTTATTCTGATTTCTGTAATATACTTTTGTACATGCTTTCTCAGAAACGTGAATAATTGTGATGTTGTTTTAAATATTTTTTTATAGCTTAATATTTTAGTATGTGTTTATAATGTGCTCGAAGTGAAATACAAATAGAAAGCACCAGTTTTTCTTTTGCACTAATTTAGTGTTTTTTTTTATTTGTCCCACACTACTACTTATAAGAATTATGTGTTCATTACTATTTGTTTGTTATTTCAATTACTTTGAGTACATATTTATAATACTTACGCTGATACAATGATAGTTAAGGGCGCGAAATTTGAAATATTAACGTTTATTTTCTTTTAAATTTAATTAGACTTAAATAAAAGACAGCTTTAGCGAAATTTCTACAAATCTTTTGTAAATAAAATTAACGCTATTAGGAATAATAAATGTACCAGAGTATTTTTGTACCGATGTAATTTTATATATTTTACCTTTTAACTTATTAGCAATGTAAGATCTTTTTTTGTAAAAATGAACCAATTTGCGGTAAGAAAATCGTTTTTGTGTCGATTAAAAACTTTACCAGTGCGAATTCGAAATAAAATTGTACATATAACACGTTTTGTTTTATTTTTTTCATTCTAAACACTTACTATCCGGTTTGTTGGTGGAACTACATAAAGGTTCTATAAAGAGGTAAACACAGTATTGTCAAACCTTCTAGTGCAGGAACTTTAAGTTTTTAACGGTTAACACCCTATATGCATCTTGGAAATGGTGATATATGCGTTTATGTCCATTTTGTATTACTTATAATACGAACATAATTGCTTTCCTTAAAATAATATAAGCTATCAAATTTCATCGACAGATTAATCCCGAATATCATGATTCAAATACTATGATGTCATATTGATGTGACAGCTAATAAGTATAGGAAGAATGTAAGGTTATTTCAGTTATTCAGCTAATAACTTTTATTAGGAGATTGAAATACCGATTAAATAAAAGTGAGAGAGAAGGTAGCCAGAAGTATTGCAAAAAACAAGCCTATGGTGAGAAAGATCTGATAAATAATTCAGAATACTTATAGTGCCTTATTTAAACAACCTTTTTGGTCAACTAATTGAACATTATGCAACTAAATACACTGGGAAAGCTCACAAGATTGTATATGGAGTTGCCTGTGATGAGTCTGTCTTTAATTGTTTTATTTATAGATAAAATTGAAAGATATATATATATATATAGACAATAATTTATGTCACGAGTAGTGAAGTGGTACCATTAAAATCCCTAATTTAGGGGATTTTTGTCTTAAATAAATAAATAATTGTTGTAACTCTTGTTATTTGTCTTTTTATTATCCATTATTTTTTCGGCATCTACCATAAAGATATTTTTGCTGAAAAATGCGTGATTTTCAAGATAAGTTCTTCATGTAAATATTACTAACAAGAACAATTCTCAGACACGGACCCGTACAGAAATATATCTGTAGAATATAAGTTAGAGTAAAACACATTGCAATGCCTAATATAATATTAATAATTTTCATAATTGCTGGTGACGATACAAACAAATACTACGAAAATAGATTACCATATCCCAAGTACTATATTCGACATCACTGCATTGAATGGTTGCAAAATAATGATTAAAGATAATTATGAAGACATGCAAATAAACCTATAGTTTGTTTGAATTTAATGCGTGTTTTGTCTAAATTATTACAAAATACACTTCCAATCGTCAAGAACATATTGTACATAACCTAGAAATAGTACTCTTTAAAACGATTTTTATATTATATTAAAATAATCCTATTGATTTAATGTAGAAGCTAAACAATCTAACCTAAATCCGAACTGACATAATTTATATATTCCACTTCATCTTCATTACGAGTACGAGCCACGCCACAATTAGCTAATGTGACAGCAATAGGAATTAATTTTGATAAAATTGCAAGTAACGACAAACTCATTACGCTTCAACTTATCGACTTTTTCAATCATTTTGCTCGCATTAACTTAGTCGCGTTACCGCTATTGCCAATTCCCCAATCATACCAACTAAAATTGTTGGTCACATGATCTTCAATTGCCTACATATTTTTTACATGCTAACGCTTACCTAGGTAATGACAATTTTTCCAAATAAAAACCTTTGATATTACTTTTTATTTCTGCTAAATCATTACGTTTAATCTCGCACGAATTCACTGCATTCAGGTATGCCAACCCCATTTCTTTAGACATAATTACTAGCGCGAAATTCAAAATTCTTTAAAAATTGAAATAAGTATTCCTAATTTTAAAAAGTCGAAAAATAACAGTATTAGACAAGTTTATTAATTATCATAAGACTGGATTATGGTATTAATATTAAACACATAAGGTAAGTAATGTACACTCACATATTTTATTTTAAAACATATGCCATTTACAAAAATATACATTTGCATACACGTCCTTACAATATTATAAAAAAAAAATATAGTAATTTTACACTTATAATTATAGTCTTATCAAAAGAGAAAGACAATAACAAAAGGCAAGAAAGAAATAAATACAAAATTTTACAAAGTATAGCTGTAATCAGGTGTCAACGAGTTATAAGAGAAGATCTTGAAGGTAACGTGTCTGCTTTCAAAGGGTTTCGTCCTGTTTCGTTTCTTTTTTTCTTAATGGGCGGTTATTTAAATTACTCATAACAACGGCATTTGTCTGTCGGACATTTCGGCGGATAAACAATGCACTGATCCATACAATAAACATCTGCACCATCGCGACCTTGGTATTCACCGAGTGCTTCGCAAGTTGTCCTGGAATACAATAATTAAAACAGTTTAATCGTATAACAGGACAAAGGGCTTTTGTTGTGGTTTTATTATTTCTTGAAGCTTATCATGTCGGCAAATAGGATTTCTAACCGAGATTTATGTAACATTGAGAAATATTGAAATTGTCGGAAATAACAGGCGAAGGAATCATGTTTTTGTATCGTAAATTTGAAGAAGTTTAATTTAGACATTTATTACAGCTGATTTTATTAAGTTGGTACTAAATGTTTTCTTTTTATTTTTTTTTGCAGACACGCTTCTGTAAATTATGGGAGTTATTTGTCAAAAACAAACATAACCTCATCTGTCAACGTCATCATGTTTGATGTAATTTTTGGCCTTGCTGAGTCAAATCAAATACAATATTTTTTTATTTTCTCAAAATTCACGTAATAGAATTCGTTGTGGAAAACATAGAAATGAATCATTGTGTTTCAATAAGAAATTTTAAGTGATTTCAAAGAATAATTCCTTTTCTCTAGTTAGTATTGATGTCAATGTATGTCATGGCATACGCACGCTATTAGCCAATCTAAATTTAAAACTGTCACGGATTTCGTTTTGGTAATACGAATACGACATAAGAAAACGGTGCGTTGTATTGAGCGCCGAAACACGTGCTTATGTAGTGTAGCGGGCCTTCGCTTTAATATGCAGTGCATAATCCCTGATGATGGCCAGTGTTCGACGACTCAGCCCCGCCAAAGAAACAGCTGCACTCTCGTCTAAAATCCTTGAACTTAAACCGAAGCGACTATTATACAAATCTCGACTAGATAACTGTTATTTTACTACTATCCGAAAAAAAAAAAACACTTTATTTATGTGACTGGTATGTCGTTTATTTCATAATCGCTCGATAGCTTCGTTCAAATCCCATGCCCATGGGATGGGTGATATTCAAATTTGTATTCGGTGTATCTAATCCGTGGTATTCACGTGCATATTTCACTTTTTATCGAAGTGTAATTAATTGACAACTCTGGTAGACGTAAAAATTTTCAATTTTCTCGAGTCATTAACGTGAGAATTTATTAGATAAGGTGAAAAAGTAACTTCCCTAAAGCTATATGCTCGTAAAATTATTAGATGGAATCTAAAGATTGTAGCAGCGCATAAAATTTCAATGAAAGCACCTGAACCTCAATATTCTTTAAAAAAAAAAGATATATATAAAGCAAGTTGAAACTCGTAAGCACAAAAAGAGATTAAGAAAATAATAATGAATAATAAAAATATGTACACAGAGCATTTCCAACCTCCATGTTACTTTGCTGATGTGAAAAAAGGTTATGTTAAAAGAATTACCTTGTATGTCTCATTAGAAGTTAACGCGATAATAAAGCGGTGACTTCTGATAAAAACTCTGATGCGGCAATCTTCTATTTTAATCAAAAACAGATACATATGCACTAAAACTTCACTATAATATTACTTTAATTAAAGAACAAACATGCAATGGGATATCTGTCAAATAAACTTTACGTATGTAAATGTGACCGAATGTGAAGTTGTACAGTAACGACACGTTTATTAAAGTCATGTGTTGTAAACATTGAAAAGTTTGAAGCAATAAATTACCAATAAGCACATACCACTAGAATTATTATACTATAATATATGTACTTAAGAGCTTTTAAATCCTCATAAATATCTCCAATGCAAGAAATTGGCCATTAATCTGATCAAGATGATAAGAAACCTCTTAGAAAAACTGACTAATTTCCACTTTTCAAATTTAATCTGTGAAATTGACCACACCTGTATAAACGGTGTTTATAAAAAGCCATTATAATTACCAACATACGATCATATGATGTTAAACCGTAAAGATTTGAGCATTTAAACGCCGAAATTAATTCTAATGTCGGTGTGATTTATATTCGTCATCTAAATTTTCGTGTGAGTAACCCCGCGTTTATAGGAAGATCCTTACGAGGAATTCATTATTAGCATATGCATAATAGTGTTGAGCAGGTATTGTATATACGAGTGAGTGTTAACGGAAATGCTGTCTGGGATTTTGTGAAAATTTCGTCGAATCGAAGAATGCAGCGCTACACGATATTACTCGCTGTGAATGAGGTATGTTAATCTTAAATAAATATATTTGAGGTTAAGTTTGTATGGTTAACATCTAATTCTTATTTATTTTAATTTATTATAAACACGTCCTACCCGATTATGTATAAAAAATATCCTCGATTAGTCATTGCACAACTAAACTGTTTTTTGCCTTCTTTCGTTTCAAGATTTAAATAAGTACCTATGTACCTTATCCGTTTGATTGATTTTTTAACGATCTCGTTTAGAGAAAATTTGAGCAATTTATAGAAATTTGTTAGTGTCACAACTACCTACATAATTTTATCCCATCTTATTTGTTTATTTTATACTCCACTTCCATTTCACCGCATTAAATTTGAGGTTATGCTTTTTTTTAATTGGCACCTAAATTACAAAATCATACTTACGGACATTGGCATATTTTCGACGGGCAATTCGGCGGATACTTCAAGCAATTCGTCTGACACCACTCCCCCATTCCCGGTATCTTCCTGTACAAGTGTTGCGGTATACAAACTTGCTCATGCACGACCAAGGGAACAACATTATACGGCTCCGGTTTCCTATAGTCTCTATAGTAAAGCAAGTAAGGATTATCGATACCAACGAAAGTAGGCGGAAGTCCAACGCCAGTGCTCGTAACTACACTGACGTCGGCGCAATTCCTAAAAGTTTCCGAAGCGCCACATCCTTGTGCTAAAGTTCCATTGGGACATTCTCCCCATTGGTTACCAGTGTAATAAGTCCATTGGATTACGCATTGGGTGCACGTCACGTAGGCTGGTAATTGTACTTGGTATTTGAAGATGGCTTTCTTTTTCCCGTCTTCTGGGATGTAATAGCTGGTGTCTTTCGTGCCTTTGATGTAGAGAGGGTAGCGATCGAAGCATTCCTGGCTGGCTTCTTCTGATGGGTTGTTGTTAGGGCACATTTTTATGTCGAAACGGCCGTAGTGGTTTGCCGTTAGTTCTATTTCGACGTCGATTTCTTGGCCCACGCTGTAATGACGGGATAGGATGCCTTTAGCGTAAGTACCACCGGCTTCATGTGGTCTGGGTGATTCTACGTGATGTGGATCACCGCACAAACCGCATTTTCCTTGATTTTGCTCCCATTGCACTGTGGAGATAAATTTTATTTAAAATTTCCCACAGGAGAATAATTGAGTTGTGTTATTGCGTATCGAGGAAAGAAAAACCTTATTGAATACCATAAAACATGGTTTTCATTTATAGAAACACTTAACGAATCTTCATTTCAAAACTTATCATTCTAAATATCTGGAAATATGGAAATTTATGAAAAATTTTGCATTAAACAGTTATTATTACTTTTCTATATTCCTTGTTTTTCAAAAATTTATAAAAAAATTTTTTTTCTGGTTTTTGTTCCTATACTCCTAAAATAGATTGACCAAACCAACATATTCTCTTAAAAATTTCGAAAACGAATCGATCATTTTCAAAATATCTACTAAACGCCAAAATATGGTGTTTCAATTGACCATTCATGTTATAGATAGAGTTCTTATTTTCGTTTCACTGTATATGTATTGTGTTGGTAAGGTAGGGTAGTAAACTTAACAACCGGGAGTTTTTCTCTAGAACAATATGGAACAATAGACAGTGGCAAAAATATAGGTACACATGTTTTTATTTCTTCAGTTAACATCTCAGAACCCAAATTCCCCATGAATACAACAATTAAAATGAGGTATTTCCATTTAAGATTCTTAAGGGGCAATTTCGAGCAAATATTTCCCAAAATTTAGGCCGGGAAGTTTTCTAATGAACACCTGGTACCACCTATACAATTAATCCAAAATTGCAAAAGTTGAAAAATTGATTTCATTGCAATCTCTATAATTTAAGCTCTGATTTGGGCATTCATTCTGTATGTTCCTGTAAATCCTTACCTGCGAAACCCCCACAAAATAGCTCGTTGTCATTGTAATTCACCGGATTCGGAAAGCCAAATCTCCACATCGAATTTCTGGCCGGTGGATCCATGAGTCGTCCATGACCGCTGGCCCACTCCAAGGATCGTATCAATAGGACGAGGCAGTATAGCCAATTTATCATAGTTCGTGCAGGCTGCGTCGAAAAACAAAAACGTCAATTGTCGAGTATATAAATTTCAATCAAGCATAAATATACAATTCTCTAAAATTCACTACATAATTTTGACAGAATTTCTTATATGTAATAGTTTGCTGCGTCGCGAAAGTTGATACATTACTCCTGGATCAATCAATTTGCTTACCATAGATAATATTAGCAAAAATATAAACTGGATAAGGTTCCTTGATAAGGAAAAAATAGAATGCAAAATAGCAAACAGGAAATAGTTTTTACTACTGTTGGAGTAAGAATAATAATGATAGATAATACCACCTTTTTTTTAAATATTTATAAACTTCGTTAAATTAGCATAGATACATTTTATCTAAAAATGTTTAGCAAAATCCCACTTTTTAAGTAAAATATATTCGCAATAGATACCCCAACTACTTTAGATATGACTAGTTCGCTTCTAAATAAGCAATTCTATCGTTTTTGCATAATTGACGAATACTAAACATTTGGTTTCATTATCGTACAATCCCAAAAATGGAAACTTTCAAATTAAGGTCGGTTAGACTGGACGTCTTAGTGTCCGTACTTATTTATTCTATAGATGTCTATGTGCTAGCCTGCAAAATATAACTACTAACGGAAATGCGGTCACAAGTATAATTTCACTCTTTGTATAGCACTTTCTTCGTAATAAAATTTGGGTCTAATCCGTATTACCAATTAATAAGAATAATAAATATAACATCCACCCCAGAAAGACTGTACTATTGTATGGAGGTTAATGGTGATCATTTTGAACATTAACAAAATAAAATCCAAAGCACTTTATTCTAATCGCATTTTATTACACAGGTTGCAAATTATGCTTACTGATTGAAAGAAAGACTATTGCAGATATGTATGGGGAACGTTAATACTTAATACATTTTGATGCAAAAAGATTTCAGAATATTGAAAAAGAAATGGGGGATTGTATTTGAAAAAATCGAGTTTTGATGGTCTGCAGTTGCACTAAAAGTCAATTAAATTTTGGACACCCTGTAGATGATGCAACAAATCTAAAAACTTCGACAGAAACGTCAGGGTTTCTTCCGTCGATAGTCTTAATTTTAGCGTTCTCGATTAAAATTTCGCGACAGTACATAATGTTAAACATCGTGATGTAAATCCGAAAATTTTCAAAAAGTCGAAAAATCTCCAAAACGGCTGCACTTAGGTATAGGGAATACTAGTCAAAGTTCCTCTAGAATAACGTTTAGATTTCAACAGTGCAAAGAAAACTATACCGTTCCATTTGAAGTAAGAAAGTTGATGTCAATTTCCGGTGTTTCCGGAAGTGCCGCCATCTTGAAAATATTTTCAGGGCATAGATTTTAGTACCCTATGTACGTATGCAACTTTACAGAAATTAATTATTACTACGAGGCCCAATCTTTCTAATGGACGGTCTCGATCAATCACCCTGTATATGTAGATACAGTTCTTGTGAATAATAATTACAAATCCCTAGGAGTGTTTTATAATTAATTCCATTTAGGATAAAATATATCCTGTTTAATAAACACCACAACCTGTTAATGCAACCCATAATCAAATTATCTTGGAAAAATAAAACCAAAAAAATCCACACAGCATTCTTACAGCGTATTAAAAATATATAATTAAATAATTTAGTAATCAAGAACTGCATTTATAATTTTATACTATACTGAAATAACATATATGGAGTTAAATGTTATAAGACAACCATGAACTAAAACACTTTAAAAGTATTTTTCTTAACGAATACAATTAAATGCACAAATGTCTCCTGTCCAAACTTGAACAGGAGCGCCACGATTTCGGTATATACAGATATTTACGAGTACAATACACAAGCAGGAGATACGAATATGTTGAATGTTAAGGTCATTGAGACATTGAGAAAGGCCGGTTTTGTTTTTGGTTACCTTAAAAAGACTATCGGTAAATTTTAATTGTTTCATTTGCTACTGCTTCTTTCACAATGTGTTAGTTAATTATGTGTAGATTATATGTCTACGAATGAGAGTAGTAATGGCCTGTTGATAAGGACATAACCTATCATGTTTTGCTTCAGTTACTAATA
The DNA here is from genome assembly GCA_949128085.1 of Cetonia aurata. Lineage (NCBI taxonomy): Eukaryota > Metazoa > Arthropoda > Insecta > Coleoptera > Scarabaeidae > Cetonia > Cetonia aurata. Next base: position 40,134,999 of record OX421887.1, on the reverse strand, counting down.
ATGTAGAACACTAGTTTTTCTTATTGTTAAAATGAAATGACAGTTTATATACTTTTTAAATTCGCTTATAAGAACTTGTAGAAAGATTTTTAATATATCGAGATAAAGTTATCTTTAATTAAATTACTAAAAATGTATTATAGTAATTATAGCATCGAAAAAAATTGATAAACTGGTTCTCAGGGTTGTATTAAAGTAACAAGTTTTTCGATACATAGTAGATCTTTAATGTAACAGGAAGTGCATTGGGATAATCGCAAGTATATAAATGTCACAAATAAGTAACTCTACCAGACAAACCTGTATCACAACGTGATACAACCTACACTATAAAAAAAAAATAAAGTTTACAAAAAAAACACATGTCGCGTGAATGAAGTTTTACAAGTTAGGGGTATGTGTTCTTATTTCACATAGTACAAAATAATAAAAATAATTATATTATGTGAAAATATACAGAAATTTAATACGATTTTTACTATATTTCCATAAAATCACATAATTTTACGTTGGTTTCCTTAACGAATTATAATTACGGTAAAGTTAGGCCACCATTTATATAATTGCGCGCAGTTTTTGTCGTGCGCATGCACAGTGCATCAACAGACCCATTATGTCTTTGAAGCGTCGCCGTTGTGTATGTCGTTAGTGTTAATATGTGAAAATAAGTGTGGTTTAAATAAAAAAAAAAAGGTTTTGGTCAGAGTAAAATATGGCAAAACAACGTTTGTTTTAGTTTTTGATGCTAAATGTCATCCCATAGTCCGTGTCCGCGAATTTCGTAACCTCTGTATAGGTAGATAATATCTATACAACACATGATGACAAAGAGAGAACATGGAAGGTACAAAAACATTAATTTATTATTCTGGTGGGCTAAATTACATTTTCCCGCCCTATATATTTGTTTTATTTCCAAACACCATATTTAAAATAGTTTTCATAAAATTTCTATTGTAGAGAACACTTTTTCACGAATGCACATCTGGTAATATTCAAGTATTGCAGGACTTACATTACGTAGGTAGGTTGGTATATGACATATGATGCTTCACTGTATATTACTTCAATTACACATTCTATACGAGAGAAAGATATGCATAACATTACAGAACAAATGTAGTTATTTTAGTAATTGCAATGCCTAAATTCACATTATATGTAATGTATTAGTATAAAAAGCCGCAGCAAATTTAAATAGCGGTTACTACTACGTGATGTGTACTAGTACATTTAATTCGCAGTTTCTTACAGTTAAAATTTCATATTATACTCCCGTTGAAGAAAATTGATGTAAATATACTTGAGTTTTCACCTATTTCTCCATAAAATTTCCTAAATAGGTAAAGTAAAATAAGATCTGTAACTTTACATAATACTCTGCAAATTTACATTACATGAATTTATTTTTACTCCATCCACTATGGCCACATATAATCCGTGTGGCATTCTGTGAATTTACAGAATTTATAGTGTAGAGATTTAAACTACCTGGGGTAGATATTTACGTTTAAATTTTACATATTTCGGATTATCAACCTATTAAATCCAATTAACACTGATACCTGAGGCAGTCTGACCTTGCCGGGGTCAATGATTCAAATCAACGCCTCAGATTGGTTTTAGGCAATCTGGCAGGCAAGGAACTGAGCCATTAACATAAATAAATAACGAAGGAACGAGGTAAATACTCTCATATACTCTTTAACTGTTAAATTTATCTTGTGTATAAAAGAATTTTTGGATAATAAATCATTTTTATTAAGTAAGGATGAAATATAATTTGGATGTTGTAGAAACTTACTTTTTTTAAACATAATAATGCTTAACATAACAAGATTTACAGACACGTAGATTTATTTACAATCAATTTTTTATACTGATACACAAGTGTATATATTTTGAATCGGTTGTAAAATTTGAAACAATCTGTAGATGCATATTACCCCATAAAAAATATTTAATTAATATTAAGAACATCATGGGTATTGTTTATTAAGTAAATTAGTGCACGGGATGAAAATTATTTATTGACGTCACAAAAATTAAAAATTTCAACGAAAAATCCCCCAAAATTACCCTCAAATTAAAGTGGAAACAAATGACATACTTTAAATTCATAATATAGGTATTTAACATAACCTGTATGGTGCGTATTTCTCTACCTATCATCATTTGTACATCATTTGTTGCAGCTGTAGAATACTTAAGCGATCTATATTACCAAATTGTTGTGTGGATTTACATTTAACCTTAATCTGATAAGTCCTTAAGAATTACAAAGGCAAAATAATAAAAAAAAATTGTAATTACATAAAAAATGCAGCACTGGAACCAACTGCATATACTGATTTGATTATTATAATTAAAAGGAAATGAATATTCAATTATTACAAGTGAGCATAGACATTTTCGGATAATTTAAATACTGGAATTGTCAGAAATGTTTCAACTTTTGCATATACCAGTTTATGTATAGTACATATACCAAAAGTATAAAATATAAAATCTGTCGTTTCTGGAAATTTAAAAATCTTATTTAAGATTTTACAAACCTTTATAGACAAATAAATAGCTTTAGCACTTAACTTACTGTGTGAACTTCTTGTTGGTGGTCGAGGACTGTTCTCCCACGATTTTTAGTATACTTTTTCGAAACCGATAACCGAACTTGGCGCTCTCACGACGTCTACTGAAGCGGCTACGGCTAGGACCGACGATGTTAAGAAGGTCGTGGTCCGGTTGATACCCGGAGTTGAGGTGGTACTATTAGAATGCATATTTGGGAGCAACACGCTGTTCAAATGTTGCGTCAATGTTGTCATTACAATCGAGCTTATGTTGTTTAATGTGTTGCATATTCTCTTGAAACGATAAAGCAAAATAACTAATAGAAATAATCAAATAACATCCATCCTGTAATCTGCATTCTATTTTATATCAGAACCAGTGGCGGCTCGTGACGTTTTGTTCAAGGGAGGCTACTGTAGCCGAAAAGTAACCCTTCTCGGTCAATAAATTATGTTTTATAGTTATTATTGTAGCATTGTAAGTTTAGAATAAAAATTGAAAAAAATAGATTAAAATAAAATATAATTTATTGTCTAGCAAGAACCACGTAGAGGTGAGAGTGAAATCTTGCCTGGATAGGAAAATGGATGAGGTGATAGGTAAAAAGGTAATAAAAACGTAAAAATAAACTCTTGATAAACGTAATAATAAACCAAATATAAACTCTAAAAACAATGACAAAAATACTCCAAACTGTGGTACTGGAAATGCTGCAAACTTCTCCTAAACCCCTCACCACAAACTGCACTAAACTGGACGTACGTTTCAATAGCAAAGCTATTATCATCAGCAGAAACAATAACAATTAAATTAGAAAAGAAAATTGTAGATTCTTTGTTTATATTACAAGCTTTACCCAAAACTAAATTTAAGGCATGAGCATGGCAATGTACAAAAAGAGCTTGAGGTGCAATTGTTTTTATTTTACTTTGTAAACCATTTAAATGCCCTGCCATTAACAGATGCACCATCATATGTTTGAGTGACTAATTAGAAGTTGTCTCCCTTTGTATGACAATTGCCAGGTTTCGGCATTTTGCATAAATTACAGCAGAAAAAATATTATTTGTGGTTGAAGTGCTCTGTATACATTAAAACTGAATATTTGTTGAAAATGCATGTCGCTATAGATATGTGTCAATTTTCCCTGTCGACTGAACTTCCAAACCAACTCCAAATTATTTTAGACAAAAAAATTTTATTTTCTTAAAGTTTCACAAAAAATTGTTTGACACAAGTTATCTTTATTAATTTCATTTCCCTGCTGACAAACTTGGAATGAAATCTCGGAAAATGGATGAGTCTTGCGATAGATGTTTTCGAAATGCCCAACTCTTCAGCACCGCCAAATATTGATTGAACTAAACGCTAAAGCGTCTATCTCATTTTCCTCATTCTAATACCGTTTTCGTCTTATTGCACGAAACATGCACTGGGACACACTGGGATGCACTGACTACAGTTTGTGCGTTCGACTTAAAATTTAAGTTCGCACTACTTTCGTGATGCATGTTCGTCTTAACCATCAAAACGCACTTAGTGCGCACCAAGTGCAGTTTTTCTGGCACGAGCTCTGGGAGCTCGTGCTAGGATCAGTGCAAATATGGCGACGAATCAGCTGCAAGTTGTCTCAAATATTATGGAAATACTTTCCTCAACTTCAACTTCGGAAGATGAAGAAGTAAACACACCATTACATTATTACTACTCAGGGTACAAAGAAAGAAAAAGAACATCATCATGAAAATAAAAAACTTTACTGAAGTAGTAAATAGACCACTACTTTTATTTATGCTAGTTGCATATTGAACTATTTGTTTAATAATCTGCTAACACACTCATTAAATGTTGGTAAAAGTAAGGTTAACTCAGTTCAAATCTTCAAATGCCTTTAAAATCATGTTCGACTTAGAATTGCACTTCCATGCAACTCACATGCACTAGGCACGTGTAGTCACGCACTATCACAGTTTTCGCATACACTGAGTGCGCACCGAGTGCAAATAAGACGAAAACGCTATAAGAAATAATGATTTTTAGTTAGCATTACGTTAAAAAGGTATTGATACCATCAAAATAATCTTCTTTCCATCAAATAAACTGATTGTCGTTTCTACGCCAGCTATAACTTCTTCAATCGGAGGAATTTATTAAATTTTAGATTATATTTCAAACCTTTATTCGACAAAATAATTTCCTCTTTATTAAAAGATAAGCAAGATTTATTCCTAACTAACGAGACTTCTGATTTATTAATCTTTTTCAAGGATACTGTTTGCGATCGTTATAATATAATATTTAAGTTTGTATACTTGTCTTCTATCAGTTACTTTTGGTTTATTTTTAATTTAGGTTAGTAGTACTGTCAAGTGCAAGAAAAGTCGTTACTGTAGTTTTTATAGTTACGTAGAAGTTGATGTACAATTGTGTGTGAATGCTAATAAATCAACACAAGCATACAGAGTTTAAACAATATCAACATTCAAAGGAGCTATCGAAGCAAAGCAACACTAAACAGATACTAATTTTGATAAGAAAAGTAACCAACATAGTTTGAGAATCACCTTTACCTATGTATACCTATAGATTCGACTAAACGTCCAATTTAAAAAGCACATTAAAGCACTGTAAAGATTAATCTAATAAAAACACAGGTAAGGTTTCTGTGCGATTTACAGTGGCATTCCTAAATAGCGTTTCATATCAGTTTACGCTACCGACAGATATTGTACACACGTGGTATATCTGCATGTGTATATTTTTTTTCTACACCACTAGCACGTCAGTATATTACCGACTAGAATAGAAGTCACAACCGCCTCCTAAATACTCTCAACACACGCATACACGGTGTCTTTTCGTTCATTTAAAAACACGACGATTGTACATATTATTGACCCGTTTCCTAGTTACCAAGTAAATACAACATGTGAGACAACAAACAGTCTGACTCACCGAACAGTAGACGAAAATTGTCGAATCTATAAAACAAACGTCCTCTGCTTAAATCGGTGCAGTTTAAAGTGCAAAGTGAAATATTAACATTATCCTAGGTTGTGCTGTTTATTCGTGTTCGTTTTATTATACCAAAGCATCATGTGCTGTTGTAAATGTATTGAAAATCACTCGACCGTTAACGACAGGAAGCTCTGCTCTTGAATATACCCCGAATACAAACAAAACTCTACAACAACCAAAAACTATAACCTCGAGGATTACCATGAAATCAAATATATTATTAAACGTGTTCCTCGCTTTTAAAATCGTATACTGCCGAACTAACATCGTCGATTACCACATGAATTTATTGTATCAAAGCGAAGGTGATGTCAGAATCAACTTCTTATTGGAAGATTGCTCGGATAACCTAGCGATCGAATCTAGTGTAGGACGCACCCTGGTAAATTCGGCCATTTGGACGGTCGAACGTTTGAATCTGTTACAAACCGCGGCGCCTTTGATCCTAGCATTGTCTGTCTATCAAGTTTGCAACGACACCGAAAGGTATAACACCTTATTTCACGTCTTCCAACAGCAAACTGTCGCGTATCAGTTGGGCATCGTGAAACTGAAACCGTTCAAGCGGAATCTGATCGAGTTCTGTCAAGCTCTGGATATTAGGACGAAATATATCAGCAGATATTGGAGACCTGTGATTAGGGCTTCCATTGAGTTACTGACCGCTTTAAGTTGGAAAGAAAACGTTACGATTTTGACAGATTATAAGGAAATAGTGCACGAATTTTATAAGTATGCCAGAAGGGAGTGGATTTGTGTCAAAGATGTTTTAGACAGGTATATTTGTATTATAGGTACATAGTTTATTTCAATAACATGTACAAAGAAAAAACATGTTAAAAAACAAATCACTAAAGAAATCGAAATGCAAATTAGCACGTACTTATATAAAAAAAGACTAATTAAAGAAAAAGAAAATTAAACTAAGAAAATAACCTAGCAAAGTATATTAATAAAATTAAAGCTGACCAAAAATCATTTATGTCACAGTAATTTATAGTTAAAACTTGTTTTTTAAACAAAGATTGTTAGTTTTATACAGGCTGTTTATGGTCTTGTGATTTTATTTTCAAGGGGTGAATTAAACATCTTAAAAGTAAGGTAAAATTTTGTGTGGTTTTTATTTTTTTACGATTACAGTTTCCTACTAACAATAAGTATGCTGATGTTTGTAGCTTTTCTTATCTGTCAAGCTATTTCATTAGTTGTTGCAAAGATATTCGTATATATTTGGTAATACTGATTGAGATATTTTGAGGAAACCCAAAATTAGGGTTTCACCGATGCTATTATTTTGTTATTTTGTTGCATAAATTATTTTCGACAGTACTGAACTAACAAAACCGTTCAATTTGGTTTGAATTGTTCCAGGTTAAACACGGATAAACAATATTGTGCAGCAAACAATGAAATTAAGAAAAACTGCACTACGCTTTTCTATTATTCTTTATAAATATGTAGTTCTGTGTAATATAAAATGCAAAAATCTGATATCATTTTATAAGAGTAAAGTATCTGCCTTTATTTTTGACAATATCAAAAATGTTCATGAAGGAAAGTTGATTGGAATTAGAAACCAAGTTCAATCATATTTATTTACTTTATTCCATACCTCATTATTTCATAAATAATTATATTTAATTGTGCACAAAAATTTTTCTCATTTTTTTTTGCAAAATAACTTTCGTTTTTAACAATTTGGCATGGCTGGAAACAGAAACAAAAAATGCTGGTTTCAATCGAAATTCCTTGTATAATTACTTCTCTTTTGTTGTTGCATTGCAGCGAAACTCATCCAGCTACGCTATCACCTACATCTCCAACGGTAATTTTCGCTGAAGGTCATGCAATAAAGACAATCCTTAGTCAGTTGCAACGTCTTCACAACGAATGGAAAATCATTATTGTTTCTTTAGACGGCGAAGCCATACATGGTAATGCTTCCGCAGATAAGCTTCCCAACTTATTGCATTACATTCGCTATTTTTAGACCTCCCAGAAGGAAGTTTTATCGTACAACCGATCTATGGAGACGTGATGGAAGAATTTTCGGAAAAGTCGAAAATCATACCGTCACCATTACTACTGGACATCGCGCATCCCATCATGAGTTACACAATAGAAATATCCAACTTCTTCCGTCATAATTGTAACGATACTTCGAGCAAAATCGATTGTTTGAGGAGTAAATACAAATATACTGCGGATTATCAAAGTTACACTTACTACGATTTAGTGGATCGGCTCAAAATCGAACCACTAGCGTCTAAGTTTAACTACAATACTTACAGAGTAGAAAACGTTAGTATTGTCGATTTAAGCAAGACAATTAGAAAGAATTTCCACACATTAACGAAGGTATTTTCCTACAATGTCTTTGAGGATAATATCTTGGATATCGACGAAGTTCTAGACGTAGCTAACAGCAGTAATGCGACTTTGGGAGATTGTTCGAAACACTTGGATAGTTGCATTTCGAATTGTTTAAACTTCCAAAGCTCGCAGAAGATCTCCACAATTTTCCCTCCTAATCTTTATCCAAGATCAGATGCGTGGATTTTCGCTTTTATGTCTGTTTCGATCCTAGGGGTGATTTTCTCTTTAGCTATAGTAGTTTTCATCTTCGTACGGCTATTTCAGAAGCACATCTTCGAGGGGAATCCGACTTTGACAGTTCTTCTCTTAGTAGTTGTCATCATCATGTATTTATCTATAATACCATTTGCCTTAGATGGATATGACGACGCAAAAATAGCGATTTTAGCAACCCGATCTTTATGTATAAGTCTACCGTACGCCGCTGCGTTCTCCCTGCTGTTATCGCGAGCAATTTTGCTAGCAACCATATCGAAAGAAGTCGGTTTCATGTCGCACGTCGCCGGTACGGTCCAATCTTTTCTGACCTTATTCATGTTTGGGGTGCAATGCGCTTTGAGCTTGCAAATCGTCAGAAATTGCGAAGGCGCTTTGCAAGACTTCTTCGTCATGTACCTCCTCTCCTACAACGTGGTTCTGCTGCTGATGCTACTCTGTGTGACTCCACTGATAGCGAGATCGCAAAGGAATTACAAGGAGGGAAGATACTTCACCGTAGCGTCGATTTTGCTCACTATATCCTGGTGCGCTTGGGTTCCGGCTTATGTCCTGCTGGAGGACGAATGGAAGGATCCGATTCTGTGCATGGGGTTGGTTTCTACCGCTTCTATACTCCTGGGGTGTCTCTTTATTCCGAGGACTTATATGATGGCTGTAGCAGCTGCTAGAGATCGGTTTGCTAGTGCACTTCCATCGTTGGCGACAGCTACTAGTGCAATGGATATTTATAGAGCCAGTACACAGGTAAGAAGCAAAACATTTTTGAGGCAACTATTATATATGGTAATACGAACAATTTTTTTTTAATTTTGAATGCATTTGCAATATTAATTGAAAGTATGAATATTTTTAGGTAACGTTATTTATATGACCACACATTTTGAATTTATTCATCATATAATATCACAGATTTGAGTATTTTTGTCATTGATTTTATAGTGAAATTTTTTTGTAGTTCTTCAGTTTGCAACAAAAATTTTGGACACACACTGGCAGATCGATACAATTTATATAGATATGTCAAAGTCTCTTAACCGTATGGGATTCTTTTGCAGAAACCGTGGATCCGCTTCGGTTTCAGCGAACCTCTGATTCAACTGCTCCATTCGTGTTTGTCATTACAACGGCTTTTCTCCTACCGGGCGCATTATACGTTCAAGGGTGCCGCAGGGATCCAATTTTGGGCCCCTGTTTTTTCTTCTTTTTATTACTTGTTACTATAGACACTAAACCGTACTGTAATGAAGCATTATTTCGCCTCTTTCAGTATTCATAGCATCAACAAATTAAAATAAGAAAACCTGTATTTTAAAAATTATTTATTTATTCGATTTGTTGTATTATCTACAATGTCACTAATATTAAGAAATTTTTACGGTGCGAAGTAAACGTTGCTTCTCAGTATTTCAAGTATTTTATCTGGAATGTCGACGGCTCGCTTGTTTACCCGCGTATCACTTTACTGGCATTGTCGTTATCTCAAAATGCAGGTGTTTAACACTAACTAATCGGCAAGTTTCTCCACTTTATATCAATTCACTATCGAATGCTTCTTTCTTTTTAAATATTTCAGCGCATACTTAATTCCGCGATATCTGTGTTCAACGCGAGGTTAGAATGCATATAGCGTGGAATCTACAGAATATTTCAAATTTTGAAAACAAAATTAAGAAAGAACGTAACATACTGTATTATTACCGAAAAAAATCATCAAAAAGATTCATTTGTATGTAGAGATAAGACTCGGCCAGTTGTCAAAATGCAGTAGTACCAATCCTCATCTATCAACTGTTATATCATTGGCACATTTTCTTTTTTTTTTTTAAATAAAATCAGAAAATCTAATACAAATGTCGGATCATTTACAGCACTCCAACTCTTTCTTTAAAACTGAGTTGTCGCGCTAAATAACTATTGAACCCCACGGGATACGGCAGATAGATGTCATCTGCCGTATCCCAAAGCTAAATGACATTTATTTGACGTTTATATAATCTGGCATTTACTTTTCAGCCTTTATACGATTGCGTCAATGTCGCCACAGTGAATGCCCTCAACATTCGCAACGCAAACCATCAGAATAGCGTACGCCAACAATCCGAGCAACGGCACCAAGATTTTTATTCGCCCGCCACCGCTCCTGAGAACGACTACGAGATACAGAGCGAGACTAGCACTTCTCCAGATAAAGTTACCCGTTTTTAAGTCTTCTCTACTATATGTATAACAAATATACATATTCTATGATATAATCTTCCACGCTTGCAATATTCACCAATATCGATCCGTCCTATATAGTAAAATTATTTTTAAAATGTTTGTACGTCCTTAAAAATAAGTTTTTAGAGGCATATTTTATAATAATGAGTGTATGAATTACGAATATTTACGATAATGTGTATGTGAATCTTTTGTGCTAGGTATATGATTAAAATGAAATAAAATCTTATGAAATTCCCTAATTTGTTTTTTTTTTAATTTGTATTTATCTTACAATGACAGCTTACTGAACTGATCCTGATTATTTTGCGTTATTTGATTTTAACCCCTATAAACGGGGTATTAACAGATGAATAATATTTGCTGGATTGATTTGAACCACGTTAGCTATCGATACTGGAAAACGCTATGAACTAAATTCACATAAATATTGACTCATCACTGCAAAACCATATGAACTAAATTTACATAAAAATCGACTTATAACTACAAAACACTATGAACTAAATTTACATAAAATTTGACTTGCTATATAGATTACGCCGAAAAAATAGAAATATTACCAGTGAGATGTAATGAACGCTAGCCAAATCTATCCATGAATATTAGATGTAGACATTTGGTGAGATTATGTAAGTAATCACAAGGGCTTGTAAAATATTAAGACGACTATTCTGCTCAAGAACTATATTCAAAAAGTAAACTCTTAACAATTTCATTACATCTAGTTATGATTCATATTCTTTGTGAACAATACGCAGGTAGAATTTGGGTCTCGGGCGATATACCTTTGGCTCGATGATTCACAATAATATGCAAGGTCATCTTATGTACTAGTATGCAATAAATGTGATGACCCAAGAACAATACTAATTAATAACAATAATACATAATTAACAAGTTATAGTACGTCTACTTATTTTTATATTGCCGCAAAAGCATTGGCAACTCTCTCAGTAAAAACGTCGTATCTCACAGCTGCGACGATAAATTAAGTTCACCCCATGTTTAATAAACTTCGGGATAAATCGATCAAATCAAGAAAAAATTAAAATTAAGAATACCAATGCATATATATTTATATACTCCGTATCTATTTATCAAGAAGTTATCTACTTGAAGGTTACAATCCACCAATACATAAGTTAGCAAGTTCATCTCGTGTTTAAAGGCAGATAAGTTTGTAATTGAAGAGCGATGATGCGGTAAATTTCTCATCGCTCCGGCCCGTTTTATCTTAAATTGGAAAAGCCCCCAGTTCACAGGAGGCAATATGTCTCCACGATAAAACCAGATGTATCCCCGTTGCTGGGTTTCAGTATACAACCGACTCTTCGTCGACATGACCACTCTGGTATTCTCTCTCAAAGATTCGAATTTTGCCGTCTTTTTTATAGTTTATTTATCTTTTCTATTGGATAATATCTTGCTGACTGTTGTAGGTGAGTGAAAATTGAATATTTGGTGTTTCAAATTATGTGTTTTCTAAGATTTATTTTACATCTATAAAGTTGAAGGTTAACACTTACTAATAAGTACTAAATCACAGCTGCTATTGATTATTATATTTCTATTTTGACATATGTCAAATTTGACAGATGAATAGAAATTGCATGTTTATTTATTAATAACACTACGGCACTAATTATAAATTATATTTCTTTCCAATTTTACATTTGAATATTTTTTTATAAAACAGAAGATAACATTGGCAACACTGTATATTTACTAAATAGATAAAATACAGTTTTTTTTTTATAATTTCTTATCTTGCAGTACCTATCATACCAGACTACTTATTTTCAAAGGATATTGAAGCGTCACTCTTAAACCGCATATCCCTCAGCCCGATACAACGAAAATACGAAGACCTAGAGAAAGATAACGGCTCTTTAGGTGCCCTGCTAGCTTCTAAAGCTTTCGTACAACTTATATTGACCCCCCTGGTAGGATACTTAACTAGCATAGCCGGATATAAAATCCCTCTCTTGCTAGGATGTTGCAACATGTTCGTAGCAGCGATACGTAAGTTGCTCTAACACTTTTGATCGGTTTAATGATGTGGGTACAAATATTTTATTCAGTATTCGCCTATGGACAATCGTACAGCGTCTTAGTCTTGGCCAGAGCATTGCATGGCAGTTCTTCAGCGGCTATAGCTGTTAGTGGGATGTGCATCTTGGCCGAGACGGTACCAAAAGATGCGAGACTTCGTTTGATGCCATTGGCGTTTGGTGGGATCGCTTTGGGCGTTCTTATTGGATATCCGCTTGGTGGAGCCGCTTACCAGTTCATAGGAAAATCGGCTCCATTCTTGCTGATAGCTATGTTTACTGCTTTGAACATTGGTAAATGAAATCTGCGTTTTGCATTTCTTTAAAACTCTGCAGCATGGAAACAACTCTTTAGAATGTATTTTGACATAGATTCAAACTTACAGCACTGCAAATTTGGTGCCTCAAACGAAATAAATTCGAAAGAGCTCCAGTACCTATAAACTGCGTGCAATGGGTTGATCTCCTCAAACACCATAAAACCCTGGTGGCTGCAGGAGCCATCTGTATTTCTACATGCACCATGGCGGTTTTAGAACCTTGCATACCGATGTGGCTCATAGCACATTTTGATCCACCCCCGACCAAGTGGCAACTGGGGGCTGTGTTCATACCTGACAGCATTGGGTACTTTTTAGGCTCACATTTCACCGGTAGGAATATGTTTGGCGATTTGATTATTTTGAGCAAAAACTATTTTTCACACGCAAAACATATTTGGTTTGGTGTTTGTTAATCCATTGCCAAAATAATTTTATTTTATATTAGCTCACTGTTAACAAACTGAGTTGCCAATAATTCCAATATTTCAAACAAAAATAAACATTTTAATCTTATTTCAGGTTTAATACCCGTCGCTTCTTGGAGGTTAGCCCTTAGCAGTATGATCCTAATCGGCCTCAGTTGCTGCGCTATCCCTCTAGCGATCACAATATCAGACTTAAGTCTTCCTCATTTCGGTTTGGGATTGGGTGTGGGAGCAGTCGACGCTACTTTGGTACCACTGATGGCAAACCTGGCTGATTTGCAAGGCAGCTCCCATTATGGTCCAATATACGCTTTCCAGCAAGCTACGGTGAGCATGGCCTACTGTTTTGGGCCCCTCTTGGCCGGGAATGCAATACACCGTTTGGGATTCCCATGGCTTATTCGGATTACTGGATTTATTAACATACTATTTTGCCCTCTCTTGGTGTATTTGGAGAAGTTGAAAGTAAGTGAAATGGATGCAATTTGATGAGGTCTTTAGGGTAGCGATCAAGAACGGTGAATTAATCAATGTTTGTTGCAGGAAAAGAATCCGTTGTGCCAGGAAGATCATCTGCCGTCGTATTCTACTATTGAGGATAGCTCATTTCATGGAGATTTGGATTAGAATTAGCATTTCTAATTGTTTTCTTTCATAAGATCTAAAATAATTTAATTGGAATATACAAACCAATATAATTTATATGATAATAAAGTTTGTTGTGTCAATAAATATATTTGAAAAACTACTGCATCGTTTTTTTTTTGTGCTAACCAAAGTTAAAATAAAAACATTTTGACTCAATTACTTTGCTACTTATAAAATACAAACGATTCAACAACACACCACAGAAATAAAAGGAAATATTACAATTTTTAAGTACACAATCCAAAAGAATGATCCCTCCCAAAGAACTTTCTCTAGTAGTCTCTTGTACACATATCAAACATGTAATCTAATATAGAAATACAGACCTGCCCTTCTCAGTTTACCAAAGTAAATCTGACAATGCCCTTGGGCACGCCTGAACGCGTCCTAAATTCATTAGCAGATCCGCGATTCCACTCTTAACTTGATGCGGTTGTTTGAGCAGTAAGTTGAGAAAAATGCAATGTTTACCGTTGCAATTTAGATGCGGTAAGTTACGCCGCTGGAATGAAAATATGTTTTATTTGAGTAAAATATCTGTGGGGTGAATCTAATATGGAGTAAGTAATGAATAAATTGCGTTTGTGTTGTCAGAAAAAAAAAAACTGTTTGATATAAAGACAGGTGTAGCCATCTATTAGGTAGTAGGAGATATTACAGAAAGGTACTGCTGGAATACAGATTTTTATTTCCCAAATTGGTACATCAATAATTCCATGAAGCATTACAATCTAATGATTAGATCAAATTCATAATAAATACTAACAAATTTTATAAGATTAAAGCTGCATTACTAATAATATTAACACAATATTCTCTAAAAAAAAAAACGCATTATGATAATGAGAACTCGTCTCCGAATAAACAACTTACGATCTGCTAGCGTGCAAATTAAATTTACACTGTTCGCATTCGCAAAAACCAGGAACATATACAGGACTGGGTAAAACTGGTTGCGTATTAAACAAGGAGAGAAAAGGGTATAAACTATGCATGTAAACTTTACTTCCGGTCAAGAGAGGTACAGCACCCGTATGACCAGCGATCTTATTATGCACGGGCTTAAAAGCGGACACGTGGTGCTCTTCCGGTTTCTTCTCTTCCGCATCGTTCTTCTTCGAGTTGGACATGTTGAAGTGTTCGATCGCTTTGAGCAGATCGTGGTTGCACCTTTTTAACACCAACTCCAATACGGCTCGCTTCTTGTTGGGGAATAACTTGCAGAGCATGTCTATGGACGCTGGAGTCACCTGGATATCATCGGCTGAAGTCGAAGGGGATTTCGAAGTCTCTGATTCCGCTTCTGAGGATTCTGATATTGGAGAGGTGACCTGCATGCCGAATATGCGTCCTGGTGGTAGGTAATCGTAAGTAGTTCCGCTCTCCGCTGATGCTAAGTGAAGAGCGATGGCGTCTTCAGCTGCTTGTTGACGTTTCAATGCTACCTAAGTAAAGATACAGAATTTTTCTTGTATATTTTAAATTCTCATGCAAGTATATAAAAATCTTTATAGATCTGGTGATTAAACCCCACGATAACAAGAAAGAAAAGTTGCAATCTTATGGAGCCATTTTTTTTTACATCTTATTCATCATCATTGCACCAAAAGAAAAAGAATGTAAAATAAATTAGCGCCAGGAACAACTTGAATTACTCTAAGGAATATCTGAAGGTAAGCAGGAACCGTTTTAATAGTTTTAGAAACGGTATGAACAAATTTATCTGGAGCATAGAAGAAAAGTGACGCTAAAAAGCCTAGATAAAGATAAAACATTATAATACTTTCAGCTGATAAAGCTAATGCCCTATGGTCATGAACTATAACGACTATACTCTAAAAGTTTAGAATCTGCTTGACCTAGGAAAGTATAAGCCGGATTCCAGAGATCCTACACAAAACCAAAAACAAGCCACGAAATCCTTTATGCACAATAGTAGACATATCATTGGATCTCCAACCTATTTTATTACCAATATTTATTGATTAGACTTTGACCAACTGATTTACTAGTCAGTTTCCATGTGTCACTTTTCAGCATTGGTTCGATATACAGGAGACAAATACGTCCTGCGAAAGCCATGAATTTCTTTGAGTACACATATATGTTATGTATATATTCATCACAACTTGTTTTTAGTGGAAAAACGATTTTAAAGCCATGGGCAATTCTCTATATATAAATTTTTTTGCTATTGTCGAAGAAAATATACGATTTCAAAGATTTTAAACGTGCTACCACGTAAAAAGTTCAAGACAGCAAAAACATATTAAAATGAGCATTTTGTGCAACGGTTTGGCCGAAAAACTACTAAGTTCCACTTTGTGCAATCAAGTGTGATAACTTTTTATGCGAGGTTACTAATGCAGCTTATGTTTTTTATCTTCTTATGTAATCTCAACTATTTCTTTCGACGCACCTACAAGGTTTATCATTAATAAGTGCACATTTCAAATTTCTTCAAATAATTTTAATCTGTTCATCGCATTCCGCATAAAGATCTTAACATGCACGCTTAGAAAGTAATTGAAGCCGAGTAAGCATTAACAACGCTAAACTTTTGTTTATTGAGCGTTGTAAATGCAGGCTGGTAATCCTGAAATCATTTTTAGCGACGAAGCCCGCGCTTCCATCTCAATGTGGACGTGAATAGACAGAAATGCCGCGTCTGAGGTCAAGAAAATCCAAAAACAGTCGCCCAAGATGCTCTTTATCCTGAACGAGTTATTGTTTCTATGCGATTACAATGTAGATTGCCACCGCAGAATGTTATGGTTATGTTTTTTTTTTTTTGCCTATATTGACATTGGCAATTTTCATTTCCAGCAAAACAGCGCCGTGAGCCTCAAAACTCGGGTTAATTAATGTGCAATACTTAATATTTTATGATTAAAGTAAGATTTCTCATTGGAAAACCTTTTATGTACCGTTCACTCTATATAGAATCTGTAAACTTCCATGCTTGTGTACACATTTCACGATTAAAAATTTAATACCAACTCTTCGAGTACTTCAAGTAGCGGGATATCATATTTACCGCAATTATTGAGCGAACAAAGTTTGAACAAGTGACATACGATACTTTTCTAATGGAATATCGATCCAGGGCATTATACTATTAGACGTTATAAATGACAAGTCCAGAACAAGATAAACACGCGATGATGAAAAGCCCTGCTAACCAAAGCTTATGCCTGTATTACTTCCAAATACTATATGATCGTACAAAATTATCCTTAGATATATATGTATTATAAAAAAGCGGTCGTACGACTTGTTTATATCTGGTTTATATATACCTACATCATTATTTCATATATCAAGGTTGAGAACAATGGGCCAGGAAGTTACTTACAATGTGACAATTTGAGGCATAAGTGATTTTTTACTTTTCAATGGATTATTAATGAATCTTCACGTTCATTTAATGAACTAATATAGTTCATTAAATAAACGTGAAGATTCAATAGAATATCGATAGATTTTGTCGATCGTCAAAAGAGCCATTAAAATTCCGAATTACCAACTGAAATAGCATAAATAACACTTTTGACAGGACTATGAAGCACTTGTTTATTAAAATAATTTATTTGCCCGAATTAAAAACGCGAATTAATTGACCAGAAAGAAAAATCAAATTTAACTTTTCTATAGATGCATTTTGACACCATTACTGCATTATATTTAAGATATTCCGCTGCAAACAAGCAAAGATTTTAAACAATTGTAGACGAAAATATTTTTTTGTTGGAAATGTGGCTGGTGATTGATTAGTAATATTTTACGTTTGTTCATTCTCCATAATGTTTTGTAATTTTATTGTCTTTTACAACGCTTTTAACATGTAAATTGTTTGTTATTATTTGTATTTAAACTTTGACGACAATCAGTTTTCTGATGAAGGCTTACATAAATAAAGAAGCCGAAACGTTAAAAATGTAAATCTTTTATTCAATCACCAGCCACATTTCCAACAAAAAAATATTTTCGTCTACAATACACTACTCCTGGCTAAATAAAATTTCCTACTGTATTTTAAACAATTACCTGAGCCGCCATTATCCTTTGTCTCTCTTTGATCAATCCACATTTGGTGCAAGAACAATTCTTGTAAATGCATTGTTTCTTGTGGCCACGTAATGTAGATATCATACCATGGTTTCTGCATCTGGCACATTTTGGTACCCTAGCAGATCTGCTATTTTGTAGCATATCCTTCGGCTAACGAAATAAAAAAAAACACCATGTAGGCGAACGAAGATATATGTCATTTATTTTATAGAAGATATGACGATGTAATATAAACATTCGTGTCTGCAGAATCCCAGAGAAATTCCCTAATAATGCAAGCATTGTATTGGAACGAGAATATGCATTTATTGCAAAATGGTGTTGTTTTACACATTAGATACAGTGAAGGCTGTAAACCGCTTCTACAGTCTGTCAAAAAGGTGACAATTATTTTTTTTTTTTCTTTATATTCTTAGGATTATGTTTTCTAAGGAAATTGAAAGTTTCAATTCAAGAAAACTTTTGTTTCGATGAATTTTCGTAACTAGAAAATATATTTGCTTAGTGCAAATAAATAGAGAATGCAACTTATAGTACATGCACCAGCAATACCAAGTATTTTGGCAGTTGTGATCTTTAAAGAAACTCTATTCTAAATCATTGTTATATAATGGAGACTCTTACATTGCTGTGCAATAAACTATGTTGTCTTTTACTGAGACCTTTTCATTTTTATAAACATTAGTGATTTTTTAGTAGCAAGTATTCATTAATTTTGTTTTGGCTTTTTATTTTGTTTGTTCCTTATTTTGCTATTTTTATTTGTTGTCTTGTTATCGTTTAGGATTTCTGTTATAAAATTGATTTCCCTCGTAAATTTTATGAATAAATGATATTTTAAAAATTCATGGCTGCTGCATACAAGACATAATCCTCTTTCAGAATATTAAGAAAAAAAAAAATGAATCGTCAAAACAGGTCGCTCTAGCAACCAAAATGTTGAAGGTAAGACACAACTGCTGTTACATCATTGAATTCGAAATAAGAAAGCTATAAGCAGATTGCTCTACCTTTTTGAGACACCGTAATATGCTCAAAGTAAATTCAATAAAAAAGGCGTATAAATCAGTTTAGCCTTTAACAAACAGAAATAAATAATACGCAGCAAGTATAAGCTTGAATAATTAGCAATTCGCGATAGGGAACGAAATATCTATGTATATGTATATATTTACCTGAATTTTCCAAATCTAAATTACCGCAGGATAAACCACAACACTTCCAGATAACGCAACACTAAAAGATACGCTTCGATGGTTACTATCAAGTCTTTGTTACCAACATCTTTGGTCGGCCAATCGTGGCCGACGGATGCTGCATAGTATACATCATAGGGTGGCATCTGAACCAATCGTACGCGAGATAAGTTTCAGGAGGGCCCGCCTATTCTTGTATTCACGTTATTAGATTGGAAATAATGCCAGGATGATATCTTTTTTCTTTGTATTTAATATGTATGTAATATGATGTACTTGTGGCAGTGAAGAAAGTAAACTAAGTATTTACAATAGCATAATAGATAATTTGTATGTATGTTAAATATTCTAGGAAGAACAGGTAAAGCAAAATTTACATGGTAAGTCTGTAGTACATTCACCACCTTTTTTTTACAAAAAAAAAATCATTGGTTATTCATGATGAATGAAATATGCATTGCCAAACATATATAGGACTATATAGTATTCTATGTCATGTATCTTACTTCGGATAACCCTCTTATGGAACATGATATACGTATTCGTCAGCACTGTATTGGATCTAAACAAACAAAAATCCATTAGATTTCTTTGCTAACACATGTTAGGGTAGACCACCCAAATGTATATGCATAGTTGCCATTAATACGCGTTGAATATGTAACTTTAACACTGTATAATATTATTTCATATCAGATTTATATATTGAACAACCTTGTGCAAGCTTCTCTAAATATATGCAACCCTTTCATTTATTTTTGTGAATATTATATAAAGCTATTTATACGTCAAATAATTATTTATAACCAAGTATAAACCAAAACAAACGCAGAGTGAAATAGTATACGATTTCTATAAAACTTAAGACGCTGCATCCCAAGAAGAGACCGGCCATTCCTCCAATATAGACTGCAAAATATGTAACGCGTAAAATATTACTGAAAATTCTGTTATGTATGCGTTCGGATGTACCTAATAAATCTGAGAATCCAAAGATTACATCTCTTTTGAGCCTCATCCTTGGGTAATCTTTTAATCCCCATTGGAGATTGGATCCTAGGAACCACTGTCTTGTATCTAGATGCTCGATGAAGTAGTTGGACTCCTCGCAATTTGGGTAGCAAGAACACTGTTTGCGTAGAATAATTAGCTTTTCTAAAATTTTATTTCATAAGTACTTTGTATTTTATAATATTCCGAGCAAAATTAACGCATCACTTTTTACTGTTACTATTATTTATAATTTTCACAGTTTTAATGCGTGAAATATAGTATTTAGGAAGCTTAGGAACCCATCTGTTAGTATTGAGGAAAAAAAATGGAATTATTTGACGTTTGCTAGGTTAGAAATTTGCAGATAAGTGTTGATGTCGTAAGAAGCTGTTAAACAAAGGTTGGCCAGTTTAATTTTATTGATCATTAGTTTGATTTTCGTATGGTTAAAACAATAAAATACAGCTTCGTATTTTATTGTTAGTAGTTATTGCCTTAGTGTAGCTAGAGTTTAAGGTGCTATAGAGTTATGTGGCTAATTTGCTAGGAGTTATGCTGTCAACAATAAGTCGGATGGTTAAACGTTTTAATTACCATGGGACTTTCACTAGAGCAAGAGGATAAGATCGTAAAAGATCTACAAATGAGAGAGACGATCTTTGCCGAAGGGCAAGACGATCGACCAGTTCCGAGTTAAGCAAAACTGTAGCACAAGTCCAAAACGTAGAGATTTCTGGAAGAACACCCAGGAGAAGGCTTAATAAAGCAGGATTAAAGAACAGCAAACCAGCCAGTAATTATACCACTGCTCACTAGGGATCATAGACTTGCAAGAGTTGCGTTTCGCTACAGCTCATGCAAACTGGACTATTGACGGTTGGAAACAAGTTTTGTTTTCGGATGAAACGCGAGTGAGCCTGAAGTCACCAGATGCTGGACGTGAGGGAATTTGGAGAAGACCTGATGAGAGGTTTGTTGACTGCAATATCTCCTCAGGAGTTCCATTTGGGGGTGGATCAGTAATATTTTGGGCAGCAATTTGTTTTCACGCTCGCACAATGTTGGTGCCTGTTCACTTTTTTTATATCGGGAATATTGTAGAAGAGTATATTATTATGCCATTTGCTCCGTTAATCGACGATAACTTTATGCAAGATAACACTCGACCACATGTTGTTATAGACTATAATGCACTACTTTCGTTAGGTGAACCGAGTGGCCAACTAAAAGCCTGAACGTGAATCTCTTAGAACATGCCTTTAAGTTTAGATATTACTGTAACATTTTTGTTAAATTAACATTGTATCAAGTTGAAAATGTTATAATTTCAATAATTTTGACGAATTTTGTCACTTTCTATAAGTGACGCGTTAATCTTGTCCACCAGTTTAGTTTTGAAGAACATTAAATGCTACATACCTTTATGTTTAGCTAAACAATGTAACCCGGATACGTTACAAATTTTATCTCCTTCTGCAAATTTTTTGAATCAAGCATTTTATGTCAAAGGTAATAGTAAAAAAATTGTTCACATCAGCTCTCCAATTTTCAGTACTACGATTTTTAACACGCTATTAGTTTTGTGCTTAAAATAATAATAATAAAAACTAAACGTTGATTCCGCTTGATTTTGCCACTATAGACAGGTTATCTAGTTTTCTATTCAGGCCCGTAGCCAGCACAGGGCTGGTCCGGGCATTGCCCTGACTGGAACTTTTTTGCCCTGACTGGTTAACCAAATAAAGTGTCAAAAGGTGCACTGAGAGAAATAGATAGTACTCTTTAACATAAATATAGTATACTTTAATATATTTTATAGCTCCTATAGGGACAATCATATTTTATATTACCGGTGACAATATCTGTATAGTAAATATCTGTGAATACTTTTTATTAACTCGTATGGTAAAGTGTACTAAATTTGTATTATTAATTTGAGCATACATGTTAGTAAATGTGAAAAAAATGTCTAGTAGCGCTGACTATATTTGATAATAACTGTTAACAATGAAAACTATAATAAATATAGTTTAATAATTTTTAATTATAATTAATTAATATAATTTGATTAGCCGGTGACAGCCGGGCGAATTGCCGTCGTATCGGGCAGGATTGCGGGAATCAGACCGGCCCGTGTACTGTAGAGTACTACCGGTATTGAAGCGCCTCGTAATTCTCGTTTGTGGGCGATTGTCCACAGTACTTTTTACACGACGTTAACCATGTATAAGCATCATATAGATATTACGCATCCACATTTACCGATCACAATTTACATTGAGTACGAATTTCAAAGATTATGAAACAAGCGTAGCGCCATCTTTACGACAAAAGCTGTAGTATCACATATTTATGTAGCTAAACCAATTATGAGTATTATGATATTCCTACTATGTAGATATAAAACTATACAGCATTCATTTCATTCCATCTCATTATTAATGCCGTTTTCAATAATCAAAGTAAGGTGACTGTTGCAAGCACCTAACCTAACCTAAATAAACACAACATAGTAAATTTGCTACACCTATTATTATAACTGTCTTCACTACATTATATGCAATTTATTATATTCACTTGTTGTAAAATATTGTAAAACATTTCACTATATTTTGTAGAAGATTGTCACACAATATTTTTAAACAATTTTATTGCTTTTTTTGTAACCGTGATATAGGAAAATGCAACGCCGTTGTTCTAAAATTTTGCACAATAGTAGGAATTCTTACTACAATTTCCGTCAAACAGTGAAGTGTAAATATTACAACATGGATTTTTCTCTGTGCAGACACAAACATGCACCGACACGAATACGTACACCTGTATCACACGTACATAACACGTGTGAGTGGCAATACAGCTTATTGGTCGATTTCTTCGGTAAAGATCGACAATGAATAGAGCAAGGGGTGGGAAGAGCGTTACGAACATTTATGTTAGAAATTGAATATGCATCGAATACCTGGTAACATCCAGATTTTACCTCTTACTATAAGCATGGTAACATCTGGTTATTTTACTCTTAATACCCCACATATTGTCGTTTTGACAATAATTATGTTACTAATTAACATAAAGAGATTTACTATCTAATTTCTACAATCCATTTTTCTCAGTGTGTTAAAAAGTCAATTTCTACTCAAGATATATAAGTATGCATTAATACAAATTTGGATTTGCCCTGACTCTACTCAGTCTCTGGCTACAGGCCTGTTTCTATTGCTTAGGTGATAAAAAAACTCTTACCTATTCTCCTATAAAAGTGTGGCACACATCCGCACAATTTTTGGGCCAAGGATGCTCGACATTCCATCCTGCAAAGCACGTAAGAGTACACAGGCGATCTCTTAAGATTGCTCTCGTCGTAAAAGCGACATTTTCTTTGCCCGACGGATAAACGGCGAACTCTTTCGCTACTGTACAAGGTCAATGCTGTTATATAGAGTTGGAGGAAGTAGCCGTTTGGGGAATGTCGAAATTTCGTAGCGACATCTGCCACTTCGTAAGGACCATGTAGGAAAACCTGACGCAATAAAGTCTCAGTTAGTTGATAGTGGAAGTTTAAGAAAAAATTGAGAAAATTAACCGTGAATCCGGTCGACATGTTTACAATATTGGCGAAAACTTCACCATCGAGCGGATTGATGAAGAATTCTGGAGATTTTTCCACCAAAGTGCGTTTATTCTCCATCCAGTACCTGAATTTTTTTTTAATGCTTTATCCTGTAATATGATTGTTTGTTTACTCACTCAGGCGAATTATATACCGCCAATTGGGAATTGAAGCTATAACAAATCCCAATTTCCGTAATAGCCCTCTGCACACCATAACGCCGACCATTTATAGCAGAATTTGTTACGGAAGGATTGAATTCGAATTGCACTCGTAGTAAGACATCTAAATACTCATCACTGGATATTCCATCGTAGGGAACCACCTTATCAAACGTGGAATAAGTCGCCTGGGACAGAGAGGCGATAAACTCCCTCAGAGCGGTTTTATTTTCCACCGAAGATTTCTGAACGTATTCATCCAAGGATCCCTCGCTGAATTTCGCATCGGGACATACAGTGGCTCCTGGAAAAGAAGTATTCCAAGCGAACCGGTTTCTTTCCATCGATATAACCGTAGGATTTTCCTGATAACGAAATAAGGTGGTACTACTCAGCAACAAAGCTCCGTATATGCCGAAAGCTATTAGCGATAGCCATAGTAGAATTTCAGTGTAATGCCGGAAATTTTCAGCGATATGGTTGAAACCGTGTATGTTGCTTTCGCTGAAGAAATATCTCACGTAAGAGATGATTAAGTTGCAGGCATTAGTTGTTTTCTTTATATATCTACGCATCGTTTTAATAATGCCTTTAACTTTGTATCGATGCAAACGAATCCACTTTGTATAAGTTAAACTATGATACTAACATGAAATATAATATATGTGAATGTGAATACAAACAATCTAGCAATACAATAGGAAATGAATGCCAGAATAAGTGTTGAAGTGTATTATATTGTGTAGATAATTGTTGCAGATAAGAACTTTTTTATATTTATTCCATTATATATAGATACATACAATTGTGTTCATTATTTTGTCAGGTATAGATTTTTACTTAATGTAATCTAATGTTAAAAAACCTCGCAAATATCTAAGTAATATTGTCACTTTACATATACCTACTTATTGTTAGTTAGTTTTGTGAATATCTCAAAAAGAGGCTGCAATACGTAGACATAAACGGAAGTAAGCCTCATTATTTAACAGTTCAGAGAGGTGTCGCGCAAGGTAGTATGAGCGCACCATTACTTTATATTATTTATGTAAACGTTTTCCATTGAGAGGTGCAGTGATGTTTGTAGATGATGTTTCCTTCTTTATAGTGTGTAAGCTATACAGCCTGTTAAAAAAAGATTGTCGGATATTTTACCCAATTATAGTACTGGTGGAAATAAACAAAAAAGTCTTAGTCAACATAGGTCCGCAATTCAACTGTTTTTGACATATAGTCGATTGCATATTTTAAAATAAAAAAAAAACATTTTTCGGTTTTGAGAATAGTTCCCTTTGTCAAACAACTGATTGTGACTTAAAATTAGTTCTGTCAGACATCTGTCATCAGATATTTATCATTTGCGTCAATTTTTTTTGTGCTCAAATTATGCATAAGTACACAAATGCAGAAATGGCCGATATGCATTTTATGTACGGTCGTGCGAATGGTAATGCCACTGAAGCACGGCGTATGTATGCCGAAGAATTTTCAAATCGGTTGTTACCGAGTGATAAGATTTTCTCAAGACTTCATATCCGGCTGTCCGAAACTGGTTCATTTAAAATTAATGGTGGTTCTGGTAGACCTAGATCAGTTTCTTCTCCCGCAGAGATATTAGATATTTTGAGACGGGTAGAAGACAACCTAAATATTAGCTCCGGAAGACTTGCCGCAGAACTGAACGTCAGTCATCCTCTCATTTGGAGAATTCTGCGGGAACGACAGCTCTATCCCTACCACATTCAACGCGTGCAAGTTCTTGCTCCTCTCGATTATGATGCACGTAGGGTTTTTTGTCATTGGGTTTTACGAAAGCTGGCAGAAACTCCTAATTTTGCGACTCAGATTTTATTTAGTGACGAGGCTGGGTTTACAAGAGACGGAATATTCAATTTTCATAACAATCACGTCTGGGCAGATGAAAATCCCCATGCTGTTGTTGAACAGCATCAGCAAAACCCTTTTTCGCTAAATGTTTGGCTTGCTATTTTTGGAGACTGTTTAATTGGTCCAGTATTTCTCCCTAATCGTTTAACGGGACAAGTATACTTGGATTTTTTAAGAAATGAATTACCCGTTTTGTTGGAAGACGTGCCACTTTTTAACAGATTAAATATGTGGTTTATGCACGATGGAGCTCCTGCGCATTTTTCCATCGTAGTTAGAAATTTCTGAAATCAAGATTACAACGAGAGATGGATAGGACGGGGTGGACCAACTGCATGGCCTCCTAGGTCCCCTGACCTGATACCTCTAGACTTCTATGTTTGGGGGCATCTAAAACAATTAGTGTACGCACGATCTGTAAACAATTTGGAAAAACTCAGGCAACGAATCGTAAATTGTTGCGAGGAAATTCGGAGGACTCCAGGAATTTTCGAAAGATTGCGTCGATCTTTCATAAGAAGGTGTGAAGCGTGCTTAGAAATGAACGGTGGACATGTAGAACAATTTCTTTAGTTTTACTTTAAATAAACATTTGTTTAATTTACATTGCGATCAGAATTTCTTTGAAAATTTTTATCCTACTAAAACAATATGCAATCGACTATATGTCAAAAACAGTTGAATTGCGGACCCATGTTGACTAAGACTTTTTTGTTTATTTCCACCAGTGTTACAATTGGGTAAAATATCCGACAACCTTTTTTTAACACACTGTATACTTTCTCTTGTGTATAAGTGAAGTGCGACATCTATTGTAAACTGTGCACAATGCTTAGCAATAAAACAATCACAATATCATTATGCAGTGCGCATGTTCAGATGGACACATTCATTTATAGTATGCATGTAAAATGTATGTAAGACTAATGGAAGTAAGAACGTAATGTACTGATACCCGATACGTGTCTGTAAAACTTAATTAAAGAAGTTAGAGAAATAGTGTAGTAATTTACTTAAAAGAAAACGTGAAACACAACACTTTCGATCACAACTATTCTCATTATATCAAGGTAGACAGAAAGAGTATTGCCTATCAGGTATAGACAGGTTTTTCTGTGTATAGTTCTTGCTGGTGAAATTAAGAGAATAAGTTGTTATTCATTTTCATTCAATTATTACATACTAGTTGCTCATCTTCTAGAGATATTGAGCGTGTATTTAAGTTGTCGACAATTACTTTGAAATTTCAATTGTCTGCGATGTATAAACATACTGCATCTATTTTTTTGTTTGTTTTTAATGATTGAATCGCAGTATTTTGCACTGTACTGTATTTACCTTAAATCACAGAAATAATTTGGGCACATATTTTGTCTTTTGAGGCTCAACCCTCTCACTCGACAAAGTGGTGCAGCGACAGAAGTGGTTATCCGCACGAGTTTGTTGGATTTATAGAGCACGCAGTTAGAGGTATATATGATTTTATTCTTTTGTATTGGCAATAACGATGCAAATTGCAAAAATTTGAAAATTGTTGAAATTTCAAGGGTTATGTTCACCCCCTAAACATGGAAGGTTCCGCCAAAACAAAAAGCAGTGTTTTATAATACTCAATAACTGTGACAAATTTAGTGTCACCTCACAGTTACCCCAACTTAATTTAACAATTATTTAATTATAACTGCTTTTCTTGTGTTAAATTTTCTAAGCGTTCCACAAAAACTTTTACAGTTTATAATTAAATAGGTATTTAAAGGAAGCAAATGTATATAATAATAATACTAACAATGATTTATTTGAGTAACAAATAGAAATTCAGAAACTGCATTTTTTTGCGGTCTTCCTGAAACGGGCAATATGTGACTTGTAGCTGTCAGTTTGTTAAATAAACACGAATCCATTAGAATGTTGCGTAACACATGTCACACGTAGTAGTTCAAGAACGACCACCCAAGCTTTATTAGCAAGATAGAGACCGCCTCTTTCAGTTTCACGTATGTGCATCTGTTTTTCCCTGCTCTATCCTGAACGTGTCGACGTTAAAAGCCGCGTTACCATTGGTCAAACAGGAATAAAACAATTTATAAATACGGAATGTTGATTCGAGCGAGTTGATGGACTCGCTGAGATAGATAGTCAAAATAATGTTTGACCGTACATCCATTTAGACCATACGTATCTACAACTGTATTGTTTTATACAGCTTGTCCCAGTATGAACTGCAGCTATCGATATACATGGAAAATCATGATAATAAAGCACCGAAAAATCGCTTGTATATACTAGGTGGGGGAAAACTAATGTCATAATGTTAATGTGCCATAATTTTTGCAATAACGTCAAATGTCATTGTGCTTTGGGACCGAGGACGTACTTACAAGAGAGTGCACAAACAACGATGCACACAGTTTTGCATCAGCAGACGTTCTTGGTGAAAGACCTCGAGATGTCTTTCTTGGCATCGATCTTCGTTCTTTGATGCCTTTTGAAACCTCGCGTTTACCACAACAAACCATAAACTTTGCAAGTCTTTTATTTGTTTATAAATCGTAAGAATCATATACATACCACTTGATATTTATTATGTATAGCATAACAAAAAATAACATTGTAGTTAGTTCTTATCGACAACTCGGTTTTTTCCTTTCAAATGTTTGATAACTCTCACCCAAGGACACTCATATATAATTGTGTAAAACAAAGAAAAAGTTATGATCATGCAGAGTTCTCCCAGAAATCGGTACACCTGAAACAAATCCGTATTTTTGTAAATATCAATTTTAAATTCCGCAAAATTAAAACATGTTATTCAAATGGTATTCATATTAAAATACTTTTTTAAATCCCTTGTTGGAAGAAACTAAATCAGTAAATTTTAACTTATTTATATACCGTAAAAAAATTTGACAGATATGACTTAATCCCTTCCAAGGACAATTGATTCAATTGCTGCCAATTACCATGTTAAAATCCGCAAAATAAATCGGTTGCTTTAAAGCCCCTACCATCATGAACTGCATGGGTAGATGCCACAAAAATATGGAATACGTCAGCTTAGATAATATGTGAAAAACTGGATTCGATAGAAAATAATTGATCGGCCCTGTAAAAGGAGACAAAATATAATCCTTCTTAAAGTACTTATTCAATTGCACAACCTCCATAACCATATTTGCAAGCCCAAATGACCCAGATCAATCCGACAGTCCAGGAGGATCTAGACATGGAAAGGTAGAAACTGGTCTCCAAGCGGTCGTATTCATGATCTTCCAACTGGAAGACGTAGTTTCCCAAAATCGTCGCTCCCATCAGAGCGAAGCTCCACATCCAACCAACTGTCACAGTTACCGGGTGCAAATTCACCTTCATATTCTTGGTCCTATGTAAGAAACCACCTAGGGCGATTCCTAAGATGTAAGTGGACGCCCTGACGTGTGGAGCAATGTAATGGTGAGCGAAATAGTCCGTTTGGAGCAATTGCCTCCTAAATATGATCAGGAAATGATAATAATTCTGACCTGAAGGAATTAACTTACGTTATTAACATCCCAGCACCATATCTGTGCTTCCAAGCCAAATAAAAATTTACCAATACGCTTAAAGCATAACACAGGAACAAGACCACCCAACCTGCGATCTTCCATTTCCATAAAGGGTATATCAACACCGGTGAAAATATATAATACAAGAAATCATTGGTTAAATACCAAGATTGGATTATACACTAGGAAATATTGTATTTACACTCCTAATAGATTTTGGATCGATACTTACGACATGCTTTGGGTTAATATAGTTTTGCATGTTGATCAAAGCGGACCACCACATATCTTGACAAGGTTTCTGCAACCCCAAAACGGATTGCCTCCAAAATGGACCAGAACCACAATACTGCAGCAATGTAGCGAATATAAGGACTGCAACCGCATAAGATGGCGTTAAGCGAATGAAACGAGCCAAATAGAAAAAAGACCAATTCAATTTTCCTTTCGTTAAGGTTAGGATATCCAAGGTGTGATATGCGACTAAGAACCCGCTCAATAAAAAGAAGGAATCCACGGAAACTGTACCTCCAATGATTATGGTGCTTGGATAATCTAACAGCCACTGAAATAGTTGTGATTTGATTTGAATGAATGCATTTTTAGTTTGGAGGAATATTACCTCCATCAATTCTAAAGAATTTACAGATGGCGCGAAGAGCATCATCATGAAACTATGCCCCATAACCACGTAAGAATTGCTGAGGAATCTGATACCGTCCAAGCACCTTAGGCCCAGAGGATCGTTTTGGTTGTAAGTGAGAATATACTTGGCGTTATTATGAAATGAAAATATATCGATGAATATAGGCCTTTCCCTTTCTAAAATAAAGATGGATCGTTACTAAAACAAAGTTCTCGGAATTTTTGTTACCTTTCCCTTTGATGTACATATCGATGATACCACATAAAAAACTTATAACGGCAAATCCCAAAAGTACTCCTCTAAAATATAAATCAGGTAATTTCGGTATATCGCAGACATATCTCTGAAATTGATTATACATTACGATATATTGGCTCACACCCAATGCTGGTTCATCTTCAAGGGTGTAACAGCTAAATTTATCAGCTTCAATCTCCACGTGAATCCCTTCACTTATAGACTCAATGTTTCTGGTGAAATGCTGTAAGGCATCTTCGTAAGAACAAGAATCAGGTATGCATACCGACCAATAAAGCCCCACGTCTTCTACGATTGGTTTGATGTTATTTTCAAATCTCTAAAGCAATATGGGAATGATTGTTTATCTTTGGCCAAGGTAGTTAAATCGAAACACCTTTTCAGATACTCCCCTGAACGATAAAATCTGCTTCATAATTTTCATTGGCGGAGTAATTTTCAAAGTGCAATGCTTGCCTCTGATCACACCAGATGCGGTATCGGTTCTGATTCGTATACATTGCTTAAATGATCCAAAATCTACCAAATTACCGAGCAGGATACCTGATTGTAGCTTTGACGAGGAATCTATCACTGTAAAGTGTGGATATTAGATCTATAGAAGATATTTTCAAATGGATTTGATCCACTTTTCAACGCCCAAGGTTCGAACGCCCTCAGAGCGATTTTAAATTCCAAACTGTGGTTCAAACAATGTTTATTCTCTACCCCTTCTATAGCATAGACACTCAAAACTTGATTCATGATAAATCGTTGTTTCATATTTAATTTAACTGGATCCCTCTTCTTGGTAATTTCATTTTTAATTGCACCTTTATCGTCGTAATTTTTAGACGTGAAATTCGCGTTCACGGTGTCATATTCGGTATTTTCAGTGCTATTAAAGGCATCGGCGAATAGAACGATATACTGGACAATTGCGGAGAGAAGCATTGCGAGAAATAATGTAGATGTTTCGCAGATAACCAATAAATTTATAGGAGTTGTTGATATGCATTTGCAACTGTCAAAAACTTTTAATAAGACGGAAGCATGTAATTCTAGCTAGAGATAATATTATAGAACATCTACTTGACAATTTGTACTTATACCTAGTATTTTTTTTTTTATTATTATTTATACACTGAGAGAAATCCTTGTAGTAAAAACTTACATGGCGCAGCACTAACGATTTTGTAGAAGTAGTAATACAAACAAGTGGGCTCTAACGTACACGTTTATCATTTAATACTAGCCGTTGTAGAAAAAGTTCACAGCTGTTTGTAGGATCACTTTTGTTTGAAATAGTAACACAATTTTGTTAAAATTTGTATATATTTGGAAGTAGCAAAAATTGATACTCTATTGTAGGAAACGTTGCTACAAATTGTACTTGCTCCTATATGTACTACAATGTGTAGTATAAATGCTGACAATTGTAGTAAAATTTCCCACATTTTTCTCCCTGTGTTGCGGATGATTTTAAATATTGCCAGGAATTTTATATAAGTCACTGCAGAGAAAGAATTATTTAAGGTGCCTCGTTTCAAATTCAATTCAAATGCCCTGTATATTTCATTACTGCACCATTCTTATCTGCTTCCAATTTTTTTAAAAAACTTTCCATTGACCAACTCAAATCAATCCATAACTTCAATATTCGATTTACAATATTTTCCGTTAGTGCAATAGTATCTACTTTCTGAACAAGACGATAAGACAACTCGTCCTATTAACGAGAAACTTTTCTTTAGGCAACGACTATTTTATTATTATTTGTTATTGGAGACTCATACGTCCGTATTTTGTGTGTTAAACAACAATTATCTGACATTAATGCAAGAGGTCATAGGTTATTTGCCTACAGTCGGTTTGAACGTTATAAATTGTTTCAACTAATTTCGCGAGAATGGCAGAGATTATTAGCGTGTTCGACAAAGCGTATTGTTAGGTGAATATATATGTATATACAGTGCTGAAGACACACATACCAGCAAGATGTTGAGAACAAGAAAACATTGTTCATTACGCGGACTCAGAAACTACGTGAGTTTTCTTCTTATCTTATTTTACACCTTGAAAAAAAAAATACTGGAAATTCAGTAAATAACATACTTAAACACAAATATTTTAATCCATATATGGAGACAAATTAAGTATTTTATTGTACATACTTAAGTATAGTGATTGATTTTTTGAAAGCCAAGACATAAAAAATAACCAATACATGCTCTGTTATTTTGAAGATCTAATAATAACATCTTTTTAACGCAAAATAATTTACAACATCTGCTTTAGGTACTTTTTATTTTCATTTTTATATTGTAGATAGAGTGCATTAAAAATAGTAGAATCAGCGCGAACTATATTCCAGAATGAAGTGAAGATTATCATGGCCTTAACCCGGTTTTTTTACATTTGATATGAAATATAAATAGTGCACCTAGAAATTACATATCTCTACAAAAAAGGAAAAAGGAATGAAACACAAAAAGAAATTGCATATATTTGTATAGATTAAGTATTAAAAGGAAGCTTACATTTCGAATTATTTAAAATTTAAACTATAATTCTTATTATAGGAACATAACTAGAAAGACCTTAGAGTTTGCTATTCCCATATTTTGCTTGTAGTTTTATTAACATGCAAACATCACAAATTTTGTTTTTCTACTGTAATATTAAATTTGTAAAAAAACTAGTTTTATAAGACACGTCATAAAGTAGTTATTCAAAGTTATTGCCGCGTTGTTGAACGCAAAGTCTCCTTTGACGTATCCATGAATTGGCATAATTTACTAGGCTTTGGTCTTGCCGTCATGGATAACGAAGATCATCTAAATCAATTCTGTCGTTGGTGTATACCAAGGTCTTCATAACGCCCCATAAGCATATACAACATGCAAAGGAACTTCTTGCAATAACTCCCTCAGATGATTTTGCAAAAACAAGAGATAATCACATCCATTCGATCGATTTAGCAACACAAATTGGCCAATGAGTTATCCGTTGACCAGTCCGGTCCAAGCGTTGATCGAGAATCTGTAATGGAAATGATTTCGACGAACAGGCTGTGGATTTTCCACAGCCAAAGTATGAGTATTACGACAGCCATTTATGATTAGATTAGGATTGGGGTGGCCTATCGACCTACTTCACCGCGACCTTTTCAGATCTCTTGTGATCCCCTTTTTCCTAGAGGACGCTCTCTAATTTTGCCCTCTTAATTAGGCCTATCATCTTTGAGAGCGGCTTCTTTATGTAGCTACTAGCTGTGGGGTTTTCCTCCACCATTACTAGAAACCTTGTCCTCGCCAGGCCTTCGCATTGGCACAGCACATGAACTGGTGTTTCTTCCTCGTCTTGGCAGTATCTGCAGGTTGCATCATCTGCCAGGCCTATGTTGTACATATGCCTATTCAGTCTACAGTGACCAGTCAGCAGACCTACCATCATTTTAACAGTCTTCCTGTCTTTATTCAGTAGATCTCTCGTGAGTTCAGGCCTCTTCTCCTTTAGGAACTCTTTTGCCTGCCATTGTCCCGGTGATTTTTGCCACCACTCTCTGGACTGATTGTATATCCATTCATGGATGCTATTTATGAAAGAAATGTTTGGAATTTCTGCATGTTTTTGTAGATACCATCGGCAAAATTGTAAACGATGATCTTCAAGCTGTAAAGCCTTTGTACTTTTTGTACATGGAAACGATACAATTGATTCTCGCACAGAGTTTGTCAGACAATTTACCTGAATAATAACCGTTTATATATCCATGAATAGTGAATAACTTAATATTTTCTTTCAAGATCTTAAATAATTTTCATTTTGTCCTTTCTCATTCCTCGTAGGGTACAAAACGCGTTATAGCTATTAGGAGAGAAGACCAAAGCGTATGGGAACGCAGAGCTCCTTTCTCACCATCCCACGTACGGAACCTAGTCAGAAAGGGTATCAAAGTAATAGTACAACCCAGCAACAGACGAGCCTACCCAATGCAAGCTTACATGAACGCAGGGGCGGTCGTGCAAGAAGACATTTCCGAAGCCAGCGTTATCTTCGGCGTTAAACAAGTACCGATCGACCAATTGATACCCGATAAGACCTACTGCCTCTTCTCGCACACCATAAAAGCGCAAGAAACTAATATGCCTCTGCTAGACGCCGTACTGGAGAAAAGAATACGGTTAATAGACTACGAAAAATTAACCGACCAAAACGGAAACAGGGTGGTCGCTTTCGGCAAGATGGCCGGCATAGCTGGTACGGTGAATATCATGCACGGTTTAGGCTTGAGGTTGCTGGCCCTGGGACATCACACGCCTTTTATGCACATAGGCCCGGCGCATAACTACAGGAATTCTAGCATGGCAAGGCAAGCGGTGAGAGATGCTGGTTACGAGATTGCCTTGGGATTGATGCCGAAATCGATCGGGCCGCTTACGTTCGTGTTTACCGGTTCTGGTAATGTTTCGCAAGGATCCCAAGAGGTTTTTCAGGAATTGCCGCACGAATACGTCGCGCCAGAATTGCTGCGGAAAGCTTCCGAACATGGGAGTTTGAATAAAGTTTACGCGTGCGAGGTAAGGATGTTTTATTTACTGTCTAGATTGTGTTGCAATCTATAAAATCTGCTAAATATATGATGACATATCTAAACTATTTATCGCGAAAAGTTTTGCCATTATGATGTAAACATAGTCAATTTTTAATAAGTCATATATGTATATATTAGCTTTGAATTATTGACCAAAAAATATAATCACCTCGCAAAAAATCACAGTAGGTACTTACAGATAAAAATTGCGAAAACTACACAATCCAACCTCTAAATATAAAACGACGTTCATATCAACATAGTTATCGGAATCTGTTACGTAGGCTTACAAATATTTTTAAATACATAAACAAATAAGATTAATATATACAGGGAATTTCATTTGAAACGACCCACCACAAATAACCATCATTAACAGTTCTCGCTTTGATATGACAATTGACAATTTTCACAAATCACAGCAGGTAGAGTTGGTGAGGTAGCTCATTTCAATTAAAATGCCTGTAGAATCTTACACGAATTAAAAATATAACCGCTGATTATTGTAATTATGAAACAATGAACCAACTTGTATAGTTGTTTAAAAATTTAACCTAAAATTTTCATATTAATCACCGCGCCGACGAAATAAATCAACACCAGGAAAACAATTACAGGTTAGCCGTCACAGTTACCTCGAAAAATCTGACGGCGGTAAATTCGACCCAACAGAATACGAAGAACACCCTGAACGCTACATCTCAACATTCAGCAAAAAAATAGCACCGTACGCCTCGGTGATAATCAACGGAATCTACTGGGCCGTCAACAGTCCTAAACTCATAACAATCCCCGATGCCAAACACCTACTACGGTCAGCCCACACCCCATGGCTGCCAACATCAGTCGGAGCGCCGGCATTACCTCATAGAATGTTGGCCATCTGCGATATCTCAGCGGACCCCGGCGGTTCTATAGAATTCGTCAACGAATGCACCACGATCGATACTCCTTTTTGCTTGTACGACGCCGATAGGAATAAAGATATGAAAAGTTTTAAGGGTCCCGGTGTTCTAGTGTGTAGTATCGATAATATGCCAACGCAAATTCCCAAAGACAGTACGGATATGTTCGGTGATTTGTTGTTACCGTACGCGTTGGATATTATCAAATCTGATGCCACTAAACCGCTGGAAAGTCAAAGTTTTTTACCGACCGTACACGGGGTACGTAATAAAAGTTCTTCGTTGTAAATAATCTTTGAAAAAAATTAATTTATATAGGCTATCATAGCGAGTAACGGGAAACTGACGAGCGGATTCGAGTATATACAAGAGTTGAGAAAGAACGCAATGTAAGTTAGAAATTTATCTGTTTTTTTTTTGTATTTATATTATAGTAAAAACACTGATATATGACGCACGCTTAAAATATACCCACAAGAAAAAACACGATAACAAGAAATTTAAAAATAGCGGTGTGACAAAAATTGTTATTCCAATTTTCCATGTAACGTGTTTGATTAAGTTATGTTTACTATTCACAACGTGGACAAAACAAACTAAACCTGGTATTCACTCTCATTACACTGCACTGCTAACATCCTAGCACATTTATTGACAACCGATTTTAGAACTATTTACTTTAACGATCTTATGAAAGTACTCCAAAGTAACGTCAAGCAATAGGCAATTGACATACAACTGACACAACAACATGGCTGCCATTACGCGCATCGGTCACATGATTAAAATTCAGAAAAGCCAATCACAAAATACATTTTAGCGCCACTTTTCAAAATTTACTTACCACAGTGAATTAACTCAAAATTCAGATATTATACAACATTTCCTAAAAATATGACTAGAATTTCCCAAAAATTGCTGCTATTAGACTTACCAAGGATATTGCCAAGATAGTGTCGCAGCAAATTGTTGACATGTCCGCAAAAACAATAATCACAAGAATTCGAGATTATTAAACCAGCTTTGATTTTCGTAATTTTTGGATATGTGATGTAGTATGAGCACAACGGTGCATTTTTTTTCCCTGTTGGAACCACGAGTCATATTTTTTTTAAGATGCGTTTTTAGGTTATGTCAGAACACAAAACGCACCGAAATCTTTAGAAATGTCACTTTTATCAACTATAATAACCGTTATAATAAACGAATACTGAATTGTTACAACCAATCAAGTTATCTTCGAAAAAAGAAACTTGTGTTTTGGATTATTGTTTTTGAAAATACAGGTTAGAGTCTTTTTAGTGATACTCATTGCAAGACAATGATTTGGCATTTTTATCAAAAAAAAAAAAACAGGATCACATTTTTATTTGTACTGTATTCTTTTTCATGGATTTCCACAGAAAATGCTTCCACAAAGCTGATCCAATGGGCCTTATACCCAAGAAGGTCGTCATTTTAGGTGCGGGACGTGTATCAGCACCGCTAGTCGAATACCTGTACAGAGACAAAAACATTCGTATTACAGTTGCTTCAGAGCAAACAGAACAATGTGATATGCTAGCACGGCAATATCCAGGAATAGAAAGCGCCTATTTGAACGCAATAGACAATCCAAACGCCTTACAAGAAATTATCAAAGATGCCGACGTGGCAGTATCGATCCTACCAGCCACAATGCATCACGTGGTAGCCAGAGCGTGTATCAATGAGAAAACCAACATGGTGACGGCCAGTTACACCAGCGATGACCTCAAAGGATTACATGGCGAAGCCATAGAGGCTGGGGTTACGATCTTGAACGAAATCGGCTTGGATCCAGGGATTGACCATCTCCTAGCTTTGGAGTGTGTGCAAGATACCCACGCCCAAGGTGGGAGGATCACCTCCTTCATTTCCTATTGTGGCGGAATACCAGCTCCGGAATTCAGTAACAATCCTTTGCGATATAAATTCTCATGGTCGCCACAGAAAGCTTTATTGAACACGATATCTTCGGCTAAATATTTAAGTAAAGGACAAATCGTGGAGATTCGCGAGGGAGGTGAGTTGATGGCCGCCTCCAAAGATCTAGATTTCCTTCCAGGATTCAATCTGGAAGGTTTTCCAAACAGAGATAGCACGATATACGGAAAATTGTACGGTCTAGATGAGGCCGTTACAATTCTAAGAGGGACGATAAGATATAAGGGATTCAGTGAAGCAGCAAGGGCGTTACAATACTTAGGTCTAATTGATCCTAACCACAATCCAATCCTGCACCGACAAGGCCCTGATATCACGTGGAGGGAATTGATATGCAATCTTGTGGGTGTCGAGAATTCCGACATGTTAACCGATAACCTCAAACAGCAAATTCTAGAAAGGACAGAATCGGAATACGCTGTTGAATTACTTGAAGAGTTAGAGATGCTTGGAGATACTGGCGTGATCAAATGTGGATCACCCTTAGATACTTTAACCCACTACTTGTCTACAAGATTAGCTTTAGGTAGGTAATAATCAAATTCTATTGGAATTGCTAACACAATATTTATAACGCAGGAAAAGATGAAAGGGATTTGGTTATCCTAAGACATGAAATTGGCATCGTTTGGCCTGATAATACCAAAGAAGAACGAGGTATTAACTTGGTCGTGTATGGAGATAGCAATGGGCATTCAGCTATGGCGAAAACGGTTGGTTTCCCTGCAGCTATTGCGACCAAAATGATTCTGGATGGTAAGCCGACATTCACTATTACGCATTTCTGCTTCTGCAATCAAAATGTACAATTTTCAGGTGAGATTCAAGAGAAAGGAGTAATTTTACCATTTGACCCTGAAATATTTCGCACTATTTTATCTCGTCTGAGGAACGAAGGATTAAACAGTCGAGAAACGTCAAAGTTACTATAATATCTAGTTAAATATAATATCTCATAAGATTCAAAATGATCGCGAATAATAAAGTGTATATACAGCAGCTATTAAGGATGCATGAAAATTGAATGATTCTTATAAAAGATTAATTTAAATTAGTATTAATTAAATACAAATTAACTTTACATTGAAATTATCAAAGTATTCGAATTCATTTTTTCATATTGTCATTGTATTTCGTGGCGTCATTTCTTTTATTATTATCGCTTTTTGTAAGATAATTTGTAATAATAATAATAAATTATAAATCAATACCATTATAATTATTGTAATTAAAATTCGAATTTTGATATGTGAGAGTCATCTAGCGATAGATAGCCGAATCATTGAATTAGTTCCCTTTTTGCAAAATAGGGTTGTGTTATATTTACAGTTCTCTACTTTAAGGATCATTGTAACAAATGTTAACTAAAAATATTGCAATAAAATTGGTTTTTATATCTAATACAGCTTAAAATTTATATTTAATCTTTGCATGTACTGAGGTGTAATCTAAACTACTAATTATTAAGAGTATGCTAAAAACATACACATAATATTCTTTATGTCAAAACTGTTCAAACATAGATGGCATTGTCTTTTTCAAAATACCAAATAAAAAATCTATAATATAAAATACCATGTTACAAGAAATCATTCGTGACAATTTTTTTTGCATTACCTTTTGAAAATATGTTACGCTAATTTGAATCCACTCTATATGGCTTAATCAAATCTATGAAATGAAACTTCAGTGGTACCATCTTCAAACAAAGTATTGTACTATTATATTTTCTATAAATCCAATTCCAAAATGGCTGTCCCTTTTATTTAATCGTATTTCAAACACTATTCATAAACAAGTGAATGTTTTCAAAATTTTCCTACCTATTCATATTATTATTATAATGACACTATTAGATCAAATATTTAGTTTACCCCACAGTTATCCAATTACAAATTGTCAAAATATTTCTTCATCTATAATCACCATCCACCTGGGCTTCACTTGATATCGTAAAACATAATTAGGTAATTAATTATATTTCTCAAGATTTGCATGAAATGAATAATCTGTTACACATGCATTACCTGACTTTAGGATACCGCCCTCTGATGTTTCTTATCTGAAGTTTATTGGATGCCGTTGGCGCCCTCTATGAACGACGATCGAGAACATAAATCAAAACTGACGCGCATAACAGCTTTTTAAGGTAATTCGTGTTGCATTTTAAATGTTGAATGAAGAAAATGTCACTTAACGTTTTAATTAATAAAAAAAATTAATATTCGTGCATAAAATAAATAATTTAAACTGAAAAGTTGCCGGAAATAAGTATGCAATCTTATTTTCTATATTTGTTCATTTCACAATCACTCAACTTACCTTGAATTTAATCCTGGATTTCCAATAAAAAATAAAACAAAAAGTATTTCAACATTGACCTACATTATTATCAGCTTCAATAGATTTGTTTTTCTCTAAGATTAACGAAAACACAAAACAAAGCAACAGGTACAAATCACTAAAGAAAAGAAATAAAAAAAAAGATATAAACATTCGAGGAGATCTATATTCAAACTTAAACAATTATAATAATAAATCAGCATTGAGTGAAACTAACATAAATATTTCAAATAGTATATTTTTCTAATGTAATTGTCATTATCTTAATATCTATCATAAAAAACAAACATAAATGAACGGTTGTTAACTCATAAAATACAGTACAGGACGATAGTGTTCCTACAAAACTCTCTTCCTGATGGAGGTGGAAATCATTAAAGACATTGCGATGAATACAGATTTAAACACAAACATTAATTTATTTAAACTGCAGTATAAATATATGAATTCTTGCATTTGAAGTGTATGTAATGTTAATTTGTTGCAAGTAATTTCTATCTGTACTAATGATTTTGTACAAACAATATATCGTCTTATATCTAAGATAAAACTAAAAGCATTTACAACTTTATGGTTTTGACCGGCATTTTAATAATAAAACAAGAAAATTATATTATGTCTTCAATTTATTTTGAGAATTACTATATCTATACTATTTAAAGACAGAGATAAATTATAATGAAAAAAGATTATGTATGTATGTATGATTTAAGTGTCGGGCTACAAAAATGCATCTTATCGACGATCGCAGTATCAAGATAATATCTGCAATCATAAGACTACAAGTACATACTTTCTTTCTGGCGGGAAGAATTGAATATTCAAATTTTAAGACGGCTAAAAATGTATTGTACTTAATGGAACTAAAAAAAAATTAGATAGAAAAGATGGCGGTCACAATCTGACGATGCTATAAAAATGAGTTGCCCCTAAATGGTAAATCTTTCTCAAGATGCGTATCTCAAACACTTTTTATATTTAGCATTTATACGGTGCAATAGAAACTAAAAGTTAAGTAATTATCCCATGTTTTTTAAATTACTATTTTTTGACTGCGTACCTAACTTTTTACGATTATGCATTTTTTATTACATATTCCCATCTAATTATCGTTTTCATACAATATACGCGTCTTATCAAAGTGCCCCATCCAATTTATCAGAGTTTGAAAGTAAGGCAGAATGAAACAAAACCCATTTTTTTACGCAAATCCTTATATCTTCATTATCTCCTAAGTTTAATGGTTTTCTTTTGATTTATTTATTATTACAGAAAATATATTATTTTTTGGTTTTTTTATTTTTTCATAGGTTCAGAATATTTACCAATCCCAAAAATCATTTTGACACATATCACATGATCACTAGTCTGGCGGTAGATTTAAAAAACGTACCATGAATTGACAAAAAGTGAGATTAAATGACATGATCTCTAAAACAGTTGCTCAAAATTTAATTTTGAGATTATATGCAAATTTTTATAAGCATAATTTAGAAAAATTTGTTTTTTTTCCAAATATTTACTGAATAAATGATATTCATTTTCTTCTTGTTCCTCTTTAATAGCTAAACTGGTTGAAACTCAAATTACTTTGCCAATTTCTGCACAACTAACAAAGCTAACACTAAAAAGTAGATTTTCGGTATGACAAATGACAATGTAAGAAAACAGGGAATAATGAACAATACAAAAATAAAATAAATTAATATCTTTTCTCAAAGTTCTTATTCATTCATTGTTATTCTTTGCCCTTGCGACTTATTTAATATTTTCATAATTAACTATTGATTATTTATTTCTGTTGAATTTCGCAGATATTAAATTGGTTTTATTTTTGTTTTATTCACTACTATTCGTTGTTTTCTGATTTCAATACCTAATATTCTTAAACAGTGCTATAATATTAAAAACAGTAATGTATCTTATATTAAAATTTGGTTTTAACGATGTTGAAAACGCAAAAAATGATAATTATCAATTTGAATGCTATGTAACGTTTTCTAATGATATACAGAAATACTTATTAGTAAAGTTGATTAATGATTTTTTGAGTGTAATTATAAAATAAATTTATTTGTAATATAATTGGCAATAGTCAGTTTGCAACAGCAACTGTCACACAAACAAAAATCTACTTTTTAATTTTACAACAATTTGGTATATTCTTGCTTAATTGCCATAAAGAATTATGCAGGAATAGACCAAATTGTTTGAATACCAACCAAATTCATAAATTGCACTCCAATTGAGTTTAC
Source organism: Cetonia aurata (assembly GCA_949128085.1). NCBI lineage: Eukaryota > Metazoa > Arthropoda > Insecta > Coleoptera > Scarabaeidae > Cetonia > Cetonia aurata. Next base: position 40,092,734 of record OX421887.1, on the reverse strand, counting down.
CAAAAAAGCAAATAATAAATGTATAATTTATTTAAAGAATATTTGTAAAAATCTCGATTTTAAAATATATTTACAAAAATTTGCTTTTGATTTTTCAAATGACTATTCATTTATCATTTAACCTCACTTTTTGCCGATTAATAGCATAGTTTTAAAATTTACCGCCATGTTAGTGGCCAGGTGACATCTGTTAAAATAAATTTTGGAATTGTTAGGCGTGCTGAAGTTATTTCCGGGAAAAAATGTAATATTATTAAAAAAATAAATGCTACATTGATTTTTTTCTCATAATCACTTACAAATGAAATAGTTTATCAATTTTATCACACATAATTGATGATTTCATCTGAAATAAGATTGCAGAAGTGGCCAATATTGACAGTAAGTTAAAAAAAAGGAATAATGAAGGAGAAAAAATCCATGGAACGTAAGAAATATCAAAAATTAATATAGATGTCTAACCCTAACCTCAAATGCAGTATTCCAAAAAAAAATTATATTTAGTGGTAATCAATGACGTAGTTAGGTGGTGTGACAATGTTTTTATGTTACGTTAATCAGTTTTTTATTATTTTTAACAGCTTTATTCTTGGGGTGCCACCCACTACGCCACTGGTGATAATTCAATGCGTACGGATACGCATAATACTTTATCTTTCATATTCCTCGCAATGTAAACAAAACTCGACTATTACATTTCCGTACATCGTACTCACTAACGTATTTAATAACCCCACCTCTCGGATTTAATCGGTAAAATTCGCGGAAAAAGCCACCGTCCCATACCGTACATAGATATTATTTACAAAGAAAAACTCTCTCTCTTCTTTATGCAGTAACAGTGTCTGTGTCACTCTGAGGCAGTGAGTAGGGTTTCTGTTTACGCTGACGCCTTCTCTCGCGACGCTCACCCATCACCAGGCGCAGCTGTTCCAATTTGCCGCGCGTCCTCAGGTTCTGATCCTCGCTGCAGGTGGACACCATGGGCTCGCCCTCTTCTTGTGCCGCGGTGGGATTCGTCTCTTCCGCATTCCGCCGGTTCACCCGCCTCAGTTCGGGCGCCGAACACAGGAGATCGTTCAGGATGTGCACTATGGTGGCGACGTCGCGACGCGGTCTACCCCGGGGATCCTGCAGGGCTGGGTTGAGGGCCCCGCTGAACGTACCCGAGTACACGCTGCCTCTCCTACCTTTAAAAATGATCGAATGTCGAAATAGTGACGCGTACGCAAATTATGAGGATCGATGTGCTTGCTTTATTCCTTTAGAAACTGACAACAGATGGCGTTTTAGCAGGTAGGAGGAGTGGTTCGTTCATATACGAGAAGGTGGCGCCACTACTCTTAATCGAGGAAAACACACAGTTTAAGGAAAGTTCAACCGTTCTTTTGACTTACATACGTACATCACGGGGTGTCCCACCGAACAGGTTTGAAAATTATGATGAATATATATATATATATATACAGGGTGTCACACGACGAATGTTAGCGATCTCTTTATGGGAAACTATTCACGAGAAAAATCTGAAAATTTGAGTGTTTCTGATCATATATGTAAGACTACTATATTGCTGACACATCCTAAAAAATTCCGAAATCAAAGGGAGATGGATATATATCGGAAACTCCTACTTGTTCTTGACGTAACGTGCGCATGCGCGTAATTTTAACGTAATAAACATGAGAATCAGTTGACGTTGACAGTTCAAATTTGTGTTATTTGATTATTTATTTATATATTCTTGATTTACTCCTTACACTGAAACCATATTTATCGCAATGGATAGAGAACAATTATTATTTGGTGCTGCATCATTGCTTCAGCAAGTGCTTGTGGAAGATTCTATAACAACAACATATTCATTCGCTGATGATGAAATTGGAGCTGCAAAATATTGGCAACACATACACACGGAATGAGAAAAGTTTTCCCTAAGAAAGGTTTGCAGCATGCATGACGTAGGAGTATTCACGAGGTCTGGTATATATGCAAAGGTTACATCTGAGAATAGTTTTGAAAACTTTGTTAAACGGGGATTTTGCCTATCTAACATTATCTTGGTTAATTACACCGTTTAGCGGCGATGGACACCTTATTGAACAGCAGATATTATTCAATTATACAGGCTTTCTCAAGTTACAATTTTAATCGAACATATATTAGGCATGTTGACAGTGGTTTTTATCGACTAATATATTTTGAAAATTCAACTTTTGGAACAACCTGGCCAAAATGAAGATTTTGAAGCAGCCATAGAGTTAAATCACAGACATCAAGTTTATGCGTGTATGCTTCCTCAATAAATGTAAACAAATTTCAATAAACATTTTTTTTTTGTATTTCTAGAAATATTTTTTTGTTTTAATAATAAAATTGTAACTTTATTCCTAGTGAAAACATGAACAAGAATGAGAAAATTAAAGAGAAGATAGTATTTTGAACAAAAAATTATGTTTCATTGTCTCCCGCCAATGTTCCACAGTGCTATTCTATATTAAAGGACATACCTGAGGTAAGATCTCAGCCAATTCAGACGGTTTTTCAAAAATGAAGTGTTTTATAAGGAAAAACAAAAGTGAAACGAATTTCACTCTGGACCATTTTTATTTAGCATAATCTGTAAGAAAAACAACCGTGTTTTTTATAAACTACACCTTAAGGGCTCAGGTAAAGATTTTATTTTAAAATAATATCGAAAGAATAGAAACGATAACTGAATCTTTAAAAAGAGATACAAATTGCGATCTGAGAATTGCAAGCATAAGCGATTCTGACAAGAAATGGGCTATGGAAGATACCAGAACATACCACTACTTCATTTGATACAGGGCAATTAAGGTTTATAATGAAATACCTAACTTTATAAGCAGAGCAGAGACTTTGACAATTTTTAAACAAAAGCCAAGGACCCATTTATTGTAAGAATTGTTATTATTCATAGGCAGAATTTCTAAACAGTCAATCGTTGCTGTGCTTTTTCGTACTGCTGTATAACTCTGTAGAACGTTTTAGTTAATGATTGCTGGCGAATACAATTAAATAAATAAATAAGTGAAACCTCAATACGTTAAACAGAAACTTTGAAAGCAATTGCCCCTCCCCTAAAAGCCGTACTAACTTTACAGGATCCCACATGTAGATGGCGAATTCCATAACATTTGACGTGTCACCTACATGTCAGATCTTGTAAGCTGTATTCGTTTGCGTCATACATTGCAAAACCATTTGAAAAACGAACATTCTAATTAGCTAGTTCGTTGGGACACCCTGCATAATGTTATAAAAATTAACAAACGTTTCAATTTTGACTGTTAATACCTTCATCTCTGCCGGAAAACACATCTGCCGAAAGTCTTCTCAGGGTGTGCTGTAGATTCCTGGAGGCTTGCATGAGACTCGGAGGTCTGCTGGGGGGAGAACTGCCCGTGCTGGGGGGCGGAGGTCGGGCCCCGGACACTGTACTCAGTTGCAGCTGTATCAGCATCATGTGATCGCCCAAGCGCATGCTAAGATTCAAAGGAGCTTTACCACATAGGAACTCATTCACCTGAGTATCGTTTAAAGATTCTAGAGCCTGCATTATCCCTATTTCCGGACGTTGTGTCTGAAAACAAGAACACATCTAAATAGTTTTTTTTTTTCAATACATTAAATTTATTTAGGAAAAATCAAAAATTACGAATTGGTGATAACTAAGAACAGTCCTTTTTTATTACATATTTGAAGCAACAGTGCCGACAAAAGCAATATCTTCGTTTTTACAACACAATGTTCATGATTCTTTTTCTAATCGGGTGTTGTAATAAAGCTAAAACAAAAGACGACGCAGTGCTGATATGGCTATTACAGCATACTGTGCTGTAATGAGATATTAACGTGGGTGGGGGGGACTTTTGCCGGAACGTAATATAGACGATTAATGTGCAAATTAGAAAAAATACTGTAAAAAACGTGTGCCACAATGACATGTAATGCTCGTACTTTGAATCTCTTGCCGCTACGCGGCTCGAGATTCAAACTTGTACTCGCATTACATAAACGTCATTATGACACTTGTGTTTTAAAATACTATTAACGTTTTCTTTTGTTGTTTTTGAGAATCGTAGCGACTCCTGTCGGTGATTTCAGAAAGTAGGAACTGCGACGCATTGTTCATGCGCACAATACAGCGAATCTAATCGTTAAAATATAGGCTTATAAATACAAGCACCTGTAATTTATGTTTAATAATAAATCAGTTATAAAAAGGAATGAAAATTCGTTCAAGACATCAAATTCATTTCCTCAACAGTTATTACGTTAACGCATTTAGCTCGCACTTTGACAACGATTAAAAGTGAGGTTATGGGCAGCAACGATATCAGACAAATTTGAAAATATATCAACTTTTAAATGTTTAGAAATAATAATTATAAATAAACGAATAAAGTTCATCTACCGTCTAATAATCTGAAATCGAATGCATATTCTTACTCATCTTTAGTTAACTCTAACATTAAGAAAACTTGACAAATATCTTTATTGCAGCGTTGCCAGATATATATCGGTAAATACTAAAATACCGTTTTCATAAATGCCATTGCCTGGTGTTACAATTTAAAATGGTAACAGCAGCAAAAATTGGCTCTCATTGGTGCCGGAGCGTTTGATGTAGTTGTGACGTCAAAAAAATAGCCTTGAAGCAAATTTGGTCTTTCTGTATTATTTTAACACTCAGTTTTCTTCTTTAATTTATACCAATCATAAATAACGCGTGCTTTAGAAAGGTTAGTACAATATAAACTCAAAATGACGGAATTATGTTAAAAAAAAATACGATATTGCCATTTTACAAAAACATTATTTCAGTAGTTAATGGGACATCTGGCAATACTGCAATGAGATTATTTTTATAATTTTTTTGTTATTTAAGCAATTATGCTTTTGGAATTACAAATTTATCACTTCAAATAATAGAGTTGGTTTATGTCAGATTCAAATAAAAAGAAATTTGCGCTGTACTGACATCAAGGTGTATTAGCAAAGATTTTTGTACTTTAGAATCGTGTACCTCTTCAGTTCATGAAATAAAAATAAAACAGTTCTCATTGTTAATGGTACATTAGTATATTAAGTAGTGTTAATTATCTTTTTGTTGTTTAATACAGTTAAATTAAATTTTATCCGCTCCACCCTAATATTAAAATAAAAACAAATCGTTAATATGTATTAAAGATTTGGTTATAATTTCTTCTAGAGCATCGATGCACAGACCGCGGCCCGCCGGTCGAATACTGGTGGCCCGCCGACAGCAAAAATAATACTCTCGTACATTCGAAAAATATTGCCACGCTTCAAATTAATAAATTCTTTTTCAATTTTAGTACATTATTATCAATTCTTTATTGTCTTTAATTACCTATACTTCTGGCGGCCCGCCATCAGTTCATGATTTGCCCGAGTGGCCCCTAGTCTTAATAAGTCTGTGCATCCATGTTCTAGAGTATTTCACGTCCTGTGGTTGCCCATATGTAATTTTGACATTTATAATTCGAACAAACGTCATTTTTACGTTGATTAAAATTTTTATCCATAACGGTTGCTACTTATTCTTGCATCACCGTGCTTCTTAAAACAAATATATTCAAAGTGAATAAAAAATAACTATGTATAATACCTACTTATTTAGTATTTTCGCGGAAATGCGATTTATAAAAATCGTTCTCACTTTCTGTGCCTATCGATAATTACTACATTGGCGGGATGGTAATAATTCTGCATATTTTATTCATCGTTAAATACCGCCGAACAATAGACAATTAATGGTATAATCTAATGCACACGCAAGCTACTGACAAAGTCACACATACATGCATATAGGCGTGCTTTGTATAACTTTGTATGCGATTTGAGGAAAGTTATCTTGTATTTTGTTATTCGACTATTATTGGAAGTTAAAAAAAAAAACGGAGAAATTATGCAATGAAAGCTACAAAATGGTATAAATATAATATACGTTATAATTTGCAGGTAGTACGATAGGAAATAATAATATTAAACTCTTATTCAGTAATTGCATTGATCAAATTTGAATTGATTCCATCATCCTACTGGATAATGCCAATTGATATTTTTGATATTCTAAATAATAGATTAGTAAAATAGCATTCATTTAATATGTGTCAAATATGTTTTATACCAAAAAAGAAAAAGCAATCAAAATCACAAAATAAAAACTATTTAAAACAGAAAAATAAAACCCAAAAAAAATAATTCTAAAGAACTGATATTTATTTTAAATGTAAATTCTTATATAATAAATAAAAACGCGAAATATTAATTCACAGTGTTCACTTAATTAGTAGTAACAGTATTTTGCCCGTGTTCCTTTATTAATTCATTACCCACACAAGCATTTAGTAAATGTGTATTAACATTGCAACATCTGACATGCATAAGTACTTTACACAAATATTTGCTTATTGGGCGTTTTATTTTTAGTACTTGCTTGTTTCGTGTACACCCACAATGCTGATGACTATTTTATTTGGGTCTCATAGTTTCTGTAGGGTGCGTTAAAAACGAGTTGCAACTAATTTATTAAAAATTTAAAGTGAAATAATGATGATTTAAGAATTGCTGCACGACTAAATGGATATGACAGACGCCTACTATAGCAACATTTAAATTTGCATTAAATGGTTGTCAATTGTCAATGTAAATCAATTAATAAACAACTGATAAATTTACAGTTATGTGCAAATATTTATTTCAGATTAGAGGAAAATGACAGAAAAATCAGATGTAGAGTAATGTGCTGACATTACAAAACTAATATGAGTCTAATTAGCCTGCATAATACACAATATCTGTAAACAAGGCCATTGTCAATCAGTTTTGACTTTTCCTTTGGTTATGTGTCTAATTATCATATTAGCTACTTACAGTATAATCACGAAATTAGCGAAAAGAAAGCACATATTACATGATTCATCAATAATTCCTATTAAGTAAAATAAAGTTGTGAAAGAATAAATAAATAAATGGATACATACAACCAGTCCTGTTTCCACATTAGGTAGTAAAGTAACTTTTGAACCATCTGATACACCATGTTGTGTGATAATACCTTCTTGCAATTGTCTGGAACACAAAGGGGAGGGACATCATTAATATTACCCATCGACGTTTTTTATACGATTTTCAAAATGTGTATAAATATCATATGCATAAATAAAAACACACTTGTCTCGAAATAATAAACATATCCTGTCTCTGGGCAGTTTCAGCTTCTTGGACACCAATTTCTTCAGATTCTCGACAGTTATGTTCGGCTCTACGGTGAGCGAGAAGTCGCCCCCCGTAGTGGGGCTTATTTGTATCGAAATCTGTGAATGTTGGCCACACCCCTGAGAAATGGGGTTAGAGCTGGATTCTGCACTGTCTTCCATTGCTATTCTGTCTATATTTACACCCCGGAGATGAACTCACACACGACACAGTTTCACTTTAAAACACTGCGAGACGCCTTTGTTCCTAATCTGCCCCTATACACCATTTCCAAACTCATAAATCGCACGGGAAAAAAAAACAATTACGGTATCGCTACAGCTCGGTGGATCTGACAGGTTTTGGTTGCGCTGCAAGTGGGGTGTCCCATTGGTGGGTGGGGAATTGAACATAGAGAACATGGCACGGCAACCACAGCAAATGAGAGTATAGTGAGTTGCCTAATAAGAATAGCGTCGATTCCAGGTCGATTCATATAAGACAACTTCAAATTCACAGCATATTGGATTGACTATATACAGGATTTCTTAATACACATTTTGTATCTACGTACAACCACAAATATAGAGAAAAACGCTTACTCGTTGGCCTGCAATAACTGTCCTACACGTTTAATTCACATGTAGAAACGGAAAACTAATATATTACTAACAACAAAATCACAATTGTCCATTTAAGCAAAATTCAAATTTACCGCAATTATTTTTAGTTACATCTTATGTGGTTACATATAACATGGAGATATTAAAATATCGATAACTAGAAATTCGATGTTTCAATGTTTAAATCACACACACACACACATTGTGTGTCACATTGGCAACGTTTCACATTATAAAAAATAACAGTTTTTGTAAATAACCAATATGCAATATTAAAATATTACTGAAAAGAGAGTGAAAAAGCAGAAAATGTATAATGCACTGATTTAATATCTAGCAAAGCCTTACATCCCTCTTCAAATCCACACAACGCTTAATTGGATTTGCAGTGAGATAATTTTTAATATCTTATTCTCATCTTAAAAATTTATCTGGATGTAGTGTAAAAAATAAATTTAAAGTGAAGCAACAAACTAGTTATAACATTCGCTTTTTCATTTTATTATATGGATTTGTTTAATACATATATATATATAGACAAATAGATTGTATTGAAACGTGATACTCCTTATACGATATGAAATTTGAGTACGTAACGTAGAATGCAGATACAAATGTGCTGAACATACAATCAACAATACGTGCATATGCCAAGAATTATTTTTTATACACAGTTGTAATAGGAATTTTTATCTAACAGAAGCTCTTAAGTTGGTAGTTTGGGTAGTTGACATCGCTTATTGGACGCGCCATGTTTATGGCTTTGTGTTTGTTTTATCAGTGAGACTTTTAAGCCGGTTTAATTTGAATGAAAAGCAGCAATTTGAGGTAAGTCAAATTGTATCTAGACGCATTTTTTAATAATCTTTCCGAATTCACACGCCAAGGAATGCGTAAAAATCGCATTTCCCCAATAAAACTTGACGCTTTTATAATTGCGGTTTAAATAACCGACAACAAATTCTCTTTATAAATACAACGTTAATTACACCACTCACGATGCGGATTTCATTCTCGATGATTTTTCGCTTTACGTATTGTTTAAATTGGGGATAACTTGCGTCTAAAATTATCTATTTTTTTTTTTAAAACATTTTTATTAGCTTTAAAGATTAAAGTGCTATAGAGGAGGACACTCCTTGATAATTCAAACTCATTTGAGCGTATAAACGCCGCGAACGGTGCGTAAAGAGAATTGTGTGCTTTAATAAATTCACAGGAACAATGAGTCAAAAGGCCGGAAAGAAGCTTCGCAAACGTTTAGATGATGAAGTGGAGATGAAATCGACCTCTGCCGATGGTGATAATAAAAAACAAGAGGAGAACGTCGAAAACGGCGTGGAAAATGAGGAAAAATGTATGAAGAATGGGACGCCAGAAGAAATTGAAGTTAATGGTACAAATGAAGGTGATTTAAACGTAATCGATGAAGTGCAAGAACAATTGCCAGAAAAGGTAGGGTTTTCGTTATGTTTATTTTTTATTTTAATAACAACACATATGATATGACAAACAACACTGATAACAAAACACTTAACAACTTAATTATAAGGTAATTTAATGAATTGATCGTTTTCTCTCCCTTTACATTTTAAAATTCAACGGGGGATCTTGTGGGTGGTTGATGTGGCTCATTTGTATATAGTGCTTAATATTATAAAACAGTAATATGCATAACAAGCCGTTAGATAGATAATAACAGTTCTAATAAACCTATATCTAAGCAGTTGGAGTGATTGACACCCTGGCACTGAAATAATATTAATAATAACAATTATTTTGTCTGACAAGATTTCTTTTGAAATAATTGTAATAATGTTTAATTGTGACTTCATCTCTTAATACACTACAAACTACATTATAATTTTTTGAAAAAATTATTTTTGCTAAAAATATGACAAAATTAAGAATAGATTTATTCGGTTTTGCTTAAAATTCGATTAACAAACGGCTATAAAAACATTATTTTAAATATGGCAGCTTTGTTTTCAAAAAATAAGTATGTTTTGTTTAGTTTTCAAAGAAATGCAAATTCTTTAAAACCTGTACTTTACAGATTAAAAAAATAATTAGAAAAGAACTTTTCCTATAAAGGATTAAACAAGTAAACAAACAAAAAGACTTGAAAGTTAATCAAGCTGGAAGTACACAATAAAAAGACTTAAATATAGAGTGCAGATACCTCCTCCAGGTCGCATTCTTTGCTTATATCATCCTCTTCCTGTGTTATTTCCTCATTATTTTGACCTACATGTTCACGTAACAGCTTTTTATACTATTCAAGATTTTTGTCACTGCCTGACTTTTGTCCAAGTGCTTTTTTTCACTTTGGATCTTTTTTTTGTGGACTGTTATTTTACAGGACCTTTGACAGCAAAAAATTGTATAAGATCTTTGCTAACTTTCGATTGGGTTTCAAATCAAGCATTGGAAGCATGGTATTTTAATTTTTCCTATTTTTTGAATTGGCGGTTTTTATAGTGAGATTCTGGGAGATAATTCTGTAACGTAATTGTTTCTTACAGTAAAAAAATTAATTACTGTATTATAATACAAGAAATATGTACATACTGGGTGAGTTTTTTATCTTGAGTCAACGGAATATCTCTAAAACACTGCATCAAATCAAAAAAAGACCTTAATAAGATTTGTTAAAATGTAGGAGGCTCACTGAATAGTGCCGAACTACTTCCCCAAAGTGGGAGGGGGGACCACTTTGAAATCTTAAATGGGAACCCCCATTTTGTATTGCAGATTCGGATTCTACGTCATCTAGTATGTAGTTTTTGCTTGAAACTTTTTTTTTTTTCGATTCGTAACAGATTGCGCTGTAATCGCAAAATACATGATTGTGAACGTCTAGAAAAAATACACAAAAAAGGGAAGCAAGCAAACATGATTTTGTGTTTTCTTTGTTTTAACATAAAGTAACATTTCAAAATGCCATGTTCGAAACTGTGCCCCTTCACTTCGATACATTTATTTATTCGCAATTGGAACGCTATTCAACGATACAAAACCGTACTTTATTCAGTGCTTGACAAGCTGTGAATACTTACTCATTGTCCGATCCCCATTTAGATTATTAATTATTAATCCAAAACAAATTAGGTAATGTTTAATATTTGAACAGTAATGAAGGCTATAGCATTACAAGAGAGAATTGAAATTATTTACAAACGTGATTGTGAACGTCTAGAAAAACTACACAAAAAGAGAAACAAGCAAACATGATTTTGTGTTTCTTTTATTTTAACATAAACTAACATTTCAAAAAGCCGTGTTCGAAACTGTGCTGCTGTGAAGCAGCACAGTTTCGATACATTTATTTATTCGCAATTGGGACGCTATTCGACGATACAAAACCGTACTTTATTCAGTACTTGACAAGCTGTGAATACTTACACATTGTCCGATCCCCATTTAGATTATTAATTATTAATCCAATACAAATTAGTTAATGTTTAATATTTGAACAGTAATGAAGGCTATAACATTACAAGAGAGAATTGAAATTATATTTACAAACGTGATTGTGAACTTCTAGAAAACTACACAAAAAGAGAAGCAAGCAAACATGATTTTGTGTTTTCTTTATTTTAACATAAAGTAACACTTCAAAAACCCATGTGTTCGAAACTGTGCCCCTTCACTTCGATACATTTATTTATTCGCAATTGGAACTTTATGCAGTACTTGAAAAGCTGTGAATACTTACACATTGTCCGATCCCCATTTAGATTATTAATTATTAATCCAATACAAATTAGTTAGTGTTGAATATTTGAACAGTAATGAAGGCTTATTAGGACATTATAACAAATCTTATTAAGAACTTTTTTTGATTTGATGCAGTATTTTAGAGATATTACGTTGTCTCAAGATGAAAAACTCACCCAGTATATTTTCTAAAGTAGGTAATTAGCGGTACCTAAAGTTTCATGTAAGAAATCGTGAAAAAATTTATATAAATCGGTAGAGGTGGCAGCACTGTCACCAACTAAACTATAACAGAATATAATAGAAAATATTACAGATTCAAGAGGGTGAAGACACAAAATTAAACAACCAGAAAGACATAATACAAGAGGAGAACCCCATAGAACCAGATAATAAAGAATGTGGGGAAAATGACCAGACAAAACAGGAAAATAAAATTGACGAATTAAGTGAAAGTAAAACAAATAACGAGAAGGAAATGGAGCCCCTGGTTTTAGAGTCCGAAGAAGTGGATCCTGAATTAGAATTCGAGGAAAGCTCAGAAGCCGACTCTCAAAACAGCTCACCGATCATACGATCCAGAACGAGGCGTTCTCAAACGAGGAACATCCCCACGCCGAAGACACCGAAAACGATCGACACGAACGGCGAAGACAAGGCGTCGGAATGTTCGGACAAACCGTCGATCTTCACGATACCCACACCGGAAGTGACCGATACCGAGTCCGAGGTGTCCGTATTCAAACCGGTCACGGATATTTACGATACCAATCAGAAATCGTTAGGGAAATCGATCATCAGCGAAGACTTCGATTCCTTCCAAAACATCAGCACGAAAGCGGTGATCGGCAGCGACACGACGCTAAACGAGGACTTGAACGGCGAATACGAATGCAGCCCGTTCCTGGCCGAATCCAAAGATCGTCCGGTAACGGAAACGTTGAAATGCATTTCGGGGCGGAAGAGCATCAGATCGATGAAGGATTACGGATCGGGCGGTAATTCGAGGAGGGAATATAAGTTCTTGCCGAGTTTCGCTTCGGATAAGATGGGAGGCATGAAGAGGAGAGGGGCTAGCAACGATTCTCCGGATTATTCGAAACGTTTCAAAGCCGAGTCACCTCCGCATGTGTTTTCATACATTTACGATCTGAAGAATCGCTTTACCAAATCGGAGATTCCGTCGAGCACGCCCAAACTGACCGGATACAAGAGTAAGAATGTTTTCGACAACACAAACGTCAGTAAAATATCAGTGAACGAAGGTGAAGAAGTCGCCGAGAAGAAATGGTGTACGGTGATGTAAAAAAAAAAATTATAATGCTCCTCTCTCCGTTGGTGTTTTTGTTTTTGCGAAAGTGGGGTTAGAAATTGATTAATTTGTTTTTGCGAATTGAATGACTTCTGTCTTTTCTAATTGACGGTTTGATTCTTTGTTCTTCCTATGTATATGGATTTTCAGTAATATATTTCTATCCTGCTTTCGAAATAATATTTTTATCATCATTATCAAGACGATTATTATTAGTGTTTGCAATAGCATCCTTTTTTTTCTTTTTATTTCTTTTGTTTGATATTTATAGAATCATAATTATATTATTTGTTAGATTCAAGCCATATATACTCGTACTTTTATAATTTAGTTATCCTAAAACTGCCACTTCATCAACATCAGTTAATTGTATAGAGCCTTCATTTTATTATGAAAACCGCGTGACCACGAATATAGGCAACCCAAATTACACCAGTTCTGCTTTGTCTGAGTTGCCAACTTGTGATGTTGATTACAATTTTATATCCTGACGTATACCAACATTGAGATATTGAATACCCCCCCCTATAAATTACTGATCACGTGACTTCCAGTATTAAACGAAGGATCTGTATATATTTGCACTCCTTTCGTATTTAAACAAAATCTCCCATTTCTCTGAATTTCTGCAGCAGAACGTAAATTTTTTTGGTCTTTTTTTGTAAATAAATTTACCTTTATTTTAAATCAAAAACTGCAGTTCTAAATTAAAAAAACAAAAGATTATATTACAATTAGACTGATTTTTTAATATTGTTTGTATAGCCTTTAGATTAGTGTTGTAATCTTGATGATTATAAATATACTTTATGTAATAAATAATCCAGATTTTTACTTAATCCATTCGTAGGTGTACATAAATAAAACGACAACACATTATGACATCTTTTATTATTAACTGTCTTCAATCGCTGTTCGCACCCATCATTCACACATTTATAAGTAAGTACATATACATTATAATAATCTTAAAGTTTATATAATGTGTCAACTTATTTAAGAGATGGGAAAATGTATTTTTACAGAAAAAAAAAATTATATGGTTTTCACCAGAAACCTATTTATTATTGATGTTCAAAGTTACTCTAAGATGTGTAGTTTTAAGTGTAAATTAAGAAAAAAGGAAGTTGTGGTAAGTAAAAATATAATATATATAATATCTGATTTTTTAAGCTATAAAAAATATTCATCAATTAGGAAATTATGAATGAGATAAAATTTCAAAGAACAAAGAAACGTTTTCGCTTTTTTTTTCGAGTTTCATACTTAAAAGCTTGGAAAAACCTGTTAAAAGTCCACTGATTCACCATAAATCCACCGTATTTTAGAAATAGGAACTTTTATAGGTTGGCAGCTATAAAATCACCAGAATTGCGTGTTGCATGCAATGAAAATTGAAAAATTGCACTCAGCTGATCGAAATCAATTGAATGCGTATGCGTGCAATTTCTATTGCATACAATAAAAATTGCGAACAGTAAAACGGCCTTTACGAAACATGTATGCATTTATAACAGAAGTGTTAACATCGCTTCCTTATTGCATTCCCTTAATATGGCTCTAAAACCAATGATTACACTGAGGAACATGGTTTTTTTTTCTTTTCTTGTTAATGTCAGCACCTGAACAAACGTTACAAATGAATCTCCTTACCAATTCTTTCTTTGAAGGAGAAATTTGCATAAAATTTCTTCAAAACTGCACTGCTCTTTTCGAACAAACACAAAAGAATTTCAAATCAACAAGTACCACATGTCCTGCTAAACATTTCATATGGTTTTTTTAATAATGAATTTTGTGTAATAGAAGTATTTTTTTTAGTAACTTCATTGTTGTACTTACTATTTGTTTCAAATCTTGTAAAATAGTGATACTTAATAGATCCCCTTGATCTATTAAGTATATTTTCATTTAGTTATTGCTGAAAATTTTTAAGAATGCCTCTGAATATCAAAAGCCAACTCAAAACTAAGAAAGTTTCATTGCAAATCGTTTTCCCAAAACCACCTTTTAATTTCGTCTGTAATCGCTCAATTAACACTGCACCTAAACTAAACATCTGTATAAAATAACTTTTCCTTGAACCTTTATTATATAGAAACTTTTTTTTGCACAATCACTAATAATTTCTTCCCCATTCGACTTATTTTTAAGTAGACACATAATATTATTTTAGGACAAACAATACCTAAACATCTAAATATTTAATTTGCGGTACGTGTAGCAGGGCTGATAACTTTAAAGCGTGGAAACCACTAAATTTAATCCGATATATAGATAATTCACAGCCCCTTGCAAGTACAGGAGCATATGAGCAATCACTATTCCTATATACCTCATATAAAAATATTTTTCTAGTCCTGACAATGCCTTTTATAACGCCTCTTTCTTAATTTAGAAAGTACTCATTCAATCGTCTAAGTCTAAGAATTGGTATCATTTTTTTTTTTTTCAGAATTTTTTAAATAATTCGGTGTATATCTCAAAGACAAATCACATGGGGGTAAGGTACTTATTCATGTTTTAATTATAAAATAACCACCATTCGAGTTTCTATTTTATTTGCTTGTTGCGAATGACAGGGTATT
This sequence comes from Cetonia aurata, assembly GCA_949128085.1. Classification (NCBI taxonomy): domain Eukaryota; kingdom Metazoa; phylum Arthropoda; class Insecta; order Coleoptera; family Scarabaeidae; genus Cetonia; species Cetonia aurata. Next base: position 40,077,240 of record OX421887.1, on the reverse strand, counting down.
ATTAAAAAAAAAATCATTTATAGCACCTGCAACTGTCAAAGAAATGCTTGAGCTATTAAATTAAGAAAGAGTTCTCATTTTTTTTTAAATATAATCTAATACATCTCCGTATTCGATGGTCCATAGTTTTTTTACAAAAATATTTTTTCAATTGATTAAATCAGACATTCACAGTAACCCTCCAAGCTTTAAAGTCACCTGCCCTGATTAACAATTTTTTTTTGTTATTTAATTTTATTATTATTGTTAAAACAAACCTGTTTAAGTATTGTATGTCTACATTTTTAATTAATACAGGCCATTATATTTTCCTACAAACTTCCTACGTTCTTTTATCATGAATATTTAAGTTTAAAATACACAAAAAACGTATTTCTCTAGCTCTTCATCAACAACTATTATTTATATAGGTCTTCATTAGTATAATCATAAGCATTGTTTTAAATTTGTAAAGGTTAATTACGTACACTTATACTTGGAGGTAAATCCGTTAAATTTTTAATTTTTTCAAGTTGGTATCGATGGAAATTAACTACAGCGTAAACATTTGGAATCGGCTTCTTTTCAGAAATCGTCGGAAAAGGGGAACACAGAGAGGGTTAGTAACGTTCTTGCTTTAACACATGAGATATTTATGTCATACTATCACAATTATAATGCGTACATTTGCAACTTACTATTCTCTCAATAAATAGTTTTTAGTGCAAAAGGATTAACATCTACTTGTATAACGAGCTAGTAAAATTTGAATTTTCCAGTAAGCCAAACATTAAAGCGAGAAATTACCTAAGATTTTTCTATTCATAGATCTGAAAGATATTACTAAGAAATAATTGATGGAAAATTTAAATTTTGCAGCTTAATTATAATAATTACTTACAGTATTCTTAATTTCATTCGAAGTGTGCTTACATAGAACGTTAAATTACACACTCTCATTTTCTTAAGCTACACAATAATGGTAAAATGTATAAATCCTAAGTAACTTTAATTTTCGGCGAGATAAAACTAATACGGATATAATCATAATCAATTTCACTAGGACTAAATAAAGAAATAGACTAGATTCTAGGGAATTAACATTTGTTTATGATCTTAGAAGACTACCACTAATAGATTTAAATCACACACTTTATATTTCATTAATGATTTGAATATTATATTATACATACATACTACATAACGACGTGGCATTCAAAATATATTTTATCAACTAGAACTTCTGAAAATTAATGTGTATAATACCTAGGTAAGGTATCCGCTCATTTCGATATAAGACATGTCAAAAAAAACTAATCTCGCTTCTAACAATTCTAACCGCACTTTTATCTTCCATGCGTTTTTTCTTATCTTGTTTTTTTTTTATAGTTGATGAAATAGTTTTTACATGGCACGTTATATGCATTGCTTCACACAAAGCCATACAGAAACACTATTTAAAGTTACAATAATAATACCTATATATTTTATATTTCTAAAAATATAATCTACAGCGGTTTTTTATGAGGAAAATATTGACGAAGTATGATATGAAAATTAAATCACTAACGCACAAATCCCGTGTCCACATTTACTACAGGTATCGATAATTAGATAAAGACAAACAAATTGAATTGTAGGTACTGCAGATGATCATAGCTTAACTATGTGAACTTATAGGTTACGTTTTCAAGAGCATATATGCACTTCCTAATGGCTTCCTATAAAGTGACAGTTTGTAGCACAATTTAAAAACACACCCAATATTTTATATAAATAACGCCGACAGACAAGTAAATACTGTGAATTTCTAATAATGAATATAATCTATAACGAAGTATATATAAATTTAACGTGAAGTGCTGTTAATGTAGGTAAAAATCCAAATACAAAGTGATGATTAACGGTAAAAAAAAAACATTTTTAGGTTATTTCATGCGTCAAATTGACGCGTTTTTAGTGAACATTCGGAAAAGTAAGTTACTCATACGCGTTTTGAACTAATTTCTCAGCCTAAATATAATTTTAAAAAACTTGAGTGTGAGATTCTGTTAATGTCAACAGAAGTAAATTTATGGCAAGTAAAATGCAAAGTTAATTAATTGCAGAAGATTAAAGCATATTTTCATATATTTTACAACTAATATGTGAGGCAAATCGAATCGTTTAAGACAACAATGGATGTATTCGTTGGAAGTCGTAATTAGACGTATAATATATAAAAAAATTGGAAGCATATCTTTGACGAAAAGGAATCTAAAATGAAATATTTCGCTAAAAGTAGGCTATATCTAAAATATATTTAACATTAACTGATAAAATAATATCAAAACTTTACATCCTACCATTCTTTTCTTATATTTCGGTAATTATATTTATAAAAAAAGTAAAAGTTAAAAAAAATATTTTATAAAATTCTCGAGGGATTAAAAAATAAAATATTCCTACAAATACTATATGGTTATTTAATCTAGGTTGTTTTTAAGGCTTCTTTATTGTCTTATGTTCCACTATACTTTTAAAAATTGATAAATATGAACTTAATAAAAAAAAATAATGCAACACAGTGGTGCCACGATTCTAAAATGTGTATCAAGTACAAATATGAACGTAAACACTAAACACACATATAAATCGAATCGTTAATAAAAAAAAAATATGCATGCAATTTTTGCAGATGTTTTTTCTTCTTTGAAAATGAGAGATTAGAATCGTATACGTGCGACTTGTAATAAATATAAAACATATTTAGTAATCCTTTGATATGCAATATGTATATTTAACGGTATGACATTTGGACCAAATTTCTTTTGTACCTCAGTTCGATAATATTCAATAAAATAATCTATTTTTAATGATTATACAATGAAAATAATATTTCTGTTATAAAATCTCAGGTAATTTCATTCCTCAAAGTTTAAGTTGTCAAAAAATATGGCGGAAAATTTAAATTCTGTTTAGTGGGCAGCAAATAACGTTTATTCTTATAACTTTTTTAACGTTGAATTGCCTAATTACTAGTAAATTAAAAAAAAAAGCAATTTTAATTCTTTCGAGGTGTGGCACCCAAAACATTAAGGAAAACATCTGCAAAAATTTTAAAATTTCGAAAACAAAATCCACATGTACGTTTCTTGAATATACTCTTATAATAGAAAAATATTAAAAAGAAAGAATTAAATAAATATTTCACGATATCTTACTATACATAATGAATTATATTATAGTTTACGTTATATATAATATATATTTATTTATATATTTCGATGTAACATTTATAAGCTGCTTAGGACTAGACAAATATAGCTCATGTTTTTTAAAATCATTCTCACATCTGCAATCTAGTGACTCACGCATTCAACTATTATTATATATAGTAATATTATGTCAAATCACTACGTTTAATAATTGGTAATAATAGATTTATGTAAGTCGATATATTTGAGCTTTCTTATTAACATACATAATAAGTCACAGCTTCATGTATTCTGTAAACATTTAAGGTTAGGAAAATTTAGTTATTTAGCAGTATTAATCTTTGAAGATCCCTACTGCCAACCTCAGTTAAAAAAAAAGCATAAAATATGTTTGCAACTGCACGCTTTTTAACATAAATTTGCATTATCTTTCTTTAATTATTTATATTACACGATATATGCTTACAGAAGGGATACATGAAACAAATACGCGTTATTAACATCTACATTTTCTATTTTTAATAATTTTTTTTTGTTCTTTATATCATAAGAATTACTATTTTACGAACGTGATTCTCCCTTTCATAGAAAAGCTATTTAATATTAGTGTAACTACTTTTAATTTATCTTATAAACTCTTTTTTTTTTTAATATTATATCGATACTTTTGGATTACATCGTTGGATTTTTTTTTTTAATATTGACTGCACTATTAATTAACACTAATTATTCATCCTTCATTCCGCAATATAATGTAAATATCTCAGAGAATTTCTTATCAATAACAACAACAACAAATGTGCAATGTTTGCAAATGTATAAGAATGCAAATATATCGATAAAGGTGCACATTTAATAATAATATTTTTAAGTATGGAACACTTAGTTTATATGTAGGTACTTATTTCTCTCCCTTTTTTTGTTCGTTATCATAGGATAAATTAATATTTACTGGGACATTCCGGCGGATTCAATTGTCCGAACACGTTCAACTCGTACATACTAGCGAACGTTATAAAAATCAAGTACCAAATCATGAGAATGACGCCGTATTTTCTATCCAGTTTCCAACCGTTCAAGTGCGTCGCCCCCACAAGAAATACGACAGTTGACAGAAGGGATAATGTCGAGTACGTTAAGCCTGTCATGATAAATAATGCGGTTGGTAGTCATGCAATAGTTTAGTTATGTAACAAATCATAACCTTGAAAACATACTTTAAAATGCGTTTACCTTTGCTAATGACATTCACATGAGATCCCGGCTTGATTATTGCAGTTTGTATAAACCAAGGTAGGCCCAAGCAGACTAATATATCGAACACATTAGAACCAACAGCGTTGGACACCGCCATATCGCCGTAACTGCAATAAAAAAAAATAATTATATTTACGATTACCGACACACGCAGATTGGTTACCCTTCTTTTAAAACTGCTATGCTCGATAGGGCATCAGGGACTGAAACGCCAGCCGCCACAAATGTCAAACCCATCACTGTATCCGGAATATTTAACGTAGAACCTATTATTTATATGCTTCAGTAAAGGAAATCTCATTAATTCAATCATATAGTGACTCACCGACTATTGTGATCATCCATACCATGAAGTACGAGTAGAAAGAGATCCAAATCATGGATACGAAAAAGGTGAAGGGGTACCAGTTTTTGTATCGTTCTGTTTTGCAATCTGGCATCGTTTTCCTGGCCATGTAATGGATGGGGTATACAATGGCCCATTTTACTTGCGCGTACAAAGAACCATCTATCGAAAAATAATGTTAATTTAACGATAGTAAATAATATGGGACTACTAATCTTAAAATAGTGAAGACTGAACTGGGAATTAAATGTATCAGGCTCATGCAGTTGGCTCACATAACAAACATGAAGTAAACATAACCTATTCATGTATAAATCTAGTATTGCAATGCATTCCAGTCAGCTGTTCGTAGTAAACATTGGCAGAATTGACAAACACAGCAAGCTCTATTTTAAGTGCAGAGTATTATCAAAATTGGAATAAATAAAATGAAACAGTTACGAGAACTCAAGTCATTAAATAATAAGACAAACAAAATCAGAATTTTTTATGTATAGGTAAGCTTCATGCAATTGGTTTACATGATAGGTAAAAAGTGACATTAATTTGTGACGTATAAGTTATTAAACGCTTACAAGAGCTTACGTCATTAAATAATCAAGAAAAACCAAAATAGGGAATTTTAATGTAACGGCTTTTTACATTGGCTTACATGACAGATGACAAATAAACATAACCTAATATTTATGTATAAAAATGATTCAATCAAGGCAACAGCATGGTCAACTGTTAATTTACATAACACTAAATTCTATAGTATATAATCTATTTTGAATGTATCATTTATTTTTTGCTTAACAGCTGGTAATGGAAGTCGTTAAATAGTAATTGAAAATCGTTGAGTGAAACTCAACAACAAGTAATATCTTTATTGGTGTTTGCTTGTCGGTAAAGTATCACAAGAAAAAGTATTGCTTAAAATAATTGTAAAATATAAAAATTAGAAAATAAATAAAACACTTACAAGAGCAGTCAGGCATGCAACTTAACCGCTTACCCACTGGCTTCTCTAGTGGATTCGCGCTATTGGGGTCTGGTTCTTTAGGCCTATAATAGTCCTGTTGCGTTGGGACGACTGTTCCTTGATTTGGCGGATTTTGCATCTGATTCAGTGCTGCCCCGCTTAAATTACTCATGTCTACTATAAGAGAAAATCACCTCACGCCTTCCGCACGGAAACAACGATTATATTACCTTGATTCTCTGCGTTTTCTCCGATTTTTTCCGAACTTCCGTAGCTGTTGTGCTTCTTCTCCTCATCTAAGGTCTTATAGCTGACCAATCCCGACGCTTCCTCTCTAGGTACGGTTTTGCACGGTACCGGTAAAGTTTGGGCCCAACGCTCCAACTGTGAGTTGTAATGCAGGACTACGCAATAAACCAAGTACATGAACAGCATAAGTAACGATTCACCCCTGAAATTAGTATTGCAACGTTAAATGTCGAAAATAATTGTTTGGAAAACGATATTACCAACTGATAGTTTCGTCGTATATCGTGAACAACATGACCAAAATCGCGACAGCGTAGAAGAAGCAATCTCTAACCAACGGCCACCAATTCAAATAACAAACCGTGTTGGTGCATAACGCACACACGGAAATAACGAACATGATATTGAACACTGCCGATCCTATAACTCCAGAAACACCTATACAACAAAAAAAATATTGTTTCGAAAAGAGAATGATGTAAAAGTAAAACTTATATTACCGATATCATCTTTAGCGAAGAATACCCCTATTATAACCGTTGCCAATTCAGGAGCAGAACTCCCAGCTGCCATGAATGTGGCTCCGGCAACATCAGGTGAAAGCTTTAGTTCTATATACACCAATTAAAATTATGTAAATAAAAACAAAGTATTTCTAATCATGAAGTGTACCTTCACATATCCTATCCAGGGATGCTACAAAATATTCGTCACACACGATAGCCAACCCAATGAAAGTATATATAGCCACCAAGACATGTATTATGAGTCCCCCATGTTTTCGAGCGTTAGGTCCCATCAATGGTCTAGGAAACTGACACACGTAACGAAAAGAAATATTACGTAGCATATTTAGAAACAATATTTTAATAAGAAATTTATTTGAGTGCTTTCATAAGTCTATTGAAAACGCAAATTATCAAAAATGAATTAATTTTTACAAGCAATTAGTTTAATGAACCCCAGTACATCCACCAAAATTTTATAAGTACGATAAAAAAAAAATGTCAAATACACCGTTTTCGACAGCATTCTCATTTTTATCCATAAAATCCCAAGGAAAAGCACTGGAATTTTCCTGTTAACACAATAGCGCATTCTCGAGTTGAAGGCATTTTTATTGGCGAAATCTACATGAGTAATGCGACTAGTATTATGTACGAATGAGATAACAAAACAGATTTAACGATTCTGCAATGCCTTACGTTCATTTACATGTTCGAAATTTTAATTTTATTTACTGAAATACTGAAGAATACGAACTAAAAAAAACGATAATTTAATTTTATGTTTGCCACCAGGTTTCATTGTCAATTTTCAATGTCTATTTTTACTTTTACATCCCATTAAACGTATATTGTAGATGGATCCATTAACAACAATAACAAGGTGAATAATTATCCTGAACACTAATGGATTAATACTGACAATGAATAGTAGAACAAAACATTTGAGTTAAGTAAAAAATTGTAATTGTCTGACATATTCATACGAATAAGCACATTAAAAGCAACATACAAAATTTCAGAAGATATTACTAGGAAGAATATCAAAAGATAATGGAAAATCTAGCAGAAAAAAGATACTAAATGTAATATAAAGTTAAAAAATAAAAATTAAAATAAGATAATATACTAATAGAAGTGATTTTTAATCTCTTAAGTTTGTCATACTGTTTACAGTAATTAAAATAAGCATGACAGATATTTCCAATTATCGTTATATTTTCAATATGATAAAGCTTAAATTTGAAATCTTTGGATTAGGAAATAGAATAACTTTCCTTTCTCATCATATGAAAATATAAAATAAAATTCAAGGTTAACTTTGCTGTCAATTATAACGAATAATAATAAACATACTAAACATAAATAAAAAAGACGTAATGACAGATAACAATGTAACCAATCCAGGAAAGTAAATATGAAATATGAACTGGTTTATAACATAACCAAATTTTTTTATGCCAACTTCACACAATTGAAACTGTTTTATTTTTTGATCGATTGATTAGCCTTATTCATATAAAGATGTATTAAAATAAGCATATTAATTACTATTTTACCAGTCAATCCGTACAAGAAAATTAGTTTATTTTTATATTAGTTTTCCAGGTATACCAATCTATTTAATAATTTACCCATTCCTATCATTCTAAATGTGCATCTAAAGTATATTATGACGTTTACCTGTTCGATGGCAGGTGGCGTACAGTTTTTCCTTTTCGGTCTTAATGTCGGTACCGTACTTTTTGCGAAAGAGGTGCTCGACAACGTTTCGTTATCAATCTTCGAGGGAATTGTAGTCTTTACAGTCGTACCAACTGTAGTCCGAGTAGAACTTGTTGCTGTTGGTTTGCTAGTGGTAGTTGGCTTGGTTGTAGGTGGTGTTAATACGGTTGGAGGATTTGTAGTGTTTATTGTAGGTACTTTTTCGATTACATTATGGTGAATCGATTGGTTGACAGCAGCGAGCAGTGGTGCTATTTGCTGCTCGTTGGAGGCATTCGTTTTATGCAGTTTGTCGCTAAGGGAAATATCGATATCCTTCGATTTCTCTGAATAGACATGTATTATCGAATAGATTAGGAAGAGCAGAGATATCTGAAGGAATTTGTGCCTCCTGGTTCTCTTCATGTTCTGTTTAAAAAAGTGATGAGGTTATCTGATATGAAACTTTTAGTTATTTGTTTTAAATAAATACGTACAAAGTTATTAAAATATATAGATATAATAAAGTACTTGAGTTACTAACTCTGTATAACTAAAATTTTATTGATTTGGGAAACAGACAGAGGCCGTTTACTTGGCAAATTGACAAGGCCAACAAGATGAGAGTACCAGACCGTCTGGAGCCCGAATTTCCCGTCTGATATATAGGACAATGAAATTCCGATCCTTTATTACCTCGCACGATCACTAAAATCTATTACAGACGCCTAATGTCAATTTATATAACATTTCTTATAGTCAGGGATTAAATAATTAATATAATCACTGAAATATTCGTTGTATCAGTACTGAATGGTTGAGAGCACTTTATTAATGTTTATTTGGTCATGCCCAATTTACATTATTAATAAAGATTTTCAAGGTCACATTTGTAATCATGTTTTGGTAAATTTTGAATATGGATAGTGTAAAATAGACAATGTTTTGAAGATTAGATTGTAACAGTAAAATTAGAACATGTTCTATTTATTAAATTTGTATATTAATTTATCAGCAATATTAGTACAAAACGTCAAGTAAGACAAATTGGCGACATCTATTAGTAAATTAGCGATTTAAGAAGCACTATTTTATTTTGTCCATTGTATTTCGATGTCTTAATACAATTTATAAGAAATAGAAATGTATTTATCATTTTTAACATAGATTATTACTTACATAACAGTCTCTACCTAGTATTTATTCCCAAATCACAACACACAATGCAATCAATAATATTCATGCAGTCTTATTTATACATACATTCCAATCCATTGTATATCAGCATATTGCATATTATTACCTATACACTTTCGCATTTTTCTTTTATTAAATCTTACTATATAACATACGAGTACGAGTACGCTTGTATTATTGTCAACCAGATCTCCCAAATTGCATATGGATAGGTACCTACCGTAACTTATCAACTGTTATTACCGCCATTGTATTGTGTTAATTTTAAGTGTGGGCGAAGAACTGATTATGCACATATTCGAATGTTACATAATTACGTATGTACATACAAGCGTTTCCGATTAGAGCAGAGATAACCAACTATGTATTCTTGTTTACTGCATGATTAGAAATATTACGTAGCCTTGGAAATTTGTTTTTTCCCTACCATATGATAAGAATAATTGTGATACGAATTTTCTGATTCAATCCAATAATAATAATATTCAATTAATTCATTCTTTTCTATAACATAGAATTGAGCGTTCTAAAGTCTTATATTGTGATTTTATGTTGGGAACCATGATATTAATGATGCTTTTCCTGTGTGTTTTTCTTTATATCTTTATTTTAATATTTAATTATATATATTGGTGCTTCAATTGCAATAAATTATTTAGCGTAATAATTATAATTTCTTTTGCAAACACGTCTTTTTCAAAAGTGAGGTTATATGTTCGTTGATATTCGTCAAAGAGTTAATAATAAATATAAAGTTTGCAGACTAAATATGCTTTTTAATATTATATTTAATATTGAAGTCAAGGTTTATTAAATAAAGGAAATTATCTCTCAATAGACAAGTCAAAGGTGAAATTTGATATAAACATCATTAAGATAATTATGTAGCAGAAAATATTGAATGGCCGAGTTCTGAGGATTTTTTATTGTTTCAAATTCAATATAAATCTATGCATTTCATTATAAAATTCTTATTTTTAGAAATTTTGACATTTGTGACAGAAATGTCAAATGACAGTTTTACATATTACTTACTTGAAAGCACAGACCTGATAGACTGCCAATGAACCGTATGCGCATCGCTACGGCGCACCATCAAAAATCGACAGGACATCTTGGAATACAGGCGTCATTACTTGCGTCACGATTCATGTAGCATCATGCTTACGTTAGTTTTCTATAGGAAGTTTTTGTGTTAAGCCACGTTAAGTTTTATGCAAGTTGACAAGTCTTACTGGTATTACCTAACCTTGTAGATCGATTGTTTTATTTACTCTCTTTGTGTTATTATTTCCCGGACTATTTCTTAATATTATAAATTATTCACCGAATATTTTTGATTTATTTGTAAGTATGCATATTATAGCATTAATAATTGGGCTTATGTGATAATTAATCCAGGTAGTTTTTCCTGAAAAAAGTGATGCCATCGTGTCGTGTAAAATCCTGCAAAAGCAATAGTTACAAAGATGACGGAGAACTAACTTTTCATATGTAAGTTGCAGAATAATGCCATAGCTTAAATATATTCTGAAATTATGATAATACTTGGTGTTTCTATGTGAAATAATTTTTTATAGAATGCCCAAACATTGTTGTGTGGATTACTGTTACAGGGACTACCATAAATCCCAGCAAAAGTAAGCGTGCATATGTTTGTTCATTACATTTCCTCGAAAAGGATTCTTATAGAGCGGGACAGATTGTGCGAATTAAAGAGGGAGTTATTCCAATATTGAATTCAGACAAAGAAAATCTAAAAAAGTATATTTTTATTTAGGATCACTTGATATTTCTGAAAACAAAGGGTAGAGGTAAATAAATGATGTATAACATATATATTTCTTTAAATTTTCTGCACTATTTCTTAGGTAAATCTAATCTGCCCATCAAAGGAGGTACGATATATTTGCCAGTTCACCGAAAAACCAATTCGGAAAGTAATGGTCTTGACAGGAAACAAGATTCCACAAGAAGAAAATTTCCTAACGACTTTTGTTTATTTATTATCAACTCACATTCCCCAAAACATTTTTTCTAGTTTATCCCATCATTTGTTACATATGTCACCTCTGGAAGAAACTCGTGTTTCAATTTTAAGTAAAACCATAATATCGTCTTATAGCAAAATTAGATTTCATAATTTAGCCAAGAAGTTTACAGAAAAAATACAAGGTAAATCAATAAGGAAGGAATTAAGTAAACTAATATTATTTAATCATCAATAAATTATACAACAACTACCGCAGTATATTATTTACTCTTAAAGACAACATACAATGTTGGATTGTTATGACAAGTCGTGAAGATCTTATGAAACTTGTATTAGATTTTTCCTACGTATTTTTATATGGCGTTGAAAGAAATTTTTTCTTTTCTCTCTTATTAAACCTGACAACGAATGAAGTATATGTTACCAGTTAATCGTAAGTTTAGAAACTGTTTATAGATCTAAGTTGTCCACAACTTTAATAAAAAAAACAATGCCATATAAAATACATAGGATAAAATCTAACATATGCTACTAATTATTACAAATTCCAAGTGCTATTAAAATTTATTGATATCCTTAACTTTATTTATTTGAATATCCGCCATGGTACCGACGTCATTGATGACGCCTGTATTCCAATATGGCGCATTTCAATTGATGGCAGTTTTGAGTTCAATATCAGCAGTCTATCATGTCTATGCTTGAAAGGCGTTTTATTACCAACTGCAAGATCAATAAAATCTACTTTTTTATGTTCCAATATTTAATCAAATTAGAAATAGTTATTTGTATCACTAGACCAGAAACTATAGTTTGCGAGTGTGAGTACGGTTTGTGGGGCCGAGGCGAAGCCGAGGTCCCACAAGTGCGAATACTCGCAAAAGAGTTTCTGGCCGTGTGTTACACATAATTTTTTGCGTCGACAAATATTAATTTTGTTGTAAATAATAAAAAAATTAACGCTAGGGAGTTAACAGTACAGGTTGGCAATACATATTACGTATGAATTTTGAATTGGAAATCAGGGTTAAGATACCTTAGTGTTTTGACGTTTTAATTTTCTTGGTAGTTTCGATACATATCCATCAATAATAAGGACAATGGAGACCCCAGCTCATATTACAGAGGTTGTGTGTGAAGTTATTAACCATTTATTACCTGTAAAATCTTCCGAAAATAGTATTGGGAAGAATATGAATTAATTAAGAGATTGTGTAACGAGAATTCTGTCATCTGTCATCGAATCCATAATTAATCACAGAAATGTCAGTAATTCGAGTAGTGTTGCCAACCATTAGTGGTCTTTTTGCCGGCCTAGGCCGGAGAATGGTAAGTTTCCGGCCTATTTAAAGTAATGCAAAATCAGTGTTTCTGGACGGAGGCGCATTATGAATTTAAAACAAAATGTCAACTTGACAGTTCTCATTTATCAATTTTCAATACACTGTTATAAAAATGATGGTTAAGGATATTTTATTTATTTTATTAGTTAAATTTATCATAAATATTATTTTTATTTTCTTTTTAACGTTTATGTCAAATATGACAGTTTTATATTGTTTAAAACTGATTTACAATTGCAATTGCACGATAAGTGAGGTCTATATTTTTTTTTAATTTGCAAGAGATTTAGTTTCTACCAAATCAAATTAGAAAGAAAAAATTGGTAATTGTAAAAGATATAAAACCCATTTTAGTTTAGTGGGTTTAAAACTTTGAACGAAGTGTCATCTCCACAATTCTCATCATTTTGTCAATTTTATTACACGGTTATAAACATCAGCATGATTAAATGGGTTTTATTTTTACGATGGCATAAAATGCAAGTATTATTTAATGTTGGGTGATGTAAATTTTTGCCAAACAATGTCGTATAGAATAGAATATCTAATTTATATGAGATTTAAACAATATTTTTTCATTTCTTTATTCATTGCAATGCCAATATAATAATAATTAAAAATTTATGTATATAATAACAAAATTTAGTTTCAATTTCGAAACGGTAAATTTTGCTTTATTTCCTGCTAATTATTTTCTTCATAAATTCTATTTTTAAACATAGACAAAAGTGGGTACGGTGTTAGAGATCAGAAAACGTCCTTAGAAATAAGAAAATTATCTCGAAACATGTGCATCTGACATCAATAGAGATTCGAGTTCGTACTTCAAGCACCATTGACGTAGAAGTAATGAGTACAGATCCCACTTATTGCCATTCTCTCATTCGAGTGTGCCGTTTAGTATTTGACAATGATATCAAACAACTTGCCTCGTTAAAAGATCAGAAAATCCAGACTCCTCAAGACGCCTTATTTCCTCTCTGCTTCCCATTACACCGTTCAACAAAACGCTAAATCGATTCGCCGACGCACCTGTGCCTCGCATATCCGTCGTTATTTCAACGTTTCTTATTCGAAATTACAAATAAAAAGGGCACAAACGTAATCCGTACCTTGAAACGATTAGCGGGATGCGTGTACCGATTATTTTAGCGAGTAAAACATATGGTTAAATGGCAAAACTAATTCGCACAGGATCCTTTTATAAAAGCGAGAGGAGGTAACACCGTTTAACACGTATTTTTTTTCTTTTCATTTATATAAATAAAAGATATTCATGATACCTACGATCGCACTCCAATCAAAACACTTCTAGTTGACCACCAAAACACCCCTATGCTGGCACTATAGTTTGTACACTTCAACTCGCTGTGGAAAAGCTACATTCTGATCAAGACGCATGTGCCCGCCGATAAACTCGGCGTCTCTTTCTATTATCAAACGGATACGGTAAAAAGAAATACTATGACAAACACGGCGGTGTATACAGATAATATGTATATACATCACCCCCGAATACTAAAAGCGTCCTTGCAAATATCATATCTAATCGTAAATTAAAAACATTAACAAAAAAGCTAAATTCTGACATTAGAAATAATGCTTTTTTTTCACCGATTTATCTAAGAAATTATATACTGTACTTTTAGCAATTTCATATTATAATAAGCAGACTTTTTCATCGTTAGTTAATAAACGTAATGTCAAGTGTTACGAGGTTCACATATTTATACAATCAGCTGTTATTAACCAAACAGGTTTTAATCAGTTTTAAGGCGGTATTACAATGGTCGGTCATAATCATATTAAACGGAAATCCAAAACATAACCTAACTGTCAAAACTTGACAGCGATTTAGGATCGTCAATTAGATAAAAAAAAGTTACATATTAGTTGAAATTGCTAACAATAACCTGCTTTTGCCTGATAATTAATTTTAATTGAATATGAGAACCTGTATATCTAATTAATATAATAAAATACGTTGACAGTAAAAGTTTTCCAGGACAAACTTTTAGGTTACGGTTAATAACCTAAAAGTTTGTCCTGGAAAACTTCTCTAAATATTCCGTAAAATAATTATAATGTTCGGTTTCTATCGATTTAGTGTAATATTTGAAGCTTTTAGTTTTCGTTTGGTAAATGACTAGTAAAATATATTGTACGCAGGCATTATAGAATCTGATAAAAGTTTCTGCATCTTTTTTATGTGTAATTAGAAGTATTTATAATACTCAAATTTAAATTTCCCGCAATTTTAGTAAAGTTGGAGTTACTTTTGGGTCATCATTTAATTTTAAAAATTAATAAATAACTTTTTGCCAAGCAATTTATATTTTAAAAGTAGCATCATTAAAAAGAACAATTAAAAAATCTTTTAAATTCTATTCCAAAATCTGTATAGGTTCTTGTATGAGAAAATATTGCAGTCAATTTTGATTTATCTACTGTTTTTTCCTTTACATTTATATACAACAGGAATACATAAATAAAATATACATCAGTATTCAACATTTCAGAACTTGGTACCTATAGAACCGCTTGTTTTCAGTGGATTCTAATTTTTTTTTTCCGGCTAAGACGTCCATCCGCAATACGCAAGTCTTTCTCGTTCAGCAAGCGAAACAACATTTATTTTATCGAATAATAAGTGGGAAGGGATGAGCTTTTGTGCCGGAAAGCTCGCTTCATGGTCGCATGGGAACTGGGCAACTAAATATGACCGTCACAATTCACAATACAGTTAGACTTGTGGGTGGTCGTAGGTTGATAATTGATTATTTGATATTTATGTTAGATTCTTAAATAAAATAAATACTAAACTTGCTTTAAACGTCATTTATTGAAAACATTTACATTGCAAATGTGTGTCATACACTTAATTTAAAATCGCTCAGTTCTTTATTTGTTTCTTTTTTATTCTTACGTTTACATAATTTCATTATATTTCAATATACTCTATTTCTAAAACATCGACAGGCTTTATACAATATAAAATAATTTATTATGAGTTACTGTTTCAATAACCCGCCTAAAATAGTAGTTCACCATCAAGTTGTTCTTGCCTAGATGGCGTACGCATTTGAAAAAACATAAAACTAACCTCTAACATTTTATATAACATACACAACAGATAGACGTGATAAAGTCGTATTTTATAGAGTTTAAACCGTAGTTGTTAGGATTCTTTCATCAGTATGTCGGGAAACGCTTCGAAAAAAAGAAATCTCTACTTTCCAAAAGAAGAAATGCCGATACATTCGAATATATTACTACAAGGATTGAAGGCTTTGCGTGAAGAGAGCGTACTTATAGATATTACCATTTGCATCGATCATTACAAATACGACGCTCACAAAGTCGTTTTATCAGCGTGCAGCGATTATTTCAAAGCCATGTTCAAGAAAACAATGATCGAAAGCAACAATGATACTGTCACACTGTACGATATATCACCAATAGCATTTAATTCGATATTAGAATACACGTATACGTCGGAACTAGAATTAACGGACGAGAATGTCCAAGACGTCTTAGAAGCGGCCGTTTACTTACAAATATCGCATGTGATAAATATGTGTTCGGAATATTTAGAGAAACATTTAAATATGGATAATTGCGTGGAGATCCTCAAAACCGCCGAAGCCCTTGCCATGAGGGAACTGAAAATTGCCGCTTACAGCTATATTTGCCGTAACTTATCTGTGATAGCCGAACTTGACCAGTTTTGCGACCTCTCTCCCGATCATATAGAGAATATTTTAAAATTGGATCTTCCGGTCGATTGTACTGAACCTGATCTATTATACTTTATATTAAAGTGGTTCTTTGACAGCAGTATATCAAAGTGAGTAGAAATAATTATAATATTTCTTTTAATACTCGCGGTCACTTGAATGTCTTCTAATCTTAGAAATCTTTATCTACCCTAAATCATCTTCAATAAATCCTTCTATCTTTATGTAAACTGTAATCTTTTGATATTATTAACTACTTTATTATATAAAGAACAAAATCGAGTTCCGTTATAACTGTGCATTTGTTTACTAATGTTGTTATAGTTACATAGGTAAAAGTTTTATTTATGCACCGCTAATTTGCCAATTTATCTGTGTATTAATGCAAAGTTCATGTTCTGCTGAATCTAAAATGGCTATTATCTTTCATTGGAAATGAATAATAAGTATTGAAAAATCAGTGTGAAATGTACTATTTCTAGGTTATGTGCGTTACATTTTTGACGTTTCTGACTAGTTACTAAAACCACTAATCAGTGATTTTAGAATAGGCATGCTGAATTCAAACGAAAAATTGCTTAAAGCCGGATTTCTTTACGGCAACATGTAATTTCTTTCTTTACTTTGAAGTTACTTAACTGGGAGGCAGCAATACGTTGAATATGAGGGGGTGAAGTCACGGATTTTTATTGCTCGAAGAGGGGTGGCGCAGGGCTCGAACCTTGGCCCTTTATTATTCATGTTATTTATAAATGATTCTGAATGTTTATGCTGATGATTTAAAGATTTTCCGTGTAATATCCCTCAAAGTTAGATTTATTACACAGTTGGTGCTAAAAAACAATCAATCTTGTCTCCTTTGATAAGACAATTGACAGGTTTCTGAATTTTATATAAATCACACTTATTTGAAGTGGCTGGCTTGAATTATATCCTGTAATATGTAGTTCTATGGCAATTTAAACTGATATATTGATATTTCTTGTATCCTAACAGGTTTAGTATATCCAAAAGGATTGAAACCCTGCCAGCTATTTTAAGACAAATTAAATATGAACGGATCACCCAAAGTGCAATAGACGATATCATCGAAAAAATATACGCTGAATATTATTTTCAACCGTTCAATGTTCCTTTATATAGAGCCGTTTTAAAGTATCTTACCACAATACCGCAAATCGGCACAAACTTATCTTGCTCAACTTTTAACTGCCGAGGCATGGAGATCGCTTTAATTAAAATTGGAGGCATCGGAAAGGCAGGTGTAACGAACGAAATAAACTTCTGCTTCTATAACAACCGCCAGTGGAATTACCTAACGAAAATTCCACACGTCGATCAGTGCAATTTCGGCACAGCAGTACTAAACAATAACTTATATGTAATCGGAGGATGTTACAATCAGCAATTAGAGGAAATAGTGCATCCCTACGGGTTCAAATACAATCCAAGATTGGACATTTGGACTAAAGTAGCTGCTATGAAAACGGACCGATGTAGATTCACTTTGAACGTGTGTGACGGGAAATTATATGCGGTAGGAGGCGTTGTAGAGTTTAAATATGTCGCGGAATACACCAACACCTGCGAACGTTTAGATCCCGACACTAACACTTGGGAATTTATCAATCCCTTGCCAGATTACAGAAGCCAACATGCCGCCGTATCTCTCACAATTGAGGGATCTAGTAGATTGTACGTTAGCGGAGGAGTAAACGGAGATGATGTATTGGAGAGCATGTACTATTTCGACACCAAGAAAGGAAGGTGGCATCTCTGCGCGCCTCTCTTAATTCCTAGAGCCGATCACTTCATGTTCGGTTTCGACAACAAGATATACGTCTGCGGTGGCTGGTATAGGGGTCACCAGATAAGACAAGTAACCATCGATGCCTACGATTGCCTGTCGAATACTTGGGAGGTGGTCACGAAAATTCCTGTTCCGAGAGCACATGCTGGTATCGCGGCTTACGGTGGCAAAATATACATCATTGGAGGATTTACGGAATTTTCCTCCTCTCGCAAAAACTTTGCTGCAGTTGAATGCTATGATATCTCAACAAATACGTGGACTTTCGACGATAAGAATGTGCAAGAATACTGGGAACACACGTGTGCTACTTTATACATACCGAAAAATATTGATCTTTCTTGTAGGAACCTATCATAGTATTTTTTCCATGCCCTAAGTATAATACAGTATTTTCCTTTTTATTTAAAATTCAATAAAAAGATATTTACTACACTTCGTTTTTTTTTTTATTTAAAGGAGATAACATAAAGTAATTTAATGACAATACGAATTCATAACATTAAATACCTAATACAATATTCAATATATTCCAACTACTTTCAATTGTGCAAAGAAATAAATTAAAAATTGACAGCTGTCAATAGTACAGCAGAGACTTGGCAACAGAACTTTGTAAGTTATGTCAAACGGTCAAACCTTCAACCATATACTATTTTGTAGCACCCCTGTTTTTAATTTGGCATTATATGCAACCCTTTTAACTTTTTATAACTCCCATGGCGAAATAAACTCATATTTAAGGTGCTAATTAGACTAAACATTTCGCGATAAGTAGGTTTAATTATGAAATGGCTAAAATAATGAACTAGTTTTTCTTTTTCGTTGCTTGAAGCAATTTCTTAATCCGAAATTGCACTGTTTTCGGTATCTGCCTGTATGGTTTTCTAGTTGGTATCAATCTATCATAAGTTATTTTATGGTTATTTTGCTTCCGGTTTTTCAAATTTAAATCTGGAAAAAATGTTAAATCATATGTCAAATTTAAAAGTACCATTGCTAATCTAAAAGACTAGGACAAGAAAGATTTGAATTGCATTCAAGTTACGTACAGGTGTAAAAGCTAAGACGTTATTCTATGGCAAAGACTAATAATCAAATAATTTTGAATTAACTGACCTTGGCTGTTAATTTCCATTTCTTTGAGACAGTCAAAACAAAAAGTTATCCTTGTGTTGGTGATAGTACCCTTGTTTATATATATTTAAAGTTATTCTTTTTGCTGGAATTTGTTAAAATAATGATAAAGTTGTTATTAAAATTTATAATAATCCCAGTTACAAACTATGACTGTAACGATAAAGAACTAACTCAGCACTAGATGGCACAATAGCAGTTTCTCTTGTAGGTTTCTTTCTTTGTATAATAAGCGCCAAATTCGAATTAAATAAACCGGCTGTTGAAAGTATATTTGCTTTATACTTATTTTTTAAGTACTAATACTAATTAGAATGTAGCTGCATGAACACTTTCGGTTTTTATAAGCTATAAATGAAAATATACCTATTGTATTATAGAATATTTCTTCAGTATTTGCGCATAATGAGAATTCCATATCTTTATGTATGAGTGAGGTTATTTAAGATTCATATATTTGTACGGACGTAAATGTACTTTACCCGCCTGCAAAAAATAGATAAGAAGGTTCTATTTTTACACGAAAAAACGTAACACTAGACCGAAAACAATTACCGCCTAGAAAAATGCTGAAGGGATGTGTTTCTTTGGTAACTGGGGGAGCTTCAGGCTTGGGAAAGGCAACAGTTTTAAGATTAGTCCAACAAGGCGGCAAAGTAGTGCTATGTGACTTGCCTACGTCGAAAGGGGGCGAAGTTGCTCAGGAAATTGGTAACGACAATGTTATATTTGCACCTGCTGATGTCACTTCCGAAGCAGACGTACAAGCAGCTCTAGATTTAACGAAACAAAAGTTTGGTAAATTGGATAACTGCATCAACTGCGCTGGAATAGGCGTCGCCTTCAAAGTTTATAATTTCAATAAGAACCTACCGCATAAATTAGACGACTATGCGAAAGTCATCAATATAAATACGGTCGGTACATTCAATGTGGTTCGCCTAGCGGTGGGATTGATAGGGCAAAATGAGCCGGACGAAGGTGGTCAGAGAGGTGTAATTGTAAATACGGCAAGTATAGCTGCGTTCGATGGGCAAATGGGGCAGGCGGCTTATTCCGCTAGTAAAGGTGCTATCGTCGGGATGACCCTTCCATTGGCCAGAGATTTGGCTTCGCAGGGGATTCGTATTTGCACTATAGCACCGGGATTGTTCCTGACACCTCTACTTGAGAGTTTGCCAGATAAAGTGAAGACATTTCTGTCGAAATCCGTTCCGTTTCCACCTAGATTAGGGAAACCCGCGGAATTTGCACATTTGGTGCAAGCCGTTATCGAGAATCCCATGTTAAATGGTGAGGTGATACGTTTGGATGGCGCTTTGCGAATGCAATAATATTAATTAAAGTGTATACATTATTTTTTTAAATACAATCTTTTATCTAGAAACTTTTATTTTATTTTCCTTTGAGTTGTAATTAAAACACTTTAAGTTACAATTGGTAAATTTGCTTTTATTTATAACTATGATACATCATTGTTGATACTACTGCAGTTATTTTTACAATTATTATTACAACTGTTAACTTTTTTATCATCTTCCGCGATTAATCTATTCACTCTACTGGATTTTCCTATTCCCAATTTTGGCAATCCCCGATTTAAACCTTCTAATAATATACACGCTTTACAAATTTTCTGCGACGAAACATAAGCACATCTCT
This sequence comes from Cetonia aurata, assembly GCA_949128085.1. Taxonomy (NCBI): domain Eukaryota; kingdom Metazoa; phylum Arthropoda; class Insecta; order Coleoptera; family Scarabaeidae; genus Cetonia; species Cetonia aurata. Next base: position 40,056,159 of record OX421887.1, on the reverse strand, counting down.
CACACTTCATTAAAGTAGGCAGCTTCTGATCCTGTTTTATGACGAGAGATTCCCCTAAAACCAAACAAATAATTTAATCAAAAAATCAACTTTCGTTCCAATTTCTTTCATACCAGATTGAATAATATTCATAATAACTGCTGGATCAATCTTTTCTAAGTCTTTTAATAACATTCGAGCATGACCTCTATAGGCGTTTGGTGCGAAGACACATTCCGTCGAGAAATAGACGAGTTTTTTAAAATAAGCATACATTACGATTTCTTTCTCATAAGTGTATTTTAACGGCTTTACTCGCGGAATACCGTCTCCACTATCCTGAAAAAAATCTAAATGTAAAGGTAAGTACAATAAATTAATAGAAAATATACTGTTATAATCGATGTACATCTCTTTAATCTCGCCAAATCACCACGTAAAATATTCATTAACACTGTTTCGGCTATATCGTCGGCGTTATGACCAGTCGCTAAACAATCAACATGTAAATGCATAGCACCTCTATCCAAAGCCTGCCTCCTAAATACACCGCAAAAAGTGCAATTATTTTTACGACCTATCTATATTAAAAACTTACTATCAATAACGATTCAAAATTATAATATTTTTTATAATTACGAACCTGTTTTACAATTTCATCCATCGTCCAACCATAAAGATCCTTGTAAGAGAGTATTTTCAATGGCATCTCGTAATCATCCCTGTTTTGCGCTACCGTTTTCAAACTGTCGTCACGATAACCAGTGATTCCCTCATCGATGGATAAGAGCACCAGTTTCAATCCGTATTTATATTTTTCGTTAAGTAATTTTAGTACATATGCGAGGACTGTGGAATCTTTACCCCCCGAAGCACCAATCGCTACTGTGGTACCCGGTTTAAATAGCTCTGCTCTGGTGATAGTAAAATGGATTTCGTTCTCAAACACCTCGAAGAAACAGTCTTTGCATAAGGCATCTCCGGTTTTTGGTCTCTAACATAAATGAAAATGCAATAATTGCTTTCCTAAATATTTTTAATTTTTACCTTCAAGACAGCATTTTTTCCGCATTTTCTGGAGCACGTTGGCATTTTGAATAAATCGTATTCCTCTTTTGAGGATTCGTGCTTTCGCTATCTGAGAGTCATTTAATACACATCACTTACTGAGTGATCTGGTGATCTGTGGTCATTGGTGGTCATTTCACAACACAAAACGTGTTTGTTGATTTGTCTGATTGCAGTGACATCTATCTTTTGATAGCTGAATTAAATTTAAATAAAAAGAAAAGGAAAATTGTTATTCTAGTAACTGTAAGATAGGTGGTGCTATTGTATAGATATGGGGGAATATTTTAGTTTTATACTTTATATTTAAATAATATTTTTTTAAATAGGGTTTCATTACATTCATGTTATTTATATGTAATATCTTATCCCAAATATATAAAGTTATTACATTAAATAAGTTAATATTTTTTCTGTTGTGAAAAGACAAGTAGATGAATTTTGGTGATTTTAGAATTAGTGGTGCCATCGCATAGATAATAGCAAAAGTTTCAATTAATTCATCTAATAATCGCTATTATTGCGTAGATGTCACTAGTATGATAGATTCTAGCAAAGTATAGGAATATCAAGCAGCGTCATTTTTTTGCCAAAAGAACATTTCACGGCCATTTTGTTTTGTACGGCATGATTTATATCACTTGTTACAGGTCTTGTTTGTATGAATTGGAATTGCTTACAGTTGAAGAACATTTGGAATATCGTTTTTAGTTTTGTTTTCGAAGTATTTCTTTAGTTTAAGAACCGTTAGAGTGTATTTTAGCTTACTTGTAAGTGATTTTACTTTTAGTTATTGAACTTGTTATTCAAGTTTATACAAAAATGCCCCGTTGTTGTGCAGTAAGAAATTGTAAGAACAATTATATAGTTTCCCCAGAGCTTCATTACTTTGGTTTTCCCAAAGATGCTGTAAGGTTAGTCTTGTAACATACAATCTGTACATGGTAAATAATATACATATTTTCTAGGATATCATCGTGGGCATGGCTTATAGACCGGACTGACATTTTAGGGATGCCAAAATGCGCTCGCTTAAAAGTATGCAGCATTCATTTTGAGGACAGAATGTATAGTGACCCATTTAAAACACGCTTGCTACCAACAGCGGTGCCTACAATTTTTCCTGGAAGTGGAGGATCGTCAAGTAAGTATACATTTTCTTACGGAATACCTTTACTGATGTGTTTTGTTTATGTATCTAGTGCAAATTGAAGATAAGCAAAATGTTTTGTCTTCGAATGTATCCTCTGATGTAAATTTAAACATAAATGAGGAAATTGATATTAAAGAAGGTATTTTTTTTTTGTATAAATTATAATATACCTATAATTACCTGTATTTATTCCAGAAAATTTAGTGCCATTGCTTTCACCAACTGTTTCCTGCCAAACACCTGATATACTGTCAGCACACACTCCACGAAAAGAAAAAATCAGAAGTCGATTGAAAGCAACAGAAAAGGCTAAGCGAGCTTTAACACCAGAACTGGCAACACGGGATACAGATAATTCTTTTGAGAAATTTGTATCTCTATGCCATCGGTATTTACCCAAAAAGACTGTATTCTTTGTTGAATCTCAGGCATTGTTGCATACAAAGAAAGGGAAGGCTCGTCGTTACAGTTTAGAATTTAAGAAATTCTGCTCATCTTTATATCACCTAAGCCCAAAAGCTTATAGATATTTGAGCTCTATATTTTCATTACCTTCGAAAAGTTCTTTAGAACTAATCACTGGAAGCCTAGAATTTAAGTCGGGGAGCAATTTACATAAAAAAAAACATAAAATAAGAAGTGAATAAATATAAAAAATTGTATATAAAGAATTCACTTATGAATAAACCTGATGGGCACTGCATAAAGACTTTTTAAGTGAAATTGAACAATTTTTAAATCCTCTGAGAGTTTTTAATATGAACAATGAAGATATTTCTCATTAAATTAAAGTAATATGCTAAAATTGGAAAATAAGATCTTCTTTATCTCTACTATATGAAGAATTAAGCCAAGGAGTGGAAACGCGAAGAATGGATCAAGACTGCCTGGAAAATCACATTGGAACAGTGTGACAAGGAGGGAACTGTTTAAACCCAACACCAATACAGTTTTGCAGAGCTTTCAAGAAACGATTCATTTGTAATTTTTATGTTTTATCAAAGTTCCCAGAATACTTATGATGATCTCACCAAAACATGATTTGGCAGATACAGCAAATATTAGTGAGTCTGGAAAATGGCAATTAATGAAGATTCATTATTTTTCTGATATTCCAGTTGATTATAGAAACAGAAACATTTCCGAAGAAAATGCTTCTTACTTATATCAGGGAATATTTAATTAAGAAATATTTAGAAAGAGATTCTTGTGTTAAATGTGCTGAATTTCCAAACGCAGAAGCATATCATTTTGACAGCAGTTAAAATTTATGCATCACATAGAGCCCATTGTCGGGACAATGATAATGCATTTGGTAATTTAAAGTTGCCTCACAGCAGTTTTTTCACTATATTCAGGATTCATAATTCCTCAAATATTTTCCAACAAGTATTTGCAAAAAAAAGATGGGCTTGAGATAGTTAGGCTCATGAAAAACATCCATTGGCCTCTACCCTGTTCAGATTTCTCATTGGAATATTTAATAAAATCGTGAGAACAAAAATATTTTATTCGATTATTGAAAGCGAAGCCACAACGAAATAGAAAATTAATAAATCTTTTACATTTCTAAATAGTTGTTTAATTTATCTGACCGACATATTTAACATTAAACTAACGAATTTGTTGTAATGCAAAAAACACGTTTTAATTTGTTAGGTTAAAAGAGCTCACTTTTATCCTGTCGATTGCCGTAATATGAAGAAAAGAAGGACCGAAATATGGTTTTTATGAGTTAACTTCAAGCGAAGCCATTGTCCGATTCATTTCGTAATAAAGATTCGCGGGATATTGAGGGTGCGGTTCTAGTTTTATAACGGTTAGTAAGTTTTGATCGCGGCCAATAAATTTTTAAAAAAATCGAATATACGCCTGCGGGAAAACTATTTATAGTAAAACAATTTTGCCATGCCAATTCAGCGAAAGTTACATGCGAATTATTTGCAGTAAATTATACTGAAAGATCAATTCTTAACGCGACTACTATTCGTAATGCGGTCCGACGTTTTGAAACAATGTTTAGGTACATTAATAAATAACAAAAATAAAAAAAAATGCCAGTGATTCGAGATATTCAAGTTTGTGCGTTAGCGGAGTTAAATCCTACTATGACCTCTAGACAAATTGCTTTCGAATGTAACATTAGTGCAACAACTGTTTTAAACCTTTTACATAAGAATAAATATCGGTCGTACAAAATTAGCACATCTCAAGAATTTTTACCAGATAATTGTTACCGTTGAATGAAATTTTGCGATGATGAATAAATATCACGATAACGAATTATTTTTGAATATTTTTTTTTACTGATGAAGAATAAACATTCTACGTTAATGGGTTAATCATAATCGCGCAAGTGTTCGTCGTTGGTCGCGTAAAAACCTACATTAGAATACACCGACGGGAACGAACTTTCCACGAAAATTGCACATGTCGGCTGGTATTGTTGGGGATTAAATAATCGGACCTTTTTTTTATTGAAGGACATTTAAATGGCAATAAGTATTTAGAATTATTGCGAATTACTATTAATCCTGCTGTGCGAGAGTGAAAATTAAAGGAAATTTGGTTCCAACAGGACAGGTCGCACAAAATCAGATATTTCTAAAATAGTGATTTTGAAGATGATTCGGTAATTCAGGCGATATTAAATTGCCACTACGCTCATAGGATTTGGCCTCAAACGACTTCTTTTTATACAATTCTATATACGGGTACGGTCAACAATATCCATCGAATCGCGAACAATTACGCACAAAAATCATTGAAGTCCTTTTTATCCTTTGGTTTATACACTCTACTTTTCATATTTTGAAAGATAAGATAGCAGCTTCGAAACATAAAAAGTTTGTGACGGATGTTTATTCAGTTTCTAAGGGATTTGACGATTATGTTGGTGTTTTTATTGAAAATACTAGACAAGTAATGTGGAAATTTTGAAAAATTATTAAGTCCGATTCAATACTAAGAAAAAGAAAAAAGAAACCCGAATTCACATTTTAATATTTTATTCATATGCATATTATAGATAATACAATAATACACAATATATCTACCAAAATAGTAACGAAATTAGTGAAAATAATTCAAACATTTTCTTTTATTTTATCATTTACATCTAACTTATTGATGATCCAAAACAAAATATGAAATAAATTATTAAAACGCATATCGCGTCCTTATATCTTCTAATTTCTTAGAAACTTCAGCGGGCGTCCTTTCCAAATCGTTGGCGATGCTCTTTTGTTTGGCAGGATCTAAGGAATTGTACTGTTCGCACAGATCTCCGTCTATCACATTCTGGAATTAAAGAAATTTGTTAAACACCACTTAGAAGGGAAGGGTAAAATTTATTTACAGGATGAATATAATCAGGATAAAATTTCAATATCACATTACAAACTCATAAGTCTAGCATGTTAAAAATAAGTATCATCATAATAAATTTCAATTTAATTCACATCAAATTAATCGAAAACGAATCTTACCTTCACCGGATAATAATAACTACGGAACGACAGGTGATCCCTCCCGCAGAGCGGCGGGTTTTCGCTACGCATGTGCATCTCTAAGTGCTGGAAAAAGTCGTGATCCTCGTGCGAGGTGAACGGCACCAGGACCCCCACCGTTCCCGAAATCGTCGTGTATATCAGCGATTCCCAACCGCCGGGGATCAACGTCGCCTTCTGCAGCCACGTCACCGTTTCGCCCACGTGAAACGTGGACACGTTGTCCGCCTTCTGCGAGGCGCCGTTTAGCAGGCCGCGATCCCACAGCGCCTTATTTCCGGTGGGATCTTCGTCCACGTCGTCGCTGCTGTTCGGCGGTAGTCGCACGATCGCGATGTTGCCGTACTTGTCGGCGGTGGCGACGGTGTCGTAATCGAGGACGCTGGTGCACGTGATCCATCTGGGGTGGGTGTCGTCCGCGAATATTATCAATTGATTCTCCGCCCTCTTATATCGTATCATGTAGATGGATTCTTGGATGTCGGACACGTAGATCCGCTTTCCCATCGCTTGTATGTCGACTATTAAGTTTGGAATGTGCTGGAGATGAAATGAAATTAAAGTATAAGGGAAAAACAAAAGCATGAACGTTAATTTTTTAATCAACTATAATCAGAACTGCAGGTATTTCATCAATAATCAACAGAAATGTTAAGTATCATCATTAAAAATTAAGGAATATATACTTTTGCATATGTACACCGCTTGGAAGGTTTGGAACATTCGCGTAACATCGACAGAAGAATATCCGCATCTAAGACCAGCCCAGGTGCAATAAAGATTTTATTGCAATATTTTCATTCTTTTCGCGTTCTTTGCTGTTGCTTCGCGTATTTTATTGCAAATCGTCTCAATAGTTGTTGGAAGTATAATACGTGCCCCATCTAGGGGATACTGATCAAAGATTACAGACCCAGTCGATGCAATACCGATTTTTATTGGAGTGATTTATGATATCTAGCCTTTAAAAAGTTTTCCAAAAAAAAAAAAAGACGTGTGCCCTTTTCTTGGTATTGTTTTGCCTTGATTTCGTAAAACAGTACTTCGTAATGGTTAATTCAATTTTATCATGAAGCGATTTTTAAATATCAAAAGAACTTCTTGTCTTATAACTTAATATTTTTTTCGTGAATATTTGTGTATTAGCCAATTTTCTATTTAATAATCAACAGTTTTTTAGTGGAATTATGGCTTCAAATGAAACAAAATCTCTTATTTAAAACGACGTTTCGACATTTATGTTACTTTTTTTTTTAAATTGTTTGATTTTTACGAGCGGAAGTGATGTATTTTATCATACACTAAAGCTAACATATAAATTTGATTCATTTTTTACGATATGTCCCATTACTGCAGTCACAACCCGATGAAAGTAAACCGATCTGAAGCTAAAATTATTTATTTATTTTACGTTTATACTTGGCATACATCTGTTGAAAATCAGTTGTTAACACAAAAAAATGGATGGTTTTTTAAAGTTTACAGTGGCGATAATCTCCATTAAGTACACTCGAATACGAAATAGGTTTACAAGCTTCTAGTGATGTAGTGGTAAAGCCCAGTGTTAGTATGCGGTAGGACTATGGTTCGAATCCCGACGGGAGTCCAATGTGTTCTTTTTTATTTTTCCACATATATTTTTTTTTGTTTTAACCGTTCCAAGTTAAATATTGGAATGACAATAAAATGCAGTTAATCGAAATACATTCATATTAATTGTGATTAATTATCGAGATCTATTTTCGAACACATCTATTACATACTGATATTATAGGAACTAATGGGAAATTGAACGTATTTTTGCACCTCCATTATCATCTTAATATTTAACTTGAAACGATTAAAATAATAAAATAAGATTCAAACCATGGTCCTTCCGCATACTATCAAAACGCGACAACAGCAGCCTATTACTTCTGTTAACTTCCGTGCATATATAACATAAATATATTTTTAATATTATATTCTTAACACTATTTCGCTTTTAGAGAGTAGCGAGAGCTCTGTACATTCATGTAATCGTAAACAAAATTTTGTTCATGAGCGAACAAGGAATTCTACCCACTAACCCAAAACGAAAACGTATACGAGATAAACCTGTCCTGAGAAGTGATGATTTTACACAATGTGCAATTTTGACATGTATAAAAACTTATACAATATTTTTAGAGCAACATAATACATTAAAAACACTTTAACAGCGCTCGCATCACAGCAATAGTATATTAAAACACAAGTCATAATAACGTTTGTCATGTCACTCTATAAAAACAGTTGAATCATCGAAGGTTGGTGGAAAAATATCTACTGAAAACGATATTAAAAAGTGCTGGGGCAGAGAACTTAAATTTATAAATATGGCAATCAAAAATTAAACAAACAAAAAATCATCTTCGATTATATAGTAATATTGTAATTTTTTCAATTTAATTTATTTCCTCATTAAGAAAATCTTATATTATTTAAGATCAACAAATTTTAGCGTCCGGCTGGTAACTTTCATTGTATCGCGGCTGCACAAAAAAAAAAGAATAGAGAAAAGTCGATTTCAATTTTTGCTACGTAAAATATGGATTGAGTATCACACAAATAAACAAAATGAAACGAAAATTACCTTATTCTCGCATTTCCTCAACAGTTTCTTCTTCCCCAAATCGTACATCCTCAGTATCTTCCCGACACCTGCTAACAATCTTCCGTTATAAGAGCACAAAGCGTACGGCACTTCATCTATCGGCGTTCTATGCACCAATTCCAGCTCGCGACAGCTAACGTCGATCTTGTAGGTGTCCAAAAATCCCATATTGCATTGCCTGGGATTCAATTGCAAGTCCCTAGAGATACCGATAACTAAGAACCATTGGTGCTCGGGTTGGCCGTGGAATTTCACCATCGTCAGACACATAGCGGATTCGTTCTGCTCTAACCTTTGGAGTTTGTACAAAGTGCCCTGTTTATATTGAAAAAAAAAAAAATAAAATAAAAAGAATTAATTAATAATATGTCGCATACATTTGAAGCCAAAAGAATTGGGAAACATCTTTCGGTACTATGATTATGCCGTGATGATCTCGGACAAATTTTCTATCATTTGAGAATTGATTGCTCGCAAACGATAAGGGAATATCCGTCCTGTTACTTTCACAATTTAAAAATGAACCGTACCTGCACAGGATCCATAATCCGTAAAACCGACGCCCACATCCCGTGACCGGCTTTGGGAGCTGAGAATATATTCTCCGGCAGATCCTCGTTCAAGAACGCTTCGGCCATTTCCTTCGCCAATTCTTGCTCCTCCTCCCCGGCGGCCTCCCTCATCTCCTCCGCCATCTGCAATCGCCTTTGCTTCTTCGTCTCTTCAGTGTAAGCGTTATGTTCCGTCTCCAATATGATCAGATTGGAAGTCTCGGGGTGTATGACGAATTTCCTCGGAGTATATTCGAGAGGAAACGAGATCTGATTGAAAACCGCTCCCAATTTCTCCAAAGCCAGAATCCGCAACGTGTTAGTCGAGATCGCTACGATACCTTCCGGGCACTGCTCCGAACTGAATCCGGACGCGTATTCCAAGCTCTCGTACGACAACGGCGTCAAATAGAATCGACTCTGGTAGTAATAGCTCAGCCAAGAGCGACTGCTCATCGCCAGCACGGCTTCCGATTTCTGCATGCGTATCCGGAAGAGTTTGACGGGACGAGAGCCGAGGTATCTGGTTCGGGTGTCGGTTAGATTACCCGAAACCGGGTCCAAGACGGTTCGCAACAAAGCGCCGTTCTGCAAGCCGATGTTTAAATAGAGAGAACTGGCAGTGCTGGCCGCCGCAGCATCTTTCGGTTCGTTTTCCGTGCAGCCCATCTCGACGATGCAAAGGGATTCGGCGCAAACCGGAAGTGCTTGCATCGATCTTTGGGATAAACAATCGCTCGGGTCTAGAGATATGATTCTGACGGTGTTATCGGCCAGACCGACGGCCAAAAACCACGAACGCAATTCACCGGTTGCCACATTCGCCAGGGCCATGCATACGACATCCGTGTTCATTCTCTTACGTTCTTTGTACTCTTGTAAATGGCCGGCCTGTGTGAATTAGAGTAATAAATTTATTATTATTTATTATTCAGAAATTATAGGAAATAGTTTTATCGATTATTACATTATTAAATTTAACCAAAACTGGGATTTTTATTTAATTAATTATTCAAATAACCATTACAATATTTATCGTTTATTCAAATGATCATTTAAATTCATAAACTTTTTATTTGGATAATTTTTTATTAATGATTAAACTAATTCTTTTCTAATGCTTGAGGGAGATTTCGTTTCGCGCTGGATCTGTTAGTGAATCGACTCAGAATGGCATAAGAGAACGTTTGAATATTAATAATATAAGACAAATGTACTGCATGGCTGAGACTACATCAATCCTTGCTGCAGTCCCAGCGTTTGACGAAAGGTCCTATTGACAATGTCGATGCATATTATAAACTGTATATCTGCTAAAGATATGTATGATAAGTTAAATACTGTTTTTAGAAAGGACGCTGAAGAACAGAAATGTAACTTGCTAAGAGATTTCTTTAATGTAAAATATGAAAAAGGTACGGGGACATGTCAATTCATATAAGCAAAATTGAAAATTTGGCTTATCAGCTAAAAAGTTTGAAACAAACTGTAGAAGATGACATGATAATTTCAAAAATACTGCCTACATTGCCCGATGAATATAAATTCTTTTCAATGGCCTAGGATTCAACACCTGCTACAGAGAAAACACTTACAAAATTGATATCAAGATTACTATGTGAGGAATCACAAGAAACAAAGACAAAGGAAGTGAAGCTACAGTAGCATTTAAATCCAATGAAAAAAGCTGTTGTAAATGTAAGAGTAATGATCATATTAATAATGCTTGTCCAAGACAAAAAAAAATTAAAAAAAAAACTGTTTTAAATGCGGGAACAGTGGACATTTTGCAAGAGCATGCAGGAAAGCTACATTTAGAAGCAATATATGTAAGAAAAAGAATCATACCGAAGAAGACTGTTACTTTAGAAAGAGGAAACACGGTGAGAACAATAAAGTAGCATTTATATCACAACTAATTCTTTTCCAATACGTATTTAGTGTGGATATCTTCATGTTCTTGTTGTGTTTTCTTGAAAACCGATCAACGTCACCCGCCCCCTGAGTCAGCCTTCGCCGTCGAATAGCGTGAGAATTAAAATTAGGGATGAATAAATTTCCACACGTAAAATAAACAACAAAATGGATTTTCTCATAGAAAGTGATGTGCTTTTGATAAAAAAAGAGTGTCCAGTAATTTTTGTTCCGTGCTTGTAAGAAGTTTTTAGTGGTTTAAAGTCCATTTAATTCTACTAGCAGGTAGCGTGTTTCTCAAAGTTCAAATTAAAAAAAAATCATAATTGTCAATAACAAAAGCCCCGTACATTTAAAACTTTTCAAAAAATAACCACTCCTAACAAATCCCAAAGCCATTTATGTGCATTTGGTTGTAGTTATAATAAGAAATTTACAATTTTAACAAACCATGACATAAATTAATGTCAAATTTTAATGTTACATGTTAGCATGTGTAGTTAACATTCAAAATAGAAAAAAAAAAAAGAATTCGAGGCATCCAGAAATAAAATTTATTTAAGCAATCACCAATTAATAAATTATTTGAATGACGATTTATTTTGGTAAAACGAGGAACCGAATATCATCATTCAAACAATTTCCAATCAGTCTAACGCAATAACCAAATGCTGAATAAAGAATAATGAATAAAAATTTTATTCAGATAATTATTTAAGTAAAAAAAAAATATTCTGTTTAATTTAATTTTTATTTTGTATCATCTTGATTCACTCCAGTAAACCACGTCAGGTTTAACGGAGGCGACAAGACAAAATTACTATCGCATAGAATTAAATCTGATTACTTTTGTTGCATTTATAACCAGTAGTTATATCTATGCCGTGTAAAACGAGAAAACGTTCTTATTCATGAAATGAAACTTACCGGGTCCATTTCGAAGTACACCAAATCGCCGCCACTCAAAGCGATAACCACTTGCCTCTGGTTGACGGCACATTTCACGATGGTCTTCTTCCCCGGCGCTTTCCATTCGTTCACGTGTTTATTGGCGCAAATGTGACGAATCCCGTCAGGATATACCTGTAAAAATTTAATTTTAAAAACCTATCTTCTCGATCGCCACGTCACACAAAAATTACTTGAACGAGGGCGTGATCGGCCAACGACGAACAAGATAGCGTCGGAGTGGTCCCTAAAAATCCACTGTCCGTCACTTCTTCGACAGTCTCTCCGATGGACAAGACGAGAGTGGCGTTAACGAACGATACAATGATATAAGCGTCGAATTTGTCTGAAACAAACAGATCGCGATTACAAATATTGAGTTTCGCAGTTCTTGCCGGAGGATTTCGTTAATTGTGGTGTATTCAGCGTATTATTCTATGTGTTATCATGAGAGAATCAATTGAAACACGGATTGTAAATAGTCATCATAAGCAGTCGTTTCTTCTGTGGAATTTTCGACTAGCGGTTTTTGCGCCATCTTACCTTACTTCTCGACAAGGGTTGGTACAGTTGGCCGTTTCTGGAATAAGAAAAGTAACTGGTGTTGGTAAACTCTCAACAGGCCAGTTTTCGATTAGTTCTTTGTTGTTAAATTTTGAAAGGTAAGAAATATTGGAGAAAGCATCATATTATAGGGCTAGATATACAACATGCATTATGCCATTATCTTAATTATGTTAGATGTGTTGAATGATAATCTCGAAATAAATAGAAATTTATTCATCTGCAATCATTTTTATACTGGATCCGGCAAAAGTAAGGAATAATGCCATTATTTATTTAAATACTGCTCTTTTCTTTGAAATATTATGCCGCGATTTGGCCGAGTTTTCATGGGGTTATTTTTTACGGTGTCGTTGTTATGACAACCAACTTTTGTTTTTTAAATAGTAACGCATGTTTTTTTTTAAATTATTTTCTGAATCAGTATATTTTTCTTCAATCAAATCAACTGGCATTACATCATGTAGTCTATGACCGATCATTAAAACAATGACGCCGCCTGCTTTTATGCGTGTCCCGACATGTTTCACACCACCTGTGCAGATATCAGCTAGTCACAATAAGGAATGCATTGTCTTATTTGATTTTTACGTATAAGCTATCATTTCTTGGCGGAACGAGTTATATTTCCAGACAGAGATTTACGTTATTTAAATTAAATTTCTGCCGTGCTACTTCCAGGTGAGACCAAATTTAATGAAACGGACCTCATTTATTAGTTTGCGGTTGTTTTTATCATTAGTTAGCTCAATATGCCGAGGGGAACACAGTTCTCATGAAGAGAAGTGTGTTATTGATGCTTTATACAAAAATGGTGTGTCTAACAGAAAGATTGCCAGGCAAATTAATAGAAGCCATTATGTTGTTAATTCGTATTTAAGATTAGGGGAGGTATGGATCTATTAAAAGAACTGGTCGAAATCCGATCGTTAGTAGGCGCGACAAAAAGGACAATTTTTAGGCTGGCAACAGAAAATGACATGGCTCCTTCCCAGATTCGTGCTCAATTACAACTTGACGTTACGAGACGTGTACGCCAAATTTGGCAGAGTAATGAAAATTTAGAATGGCGCAAAAGATTAAGTAAACCGAAACTTACTGTGAAGCACATCGAAGCTACGTTGACGACCTGGGATCACGAATGGGGAAGAGTAGTTTTCTCAGACGAGAAAAAGTTCAACTTGGATGGTCCTGATGGCTGGCAATGCTACTGGCACGATTTACGAAAAAGCACAGAAGTGTCAATTAGTCGGAACTTTGAAGGAGGCACGGTAATGGTCTGAGGTGCATTTTGCTTTCAGGGTATATTTCCTATTGCTTGGATTACTACGAAAATGAACTCTGCTGCATATGTGGAAATACTAGCAACACAATTAATCGAAAATCCGCCTGAATTCTTAGAGGAAAACTTTCTTTTTCAACAAGATGACGCGGCGATCCACGCTTCTATGTTCAGAAAACAGTGGTTTGCACAACATAATATTGAAGTTCTAGAATGGCCAGCGTGCAGTCCTGAGTTGAACCCCATAGAAAATCTATGGGGTATCATTTCCCGACGAATTTACCAAAATGGTAAACAATTTGCGATAATCAATGAACTCAAAAATAGAATTCGTGAAGTTTGGACTAACATAGAACTAGATGAAATGCGAAACTTGGTAAAATCAATGAAAAACAAGAGTTTTTGACTTAATAAGACTAAACGGGAAACATACGCATTATTAATTTAATTTATTGTAAAATTACATGGATTTTTTTTATGTGGATTTATATTTATTTCCTGTTATAGGCAACGTATTAAGTTGTTTTAAAATGCATTCGCTTTATTTCTAAAATTAAGTAGATGTAATTACCTTATGAATGCAAATAAAGTAAGGTTTAGTCTCTGTATTATGTTGTGTTTTAGCGATATAGGTTAGTAGTTTAAATATAGTGTGATGTATAGTTATTTCCTACAGTGTAGATACATTGTATGAGGGGTCACATTTCCAAGAAAAATCGAATTCTAATGTAATACCTAGTCACTTATAAACGAAATTATTGTTACCCTGTACCTGTTGGCGAGTTTTGACTGTTTATCAGTTACTTTTGGACAATTGACTTCGCTGTTGATAATTTTTGTGTTAGTTACGTTTGAATGTGTTAAATTATTAAATTGATATTGCATATTATTCAATAACGTATGACGACAACGTGACTAAAATATTTCTGAAAAATCAGTTTTTTTTTTTTCAGGGCAGATCTCCAGACGTACACCATTGTGACTTTTTCCTATGGATTTACATTAAAAATAAAGTTTATAGAGAGCGGCCGAACAATTAGAATTATCCGTTAAAAAATAATATCTTTTTTGGTTTTGTTTTAACATTAAAGATTTTAAAGTGTGCCTTGTTTGATCCACCATTGTAATTTCACACATTTTTTTGCAAAAATATATTATATATCAAAAAGATTGGATTTTTAACAGCTTTTACTACTACTTCCCCTATATTAAATCCCAATCTAGGGCATCAACCAACTTATATCCTAATACTTTATAAAGATTAAACTCACCATCACTTCTTCGCTTAACAGTCCACACGGCATTGGGATTTCCCGGCAGTTCAGAAACAGCCATCTCGGACACTTCCAACCCATGCCGAAGCACTCTCAAAGAAGATCGAGGGCCACGACCGCAAAGCATGTAAAGTTGTGGCGTATCTTCCCCAGCCAAATCCGCGACTCTGCACGAAATTATAGGAGATAAGGATTCTAATTCGTCGACCAGCACTAAATTCCTCAAAGGTCTGGGAGCGAAGAAGAATGTGTCACCTTCCTCCAAGGGCATCGCGGAACTGAACTCCAATTCATCGTCGTCATCACCCAAATGTGCTATCTGGTATAAGTAACTTTAAAAAAGAGGAAACTCAGAATAAATTCATCGATCGACGGAGGGGAGAACTTACTGGTTTCCAAATTCGGAAGCTACGAATAAGAATCCGGTTTTCATGACGCACATAGAAGTCGCCACTGGAACGGTGTCGAAATATTTCAATTTAATCTCAGTGACCATATCATCGTCAGTTTCCAAAGTTATCTTGAAGATATCCCCTTGTTCGGTTTGCGCCAAGAAGAAGAACATGCTCTTTGTCTTATGCGTGGCAGAGCATACAAAAATCATCCCGCGTTCCGGATCATCAAGATCATTTCTTCGTCTCGGGATCGGGCAACGTATATCATGTTGATCGCCTAAATTTTTATAGGTTAAGTAGTTTTCAGAGCAGATCAAAACGCCGGAAGGTCCATCGTTCCCACCGGGGACCGAGACCAAGAAATTCGCGTGTTCCTCCAAGGGTTCTGAATATTTCCTTACGACATGATTAACACCAAGATCCAATTCGTAAAATGTTAAAGTTTGTTGCGTTTTCTGTGCGGCCTCTCCCGTAGGATCCGAATCTGCTTCTTCGTAATCGATCTCCAGACATGCGAACATCGGATTCTCATATCCCACATCGATCCCCACCATGTGATAAACCAACGTGTTGCTTTTATGCGCCTCTAACGGCGAAGAGATCGTCAAACGCGCTTCGGCATCGCGATTCAGAATATAGACTAGTTTCTGCTTTTCTATAGCTCCAATCATAACAGCTCGACCTTTCGGATCGATGGCCAAGTATTGGCCGGGCACGATTCTCCGGCAACCCGATTTGCCGAACGTTTCTTGGTGGATCTTTTCGAAACAGTTCTTAGCGACTATGTACTCTAATATGACGATTCTGCCCGAATCAGAACCGACTACGATATAATCCTTTGTCCCACCGGTCAACCTAAATGCCATTAATGATCTTATGATTCCAAATATTTCAACTGTTAGTAATGTATGTACTTTGCCTGTGTTCACGTCTGGTCTTAGCAATTCTAAGCTCTTTCCGCGCGATATGACTATCTCCTGCAATTTGGTGCCGGAAAAGTTGCCGTGAATTGCGTGGGTGATGGCTGTCGCCCTTTGCAACGTTATGTTGTATAGGAACATGATTGATTATCTGGAATGGCGAAGAACGCAACTTCAATTTGGAATGTTTGATGGCCTCGCAGTCAGTTTAAAGTAAAGAAGAGTAGTTTTTGAGATACTTGTATGAATCCCAAAAACACCCTGATATCTTTTACTTACTAAGAATCATTACAATCTCCAACTTACTTTTTTACCAAAAAAAACGCATACATTTGTGTTGATAACGAAGTGTATCTTAGGCTAGAGTTTATTCATAGTTCTATATATTATAGATATCTGAGGTTTCAAATGAAAAAAGATGCTTAGTGTAGTATAAAAAGAATTTATCGAATTCGTAAGATATTCAAAGAAACGCTTAAAACAGTAAGGTATAAAAACTTTTGTGACCTTCAATTGTATATTTATTTCATTCTCTTATAGTTTTACATATGAACTGCTTATATATTGTAATGAATATGTTGAATATGTATGAATATGAATTAAATGTTTTGAGCTAGTATTTTTTTAGCATCATATTAGGTGTACGAAAGCTTTTGTGACCCACTGTATATGAAATATACAAAACGCATTTCTTCTACTCACAGTGGGCTTCAATTATTTGTTCCTCATAACATATATTTTGTTGTATAGCAAAAACCAAGAACTTATACTTAAAAAATACAAGTTCTAACGATGCAGCCTATACAAAAACATTATTATAGCACTTTATACGACCTGTACGTATACGATAAATAGATACAGGAGATACCGTAGTGCATTCCTTTTTATTATATAAAAAAATTCACTCTCATGCGCTATCTAAAAACTACGTTTTTCTAAATTTCTCTTACCTTTTACACCGATGACTCGTATTCACAGAGATAATTCGAGAAAAAAGCTGTCACCGCCGGTCTGTTTACGGTTGCATTTTAATTACACGCTTTTAAAACCTATAATTGGTGGTTTCCTGCGGTATGAATTCATTTCTGGAGTAGAATAATGAAAAAACAACACTATTTCAGAAATCACTTAAATTAATTCGGCACAATTACCGGCTTTCTACTATTTAGCATCATATGATAAACTAACCGTAATAAAATGGATGTCGGCGACTTCTACGATGCAAACAGGAAGCGGACATCATCGAAAATGGATGGATAAAAGATGGACATGTCGTAATATATAGTACCCATGCCTGGTTGCCATCTACCGGTGTACTTTTAACAAAATAAAAATTTTCATCATATATTTTCATAATTTAAACAAAATTAAATAAAAAAAATTGTTTGTGTAGTACAAAATATAATTTTACAGGATACCACAGGCAAAAATCAGCAAACTAACACTAACATAAAAGGAAATAATAAGGGTGGAAAATAGCAAAATTCAAATATATCTACTATACAATTTACCTAAATAACACATACAAAATAGTGTATAAAATTTATTTTGTATTTCTGGGAAATATGCATAAAGAATATTTCATTTGTCAATTGATTGTAAATCAATTTTCGAATTTGCAATTGACATTTTGAATTTGAAGTTTGTGTTGAAGTTTGAAGTCAGTTGAGGTCGGTCTCAAGTATTGTACGATTTTTATTTATTTCGTTGTATATAATATCAATAAATATGTAACTCTCACGTACAATTTTTCTAATTAAATGTGAACTATTTATACCTTACCCTCAGCAAATAAAGTTGCTAAAAATTAAACTGCTAACCTAAGTGTACAGGTTAGATTTGAGCTTTAGTTTGCTATTAAGTATAAATAACAATTATGGATAGAGGAAAACAAATACCGGGAGCCAGAGGACCAAAAAATAAAGTAACACAACAACCCCCAGATCTATTTATCGCTTTAGGATCGAAACAATCATCCTCAAGAGATAATGATCCCAAACGACCAGTGCCCTTGTCAAAATCTTCTTCTTCACATTTACCAGCGACATCGAGTAAAGGTAAATGAACAATATAACATCTAATTATGAATCATGACATTACATTTTGTATTTTTAGGACAACCGGAAAGGAAACGAGAAGGCACATCTTCATCTTTACAACCGGTACCACCTTCTAAGAAACTCAAAGTAGCACTACCGAATAGGCCACCTGGTGTCTCGGTCCCGGGTTTATCCAATATCTTACCATCAGATCGCAGTTTAGGCCAAATCGGAAGCGAGCCGTGGGAGAATCTTGCTATCGA
This sequence comes from Cetonia aurata, assembly GCA_949128085.1. NCBI lineage: Eukaryota > Metazoa > Arthropoda > Insecta > Coleoptera > Scarabaeidae > Cetonia > Cetonia aurata. The sequence goes on along the minus strand of OX421887.1, from coordinate 40,037,665 downwards.
CTGCGACCCATCGGAGTTGACAGAATCAATCTTAAATAATGCACAGTTAGGAAATACGGATAAAGCTGTAATGTGATATAAGGTATTTTTTCAGCAAACGTTATTTTATTTTTAAATTTGTAGATAGCGTATATATTGGGCGGGATTCGCACCATAAAAACGCAAAGACTGAAACCTTGTAAAGTTTTATACAGTAGTTTACTGTTAGTATGTCAGTGTAGACCGAATTTATTTACAAATGAACATGTAGTAAACGCGATAATCAGCTCAATGCGAAGAGATATTACGGCTGGTTTGAAAACACCGACTAAAAATAATTCTTCTAATCAGATTCTTTTTATAAATATTTTATTGTACGCTTTTAACGATGTGGAAAATTGGCCGGAGATATTCGTGAAGGTTTGTTGAGAATATATTGTGTGGGTATTATTTTGTAGGGATTGTTGCTATTTCAAAAAAAACTTTGAGAAGATATAGAAATAAATAATATTTAAAAAATTAGGATTTTCTGGACAGTTCTGGAATTATTTAAATTTATGTTAAATAAATAAAGTGTATTTTTGATTATCTTGAAAAAAGAGGGCACATTTTTTAAGTTGGAGACCGCGATTTCATATTTACTATAGTCGTTAATTCTAAATAACTTTTCATAATAATAACATTTTTCTATTTTTTTGAAAATGATGAAACTATAATGCAATATCAGGCAAAATATATAAAACCACCTTATCTAAAAGATTTATCTGAAAAAATAAATCAAATTTTCAAACCTTATAAGTTTAAAATAGCAAATTAGAATAATAACAAACTACAAAACCAAATTTACACAATTAATAAAAGGACATAATAATAACAGAAATCTTGCAGCTTTAAAAATAAATACGAAATAATACAAAATCGTACATTTATTTACATTTTGATAATATATCAATTTTGTATTCAATTTAGTCTGTAGTTGATTTTAAAAGTTGCTCAAACTTATACTATAAACAATACTTTCATACGTCTGAAAAATACACAAGTTTTTCCCGTTTAACCGACTTCACTTTTACTAAAATAGCAATACCGTCTCTACGAAACACTAACCACCTTATATATCATTTGTAATTAGATCTTTAACGCTTTGATTTTTAGTTATATGTTGAAGATGCGGTAGGTGATAGAATTTGGATCGATAATCCGTTTTGCAAACCGTTCGTCGATAATATAAAAACCGCTTTCGGTACGAAGCAACCTCCAAAACTACTTTTAGCGACTGAAACTTGGGCACCTACCGGCAGAGATACATCCAGTCCATTAACAATAAATGCAAATGACGATGATGAAAGTAAGTACGTGAAAGCTTAACGAGTTTTTATAATAGAATGTATTGATTAAGTTCGGAACATGATTAATAATTGGGTTATTCAATAATTTTATGAAAATCAATTTTGTTTTTTAAAATGTCATCTTTTAAAACCTAGTGACGTATATTTGGATAATAACATCATCATCTTTTCTGAAAATTGGATGCTATTTAAATAAGTATCGAGGTAATTAGTCCTTTTTTGTACTAAATCAAATCGTTATGTCTATGGACAGAGTATACATGTACTACGAAAAGCAACGGTCCCAAAATCGACCCTAACGGAACTCCCAACGTAATCGTATTGCCTCCATTAATATAATATAAATAACATTTCAGCTTTTAACGAACAAAAAGCGTTAGTCGACAGTTGGAACGTGCGCACCTATCCGCGATACACCCAGTCCCAAGAGATGGTAGAGCAGATCGTCTTGGAGGCGATCAAAGAACAATTGACGAGGCGACAGCAGCCGGACACGGTCACCAAGAATTTCGTCCGTTTCCTGAGCATAGCCTGCGGCCTGGTCGAGATCCGCGTGATCTCCGTGTCGAGGATCGAGAGTTGGTTGCACAACCACAAGTTGATGAAGCCCGCGCAGGAACTGCTGGCGTATCTGTGCTATAATTGTTCGGCGAATACCCAGAGGGACATAGAGGTGGTGGCGCAATTGAGCAAACTGCGTCTGAAAAATAAACCCATAGTGACGTTCTTTAATAATTGCCTGAAGGAGATGGTGTTGTCCTTCCCGGAAAATCTGTACCCCTTATTAAAATATACGATATACAACGAACTGTCCAATACTAGGAATACGAATAATCTGTTCGTGGTGGGAGCTATGTTTCAAGTTGCACCGGACGCTAGTGCTGACGCATTTACGGATATTTGTTTGGTAAGTAATTTAAAATAATGTTTTCTAAAGATGTCAAACATTTAATTATTTAGTACACTCTTCCATTTTAACTCTTTTTAATTTCAAACATCTTCGAATCAAATGTCATTGATCTTGTTTAAATGGCTTTCTAATTTTATTTGAACACGAAATAAAGCACAACACGCACTGGATTGACTCGAATCGGAAAATAATAATCCGATCCAGTGCGCAGCTCTTTTCCGATCCAAGTCGATTCGGCATAGGAATTATGCCGCCTTATTGAATCAACCGCTGTCCAAGAACGACACCTATCGAACAAAATTATTTTGTAAAAAGGTAGAACGGATACATTCGTGTGTGTTCGCAAGTTAATAAGACATATTGTAACGTGTTTCGATCATTCAAACATTGTCGAGGTTCAAACAAACAACACAGGCGGATTATTAAATGAACTTGGTTCATTTACACGCTTACGACTATTAAATTTAAATTAAATAAAGTCGAAGAGAACGCTTGAAGTAAATAATTAAATTAAACACTACAATTTTCACGTTTAATTATTAAAATTTGTACAGTATGTGTAATTTTTAATTAAGAAAAATTAATATAAAGGGTGTACCGACGATCCCAAACCAATCACAGGTGTAGACGGGAGTTAGGGGATAGTGGTGCGGTTTAGGGTCGTAATCGGTCATTAAACGAACGACTGCGAGACGCGAAGCGTCGAGTCTTTTTACAAGTGAGAGGTAAGAATTAAGTAAAAGGAATATATAGGGTGTACCGACGATCCCAAATCGAGAGTTTTTTTACAAGTGGGAGAAGTTTGAAAGATAGGAGAAAGTGGTGCGGTTTAGGAGGTCTGCTGAGATGGATCGTAATCGGTCATCAAACGAACGACTGCGAGACGCGAAGCGTCGAGTCTTTTTACAAGTGAGAGGCAAGAATTAAGTAAAAGGAATATACAGAGTGCACCGACGATCCCAAACCACAGCTGTGTACGAGGGTTAGCGGAGGGTGGTGCGGTTTAGCAGGTCCGCTGTCTTGGGGCGTAATTCGTCATTTAGGGACTGATTAGTTGACTGGGTGAACACTCCCGGCTTTCTAGTAAATTACTAATCACTTATTTACATTCACCATTATTTGCACCGTGTACGACTCTTCGATTCGACTGGCTCTGTTAGCACGAATCAACTGACTTTAAACCTACCGCGTGACAATTGCTAGAATTTCTCGGGCCACCTCGTAGTTTTATCGGCATTAACCGCGCATCTTCTATTAGGCATTGTGTAGAGAACCCTCTTAAGTTTGATACTTGATCTTCGTTGTCCCTTGGCCCAATCTATGAGTGTCCATCAAAAGCACAGTTTAAACTAGCGCACATAACAATGTAATAGGCACTATATGCAACGTGTGTCAAAAAGTGCGCAATCTTGTGGAATTTCTTTGTTATGGACTTGACAAATTGTAACAATGCAAAAAGTTTGAGAGTGAGCACTAAAAAATGAAAATAAATGCCTTAGAAGTATCCGTATTTTTTCAGCCCCCCAAATCAATAATAATAAAAAATTGTATCTGGAAATACCGAAACTACGTTAGATGCAAAAAAAATTATTTGTGAGCATACAGGTTTGTTGAAAAAAGCGTGGCGAATATAACATAATATTTTTGTAATGGAACACTTTATTTTTTAATTTATTTTTTTTTGATTCCACGTGTAATTCGCTCTGTGCTGCCTGGTCGTCAAACACAATCTGAGGGCAATTAGTTTGCCACAAAGTATGCGAGTGATTAATAATGTTTAGCAACGTTCAGTTTTAGCCATTTTTATTTTTTTTTTGATCTATGTAGTAAAAAACCGTAATATATATAAGAAAATTGTTGTCTACCGATAAATAGCGACTTACTTAATGAATACAACACAATTATATACTATAGAAATGTTAAAATTATCAAAAAATTGCCATTATTTTTTTTTTTAATTCATAATTTTCAGGAATTGCTCTTGAATAAAGACGATTACCTACGATCCCTTAGAACCCTATTAAAAGAAATAAACAGAGTCCTTCGGCACGATTTCAACTTACTAAACATCGTCCACTCGTTCCTGAGAGAAAGGAAAGAGCTATCGAACGCAATCAGAGAATCCGAATACAGAGAGAGGATGTTCCTCTCGGTCGCAGACCTAGTGTGCATGTGCATGCTCCTGAGCGTGAATTCCCAAGTTAGAGACGCGGCGACTCAGAGCAAGCGAGACACAACTATCTTGCAAGCGTTCCAAGCGCAGGTGAGCAACATACAGAGGGAGGCCGTCACCTGGCTGCACGATTCCGCCCTCAGAGTCTTCAGACCGAACATCAGCGACTTCCAATACATCCTGCACAAAGTCCTGCTGCTCGAGCAGGTCGATCATTACTGCAAAGTGGATTCGTGGCCGGGGGAGAACGAACGGAACTTGTTCTTCAGGTTGACGAGCGAGGTGCCTCTGTTGGAAGCGACGCTCTTGCGCATACTACTGATAGGGATATCCAAAGAGCATCCGGTTAGCGCTAACGAGGTGATAGATATATGCGATCAGTTGATACGGCGTTCGGGGAATCTGGGTTCGGATTGTTTGGAGCCGTTGGTCATGGATAAGATCGAGATAGTGGATTTTTTCCTCAATCTGTGCAGTTATAATTACCCGGAGAATATTGTGCTGCCGCCTGGATATATCCCTCCGAAATTGGCCATATCGACGCTGTATTGGAAGAGCTGGTTGATGTTATTGATTTTGGCCGCTCATAATCCGGCTAGTTTCGGGCAATTGGCTTGGACTAAATATCCCATATTGCGGATGTTCATGGAGATGTGCATCACGAAGTAAGTTCTTTTGAAGTTAATTTAGGTTTTTTCCGAAATTATCACTCATTTAACAAAATAAAAGTTTTTTTTTTCTGTATATACTTAGAAAACAAAATTAATATAATTTGCAACCATACTTATCATTCCCCCTTGAAGTACACCTTCATTGATTAGAACATTTTCTGTATGCACGGTTAAAACGCGTACACTTCAAATTTTTCTTTGTAAAACTGTGTTTTTTTTTATATAAATCTTAAAATCATTTTGAATGTCAAACTTTAAGTGTCAAAATTTCAAAGTCATAAAACTTCTGGTTTAATCAATTCAATTGGTCTGACCATTGACCTGACGTAGTTTAAAGTCATCAATATATAAAATGACATTTGAGAAAAATCAAAACTTACAAGAGACTGATTTACAATATTAAAATATTGCAAAACGTAGCCTAAAGATTTGTACGCATTTTTTTATTCTGCAACTGTACTTATGTAATTGTTTTTTTTTATTGTTATGCGTAATCATGATGGCTGTTATAATTAGAGTTGGGATGTTTTCCCCGGGGGACAGGGTCGTATTCAGTACGGACCAGTATAATAGAGGGATTTACGGTCTTGTGATTTTATTTGCAAGGGGTGATTAAACATCTTAACATTAGGTCATTAACGTAAAAATACTTTACAAATACATTTTAGATGAAAAACAAAAAAAAACTGATGAAGAAGTTACTATACAAAATTTCGAAACATCTTTTGAACATTATTACGTAAGGAAACAGAAATAAAATATGTTTTTACCCAAGAAATTTTGAATTTCTTCCTTTATTTATTCCGGCTCTGTTTGTTTGATTGTTACTCCTGCTACCTCCATGTTGTTCTGTGTGTTTCAAATCAAATTACCGCGATTATTTCAGCCATTTTTCATTCCCACCACCGACGATGTTGACCGGGGAAACGATCGACGATTTTAACTCGAAAGAGCAACAAATACTCGCGCTGGAAAAGCAGAAAATCTTAGAATTCGAATCCCATTTGGCGGCGGCCAGTACGAAAATCGAGATAAACGAGCAGACGAGCTTGTTACTGCCGCAACTGATGGAGCTGAATCCGCAAGGCGACATCAGGCGACCGCCTCAGATCGTCTTGGACCAATTGCAAGCGCTCAATAACAGCCACCGCATGGGGCATCTGCTTTGCCGCTCGAGACATCCCGACTTCCTCTTGGAAATCATGTCCAGGCAAGGGGGTACCGCGCACATGCCTTGGTTAGCCGATCTAGTGCACAGTTCCGAAGGAGCTTTGGCCCATTTACCCGTGCAGTGCCTCTGCGAGTACTTACTGTCGAATACCCCCACGGAAAAGCTGACTAAACACACGCAATTATTAGCGCATCTACGAACGGTGGTGAACAGTCACGATCCGCAGAACGCGTGCGAAGTCTTGGAGTATCTCCTCAGAAGATTGACGTCGTCGCACGCGTCTAGCCGCGCGCAAGCTATAAAAGGATTAACTTTAGTTTTGAATCCGAACGACGACCTCGAAGTAACCAACGCGAATATAAACAATACCCATTGGTTGACACACTATATCTCGCATTTTCCGCACTTGAATAGCGTCAGAACCTTGTTGATTCACCTCCTATTGCAAGCCACGCTCGTCGAAACCAATCCGATTCACGTATCGAATTATATTAACTTCTTAGCGACGCAAGGGATTGACGATACTTTACCGGAATTACCAGAACTGATTCTAGATTTAGCTTCGTTGATTGTAGAGCGGAGCAGCATCACTACATATATCCTACCAGGGGAAAATATGCAAACGTTGAAAGATCTGATATCCGTGTTCTTCGTTTACCTGCAGAAAGCACGGCAGCCCACCGACGATGCTTTCCACTGGTCGGAGAATCAGGATCAGGTCGTAGTATCGTGGGAGAACGGCGAACAGTGCACTTTACAAATACTGATAGTCCACGCTTCGATAATCCTATTAACGTACGGCCCCGTTGAGAATTCGGAACATTTCGACGCACTCCTCGATATATGGTTCCCCCTAAACGAGGAGCAACCGAAAGCCTATCTGGTGGACACTTCCGAAGAGGCTCTCCTCGTCCCGGATTGGTTGAAACTTCGTATGATCCGCTCGAACGTGCCTAGATTAGTCGATGCGGCCGTCGAGAAATTAGAAGCACCCCAATTGGTGCTTTTCATACAATCCTTCGGGATTCCCGTAGTCTCCATCAGTAAACTCCTGCAAACTCTCGACAAAGCCACGTTGGGCGACTCGAAATTAGTCGTCGATTCCGTATTGGATAAGAATTATATGATACAATTGGTCGAAGTGCAGAATCGCAGAGGCGCAATCGGGGGTGAGATATTCGTACAGGCTTTAGAGATGCAAGTGCCGCAAGTTAAGGAGGACGAGGTGATCGATATCGGGCCAATTAGGAAACCCCTGCCGATGTTGTCGAATAAAACCGCGGTTGTGATCGAATATACGCCTGCGAATGTATTGAGTGTGCTATCGAAAATTATGGACGTTAATTATCCGGTCGATGATAAAGCAGATGTTAGATATTTAATAAATGTAAGTATCTATATTCACGTTCAACAGAAACAAATAATAATAAAACAGTCGAAGGACAATTTAATAACGTTCTAATTAATACGAAAAGCATATCAAGTCCTGTTTTTGTGAGGTTGTAGTAAGGATTAAATATGCCGTCATTTACTTTTTCCTTATTTTTTTTATTTGGGGTTTAGTTAAGTACCGTAAGAGCCTAGTGGCGAAGTGACCGTGTTTGTAATCCAAAGGTTGCAAGTTCGAATCTCGGTGGGGGTTTTTTTTTTTTTTTTTTTTTGATATCTGATTACGTATATTATGTGAAAGTAAATAATTTTCATTCAATCAGAATTAATTTTAGTGTGTTAGTCGGTTTTAGTAAATATGCGTAATAGAAATATACGGGGTGGGACAAAAGTATGGAATCACTCTCATAACTATTGAACAAATCTAGATGTAAAGAAAGAAATTTAGAAAACTTGTACAAGGTGGGGCAGAAAAACCAATCCGATATCAAATCCCTTTTTCTCAGAAGAGGGAACAGGTAGAGTAGTGGGGTAAAAACCGTTAGTAGGCCGGTTTTATGCCATTTGTCAGTAGTCAACATGCCTTGGTCTGGTGAACATCGCGCTTTTGTTATTGAGCGGTTTATCGAAAACGGCGGTTCGATAATTGCTACACAACGTGCGTTTCAAATTCATTTCGGACTCGGGCGTCATGATCCTGTTCCACATCACGCTACGATTAAAGTGTGGGTGTCAAATTTTCGACAGACGGGATCAGCATTGAAAAAGAAGTCGCCTGGACGTCCCAGGACAGCAACAGGACCTGAAAACGTGGCCAATGTGCGAGCCGCGATTGAAGATTCCCCGCGTCGTTCGGCGCGAAAACATTCGCTCGCTTTGGCGATTTCCAACCGCAGTATTCGGCGAATTTTGCACCGGCACCTCAAAATGCATCCCTACAAAATGGTTGTTGCACAGGAATTAAGTGAAAGGGATTTTGAAACCCGTACGAACCTTTGTCGCGATCTCCGAGAACTCCCAAACGACGATGTTGTGCTCTTCACGGACGAAGCCCATTTTCACCTTTGTGGCGCCGTAAACAGGCAAAATTTTCGATATTGGAGTGACGAAAATCCTCGGGAAATCCATCAGGAACCCCTCCATAGCCCAAAAGTGACTGTGTGGTGTGCTCTTTCCCGCCTAGGCGTCTGGGGGCCTTACTTTTTTGAAGAAAATGGGCAAACCGTAACGGTCAACAGCGAGCGCTATTGTTTCATGCTGGAAAATTTTCTTCGACCCAAAATGGTGGAAATTGGCGTGGAAAATGTGTGGTTTCAACAGGATGGTGCAACCGCCCACACATCGCGACGATCAATGGACGTTCTCAGGGAAATGTTTCCCGGACGCCTCATTTCTCTGAGAGGTGATCTTGGCTGGCCGCCGCGCTCACCAGATCTCAATCCATGTGACTTCTTCCTTTGGGGTTACCTCAAATCGAGGGTATTCCAGCATCGACCAAGGACCCTTCTTGCTTTACGAAGGGAAATTGCTCGGGCAATTGAAAAAATTCCTGTGGAAATGACAGTGAAAGTCATGGAAAGCTACCGCGAGCGCCTAAATCAGTGTATCCGCTCCCAAGGACGACATTTAAGTGATGTGCTTTTCAAAACTTAAATTTGAAAATGGCATAAAATTTGCGATATGTTAATAAAAAAAAATTTTTGTCAAGTTGAGTGGTTTTAATTTTATAACGTTTTGAAATCGGATAGGTTTTTCTGCCCCACCCTGTATAAGATCATGAAAGCTGTTTTGTGCACCCCCTACTTCATTGGGGAAGGACACATGTAGTTGCAAGGAATAGGCAAATTTGTACGGTTTTAGTTTTAAATTAAAATTTGTTCTGACAAAAAAACACCATAAAGTAATAAAACTAATCTCTATCTCTCTACTGCATAATAATAAGCCTGGAATGGACTTAAATGACTAAGACATCAGTTATATATTTAGAACATTACCAGATTGGATTTCGACTGTTCAATATGGACAAAGATGACCGTAAATGTGCCAGTTTTTAACTTCACTCGATAATTTTTCCTCGCAGGCGATTAAATCGGATTCAAAAATGGTCGATATAATAATCAACTATCTCCACACCGTGCCCCCACTCATCCTACTAAAATGCACCTATCAGAAAGGATCGCTGGCCACACTCTTCCGTCTCGTATTCACGAGAGATCACTTCGGCGAGAAGACGTTCGCGATCGCAACTAATCTATTAAACGTAACGCAAGATAGAGATTCCCTGACCGTGATACAGTTGACGCAATTCCTCCAACTGAACAACAGATCGCTCAAATACAAAGAGGAGACGAATAAGTTCGATAAGCACGACGTCCACGCGGAGAATCTGGGGAAGAGGATCGGCGAGTTGCTGTTGGAAAATTCCGAGCCGGAGAAAACTGGTTTGCTGGTGGATTGGTTGTCCTCCGTCGAATTGCAAATAGCAGGACCGAATGAGAAATTGCAGGTGGATTATTATATTGGGTTGTCTTTTTTTAATATAAGTAATTATGGGTTTTTCTAGATGGATTTGCTGTTTAGTAAAAGGAATTTGTCTTTCAGGCCGTTGTTAATATCGGTCTTATTGCAAAGAGCTAGTTGGCATACGCTGTACAGGGTCGTCGGACATTTATTGAATAATAAAGTCCCAGATTATTGCCCCACATCTGTTTTGGACTTCCTAACCGCGCTGATACAGAGCCCGAAATTGTGGCAAGGCCGCGATAAGGCCACACCAAAACATTATCACTCCGAGAACGTTTTACATCTGACTCCGCAGCAGGTATGTATAAAAATGTTTTTTTTAAAGAAACTGGCTTTACATTTGTCACATCACAATTTCTAGTTAAAATCGTCTTCAATCGCGCGTTTTTTTCGTTTAGTTACAGATCGTAGCCGGCTCACTGGTTGGCACGGCCAAATTTTCGTTTAGCAGTAATATACGATTCATTATTTTACATGGTGGATTGTTTTGTATGTGCAAATAGCAAATCAAAATAATAACAAACAACGAAACCAAAGCTGTAATATTATAATATTAAAAACAAAAATTTAAGAAAATAATTCAACTTCAAAAAAAAAAACACAAAATACAAAAAAAAACATTTGATTTTAACAATATGTCAATTTTAAATATAGAACAAAATTTGAAATGATTCAATATACTTGAAATAATTCAAAAATCTACGGATTTAATACTTTCCCAAAGTAATTTTTTCCGCACCTGAACTAAAGGTGGTATCCGTTTTCGATTTAGGTATAAATCGTGCCATTCTAGGGGTTGGCACGGCGCAAGATTCAGATGCGTATTATACATTTCAAATTTTATATACTTGTATATTTGCAAGTTAACATTAATTATGCCTATTTTTTGGGGTGTGTTTAATCTTGTAATTCATTTTGTCTTATTTCATTTAATATTTTGCCGATCGAATAAATATTTATTTAAACATAAATTGCTTGTAATATACATATGCATATCACTGTTATATGTAAATCCAGCGTCTTTATACGTGCTAAATAATCAAGAAATTAAATTTGATCATAGTTGCAAAAGCTGATGGATTACATTCTACAAGAATCGAGGGAAACGGCCGACCAATGGGAGAAAAAGATGGAGTTACGAGTGCCACTACTGCAACACACGATCACCGCTTCGTCAAAACCGATCATAAAACACCTCCTAGACAAGACGGAAAATTGCGAACGCGCCAAACACCTCCTGATGATGCTCTACATGTCGATCCCTTGCATTCGCAGGCACATATCGACCGACGACAGCCTCTCGCAACTGAACGCCGACAGCATCTTGAGCCCTCTGGACGTGATATCGCACACACTAATAAGCGCGCTGACCGCAACGGCCCGGATCAAAGATTGGAACAGACGGAGCCAAGATCTGGAATTGTGTACGCGCAAATTGGCCGCCACCCATCCCGAGTTGGTGCTGCGACAATTGCCGATGATAGCCGGAAGTTTGCGAGGCAGGGCGCAATACGATTGGTCGGTGTTGAAGAGTCGGGGGCATTTCGTCTTGTTCGGACAGGTGCTCGGGCTGTTGGAGCTGTTACAGCCGCACGTCTATCAGAAGGGGGAGATTTTGTGCAATATATTAGATTCGTATTTCTTATTGTTGAGATATCACGGCACGATGAAGGAGTTGAATCATATCGTGGCGCGGATCGTCACGTTCCTGCAGAACTGGATGATGAAGGATATTAAGAACGCGTTGAAGTACCTGCAACAGAACGGGCATGTGCTCAAGTGAGTTTGTGTGTTATACCTCAGTTAAGAAAACTTTTATATTTGAATGTGTAGCTCAATCGATTTCGTATGACTGGTGAGGCAACATTTACAAAAGTGGGCGTGTCTAACTAATTTTGAATACAACAGCCACGCCTACTTGTACCAGCCTTTCTTTGTTGTTTTATCAAACTTACTTTAAAATTGAACGGGGAATTAAAAAGTGTAATAATAATATATAGGGTGTTTCATTTAAAATAACAAAGTTGGCAGTCGCTTCCGGTATAAAAAAATATTTTAATTCAATAGCTTTAATATTCCAGAATTTTCCAATGTAAACTCTTTCACATATCGATCGATGCAGTTCCTCGCGAGACACCCGGCATAAATGAATTATTTTTTAAGAACAGCGCCATCTGCCGATCCTTAATGTAATTATTAAATTTTCTTTGTCATTTCCAGCGACATACAAATATCACAACCCAGCGTACGTCCGCTCCTTTCCAGCGTCTCTTTCCCCACATTGGACCAGAACAATTCCAACGAGCAGGTGTTGGTCGGAACGGCCACCGCTCCGATACCGGATCCCCTACCCCCGCACTGGAGTTCGATAGTTACGGGATTACAATCGCACGACCCGCTGCCGGCCCTCCAGGACTTGGACCACTTAAGCAACAAGAAGCCGCAGTTACTGCAGAACGTCTCGCAACATCTCTACAACACCATCAGCAGCCTGAACAACTCCGTCCGGGTGCTGTCGTTGAATTTAGTGTTGAAATTGTTAAAACACAACCCGCAGACGAGTTCCGAAGCGTTGCCGTCGATCCTCGGCTGTCTCGAGAGCAGGAACGCCGACGTCGTGGAAAGTATGATCGGACGTTTGCCGGAGATCGTCGTCACTATGCAAGAATACGCTCTGATAATTCTTACGAGGGTTTTTCAACTTGGAATTAATTCTCATATAAATGCCAGCGCGGGGATATGCAAGAGTATATCGCTGCTGAATCTGCAATCTGGGAGTTGAATGAAAGTTTACGTTTTTACTTTGTAAAATGTACTCATATAGTTATAAGCTTAGTTATAAATAGTGTAAGTAATTTTTGTAATAGTGTATATTAATAAATTTGTTAAAGTATTCGTTATTTTTTTTATAGCAAAATTAAATTTATAGCAAATAAAGATGGAAATACAAGAGAAAGCATTTTTTTCTTTTTGTAAAATCAAAATTAACATTTAAAAATTTAAATTTGCCGCGCCATACCCACCCTATCGTATATTAATCTGGTAGCAGTTACCTGAGACGAAGTACCAGTATATCGCCCATGAACAATCCTAAAAATCGGAGATACATTTTCTGAGCGCCCTTTAGTGCAGAAAAAGCGCGATTTTCGGGGTTCCCGTTGATGTTAGCTAGCAAATTTTCTCAGCTTTCAGAATATATATAGTTTAATAGAGATATGTCACCGTGTATGGCCGAAAAACACAAAAATATGAAAGAGTGCTACGATTTGATATCCTAGCTACGATGTGGCCCCCTAGAAGCGTCTGGGGGCCACCTATGACGTTTTGGAGTCGATACTCGTACTCTACGGCGTCAAAATAGGAGGTATACAACTTTTCAGGCGAATCGGGGTAAAAAATTTTTTTTTGGTTTTTTCGGCATGTGGACATAAAAAAAATTAAAAATTTTTTTTCTCATGGATTCGAGTGAAAAGTTGTATACCCCCTATTTCGTCCCCGTAGAGTACGAATATCGACTCCAAAACGGCATAGGTGGCCCCCACAGGCCCCTAGGGGCCACATCGTAGCTAGGATATCAAATCGTAGCACTCTTTCATATTTTTGTGTTTTTCGGCCGTACGCGGGAACATATCTCTTTCAAACTATATATATTCTGAAAGTTGAGAAAATTTGCTGGCCAACATCAACGGGAACCCCGGAAATCCCGCTTTTGATGAAATTAAATACCGCCAAATATTCATTGGAATGCGAGCTATGTTGGTTGTAGATTCTGAAATAAACTTGGCAGTTAATATCTAAATAAATAAGAAATTACAATGCAACATTATTAAAAAAAATTAATGGACACGCCAAACCTGACACGCCATCTGAACGCCAACCAAAGGTACTTCAAACCGGTTGAATAACTATATATATATAAACAAGGCTCATATGTATTATACACACGGCTACACATAATCCAGAATAATTTTCAGCTAGATTATGTCACAAAAATTCGCCTAAAACCGATTTAATTTGCTGTATAAAAAATTTAACTCCATAAATCTCATTCTTATTATTCTATGTTTCTAACCTCACATTTCACATCGCACCGCCTTGCCGATTGCCAACATCTTCAAATATCAATGATCCCCGTATATCCCTTCACTTGTCAAATTTGACAGCATAATATAACCTATAAATACAGATGGTATAAAAACAACTTTTAAGAATGGCTATTTTTAAGGCCGTCGGAAGGAACGTACCGTATCTGAAGCAGCAATTTATCGCCCTGTTAGGAAACACCAGCACGTCTGTGAAATTCATATGCGCCGTGGTGATCTTCAGCTACTGCCTCTCGTACTCGGAAGAGGCGGTGAACGTACTTTCCGTGACGCCCGGATACCTGATGCCCCCGTCCTTCTGGATATGGACAGCGTTCACGTTCTGTTTTTTAGAGGTGCACTTCTGGGAGGTGTTAGTTGATATAGTGACAGTTGGACTGTGCGGGAAACTAATAGAACCATTGTGGGGGCAGATGGAAATGATGACTTTCTTCGCGATCGTGAATTTCGGTGTTGCTGTTGTCAGCACGGTGTTCTATTTCATTTTATATAAATGCACTTTCGATACCGATTTATTATTTACCGTACATATTCACGGTCTCGCTGGCTATATCGCTGGGGTTTCTGTAGCCGTAAAGCAGATAATGCCCGATTTAGTGCTTGTTAAGACACCGATGGGCAAATTGAGCAACAGAAATGTGCCACTATCGGTGTTTTTTATGTCCCTGATACTATGGCTGGTTGGCTTGTTGGAAGGTACATATCCGACAATGTTTCTTAGCGGTTTATTGATTAGCTGGACCTATTTACGATTTTATCAGTGGCACAGTAACGGAAGTCGTGGAGATATGGCTGATTATTTTACCTTTGCCAGGTAATTTTACAATTAAACATATTTATAATTTTATTGTTGGGGGTTTATAGTTAGATTCTTTAATTTCTTTTTGCAAGTAAAATGAACTTTACTTTGGAATGTTTTTAATAATAATTTAATTTCTTTCTCAATGTTTTGGCTTACTGTAATTTACTTATACTTAATTTAAAGTTATATTTTTATTGTCTAGTGCAGGGGTGCAACAATATTTTGTGTTTATTACAATAATTAAAATATCTTTTTTATAGTTTCTTCCCAAACGTAATCCAACCTCCCATAGCGATTGTTAACAATACGATCTATGGAGCATTCGTGAGGATAGGTGTTTGCAGGAAAGTTGTCCGTAGATTCGATATTGCCAATCCCACTGGAGTTACCATTTCAATACCTGGCGTAGATCAACACGACACGGAAAGGCGAAGGTGACCAGTGATATAAATACTTATTTATATCGTTTCAGGTATATTTGAATTGTTAAATTTTACAGACAAATCGCTTTGAAAGCCCTAAGCGAACGTCTCTCGAAGTCCCACTCGCAAGATAAGCAACCTCTCATACCGAAACCAAACTTGAAGGTTCCGATAGCAAGTGTTATGCAAGGAAGCAGTAGTTCCCCTTCTTCTTCTCAAGTAGGGTTTAAGCAGCCCCTGATACCAACCACACTCTCACCAGAAACGTAACGTGTGTATAAAACCGGTTGTACATCAAATGTATAGTTTAATATTGTTGCTTTATTTTGTAATATATGATTTATTGAATAAATATTTAGTTTATAAGAAAAGTGTTCATAATATTCCAGTCGCTTTAGTAAATCGAATTAAGCAATGAAATCAAAATTATTCGTACCCCCTCCTTGATTGTTGTAAAAAAAAAGGAAATCGTGGGGGGTGGGGGAGGTGTTACAAAAAATGTTAGTCCCATTTATCGTTTAAAAAAGTTACATCCATTCCATATAATTTTTAATCTCGATATTGAAGTAAATAAAATAGAAAAATAATTATTTAAAAACAAAACAAAATTCATTCATACAGTCACATCTCACCCCACGTGTTTTTGTAAAAATAGAAACATCTAAATAAATTTTAATTCTGATAAAAAATTTATCATTTTTCTAAACTTCAAAATTTAAATTTGACATGCACGTAAATAACCTGCACGGTTTAAAATCCCCCAAATCAAAAATCGCATCATCCCAACAAGATTTCAATAACCAACTAGGGATATTCACAATTTGAGATTGGCATAACTGTCAACAGAATCCGCGGAAAAACGTTAACGTGAAATTTCAAACCATTTTAACGGCTTCTTCGCAAACGGTATTCCATTCGTCTTTTGATGCGATTCGGTTGACATTAGTACGGTAAAAACTATGTGAAACGAATGCATCGACGCGCCGATTAGTGCAATAGAGCAAAACCGCTTGAAACAATGGACCCTCAACAGAATTTAGAGACGAAAACCCCGTCTAAAACACTCCTGAATACGATGCACAACAAATTAGCACACAGCACGTTCGCCAATGAAAGCCCCTTTAAACGTTTAAACGCCACTCATTCGACGCCTCCCTCTCGCTATACTAGAGTTAAAAATCCTTTCGAAAGTCACCTAGCCGAACGATTGCACACGCATTTTTTCAGGTAAGTTTAATTTTGAATTTTTTTTTACGGATACTTGAATCCTTAAATAAATTTCTAGCCCCTCAGTTTTTAAAGTGTCTAGTCCGAAAGTGAGCGAGAAATTTCAGTGGACAATCGAGGAGATCTCGAGTTTTTATCCTGCGGACATCGACGAGGCTGCGACCGGCCAGTACGAGTCTCACGAACACGATTCAGTGATGGAATCTACCGCACAAGCAAAGATCGATCTCTTTTTCAGCGAAGGTGTTGCTCCTAGTCCAGTAAATCAGCAAATACAATCCATTCCTTTGATCTCTGAAAGTGAAACGCCTCCGAAGAGCAGTAAACGGATGTGTGACGGTAAGTAGACATAATTATTTTTATATATCCGTAAGCTATCTACCCTAAGGTATAAGGTGTCTACAATAACATTAATTTTATTGCTTGACGTAATTAATTCGGGTGTGGGATTTTGTCCATTCTTTTTTGTTCTTCGTCATTCTTATAACTTCTATCCGAGTCTTATTTTGATTCTTTAATATGGATGCTACTTCATCATTCCAGGTTTGTTTGTTCTCCCGTTTCCTCTTTTATACTGTACTTTTGCTTCCCATAACTGTTCGACTTGTCTTTGTTGCTGCTGTTCGATTGATGTGTCCGAGCCACTTTAATTGGTTCTTCTAAATTATATTATGTACTGCTTCTGTGTCTAGTTCTTCTCTGATTTGCTCATTCCTTTTTCTGTCTTTGCGTGTAACACTTTTAACTGCTCTTAGATATTTCATCTCTGGTTTCTCACCCAACCCTGATATCTGTACTCTCAACGTACATTCTCAGTAGAAAGCATATGTTTCATACATAAGCCACCAATTTCTCCCCACATCAGGGGTACCTCAAGGCAGTAAGTTTGGTGCTCTTCCATTTTTAATTGATATACCATAACACTTAGTTTGGTATCCTTTTCTTATTTGATTTGTTAAATTATATTGCTGTTTATTATTGGTTTTTCTGTCATTATTACTATTGTTACTAATACTGTCGGTGTTATTACTAAAGACCGGATTATATGGAAAGAAGAACTGAAATATATGTGCATATATATGCATGGATTTTTCAGGAAATTGCAAAAATTTGCGAAAATATGCCAAAAGTTGACCTAAACTAAATAAAAGCTGAAATTTAAACTTTATTGCACAGAAATGTTTTACAACATACTTTTAAATTACAATTTATAATTTAATGTTTTTCAAAATTGATTTATTTTTGGTTATTCATAATTAGGTGTGGCTCAAACTATATTAAGTCTACCGATAAACCTACCGGAAGAACTAGAAAATGCCCTAAAACCGTATTTCAACGAGGGAAATCGTGATATCCTAGAAACGGACGCCTCTTTGCACAAGAAATTATTCGACGCGGAAGAGAGCGACAGCGTAGCCGGAAGTATCGAAAGCTCCCCTCCGCATTCGCTGATCCTCTCTCCGATAGCACCTCCGAACGAATGCGATCTCAGTAGCCGATTTCATTCTCCGTTCCATCTGGGCGATTGCAATTTGTCACCGATTGGAGTCGATATATTAGCCGACGATGACGACGATTTCAAATGCAGAGATCGCGACAGGAACTTCTCCGGCTACATGAGCGTGGATTCTTCCTTAAATATCGTTCCGGACCTAGCCGATCAAATCCCCATTAACGAAAGCGTCAACTTCGGTGAGTTCTATCCGTTTCTTTCGGTTCCGATGTTAAATTTTTGTGTAAATTTACAGATTGAAATAAGCACCGTCTGTTTGATCATTAAATTCTGAAATTTACTAAAGAAATAGTTTGTGTAAAAATCTATATTCTGTATTGTATGTTAACGCAACTTAAGTAAGTTTATTTTGATATAGATACCTCGCATAGTTTAAGGTTAATCGAAAAATTAAATAAATGAATATTAAAAAAAAATATTTTTTTATTTTCTAAAAGTATCGATCTTTCAACATTTTCTTTGATTCTTTTCTCTTCATTTACAAGTGTTTATCAGATTCTAAATCCCATAGATTTCAATTTATGTTTTAAAAAATACGAGTTAAAATAAATAAAAAATTAGTTTTTCAAGTTTTCGAGAATGTCTAATAACTCGCTTGTCTTTAACGATACGAAAAAACCGTTTTAACATAATTAAGGCACTTTTATGAGTAGAATCGACTATTTAAATCAAATTGTTATTTAATGGATTCGTTTTTGGTCTGCAGCGTAGTGTTGATTTTTCTTAAATGTAAATCGTAGTAGACAATGGCGTAGTTAGGGAGTGTTTCTTTCTCTTTTCAAAAATATATAGTTTATGGGGTCGATTTCTGCCAGTTATCTAATAAAATATAAATGAACTAGTTTGCATTTTTAATTTAAAAACTATCGCATAGTAGCCCATTATAAACATGAGCATGTATTTCTGAAATAAGTAAAACCTCTTTGATTACTGTTTATCTCAATAAGTGCGCATGTGCACGTGTACCCCCAACTAATATCTTTATCTAAAGGAATTTATTTTTGTGTTTGACGTAAACCTAACGTTTCCTATTGGGTATTTAATTTTATTTTTCATTTCCGATGTTCGGTTCAGACTCCAGACGCGAACATGCGTAATGCGGCTCGTACACTGCTCTCTCGAACTGGCCCGTGATTGGAGCAGCAGCTACCCCTCGCACACCCACACCTCCCGTAATAGTCCTCAGTACTTAGCTACCAAATGTACACATTTAGTTTGTGTACGGTCGTCTGTTAGTGTGATGTTGTATACCGGGAAATTATTTTTGTTGTATTCGCGCGCAATTATGGCGGATAATTTGGAGAATCCGATTTGCACTAGCGTACAATATTTAAAAACAATTCGTTTTTCTTCGCCGACATTAGAAGAAAAACAAAAAATCAAAAGTGCCGGTCGTCCAAAACCGAATTTATCGATCACGCATGTAACAAAATGTAAAACACGCGATTATAAAAGAACCTTTAAGATAGACACTTATGAAAAAGCCGCCTGGTTATGTGGTTGTGAAATTAGTAACGGTCTTTATTGTTTTCCGTGTTTATTATTTGCTGGTGATGTTCAAACAGAATGGACCACATCCGGTGTCAAGGATTTAATCCATTTAAAAGAAAAAATTAAAAAACATGAAATTTTCAAGACACACCTCTCTGCTAAATTAGGTTTTAATTTATTAGGTAAACAAGATATTCGACAGCAATTAAACAGTGCGTACCGACTGAATATCGAGAAACATAATGAGCAAGTAAAAAAGAACAGATACATTTTATCGAAAATTATAAACTGTATTAAATTTTGTGGTGCTTTCGAATTAGCATTACGTAGCCATTACGAAGGAAATGATTCGATAAATCCTGTGGTATATTTAAAGGTCTTATCAATTTTTCAAACAATTTTTAGTTTAAGTCATTTTTGTTCGTTTATGATGTGACTGTTCTGTATAAAAAGAAGAACTAACAATTTCGGATTTTTGCGCTAAGCCCTTTTCTGAATATTATCCCAAGATAAGGCGAAAGAACGTCACAAACTGCTCTAAAATGTGAGTTTTGAAGGTTAATTTTCAAAACCGGACTCCCTGGTACCTACCCACATGCGCACTCCCAAAATAAAAGTCCACGCGCCGCCACTGTATACAAGTAAGAATGCAACACAACTAGAAATTTATTACATCAAATGTTCAAACTGCACCCCAAATACAAAAAAATGACATCTTTTCCTTACACTTCTCCAAAATTTTGATACACGAAACATTGAACATTATTGTGTGGTATTTTATACAGATATGCTCAAATGTGTTAGACACCCTATATTTTTTGCCAATAATCAAAGTAAAGTGAGTAAAAAATAAAACTCTTAACTTAAATATATCCGTTTTTTCTAAAATCTATGAAAAAGTAATGTTTATACGTATATTTAATTACTTTCAAAAATGTTCGCTCTTTGCAAAATATCAGTTCAGCTAAAAACAAAATCAATTAACGAATCAACGTTATTCCTCGTCATACAAAATATTTTCGATCACTTGGATAACAAATTTAAAATAGGCTCTTTAATGTTCGATTTATCCAAGGCATTTGATTCAATTAATCATTCAATTTTAATAAAGAAACTGGAACAATATGGGGTCAGAGGACCATGTCTTGGATGGATCAGATCATATTTGGAGGATCGTTCACAAAGCGTTGTGATAGGGCAAAATTATAATACCACCTTTTCCGAAAAGCAAGCCCTCAATATAGGGGTCCCGCAAGGTTCAATATTGGGCCCTTTGCTTTTCGTTGTATTTATGAACGACCTTAATTTGAACATTGGTGCGGGGCAATTGTGCCAGTTTGCCGACGACACCTCAACAGTTTTTTCGCCATTGGAAACTTCTGATTTGTTCAAGACGGGTATTGAATGTGCCGTCTTAATCAACACAGAAAGTACAACTAATTAGCTAATTTAAACGACTTCCTAACTCCAGTAATAACAAAGTTACCAATGGTGAACACTTAACTTTAGACATCCAGTTATTTTATTTAATCACTTACTTCTTCAATATAAAGAAGCACAAAAAAATTTAATATCGCACAATTTTTTAGTTTTAATACCCAAACTTAAAGTGAATCCAGATTGTGCTAGGCAATTTCCATGTATTATTTTAGATTCCGATTTTAGATATCACGAACAGCCCTCCGCAGCAAATCCTGAGCGATTCGACCGTCCACTGGGAGATGGAGTACAAGCACATCAGTCCGGACACTCCGAATAAAAAGCGCGAAATGGACGCCTCGAACTCCAACACTCCCAAATCCAAGATATTCACTAGTCAACGCAAGAAACTCTCCGACAGTTTCCTCAGAGAAGACGAGTTTGACGATAGAGAGAACGATATCTCGATCGAGGAGTGCGATATCGAGGAAGCCGTGTACATAAACAAAGGTGTAACGACGCAGGAGACGATCGACGCAGGCTATCACACCGGTCTCATGCTCACCGGTGATCTGTCTTGGTGTCAGGAGAGTCATTTAGTCGCTTCGACTCCGACGAAATGTAAAAAATAGGTATTTTGAACGACTGTCTATTATATTATATACTCTATTTCCTATTAAGCACTGCCGGAGAAATAGACTTTTATATAGTTGTAGCGTCGAGTGAAGAAATTTAAAAAAAAAAAAGATGAAACCGTACTCAGTTTGTGGGGTCCGACAAGTAGATGGCGCACCAAGTTCTATAAGAATCGCGCCATCTAGATGTCGGATCCCGCAAACTGAGTACGGTAATTCCTTCACTCGACCGCTTTTAGTATAAATGAATATTTTACTCGCTAAAAATAGTTGAATATTGAAAAATCTATTGAAATGAATTATTATGTTTCATTATGAAGAATGCGAATCGTCTTTTCTTGTATCGATCAATCTAAATATGAATTAATAGAATTAAATTTTAGTGTCGATAGAATGTTTTTATCGTAAACTATCTGTAGTATATATATTTTTTTATATTGTGATGTAATCCTTAATGATAAATTGAAGGACTTGCCACATCCTAAATCAGATTTCATCATATTTTCAGTTTAAAAGCACTTTTAAAATTACCTATATTTCAGCTCGATATATTTTTATTGTATTTCGTTGAAAATCGGATTAACAGCGCATCGCGATCTAGAGAAAATTCACGGAATTACATATTTTCAAAATGAAAGAATTCCATATTATATTATTTTACAAATCGTTCTTAGTTATATATTATCTCATAAATTAAAACGATGAACTGAAATTATATGTGACAAGCAAACGTTGCAACATTATTAATTATTACCCGATATTGTAAATAAAATGCGTTCCTTTTAGTATATTTTTAATGTAAATGTGCCCTTGATGCAAATCGACTGATGCTACTACGAATTATGTAGGTAAATTTTTTTTATGTAAGAGACATGAGATCTGAATGCGACTTCTCTACTTTTAAATATATTTCGTCGATGTTTCTATTATTATTTTTTTTTTACTATATAAGAATTTAAATATTATGTTTTATACACCGTTTTATATCGGCATTTATTTTTTTATGAATGTATTAGTATGTGCAATCAATAAAACAAACATTCCCTGTAAATTTACGCCTTTCATTTTGATACCTTTGATCGCCGTAAAGGTAACTTCAATATCGATCTGTTAAAGTAAAAAAAAAAACTTTTTCGAGTATGGTTTCTAATTTTTTTAATATATTAGGTGTATATTGTATTTCAGAAAAATATGAAGAGAGAGAAGTATTTGATAGAAGGGGAAGAGTTTTGTAACATATATTGATTTGTCAAAAGCCTTTGACTTGATCGATCACGAAATTCTGATATGCAAATTATCTTCTCTTGGATGTGTCTCATCATCCTTTAACTTGCTTCGTTCTTGCCCATCACAAAGACGGTGTTATGTGAAGTACAATGGTCATGTTTCATTCTGACTTCTGGTGTACCTCAACGATCGAACCTTGGACCTCTATTATTTGTGCAATTCATAAATGATCTATTATTAAAAATCGATTGTCCGATTCTTGGGTACGCTGATGACATCGAGATGTTTTCTGAGGAGATTACCCTCAGCTCCAGATGAAGTAAATCTGCAGCGCATCTTAAATATATTCCATCAGTGGTGTGACACGTACCAGCTAAAATTAAATATCAAGAAATGTTGTGTAGGACCTATTCACGCTCAGTGCAGGTGTATTTCTTACAAAATTGGTGGCAGTGAGTCGAGATCAACTTCGGAAATTAAGGACTTGGTGTGATATTCGATTCTTCTATCTTCATCTTCAAATCGCATTTGACTAATACAGGGCGATTGATCGAGACCGTTCATTAGAAAGATTGGGCCTCCTAGTAATAATTAATTTCTGTAAAGTTGCATACGTACATAGTGTAATAAAATCTATGCCCTCAAGATATTTTCAAGATGGCGGCACTTCCGGAAACACCGGAAATTGACATCAACTTTCTTATTTCAAATGGAACGGTATAGTTTTCTTTGCACTTTTGAACTTCCCTATACCTAAGTGCACCCGTTTTGGAGATTTTTCGACTTTTTGAAAATTTTTGGATTTACATCACGATGTTTAACATTATGTACTGTGGCGAAATTTTAATCGAGAACGCTAAAATTAATACTATCGATGGAAGAAACCCTGACGTTTCTGTCGAAGTTTTTAGATTTGTTGCAATATCTACAGGCTGTCCAAAATTTAATTGTCCTTTAGTGCAACTGCAGACAATCAAAACTCGATTTTTTCAAATACAATGCCCCATTGTTTTTTCAATATTCTGAAATATTGCCATTTTCTTTTTATGGTAAATGACATATCTTTTATTTGTTTATGCATACAATCTTATTTATCATTAATTTCCTTGTCTTTACAGTATGTACATATTCTTGAGTATTTGTTATGTTATGTCTTATAATTGTGCCTAGGCCTGTTTGGCATTAAATATATTATTATAACAAAGTAAATTTTGTTAGTGATTTACTTAAATATTAATTCTTTTCATATTTTAGTCATAAATCCCTTTCAGAATTATCTATAACATAAAAAAAGAAACATCTAAGAGTTTAAAAAGATATTTCTCTTATTTTTCTCCCTAAGTTTTTATAGCCTCTTTTTTTTAATAATAATAAACAATTTATTGCCCAACACAGTACAAAGAAACTCCAATGACAGGACAATGAAGTGAGTATAGATTCTTAAGAAATGAACACCTTGTACATTTTTCCATATTTTGCTTTAAAAATACCATTCTTAATAAAAAAAAAACAAATCAAGAAATAACTATAAGATAAATAAATTTATTAACTAAATAATATTCTGATAATATTATACACTAAAATATAGGTACAATACTTTTCGGTTATCTCGAATCATAATAATTAAAAACAAAAAAAAGAAACAATACTGTTCCAACAATATACAAAGTTGATGAAGTAACTAAATATCTATTATTTATAGGTGCAACGAAGCTATACCTCCGGATCCACTACCTAATGTACAGAATTTTTCCTTATCACATGTTCAATCGTTGATATGACTCAATAGTTCTCATTATTATCCTTACGTACCCGAAAATAAAATTGTCACTTATGGAAAACTTATTTATTTCATCACCATTCTCCTAAATACTCATTTTACATTTTTTTTTTTTATTTACTTGACAAGAAGACATCGATGGAAGATACATGAATGAAATGAATATATCTCGATAGTTTAAAACGATAAAAAAAAAAACAGAGAAACAACAGTTATTACTGAAATGGATACTGGACGGTAAAAGTCTCTCTTAACAAAGGGAAGTGTTTAAATACTTTATATAAAGTCATCTAATTCGCCAATAATTGTAAATAAGATATGTTGAAGTACTTATATTGTACACTTTTCTCTTGCACCAAATCAATTTTACCGATTGCTATCATGAAATATATAATAATATGTTCACATACAGTTGGGTATGTGAATAACAAATGTTAATTAATGAAATAACATTTGTACTAACTCATATAGTATATATATATGTATATAATATATGTAAATATACAAAGAACCATAGCTAAATGCAATGATAATAAATCGTAACGTGTAAAAATATGATTCGGCTTATAGTTGAAGGTTGAACCAATCACCGCGCGTTATTCTTTATTATTATTGCGGTAAGCGGTGATTATCTGTATATTTTTTTTTACTAAATGTTAATTAAATGTATATAAGTTATCACAATAACAAGACTTGATATGAAAATTTGCCTACTATTCTGCGTATAAAATCAAGAACAGTGTATTTTAGCCAAGTAATATTAATCCACGCGTATATTATTCAAAATTGAATCTTAATCGGTAATTTCTCATTATGGTCGATGGTAACATTTCTAAATTATCGTGCATCGATAATTTAAAAATTGCAATTTATAGATTAAATAAACATGTCTAAATTATTATTAAAATAACTTAGAAATGATAATGGGGAAACGTTTCATCGAATATCTATTCGATTACAAATCTAGAAAATCCAGATATAATAATTATTTCATGCTAATTTTCCTATCTGATTTTAAATCATCGATTATTCTAGATTACTCGGCTGCGCATTTCCTAAAAGCATCGTCCCTTTGAAATCCTTTTCCAGATCTCCGTTTTACTATTAAATTTCCTAAAACGTGATAACTGATATACACCGTCGCATTTATTACAAACTCATTGGCACAACCACTCTTCATGTTTTTCTTTTTTTAATAAGGAGAAATATATTTACAGTTTGTAGCGTTATTTACAACGAAACTGATCCTAGGGCCTATGTAATGATATATTTTTCTTCATTTGCGAGTAATCTCTTTGAACGGATGAAGTTTACATCTGACATACGATGTCTTTGAGAAAATATGGCATAAATTTGTATTATTTACATCGTGAAGTTCTAAGTAAGCGACTTATAATAATGCGTTTAACTCAAATATGTTATTGTACGAACAAATTAATTGAGAAATGTTTGTATCGACATAAAAAAAACCTTAATTTTGAAATTACAATCAATGTTTTTAGTAAGGTGATACAAAAATTTTCTAAAAACATTGGTCGCAAAATTACAATTTGTAGAATTGTAAAATCACACTCAATACTTTTACTAGGCGACACAAAAATGTGAAAAATTTGTAGAAATTATAAAAAAATCAATGTTTTTACTGTGCTGATACAAAAACTTGCAAATTTTGTAAAATTAAATTTACAGAATTGTAAACATTCTATATTTAGAATCAATGCAATCGCAAAAGAATTCCCAAAATTGTAAACTTGAATTTGTGAAAATACAAACTTTACAATCGATGTTTTTAGTGTGACGATACGAAAATTTTCATAACTTATAAAAGCATCGATTGTAAAATTAGAATTTGTGTCGCAGAATCAGAATCAATATTCTTATTACACCGATATAAAATTTTGTAAAATTTATAAAAACATTGACTGTAGAATTAGAGAATCAATATTTTTACCGTTATGAAATCGCAAATTTCCAAAATCTGCGACAACATAGAGCGCCAAATTGAAGTTTGCAAAATTACAACGAAGTAACGAAGGTTTTGACTGTGCCAATATAAAAAAATTTCGAAATTTATGAAAACATTGATTGTAAAATTATAATTTTCAGAATTAAAATAACATATTTTTCTTTGAAACTATGTTTTTATAAGCTTTTGTTTTCTAATTTGAACATGTATATTTTCCTTTAAACTGTTTTTTTTTAAGCAACATCATGAAATCTTGTGCTGGTATTAACATTTTCTAAGAACATTGATCGTAAAATGCAAATTTGTAAAATTATAAAATTACAGTCAATGTGCAAATTTTGTTAAATTATTAAAAAAATCAATGTTTTTACTATGCTTATACAAAAAATTTGCAAATTTTGTAAAATACGATGTTTTTGCTATCGCAATAATAAAAAAGAATTTCCAAAATTGTTGTAAATTTGAATTTGTAGAAATATGAACTTTACAATCGATGTTTTTAGTGTGACAATACAAGCATTTTCATAATTTATAAAAACATTGATTGTAAAATTAGAATTTGTAGTATCGCTGAATCACAATCAATATTTTTGTTCTGTCGATACAAAAATTAGCAACATTTTTAAAAACGGAGACTATGAAATTAAAAGTTTGTAAAATTGGAATGAATGACCTTCCTGTGCCTACATCTGAAAATTTTCAAAATTTGTAAAAACATTGACTGTAGAATCAGAGAATCAATTATATATTATATATTTCATAGTTTCGATATAAAAAATTTTCAAAATTGCGAGAATATAGACCGTAAAATTTAATATTTGCAAAATATAACGAACGTTTTTACTGTGCTAATACAAAAAAAAATCGAAACTTTTGTTTGTAGAATTGCAGAATTAGAGTTTTTATTACTAACTTTGAGAATATTGGTTGTAAAATTACAGACGCAAACATTTCCAAGATTTCCTAGAATTAGGATCAATGTTTTTATTATGCCGATACAAAAATTCCCTTCAATAATGAATATTAATATCCACTTGCAAAGAAACTATTTACAATTCCGATATGAATAGCACACAAATAAATGCGCAATGAAGATGACGTCCGCTTTGCTATACAGGACGTCCCATTTTATTATTTTTCTTACTTTTTCTTCTTCATAAGTGAGACACGCTGTGTAGAATTCACAATCTCGCCAAATTTTCTCAATAAACATCGTCTACACAATTAAAAAAAAACAAAAATCCATCCTCTATCACTTTGGGGTTAATTTTTTTCATTGTAAAAGAACTTCGCATCTCTTGCGTAGCAAATAAAGTACTTATAGCTGCGTTCTTCTTCTTCTTTAGGCCTGGCGATCGCGCGTTTAAAACTTCTGACTAGACGAATTCAAAACAGAAATAAAGAGATAATAACAACATAAATTGTATGTGGGAGCGGGGGAGAGAGGGGTGGGGGGATTGTCTTAATTCTACAACCTAAACGATCACTTCTTATCGAACAGGGGCAACTTCGAGCGCACGGCGCCCTCGCACACGACCAATCGCGAACATTTCGTACGTTGCGCCGGCGGATGTAACCCAGAGACGGTAGCCCCGCCCGAATTATGCTTCTCCAAGGTGCGACGCAGGGCGGCGATGCGGGAATTCATCTGTATCCCGCCCTTGTTCGCGCCCTGATGCCCCCTGGCGCCCTTCTTCTCGAAATACTCGACGATGCTCGATATATTCGGCTGTAGATCCTGAGTCCAGTCCGAGCCGGTCACACTACTCACGTCCTCACTGCTATCGGTGTATATCGAAGACGCCCGCTTGCACAGGGCGTGCAATTCGGCCGATTCTAGTTCGTCCAACGACCGTAAGGAACTCACAGCGGTGCCGCTGTCCCACAAACTATTCGGGGACAAACATTCGCCCACGCTCGAATAAAACCCCGATTCGCACGAACCGCGTCTCCTCAACGTGGCGGCGGACGGTTGATCGGCCCCGCCCCCCAAGTCGGACAGGTTGGTGCTGGAGCTCCCCTTTATCAGCGGATGAGCGGAGAGGGCGCTCCTGGTCGGTTGTTTCCGCAGGACGGGCGGAGAACCGGGCAGGGAACGCGGGGACTCGGTCGACTGGTCGATGAAAGGCGACGGCAACTCGCAACACGAGGAGAAGTTGCCCAGGAACTTTTTGACGCCGTGGAATTGAGTGAGGGCGGCGAACGGGTTGGTGGTGCGCGGCTTGTAGTGCGGATCTTGGCGGCACATCGTCAGAGCGTGTCGTCGGGCCTTTTCGCTCGGAGTCGGGTGGGTCGAGAGCGAAAAAGTGGACACGTCCTCCGAAAGTGATCTCCTGTGTGCTACTGCAAAAAAGACAAAACATATAAAACACGGGTGTCCTATCTTGGGTGCATTGCCTGGGTGTCTCAGATATTATCAATTTTTTTAATTAAAATCCAGTGGTAGTTATTGTTATTATTTTTTTTTGGGTTTTCAACAATTCATTTGAGACATTCCTGTTGCTTCAAATTTTATGAAACCAACAGTGCCATACAGCAATTAGAAGCGGGAAAGATTAAATTACCTTTTAAAATTGAAAAAATGTTTTTCGGGCCCTCGATGGAGCAAAATTTAACCAAAACAGAATTTCATTTCACTTGTATATTACTGAAAACATAGATTCAAATTGTCTTCCAATTATTGATTAAGCAATCTTGCGATATTGGTTGCATACTTCTACAAATGACGAAAACAAATTAAATGCTCGTTTCTCCACCGCCATTTTAGAAAACAAAATTTTCTTCAGTTCAAAAAAAAAAACTTACTCTTCCTGTGATTAGGCGCCGTGATAAGCTGAACAGACAATCCGGTCAATTGTTCTTCGCTCCTGGCCGCCGCGCACTGATTCATGGACCTGGCGATTCCGTTCTCCCGTTGCGACGACTCCTTCAAATCGGCCAATATCTCCCCCAGCACAGAGATCAGCTGGAGGAACGTGGGCCGACTTTTCGGCTCGATGGCGCAACACAGGAACGCCCAGTGCAGGAAATCAGGTACAACGTTGGGCTCGCACAGTTCCAGAAAGGCCATGTAGTCCAAGCCGAAGTTGTCGGTCCGCGGCAACTGGTCCGGATCGGCTTCCACCCTCGCTATCAGTTCGCACAGCACGATGCCGTAGCTGAAGACGTCGCTACGCTCGTCGTAGTAATGACCCTTCAGGCACTCCGGAGACATCCAGTACGGGGAACCGACCGTGCACAGTTTTATGGGGTTCTTGGGGTCGGGTATCCGAGCCGCCAGGCCGAAATCGCCTACGACCGCTTGCATGTCTTCGTCGTTGTCGAATTTCTTGATCAAGACGTTCTGGAACGGAATTGGATAAGTAACAAAGTGGGCGGTTACCATCTTCCGACAGAAATTTGTCTCAATTTAATGTAGATAATAAGAAATGGTAATCCAACAACAATAATAATCTACTAGCGACTATGACCATTCATTAAATTAAAAAAAAAAACAGGCATATTTTATTTTTAGACAATAAATAAATAAATTGAGATTTCTAAACATTAAAATTAATTTATAAATTTGCGTAGTGACAAGTTTACCATGGCGAGATGCGTTGAAAAAAATCATTTAAAAATTAATAAATTAAAACTGAAAAAAAAAAATACAAATTTTAAAATAAATTGAGAAAAAAATAAAAGGCTCTATAGGAGTGTGTTCCAGGCGGAACAAAATCCATAGACTCAAGGTGGATATGGCGAAATTTTGCACGGGATAGGCGATCAAAATATGCGTCCGTTCGAGTCGCGAGTATTTTTCCAGGGTGAGGACATCCTATCGCTACACAATAGGCCTATTAAGATCTTTGAGAAGCTTTCAAGAGACCGTCGATGATTTTAGACGCATTTCGAACCTCCTTCGCGGTGCGCCCAATGCTAAAGACTATTGGCCGTTCTGACATCAGATAATACTTTTAGCAAATTTTAAATTTATTAGTAAAGTACTACGTGGGAACCCCAACGTTAATTTTTCTAATTATTGCCATATAAAAGCGTAATGCATAGGCTCGAGGTGGGTTTGGTGAAATATACGTCCGTTCCAGTCGCGAATATTTTTCCGGGGTGGGGGCACCTTATCGTCACAGAATAGGTCTATTAAAATCTTAAAGAAGCCTTCAAGGGACTGCCGATGATTTTAAGAACGTTTTAAACCTCCTCTATGTAATAATAATAACTATTAAAAAGAATGAATATACAGAGTGAAAATTTCGACGTTAACTATTAAAATATATACAGTGTGTGTAATTTTTAATTAAAAAGAATTAATATACAGAGTGACAAAACTAAATATACAGAGTGAAGATTTCGACGTTTGACTAATAAAATATATACAGTGTGTGTAATTTTAAATTAAGAAAAAGGAATATACAGGGTGTACCGACGATCCCAAACCAGTCACAAGTGTAGACGGGGGTTAGCGGAGAGTGGTGCGGTTTGGCTGGTCTGCCGAGTTGGGGCGCAAGTGGTGCGTTCCAGGTAGAGCGCGGGCTTTCTACTTTCTGCAGAGTTGGGGCGGTAAGCGGACATCGAACGACTGATTAGTAGGCCGCGTGAACGGGCCCGAATATCTAGTTAAGTTGCTAAACTATAATTGTTGGGCGGTTCTGTTGGATACTGTTTTGTATATTCATACATTTCTCGATTTATTATGTATACAGGGTGAGTAAAGTTCGTAGCATATACTAATATGCATTAAATAAAAGGGAAACAGTGTGATTATGTCTATCTTTTTTTTTAAATGGTTTGTTTGAAACCTATTATTTTTAAATTTGGTTGAAACACATTTACTATGAACGTAATTAAAAATATTTCAAAAATAATAAACAACAAATTGATACTGTAGAGAGAGAGAGAAATAAAATTGAATTTTGTTTTCATTTTCATACCTTACTAGTCAGGTCCCTATGGAAGATCCCTTTAGAATGGAGGTAGGTCATTCCCCGAGCAATATCCTGTGCTAGGGACACGCGTAATCGTTGCGGCAACTCCACGGAGGTGTTCTGGATGAGCTGCTCCAGGGAGCCGCCGTTTATGTACTCGCTGAGGGCGTGTAACTGTCCCTCGTGCACGCACACCCCCATGAACGTCAGTATATTGGGATGCGAGAGCTTGTTCATGAGTTGCACCTCCTTCAGCATGTTCCGCCTGTTGGAACGCAGCAGATTCATCTTGAGCACCATCACTTTGCCGGTTGTGCGATGTGTCACCTGAAGAAAAGATTAGTTGTGCATTATTGAAAGGAATTTCTGTGTTTCACAGTAGCGACTGCGTAAGGTTTGAAGAAATATTAATAAGTCTATATTCAAGAAATTAATAATCACTATTTAATTGCCAAAGGCCAAAGTTAGTTGTTTTTAACGCGATTCTATACTTAGAACCGATTTTGTTGCTGTTGTTGTGACAATATTGGAACAATTCCAAGATTGCCAACACACGCATGGAAATAATATTTACCTTATTACATTACTTTCATTTAAAAGAAAATGTGTATAAGCGCATATGCTGTTTGTATATATCTCTTGATAAAAAAAATGGTTACTGCAGATTAGCGATTTGTTTAAAAGATGGAAACTTAATAGTTCCAATATGGTGTTTGCGGTTTAGATAAAACGATTTACAATTTACTAATACATATGCCGGCTGTGCAGGCTTCTTCCGAAGCATATATTAGTTAGTAATGTGGTATTAGAAAGCAGATACATATTGCAAAATTTTCAACATTAATGCAGTGTTTTAGGTCTAAATGATTGTCGTTGAGAATAAAACCACGGTAGAAACATTGTAAGTGTAAAATCATCCAGCACAAATAAACCGACAGATGTTGTAAAACATGCTTTCGCTTCTCCGACAATTTTATCTGTATGAATAAATGTACACAAATAACGAGAAAATAAGTGCAGATATCCAACATCAGATCTTGGTAAATCAATCTGTCATCGTCAAAATAAACGTCAGCATATACTTGAGTAATAAAAAAAATACATTTTATAAATACCTGGATTTACCTGGAAATATTTCTTCAGCTATATTTTTTTTTTCCAAACAATTTATTGATACTTCTCCATAAAATCAACTTTAAACTTGAATGTTTATGCAAGTTAAAAGTATTTGTATTAAAGAAGTTACATCAGAAACATAACCTCACAGCTATTCTTATACATACTATTAAAGATAGACTAAGCTGTCAAATTTAACGACCTCGACTTTTCGAAACAAGACTTGGTTTATTTTGCTCGTAATATAAAATATACAGGACGTTTCAATGAAACGAGCCACTTCAAATAACTCTTTCCTGCTGTGATTTATATAAAATTCCATACAATAGTTTAGGATTACCAACATTACATTCACTCACTAAAAAAGATGCATTTGTGAAAATCTGAAACAAGGAGAGACTACATATTTCTCCATTCTCCATAATTCTTGAACGAATTTATTTGAACTTACATTCATATTAAATTGTTTCAAACAGTTTCATTCCGTTAACATCATGTGTTTTATATTTACATGCTATTAACTTTGCACGTGTATGTTGACATTCGAACGTAAGTTTGAAGTACGCTTATTTATATTTAAATTTAAATAATTTTAAACTGCACCTTTGAATCGGCTATCTCTAATACAAATTTGTTTCTAGATAATATGCCCCTAATAGTAAATATATTCACGAGACTTTATTGCATAATTACCCAGCGCTGTTTACCTTATTAGATTTGGTCGGCAAAGAAAAGCAATTTTATGCCCAGGAATCTTCGAACAGATCCTAATTATGTGTACTACGTATTGACGATTAATATCAATTACCCATTAATATTATTAATCTAGATTGTATCTTAACACGCACGCTGCAAGTGTTTAGGAAATTTTGCTGCTTTAGACACCTTTATGAAACTCGATAGGATAATGATCGATTGCCAGTAATAAATACTTTAAATCTTGTAGATTTTAATGATGGATTTCAAGGCGGCTGCTTTGCAAATAAAACGGTGTTCCTTTTATGTTTCCGTTTCTGATAATAATAGTGATTTGACATGACAAAAAAACAAAAGAATCGATACCAGGAAAAAGGTGTGCTTATATCTAGTAAAGTATGTATTTATCTTCCCTTTTTTTTCGTGATTAAACTTAAATAAAATGTATGACTAAGGGAAAAATAAACCGAAATGCCCTGGTTTTTCTTACAAAATATTTGCTTGTTTTTTCTTTTACGTATCTAGGTACACATATCTGTATAAATTTCCGTAAGCATGATTCAATGCTGAAGTAAATATACATACAAATTGGATTACCTATCTTATCTCTATGATTTATCGAAAGTGTCGCCAAGGCGTTTCTATATTTCTTTTTTATTGTTATCGAGGAATTTTCATATTTCGATATGACGATTATCATGATAAGATTTATGGAATGGTATTTATAAATGCTATCGTCCTCTATTTTTTAATATTGGTGTTGATCGCTTTGTATCCATGCTTGTTAGGGAAGTTCCAAATTTCTATTTGAATGAAATGCATATTTCCGTCTTTAGAATTAGCATAAATCCAACAATATAAGAGTGATAACGATAACATACAAAATAATATATAGGGAATGGATAAGGTTGCGGCGTGTTAAATCAAAGTTTTAGAAAAAACCTTTTAAAACAGTGAAAATAAAAATTGTTTTAAAATTCTGTTTTGTCTCATTTAAACAACACTTTTTGAGGCATTTTCACTCTATTAATTCGAAACATTTCCAATATTGTAGATACATGAAACACAAGATGAAGCAAAATCCAAGAGAAAAATAAAACGCTAAACAAAACTTTAAACAAACGCATTCAATAACAAGAAAAAATTAAATAAGAAACTGAAAATTAATCCATGTGAAAATAGCAAGTGTTTACGGTCAATGTAACTTTAGACAGTTTTATTTAAATACTGAAACATAGGCACTCGCTTTGCAACTTTGTCCTTCCATGCCCTATTTTTTTTTTTTTTTTTTTTTTTTTTTCTAGTTGACTAAATCATACAAAGAAAATAGTCTCTTCAATCCAGCATTAGAAGCAACAGCTAGTTTCTAAAATATTCAAATACTTTACAGCTACAAGGATATTTAATCAGTTTATATTACTGAGAAAAAATTGCTTTACCGTTGAAAAAAAAAAACCGTTGTTTTCATTTGGCTACGGATCCTGCTTATTGCTTTACCGTTTAAATTGTCTTGATAAAGATGCAGTGTCACCACCCTATCGTTTCTTACTGCCGTGTAAACATTAAAAGCCGTTTAGAACATACATTCATATGGACTTTTATTATCAAAATAACCCTAAGAATCAGCACATAAAATGGCTAATTTCCAGTAAGAAGTTCAAACACATTAAAAAAAAAAAAAACAGTTTCCTTTTGACGGTTCAACCGGAAGTACTCTCAACTTTTTTTTTATATAAATCGGGCACCTGGTTTTCTTTATTTTTGTGGATTATAACAGACCGTGTTTTCCGGAATCCGTTCGAAATCCTTGAAATAATAAAACAACATCTAATAAATAAGTAACTGCCATTGGCTTCAATCCAGACACCTGCGTGTTTTAATAAATTTCATCCTGTTTGTGCGATCTATAAAAAACCGTACGCAATCAGTGTTTTTCCTAAATGTAGCAGAATTTCCCGATAATAATATTAAAAAATATTATATTTATTTTTATTAATAAGTCAGAAATTTGATCGTGGATTTAAGGGGCATTGTAAAAGATCCCATCCCCAAGTTAATTCTACGCTGCTATATTCAGTTTACCTTTTAAAAGTATTGCTCTTATATACTGTAGGCATCCTGTTCTATTTTATACCTATTGGTGTGTGTCTATCCTTTTTTGTGATGGGAAATATTCTAGACCTTTCTGTGTGAGTTGAGTTTATCCCAGTTCGTTCCTTATATTACGTAAACAGATCAGATATTCTAAAAACTATCTAACGTTAAAGGTGTCGAAGTTGACTATCGAACCTAATTTTCGACAAAGAAATTTCTTATTGTACAATATTTAGCATAGGGGTTTTAGTTTCATCCATTTAATTAAAGAAGGCATGTTTGGTAATTGGTCGAGATACAAGATAGACCCAACAAATTTACTATTAATTTATCATCATCATATTGGAACTCAGATCTAAGTTAATTACGCCCTTAGGAATTAGAGAAATAATTTTCAATTCGTTATAAGCATACTTCTGCAAATATTCCAATTATTACAACAAAATAATAAATCCATGTACATTTTCCTAAAAATAAACACAACATTACGTTATGCATGATGTAAACATCACAATCAGGAAATAAAACTATTTATTTGCCGAATAAATAGTAATGCAACTGCATGGATGACTCATAAATATACATACAAAATTCAGGATCGACATTTATGTTATGCCAACTTAAAATTTGTAAAGCTGTTCAGAGCGACGACAACCATACAAAAAAAAATAATTACTCGAGCAGATTTGACATCATCGTCGGGTATGATCTTCATAAGACTTCCTTGAGTAATTGAAGTGGACTATCAAATACATAGGTAAGAAATTTAAAATATCCAAGTACTTGCGATTCAAATTCTCCGAATGATCAACCGACGTTTCGATTAGGTTATGGCTAAACTATTCCATAGGAGCAATTTATTACAGGATAATAATAACACAATTTGTATTCATTACATTGACGTCACTTATTTTTGGTAACACAGACGGATATGATACCGGAAGCCTACATGATTAGATTGACAATTAACCACGCCTACGCGTAAACAAAAACTTTATATCGCTGCATAGTCTTGACTTGCGACCTACGGGGATGATAGCGCAGAAAATCCCTAGACGGTGTTTCCAGTTCTCCCTAGATCCTCGCATAACCAAATTATTCCTCCCGAGATTTGAGATTGACACAGGTAATAAAAGGGCGTTCGATTAATAGTATTTATATATACAGGTGGCTCACTCAATTCCCGTCGGTTGATATGGGAGAAGCGATATAATATTTTCTAAAAATATTTTTATTAGGGATTGTATAGATCCGTAAAGAGCACATTTTAAAATTGTTTCGAAATATACAGAGCAATTCAAACACAAATTAACACACCAATGTTATAAAGATTTAAATGGATCACCCTATATAACAAACGACACTTCGCAAAAATATTTACATTGGCCGAGAGAAGTTTTTTAACATTAGATATAATTATGCATTATCATTTCTGCTTTTACTTTGATTCTGGTGTTTAGAAATGTCGGGGGGGAAAATGCAAATTCTTAATTTCTTAGATGAAAATGGAGCAGTATTAAATCACATGCTTTGAAACTCAAGTTTGTGAGAATAGAAAAAAATTAAGAAAGTCAGTAGAAACAGTTTTAAAACAATTCGCAATTGCGATTGATTTATGTAATGTAGGTGTTATCTATGATGTTTTCTCATTATTTTTGTATTAAATGATACTGACGTAACTGTCTCGTTTATTGCAATGTTATCATCAGGTGATTCTGTTTCAATAATAACCAAAAAAAAAGGTTATAAAACATCCAAATAATACTATAAATTATAGATCGACGTACCTATCTGTTTTCTACACATTTGGATAGATATTGTATATCATTTCCATGCTTTCATTTATTGTATCACACCTAATTGTACCGTAAGAATTCCTATGATATGTTTGTAAAACTTGTTATTATTACTGATTTTGGTTACTCAAATAGTATCACGTACGATACTATTAAAATTTGATAACATTCAAATCGCAGATTATAATTTTATAGGTTAGAAAATTCTTAGAAGGTATTAGTGTATAAGCTTTATCTAAATTACATGCAGAAATGTCATGTTCGTGTGCGCAATCTACTTGCTATACCTGGATACCTATGTAACTATTGTTTTTATTCTAAACTATGAGAAAACTTCTTTACTGCGAAATTACTGATTTTTGCTACAGTCTGGTTGCTATATTATGGTGTTTGTGGAATAGTTGATATTGATACTAATCATATATAATAAATTGTAGATGCCAATATAATGAAATAAACAAATACATACGATATAAATGTAAAATAAGCGGCAGTGACGGATTTAGGCTTGCTGCCGCCTTAGGCCCCGTTCGATGCGCCGCCCTTTTTGATAAAGTGAATTTCATTAATTTTGATCCAATATTTTTATTTTAAAATAACTTTATTTATTGAAATATAGTTTTTTTAAATATAACTAACAAACATTACAGATAAATATGTTATAAACTTCAGACAGATGAATAATAAATATTTTTTTTAATATTAATCAATTTGAAAATTTTTTTTTCCTGGCTTTGGTTCGCGCAAAAACGTCGATTATATCATCATAATTAATTTCTTGGACTAGTTGAGCTTCAATAGACAATAATGCAAGAGCATTAAGCCTATCTTGGCCCATGCTTGCGCGTAAATAGGTTTTTACTCTTTTTAGAGTGGAAAAAGATCTTTCTCCTGAACAATTTGTAGCCGGAATACTCAAAAAAATACGGAGAGCAATGTCCACATTCGGATAAACGTCTCGAAGACTCCGTGAATGCAATACATTGCATATTTTTTGTGCAGAGCGGACATCTTCCGTATTTGCTAAGGAATCTTTGAGTTGAAAATGCAAATGAATACATTCATTGCCTAACGTCTCTTCCAAATCGTCAGGATACTTACTGACTAGTTTATTGGCAAGATTTTTCAATTCGTTTGTATCTATTTCAGATAAATCATCCAAAAAATTGAAATTTTCGTAAAGCTTATCATATGCACTTTTACGCCCGGCCAATTGTACACTCAGAGTGTCTAGAATAGAATAATAAACATTTGTACGAAAATTTTCTTGTCCAGAAAAAGGTGTTCTTTCATTTGCCCGTGACTCATCTGGCTGAATTGTTCTGGTTTTTTTGCGACGAGTATCATAACGATAATAATCGTGAACTCCAGATAGTGCTTTGGCTTTTTCTTCATATTCAGAAAACTGTCTGTTTCTCATGTTTTGAAGAAATAGAGCCAAAGAACTATAGATCTGAACAACGGATGATAAATCAGCTTGAGATTGTTGAAGCTTCTTACTACCAGCATTAAAACGATCTAAAATTACATTCCAAACAATGACTAGGATTGCTGTTTCTAAATGCTGTAATTTTCGCTGCAATCCCCTAGCTTCAGATCGCGTAGTCGGTTTCTCATCTCTGCTTTCGGCAATAAATTCCAGTGCATCAATTATTGCAGACCACTCTTTTTCTAATGCGTAGCATGCATCATGTCGAGCAGACCAACGAGTTTGAGAAAGACTCTTAACTCTTAAATTTGTACGCTGCACCAAGATCTCCCAACGATGTGTAGAGATAGTAAAAA
Organism: Cetonia aurata; assembly: GCA_949128085.1. NCBI lineage: Eukaryota > Metazoa > Arthropoda > Insecta > Coleoptera > Scarabaeidae > Cetonia > Cetonia aurata. The sequence continues at coordinate 39,998,506 of OX421887.1, read as the reverse complement.
AATTGTATAGTTCTTGCAAAGTAGAAAAGAAGTCGACTGCTTCTGTTACCGATTCAACTGCACATGATCCTACCAAATTTAAAGAGTGGGCGGCACAAGGAACGTAATCTGCTAAAGGATTAATTGTTTTGATTCGTGTCTGAAGGCCTGAATATATACCTGACATATTGCTTGCATTATCATAAGATTGACCACGACAGTTCATTATGTCCAAACCATTATTTTCTAGAGATTTTAACAAAGCATCCTCAATATCTTTAGCTTTATGGCCGATATTTGGTAGAAATTCTAGAAACCTTTCAACAACTTCACAGTTATCACGTACATATCTGATAATTATAGTAAGTTGATCGACATGTGCAATATCAGGCGTAGAATCTACAATTATACCAAAATACTTAGCAGATTGCACTTCACTGGAAATTTGTTGTAGTACTTTATTCTGAATCAACAATATAATTTCTTCATAGATTGTTTTAGATAAATACGACGTATTTCCACTACCAGGGTGCGCATACAATTTTAAATGTTCAGATAAAAATGGATCAAATTCAGCAAGAAGCTCTACTGTTCCTAAAAAATTCCCATTATGAAGATCTCCTATTCGTTCTGAATTTCCTCGAAATGGCAACCCTCTTATTGCTAGTGATTTAATAATTGCAATTACTCGGTATAAAATTTTTTTCCAATACGCTATTTCCTCATCGAGTTGTTTTATTAGACGTTGATCAACACGCCCGTGAACTACTGCTCGAGCTTTAAAATGACCAACGTTAGTTTTATGAAAATCCGAATTTTCATGAGCTCCGATGCGTGCTTTTGAGTTTTTCCAGTCACGAAATCCTTCACCAGTAAAAGCATTCATTTCACCACTTCTACCAAATAATAAGCATGGAACACAAAATACAGACCCTTTAGTTTCTGAATAAATTAACCACTCACGGCGTTGAATTTCTCCGTTTTTCAAAGTACGTTGAAATAAACTTTTGGGACAATACCTCATTTTATCACTATAAACATTTCTGGAATTTTTAAAGTCAGTATTATCATTTCGTGGTATACCATTTATAGCTATGAAATCCCGTGTTTCTTCATTCAAATTCCATAAAAAGGGATCAGTATTAAATTTTAAAATATCAGTTGTTGACTGGATTTCTTCAATATCTTGTGATGAAGAAAAATTTGACGGCGTCTCCTTCGTATCTTGTGATAGAGAAGGGTGTGACTGTATTTCTTCAATATCTTGTTCTGAAATCTCTTCTAAGTCCGGCTAGAAAAAAAAATCAATTTCAGCAACTGGCATTTGTTTAATGTTTATCCCGACTAATGTTATATATAAAAAAAAAAGGTATTAGCAATTATAATAAGATACTTACGACAGATGAACATGATGGTTGTTGGTCATTATTAGAAGACTTACTTGAGCTTGTCATAAAACTAGATATTTTTGGAAGTTTTTTAAGTAAATTATCTATTTTCGTAGATTCTTCTGCTTTTCTTTTACGATATTCTGCACCACTTAATTTTTTTCGATAGCCACTCATATTTAATTCAAAAATTAAATCAAAACTACCACAAATTATAAAAAAAACCAGCGCCTAATTTAAAGTTATCAATCAATTATTTTTTTCAGTGTTAGGAAACAGAATAAAATAATTTGAGACTAGTACACATGAAGAGCATTCATAAAACTAAAATGATGGCTGTGACTTTTCTACAGCGCGAAGCGCGATGATTTGTTTTCTACGTTAAACAAAACAAAGTCAAACCATATGCTAGAAAAAATTCTACGACGAAAATATTAAACTCACGTATAACTAAACTTAGTACGGCGGTTAATTTTAATTATGGAACACTTGCAAATACTCTGCTAGAGACACAAAGCTATGCTAACGACAGAATACAAAATGTGGCGCATGTGTCCCATCCAGGTGGTTTTATAGGTTGTATCTTTGTTTGTAAACAAGCCGTTAATCCGTTCCCCAATATTAGGCCAATCCGGGCCTGTTCAAAGTTGTCCTGAGTCCCTACATGCGCCGTTCCGTGCGCGAGTTGCAACTTGGAACAACCAATTTGCCGGAGTGAAACTACTGCATAAGGTATATACTGTGTTCTTGCTCTTGGATTTTTAGAAATTTTTGAAATTTGTAGATGTAATTGAAGATTTTTGCAAATATAAGGAAATTCGCCTCTGAAATTTTGGCATTTCAAAACTTTTGCCGCCCCTCAAATTATGCCGCCCTAGGCCCGGGCCTCACAGGCCTAGGCGTAAATCCATCACTGATAAGCGGCCGATATAATTATCTGTGTAAGTTTGGTTCATGTCATGTCACATTATGACACTTCTTTGAGATTGCACCTATTTATTATAAAGTGGTGGGGGACGCGTACCTTATGTCACTGTAACTTTAGTGATTGTCAACTGATGTCAACCGATCTTCAAAAATTTCGACTCATTTTGAAGGCGAAGAGCGTCAATAAATTAGTAACAATTCCACTTTAATGAGATAAGATTTGAAGAGAGTCCGAAAACGTAAAAGATTTTGAGGTTATATTAGAGCGGGACGAAATATTAGTATCATTTTTCCGATATTTACGCGACTTTTATGCATTTTTATCTCGTTCTTGCAACGTATATAATTGCCTGCAACTGCATAATTTTATCTGTGTGTGTGCCTGTGTAATTTGTCCCAGTAAACAAAAAAGGAAGAACGCCGGTTTATTTCCCTTCAAACTGTCACGTTGCTAATCATCGTATGTCATAATAATTACGTTTCTTTTTGCAAGGAACTGCGATTAATTAATACGACTCGGTAAAAAATGCACATGCAAGCAGTCGAGCAGTGTACCAATAACAAAAAAAAAAATAGCGGGTTCAGGGCGTACGAGGAATCTAATTTATTATATTGCGCAATAAGAAGAGACCATTGGATGGAAAAAGGCAAATATATAGATATATAAATAGATGGAGAATGGTTATTACTTGCTTATTTCGTAATTTCCGATTGTGTAGAAAACGATGGCTTGTAAACAGTATAGCCGTTCATAATGCAGTGGCATCTCTAAGCAATTTTTTTTTTATTACTATTTTAAAGCAATACTTTTGTTATTTACACTTCTTAATAAACGGCAGTACGGTCGTTAGACTCTCTTACTATTCAACTATACATTTGAATGAGGAATCCACTTTTCACATACCGAAGTCGATTTGGTATTCATGAAAGTGTGAAATTTATGTTCGATTCGCAAGAAGAGAATTTTTCAACGAAAAACTGTTAGAAAAAAAGAACCGAATTATTTTAACAGAAACATGTGAGAAAATATCAGATGCACGTAAATTCGTATTTTGGCGAAATTGCTATGGGTTACCACCGATGCAAATATCTCCATTTTGATAATAAATAAATATATGTGGATCAGCGATGTAATAAATTAGACAGAAAAACATAATCAAGTCAAAAGAGTTATATCAGACCTGTAAAACCTAGAGTAAACAAAAGTAATACACACAAACCCCTAAATAAAAACATAACATCTACATCAAAATATAAAAATAAACTCACAGAAACAGAAACTCTACCAAAAAAGGAAAATTATCCAGAGATATTTGCACTCACAGAAACATGCTTAACACCGGCAAATCGACATCTGTATCAAATATATAACTATAACGGTATACATATACAATATAGCTTTTTACGTATAAAAAAAAAATATACAGCATGTCCCAACGAACTGGCTCATTAGAATGTTGCCAAATTCCAGTTGGAATTTGATTTTGAAACTTGCAGGTTAGTCACGGCCGACTATGATCTGTTTAAAAAACATATTTCGAGTCTTTTTTAAAGTGAGGCGTTTCAAAAAAAAAAATAATAAAATTAAGCAAAATGAAAAAATTAAATAACCCCAGCGATGAGTTTTCTAAAGACAAACCGCCCTTAAAAAAAAAAAAAAAAACGAAAAATTGGGCAAAATTCAAAAATTAAGAAATTACAATTTTTTTCAACGAGACGTGTAGCGAGTTTTCCAAGGTCAACCCACGTCAAAAAAACGATAAAATAAGGAAAATTGAAAAATTAGAGAGTATTTATTACAGCGAGACGCGCAGCGTAGTCTTTTCTAAAGTGACACGCACTTGAAAAACAAAAATAAAAAATTTAGTGTAGTCTATGGTTTCTGAAATTTAAATTTCCCGCGCCTTTGCGGCGTTCCTTTACTAACTTCAGGATAGATAGAGGGAGATGATGGCGGGAACTAGTTCCTGGAGGTTACAGATTTATGCATGCTGTCTTATGCCTTATGCGTCTTATGTTATGTGCTACGCTTATGTGTGAAATAAAGTACGTTTACAAGTTTAGTATTTTCGTCATTAATTCAAAAACACCTCTGCTACATTAGAAAAATTATAAAATTATCATTATAAATATATTTTCGCGTTTATATCGCGTTATATAAAAAAAAAAAAAAAACGAAAAATTAAGAAAAATTCGAAAATTAAGAAATTACAATTAACGAGCTTCCAAAGAAAGACACGCTTAAAAAATTGAAAATTAAAAAATTTTAAAACTAAAAACTTAAAAACATTAATAGCGAGCAGCTACCCAAGGAGTATCCACCTTCTATAGAGAGCGCGAGCCAAGGTGGATCGCGGGCAAGGCGTACCAACTTTTTCAATAGGGTGCGTTAGAAGGTGAAACGCGGGCTTTCTGGTATAAATTATGCATTATGTACGCGGGCAGAAACGAACATCAAATACAAAAGCAAATTAACAGTGAAATAAGACTAGAAAAATCGTGTAACGAAAATCTACCGACAATAAACGAAAACAAAACAAAATACATGATCTTTACAGAGAAAGACACACCCACCTAATTTAATATTATAATCGAAGGACAAACAATACAAAAAATTTAACAAAAACAAATATTGAGGAATAACAATGCAAATCAATTTAAAAAGGAAGGGCACACATTAAAGATTTTATGTAAAAGAACACAACAGCAATAGCAAACATTGCCGATTTTCTTTAGCCTTTTTACTTTTGGAATCTTGCTGTTCCGATTAATTTTATCTCCCGTGCCTCCAAAACTTCAGAATAAAATACGCATTATTAATTACATCTTCATTTTCCGAATGCATGTGACCTTGCACTTCTACACGTTTCTGTCGATGGAAAAACGTATTTTATAGTTTTTCAACAACGAAAGCCCTTGTAACGAAACCGATTCACATTGACCACGATTCCACCCGTTCTTGTGAAAGACCTTGTACACCTAGATACGACGTACATACGCGTATATCTAACAGGCCAGCAATAATTTAAAAAGTAGCGCAAGAAAACAGCATGTGCTGAGTACGTACCGCGATACTTTCATCCATTGTAACACTTTGTCGATTAGAAGATGTCAATTTTTAAATGCAACAAGCAGGCGAGTGGAAAAACAATCGCCAACATCAAGTAATTCTCGATTATGAAAGGAAGAAACGATGGTGGTGATGGTTATTTTTTTTCTTTCTGTCATGGAAGTTTTTGTTTTTGCTATCTGCACGAACTTGGGCGGATTTTTTTAAGCATGAACACGTACGAGAAGATTGAATATAGTTGCGTTCTAGAAAAAAAAACAATTTCCCGTTCCGACTTACTAAATCTGAGCCTGTTACAATTGCTCAATATTGCTCTACATCTGTTTCGGGTATCACAAGTATACAGTACGCACAAACAACAGTTGTTTATGTTAGTTAATTTGCCCATTACCATTTACTGTATGCATGGAAATCGAGTTAACACAGTTTTGGATTTTTATAGTCGTACAATACAAAGTCGTAGAAAATGATAAAGACAAGTAAAAAATAAGGATGTTTTACAGGTTTTAATTTTTCCAAAAATCGATGCAGATATTTTGAAACCATTTATTAAACTACTCTAGATGATATTGAACGCTAGAATTGTTACTTTCAACAAGACGGAGCTACCCCTAATTGTACAGTTGAAACAGACAATTTTTGGTTAAATGTAATATGACACCATGCGACTAATTTTAATAGCTTTACGTAAAAAACAGCATATTTGAAACACCCGTGCAGAATTAGCTGAATTGCAGCAAAGAATTCAACAAAATATTGTTGAAATGAATGTTAATTCATTCCAGAGTGTTGAAATGTATAAAGCCGGTGTTCAACATCTTCAGCAAGTCGTAATTTTTGGTTAAATAAACTGAATAATGACATTTACTATTGAGTTTTGACGTTTCTTATTTTGATAGTTGAAAGGTCTAATTGTAAATACATACCTCAAAATATTTTAATAATTTCATAGGTTACTTTACTTTTAAACACCATAATTTAAAAATACACATGTGAGACACTCAATTAGTTCTTGATAGAACGCTCTTTGTTGATAATAAACGAAAAATAAATAATTTGCATGACAAATCTGTCATTGTCAAAGATCAGTTGTAAAAACATGACGACTAATGATATTTCTGGTTGATGAACGTCCAATCAGGACTCTACCTCTTGGCGGTACAATTTGAAACCGCTCCTTCGAATTAAAGAAAAACACAGGCTATAGAATTATTAAGCAAATTCTTGAAATAAAAACAACATTAATATTAGTTTAACAAAGTTATTCGTGATAGGAAGCAAATCAAGACGATTTTCGTTGATTTACCGACTATCAAATCGTTTAATTTCAAAAACAATAGGCGGGAATTTCAAATATCTAATTCTCAAACGGTCGATTTTTATGGAGCGAATCGAAATCACAATTTAGAATGTTATAAATATTAATTAAAATTATTTAAATATGAATTTTAAGCGTATAGAATTGTCAAAAATAATATTATTTAAAAATCTGAAACTAGCAATATGTTAAATTTGCTTATTGCAGTCCACGAAATGAATTAGAAAAAAGGCAGTATTTAAAAGATCTGTTTCACCTTGTGGTATGTGTATTCTATTTTTGGGTTACGTGGGTTGAGGTAATAGTACATATGGATGAAAATACATATGTATAGGCAATCTCCCCGGTTGGTGAAAGTAAGAATATTTATAATCTAGCGGGAGCACTTAGAATATTCGTTTTGTCTTTTTTTTTTAATAATTCAGAAAAAATCAACACATTTGATTATAAATATAATATCTAATATGTCTCGGTAATTACCATTAATTTGAAAGCATTTCTACGATTGGCTTAAAAATGTAATAAATTCTAATTCGCTACCAACAATAAAAAATAAAATGCACTAAAAATATATTCAATTGTAACTTTTGAAGGTACTGTATATTATCTAATACAAGCCGGTAAATCTAGTTCCATTTTTTTTAATAAAAGAAATAGTAATGATACAGCATCTGGTTTAGTAATATAACGTAAAAAAAGTATTACTTTTCTATCGAAACAAAAATAAATGTAGGAAAACAGAACGTCACAGTGACTTTCCCATTTCCCCAAACCTTGATTTTACTTACAATTAGTTAATATCTTTATATTTACATCGCTTGCGATCTTAAATTTTATAATAAGTAATAAGACTATAAAATTTTTATTTACAATTCTTCGCAAATAAATACCAAAATAAACGGCTTAAATATTTCACGACGTGATAGTAGCCGCAATAATTGTGTCACCTGATAACAATTACAATACGATAATCAAGATCACATGCTCTTTCTTACCTTAAAAACTTCCGAAAAAAATCCATCGCCAATCTTCTCCTGATGAAAATCGTCCAGGCGATTTAGGGAGGCTACAGCATGTTTCAATGCCTGACAGGAGGATCCAGTTTTTAGTTTGTCAGAACGAGCCCTCGGCGGCTCCGACAATTCGTTATTCGGACAATATAATTTCTCGTAATCATCATCGGTCGGATCACAGGGATTGTCGTATATACAAGAATTTTTAGCAATGGACTGATTGTTTCTCTGATTTGTATACATCATAACATAAAAATAATATGATATCTTTTTTTGTACTCAAGTCACGTTAACCAATTTCGTACATATTAACAAAGTACGATAACTAAAACACTGCGCGATCGAAAGGGGAAACATACTTTGGAATTTCGGCAGGGTACTCGGACATCTAAGTTGTTTGGATATACTGGACGAAAATTGTAAAAATAATTGTGTCAGGGTTAAGTTGACATTTCACACCACTGGGAACCGAAGTCGGATTTTCCGCGAGAACTACACGAATTTCACCGGATTTTCTCGCGTTTAAAAAAATCATTTAGGCAAAATACGCGTATGAAAGTGGAAAAATATAAATTTAAATACACAGTCGATTAAATTTAGATTTTTTCGGGATGTAACAACTGCTCATATGACAGATGATTCGAGTCGGGCACTGCACACACACCACTATTCCCAATTACTACCGTGAACATCAAATGCACAATGTACACTTTTCCACGGATTCGCATCAAACACCTCCTTATCTGATATATCATGCGTAAATAAAAAAAAATATATACGACACTAAGCTTTCACTCAACTCTACTAGCTTCCATTTTAAAAATATATAAACACTGATCGGCGACCTACGTTCATTCAATACCTATATGTGAGGTTGGACAAGAACAGACGATAAACGGTACTATCGGATTCCACGACGTCTGATCGCGCAGACGGCGGGAATTTCAAATCGTATCGCAAATTAACTAATTAGAAGATGTATTCAAGCATTCTAATCCATTTTCGTAGGAGATATTCATATTAATTATTGTCAGCGTAACGAAATACTCATGCGAAAAGTGAAATTATCTCACACGGGAAATAACTAAACTTTCATTCGCAAAATAATCACAGAATTGTCTCAAAAGTATTTATCATAATGAAAGTGTTTTATAATTTAGAACCGTGTTTAATAACGTACACAATCTCTATTAATATTCACAATATATTCTAATACTATTTATTTCACTTAATAAATACAACACTTATTTTTTCAGATATTTTAAATATTTCTGGGAATCGTAACTATCTTCTAAGTCATCGACTATTTTAACCTTCTTCTTAGGTTTGCGCATCTCAAGTCTTTGTTTTCTTTCTGCTTCACTAAGCGTCCAAATATTAAGAGGCATCTAAAATCACTACCGATTATATTTGTATCCTCAAATAAATATGTTGATTTCAATGTACCTTTATGATTTTCCTAGGCTCTTGATATCTCACAGTAAATGTTGATCCGTCTGTGTTTACTACTACTGTCGGGTACATTTTCATATAATTTAATCTATGCGGTCTAGTTATTGCTGCGGATAAAGAATTTAAATATCTACATTGTGTTAGATATTTTGCGACAACCATTCTCTTAAAGGATTATATGAGGATATAAACTCAAAATTATTTTTTGATAAATAAAAGTATGAAATACAAAAATTCAAAACAGTCGAAATTCTATAGGTTATGTATATGACATTTCCGTCAAGGATTTGTTAGTGACCTGTATATTACTGCTGTTGGTGAAAACGTAAATAACACAACTTCATATTGCATTTAAATCGATTTGAAAGTTTTATCAATTTTATTTTTTGTATTTTAATTAGTTTGTATAAAATTATATTGCTTGCAAATAACAAATATTCATTAATTATTATTTAAAATTCATTCTTTTGATTTTCAGCTATGTTCAAGTCGAATGTTAGCCAACGTAACGTATTTTATTTAATAGTTTCATAACATTATTGTGATATTCCATCTGTCACAGTGAGTTTGCGGTTAATAATTTCAAATTATTTGCTTATAAATAAAATGACAACATATTACGTTAACATAATCTATTTTCTCACATGCATTGTATAATTATCGAATTCTGTACATCCTACTCATTTTAAATTAAAAAGAAAAAACAAAGTAATTAAAATGGATTATCTAGGAGAAAGTATTGCCTTAGCAATTGATTTGGCGATTTTTGGGGCTTGCTACAACGAATACTGCAAAAATAAAAAGGCAATATCAATGATACAGGTATGTTGCAAAATCTTAGTTTCTAGGTTATATTATCAGAAGTGATTATTTCTATAGGGTGCACCTTACTTAGATATAGACAAAAATTTGAAGGAAATAGTAGAAACACACCCTGAAAAGAAATTATCATATGTGTCGATTAGGGGGAAAGTAAAACCAATGGGAAATCCGATAATAAGTGCTAACAATCCGACAATTTCGGGCGTAGTTCAATCACTCAGCATTAAAGAACATGTCATACAAAGAAGTACTACTGGTTTTTGGTCGGATCAAGAACGTACTATACAAGAGGTGCAAAATATCATGCCGTTCGTTTTAAAATCGAATTCTTTCGAGGTTGAAGTTTTGGATCCTTTAGCAGCGGATGTTTTAGGTTAGTTAATTTTTGACAGTTCTCATTTTTTGTGCTGCCATCTATATTAAATTCTTATTAACTAAAATAAGAAGAGTCCTTACTTTGAAATATCGTCTAGATGGCAGCACGCAAAACAATTTGAAATATGGGATTACGCGGGATTTCTTTTTAATTTAAATCGTTTCTTGGTTTTTTTTTTTAAATTTTCTTAACAAACTCGAGCTTTGTAGATATGGATGTCATTTCCGATCATTTTAACCCGAATATACCGAGCGTAATGGATCATATTTGGGGTTTCTTTGCCGGTATCAAGCAGAAAGGGGTGCAGACCACGGAAAAGATGTTGAGGACAGGTACATTAGTAACTGGTATAGGTGAATTGATATTGTCCAATGATGGAAAGACTGTTAAATTGCAGCCACCTACTAACGGGGCTCCGTATTATTTGACGAACATGCAAACGTTATCTTTAATAAGGAAATTGGACGATAGTAAAAAAACATACAGGTACAGCAAATTTAGAGTGGAGATTATGTTTTTCTCTTTAACGTTCGTTATTTTAGATTATTTTGTATATTGTTCGGTACTATAGGTTTAGTAATAGGTGGTGTTGTGGCGAGGAGGTACTGGTTAGATAGGCAAAAACGGTTAGAGGATGAAAGGAGGAAAGAACAGCTAGAATTTAATAGGAGAGATCGTAGGAGTAGAGTTAGGGATGAAGACTTACCAGAGAATCAAATTTGTGTTGTATGCAAGGTGAATCCACGAGAGGTAATATCATAATTTTTACAAAATTTATGTTGCTGTTTGTGTACACTATTTTTTTTTTATTATTGACATCTACTAACTTTTTTGTATTTCAAATAAAAAAAAAAATTAAAAAAAAAAGACGAAAACATTATTGTGAAGAGATTAAATAGTATAAGGCAGAAGGAGTAACTCAAAAACAAAGTTGAAGTAAAGAAAATTTCAGTTATTCTCAAATTACTGTTTTTTATTACCGTTTTCAAAGCAAATCTTTCAATTCTTTAAACTTGCTTTCATTGATTAATTTGTTGTGACTCTGTATTATTTATATTACGTTTGTAGATTATTTTGCTACCTTGTGGCCATGTCTGCTTATGCGAAGATTGCTGTTCGGATATTGTAAATATGTGCCCGGTGTGCAGGAGTTACATAGAAAAAAGGGCCGCTGCATATCTAGCATAATATAATGTACATATATAAAAAATAAATAAAACAAAATTTTTAATATCGAAACCAGTGTTTTTCTTCTTCACCCTAATATCGACGGAGAGAATAATTCAAAAGCGAATGATTTTTTTTAAATTCTTTATTTTAGATATTACGTAGCTGATAGCAAGTTTTTTTTTCCAATTAAATTCACATCGTACTGATTATGCTTAAAACAATATTTAACATAGCAAATAATGAATAGTAATAATGTATACAATATATTAATATAATTTAAAATAAAACTTCATGACGTAAAAGTATCAAGATATACATACATACATATTTTTTTATAATATATAGTGGAAACACTGCATCTACTACGATCGATGACCGAACTATTCGGTATGAGGAAACCTGGATTCGAGTATTCGCTACACACAATACGATAACGGCTATGGAATAACTTCTAACAATATGTATAGTTACGGATTAGGTCGTACTTGTTCATGGTCAGCAACACTAAAGTCAATTTTATACCCTTCAACATCTCGTCTCGTACAGTCCGCTCCTGCCGATATATCGCACCCATTTTATTACGTCGTGATCGGAATAGTTCAGTTTCGGTTCGAAAACTTTCAGGTAGCGCACTTTAAAGCCCGACGGGGCGAAGGGAACCTCAAAGTTCATCGAAATCGGCGGTCTGGTCCATTTCTTCTTCGTATCGGTCTCTAATAGTTCTATTTCGGCCGATAGTTGTGTCTCTTTCATCCCGGCCAGACGCTTAATCCTAAAAAAAGAATTAAAACTGGAAAAACATTCTTACAATAGGTACGATGAGACATTACATCGTACATTTGAATTTAATAGTGTTGGGTCCATCGCGTACATGAAAGCGTCCAATTTTAGGCATACTATTAGAAATATGTACATACTCCGTAGAAAAAGCGTACATTGTACGACTCAACACTAGAATTTAAATATACTATTGGGACAAACGAAAAAAAAAATATGTTTTAGGATTTTTCGACTGTATTTGATTAATTAATAACATCCATATTTCAATTTTTTTTTTTAAAGAAAATTCCAAACCTTAAATATAGTTTAATAGACAAATAGGAATTAAGAAGAAGTTAAATATCTTTAACCATTTTCTAGAAATGTGTATTCATATATGGTGCCGAATCCCTTACACAACAAGCTAGGAAAATAAAATAACGATATCAAAAATGAAACATCAGTGAGAAAATGAACCAATTATATAAAGGCCGGGACAAAAGCATGGAAACACCCTCATCACTCTTGAACGAATCGAGATATAAAGTTGAAATTTGGAGGAGTCGTAAAAGATAACGAAAGCTATGTTTTGTGCAGGATGGTATCAACGCCTCCTCCCCCAACTCCTTGGGACAAGAGGGTGGGGGAGACTAAAAAAAATTAAATGGTATAAAAAGTCAAGTGAGGCCTCATTTTGAAGGCCAAAAGATGATTTCTGAAAAAGTTCGCTAGAACTCTCCAATCGAAAGCTATGAACATAAAATATGCATTTTTTTGTTTATTGCGTGAATTAATCTGTCAATGTCACATTTCTTGTTTAGTCACCCCTCTCCCCCTTCTTGGCCCAGGGAAGTGGGGGTAGCTTTCGTGATCTTATACGACTTCTCTAAATTTTAACTTTAAATCTGGATTCGTTCAAAAGTATATGAGAGTGTTTCCATACTTTTGTCCCACCCCGTATGTTCAATGTCAAATAGAAAAGAAAAAAAATCCGCATCGTTCAAAATTCGATTACTCGGATGATAGAAACGGAAGATAAAAAAGAAATAACTGAAAAGAAAAGCACAAAATGAAGACTGTAACGGGTCGTCGAATCCAAATCCGAATGCCATAAGGCAAAGAATATGGTAAAGAAAAAGATGCCTAGATAGCGAGAGAAAAAAGCGGTCAAGTAGTTTTAAATAACTACAAAAGTTTTAAATAACTACAAAAAAAAACGCATTGAATTCAGAGTAATTCATTGAGTGAAAGGAATGTAAATTAGTAAAGTAACCATACATGCAATAGTGAAGCCGAAAAAGGGTTGGACATATAGATGGCGCATCATGTTAACGGGGTCCGAGATTCACGAGGATCCGACTTATAGAACGGGATGCGAGATTTTCGAATCCTATAACGCCGAGCACTTCAATCATTTTATACTTTGTTATTAACATTATATTTTTAGGTTTATACTAATTATATGAAATTAAAATAACAGCAAATAAAAATAAATAGGGTCTGTGCAACGTGCTAATATTAGCGCTATTTTAATATCCTTTTTAATAAATCTTACATAGAATCACTTACTTCCAAACAATAGCATTCTCTGAGGCCTTATATTTAGCTTTTCCTTTCAAACAAATCAATTGAACCCCGGAAGTATTCAAAGGTGTCGGGATCTTCACCTCGATCTTCTGTCCCAACAGCGATGGTTTAAAATTACTCTTTAAGACGACTTTCACTTCCATTTTTGTGCGCAGAACTTCCCTGACTAACGGTATAACGCGGAAAGGTAGAGATATGTCTTTGGTGGTCCGATATCTACGAGAGAGAGAAAAACAGAAGAAGAAAACACATTTTATTTCTGATTTTACCTTTTCTCTTACCTCATTAATTCGAATTCTCCGTCCGGCGGAATGAAACTTATAGAATGTTCCGTCTCGAATTTGCTCAGTTTGACGCACTGATGGAATTGGCAGTCGTCGATGACGACTACGGGTTTCCCCGAACGCGCCGCGTCAGAATCGGACGTGCTGCTCAATCCGCCTTTGGTGCTCTTCGCTTCCATTACGATTTTATCGTTAATTCCGAATTTGCACTCGGGCATTCCCGATAAGTATGATTTCATCACTACTTTACCGGCCACATGAGCAGATAGTACCTGACCTAAAAACGTGGAGAAATTACTTACGACCAGGATTACCTAAATTGAATTTTTAAAGGTAATTGACAAAGAGATAATAGAATAGTACTTTAAGAAGGGGCTTTAACAGGCGAGAATCAAGAGATGGCGCTACCGTTCCAGCGGAAAATATGAGAGATCGGGTAATTGCTGGGTGTAACTCAATAGGAAAATTAGATAATTTTCTTCTTGTAAATTACGAAGCTTTACTGGTAATTTTCCGAAATAAAATTTTTTCGACAAAAATGTTCCTGCCCTGTATCTTCGAAACAACGTGATTTCTCAAAAATTATCAAAGAACAAAATATTCTTACAAAAGTCCAGGGAATAACCCCTACAATTTTTGCAGTATGTTTAATAAACAGCCTGTATATCGGCACGTCAGAATAGGTCTTTTATATGACAAGATATTACATATACAATCAAAACTACAATAAATTTTATTTGCGTCAGCATTCATACGACAAAAGCAATTAAACTAACAATAAATAAAAGATTTTAGATCGCTAGAAAAATGAATCCCACGACAGAATAAGACAATGCATGACAGAAAAAAATTCAGTAGTAATAAAACATGAATTAAATATTCCTTACATATCAACCGTTTTCTTCTGCGCAACAAAGCAAATGGAAATAAAAAAATTAAATTACCTTGTGGTGACATAAGCAAATTAACATACTCCAAGACGTCCAAGAACAATTCATTTCGGCGGTATTTAATACCTTCTCGTCGCCATCCGATTTGTCCGGTAACCTGAGATGTAATTTGAGCCTGCTCCTCTTTAGTTGCCGACTTAATACCTTGTTGAGTAATGAAAGTTTTCAAAACGCCAGTATCGGAGTTCTGCGGATAGCCAAAATCTAATATCTCTGCAATATAATCGCATTCGTGCAAGATTTAAAAAAAAATACATTTACACATTGATGTATGAACATACCATCCAACAATTCGTAGATCAGAACGAAGTTATTTTTAATATTCTCCTCGGATATTTTACCAAAGTACGATTGCATAACCTCAATTATTTTTAAGAGGAATTCGAATACCATCGCGGCATTGACGTTTTGTTTCGTTACTGCTGCTAACCAAATGTTAGCCCTCTATAAACGTAAAGAAAAGACATCTTTCTTGTTCCCCAATTATAATGATCGTTACCTTGATGTGAAAAAATGATGTTCTAGCAATATTAGTAACTGGGGATCGAACTTGCTGTCGGGCATGGATGACATTAACCCTAAATGCATCCACTGCATTTCTCCCAATATCGTCTCTGTAGACCCTCGATATGAGGACTTCGCCTTTGTGATTGTATATAAATAGCCCCCCAATCATGTTGATGTTTTTCTCTTACTTGCGAAATAACATTTAATCTATTCCTAACATGTAAGAAATACGCGAAGTGTTATGGATTAATTCTCTTTTTTTATAATTGTACATAAAAATTAATATTTTAAGAAATACTAAAGAGGACTTACGAATATTTAAGGGAGAATTGCCATTTTTCAAAGCTTATAAACTCATCTTCTGCGAAAGATCGCCACTGACATCACAATTGAAACGTCAGCCATATTCCACCCACTTTTCGATTAACTAACTTCCCTAATCATTGCAAGAACTTCGCTATCCGTATAAAGATTAAAATTAATATTATTAAATAAACAACCAGTCTGTACATATCTTCATTAAAGGACGGGTAAATGAGAAATAATAAATCATTTCAATTAACATCATCTTGAGAATGACTTTTAAATATTTATTACTTTTTAAAGATAATATTTGACTACTGCGTTGCTGTCTGTCATATATGTCCTTGTATTTTAACTTTTTGTGATATCAGGGTAGTATTTACGAATTTTCCTTAGTCGGTTCGTTTCGGATTATCAGTATAGTAGGTATTTTTAAAATTTATTGTGGTAAAGAATGACGAGTTTACCCAGCGAAGAAAATCCTACTGACTCGGAGAAGATACGCGAAGAATTAGTAAGTACTTTTTAGGTTATGAACGAATTGGGACACTACAATAAAGCATTTTTTCGCTGCAGATCGAAACTGCCATTAAGTTTCTCCAAAATAAAAATGTCGTAGGCACCCCCTTGGCCCAGAAACAGAAATTCCTTCAACGCAAAGGTCTCAGCGATAAGGAGATACAGATCGCTTGCGAGAGATCTGGTGCATATTCCTTACATGACACCCAAACCATGGTCCCACCGCCGTTACCGACCGCTCCGATTCTCATGCCCTACCGGCAACAAACTCAAATTAGTACATTCGATAGGATAAAAGAGATAGTTCATAATGTCGCCTTGTTCAGTGCAGTGATATACGCAATATACACTTTCTACAATAAATTCATCAAGCCGTTCCTGTTCGGCAATGGCAAGAAGAAGAGCGTGGAGGAGGCCGTCGACGAACTCAGTAAAAGTGTGGACTCATGCGTCGTTGAGTTCAGAGAGGGATTAGCTAATGTAAAAACGGAAGTGGATAAAATTCATCACATATCCGAAAGCAATACGCAGCGGCAACTACAGAATATGCAGTCGGACGTGTCCACTATTAAGGGTCTTTTATTGTCCAGGTATATATAGTGCTTATTTCTTGTTTTAGTTAAATTGAAAATTCTTCGAATTTTAAATAATATTATTTTTAATTGT
Organism: Cetonia aurata; assembly: GCA_949128085.1. NCBI lineage: Eukaryota > Metazoa > Arthropoda > Insecta > Coleoptera > Scarabaeidae > Cetonia > Cetonia aurata. Next base: position 39,981,416 of record OX421887.1, on the reverse strand, counting down.
ATATACTGATATGGGAACAATAAGCAAAAACTGATAAATATATCTTTGACCGCAACTAAATGACAGCTGCTGTCAAAGTAACATAACCTCAAAAAACACTAACCTCAATGACAATTAATTGACAACTGAAATGTGTCAAACTGACTCAAACTTTATTTTTTGTTATTTCTGGTGATAAATTTAAATTTGTATTATAATAATTATTGTTTTAGAAACAGTTTAGGAACAAATGGATTTCTGTAGTAATGTTTTATTAGTAGGGGATTTAATTGACTCTAAATAATGATACTGAATCATGTATAAATAAAATAAATTCCACTTAATGTTATTTTAAAAAAAATAACTAAATTATCTTATTGGCAATAATTATTTGACTGTCATTACGATTACGGACTTGTAGAAATGTTTTAATAAATAATAAAATATTAATATAATTTTGATTTTCAACAGGCCTTTGCTAAAATCCCTTTTCCATATACAACATTAATGCAATTTATTGATTTCGTAAAACACGCAAAGTTTGTTATTTCTATTTACGTGCGAGTATTTTAATTGAAGTTGAAAAACTATTTAAAAAAGGCATATTAACAATGTAATAGTGATGTATAGGATATTTATAAACAAATTTTCGTTTAAAAGATACATAAATTCTTCAAATTTAGAATTGCGACAGTATTGTTCACGGTAAATGATGCTAATATATTTGTGGTTTCGACAAAGGCATTTACTTTTTATTAGCATGTTTCTTTGCGTTAAAAAATTGATTATTCGAAACTTACTTCTGTATAATTAACCGAAACTACCGTTCAACTTAAGAAAACCTTCTAAATTACCCTTTTATCTTTATTTTTGTCTTTTAACACTTCGCAGGAAACAATTTCCCTCAGTCTCGAATACCCCAGTTGTACCGCAATCCATCCCAGCTTGGCAGTTGGTCAGCGCCCAACAGGAGACCAGCAACGATGAACACGACCCTAAATCAGAAGAACTCATAGAAATCGGATCTGGATCTTCCGAGCCCGATCAAGCGGCTAAAAATAGCGATAGCAGTTTAGAGATAATGTAATTGTAAATCGTATAGATTCTGATTTGACTAGTGTAGTCCAGAGAAATATCTACGGTACGGTTCTGCACGTTTTTCCGAAGGGTACTGAGTGATATTTGTTTACATTTATTCGGTATAAGTGTATTTATGGTGTATTATACATTATTGTCGACTATGTTTGATGATTGACATCATACCACATACAAATATTTGTTTGTAAATATATTTTTTTAGCAAAATAATATACACTGAAATGACTTTTTTTAATGATTTTTTTTCAGTTTTTTAAAGGCTCTAACTGGAGAAATGCAGTTAAAAAAATTTCGAACATAATTTCTTAGTTTTTTCGGTTATAATTAAAACGATTTTTTACAAAGAATTTGGCCGTATTTATAAATATGTTAAAAAATATTTTCAAGTTTTTATACCCAATTCAAAAATAAAAAGTTGTGCTTCCAATAAGAAATTACTTAAAAAAAAAAATAAAAATTAAAAAACACTTCTTTTAAGGAGCCTCTGACGTTTGAGACGTAACGTTTTGTGCTAATTCTTCTTTCTTGCTTAATAATTTGGAAAGAATTGATTCAATCATCTTAAAATTGGTATCAGTTTGCTCGGAACTACATCGTCAGCAATTTGGTACATATCTCATGTTTCAAGAGCTTTATTTGGATGAGTAAACCACTTAGTTATCTCCAATGGAACAAATTAATTTCCATATTCCTTTTTTCTTCACGATCCAGGGGATATTCTTAGGCTATTCATGTTGTGTTTTATTCTAAAGAGTCAAATAAAGTGTGTTCAAATGCTAATCACCTCTACACAGGAAAGTAAAAATGGTCCATCACGCCAACAGTGAATTCGTTGACGTATTGTTAAAATATGGTAAAGAGCACCAGAATTTTGCTGCTGCAAGTCGCCGTCACGATACTTTAAAATGAACTCAATTTGTACTTATCGGATTAAAAGGGTTCGCTACAGTGCTTACCTATGAAGGATAAGCGTTTATAGTATTTGTCGAAAAATTTAAAAACTGCTGTGCGTCCTAAGTACATTTCATAATATTGCACTTTACAATTAAACTAATGAGTTATTCGTGTAGCTACTATGGATTGGTTTTTAATTAATGTTTAATTATATTATAATTTAAAACAGCACCTGTAGGCTTTTAAATATTAATACCCTTCCCCCCCCCCCCCCCCCCCCCACGTTTTATAACTCTTATAATCCGATTAGTACGAATTGATGTCATTTTAAAATATCGTGACGGCAACGTGAAAGCAATAGCAACGCACAAAGATTCGACCTATTTGACCTCTTAGGAACAACTTAAAAGACGCAACAATCATATGGATATTGAATGTTTATAAAAATCCAATTCAAGAAGAGTTCTAATGTGATAAAACTTTTTTTTAATACAGTTATTGCACTTTTAACAGCCTAAAGATCTCTAGTTATCAAAGGGGTGACTTTTAAGGGTGAAAAAATAACATTAACACTCGTACATTTCAAAGTAATTTTTATTTCATATTAAAATGTCATTTTCAGAGACGTTGGTACACAAATCTTGAAACGTATTAGCTTATTCACATTATTTTATTTTTTTTTCAATTTCACAGAACAAAACCATTTTTCAACAACACATAATAATTGTCAATATCATAAATCTTCTAACGATACAGTAGTATGTAGATAAAGTTATATAAAAGAACGAAACTGACTCCCTCTTTCTCTTTTTTCCATCGCTATACATAAATTACACTATTATTTACAATTTCGCTATTTATACAATTTTTATTTTGTATGCCCCGACCGTAACGACGGCAGAAAATGAAGATTCATCTTCCATCTTATATACCTTACACGTTAAAAATCTGCAGAAAGTGAATTTAATGTTGTGAAACTGGAGATAACAAGCGAATAGTACAGCCGAATAAATAAAAAGAAAAAATTATAAGGGAATAAAGATTTTAAACATTACGATTTGTAATTAAAAACTTGCCATCATCTACGTTAATTTAAAACTGCAGTCGGTTAATTTGATCGAAAATCAAAATTGCACAGCAAATATGAAAGAATAATATAAAAGAAGCAAACTTCTGGGCCTTAATAAGTAGCTTCCAACACTTTAATAACGGCAAGTTTTTATCTTAGGCAGTTCTTAATACAAGGTTGCCACATATACATAAGACGGGACAGTATTGCCATCTCGGAAAATGTAATGGAGATACAGTGGCGGCTCGTGGCTAAAAAATGTGGGGGTTGTAATTCTTGTGGATACTAATATCTTTACAGTAAGTGACTATGTATGCTTTATTAAAAATTGATAATAAACTTTGATATATATTAATATTTCATATTAATTACCAGAGCCGTTTCATTTTTGATACTTTTTGAGGTTCCCTTCTTGAAAAAAAATTCTTTTTCTAAATGGTCTTTTAAAACAACGTGCGTATCAGCAGTAAAATTTCTTATCAAACGAAAAACAGTTAGAGGACAAACCGATTCATTGTGTCCTCTCAACGCAAGATCGAAACCTCCGCAAAAACGCACAGAATTAATTATTATTATATTCAATACATATCGATTATGCTTCACTTTCTCATTGTGCGATATGTCCTATCCATCTGAACAGCAATATATTGACATTTCCAAAAAGCGAAAATAGTACTACTACATTTTTCATATGCCTTTGTGATAGACAACGTTTCTTAATTCGTCGCTTAAATGATTTAAATCACTCAAACCCGATTTTGTCCACAATTCTACACCTTCAGATTGTAAACAAGGAGAGCAGAATAGTGCAAAATATCAGGATTAAATAGTCTGTTGAAAATTCACGTTTTACTGGATGAGAATTGTTCAATTAAGAGATTAAATTCGAAATTTCTAATTTTTTCGGCAAATGTCCGTTTACCGAACGGATTCGCGATTAAACCCTACATTGAATTCATTATTATTGGAAATTAATAGAGCAAAAATATCTTTAAGACACAAATATACACTTATTAGCTTGTCTAATCTCCTTTAATAATGAAGTTATTGCACTGTATAAACATACTGCTGTGGTCTGGCACCCCGGTTTTCGTAAATTCAGTTTCTTTTTCTTGTTCATAACGATAAGCCTTTGTCAATGTTGCGAGAAATTTCAAATTGTTTTATTTTTAAGTAAGAGTTAGTTAATGTTTTGGATTGTTTAATTTATTTATTTAAATGTTCGTTGCGTGTTGCGCACGCAGCTGTTGTTTGATATATATACGATTGTTTAACCTTGTAAGTTCAGTTCCGTTATAGACACGAGCTTGTAAGTATATGTAAAATTGTATTTCATTGCTGCCATTTTGTGATTTTTGATTTCAAGTTTTGAATTCACGTTTTTGATTTTATTTCGTCCATCACGGAACTCATTTTATAATAATTGGTATTATATTCTTGTGTACACAATTTAGATGTAAGATCTTTTATTATTTTTCGTGCAGGAAGATATATTAATGTTTTAGAGTTTAGATTTTCCGTTTTCTAGTTTACTGTTTTCTATTTAATAATTAATCACCTCGGGTTGGGTGAATAGAAGCATTGTGCTTGTTTTTGTTTTCATTTATGTAAATTACTTGAATTGTCCACGTTTAATTTAGTTGAAAATAAATATTGAGACCACGTGGATTGAATTGGAAAAAAAAAGATTATCTTCCTGAACTATTTGTTATCTTTTGCTTTGATAAAGGATTTAGCATTGTCCTTTTTTAATTTAGTCAAAACTATCAGCAAAGTTCTTTAGCCGTGTACGTTCAATGCATATACTTGGATTGCACTTACTCTGCAACCAAGCGCGGTTATCTTTTCATTTATTTAACGTATCGAACCAGATCACAAACATTAGGTTAAGTTAGATGTTTAGAAACAGATAGAAAATAGTTTTTACAATATAAATAATAATTAATTCTTTTGTGTTTAATTCGTTTAATATGTTGAAATTTGACATTTTGTACCTCAATAAACAAAATTTAAATTTACCCGAAATTACTAAACCCTAAAGTATAAAAAATATTTTAGTGCTGGTACTAGGTGATTGATCAATCACTCAATAGCACTGAGAAGCCTTGATAAGGCGAAATTGCTGCTTTTTTTAAATGTGTTGTATTTGCCTTAAAAATACGAAAATTTCTTCTTTCGATTTAACAGACCGCTGTATCTCTCATCGCTATATAGCAATACTGTCCTCTTATTAAAAAGCAGCACCCCTGTATTAATCACACTGACGATTTTAAAGTAATTTCCAAGTGATATGTCTCTATAATATATAATTTTGTAAAGTGCATACAAACTAAGTACAAGAATATTTACAAATAAATCTGAAATATGAAAATAAATAGTTTTTTTTTTTACAATATATTTACAATACAGTTAACACGCAAACTAAAAAGATTTGTTGTTTTCAAAACGCAAAACGTGAATCATTAAAATTAAACGAATAGGTAGTATAGTGATGGGCAAATTGCATTCGAATGATAACTCAAAAATATATAACCGCTATTTAACGAATGATAATTCGAAGTATTCCTTTTAGGTGCTGCTTTAGTTTTAGCCAGTACTGTATCCACAAGAATCCAATTCTATAAATCAATTAGAGACAATTTTAAAAAATATTAAAATGAGAATCAGTCGATAATCTCCTGAAAACACACAGTGCTAGTTTTAATCATTTCGTATAGTTGAAATTTATTAAATATTTATGTTCATTTGATTGTTTAAATTTGAATTAAACAGATACTGACAGTTTATTTATTTTAACCATTTCGGTTTTGTCAAAAAAAAAGGAGGAATAAAAGTGCTAAAAAATTCAAATGCAAAATGTGCGATAGAAGTTTCAAATTCGAATGATAATTTATTGAATGGCAGTCATTCGGATGACAGATCAAACTATATTTTACAATATCATTTCTGCGCAATTCGCCCATCACTAAAATAGTAGAGGAACATTTTTTTTTTCCCTTAAAAAAAAAGTATTATTTATGATTAAGTTTTCTTTTGCGTAAACATTCACAAATTAACTAGCTTATTGCTATTTAAAAGATGATGATTCAGGCTTTTTTATAATAAAAAAAGCACTTTAAACGCTTATATTGTAGATGTAGTAATTAATAATGTATATATTTACAATCTCTGCAGTTCTTAGAGGATTCAAACGTTCAGTAATAGAAAAAAAATGCAGAACATTACACTTATATTGAAGAACGATTCAAGGCGATCGTCAGTACTAACAGCTAAAGTAACAAACACATTCTAATTCAACTTACCTAAGTGACTAAAAAAAAGTTTTCTGATACAGAAAACGTTACAGGTATTTCATGTTTTTTTTTTCATTATTATTTATTTTATTACATTTATTTATCGTTTTTTTTTATACCTAAGTAATTACAAGTTTCCCTATTTGCGAGAATATTATACTTATTTAATGCCTAGTTCACACTTAACAGAAGTAAAACAAGTGGCAAACAATAATTGCCAAAAATTTATCTTTGGTGTTTCGCTTTTTTTCCAATGAACTAGTAGCGTTTCGCTTTTGTTTCGGCACGAGAACGCATTGCAGCACGTTCCTAGTGCAATATTATGAAATATTTAGTTAACTTTTAGAGTGCAAACGATGAGATCGATCGTATCTGCTGAAATGCGTTCTTCGGCCGCGGAGAGGGGACAAAATAAACAACATAGGAAATAAATTAGGATTCTTAAAAAGCGAAATGACAAAATCTATCAAAAAACAAAATAAACAAAAGCGTTTCTCCCTCTCTCTCTCTCTCTTCACTTAGGACAGAGACACTTAACGTAAGTGAGTTTTAATTGAGCCTTCTGTGGATGCGAAGAAAAATTCCTGGGAATTTGTGAACGCGCCCCTTCGTAGCGTGCGAAACGGTTTGAGCCTAGATAACGTTTAGGACAGAAATTAATAAGCTGTGTAAAACAAATTGGCGCAATAAAAATAAATACTCCGAAATGTAACGTGAACGAAAACAAAAAACTAGATTATTATGTCGGTTTGTCACTTTTCTTTCGATTATTATTTCGCGGCGAAAATTTGCGAGATTTAATGATACAGGGTTGTCAGAAAGTCTGGAGACAATTAGCTCGATGCGTAAAAACGGATATGAATGTGAAAAGTTCAATCATAGATGAATTTAAATTCGTTCAATGTATTATTTTATTTCTCAGAATATTTCGCATATACAGGCTGTCTCTTCGTTGAGTTGCATAACTTCAACTAACAAAATTAACAAAACACTTCTAGTCAGCATAGGTCCAATTCTCAACCGTTTTCGAGGGATCAAAAGCGTTGAAAATCACTAGTTACGATAACTAATTTAGATGAATCATGGACGCATTTGGCTCGACTGGTAATTTAGATCCAATGCACTTGACGTAGGCCTTTTGACAGTTGTCATGTAAGCAGTTTTGTTGTATTTTTGACAGTTTGGGATTTCGCTCGCAGAACATTTAAAAATGCCTCCTTTTACGAAGGAAGAGTACGCCGACATGATATTTTTGTATGTTGTTGTTGTGGAGGAAACGCTGCAGCAGCGGCAAGAGAGTACGCAGAAAGCTACCCGAACCGAAGACATCGTTGTCGGACAACCATCACGAACTGTTTCATATCGCTCCGGCAAACAGGATCCTTCCCGAAAAAGACTAAACTAAATTAGTTACCGTAACTAGTGACTTTCAGCGCTTTTGACCACCCATTTCTCGAAAACGGTTGAGAATTGGACCTATGCTGACTAGAAGTGTTTTGTTAATTTTGATGCAAATAATAACCCTATGAAGTTGTGCAACCCAACGAGGGGACAGCCTGTATATTATAATTATTATTATAAATATTTTTCTTTTCGGAATAATATGGAAAAGCCCTCGATGCCGTCCAATCGCCACTTGCAAAAAATATTGTATAAAGAGAAAAAAATTCTCTATCGAATGCTGGTGTAAAATATTCAAGTTCCTATTTTTAAAAAAAAATACGCTGAAATGCGTAACTTCAAAACAAATGAAGCAAAAAAAAATCCAAGTATTCTGAAATGTAGATTAAATTTTTTTAACAAACTTTTATTATATTGAACAAAATTTCCCAAAATGAACTCCATACTTTTAACTAACCCTGTATATTGAGATATACAGTGTCTCCCGCGATTCACTTCGGAAGAATTTGGATTGATTTGATTTTAAGACAAAAAGTCATTCTTTATAAATAAAAACTTATGTTAAAATCTCCAAAAAGTATGCAATTGTTCAGAATCTGACTCCAACAAACTTGTTGTGGGGATATTTGAAGAAAAAAGTGTATCTTAGAAGACCATTCGAAAAAATGCTGATAATTTACAGAACACAATTACGAAAGTACGTGATGGTATAACTGCGACTGTTATGAGAAATGTAAAAACAATTTTTCTCAAAGAACAACTACCTGCTTAGATAGGGCCGGTGGGCCGGCAGTACGGCTTAATGGTACGTTGCATCATTGTCAGTTTTGTGCGTCAAACAGCAATATGCACAACAAGTTGTTGGATGGGTGACCATTTCAATAAAAACTTCTGCCTAAGCGGCTCGGTGTGTCCGGCATCCTGGGGAGGTAGCACAATGGGCCCGGTAAGAGTGGCCTAAGTGCATGTGTTCTCACCACCTTCCCCGACCAGAACTTTACCTTTTTTTAGGGCCGGTGGATATGAAGAGGCACATGTGCAATCAGGAAAAAGTGAAACCGTATTTTTCTTTCTCACGTGGTATATCTAATGTGCGATGTTGCATTTTGAAAATAAATAGTTCTAATTAGGTATTTATTCTTGATAATTCTTTGTAAAACCGAGCAAAAGTTTATTAAATCTCCTTTGAGAAGACGACTAATGTAATCAGAAGTGCATTTATTTATAATTTAATTTGTGATTCATCTTGAGCAAGAAATAATACAACAAATGCTAAATTTTTTTCGGATTATTTCAACAAAATTATATGGATTATGTTGTTCCTAAATTATTTAATATTTTTTTTTAACTCTAAATTTATTAATTACTTATTGGAAGGCCATGAATCTAATCTTGGACTTAACTTTTAATTCCTAACAACATTTTCAACTGATATTCAATATTTAAAATTAAAAGCAAAACCGATATTTTTCGTTTTCATACCATCAAATATTTCACAAATTTTATTTTTGATAATTGATTGTGACATGTGAAGCACAACTTTTTATGTAGAATATTTTTTTTTGTAAAATTAATAATAATAAAAAAAAAGACGCCCATTTGTTGCCAACTTTTTCAGACATACTGCATATCAAACCCGAACAATTGCATACTTTTTGGAGATTTTAATATGAAGCAAATGTTTTTATAAAGAATGACTTTTTCTCTTAAAGTAAAAAAAAAAAGTTTTTCCTCTTCCCAAGTGAAACGCGGGACACATTGTATATACACGATTATATACAATGTGTCCCGCGTTTCATTCATAGCAATCACTGCATGATTGATAGATGACATGGTTGCATAGACAAATATTTAAACAAGGCTTCCGCATAGATAAATATTAGAAATGGCATTTGACGACTTTGCAGCACTAATCTTAAACACAATTTAAGATTAAAAATCCATGTACTGTGAATGGTGCCCTCTATTACCTCCTTAAATCAATTGAAAATCGCCATAGTAATCGACCTAAAGTATATTTTGCGTTGGCATTAAAAAAAAAAAATGTACTGAAAACGAAAAGTAATAAAAAAATATGATGAATGATTACTAAAGCAATGACGCAAATCTAGAATATACAAGGCGAGCCCGAAATTAAAATACTTTTGCCGTGTAAAACTAGTTTAGTTTTATTTCCAATTTAAATTCGCTATAATAATAATAATAATACTATCTTGTGATCTGATTAAATTCTTTTATTAGTTCTCATTAGATTTTTTTCGGCCTATCGCCGGAGTACGTGATCTCGCCAAGCGACGGATTCTGGTTGCAATTGACGTCGTTCGACTGTTCTGTCCTCTTTGTCCGACTCAACGGGATGAGAACAGAGCCGCCGGAACAACGTTGGTGCTGCTGCTGTTGGCACTGGCCGTTATTAAAATTGTCAGTGGCAACCTGCGCGCCGTTGCAACCACCGTTTTCGCCGCGTTCGTTCATGACGACGGCGGCGCCCTCCGACGACGGTTTCGTCGTCTGTTGGCTGCAATCAATCAAATTCGGACGTTACGATACGTCTGGCCGCTATAATAACTGACCTGTGTCTACCAGAGTCGGTGGAGGTGGAGGTTGCGTGACAGCACCGAGCGGACGTCGGCCGTGAAACGGAGGGCGTCCAATACCGGCAGCAGGTTCAACAGTGCCACGTCGGTCGGATCCGAGAACCACGATTTTATCGGGATCGCGTTATCTACAACGGAAAAGAGATCGTGCATTCCACATTTACTACGTCTAACTTGCTAATTCCGTCAGCCACCTCAAATAGTTGTCTCCCTTGATAAGACGATCGATAGCTTTCGGAATTTTATATGAATCACAGCAGCTAAAGTAAAATTATTTGAGGTTGCAATAGTACAATTTTCCTACAGTGTGAAATCATTAAATAAATGCTTTTCTGCTATAACTGTAATTACACTGTAAGAAAATTGCACCATTGCATATTTGCCGTCCTGCCGGCTCCCTAAGATGTGTATTGTGAAAACCAGACACCTGGTTAGCTCAACTGGTACAGTGTCCGTCCGGTAAGCGGAAGGTGCCTGGTTCAAATCCGACAAGAGGTAAAATTTTTAATATAAAAATGTCCTCACATTAAAAATTATAATTCTAGCAGAAAAGCTAAATTCAGGGAGTTTTCATCCCTCAGTCACATAAACTGATCAATTTTCCTTGTTCTGGTGATTTTTGCAACATTCTGCCTGATTTACATAAACATAAGCAGCCTTCATGTATTTTGACAGTATTACACTGCAAGATGTAGGAAATGTAAATATAATTTATAGATTTATTATTTATATAATATATATTAAATACATGTATAATATATTATTATATGTGGTCAAGAAATATGTAGATATTCATTTTTGCATAGGGGTACATTAATAACAGACAATGTCTGACGTACTCCTTTTGATGTACTTTTGGCATTATATCTATCAGAGCTATCTATACCTAAATGTAAACCGCCACCTTGCGGGAACTCCGGAAACTTAAATAATACTTTTAAAGATGTTTTCACGACCACATTTACTAAAAAAAAAAGGTTGAGACGATCTATAGTATAATTTTTTTCCCCTAAGCTATAGTATTAACCGTTACCGAGAAAGTACAAACTATTATTCCGTTTAAAAAAGCGAATTTTGAGCTATCTTTTATTATGAAACATTATATCAAAATACATTTTCTGTTGATGCACAATTAACATCATATTCCTTCCTCAAAATATGAATTTATTATCTAGCAACGTAATTACATGACGTGAATATACAAGATGTATTTTATAATAAATTATAGTGCATTTGTTATGGGATAGCAAATATCCCATTCTGATAAGATAAGTTTTAATTATGTTTTCATAATTTCAGGAAGAAAATAATGCAGATTATACTATATCTATAATTATTAACAAAAGTTAATCGAACAATATCTATGCGCTGTATTGAATATTATCAATGTGTGTATTGTTAAACATCGATCTTATAGATAATGAATAGCATTTCTTATTTGACAAAATCCGATTTGGAATATTAACATTAATTTTGTTTGATTATTTATTTATTGTAGTTTAGCTCACAAATAAATATATAATCCATTTATAATTACCGATTTTTATGAGTCACTTAAAAAATGATTTTTTAATCGTAAAAACTAAAAATCAGAAGTTCGATGAAATCACAATGATAATTAATAATAATTTGTATTGGAAATGTACCTAAATATTATTTACTTTATTACTGGTCTAAATTGAATAATTTACAGCAATACTATTACTACACTTTAATATAAAGAAAAGTTCTTGAGTTTCGGCCACACTAAACTCAAGAATTTTTATTTATATTGAAATTTAAACCAATTAGCTAAGAAATTCATTCAATCACTACATTACTAACCTGGATATGCTCGATAAGCTCCCGGACTATTATCCAATATAAAAACGCTGGATAGATCGTTGCAAATAGAACTGAGATCCTTCGTATACGAACCCATGTCGGGAGTGCAATGTTGCCTATAGAAACGTTTCGCCAATATTCCCCGACCGGCGTCCAACCTATCGGCGACCGCGGCCCCATATATCTCCATGCTGGCCGTGAAAACGACCAGCTCGTACCACTGCGACACAATGTCCAGGAAAAAGTCAACGTGCGGCCTCTTATGCACGAAAAACCGCACAGGATGATGGTCTATCACAACTTTTAACACAAAATCGGGCGGCGTCCCAGGCCGCACCGTTTGCCTCACGACGCCATCGTGGAAAGAATGTATGAGCGTCTCGTCCAAATCTAATACTAGAACTTTCCGTTTAACTATACCTGAAATAGTGATTTACGGTGAAACTCGTTTAGCGATACTGGTGCGAAATGAACTTACTAAGTCTGTGCCTCGACAACGGCGATAACGGAAATATATCATACTTAACGGATTGGTGTTGTATGATCTGCAAGTATCGGTTAGAGATAAATCATTAGGTGAGGAAATTATAAGTGAATAGATGGCACACTGCCAGCATGATGATGCCAAAATTTATTCGCAAAAATACTACACTTAAAGTTCGATAAAGCTACAATTCACGCGAATTACATTCGAAATCGAACGGATAAGACCGGATTTTTTTCGAACTCGCATTTAAAATGTCAACTCTCAAAACAATATTTCGTTACTAAAGTGAGGACTATCAGAAAGGGTTAATAACACGAACAGTTCGATAATCTGGCGATCTACAACTTAATTATTAATTCGCATCGGTACTTACAGCTCTACTTTGCTTTTTTATCATAAAACATAAGCAAGTCCAAACTCTGGAAGCGAGCAGTAAAAACGCTCTCAGTCCAATTTGCAACTGCTTCAACATTGATATAATTGTTTGGATACGATGGACCTTTTCACAATTTAGACACTATTGAACAGTGACCATTCATCAAACACAATGGCGAGAATTTTGTTTATCTATCACATTTTAGGAATCGCAAGGTACACAAACCATCACGCCAAATCGAACCATCACAAATCTTAACCGAAGCGAAGCATGCGCTCGTGTCGGCGTGCGCTGCCACGTTAGTAACAAGAAAAAACACCGAATGTCCCCAACATGATTTCACAAACTTAGCTGTCAAACGAGTTGCATACTCAAAACCTTATATAAATACAAAAGCAAATAAATACCTAGTGGTATTTGGTAGTTATATTTATAATAAAAAAAACTCTAGTTTATAAAATTCAAGTTAAAAACCAAGTTAATTTGCATTTGTTGACATCGAACTGACAAGTGACGTTTACGTAATAGTGTGTACAAATGGTACAAACTAAGATTTCATCGAGAAACTGAAAAGAGTTAAAAGTGAATAATTTGCATTTATTCTTACTAGATGATGAGCAAATTAATTTTAATATTTATTTACTTTAAAGGTTAACTTTTTCTTTTGCGATTATTAGAAAATTTGTTGTACCTATCATTTGTTAATTTGTGTGATCTACTGATGTTTTCATATTGTATAATTGATTAATATATTAATACGTAACGAAACGAAATTGCTTTACCACCATTTTTTTTTTAACCTGCAACCTTTCTAAAAAGTGAATCCTGTTTTTTGGCTTTCAAATGGCAACCGTTCCTCAATACCTAGATAAGTATATAACAACAGCGAGATAGTAACATAATTGATTATAAAAAAGTGATTTGCATTAAGGTTATCATAAATAATATCATAAAGCCGGTAGAACTTCTGGGTACATGAAGATATTAATAACTAGCAATGTTCTAAGTTATTAAAAACATAATTGCTGGAATTTTGCCTATTAAGAATTCTATTTAAGCAAACACAATTATTTTAGCGTTTATTATGACCCATTCACTTTCGTTTAAAGAAATCGGCTTCATTCCACTCTTTATTTTAAGTATGCAAATACAATAAGTACGTTGACAAATAATTTTGGTAAGCTAATGGAACATCTCTTTTTTTATAGTGACATTTGCATATGTGCCTAAAATAAATAGTTACACAATGTTTTAAAAATCTTTTGAGTTGATGCAAAAATGCTTGTTTGCAGTCGAGTCGAACATTTTGCTTGATAAATTTAGGGGACTGTAATCTTTAATTCTACTGTACTGATTTTTAGATTAATTATAGGCATAGAGGTAATATTGTAATATATAAGTGTTTCTTTAATTAATTACCTACTTTATAGGGATTTCTATGTCAAATAGCCCCAATAGAAAGAAAAATGCGTTATTATAATTTATAATCTGCAATATATGTATAATAGTTTATCTTTTGTATTTACCGCCAAAAACTTTATAGTAGTAACGGTTTAGAACTGTCATTTTCATATACACATGGTTCAACACAAATTTAAAATTTTAAGTGGTGGTTAAAGAAAATAACTAACGTGTGTTTAATTGAACATAATTAACAATCAGATTGTAACAGGTAAAACAGTAGCTACAGTTATTTATAATTGTAGGACCACAAACCACAAGACTAATTGACAATGCTATTAAAATTGCAGTAAACAAAATTTCATTTAATTAATTGCAAATGCTTGATATATTTTTAATAATGAGCTGACAACAGACCAAAATTAATAAGTTACGTACATAAATCTAATTGTGAACGTTATTAATTATGCTGTTAACAATTTAGCTGTCATTTCATTTAATTATGTTACTATCAAAATTTAATTGACTCTGCAATTAATAATTTGTTTTGTTCCTATACTAGTTCTACGACTGAAAATTGAAATTGCCAAATATATCAGCAAATATAATATGCAAACGGTAGAGGAATTGTTTGAATATTATGTAACCGGACAAGTTTGTCTAAAACTTTGGGAAGCATGGACAAAATAAATATAATATGATAATTTGATAATTACATGTATAATCCATTATATTTTTTGATATAGCCAAATAAGTGTTTGCTGTCTTTTTGGTTTAACCGGAAAGGACTTTGTTTTTCGCTTCTCATTTAATAATTACTTACAATGTAAAATATGCACAATTACTTTTAATTTAGTTAAAAAAACATACGTTTACCGGTATTTTCGTTGCTGTTTTAATTGGGGTTATTATTGAAAAATTATCGAAATATTACATATGAGAGTCATAGGCTAACATTCACTTTTACATAGAGTGGTCGAAATGCAGTCATACCAAAGCACATCCACAGATACCATGGGATATTTTTTTAAATCAAATTTTTCAATCAAAAAATTTAATACGAATGTCGTGTGTTAGGTCATTTACAGCGTTTCGACGCTGGAGTTCTTGCACTGTAAATGACACCTACCGCACTCTAATGTAAATAACTAAATGTTTTGACAAAGGAGTCCTTGAGTTGTATGACGGGGCATCATTTGAGGAGTGTTCGTAAGTGCCAGGACACTTAATTAATTAATTTGTGAACATTTAAATTTGACATTTTGACGAGACGCGCAGCAAAAATTGTGATTTCTTAATTTGTGAAAATTTTAATTTGACGAGTCGTTCTTTAAAGTGAGACGTGTTTGAAAACAAAAATAAAAAAACCAAAAAATTAAGAAAAATTGAAGAAGAGTTTAACAACAGAAACAACAAAAATAAAAAAAAAATTAAGAAATTTCTCAACAGGATGCGCAGCGTCGATTCTTTTTTAAAGTGAGACTCAAACGCGACGCAAAAATTACAGATGATAAACGAACAGATTGAAACTCTATTCTAAATTCCCATATCAATCGTACGCGGTTAAAGAGCTAGCTGCTATCCAAGTACGCACCTTCTATGGAGGGTGCAGACAAGGCGTACCCACTTTCTCTAGAGGGTGCGTTCCAAGGTGAAACGCGGGCTTTCTAGTGTGAATATAAAATACAAAGAGACTGGGTAAACGAAAGCCATTTAAATCATAATCCCGGAATCCTCAAATTAAACATTTCATATTATATACACAAGATATATTTTAAACAATTCCGAAATGGCTCAAATTTATTCAATAAATATAAAAGTTGCATATTTTTTTATATACGTAATATTTAAATGACAGTTTATAATATATAATATACAATAAATGTATATTGGTGAGCTTGTCATCTGTGTCAGTTATTTTCTATGTTTTTATGTAAGTTGGTAGTAGTGTGTTGTCAAGTCAATTTTAGTTTTAAGTTCAGCTATTATGTGAATCTTCTGTATGTACCTACCTAATTACCTAAGCTACAATAAAGCAAATATAAACACAGACAGTGTATCAATACAACATTTTCAATAGAATCATCAATGTGTCGAAGCAAGTCAACAGACTAAACATTTCCCGCTAAAAAAATTGATTATAGGTATATAATAAAAACATGTTCTAATTTATTATTGTACTATAGCATACTGTCTATGGATTATACATTTATTTTCTGTAATAATTCGTATGTACTAGTATTTACACTATATCCCAACTAGACGTATGTAGATACGATATAAGCCAATATAAGCTGTGATTGGCTGTGATTAGGCGTTGAGTGTGGGAATTGTGAGAGATCTCCCATAAGCTACGCGCACTATGCAATAAAAAAAAAACTTGTTTGACTATTTAAATTTTTAAGCGCCCGCCAATCTTCCACTAGTAGTGTTTGAATGGTGTCTCAATTTACATCGTGTACTAGTTAATCAATTTAGTGCTGATAGGTATGTACACCTAAACATTTCAAAGTTACATTTTAACTTCTGACAAGGGTATCTATTAACTACTTTTTCTATTATAAACGGCAATAATTTGTATAATAAGAAAAGCTTGTTTGACTGCGTGTTTAAATTTCTTAGTGCCCATTAATTAATACTATTTGAATGGTGTTTCAATTTACATCGTGCAATTAAATTAGTGCTGATAGGTATTTAAGTGCGTAATAAGCATTTTAAAAGTTAAGTTTTAACATATAAAACAATTATTTATATCTATTAAATATTTTTTTATTATAAACAACAATAATTTGCACAATAATTGGAACTTCTTTTTAAATTTTCTTGTAAATCTTCTTCCCTAACAGCACCAACGTTCAAAATATGTATATCCCTACAATAATGTACAGTGCACAACAAATATTGTTACAAAATATGAAATGTTCTATATTTAGAATATTTTCAGGTTCTGTATGTGTAGGGAATCTTGCAGTTCACAATAATCTGATCAGAAGTAGCGACTGTACCAGGCTAAGGCAGAAAAAGTGTAAATTTTATGAATTGCAATTTTAAAAAGAAATTACCTTCTTTGTACTCAAAACTTTTGATTAATTTCAAATCTTTTTCAAAGAGAAAACACTAAACAACGAGTATTTACATGAATATAATAAGCTGAAATTAATACAATTGTAAAAAATTAAATTTACAAATGAAATAACATCTATAAGCTACCATAATTTATACTAAACAAATTAGAATGTGTATAAACAGTACTAAAACAAAACCAATTGACAGCTATCAGTGGTTACTATATTCAACTATTACCTACGTCTTAGTACTGTCAATACAATCTAATTTATTTACTATGTACACTCAAGTCGATAAATAATGAAATAGGGAAATTAAGTCATGAGGAAAGGTACATCAAATTCGTTGAAGCCGTAAACAGCTCTTATATTGAAAAATTAATATCTTGAATACTGAAGCAATTTACATCGTGATTATTTTACGATAACACCGATATTAATATATGGGAACCATAATATTGAAATATCAGAACTTTAAAAAACCATTGTCGGATAAACATCCGGCTTTGCAAACTGCACATGCACCTGTTTGGCCTCACTAATCCAACTTAGAAATATTTCTAATGACGACTACATTAGAATAATTTGTTTCTCTAACCTCTAAGACGAATCCTTACCGAGTAGTCACCCTTAATGAATCACCCGATAAGATTCAAAACATTGCCATTGTGATAATTAAGGGTCTTTTAGTATGACTTTGCTGAGAATATTCTAGTAAAAATGCTGAGGATATTCCAGTACAGATACTAAAAATATTACAATAAACGTGACGAGAATATGCTAGTAAAGAATGCTGAGAATATGCTTATAAAAATATCTAGAATATTCTGGTCATACCTAATGCTGAGAATGTTGTATTCAGTACATTTACACTTAGAATATTTGAAACAGTCCAATTGCAACTGTAACATTCAGCCATTAACGTTAATAGAAAATATGTAATACTATTGTGTGAATATTCCATTTTTAAACACTCGTGTAGATATTTTGTATAGTATATAGTTGGAACGTTTGTATGCTGTCTGGGTTTGGAGTTATACCAAGTTATACAAGATACCTATGTGTAACATTTGTAGGAAAGAAAAGGAAAAATAATACTATATTACATATTGCTTGAAAAAGTTGCTAACCTTGCGACAAAACGATCGCACCATTATAATAAACAATATGAAGAAAATTTAGTGTTCAAATTATTTTTCTCAACCATTATGCACAATAAATAAAAAAATATCCGGAATTTCTAATCAAAGGTCAAAATAAAACCAGGTATACATACATTACATACGAATGTGAATTATAAATTCTCATATCATGAGGTGCTATTACACAGAGATAAATTAGCATGCAAATTGATGGGTTTTTTTTCCATCTTAGATGCTGTAATACTGCTATTTGTTTTACAAAGAATTCATCCACAGAGATGGCTTACAAATCGATTCAGGAATGGTACAGCGGGAAAAGTATCTTCATAACTGGTGCTACGGGGTACATGGGTAAAGTGCTGATGGAAAAAATACTGAGGTCCATTCCCAACGTGGATATATTATACATCCTGATAAGGTCCAAGCGTGGACAATCGCCCGCCCAAAGAATCGCTTCTTTCCAGAAACTTCCAGTAAAAATGTCAACCAATATCCCTTGTATAAATAAATTTAAATATCCCTCAATTATTTTTTGGTAACTTCAAGAAAATGGTATTAAAATAATTGTTAACGTAGATAAATTCACGGTTATTCAACGTTGAATTTTTACTGAAAATTATTACGAGATATTTAAATATTTATATTAAGGATCGCAGCTATTTATAGTTAACTTGTAGTTAATTGTAGTTGTTCGAAAAACTTATGGCAGAACGTCCTTCCGCTTTAAAGAAAATAATACCCATAATCGGTGACCTTGGCGAAGACGATTTGGGCATCTCCCAAAATGATAGAAATTTACTGGCCGAACAAGTCTCTATGATATTCCACTTGGGTGCGACGCTGAAATTGGAAGCGCATGTTAAGGAAGCTATTAAATTAAACACCGAGGGGACTCTGACGCTGCTAAAGATTGCTAAGGAATTTAAGAAGCTTGAGGTATGGATAGGGAATAAGAACAACTTATAAAATAGTGACTTTGTTCATAGAAGAATCACAACACAAACTAGTCAGAGCCAATCATATACTGTGACATCAGTCAGATAACTGTTTCGAATTTCTTTTAGCCAATTGAATCGCGTCTAACTAGTTTGTGATTCTTCTATGAACAGGCGTAATAATATATTTTTGTGATGTGAATCATCGTTAAAACGGAATTGTTTAGGTTGGCCGCACTGAACCAACAAATCAACAATGTGACATTTTGAGGTTATATCCTAATAATCAAATTTGAATTTTCTCAATTAGCCGTTGAGACGTTGTTGTTGTCGTTGTAAACAAGAGTGATGATTAAACATTAAAAGTAACGAATCGTTTAGTTATTTCTGAGACGTGTGAACACGGACGTAGTAGATAACACTCGTAAGTAAAACAGTATAAAAGATCCGCTCTTTGTGTATTGAGAGAAAGATAAAACATGCACCAGTGTTATCAGTGTAACACCAACGAACAATTTTGAATTCGTACATGGCACAAAATTTAAATACTAAAGTACTTTTCTACATAAATTAAACCCCATTTCAGCTGCAAGATCAATTTTAAAACAATCAACTTTTCTTATAGGTACTTACTATATAAAACAAACAATTAAAATGTTTGTCGTGGTGTACGAATAATAAAAGTAAAAACTCAACGTGTTTTCATAACGTGTATTGACGATTAACTCACTAATCAAATATAATGTAAATATTTTTTTTTTTAAATTGACCCTGCAGTCGAACAATAATAAAAATGAATTTCAATCGGGACTTTTTGTATGTCGACAAAAAAAAATAACGAAATCCAAATGTGCATTTGGTGTCTATTAAAGATGGAACGTTTCGTCGTTATTTAACATCTTCTTGGCAATTAAATTTACAAATTAAAGTAGTTTGTGTAAAAAGTCAAAGTGTCCTGCGTATTTATTATAAATGTGTTTGCCAGTTTAAAAATGTTTGTGTTTGACGTTGACGATGGTTTGACGTGTCAAATTTTATTTGACAAGTTATATTATTATTTATTACAATAGGATGCATTACCTAGCGATCATCGTAACTAGGTAACGAAAAGGCGGGAAATTCTGAAATTTAAATTTATATTACTATACATGCTAAAAATTAATACATAACCTTTTTCAATAGATATAAAAAAAAAATCAGGTGTCATTGACAAAAATAAATTCTCTCAATATCCATAAAACATTGGACACAAGAAAACTTCGTACCTATAATCTTCGTCAATTTAAAGCGGAAAGTAAAAATTATCATAAGATATAAATTAGCATAAACTATTAGAGAATTAGCATCGAATGACGGATATGTTGCCACATAACATAAATATTAATATGTTCGAATCATATTTACAATTTTAGATTTCTATACTAAACTATTGTTTTTAGGTATTCGTGCATGTATCGACGGCATTTTGCTATTGTGATATGCCGATTTTAGGCGAGAGGGTGTATCCACCCACTCAGGATCCATACAAAATAATCAAATTTTGCCGGGAGAAAACAGTTGACGAAGTTAACGCTGCGGAATCATTGTAAATAATCTCAAACAGTTTCCAATTTGTAATCTGCTTTATTTTCATTTTAGAATCATGACACCACATCCTAATTCGTATGTATTTTCTAAACGACTTGCAGAAGCCGTAGTTAATGATATGAGAAACGAGATTCCGATTGTGATAGCCCGCCCTTCAATAGGTAATATAATCTACGATTGAAGCATATTTTGCATATATGTAATTTTATAAAAATCAAAACCAGTTTAAATTTATGCGGAATGAAGTTTTTATTGCATTAAAATTTCAATTAAAATAAATTTGACTTTTTTTTTTTAAATAACGCGCTCATTCTTCGTATTTCCGCCATTTTTGACGTTTAAAATTAAAAAAAAAAATTTAAAGCACGTTTTAGCATAGTTCATCCGAATTTTTATAAAATAAAAATTATCTTACATTATGTTTTTCATTTCGTTTGCTGACAGTCCTGCCAACAGCGGAGGAACCTATTGCAGGATGGGTTGATTCCTTAAATGGTCCGATAGGTGTCGTGGTAGCAGCTGGAAAGGGTGTTTTGAGAACAATGTATTGTGACGAAAACTCTCACTTAAAAGTTATTCCTGTCGATATTGCTGCTAATGCATTTATCAACATTGCACATGCAAGAGCTAATATCAGGTGATAACAACAAGAAAAGTAAATTAATGTTGTTCGACAAACATGATGATGTTAAGCAAAATTCAAATATAATTCCCACAATTATTTTCAATATAGTTTTAATGTAAAAATATTGAAGTGTTTATTATTGTAGGGGAATTTCGTTTTCCAATGTTTAAGTTACTACATAGAAATAATTAGCGGAAAATTTGAATTTCGTTTAATGAGTTTGAAATATTTTTTCTATGTTCTTATTTTAAGTATGAACTGACAATCTATCTTTTAGTCAAGAAAAAACGGTTTACAACGTAACAGCAGGTAATATCTTAACTTACAAGGACGTCATCGACGTAGGTAAACGTTTGATATTTAAATATCCTTTTGAATGGACTATATGGTACCCTAACGGCGAACCGACAAACAACCGTTTGGTTCATAACTTAATTATATTTTTCTGTCATTATTTACCTGCATATTTCATCGACTTCCTACTATTGCTGTTCATGCAAAAGCGATTGTAAGTACTTTAGCGGTAAAATTAAATTTCCACAGTGCTGCCAATGTAAATATGTATTTTATGACAGCATGATTCGAGTCCAAAATAAGATTAGTTTCGGATTAAAACTGTTGGAATATTTTACCACAAGAAATTGGATATTTTTGAACGACAATGCTTTGGATTTGGAGAGCAATTTATCGAAAGAAGACGTACGAACATATCCCGTCTCCAGTTGCTTGAGTATAAATGCAATGGAATATTTAGAGGTATGTCTTTATGGAGCTAGAACTTACTGCGTCAAGGAAAGTCCAAAGACGTTGGCGTTTTGTAGGATATGGATAAGATTGTAAGTATCCATGTTTGAGATTATTATTATCGAATTGTATATCAGTATTTCTTTTTGTTTTAGTTTGTATTGTCTACACATCGCAACGAGAGCAATATTGTACTACTATTTATTAAAGCTGTGCCTTACATTGCTGGGAACTTCGCATCTTCTCACAGCTAGCCACTATATACAGGTTTTCACGGAGTTCAAAAAATAATAATCATTGGTAACAATTTTCAAGAAAAATATCGTATGGGCTGGAAACGTATACGAAAAATGCAATGAGATTAACCAGAATAAATAAATTTTATTTCCCGTTGCATTTTTCGCATTTTCGAAATGAAACTGCAGGGATTTATTAACACAAATAATTTAACTTTATCTAATACTTTGTTATTGGTGATAATTTCAATAAAATATACATATTAATGATGGTTATTTCCTTAATGTTATTGTTTGGAAAACTTTAAGGGTTATTTAAATAGATATTTTTAATTACATCAGTGATTCAATATTAGCATTATCAAAATGATTTTATTTGTGGTTATTTTTTCCCTATTTAAGATACGCGCCAATCTACTATTTACTTTTTATTATTTTGTAGTTGGTGACAATGCAGATATAGGAGAGATGTTAGCTGAATGCATCATAGAATAAGCTAACCTGGCTGAATGTGAGAGACGGTCAAGTCGGTAAATCAAAGATAAAACTTTATTAAAGTGTGGTTTTATTAAAAAATAATAATAGAGAAGTGCGTCACTTGACTCATATTATTTGATGAGAATATACACATCAATATAATAATTGAAATTGTAAATTCATCCCCATCTTTTTTTAAATTTTGCGATCAGCGATTTTTTGTTTATATTGTGGTACCACATAAATATTTTAGTTGGATTTATGTCAAGTTTATAAATGTAGGCAAATGCAGATTTACATTTTGCACGTTAGATTATTAAATTACGTTGATTGCGTACTAGAATTGTTGGAATAAATTAAATAAAAAAGTAAGTTCTTCACCGGAAAAACTAGAAATATCGTTGAGTTTCTGTTGTGCGTGTGTTTCCATTGTTATTAGTGATAGCTTTGTTTACATAAGCAATTTAGCGAGTGATTTATAAAAATAAAAAGGTTTTGATCTTTGGATTTTGACTTTCATTACCATGACGTATCAGAATAAAAACATTGTAATACTGTACGGTTCTCAAACAGGCAATTCTCAAGACTTAGCCGAGAGAATATGGCGTGAATCGAAGAGATACTTTTTCACCGGACCTGTGATGTGCATGGACAACTACAACATACTAGAATTAGTGGATGAAAAGTGCGTTATTTTCATTTGCTCGACGACCGGCCAAGGGGAAGAGCCGGACAACATGAAGAACTTCTGGAAGTTTTTACTGCGAAAGAATCTCGCCCGCGATTCCCTGTCAAATTTGAGGTTAGGTAATTTAATTAATTTTGATATATCAACAGTGTATTTAGGGGTGAAAATATTTGTGTAGATATGCCGTACTGGGGTTGGGGGATTCGAGTTATGTAAAGTTTAATTTCGCCGCGAAACGTTTGCATAAGCGACTCCAGCAATTAGGGGGACAATCGATAGTGCCGTTGGGGCTCGGTGATGATCAACATGATCTCGGGTATGATGCAGTAGCTGATCCGTGGATCGATTCGTTATGGGCTAGTCTTTTGTCGATATATCCATTGCCGATAGGTGTGCAACCATTAGATAAAAATAGTAATATCGGTCCGAGGTATGCAAACTGATTTTAAGTGTAAGATTGTTGTTATGTGACCTATGCTTTATAGATGGAACGTTTCCTTAAGCACTGTAGCTGAAGTTTTACTGAAAACCGATAGTAACTCGATATATTCTACCTCACGATTACCAAATGAGTTTTACGTAACCGTAAAAGATAATATTAGAACAACTGCGTCCTCACATTTCCAAGTAATATAAGCATTTAGGGTCACTTCATGTGAAACCGACACAAATTCACACAAATTCTGCACATATGTGCTATTACTATGCATAAAATGTAATTTAATTTAAAATAATAACAAACAGCAGCAAGCATACCTCTCTTCTTGTGTACTACCCAGTTCTGCCACTCTCAAAATATTAAAATTAACTAAAAACAAATGTAATACCAACTTACAGATGGCTCTTACAACTCTAGGATTGGTAAGGTGTCTTGTGCTTTAGCAACCCATAGCATACATTCGAATCACATATTTTTATTATGATAATATTAAAGTATTAACAATCAAGAATGACTAAAAAGAGATTCATCCTAGAAATAGCCACAAAACCGCCATTAATTTCAAAACTGATACAGATCAATTCAATATAATTTCTGCCAAAATCCTTAGTTTCAATCAGAAATAGTTTAGTTCGTAGACTTATTTTGCTAACTATACTAAACAATTTTTTATGGGCATTCTCGAACGATTTTGTTTTTAGCTTTTCACTTTTAAATTTTTAAAAGACACCGATTTTATCACTATTTAATAGGTCAACGTATCTAACTGTACAGTTTAAATAATTTTATAAATTTTAACGTAATTTTTTATTGTTAATTGTTGATGTTCTGTTTTTAATGTTTTGTGATCTAATTTAAACACCCAAGTCGAGTTTTTCTAAAGCAAGGTGCAATTAAATAAAAAAAGTGATATAAAAATTGTGTCAGTTGTAGACATTCTCATAATTCTCATTTTTTTTATTATTACCCATGTTATTATATATTGTATATCACTGGAAAGAGCATAAACAATGGTGCAAAACGACACCCCTCCCAGCTCTGTAGCTCAATTGGGATCGCTCTTAGATCTACCTTAAAAATGTCTATTCGCGTTTTTTTTTGCGAGTTTTATTTTATTTTGTTTTAATAGCTATATTTTGGAAACCGTTTAAGATAAAAAATGAAAATTTGGTATTTTTCCGGGTCCTAGCACCCACTGTGAGTGCACCAATTTTTTTTTGGGAAAATTTATAGTGGTGAAGTAAAATTTTTATTTAAAGTGTGTCGATTTGACATGAAATGACCCAATATTTAAAATCGTACATTCTATTTAATAAAAGCAAATTTTAGGACGTACGCTTAATAACATTTCAAACAAACGGTGAATTTTACGAACCAGGAGACGTTTTATGTCTGCGTCCTAAGAACTTACCAATCCAAGTCGCCGAATTCCAAAAAGTTCTCCAGGAAAACAATGTCGATATAAAACCCGAATCGATTTTCGATATCTCGGAAATAACATCGGAAGTTCCCGTCCCGCGTCCGTTGAAATACAAAGTCACTTTTCAACAGCTATGCGAGGAGTATTTCGATTTAACTGCTATACCTAGACGGTTGGTTGTTGTGAACTAATCACTTAATTATTATTAGCTTATTTCAATATCATTTTAAAGATACACATTCAGTATTTTGGGGCAATTAACCGATAGCGAGTTAGAAAAAGAGAAATGCTTCGAATTCACGACCGCAGAAGGACAGGAAGATCTCTATTCCTACTGTAATAGACCTAGGAGAAATATCGTTGAAGTCCTGCGGGATTTTCCACACGCGACTAAAAATTTAAACAAGGAAATGCTATTCGAAATATTAACACCGATCAAACCGAGAGATTTCTCCATTGCCAGCAGTTACTCGATGCACGAGAACGAGATACACATTTTAGTGGCTGTTGTTAAATATAAAACTAAATTAGTTAAGGAGCGGTTAGGATTATGCTCGAATTATTTAGCGGATTTGATAGGAGGCGATCGTATATCCGTGTGGCTTAAGAAAGGCAGCTTTACCTTCCCGAAGGATACTGTAAGTTTTTAGATAAAAATATGTCGTATAGTATTGATAATTTTATTGTTGTTAGAGCTAAAAATTCGGTTAAATTGTTAAAGATTCAGTGCTTTTAGTGTTAATCAGAATGCAATTAAGAAAATAAACAACGTTAATAAATATAAATTTAATATATTGTAAAATAATAACAATTACATTACATCTAGTTATGATTCACATTCTTTGTTAACAATACGCAGGTAGAATTTGGGTCTCGCGCGATATACCTTTGGATCGATGATTCACAATAATATGCAACGTCATCTTATGTACTAGTATGCAATAAATGTGATAACAATAAACCACTTTACCACCACCCAAGAACAATACTACTTAATAATAATAATACATAATTAACAATATATTTTTTGTAATTGAAATATTTAATTATATAAAAATGCGAACATTATTTATGATTTGTCCAAATTTAACTTTGAATCCTTGCAAGTTATGTTTAGGAATTT
The DNA here is from genome assembly GCA_949128085.1 of Cetonia aurata. Lineage (NCBI taxonomy): Eukaryota > Metazoa > Arthropoda > Insecta > Coleoptera > Scarabaeidae > Cetonia > Cetonia aurata. Next base: position 39,954,516 of record OX421887.1, on the reverse strand, counting down.
TTAACCGGATTAAATTCTTATTTAACTTAGTTTTTACTTTTTACAATGCATCAAGACTTTTATATCAGAAATTATATTGCCTTTCAAAATATTGAAATATGTTCACTGTAAAAAATATTAAACTTTTAACTCTCTCAAAAACATTTCATTCAATTGTTTTTATTTTTTTTCTCTCTCAACTGCATTTGGTTCAGTATTGAACACACTGAATCTGAATTGATCTGGATTTAACTGAGTTTTTAGCCGTAATGTGCTGAAACAAGCTTGAAACTTAAAAGAAGCAACTTTGCAGAATGCTACCGTTATCATGGTGGGACCAGGCACTGGTATTGCACCGTTTAGGAATTACATACAAGAATGCGTTGCGAGAAACACTGCATCATCGGAAAATCTGATATTATTCTTCGGTTGTCGCGGGAGACATAACGATTTTCATTGTGGTTCCGAATTCGTAGATTTGCAAAGAGAAAATAAGCTAAATTTGATATGTGCTTTCTCGAGAGATCAAGAAAATAAAGTGTTAGTACCACTATATAACTTGCGTGTCATTTCTTTTTTTAACGTTAACATCTTTCGACAGCTACGTTCAGCACAAAATCGCGGAAGAGGGAAGTACGATTTGGGACGCTTTGAAGGAGAGGTCAGCGTACATTTTCGTGGCGGGTAATTCGAAAAATATGCCCCAACAAGTGAGGGAAGCGTTTGTTGATGTTTGCGTGAATAATGGAAATATCACGCCAGAAGAAGCGGAAAAACTGATTCAGGATATGGAGAGGAGGAATAGATATCAAACTGAGACCTGGTTTTGACGACTTGTGAGAAGTTTATTTAGTGCAATTGTTTTAAATTTTTTTGTTTTGTGTGTGTTATTATTTATAGATATCGTTAAGTATTTTATCAAGCAGACAAATTAATAAAAACTTTTAGAATAAATTATTTGTGTTTGTTTAAGCCACATCTCAAAAGAATGAAAAATATATATATATATTTTTTTTTGCGTTTGCTATCTTATTTTTCTAATAAACGAAAAAATGACCAACTCCAACTAAACGATTGTTAAAAATTATCAAGATTGCAATAAAATCCAGCTAATAACGTAATACACCGATGCATTATGGGTGATCTACTTCACAGTTGTAAAAAGATATAAATACGCACTTGAATTGAAGAAACGAGATAAAATCAACTCAAAAATAAATCGACAAGTAACTTTTAATAAACTGTACATAAATACATAATATTATGAGCGATATTAAAAAAGAAAATGTGCTATATATCATTAAAATCACACCCAGATATAAATGCAAAGGTTACGAGCAGCAATGCCAACTTATGAAGGCTAAGATCAGTAGAATTAATCCTAAAAAATCGATAAACTTCAAAAGTTGTGACAAAATTTGTTATAAAATGATTAAACATTCAAGGAATAGTTTTTTTATAGTAAGAAATAAAGGTAAGTTGGCACTACTATATATAAAAAATAGTTCTGAGTTGGCACTATTGAAAAAAAGCGCGAGTAAAATATGGCCCACTAGTGTCGAGTGTATAAAGCAATGTAAAAAAGACAACGTGTTTTCTCGTATTTCTATTGAAAAGTATCTACCCTCAAAATTATTAAAAGACAATAGTAAACAAGAAAAGTACAAGAACTAAATTATACGAATGGGGTTTTACTTTTTACATTTTTCTTATTGGGAAATTTAGATTTATAATGTTGAACACCCCTGACGTTTTCAATGACCAATACAAATCTCATTTTAAAACCAACGAAAATAACATAAAAGTTACCAGAAATAATTGTTGGAAATTTGAATTTTGCTAAGTTTTTCTATGCTGTTATAATTGGCGTTTTCTATCTTGTATTTTTTTTTAAGAAATTAAATTTGATAATATATAATAGAGAATTATATATTTGGTAGTTGGGAATGTCTATAAATTTTAAGTTTAGATTTAATCAATAAAAAATAATATTCATATTTTATATTAATCTTTATCGGCAATCAATTTAACTAAAAACTTATTATTTTTACATTCTTCATCGCGTTATTGCCCCAATAATACTGCCAAATTAGAAGGAATAACAGAGAATTAAAGATAAGGCATTTATTTATAGGTTAGTTATTTGAGGTTGGCGTTATTTTTATGAGCGTTAAAGCTGTTTTATCCCGCGCCATTTATTGGTCAATTTATTAGCCATTTCCTTTTTTTGTGACGTGTTAAAGCTGCTTTACAACACCCAGAAGCATCATCAAGTGAACGTACGTTACTCGGTTTATGTATATTTTATAGTAATAGGACAGCATAGTGCCATACATTGTAAATTTAAACGACAAATGAAAACTAAACACCATTTTATAGTCTTTTTTTCTAACCTCAAATATAATCCAATTTAAATTTCCTGCATTTATTTTTGGTAATAATAGAGTCATCGGAGATAACTTCACAATCTTCACAGGTAGGTAAGATACGTCGAATTGTAAAGCGTCATCTATCGAGGCTTTCACGTACTAATTTGGGATGAGAGCCATGTTATGTCAACAGTCATTTCCAATTTTCAGTATTATTCCTGATAATCTACAATCTACTTCACATAAACATGTTAATTGAGATATTATGCATAGTTAAATACTTAACATAGATATATGTTATTTCCGATAAAATAAATACTTACTGTCAATTTCATTTCTCCTGTTTCTATCAAGCAATTTATTTGCGAGCATCAAATTCAAAGTTTAAAAATATACATTTCTACATCTATTTAATGATACAAACTAGATAAATAATCAACAATACAGAAGTATATATATATATATATATACTGTAATGCTTATTTTTAAAATTAACGTACTTGACAGGCATAAGCAAATATAATTCAAGTTTAGATTTTTATCTGATAATTATAATAATAAACAAATATTAGATTATTAAACTTTAGCGTCAGTAATTAATAAAATATCGTTACGTCCTTCGTAAATGCGTATATCCTGATTTTATCGACAGACCACCCAATACAATTATTTTATAACAAGGAGTATAGGAATCACATTTCAAATCTTGGAATAGTTTTTCTTTTTCAAAATTCTTTATCGTTTCTCTATTTTTATATTGCCAGACAAATCTCAGTCATGTAGATTTGCCAAATTATATACATATGTAGGTACCTGCTTGCAAGAAAAAGAAAATGCTGTCAACATAATTTTCATAAATACTGAATTTAAAAATAAGTTCAATATTTCAAATCGTATGAAATATTTCAATTTATTAACATCTTTAAATAAATACCTACAGGACACTCCACTATAATCAAATTTATTACAAAAACGAGAACAAAAATATCAGTTTTTTTTTTAATCAGTTCGGTGAATATCCGATGTCTACCGAACGCGTAAGTTTGGCGCGCTGGAAGGAATTGGCGGTTGGCTACTAAATCGTCAGATGCAAAATGGCCGTTGTTATACGAAGGCGCGCGTGCTGACAAGTTGTCCCGGTACAACTTATCGCGCACGTGTTTACACTGATTTTCGGGTGAATAAAATTGTGGTGTCCGTTTCGTTGTTGTTAGGAAAACTGACGTTGTGATATCAACAATACAGATCTCGTCATTATCGCCTGCATACATGTTTGGGATAAGGTAGGTGCAGCGGAATTTCAACGGAAAATAATCAATGTGCGATGTGTCTTCGCGTGCTGAGATCGTGTTTGAAGGGAGGTTTTCGCGTTGACGGAGAACGAATCTTACTCGAGCGAATCAAAAAGGGGAATTTGAGTTTTAGAGAATCCATAATGTGTGAGATTGCACTATCATAATATAGGTCTTAAAACTGCATTAAATACATGAAGAATATATCCTTTAAAGTTTGTTTTAATACCCGTACATTATCTTTGTATTATTTATATTTTTAGAAGAGATCAATGGATTAATATTCCTACATAGGTACTGTGCTGCAGAAAAATCATGAGTAAAAAATCATTAGCGGTTTAAAAGCATCTAGGTATTTTTAGGCTTCACGATTCTTTGAAAAGGTTATAGGGTAGTTATAGGCAAGCCTTCGACGGAAAATCATTATCCACGCTAATAGCTATAAAATCTTTATGAAGGAATCAGTTTTATTTAGATCTACGTGGGGTAAAAGTTAAAACTACAACATTCAATATTATATGTTTAATTTTGCGGATATAATCTGTTTCAATAAAATATTTGATTTATAGGAACGTAACTCAGATTTCAACAAAGATTTATTTCTTATTTTATTACTTCAATAGTAACACTTGAAAAGTTTAGGGTCGATTTTCGTCTTGCACATAAAAACCGTGTTTATATAGAGACTGTTTTGAAGTATGTAGTTAGATGATTTTCACAGCTTTAAAATTATACTTTCGTACACAATAACAATACCGAATGGCGAAAGATGTTTATTATTTTTCTCTTTGAATCGCTTAATTGCATGTGACGACAAGTTTGAATACCAGAAATAGACGCTGTGGAAATAAAAGTTATATCCTGAATTTTAACATTCTACACACATCTAAATAGTTATTGGCGGGAAATTTTTCGTTTTAAATACCGGCAAATTTGAAAATATGGATGAGTGGAATTTAAACATAATTTTGTTATTATTTAATTATACTCGGATTTTATTTTATTTGTTCTAGTGATTTTAAAATTAGGTATATATCTTTAAATCATTAGATCTTAAAATACAAATTCCGTAAGACATGTTTTAAAGTTATTAGAATGAATACTTACTGTTTTTAATGTATTTGTGTGTATCTGTGTGTATTTGTATTATCAGATTGACATTACCTCTAAATTATCCGTCAATATTTTAATTTATTAGTTAATTACTTATGTAATTGATTCTAGAATAGATATTGTAGATGTTCTGATAAGATCTACCAAGGTTTTATTCACATTTCTGAGATATTAACAGTATAACAAAATAACTATTAAAACCATAATAAAAGCATATTGGTGCAACAGAACGTTAACATTTCTTAATAAGTTAAGCATTTATAATATATTTGAACTATGAGCTTTATTTTTTGCTCATTTCGCTTTGATTGGTGGCCGCAGTGTTTAAAATGTTTGATCCTGTTAGCATTATGTATACATATTATTTACCTATGTTTACGTTTTAAAAATAAACTTTTGCTCTACTCTATCATTGAATACTACATCAATTTAGAACAACGATTCAGTATCCAATTACAAGAAATAATAATTGTCTCAACGTAAGAATTATACCTAATTTGTATACACGAATGCATTTGTTTTTAATTCATTATTTCATATTGCATAAATGTGCACGGAGAACGTTTCTGAGTTACGTTTACCCTTTATTTGGTAACTACTAAATCGCACATGTTATCGAATGTTGAAGAGTTATTTATAGGTCGCAAAACCTACCTCCGGTGCACACTTCAAACTTTATTAGCCACGGTGTAATTCTGGAAATTGGCAATTTATTTTACAGCGCTGAAATACTCGATCCTTTTCAATTAATATACGGACATCTAGTGGCGTGTATTCGAACTGGTTATTTCCAACTGCCAACTCGCAAACTATTTTTTTTTTATTTATTTATTTTAAAATTGAACAATATAAAGTTTTTTTGGCGTAGTATTTTTAATCATTCCTTGATATTCGTTTACATTGTATTGGGGATTAGATTATAATAATTGTAACGGTTATCTCATTCGTCATTTCCTTCCTGTCTACTCCCGGTATTCCCAGACGTTAATCTAACCTAGAAATCTGTAGTTGCAGACGTTAGATAAGTTTAGGGAAAATAGAATATCCCTTTGTGGTCGTAAAGGATGTCAAAACTACATACGTCTTTACATCTTGACAGAGGAAAGTTGGTTCTGTGATTTCAGCCGGAGATATCATTCCTGTAAAAACAGAGTTTAAAATGCGATATTTAAAAAACCCAAGCTATCGAGTGAGCAAAATAAAATTAAATACAATTGTGAGGTGCTGCCCCAAGCGGTAGAGCTAAGGATTATCAAGAAATTCCGACTCAATTGTCAACGTTGTAAAAACAATTACACATTCAAATAATAAGCGTACAACACAAACATAAAACATAACCTAACCCTCCGTTTTCGGGATATTTGCATTCGAAAGTTTCAGTGCAGTTCGTCGTATTAACACAATTTTTGATCTTTCAATTACGAAGTGCAGGTAAATAATAATGAGAAATAATGCATGCACACTCAATCATACTTTATCAGTATAGTAATAACATACATATATTTGAAAATAATGTCTTATAAAATCAACTTTCCAAAAGAGTAGTAAGCTGATACAACTGTCATTACAAACGCCAGCACATTATACTACTGGTGAATACTTATTTAGAGCAACTGCTCGAAATGTCATGGGTGGTGGATATTCAATGCACTTCTCTATGCGTTTTCTTAAAGATCTGATGTTAAAAAACAGTCCTGCCTTATTTCTGATTACATTGGCAAGCTGACTTGTTCGCCCATGACAAATAATATTACGCAGAAGATATGCATTCGAAAGTTCATGTATAGTCGGGTGCAGGTCATGTTATTGCTTTTTGTTTATTTTATTATCGAAACGCAGTTAAATTTTTATTACTTTTATTAGATATTATTAAGAACAACTTTATATGTGATAAGGGCATATGTTTATTTTGTTTGAACTTTAACATTAAACTTTCCTTTATATCAAACACAAAAAACGCTTTTATAACTTTTCGTGGATACATACATACATAGGAATTTAATAAATATGTATGTACCCTGCTTTGCAGCTTTTCTAATCGTATGAACTACATAAAGATTTGAGATATTCATCGCATATACAATAAAAGTGACCAAAATGTGTAGATATTGTAATCATATTAAATAAAAATGTAATATAAAAGACTTCACAGAGTTTAAGTGTAATCTCTTTTCAACCTTGACAGCTCCTTGGACGCTGTCGACAAACATTACAAGTCATAACCATTTTAATTGTGCTTATGTTTGATTAATATATTTGCACTTTTATTTTAAAAGAATAATATTAGACCAAAAATAAATTCCATCTAGACAATGAGATACGTTAGAGCAGACAAATATTTTTTAAATTTACTTTTGAATTATCCTCGCTAAAAACGGTTTCTTTGTGGGACACGCTTGCCAATCGCACAAAAGAAAATTGTCAGTCAAATTGTAAATATGTCTAACTATTTAGCACGTTATTACT